>CM029661.1:33286369-34701369 GCA_017311315.1 Dendrocalamus latiflorus | reverse complement strand
CTGAAAATCGTGTTAGGTCACGCTTTCGGCCAAATGTGCTTCGAAAAACAAAAATCTCAGGAATGCTCCGGTAACATTGTAACGACTAGAAAAGCTGAAAATCAAGAGCTATAGATCACTCTTTTGGTTAGATGTGCTTCGAAAAATAAAAATCCCCAGACTTGCTGGGTAACCGTACATCGACTAGAAAAGGGGAAAATCTTGAGCTCTGTTTACCCCGGAACAACTAGAAAAGCTGAAATCGTGAGCTATAGGTCACGCTTTCGACCAAATCCGCACCGAGAAACAAAAATCGTCGAAATGCTCCAGTAACCCTGGCACGACTAGAAAAGCTGAAAATTGTGAGCTATAGGTCACGCTTTCAGCCAAATATGCTTCCAAAAACAAAAATCTCAGGAATGGTCCGGAAACCTTGGAACGACTAGACAAGCTGAAAATCGTGAGCTATAGATCACCCTTTTGGTCAGATGTGATCCGAAAAATAGAAATCCCCAGACTTTTCGGGTAACCATACAACGACTAGTAAAGTCGAAAATCGTGAGCTGGTCACGCTTTCGGCCAAATGTGCTCCGAAAAAAAAATCCCCGCACTGGTCCAGAAACCCCGGAACGATGAGAAAAGCTAAAATGTGAGCTATAGGTCACGCTTTCGACCAAATCTGTTCAAAAATGTAAAAATACCCGGACTGCTCTGGTAACCCTGGAACGACAAGAAAAGCGAAAAATCATGAGCTATGGGTCACCCTCTCGGCAAAATGTGATGCGAAAGAAATGCACTGAATGCTACGGTAACCCTGGAACGACTAGAAAAGTTGAAAATCATTAGCTATTGGTCACTCTCTCGGCCAAATCTGCTTCAAAAAATAAAAATCCCCGGACTGGCCCGGTAACCATGGAACGACTAGAAAAACTGAAAATCGTGAGCTATACGTCACGCTTTCGGTCAAACGTGCTCCGAAAAATAAAAATCCCCGCACTCGTCGAGTAACCCCAGAACGACTAGAAAAGCTGAAATCGGGAGCTATACGTCACGCTTTCAGCCGAATGTGCTCCGAAAAATAAAAATCCCCAGACTACTGCGGTAACCCCAGAACGACTAGAAAAGCTCAAAATCGAAAGTTATAGGTCATGCTTTCGGCCAAATCTGCTCCGAGAAACAAAATTCTCCGGCTGCTCCCGTAACCCTTAAAGAACTAGAAAAGCTGAAAATCATGAGCTATAGGTCATGCTTTCGGCCAAATGTGTTTCGACAAATAAAAATCCCAGGACTGCGCCGGTACCCCCGCGACGACTAGAAAAGCTGAAACCGTGAGCTATCGGTCACGCTTTCGGCTTAATCTACTCCGAGACACAAATTTCCCTCGACTTATTTGGTAACCCTTGAACGACTAGAAAACCTGAAAATCGTGAGCTATAGGTCACACTTTCGGCCAAATGTAATGCGAAAAAAATCACAGAGTCCTCCTGTAACACCGGGACGACTAGAAAAGCAGAAAATCTTGAGCTATGGGTCACCCCTTTCGACCAAATGTGATGCGACAAAAATCCCCGGAATGCTCCGGTAACACCGGAACGTTTAGAAAAGTTGAAAATCGTTAGCTATAGGTGACGCTTTCGTGCAAATGTGCTCCCAAAAATAAAAATCCCCGGACTGCTCTGGTAACCCTAGAACAACTAGAAGAGTTGAAAATCGTCAGCTATAGATCACTCTTTCGGCCAAATGTGCTCCGAAAAACAATCCCAAGACTTGCCCGGTAACCCAACAATGACTAGAAAAGCTGAAAATCGTGAGCTATAGGTCAGGTTTTCGGCCAAATCTGTTCCAAACTATGAAAATACCTGGACTGCTCGGTAACCCGGGAACGACTAGAAAAGCTGAAAATCGGGAGCAATAGATCACTCTTTCGGCCAAATGTGCTCCGAAAAAAATCCCCATGCTCGCCTGGTAACATTAGAACGACTGGAAAAGCTGAAAATCGTGAACTATAGCTCACGTTTTTGGCCAAATCTGTTTCAAAATATAAAAATACTCGGACTGCCCCGGTAACCCTGGAACGACTAGAAAAGCTGAAAATAGTTAGCTATAGGTACGATTTCGGCAAATGTGCTCCAAAAAATAAAAATCCCTGGACTACTCCGGTAACCCCGGAACGACTAGAAAAGCTGAAATCGTGAGCTATAGGTCACGCTTTCGACCAAATCTGCCGCGAGAAACAAAAATCGTCGAAATGCTCCGGTAACCCTGGCACGACAAGAAAAGCTGAAAATCGTGAGGCATAGGTCACGCTTTCGGCCAAATGTGCTTCAAAAAACAAAAACCCTGGAATGCTCCGGTAACCTTGGAACGCCTAGAAATGATGAAAATCGTGTGCCATTGGTCACATTTTCTGCCAAATGTGCTTCGATAATTAACAATCCCTGGACTGCTCTGGTAACCGCGGGACGACTAGAAAACCTTAAATCGTGACCTACAGGTCACTTTTTTGGCCAAATCTGCTCCGAGAAACAAAATTCCCCCGACTGCTCCAGTAACCCTTGAATGACTAGAAAAGCTGAAAATCGTGAGCTATAGGTCACGCTTTTGACCAAATGAGATTCGAAAAAAAATCCCCAGAGTCCTCCAGTAACCCCGGAACGACTAGAAAAGCGGAAAATCTTGAGTTATGGGTCACCCTTTCGACCAAATGTGATGCGACAAAAATCCCTAAAATACTCCGGTAACACCGGAACGTTTAGAAAAGTTGAAAATCGTTAGCTATAGGTGACGCTTTCGTGCAAATGTGCTCCGAGAAACAAAATTCCCCCGACTGCTGCAGTAACCCTTGAATGACTAGAAAAGCTGAAAATCGTGAGCTATAGTGTCACGCTTTTGGCCAAATGTGAATCGAAAAAAAATCCCCGGAGTCCTCAAGTAACCCCGGAACGACTAGAAAAGCGGAAAATGTTGAGTTATGGGTCACCCTTTCGGCCAAATGTGATGCGACAAAAATCCCTAAAATACTTCGGTAACCCCGGAACATTTAGAAAAGTTGAAAATCGTTAGCTATAGGTGACGCTTTCGTGCAAATGTGCTCCAAAAAATAAAAATCCCTGGACTGCTCCGGTAACCCTGGAACAACTAGAAAAGCTAAAAATCGTCAGCTATAGATCACTCTTTCGGCCAAATGTGCTCCGAAAAAAATCCCAAGACATGCCCGGTAACCCTACAACAACAAGAAAACCGAAAATCGTGAGCTATAGGTGACGTTTTCGGCCAAATCTGTTCTAAGATATAAAAACACCTGGACTGCTCAGCAACCCTGGAACGACTAGAAAAGCTAAAAATCGTGAGCTATAGATCACTCTTTCGGTCAAATGTGCTTCGAAAAATAAAAATCCCCAGACTCGCCCGGTAACCTTAGAACGATTAGAAAAGCTGAAAATCGTGAGTTATAGCTCACGTTTTTTGCCAAATCTGTTTCAAAATATAAAAATACGCGGACTGCCCCGGTAACCCTAGAACGACTAGAAAAGCTGAAAATCGTGAGGTATAGGTACGATTTCGGTAAATGTGCTGCAAAAAATAAAATCCCTGGACTAATCCGGTAACCCTGGAACGACTTGAAAAACTGAAATCGTGAGCTATAGGTTATGCTTTCGACCAAATCTGCCCCGAGAAACAAAAATCGTCGAAATGCTCCGGTAACCCTGGCACGACTAGAAAAGCTGAAAATCGTGAGATATAGGTCACGCTTTCGGCCAAATGTGCTTCGAAAAACAAAAACCCTGGAATGCTCCGGTAACCTTGGAACGACAAGAAATGATGAAAATCGTGAGCCATAGGTCACGTTTTCGGCCAAATGTGCTTCGATAAATAAAAAACCCCGGACTGCTCTGGTAATCGCGGGAAGACTAGAGAACCTTAAATCGTGACCTACAGGTCACGCTTTCGGCCAAATCTGCTCCGAGAAACAAAATTCCCCCGACTGCTCCAGTAACCCTTGAATGACTAGAAAAGCTGAAAATCATGAACTATATGTCACGCTTTTGGCCAAATGTGATTCGAAAAAAAAATCCCCGGAGTCCTCAAGTAACCCCGGAACGACTAGAAAAGCGGAAAATCTTGAGTTAGGGGTCACCCTTTCGGCCAAATGTGATGCGACAAAAATCCCTGAAATACTCTGGTAACACCGGAACGTTTAGAAAAGTTGAAAATCGTTAGCGATAGGTGCCGCTTTCGTGCAAATGTGCTCCGAAAATTAAAAATCCCCGGACTGCTCAGGTGACCATGGAACGACAAGAAAAGCTGAAAATCGTTAGCTATAGGTCACACTTTTGACAAATGTGATTCGAAAAAAATCCCCGGAGTCCTCCAGTAACCCCAGAACGACTAGAAATGCGGAAAATCATGAACTTTGGGTCACCCTTTCGTGCAAATGTGATGCGACAAAAATCCCTGAAATACTCCGGTAACACCGGAATGTTTAGAAAAGTTGAAAATCGTTAGCTATAGGTGACGCTTTCGTGCAAATGTGCCCCAAAAAATAAAAATCCCCGGACTGCTCTGGAAACCCTGGAACAACTAGAAAAGCTGAAAATCGTCAGCTATAGATGACTCTTTCGGCCAAATGTGCTCCGAAAAAAATCCCAAGACATGCCTAGTAACCCTACAACAACTAGAAAAGCTGAAAATCGTGAGCTATAGGTGTCGTTTTCGGCCAAATGTGGTCCGAAAAATAAAAATCCCCAGACTAGCCCGGTAACCCTACAACGACTAGAAACGCTGAAAATCGTGAGCTATAGATCACTCTTTCGGCCAAATGTGCTCCGAATAAAATCCCAAGACATGCCCGGTAACCCTACAACGACTAGAAAAGCTGAAAATCGTGAGCTATAGGTGACGATTTCGGCCAGATGTGCTCCGAAAAATAAAAATCCCCAGACATGCCCAGTAACCCTACAACGACTAGAAAAGCTGAAAATCGTCAGCAATAGATCACTCTTTCGGCCAAATGTGCTCCGAAAAATAAAAATCCCAAGACATGCCCGGTAACCCTACAACGACTAGAAAAGCTGAAAATCGTGAGCTATAGGTGACGTTTTCGGCCAAATCTGTTCCAAAATATAAAAATACCTGGACTGCTCAGAAACCCTGAACGACTAGAAAAGCTAAAAATCGTGAGCTATAGATCACTCTTTCGATCAAATGTGCTCTGAAAATTAAAAATCCCAGACTCGCCCGGTAACCTTAGAACGACTAGAAAAGCTGAAAATCGTGAGTTATAGCTCATGTTTTTGGCCAAATCTGTTTCAAAATATAAAAATACTCGGACTGCCCCGGTAACCCTAGAACGACAAGAAAAGCTGAAAATCGTGAGCTATAGGTACGATTTCGGCAAATGTGCTCCAAAAAAATAAAATCCCCGGACTACTCCGGTAACCCCGCAACGACTAGAAAAGCTGAAATCATGAGCTATAGGTCACGCTTTCGACCAAATCTGCCCCAAGAAACAAAAATCGTCGAAATGCTCCGGTAACGCTGGCACGATTAGAAAAGCTGAAAATCGTGAGGTGGTCACGCTTTCGGCCAAATGTGCTTCGAAAAACAAAAACCCTGGAATGCTCCGGTAACCTTGGAATGACCAGAAATGATGAAAATCGTGAGCCATAGGTCACGTTTGCGGCCAAATGTGCTTCGATAAATAAAAATCCCTGGACTGTTCTGGTAACCGCGGGACGACTAGAAAACCTTAAATCGTGACCTACAGGTCACTTTTTCAGCCAAATCTGCTCCGAGAAACAAAATTCCCCCGACTGCTGCAGTAACCCTTGAATGACTAGAAAAGCTGAAAATCGTGAGCTATAGTGTCACGCTTTTGGCCAAATGTGAATCGAAAAAAAATCCCCGGAGTCCTCAAGTAACCCCGGAACGACTAGAAAAGCGGAAAATGTTGAGTTATGGGTCACCCTTTCGGCCAAATGTGATGCGACAAAAATCCCTGAAATACTCCGGTAACACCGGAACGTTTAGAAAAGTTGAAAATCGTTAGCTATAGGTGACGCTTTCGTGCAAATGTGCCCCAAAAATTAAAAATCCCCGGACTGCTCTGGTAACCCTGGAACAACTAGAAAAGCTGAAAATCGTCAGCTATAGATGACTCTTTCGGCCAAATGTGCTCCGAAAAAAATCCCAAGACATGCCCGGTAACCCTACAACAACTAGAAAAGCTGAAAATCGTGAGCTATAGGTGTCGTTTTCGGCCAAATGTGGTCCGAAAAATAAAAATCCCCAGACTAGCCCGGTAACCCTACAACGACTAAAAACGCTGAAAATCGTGAGCTATAGATCACTCTTTCGGCCAAATGTGCTCCGAAAAAAATCCCAAGACATGCCCGGTAACCCTACAACGTCTAGAAAAGCTGAAAATCGTGAGCTATAGGTGACGATTTCGGCCAGATGTGCTCCGAAAAATAAAAATCCCCAAACATGCCCAGTAACCCTACAACGACTAGAAAAGCTGAAAATCGTCAGCAATAGATCACTCTTTCGGCCAAATGTGCTCCGAAAAATAAAAATCCCAAGACATGCCCGGTAACCCTACAACGACTAGAATAGCTGAAAATCGTGAGCTATAGGCGACGTTTTCGGCCAAATCTGTTCCAAAATATAAAAATACCTGGACTGCTCAGAAACCCTGAACGACTAGAAAAGCTAAAAATCGTGAGCTATAGATCACTCTTTCGATCAAATGTGCTCTGAAAATTAAAAATCCCAGACTCGCCCGGTAACCTTAGAACGACTAGAAAAGCTGAAAATCGTGAGTTATAGCTCATGTTTTTGGCCAAATCTGTTTCAAAATATAAAAATACTCGGACTGCCCCGGTAACCCTAGAACGACAAGAAAAGCTGAAAATCGTGAGCTATAGGTACGATTTCGGCAAATGTGCTCCAAAAAATAAAATCCCCGGACTACTCCGGTAACCCCGCAACGACTAGAAAAGCTGAAATCACGTTTGCGGCCAAATGTGCTTCGATAAATAAAAATCCCTGGACTGTTCTGGTAACCGCGGGACGACTAGAAAACCTTAAATCGTGACCTACAGGTCACTTTTTCGGCCAAATCTGCTCCGAGAAACAAAATTCCCCCGACTGCTGCAGTAACCCTTGAATGACTAGAAAAGCTGAAAATCGTGAGCTATAGGTCACGCTTTAGGCCAAATGTGATTCGAAAAAAAAATCCCCGGAGTCCTCAAGTAAGCCCGGAACGACTAGAAAAGCGGAAAATGTTGAGTTATGGGTCACCATTTCGGCCAAATGTGATGCGACAAAAATCCCTGAAATACTCCGGTAACACCAGAACGTTTAGAAAAGTTGAAAATCGTTAGCTATAGGTGACGCTTTCGTGCAAATGTGCTCCAAAAAATAAAAATCCCCGGACTGCTCCGGTAACCCTGGAACGACTAGAATAGCTGAAAATAGTTAGCTATAGGTCACACTTTTGGCCAAATGTGATTCAAAAAAAATTACCAGAGTCCTCCAGTAACCCCAGAACGACTAGAAATGCGGAAAAGCTTGAGCTATGGGTCACCCTTTCGGCCAAATGTGATGCGACAAAAATCCCTGGAATACTCCGGTAACACCAGAATGTTTAGAAAAGTTGAAAATCGTTAGCTATAGGTGACGCTTTCGTGCAAATGTGCTCCAAAAAATAAAAATCCCCGGACTGCTCCGGTAACCCTGGAACGACTAGAAAAGCTGAAAATCGTTAGCTATAGGTCACACTTTTGGCCAAATGTGATTCGAAAAAAATTTCCGGAGTCCTCCAGTAACCCCGGAACGACTAGAAAAGCGGAAAATCTTGTTTTATGGGTCACCCATTCGGCCAAATTTGATGCGACAAAAATTCCTGGAATACTCCGGTAACACCAGAATGTTTAGAAAAGTTGAAAATCGTTTGCAATAGGTGACGCTTTCATGCAAATGTAATTCGAAAAATAAAAATCCTCGGGCTGCTCTGGTAACCTCGGAACGACAAGACAATTTGAAATAGTGAGCTATATGTCACGCTTTCGGCCAAATGTGCTCCGAAAAACAAAAATCTCCGGATTGCTCCGGTAACCCTGGAACGACTAGAAAAGTTGAAAATCTTGTGCTATAGATCACTCTTTCGGCCAAGTGTGCTCCGAAAAATAAAAATCCCCAGACTAGCCCGGTAACCCTACAACGACTAGAAACGCTGAAAATCGCGAGCTATAGGTCACGCTTTTGTCCAAATCTGTCCCAAAATATAAAAGTACTCAGACTGCTCTAGTAACCCTAGAACGATAAGAAAAGCTGAGAATCGTGAGCAATAGGTCACTCCTTCGGCCAAACGTGCTTCAAAAAATAAAAATCCCTGAACTGCTCTGGTAACCGCGGGACGACTAGAAAAGCTGAAATCGTCACCTATAGGTCACGCTTTCTGCCAAATCTGCTCCGAGAAACAAAATTCCCCCAACTGCTCCAGTAACCCTTGAATGACTAGAAAAGCTGAAAATCGAGGGCTATAGGTCACGATTTTGGCCAAATGTGATTCAAAAAAAAAATCCCCGGAGTCCTACAGTAACCCCGGAATGACTAGAAAAGCCAAAAATCGTGAGGTCACGCTTTCAGCCAAATGTGCTCTGCAAAATAAAAATCCCCGGACAGCCCCGGTAACCTAGAAACGAATAGAAAAGCTAAAAATCGTGAGCTATTGGTCATGGATTCGCCTAAATCTGCTCCGAGAAACAAAATTCCCCCGAATGCTCCGGTAACCATTGAACAACTAGGAAAGCTGAAAATCGTGAGCCGTAGGTCACGCTTTCGGCCAAATGTGCTCCGAAAAACAAAAATCCACAGATTGCTCTGGTAACCCTGGATCGACTAGAAAAGTTGAAAATCGTATGCTATTGTTTACTCTTTTGGCCAAATGTGCTCCAAAAAATAAAAATCCCCAGACTGGACTGGTAACCCTACAGCGACTAGAAACACTGAAAATCGTGAGCTATAGGTCACGTTTATGGCCAAATCTGTTACAAAATATAAAAATACCCGGACTGCTCTGGTAACCCCGGAACGACAAGAAAAGCTGAAAATTGCGGGCTACAGGGTTTTAGGGTTTCGGCAAATGTACTGCGACTAGAAAAGCAGAAGATCGGGAGTTATAGGTCACGCTTTCAGCCAAATGTGCTTCAAAAACTAAAAATACCCGGACGACTCTGGTAACATCGGAACGACTAGAAGAGCTGAAAATCGTGAGCTATAGGTACACTTTCGGCCAATATGCTGCGAAAATAAAAAATCCCCAGACTACCCCGATAACCCTGGAACGACTGGAAAAGCTGAAATGTGCTCCGAAAAATAAAAATCCCCGCATTGGTTCGGAAACTCCGGAACGACTAGAAAACTAAAATGTGAGCTATAGGTCACGTTTTTGGTCAAATGTGCTCCAAAAAATAAAAATCCCCAAACTGGCCCGATAAACCTAGAACGACTAGAAAAACTGAAAATCGTGAGCTATTGGTCGCGTTTTCGGCCAAATCTGTTCCAAAATATAAAAATATTCGGACTGCTCCGGTAACCCCGGAACGACTAGAAAAGCTGAAAATCGTGAGCTATAGGTCACGCTTTCGGCCAAATGTGCTCCGAAAAATAAAAATGCCCGGACAGCCCCGAAAACCCAGAAACGAATAGAAAAGCTAAAAATCTTGAGCTATAGGTCACGGTTTCGCCTAAACCTGCTCCGAGAAACAAAATTCCCCTGACTGCTCTGGAAAACGTTGAACAACTAGGAAAGCTGAAAATCGTGAGCTATAGGTCACGCTTTCAGCCAAATCTTCTCCGAGAAACAAAATTCTCCCGTCAGTTCCGGTAACCCTTGAACAACTAGAAATGATGAAAATGTGAGCTATAGGTCACGCTTTCAACCAAATGTGATGCGGAAAAAAAATCCCCGGAGTCCTCTAGTAACCCCTGAAAGACAAGAAAAGCGGAAAATCTTGAGTTATGGGCCACCCTTTCGGTCAAATGTAATGCGACAAAAATCCCGGGAATCCTCTGGTAAGACCGGAATGTTTAGAAAAGCTGAAATCGTTAGCTATAGGTCACGCTTTCGGGCAAATATGCTTCGAAAAATAAAATCCCTAAACTGCTCCGGTAACCCCGGAACAACTAGAAAGCTGAAATCGTGAGCTATAGGTCACGCTTTCACCTAAACCTGCTCCGAGAAACAAAATTTCCCCGACTGCTCCGAAAAATGTTGAACGACTAGGAAAGCTGAAAATCGTGAGCTATTGGTCTCGCTTTCAGCCAAATCTTCTCCGAGAAACAAAATTCCCCCGACAGTTCCGGTAACCCTTGAACAACTAGAAATGATGAAAATGTGAGCTATAGGTCACGCTTTCAACCAAATGTGATGCGGAAAAAATCCCCGGAGTCCTCTAGTAACCCCGGAATGACAAGAAAAGCGGAAAATCTTGAGCTATGGGCCACCCTTTTGGTAAATGTAATGCGACAAAAATCCCGGGAATCCGGTAAGACCGGAATGTTTAGAAAAGCTGAAATCGTTAACTATAGGTCATGCAGTTGACCCATAGCTCAAGATTTTCCAGTTTTCTACTACTCTTTCCGGGGTTACTAGAGGACTCCGAGTATTTTTTTCCGCATCACATTTGGCCGAAAGCATGACCTATAACTGACATTTTCAGCATTTCTAGTTATTCAAGGGTTACCGGAGCTGTCGGGGGAATTTTGTTTCTTGGAGAAGATTTGGCCAAAAGCGTGACCCATAGCTCATGATTTTCAGCTTTTCTAGTCGTTCAACGGTTATTGGAGCACTCAGGGGAATTTTGTTTCTCGGAGAAGATTTGGCCGAAAGTGTGACCTATATGTCACGATTTCAGCTTATTTAGGCGTCCCGCGGTTACTAGAGCAGTACGGGGATTTTTATTTTTCGAGGCACATTTGGGCGAAAGCGTGACCTATAGCTCACGATTTTCAGCTTTTCTAGTCGTTCCAAGGTTACCAGAGCATTCCACTGATTTTTGATTTTCGCTGCACATTTGCCGAAAGCTTACTTATAGCTCACGATTTTCTGTTTTTCTAGTCGTTCCGGTGTTACCAGAGCCGTCCGGGTATTTTTATTTTTTGAAGCACATTTGGCCGAAAGCGTGAACTATAACTCACGATTTTCAGCTTTTCCAGTCGTGCCAGGGTTACCGGAGCATTTCGACGATTTTTGTTTCTCGGTGCAGATTTGGTCGAAAGCGTGACCTAGCTCACAATTTCAGCTTTTCTAGTCGTTCCAGGGTTATTGGAGTAGTCCGGGGATTTTTATTTTTCAGAGCACATTTGCCGAAAGTATACCTATAGCTCACGATTTTCAGTTTTTCTAGTCGTTGTACGGTTACCCGGCAAGTCTGGGGATTTTTCTAGTCGATCCGGGGTTACTAGAGGACTACAGGGATTTTTTTTCGCATCACATTTGACCGAAAGCGTAACCTATAGCTCACGATTTTCAGCTTTCCTAGTTGTTCAAGGCTTACCGGAGCAGTCGGGGGAATTTTAATTCTTGGAGAAGGTTCAGCCGAAACGTACCTATAGCTCATGATTTTTAGCTTTTCTAGTCGTTTCGGTGTTTCCAGAGCGGTCCGGGTATTTTCATTTTTTGAAGCATATTTGGCCGAAAGCATGACCTATAACTCACGATTTTCAGCTTTTCTAGTCGTGCCAGTGTTACCGGAGCATTCCGACGATTTTTGTTTCTCTTGGCAGATTTGGTCGAAAGCGTGACCTATAGCTCACGATTTCAGCTTTTCTAGTCGTTCAAGTGTTACCGGGCCTGTCCTGGGATTTTTAATTTTTGGAGCTCATTTGCTGAAAGCGTACCTATAGTTCACGATTTTCAGCTTTTCTTGTCGTTCCGGTGTTACCAAAGCCGTCTGAGTTTTTTTATTTTTCGATGCACATTTGGCGAAAAGCGTGATCTATATTCAGCTTTTTTTGTCGTACCAGGGTTACCGGAGCATTTCAACGATTTTTGATTCTTGGGGTAGATTTGGTCGAAAGCGTGACCTATAGCTCACGATTTCAGCTTTTCTATTCGTTTCGGGGTACCGGAGGAGTCCGAGGATTTTTATTTTTCGGAACAGATTTGCTGAAAGCGTACCTATAGCTCACGATTTTCAGCTTTTCTAGTCGTTCCATGGTTACCGGAGCAGTCCGGATATTTTTATATTTTGGAACAGATTTGGCCGAAAACGTGATCTATAGCTCACGATTTTCAGTTTTTCTAGTCGTTCTAAGGTTATCGGGCCAGTTTGGAGATTTTTACTTTTTGGAGTACATTTGGCCGAAAGATTGATCTATAATGCATGATTTCCAGCTTTTCTAGTCATTCCGGTGTTACGGGCGCAGTCTGGGGATTTTTATATTTTGGAGCAGAGTTGGCCGAAAACCTGACCTATAGCTCACGATTTTCAGGTTTTCTAGTCGTTCTAAGGTTATCGGGCCAGTTTGGGGATTTTTATTTTTTGGAGCACATTTGGCTGAAAGACTGATTTATAGCTCACGATTTTCAGCTTTTCTAGTCATTCCGGGGTTACCGGCGCAGTCTGGGTATTTTTATATTTTGGAGCAGATTTGGCCGAAAATCTGACCTATAGCTCACAATTTTCAGCTTTTCTAGTCGTTGTTGGGTTACCAGGCCAGTCTGAGGATTTTCATTTTTCGGAGCACATTTGCCCGAAAGCGTAACCTACAGCTCACGATTTTCAGCTTTTCTAGTCGTGCCAGGATTCCCGGGATTTTTGTCGCATTACATTTGACCGAAAGGGTGGCCCATAGCTCAAGATTTTCCGCTTTTCTTGTCATTCCGGGGTTACTAGAGGACTCCGGGGATTTTTTCCGCATCACATTTGGTTGAAAGCGTGACCTATAGCTCACATTTTCATCATTTCTAGTTGTTCAAGGGTTACCGGAACTGTCGGGGGAATTTTGTTTCTCGGAGAAGATTTGGCTGAAAGCGAGACCTATAGCTCACGATTTTCAGCTTTCCTAGTCGTTCAACGTTTTCCGGAGCAGTCGGGGAAATTTTGTTTCTCGGAGCAGGTTTAGGTGAAAGCGTGACCTATAGCTCACGATTTCAGCTTTCTAGTTGTTCCGGGGTTACCGGAGCAGTTTAGGGATTTTATTTTTTGAAGCATATTTGCCCGAAAGCGTGACCTATAGCTCACGATTTTCAGCTTTTCTTGTCGTTCCAGGGTTACCAGAGCAGTCCGGGTATTTTTATATTTTGTAACAGATTTGGCCATAAACGTGACCTATAGCTCACGATTTTCAGTGTTTCTAGTCGTTGTAGGGTTACCAGTCCAGTTTGGGGATTTTTATTTTTTGGAGCACATTTGGCCAAAAGAGTAAACAATAGCACACGATTTTCAACTTTTCTAGTCGTTCCAGGGTTACCAGAGCAATCTGTGGATTTTTGTTTTTCGGAGCACATTTGGCCGAAAGCGTGACCTACGGCTCACGATTTTCAGCTTTCCTAGTTGTTCAATGGTTACCGGAACATTCGGGGGAATTTTGTTTCTCGGAGTAGATTTAGGCGAATCCATGACCAATAGCTCACGATTTTTAGCTTTTCTATTCGTTTCTAGGTTACCGGGGCTGTCCGGGGATTTTTATTTTGCAGAGCACATTTGGCTGAAAGCGTGACCTACTCACGATTTTTGGCTTTTCTAGTCATTCCGGGGTTACTGGAGGACTCCGGGGATTTTTTTTGAATCACATTTGGCCAAAATCGTGACCTATAGCCCTCGATTTTCAGCTTTTCTAGTCATTCAAGGGTTACTGGAGCAGTTGGGGGAATTTTGTTTCTCGGAGCAGATTTGGCAGAAAGCGTGACCTATAGGTGACGATTTCAGCTTTTCTAGTCGTCCCGCGGTTACCAGAGCAGTCCAGGGATTTTTATTTTTTGAAGCACGTTTGGCCGAAGGAGTGACCTATTGCTCACGATTCTCAGCTTTTCTTATCGTTCTAGGGTTACTAGAGCAGTCTGAGTACTTTTACATTTTGGAACAGATTTGGACAAAAGCGTGACCTATAGTTCACGATTTTCAGCGTTTCTAGTCGTTGTAGCGTTACCAGGCTAGTCTGGGGATTTTTATTTTTCGGAGCACACTTGGCCGAAAGAGTGATCTATAGCACAAGATTTTCAACTTTTCTAGTCGTTCCAGGGTTACCGGAGCAATCCGGAGATTTTTGTTTTTCGGAGCACATTTGGCCGAAAGCGTGACATATAGCTCACTATTTCAAATTGTCTTGTCGTTCCGTGGTTACCAGAGCAGCCCGGGGATTTTTATTTTTCGAATTACATTTGCACAAAAGCGTCACCTATTGCTAATGATTTTCAACTTTTCTAAACATTCCGGTGTTACCGGAGTATTCCAGGAATTTTTGTCGCATCAAATTTGGCCGAAAGGGTGACCCATAACACAAGATTTTCCGCTTTTCTAGTCGTTACGGGGTTACTGGAGGACTCCGGAAATTTTTTTCGAATCACATTTGGCCAAAAGTGTGACCTATAGCTAACGATTTTCAGCTTTTCTAGTCGTTCCAGGGTTACCAGAGCAGTCCGGGGATTTTTATTTTTTGGAGCACATTTGCACGAAAGCATCACCTATAGCTAACGATTTTCAACTTTTCTAAACGTTCTGGTGTTACCGGAGTATTCCAGGGATTTTTGTCGCATCACATTTGGCCGAAAGGGTGACCCATAGCTCAAGCTTTTCGGCATTTCTAGTCGTTCTGGGGTTACTGGAGGACTCTGGTAATTTTTTTTGAATCACATTTGGCCAAAAGTGTGACCTATAGCTAACTATTTTTAGCTATTCTAGTCGTTCCAGGGTTACCGGAGCAGTCCGGGGATTTTTATTTTTTGGAGCACATTTGCACGAAAGCGTCACCTATAGCTAACGATTTTCAACTTTCTAAACGTTCTGGTGTTACCGGAGTATTTCAGGGATTTTTGTCGCATCACATTTGGCCGAAAGGGTGACCCATAACTCAACATTTTCCGCTTTTCTAGTCGTTCCAGGGTTACTTGAGGACTCCGGGGATTTTTTTTTTCGAATCACATTTGGCCAAAAGCGTGACCTATAGCTCACGATTTTCAGCTTTTCTAGTCATTCAAGGGTTACTGCAGCAGTCGGGGGAATTTTGTTTCTCGGAGCAGATTTGGCCGAAAAAGTGACCTGTAGGTCACGATTTAAGGTTTTCTAGTCGTCCCGCGGTTACCAGAACAGTCCGGGGATTTTTATTTATCGAAGCACATTTGGCCGCAAACGTGACCTATGGCTCACGATTTTCATCATTTCTGGTCATTCCAAGGTTACCGGAGCATTCCAGGGTTTTTGTTTTTCGAAGCACATTTGGCCGAAAGCGTGACCACCTCACGATTTTCAGCTTTTCTAGTCGTGCCAGCGTTAGCGGAGCATTTCGACGATTTTTGTTTCGCGGAGCAGATTTGGTCGAAAGCGTGACCTATAGCTCATGATTTCAGCTTTTCTAGTCGTTGCGGGGTTACCGGAGTAGTCCGGGGATTTTATTTTTTGGAGCACATTTGCCGAAATCGTACCTATAGCTCACGATTTTCAGCTTTTCTTGTCGTTCTAGGGTTACCGGGGCAGTCCGAGTATTTTTATATTTTGAAACAGATTTGGCCAAAAACATGAGCTATAACTCACGATTTTCAGCTTTCCTAGTCGTTCTAAGGTTACCGGGCGAGTCTAGGATTTTTAATTTTTAGAGCACATTTGATCGAAAGAGTGATCTATAGCTCACGATTTTTAGCTTTTCTAGTCGTTCAGGGTTTCTGAGCAGTCCATGTATTTTTGTATTTTGGAACAGATTTGGCCGAAAACGTCACCTATAGCTCACGATTTTCAGCTTTTCTAGTCGTTGTAGGGTTACCGGGCATGTTTTGGGATTTTTATTTTTCGGAGCACATTTGGCCGAAAGAGTGATCTATTGCTGACGATTTTCAGCTTTTCTAGTCGTTGTAGGGTTACCGGGCATGTCTGGGGATTTTTATTTTTCGAAGCACATCTGGCCGAAATCGTCACCTATAGCTCACGATTTTCAGCTTTTCTAGTCGTTGTAGGGTTACCGGGCATGTCTTGGGATTTTTTTCGGAGCACATTTGGCCGAAAGAGTGATCTATAGCTCACGATTTTCAGCGTTTCTAGTCGTTGTAGGGTTACCGGGCTAGTCTGGCGATTTTTATTTTTCGGACCACATTTGGCCGAAAACGACACCTATAGCTCACGATTTTCAGCTTTTCTAGTTGTTGTAGGGTTACCGGGCATGTCTTGGGATTTTTTTCGGAGCACATTTGGCCGAAAGAGTCATCTATAGCTGACGATTTTCAGCTTTTCTAGTTGTTCCAGGGTTACCAGAGCAGTCCGGGGATTTTTATTTTTTGGGGCACATTTGCACGAAAGCGTCACCTATAGCTAACGATTTTCAACTTTTCTAAACGTTCCGGTGTTACCGGAGTATTTCGGGGATTTTTGTCGCATCACATTTGCACGAAAGGGTGACCCATAGTTCATGATTTTCCGCATTTCTAGTCGTTCTGGGGTTACTGGAGGACTCCGGGGATTTTTTTTTCGAATCACATTTGCCAAAAGTGTGACCTATAGCTAACGATTTTCAGCTTTTCTTGTCGTTCCAGGGTCACCTGAGCAGTCCGGGGATTTTTAATTTTCGGAGCACATTTGCACGAAAGCGTCACCTATCGCTAACGATTTTCAACTTTTCTAAACGTTCCGGTGTTACCGGAGTATTTCAGGGATTTTTGTCGCATCACATTTGGCCGAAAGGATGACCCCTAACTCAAGATTTTCCGCTTTTCTGGTCGTTCCGGGGTTACTTGAGGACTCCGGGGATTTTTTTTTCGAATCACATTTGGCCAAAAGCGTGACATATAGTTCACGATTTTCAGCTTTTCTAGTCATTCAAGGGTTACTGGAGCAGTCGGGGGAATTTTGTTTCTCGGAGCAGATTTGGCCGAAAGCGTGACCTGTAGGTCACGATTTAAGGTTCTCTAGTCTTCCCGCGATTACCAGAGCAGTCCGGGGTTTTTTATTTATCGAAGCACATTTGACCGAAAACGTGACCTATGGCTCACGATTTTCATCATTTCTTGTCGTTCCAAGGTTACCGGAGCATTCCAGGGTTTTTGTTTTTCGAAGCACATTTGGCCGAAAGCGTGACCTATATCTCACGATTTTCAGCTTTTCTAGTCGTGCCAGGGTTACCGGAGCATTACGACGATTTTTGTTTCTCGGGGCAGATTTGGTCGAAAGCATGACCTATAGCTCACGATTTCAGTTTTTCAAGTCGTTCCAGGGTTACCGGATTAATCCAGGGATTTTATTTTTTGGAGCACATTTACCGAAATCGTACCTATACCTCACGATTTTCAGCTTTTCTAGTCGTTCTAGGGTTACCGGGGCAGTCCGCGTATTTTTATATTTTGAAATAGATTTGGCAAAAAACGTGAGCTATAACTCACGATTTTCAGCTTTTCTAATCGTTCTAAGGTTACCGGGCGAGTCTGGGGATTTTTATTTTTCGGAGCACATTTGACCTAAAGAGTGATCTATAGCTCACGATTTTTAGCTTTTCTAGTCGTTCCAGGGTTGCTGAGCAGTTCAGGTATTTTTATATCTTGGAACAGATTTGGCCGAAAACGTCACCTATAGCTCACGATTTTCAGCTTTTCTAGTCGTTGTAGGGTTACCGGGCATGTCTTGGGATTTTTTTCGGAGCACATTTGGCCGAAAGAGTGATCTATAGCTGACGATTTTTAGCTTTTCTAGTTGTTCCAGGGTTACCGGAGCAGTCCGGGGATTTTTATTTTTTGGAGCACATTTGCACGAAAGCGTCACCTATAGCTAACGATTTTCAACTTTTCTAAATGTTCCGGTGTTACCGAAGTATTTCAGGGATTTTTGTCGCATCACATTTGGCTGAAAGGGTGACCCATAGCTCAAGATTTTCCGCATTTCTTGTCGTTCTGGGGTTACTGGAGGACTCCAGGGATTTTTTGTTCGAATCACATTTGGCCAAAAGTGTGACCTATAGCTAACGATTTTCAGCTTTTCTAGTCGTTCCAGGGTTACCGGAGCAGTTCGGGGATTTTTATTTTTGGAGCACATTTGCACGAAAGCGTCACTTATAGCTAACGATTTTCAACTTTTCTAAACGTTCCGGTGTTACCGGAGTATTTTAGGGATTTTTGTGGCATCACATTTGGTCGAAAGGGTGACCCATACCTCAAGATTTTTCGCTT
Organism: Dendrocalamus latiflorus; assembly: GCA_017311315.1. Classification (NCBI taxonomy): domain Eukaryota; kingdom Viridiplantae; phylum Streptophyta; class Magnoliopsida; order Poales; family Poaceae; genus Dendrocalamus; species Dendrocalamus latiflorus. The sequence continues at coordinate 34,683,017 of CM029661.1, read as the reverse complement.
TTCTAGTCGTTCCGGGGTTACTGGAGGACTCCGGGGATTTTTTTTCCAATCTCATTTGGCCAAAAGCGTGACCTATAGCTCACGATTTTTAGCTTTTCTAGTCATTCAAGGGTTACTGGAGCAGTCGGGGGAATTTTGTTTCTCGGAGCAGATTTGGCCGAAAAAGTGACCTGTAGGTCACGATTTAAGGTTTTCTAGTCGTCCCGCGGTTACCAGAGCAGTCCGGGGATTGTTATTTATCGAAGCACATTTGGCAGAAAACGTGACCAATGGCACACGATTTTCATCATTTCTAGGCGTTCCAAGGTTACCGGAGCATTCCAGGGTTTTTGTTTTTCGAAGCACATTTGGCCGAAAGCGTGACCTATGCCTCACGATTTTCAGCTTTTCTTGTCGTGCCAGGGTTACCAGAGCATTTCGACGATTTTTGTTTCTCGGGGCAGATTTGGTCGAAAGCGTGACCTATAGCTCACGATTTCAGCTTTTCTAGTCGTTCCGGGGTTAGCGGAGTAGTCCAGGGATTTTTATTTTTTGGAGCACATTTGTCGAAATCGTACCTATAGCTAACGATTTTCAGCTTTTCTAGTCGTTCCAGGGTTACCGGGGCAGTCCGAGTATTTTTATATTTTGAAACAGATTTGGCCAAAAACGTGAGCTATAGTTCACGATTTTCAGCTTTTCCAGTCGTTCTAATGTTACCGCGCGAGCATGGGGATTTTTTTCGGAGCACATTTGGCCGAAAGAGTGATCTATTGCTCCCGATTTTTAGCTTTTCTAGTCGTTTCCGGGTTACCGAGCAGTCCAGGAATTTTCATAGTTTGGAACAGATTTGGCCGAAAACCTCACCTATAGCTCACGATTTTCAGCTTTTCTAGTCATTGTAGGGTTACCGGGCAAGTCTTGGGATTGTTTTTCGGAGCACATTTGGCCGAAAGAGTGATCTATAGCTGACGATTTTCAACTCTTCTAGTTGTTCTAGGGTTACCAGAGCAGTCCGGGGATTTTTATTTTTGGGAGCACATTTGCACGAAAGCGTAACATATAGCTAACGATTTTCAACTTTTCTAAACGTTCCGGTTTTACCGGAGCATTCCAGGGATTTTTGTCGCATCACATTTGGTCGAAAGGGGTGACCCATAGCTCAAGATTTTCTGCTTTTCTAGTCGTCCCGGTGTTACAGGAGGACTCTGTGATTTTTTTCGCATTACATTTGGCCGAAAGTGTGACCTATAGCTCACGATTTTCAGGTTTTCTAGTCGTTCAAGGGTTACCAGATAAGTCGAGGGAAATTTGTTTCTCGGAGTAGATTAAGCCGAAAGCGTGACCGATAGCTCACGGTTTCAGCTTTTCTAGTCGTCGCGGGGGTACCGGCGCAGTCCTGGGATTTTTATTTGTCGAAACACATTTGGCCGAAAGCATGACCTATAGCTCATGATTTTCAGCTTTTCTAGTTCTTTAAGGGTTACGGGAGCAGCCGGGGAATTTTGTTTCTCGGAGCAGATTTGGCCGAAAGCATGACCTATAACTTACGATTTTGAGCTTTTCTAGTCGTTCTGGGGTTACCGCAGCAGTCTGGGGATTTTTACTTTTCGGAGCACATTCGGCAGAAAGCGTGACGTATAGCTCCCGATTTCAGCTTTTCTAGTCGTTCTGGGGTTACTCGACGAGTGCGGGGATTTTTATTTTTCAGAGCACGTTTGACCAGAAGCGTGACCAATAGCTCACGATTTTCAGTTTTTCTAGTCGTTCCATGGTTACCGGGCCAGTCCGGGGATTTTTATTTTTCGAAGCAGATTTGGCCGAGAGAGTGACCAATTGCTAATGATTTTCAACATTTCTAGTCATTCCAGGGTTACCGTAGCATTCAGTGCATTTCTTTCGCATCACATTTTGCCGAGAGGGTGACCCATAGCTCATAATTTTTCGCTTTTCTTGTCGTTCCAGGGTTACCAGAGCAGTCCGGGTATTTTTACATTTTTGAACAGATTTGGCCGAAAGCCTGACCTATAGCTCACATTTTAGCTTTTCTTATCGTTCCGGGGTTTCTGGACCAGTGCGGGGATTTTTATTTTTCGGAGCACATTTGGCCGAAAGCGTGACCAGCTCACGATTTTCGGCTTTACTAGTCGTTGTATGGTTACCCGAAAAGTCTGGGGATTTCTATTTTTCGGATCACATCTGACCAAAAGGGTGATCTATAGCTCACGATTTTCAGCTTGTCTAGTCGTTCCAAGGTTTCCGGACTATTCCTGAGATTTTTGTTTTTGGAAGCATATTTGGCTGAAAGCGTGACCTATAGCTCACAATTTTCAGCTTTTCTAGTCGTGCCAGGGTTACTGGAGCATTTCGACGATTTTTGTTTCTCGGTGCGGATTTGGTCGAAAGCGTGACCAGCTCACGATTTCAGCTTTTCTAGTTGTTCCGGGGTAAACAGAGCTCAAGATTTCCCCCTTTTCTAGTCGTTGTACGGTTACCCAGCAAGTCTGGGGATTTTTATTTTTCGAAGCACATCTAACCAAAAGAGTGATCTATAGCTCTTGATTTTCAGCTTTTCTAGTCGTTACAATGTTACCGGAGCATTCCTGAGATTTTTGTTTTTCGAAGCACATTTGGCCGGAAGCGTGACCTATACCACACGATTTTCAGCATTTCTGGTCGTGCCAGTGTTACCGGAGCATTTCGACGATTTTTGTTTCCGTTTTTCTTGTCTTTCCGGGGTTACTAGAGGACTCCGGGGATTTTTTTCCCGCATCACATTTGGTCGAAAGCGTGACCTATAGCTCACATTTTCATCATTTCTAGTTGTTCAAAGGTTACCGGAACTGTCGGGGGAATTTTGTTTCTCGGAGAAGATTTGGCTGTAAGTGTGACCTACAGCTCACGATTTTCAGCTTTTCTTGTCGTTCGGGGGTTACCAGAGCAGTCTGGGTATTTTTATATATTGTAAAAGATTTGGCCGTAAACGTGATCTATAGCTCACGATTTTCAGCGTTTCTAGTCGTTGTAGGGTTACCGGTCCAGTCTGGGGATTTTTTTTATTTTTTGGAGCACATTTGGCCGAAGGAGTGATCAATAGCACACGATTTTTAGTTTTCCTAGTTGTTCAATTTTTACCGGAGCAGTCGGAGAAATTTTGTTTCTCGGAGCAGATTTGGCCGAAAGCGTGACCTATCGGTCACAATTTCAGCTTTTCTAGTCGTCCTGCGGTTACCAGAGTAGTCCAGGGATTTTTATTTTTTGAAGCACATTTGGCCGAAAGCGTGACTTATAGCTCACGATTTTCAGCTTTTCTAATCGTTCCGGGTTTACCTGACCTGTCCTGGGATTTTTATTTTTTGGAGCACATTTGGCCGAAAGCATGACCTATAGCTCACATTTTAACTTTTCTATTCGTTCCGAAGTTTCCGGACCAGTGCGGGGATTTTTATTTTTCGGAGCATATTTGGCCAAAAGCGTGACCTATAGCTCACGATTTTCTGCTTTTCTAGTCGTTCCAGGGATACCGGGCCTGTCCTGGTATTTTTAATTTTCGGAGCACATTTGTCGAAAGATTGACTTATAGCTCACGATTTTCAACTTTTCTAGTCATTCCAGGGTTACCGGAGCATTCCATGGCTTTTGTTTCTCAGAGCAAATTTGGCCGAGTGCGTAACCTATAGCTCACGATTTCAGCTTTTCTAGTCATTCCGAGGTTACCAGACCAGCCCGTGGATTTTTTTTGGGGCATATTTGTCCAAAAGCGTGACCTATAGATCACGATTTCAGCTGTTCTTGTTGTCCCGCGGTTACCAGAGCAGTCCGGGGATTTTTATGTTTCGAAGCACATTTGACCGAAAGCGTGACCTCTATCCCACGATTTTAAGCTTTTCTAATCGTTCTGGGGTTAGCGGACCTGTGCAGGGATTTTTATTTTTCGGAGCACATTTGGCCGAAAGCGTAACCCATAGTTCACATTCTATCTTTTCTAGTCGTTCCGGGGTTTCCAGAATAGTGCGGGGATTTTTATTTTTTGGATCACATTTGGCCGAAAGCGTGACCTATAGTTCACGATTTTCAGCTTTTTTAGTCATTCCAGGGTTACCGGGGTTACCAGAGCAGTCTGGGAATTTTTATATTTTGGAACAGATTTGGCCGAAAACGTGACCTATAGCTCACGATTTTCAGCGTTTCTAGTCGTTTTAGGATTACCGGGCTAGTTTGGGGATTTTTATTTTTCGGAGCACATTTGGCCAAAAGGGTGATCTATAGCACACAATTTTCAACTTTTCTAGTCGTTCCAGGGTTACCGGAGCAATCCGGGGATTTTTGTTTTTCGAAGCACATTTTGCCGAAAGTGTGACCTATAGCTCACGATTTCAGCAGTCCAGGGATTTTTTATTTTCGGAGTACATTTGCATGAAAGCGTCACCTATAGCTAACGATTTTTAACTTTTCTAAACATTCCGGTGTTACCGGTGTATTCCAGGGAATTTTGTCGCATCACATGTGGCCGAAAGGGTGACCCATAGCAGTCCGGGGATTTCAGCTTTTCTAGTCGTCCCGCGGTAACCAGAGCAGTCCGGAGATTTTTATTTTTCGGAGCACATTTGGCCGAAAGCGTGACCTATAGCTCACATTTTAACTTTTCTAGTCGTTCCGGGGTTTCCGGACCAGTGCGGAGATTTTTATTTTTCGCAGCAAATTTGGCCGAAAGCGTGACCTATAGCTCACGATTTTTAGCTTTCCTAGTCGTTCCAAGGTTAACAGGCCTGTCCGGGTATTTTTAATTTTCGGAGCACATTTGGCAGAAAGATTGACCTATAGCTCACGATTCTCAACTTTTCTAGTCATTACAGGGTTACCGGAGCATTCCGTTGATTTTTGTTTCTCGGAGCAAATTTGGCCGAAAGCGTAACCTATAGCTCACGATTTCAGCATTTCTAGTCGTTCCAGGGTTACTGGAGTATTCCAGGGCTTTTTGTCGCGTCAGATTTGGCCGAAAGGGTGACCCATAGCTCAAGATTTTTCGCTTTTCTAGTTGTTCTGGGGTTACTAGAGGACTCTGAAGATTTTTTTTGAATCACATTTGGCCAAAAGCGTGACCAATAGCTCACGATTTTCAGCTTTTCTAGTCATTCCAGGGTTACCGGGCCAGTCCGGGGATTTTTATTTTTTCGAGCAGATTTGGCCGAGAGAGTGACCAATAGCTAATGATTTTCTATTTTTCTAGTCGTTCCATGGTTACCGTAGCAATCTGTGGATTTCTTTCGCATCACATTTTGCCGAGAGGGTGACCCATAGCTCATGATTTTCCGCTTTTCTTGTCGTTCCAGGGTTACCAGAGCAGTCCTTGTATTTTAATATTTTGGAACAGATTTGGCCGAAAACGTGACCTATAGCTCACATTTTAGCTTTTCTAGTCGTTCCGGGGATTCCAGACCAGTGCGGGGATTTTTATTTTTCGGAGAACATTTGGCAGAAAGCGTGACCAATAGCTCACGATTTTCAGCTTTTCTTGTCGTTCAGGGGTTACCGGAGCAGTACAGAGATTTTTATTTTACAGAGCACATTTGCACGAAAGCGTCACCTATAGCTAATGATTTTTAAATTTTGTAAACGTTCCGGTGTAACTGGAGTATTCCAGGGATTTTTGTAGCATCAGATTTGGCCGAAAGGGTGACCCACAGCTCAAGATTTTTCGCTTTTCTGGTCGTTCCAGGGTTACTAGAGGTCTCCGGGGATTTTTTTCGAATCACATTTGGCCAAAAGCGTGACATATAGCTCACGATTTTCAGCTTTTCTAGTCATTCAAGTGTTACTGGAGCAGTCGGGAGAATTTTGTTTCTCGGAGCACATTTGGCCGAAAGCGTGACCTATAGGTCACGATTTCAGCTTTTCTTGTCGTCCGGCCGGTACCAGAGCAGTCTGGGGATTTTTATTTTTCGAAGCACACTTCATCAAAAGCGTGACCTATAGCCCACGATTTTCAGCTTTTCTAATCGTTCCGAAGTTAGCGGACCTGTGCAGGGATTTTTATTTTTTTGGAGCACATTTGGCCGAAAGCGTGACCTATAGCTCACAATTTAGCTTTTCTAGTCGTTCCGGGGTTTCCGGACCAGTGCGGGGATTTTTATTTTTTGGAGCACATTTGGCCGAAAGTGTGACCAATAGCTCACGATTTTCAGCTTTTCTAGTCATTCCAGGGTTACCGGGCCAGTCCGGGGATTTTTAATTTTCGCAGCACATTTGCCGATAGCGTACCTACAGCTCACGATTTTCAGCTTTTCTTGTCGTTCTGGGGTTACCGGAGCAGTCTGGAGATTTTTATTTTAAAGAGCACATTTGCACGAAAGCGTCACCTATAGCTAACGATTTTCAACATTTCTAAACGTTCCGTTGTTACCGGAGTATTCCAGGGATTTTTTTCGCATCAGATTTGGCCGAAAGGGTGACCCATAGCTCATGATTTTTCGCTTTTCTAATCGTTCCGGGGTTACTGGAGGACTCTGGGATTTTTTTCGAATCACATTTGTCCAAAAGCGTGACCTATAGCTCACGTTTTTTAGCTTTTCTAGTCATTCAAGGCTTACTGGAGCAATCGGGGGAATTTTTTTTCTCGGAGCAGATTTGGCCGAAAGTGTGACCTGTAGGTCACGATTTCAGGTTTTCTAGTCGTCCCGCGATTACCAGAGCAGTCTGGGGATTTTTATTTTTCGAAGCACATTTGGCCGAAAGCGTGACATATAGCTCACGATTTTCAGCTTTTCTAGTCGTTCCAGGGTTACCGGAGCATTCCGGGGATTTTTGTTTTTCGGAACACATTTGGCCGAAAGCGTGACTTATAGCTTACGATTTCAGCTTTTCTTGTCGTTCCGGGGTTACCGGAGCAGTACGGGTATTTTAATTTTTTGGAGCACATTTGCACAAAAGCGCCACCTATAGTTAACGATTTTCAACTTTTCTAAACGTTCCGGTGTTACCGGAGCTTTCCGGGAATTTTTGTCGCATCACATTTGGCCGAAAGCGTGACCTATAGCTCACTATTTTCAGCTTTTCTAGTCGTTCAAGGGTTACCGGAGAAGTCGGGGGAATTTTGTTTCTTAGAGTAGATTAAGCCAAAAGCGTGACCTATAGCTTACGGTTTAAGCTTTTCTAGTCGTCCTGGTGTTACCGGCGTAGTCCGGGGATTTTTATTTGTCGAAGCACATTTGGCCGAAAGCCTGACCTATATCTCACGATTTTCAGCTTTTCTAGTCGTTCCGGGTTTTCCGGACCAGTGCGGGGATTTTTATTTTTTCGGAGCACATTTGGCCAAAAGCGTGACCTATAGCTCACGATTTTCAGCTTTTCTAGTCATTCCGGGTTTACCGGACCTGTCCTGGGATTTTTATTTTTTACAGCACGTTTGGCCGAAAGCATGACCTATAGCTCACATTTTAGCTTTTCTAGTCGTTCCAAAGTTTCCGGACCAGTGCGGGGATTTTTATTTTTTGGAGCACATTTGGCCAAAAGCGTGACCTATAGCTCATGATTTTCAGCTTTTCTAGTCGCTCCAGGGTTACTGGGCCTGTCCGGGTATTTTTAATTTTCGGAGCACATTTGGCGAAAGATTGACCTATAGCTTACGATTTTCAACTTTTCTAGTCATTCCAGGGTTACCGGAGCATTCCATGGAATTTCTGGAAAAAGAAAAAGAAAAAAAAGCCAGGTGGGCGCAGCCCACCCAGCCGGCCCAGCCAGCCGCCCGCCCGGTTTGCCCCGCCCCCGTGCCACGCGGCACGCATCCACGCCCGCGCCCGCGCCCGTCTTCCTCTGCTGGATGACCGACACGCGTCGCCCATCCAAGCGCCTCCCCGCGCCCGCGCCCGCATCCGGGCTATCCGCTCGCCCTGAGCCACCGCCTGGTGGGGCCGCGTGTCAGGTCCATCATCCCCGACCCGGACTCGTCCCCGTCTCCGAGCAGGACTCTGCGCCGTCGCCGTCGTCTCCGTCGCGAACTCCTCCGCCTTCCTTTTTCCTCATCGCCGCAACCGTCGCGGACACCTCGGGGACCGGGTATAAAAGGGGCCCGACCCCCGGGGCTCTCCTCGTCCCATAGCCGCCGCTTCCGCCGCCGCTAGCCGCTCGCCGTCGTCGGTCTTGCCGAGGTCGCCGGAGTCACCGTCTTCGTGGGGAGGCCGTCGACCTTCGCCTCGCCGCCGCCGTCCACCGTCGTCTGCTGCCGCCGGTGAGCCCCGCCGCCGTCGTCCACCGTCCCCCGCCTCTCGGTAGCCGCCGGCCAGGACCGCTGCCCGCTCACCCTGTCGCTCGGTCGCCGCTGCCGCACCCCGCGCCAGCAACGCCTTGCGCCCCATGCACGCGCACGTCAGCGCTGACGCTAGCCGCGCCTGCCGCTTCGCCTTCCCGTGCGCCCGGTCCACCGTGCACCGTGCCTCTGCCCGGTAGGACCCGCATGTCAGCCGTACCCCCGTGAACCATGCCGAGTCAGCCGGCCGAGTCAGCCAGCCACATCAGCCCTAGGCCCATGTGTCGTGCCACATCGGTGCCACCTGTCATCCACGTCAGCATCCGAGCCACCCTGGTGCCATGTCAGCAAGCCATGTCACCCTGCCCAGTCAGCATGCCACGTCAGCCTCGGGCGCACACGTGTCGCCACGTGTCTGCCACGTCAGCCCTAGCCGCTTGCGCCAGCAGTCGGTCAGCTCCACTGTGCCGTGCGCCGGGTTCATGGTAGACTGGTTATTTTGTGAGCTGGGTCCACAGCATAGTGCCTTTTTCCATTTTCCCGATTTTCTGTAGATTCAATTTTCCAAGAGCTCGTTCTCCCTCGTCCTAGCTCCGATTGACCCGATTCATTTCCCTAAATTCATCTAAAATTGAGCTCTACCTTTTGGTTCAAGTTTGAAAGTTTTTGGAGTTCATTTGAATTTTGTTTTATTTTATTTTGTCTTTTCGATTTGCTTTCTCTCTCGTTAGATCACGTGTTCGAGGGAGCAGAAGTTGGATTTGAAGATCAAGAGCCCTCAGCTGAGCAAGGCCAAGGCAAGTCGTGTCCTTTGATCATGTTGAACCCAGTTTTCAAATCTATTATGTATTACTTTGTTTTACATTATCATGCATCACTATTTTATTATCAAACCCTTGTATTGGTAGCTATTGTCCAATTTGATTATTCCTCCTTGATAATTTGAATACCATGATTCCATTGTTACCATAGGATGGGTAATTATTTAGTGATACAATATTAGTTGTCACATGGGTTGCGTGTCTAAATTGCTTAGCCATGCTTATTACTAGTACGTTGGGTTTATCATCACATGTGCTAATTAATCTTGACTTAATGATATACTGGAACATGGTGGTCAACCACAGTTATAAAAATTTGTGTGCCATGACATAGGTAGTGTCATTGGTGTTGGTTATACCAAATGGTTTTTACTCGGGCGAAGGATCGTGCAGTAAAGGGGAGAAGTGTGGTTAACACTTCAGGGATGTGGATGTTTCGCCTTGGAAATATTTAAGGACTTAACTTTGTGCGCCATTGATCTGAGCCTTACCGCACAACCATATGTCTAGTATGGGATAGACCTAGCTGATTAACTTGCAAAGATTTAGTTCAGATATCATCATTGGTAAGTGAGTACCAGGGGTACTGGTTTGCTCATAGTGAGGAACAGGGTTACTGTCCTCATACGGCGCAAGAGGGGGCTTCTGACTGTGGTGGTTAACCCTTCAGCAGTGAAACCTTAGCGGGTGATGTCTAACTAGATTGGAGTGAGGTAAAGGCTTTGTGATAATTTATCTGGGTCTCATGCCTAAGGAAGCATGCTAGCTATTAAGATGACTTGTCTCTTGTAGGAAAAGTTGTGCAACCTCTGTAGAGTGTAAAACTATTCGAATAGCTGTGTCCTCGGTCATGGACAATGCTCAGTCATTTCACACGAGGGGTAGTGTTTTCATAAAATCTTGGTTGGGTTAAGTGAATGGGTAGTTCACTGGTGGTTCATTATGTGAATCTTGGTTCGTGGGTGATTCATTGGAGTGAATGGCCAGTTTACTTGGGGTTTGTCTCAATTCCTTTGATTACTTATTTATTATCATTTTCAAAGTTTGCTTTTCAATCTATTTATGGTATTTACTTTAACTTACTGCTATATGCAAAATTAACCTTTCAGTCATCCTTTGGTAAAGCCATGCATACTATATTGCATTCTTTGTTACAAACGGCTTGCTGAGTACCTGTGTACTCACGGCTTTATGCCCCTGTTGCTCAGTTGAGGAGGAGGAGTACCACCAGCACGAGGATCCAGAAAGGAGTACTTTGATGTCTTCGCGGATTAGGCTTCGTTCTCCACTCGATAGCCTGTGGGCGTGTCGATTGGCTGCTGCGCTTTCTTTTGGATTTCCGCTGCTAGTTTTTGTTAAGCCCTTCAGGCTAATAATTGTAAGCTTGGCCATAAGGTCGTACTCTAATAATTACTAATATAATTTGGATTTTCTTTAGAATATCGTGATGTGGATGATATTTATCTTTCTTCATACTGTGTGCACTAGCGTGATCCTGGACTAGTGCAGAATACACAGGTGAGTCCGGATTTGTATATTCGGGTCTCTACACTATAGCTCACAATTTTCAGCTTTTCTAGTCATTCAAGGGTTACTGGAGCAGTCGGGGGAATTTTGTTTCTCGGAGCAGATTTGGCCGAAAGTGTGACCCATAGGTCACGATTTCAGCTTTTCTTGTTGTCCCACGGTTACCAGAGCAGTCCGGGGATTTTTATTTTTCGAAGCACATTTGGCCGAAAGCGTGACCTCTAGCCCACGATTTTCAGCTTTTCTAATCGTTCCGGGGTTAGCGGACCTGTGCAGGGATTTTCATTTTTCGGAGCAGATTTGGCCGAAAGCGTGACCCGTAGTTCACATTTTATCTTTTCTAGTCGTTCCGGGGTTTCCGGACCAGTGCGGGGATTTTTATTTTTTGGAGCACATTTTGCCGAAAGCGTGACCTAACTCACGATTTCAACTTTTCTTGTCGTTCCGGTGTTACCGGAGTAGTCCAGGGATTTTTATTTTCGGAGCACATTTGCATGAAAGCGTCATCTATAGCTAACGATTTTCAACTTCTAAACATTCCGGTGTTACCGGTGTATTCCAGGGATTTTTGTCGCATCACATGTGGCCGAAAGGGTGACCCATAGCTCAAGATTTTCCGCTTTTCTAGTCGTTCCAGGGTTACTGGAGGACTCCGGGGATTTTTTTTCGAATCACATTTGGCAAAAGCGTGACCTATAGCTCACGATTTTCAGTTTTTCTACTCAATCAGGGGTTACTGGAGCAGTCTGGGGAATTTTGTTCTCGGAGCAGATTTGGCCGAAAGCGTGACCTGTAGGTCACGATTTCAGCTTTTCTAGTCGTCCCGCGGTTACTAGAGCAGTCCGGGGATTTTTGTTTTTCGAAGCACATTTCGCCGAAAGCGTGACCTCTAGCTCACGATTTTCAGCTTTTCTAATCGTTCCGGGGTTACCGGACCTGTGTAGGGATTTTTTTTTTCGGAGCACATTTGGCCGAAAGTGTGAACTATAGCTCACATTTTAGCTTTTCTAGACGTTCCGGGGATTCCAGACCAGTGCGGGGATTTTTATTTTTCGGAGCACATTTGGCGGAAAGAGTGATCTATAGCACACGATTTTCAACTTTTCGAGACATTCCGGGGTTATCGGAGCAATCCGGGGATTTTGGTTTTTCGGAGCACATTTAGTCGAAAGCGTCACCTATAGCTCACGATTTCTTCTTTTCTTGTCGTTTCAGGGTTATCGGAGCAGTCCGGAGATTGTTATTTCTCGGAGCACATTTACACGAAAGCGTCCCTATAGCTAACAATTTTCAACTTTTCTAAACGTTCTGGTGTTATTGGAGTATTCCAGGGATTTTTGTCGCATCACATTTGGCCGAAAGGGTGACCATACCTCAAGGTTTTCCGCTTTCCTAGTCGTTCCGGGGTTGCTGGCGGACTCGAAGGATTTTTTTTAATCACATTTGGCCAAAAGCGATACCTATAGCTCACTATTTTCAGCTTTTCTAGTCATTCAAGGTTTACTAGAGCAGTCGGGAGAATTTTGTTTCTCGGAGCAGATTTGGCCGAAAGAGTGACCTATAGGTCACGATTTCAGCTTTTCTTGTCGTCCCGCGGTTACCAGAGCAGTCCGGGGATGTTTATTTTTCGAAGCATACTTGGCCGAAAGCGCGACCTATAACCCACGATTTTCAGCTTTTCTAATCGTTTCGGGGTTAGCGGACCTGTGCAGGGATTTTTATTTTTCGGTGCACATCTGGCCGAAAGCGTGACCTATACCTCACATTTTAGCTTTTCTAGTCGTTCCAGGGTTTCCGGACCAGTGCGGGGATTTTTATTTTTTGGAGCACATTTGGCCGAAAGCGTGACCTACAGCTCACGATTTTCAGCTTTTCTAGTCGTTGTACGGTTACCCGGCAAGTGTAGGGATTTTTATTTTTCGGAGCACATCTGACCAAAAGAGTGATCTATAGCTCACGATTTTCAGCTTTTCTAGTTTTTCCAGGGTTACCGGAGCATTCCTGGGATTTTAGTTTTTTGAAGCACATTTGGCCGAAAGCGTGACCTATACCTCAAGATTTTCAGCTTTTCTAGTCATGCCATGGTTACTGGAGTATTTCAATGATTTTTGTTTCTTGATGCAGATTTGGTCGAAAGCATGACCTATAGCTCACGATTTTAGCTTTTCTAGTCGTTCCGGGGTTACCGGAGTAGTCCGGGGATTTTTATTTTTCGGACCACATTTGTCCGAAAGCGTGACGTATAGCTCACGATTTCAGCTTTTCTTGTCGTTTCGTGGTTACCGGAGCAGTCCGCGAATTTTTATTTTTTGGAGCACATTTGCACGAAAGCGTCACCTATAGCTAACGATTTTCAACTTTTCTAAACGTTCTGGTGTTACCGGAGCATTTCGGGGATTTTTGTCGCGTCACATTTGGCCAAAAGGGTGACCCATAGCTCAAGATTTTCCGCTTTTCTAGTCATCCCGGGGTTACTGGAGGACTCTATGGATTTTTTTCGCATCACGTTTGGCCTAAAGCGTGACCTATAGTTCACGATTTTCAGCTTTTCTAGTCGTTCAAGGGTTACCGAGAAGTCGGGGGAATTTTGTTCCTCGGAGTAGATTAAGCCGAAAGCGTGACCTATAGATCACGGTTTCAGCTTTTCCAGTCGTCCCGGGGTTACCGGCGCAGTCCGGGGATTTTTATTTGTCGAAGCATATTTGGCCGAAAGTGTGACCTATAGCTCACGATTTTCAGCTTTTCTAGTCATTCCGGGTTTACCGGACCTATCCACTGATTTTTGTTTTTCGGAGCATATTTGGCCGAAAGCGTGACCTATAGCTCACGATTTCTACTTTTCTTGTCGTTCCGGGGTTACCGGAGCAGTCCGGGATTTTTATTTTTCGGAGCACATTTGCACAAAAGCGTCACCTATAGCTAGCGATTTTCAACTTTTCTAAACGTTCCGGTGTTACCGGAGTATTCCAGGGATTTTTGTCACATCACATTTGGCCAAAAGGGTGACCCATAGCTCACGATTTCAGCTTTTCTAGTCGTCCCGCGGTTACTAGAGCAGTCCGAGGAGTTTATTTTTTCGAAGCACATTTGGCCGAAAGCGTGACCTATAGCTCACGATTTTCAGCTTTTCTAATCGTTCCAGAATTACCGGACCTGTGCAGGGATTTTTATTTTTCGAAGCACATTTGGCCGAAAGCGTGACCTATAGCTCACATTTTAGCGTTTCTAGTCGTTCCGAGGTTTCCGGACCAGTGCGGGGATTTTTATTTTTTGGAGCACATTTGGCCGAAAGGGTGACCTACAGCTCACGATTTTCAGCTTTTCTAGTCGTTGTACGGTTACCCGGCAAGTGTAGGGATTTTTATTTTTCGGAGCACTTCTGACCAAAAGAGTGATCTATAGCTCACGATTTTCAGCTTTTCTAGTTTTTCCAAGGTTAACGGAGCATTCCTGGGATTTTAGTTTTTTGAAGCACATTTGGCCATAAGCGTGACCTATACATCACGATTTTCAGCTTTTCTAGTCATGCCAGGGTTACTGGAGTATTTCAATGATTTTTGTTTCTCAATGCAGATTTGGTCGAAAGCGTGACCTATAGCTCACGATTTCAGCTTTTCTAGTCGTTCCGGGGTTACCGGAGCAGTCCGGGGATTTTTATTTTTCGGAGCACATTTGTCCGAAAGCGTGACGTATAGCTCACGATTTCAGCTTATCTTGTCGTTTTGTGGTTACCGGAGCAGTCCGCGAATTTTTATTTTTTGGAGCACATTTGCACGAAAGCGTCACCTATAGCTAACGATTTTCAACTTTTCTAAACGTTCCGGTGTTACCAGAGCATTTCGGCGATTTTTGTCGCGTCACATTTGGCCGAAAGGGTGACCCATAGCTTACGATTTTTCGCTTTTCTAGTAATCCCGGGTTTACTGGAGGACTCTGTGGATTTTTTTCGCATCACGTTTGGCCTAAAGCGTGACCTATAGTTCACGATTTTCAGCTTTTCTAGTCGTTCAAGGGTTACCGAGAAGTCGGGGGAATTTTGTTTCTTGGAGTAGTTTAAGCCGAAAGCGTGACCTATAGCTCACGGTTTCAGCTTTTCTAGTCGTCCCGCGGTTACCGGCGCAGTCTGTCGATTTTTATTTGTCGAAGCAAATTTGGCCGAAAGTGTGACCTATAGCTCACGATTTTCAGCTTTTCTAGTCATTCTGGGTTTACCGCACATGCCCAGTGATTTTTATTTTTCGAAGCACATTTGGCCGAAAGCATTACCTATAGCTCACATTTTAGCTTTTCCAGTCAATCCGGGTTTCCGGACCAGTGCGGGAATTTTTATTTTTCGAAGCACATTTCGCCGAAAGTGTGACCTATAGCTCACGATTTTCAGCTTTCCTAGTCGTTCCGGGGTTACGAGGCCTGTCCGGGTATTTTTAATTTTTCGAAGCACATTTGGCCGAAAGCGTGACCTATAGCTCACGATTTTCATCTTTTCTAGTCGTTATGGGGTTACTCGACGAGTGCGGGGATTTTTATTTTTCGGAGCACGTCTGGCCGAAAGCGTTTCCAATAGCTCGTGATTTTCAGCTTTTCTAGTCGTTCCAGGTTAACCGGGCCAGTCCGGGGATTTTTATTTTTTTGAGCAGATTTGGTCGAGAGAGTGACCAATAGCTAATGATTTTCTACTTTTCTAGTCGTTCCATTGTTACTGCAGCATTCTTTGGATTTCTTTCGCATCACATTTTGCCGAGAGGGGACCCATAGCTCATGATTTTCCGCTTTTTTGTCGTTCCAGGGTTACCAGAGCAGTCCTGGCATTTTAATATTTTGGAACAGATTTGGCCGAAAACGTGACCTATATCTCACGATTTTCAGCGTTTCAAGTGGTTGTAGCGTTGTCGGGCCAGTCTGGGGATTTTTATTTGTCGAAGCACATTTGGCCGAAAAAGTGACCTATAGCTCACGATTTTCAGCTTTTTTAGTCATTCCGGGTTTACCGCACATGCCCAGTGAATTTTATTTTTCGGAGCACATTTGGCCGAAAGCATTACCTATAGCTCACATTTTAGCTTTTCTAGTCGTTCCGGGTTTCCGGATCAGTGCAGGAATTTTTATTTTTCGAAGCACATTTGGCCGAAAGTATGACCTATAGCTCACGATTTTTAGCTTTCCTAGTCGTTCCAGGGTTACGAGGCCTGTCCGGGTATTTTTAATTTTCGGAGCACATTTGGCCGAAAGATTGACCATTAGCTCACGATTTTCAACTTTTCTAGTCACTCCTGGGTTACCGGAGCATTCCGGGGTTTTTTGTTTCTCAGAGCAAATTTGGCCGAAAGCGTAACCAATAGCTCACGATTTCAACTTTTCCAGTCGATCCAGAGTTACTAGTGCAGTCCGGGGATTTTTATTTATCGGGGCACATTTGTCACATTTGTCCGAAAGCGTGACCTATAGCTCACGATTTCAGCTTTTCTTATCGTTCCGGGGTTACCGGAGCAGTCCGGCAATTTTTATTTTTTGGAGCACATTTCCACGAAAGCGTCAATTATAGCTAACGATTTTCAACCTTTCTAAATGTTTCGGTGTTACCGGAGCATCTCGGGGAGTTTTGTCGTGTCACATTTGGCCGAAATGGTGACCCATAGCTCAAGATTTTCCGCTTTTCTAGTCATCCCAGGGTTACTGGAGGACTCTGCGGATTTTTTCGCATCATATTTGACCTAAATCGTGACCTATAACTCAGGAGTTTCAGCTTTTCTAGTCGTTCAAGGCTTACCGAGAAGTCGGGGGAATTTTGTTTCACGGAGTAGATTAAGCCGAAAGCGTGACCTATAGCTCACGGTTTTAGCTTTTCTAGTCGTCCCGGGGTTACCGGCGCAGTCCTGGGATTTTTATTTGTCGAAGCACATTTGACCGAAAGCGTGACCTATAGCTCAAGATTTTCCGCTTTTCTAGTCGTTCCGGGGTTTTTGGAGGACTCCGAGGATTTTTTTTTTGAATCACATTTGGACAAAAGTGTGACGTATAGCTCACGATTTTCAGCTTTTCTAGTCATTCAAGTGTTACTGGTGCAGTCGGGGGAATTTTGTTTCTCGGAGCAGATTTGGCCGAAAGCGTGACCTATAGGTCACGATTTCACCTTTTCTAGTCGTCCCGCGGTTACCAGAGCAGTCTGGGGATTTCTATTTTTCGAAGCGCATTTGGCCGAAACCGTGACCTATAGCTCACGATTTTCAACTTTTCTAGTCGTTCTGGGGTTACTCGACGAGTGCGGGGATTTTTATTTTTCGGAGCACGTCTGGCCGAAAGCGTGACCAATAGCTCACGATTTTTAGCTTTTCTAGTCGTTCCAGGGTTACCGGGCCAGTCCGGGGATTTTTATTTTTTCGAGCAGATTTGGCCGAGAGAGTGACCAATAGCTATTGATTTTCTACTTTTCTAGTCGTTCCATTGTTGCCGTAGCATTCTTTGGATTTCTTCCGCATCACATTTTGCCGAGAGGGTGACCCATAGCTCATGATTTTCCGCTTTTCTTGTCGTTCCAGGGATACCAGAGCGGTCCTGGCATTTTAATATTTTGGAACAGATTTGGCCGAAAACGCGACCTATATACCTCACGATTTTCAGCGTTTCTAGTCGTAGGGTTACTGGGCCAGTCTGGGGATTTTTATTTTTTTCGGAGCACATTTCGCCGAAAGAGTGATCTATAGCAATCCGGGGTAGATTTGGTCGAAAGCGTGACCTATAGCTCACGATTTCAGCTTTTCTAGTCGTTCCGGGGTTACCGGAGTAGTCTGGGGATTTTTATTTTTCGGACACGCTTTCGACCAAATCTGCCCTGAGAAACAAAAATCGTCGAAATGCTCCGGTAACACTGGCATGACTAGAAAAGCTGAAAATCATGAGTTATAGATTACTCTTTTGATCAGATGTGCTTCGAAAAATAAAAATCTCCAGACTTGCTGGGTAACCGTACAACATCTAAAAAAGGGGAAATCTTGAGCTCTGGTTACCCCGGAACGACTAGAAAAGCTGAAATCGTGAGCTATTGGTTACGCTTTCGACCAAAATATGCACCGAAATGCTCATTTTTTCGGCCAAATGTGCACCGGAACGACTAGATCACCCTTTCGGCCAAATGTGCTCCGAAAAATCAAAATTCCAAGACTGGCCCGGTAACCCTAAAACGACGAGAAACGCTGAAAATCGTGAGCTATAGGTCACGTTTTCGGCCAAATCTTTTCCAAAATATAAAAATACCCGGACTGCTCTAATAACCCTGGAATGAACAGAAAAGTGAAAAATCATTAGCTATGGGTCACCCTCTCGGCCAAATGTGATGCGAAAGAAATCCACTGAATGCTACGATAACCCTGGAACGACTAGAAAAGTTGAAAATCATTAGCTATTGGTCACTCTCTCGGCCAAATCTGCTCCGAAAAATAAAAATCCCCAGAATGGCCCGGTAATCCTGGAATGACTAGAAAAGCTGAAAATCGTGAGCTATTCGTCACGCTTTCGGCCAAACGTGCTCCGAAAAATAAAAATCCCCGCACTCGTCGAGTAACCCCAGAACGACTCGAAAAGCTGAAATCGTGAGCTATACGTCACGCTTTCAGCCGAATGTGCTCCGAAAAGTAAAAATCCCCAAACTGCTGCGGTAACCCTAGAACGACAAGAAAAGCTCAAAATCGTCAGCAATAGGTCACGCTTTCGGCCAAATCTGCTCCGAGAAACAAAATTCCCCCGACTGCTCCGGTAAGCCTTAAACTACTAGAAAAGCTGAAAATCATTAGCTTAGGTCACGATTTTGGTCAAATGTCATGCGCAAAAAAATCCCCAGAGTCCTCCAGTTACACCGGAACGACTAGAAAAGGGGAAAATCCTGAGCTATGGGTCACCCTTTCGCCCAAATCTGATGCGACAAAAATCTCTGAATCGTTAGCTATATGTCACGCTATAGGACAAATGTGCCCCGAAAAAAAAAATCCCCAGACGGCTCCGGTAACCTCGGAATGACTAGAAAAGCTGAAATCGTGAGCTATAGGTTACGCATTCGGCCAAATTTGCTCCAAGAAACAAAAATCACCGGAATGCTCCGGTAATTCTGGAATAACTAGAAAAGTTGAAAATCGTGAGCTATAGGTCAATGTTTCGACCAAATGTGGTCCGAAAATTAAAAATACCCGGACAGGCCCGGTAACCCTGGAACGACTAGGAAAGCTGAAAATCGTGAGCTATAGGTCATGCTTTCGGCCAAATGTGCTCCAAAAAATAAAAATCTCCGCACTGGTCCGAAAACCGCGGAACGACTAAAAAAGCTAAAATATGAGCTATAGGTCATGCTTTCGGCCAAATGTGCTCCGAAAAATAAAAATCCCTGGACAGGTCCGGTAATCCCGGAATGACTAGATAAGCTGAAAATAGAGAGTTATAGGTTACGCTTTCGGCCAAATGTCCTTCGACAAATAAAAATCCCAGGATTGCGTCGGTAACCCCGGGGCGACTAGAAAATCTGAAACCGTGAGCTATAGGTCACGCTTTCGGCTTAATCTACTCCGAGAAACAAATTTCGCTCGACTTCTCTGGTAACCCTTTAACGACTAGAAAACCTAAAAATCGTGAGCTATAGGTCGTGCTTTCGGCCAAATGTCATGCGAAAAAAATCCCAGAGTCCACCAGTAACACCGGGGTGACTAGAAAAGCGGAAAATCTTGAGCTATGGTCACCCCTTTCGACAAAAATCCCCAGACTGGCCCGGTAACCCTCGAAAGACTAGAAAAGTTGAAAATCGTGAGCTATAGGTCACGCTTTTGGCCAAATGTGCACCAAAAAATAAAAATCCCCACACTGGTCTGGAAACCCGGAACGACTAGAAAAGCTAAAATGTGAGCTATAGGTCACGCTTTCAGCCAAATGTGCTCCGAAAAATAAAAATCCCTGCACAGGTCCGCTAACCCCGGAACGATTAGAAAAGATGAAAATCGTGGGCTGTAGGTTACGCTTTCGGCCAAATGTCCTTCGACAAATAAAAATCCCAGGATAGCGTCGGTAACCCCGGGACGACTAGAAAAGCTGAAACCGTGAGCTATAGGTCACGCTTTCGGCTTAATCTACTCCGAGAAACAAATTTCCCTCGACTTCTGTGGTAACCCTTGAACGCTAGAAAACCTAAAAATCGTGAGCTATAGGTCGCGCTTTCGGCAAAATGTGATGCGAAAAAAATCCCAGAGTCCCCCAGTAACACCGAGACGACTAGAAAAGCGGAAAATCTTGAGCTATGAGTCACCCCTTTCGACCAAATGTGACGCGACAAAAATCCTTGGAATGCTCCGGTAACACCGAAATGTTTAGAAACGTTGAAAATCGTTTGCTATAGGTGACGCTTTCGTGCAAATGTGCTCCGAAAAATAAAAATCCCCGGACTGCTCCGGTAACCTCGGAACGACAAGAAAAGCTGAAATCGTGAGCTATAGGTCACGCTTTCGGCCAAATGTGTTCCGAAAAACAAAAATCCCCGGACTGCTCCGGTAACCCTGGAACGACTAGAAAAGTTGAAAATCGTCAGCTATAGATCAAGACTTGCCTGGTAACCCTACAACGACTAGAAAAGCTGAAAATCGTGAGCTATAGGTCACGTTTTCGGCCAAATCTGTTCCAAAATATAAAAATATCCGGACTGCTCCGGTAACCCTAGAACGACTAGAAAAGCTGAAAATCGTGAGCTATATATCACTTCTTCGGCCAAATGTGCTCCGAAAAATAAAAATCCGCAGACTCGCCCGGTAACCTTAGAACGACTAGAAAAGCTGAAAATTGTGAGCTATAGGTACGCTTTCGGCAAATGTGCTCCGAAAAATAAAAATCCCCAGACTACTCCGGTAACCCCGGAACGACTAGAAAAGCTGAAATCGTGAGCTATAGGTCACACTTTCGACCAAATCTGCCCCGAGAAACAAAAATCGTCGAAATGATCCGGTAACCCTGGCACGACTAGAAAAGCTGAAAATCGTGAGGGTCAGGCTTTCAGCCAAATGTGCTTCGAAAAACTAAAATCCCTGGATGCTCCGGTAACCTTGGAACGACTAGAAAAGCTGAAAATTGTGAGCTATAGATCACTCTTTTGGTTAGATGTGCTCCGAAAAATAAAAATCCCAGACTTGCCGGGTAACCGTACAACGACTAGAAAAGCTGAAAATCGTGAGCTATAGGTAGACTTTCGACAAATGTGCTACGAAAATTAAAAATCCCTGTACTGGCCCGGTAACCCTGGAAAGACTAGAAAAGTTGAAAATCGTGAGCTATAGGTCACGCTTTTGGCCAAATGTGCTCCAAAAAATAAAAATCCCCGCTCTGGTCCGAAAACCCCGGAACGACTAGAAAAGCTAAAATGTGAGCTATAGGTCACGCTTTCAGCCAAATGTGCTCCGAAAAATAAAAATCCGCAGACTCGCCCGGTAACCTTAGAACAACTGGAAAAGCTGAAAATCGTGAGCTATAGGAACGCTTTCGGCAAATGTGCTCCGAAAAATAAAAATCCCCAGACTACTCCGGTAACCCCAGAACGACTAGAAAAGCTGAAATCGTGAGCTATAGGTCACGGTTTCGACCAAATCTGCCCCGAGAAACAAAAATCGTCGAAATGATCCGGTAACCCTGGCACGACTAGAAAAGCTGAAAATCATGAGGGTCAGCCTTTCAGCCAAATGTGCATCGAAAAACAAAAATCCCTGGATGCTCCGGTAACCTTGGAACGACTAGAAAAGCTGAAAATTTTGAGCTATAGATCACTCTTTTGGTTAGATGTGCTCCGAAAAATAAAAATCCCAGACTTGCCGGGTAACCGTACAACGACTAGAAAAGCTGAAAATCGTGAGCTATAGGTAGGCTTTCGGCAGATGTGCTGCGAAAATTAAAAATCCCTGGACTGGCCCGGTAACCCTGGAAAGACTAGAAAAGCTGAAAATCGTGAGCTATAGGTCACGCTTTCGGCCAAATGTGCTCCAAAAAATAAAAATCCCTGCACTGGTACGGAAACCCCGGAACGACAAGAAAAGCTAAAATGTGAGCTGTAGGTCACGCTTTCAGCCAAATCTGCTCCGAAAAATAAAAATCTCTGCACAGGTCCACTAACCCCGGAACGATTAGAAAAGCTGAAAATCGTGGGTTATAGGTTACTCTTTCGGCCAATGTCCTTCGACAAATAAAAATCCCAGGATTGCGTCGGTAACCCCGGGACGACTAGAAAAGCTGAAACAGTGAGCAATATGTCACGCTTTCGGCTTAATCTACTCCGAGAAACAAATTTCCCTCGACTTCTCTGGTAAACCTTGAACGACTAGAAAACCTAAAAATCGTGAGCTATAGGTCGCGCTTTCGGCCAAATGTGATGCGAAAAAAATCCCAGAGTCCTCTAGTAACACCGGGACGACTAGAAAAGCGGAAAATCATGAGCTATGAGTCACCCCTTTCGACCAAATGTGATGCGACAAAAATCCTTGGAATGCTCCGGTAACAAGGAAACGTTTAGAAAAGTCGAAAATCGTTAGCTATAGGTGACGCTTTCGTGCAAATGTGCTCCGAAAAATAAAAATCCCCGGACTGCTCCGGTAACCTCGGAACGACAAGAAAAGCTGAAATCGTGAGCTATAGGTCACGCTTTCGGCCAAATGTGTTCCGAAAAACAAAAATTCCCGGACTGCTCCGGTAACATTGGAACGACTAGAAAAGTTGAAAATCGTCAGCTATAGATCAAGACTTGCCTGGTAACCCTACAACGACGAGAAAAGCTGAAAATCGGGATCTATAGGTCACGTTTTCGGCCAAATCAGTTCCAAAATATAAAAATACCCGGACTGCTCCGGTAACCCTGGAACGACTAGAAAAGCTGAAAATCGTGAGCTATAGATCACTCTTTCGGCCAAATGTGCTCCGAAAATAAAAATCCGCAGACTCGCCCAGTAACCTTAGAACAACTAGAATATCTGAAAATTGTGAGCTGTAGGTACGCTTTCGGCAAATATGCTCCGAAAAATAAAAATCCCCAGACTACTCCGATAACCCCAGAACGACTAGAAAAGCTAAAATCGTGAGCTATAGGTCACGCTTTCGACCAAATCCGCCCTGAGAAACAAAAAATCGTCAAAATGATCCGGTAACCCTGGCATGACTAGAAAAGCTGAAAATCGTGAATGTCACGCTTTCAGCCAAATGTGCTTCGAAAAACTAAAATCCCTGGATGCTCCGGTAACCTTGGAACGACTAGAAAAGCTGAAAATGCTGAGCTATAGATCACTCTTTTGGTAAGATGTGCTTCGAAAAATAAAAATCCCAGACTTGCCGGGTAACCGTACAACGACTAGAAAAGCTGAGAATCCTGAGCTATAGGTAGGCTTTCGGTTGATGTGCTGCGAAAATTAAAAATTCCCGGACTGGCCCGGTAACCCTGGAAAGACTAGAAAAGCTAAAAATCGTGAGCTATAGGTCACGCTTTCGGCCAAATGTTCTCCAAAAAATAAAAATCCCCGCACTGGTCCGGAAACCCCGGAACGACTAGAAAAGCTAAAATGTGAGCTATAGGTCACGCTTTCAGCCAAATGTGCTACGAAAAATAAAAATCCCTACACAGGTCCGCTAACCCCAGAACGATTAGAAAAGCTGAAAATCGTGGGCTATAGGTTACTCTTTTGGCCAATCTCCTTCGACAAATAAAAATCCCAGGATTGCGTCGGTAACCCCGGGACGAATAGAAAAGCTGAAACCGTTAGCTATATGTCACGCTTTCGGCTTAATCTACTCCGAGAAACAAATTTCCCTCGACTTCTCTAGTAACCCTTGAACGACTAGAAAACCTAAAAATCGTGAGCTATAGGTCGCGCTTTCGGCCAAATGTGATGCGAAAAAAATCCCAGAGCCTCCAGTAACACCGGGACGACTAGAAAAGCGGAAAATCTTGAGCTATGAGTCACCCCTTTCGACCAAATGTGATGCGACAAAAATCCTTGGAATGCTCCGGTAACAAGGAAACGTTTAGAAAAGTCGAAAATCGTTAGCTATAGGTGACGCTTTCGTGCAAATGTGCTCCGAAAAATAAAAATCCCCGGACTGCTCCGGTAACCTCGGAACGACAAGAAAAGCTGAAATCGTGAGCTATAGGTCACGCTTTCGGCCAAATGTGTTCCGAAAAACAAAAATCCCCGGACTGCTCCGGTAACACTGGAACGACTAGAAAAGTTGAAAATCGTCAGTTATAGATCAAGACTTGCCTGGTAACCCTACAACGACGAGAAAAGCTGAAAATCGTGAGCTGTAGGTCACGTTTTCGGCCAAATCTGTTCCAAAATATAAAAATACCCGGACTGCTCCGGTAACCCTGGAACGACTAGAAAAGCTGAAAATCGTGAGCTATAGATCACTCTTTCGGCCAAATGTGCTCCGAAAAATAAAAATACGCAGACTCGCCCAGTAACCTTAGAACAACTAGAAAATTGAAAATCGTGAGCTATAGGTACGCTTTCGGCAAATATGCTCCGAAAAATAAAAATCCCCATACTACTCCGATAACCCCGGAACGACTAGAAAAGCTGAAATCGTGAGCTATAGGTCACGCTTTCGACCAAATCTGCCCCGAGAAACAAAAATTGTCGAAATGATCCGGTAACCCTGGCATAACTAGAAAAGCTGAAAATCGTGAGGGTCACGCTTTCAGCCAAATGTGCTTCGAAAAACTAAAATCCCTGGATGCTCCGGTAACCTTGGAACGACTAGAAAAGCTGAAAATCGTGAGCTATAGATCACTCTTTTGGTTAGATGTGCTCCGAAAAATAAAAATCCCCAGACTTGCCGGGTAACCGTACAACGACTACAACAGCTGAAAATCTTGAGCTATAGGTACGCTTTCGGCAAATGTGCTGCGAAAATTAAAAATCCCCAGACTGGCCCGGTAACCCTGGAAAGACTAGAAAAGCCAAAAATCGTGAGCTATAGGTCACGCTTTCGGCCAAATGTGCTCCAAAAAATAAAAATCCCCGCACTGGTCCGGAAACCGCGGAACGACTAGAAAAGCTAAAATGTGAGCTATAGGTCACGCTTTCAGCCAAATGTGCTCCGAAAAATAAAAATCCCTGCACAGGTCCGGTAACCCCGGGACGACTTGAAAAGCTGAAACCGTGAGCTATAGGTCACGCTTTCGGCTTAATCTACTCCGAGAAACAAATTTCCCTCGACTTCTCTGGTAACCCTTGAACGACTAGAAAACCTAAGGATCGTGAGCTATAGGTCGCGCTTTCGGCCAAATGTGATGCGAAAAAATCCCAGAGTCCTCCAGTAACACCGGGACGACTAGAAAAGCGGAAAATCTTGAGCTATGAGTCACCGCTTTCAACCAAATGTGATGCGACAAAAATCCTTGGAATGCTCCGGTAACACCGAAACGTTTAGAAAAGTTGAAAATCGTTAGCTATAGGTGACGCTTTCGTGCAAATGTGCTCCGAAAAATAAAAATACCCGGACTGCTCCGGTAACCTCGGAACGACAAGAAAAGCTGAAATCGTGAGCTATAGGTCACGCTTTCGGCCAAATCTGCTCCGAGAGATAAAATTCCCCCGACTACTCCAGTAACCCTTAAATGACTAGAAAAGCTGAAAATCATGAACTATAGGTCACGCTTTTGGCCAAATGTGATTCGAAAAAAATCCCCGGAGTCCTCCAGTAACCCCGGAACGTCTAGAAAAGCGGAAAATCTTGAGCTATGGGTCACTCTTTCGGCCACATGTGATGCAACAAAAATCCCTGGAATACACCGGCAACACCAGCAACGACAAGAAAAGTTGAAATCGTGAGCTATAGGTCACGCTTTCGGCCAAATGTGCTCCGAAAAACAAAAAACCCCGGATTGCTCCGGTAACCCTGGAACGACTAGAAAATTTGAAAATCGTGTGCTATAGATCACCCTTTCAACCAAATGTGCTCCAAAAAATAAAATTCCCCAGACTGGGCCCGGTAACCATAAAACGACTAGAAACGCTGAAAATCGTGAATTATAGGTCTCGTTTTCGGCCAAATCTGTTCCAAAATAGAAAAATACCAGGACTGCTCTGGTAACCCTGGAACGACAAGAAAAGCGAAAAATCATGAGCTATGGGTCGCCCTCTCGGCAAAATGTGATGCGAAAGAAATCCACTGAATGCTACGGTAACCCTGGAACGACTAGAAAAGTTGAAAATCATTAGCAATTGGTCACTCTCTAAGCCAAATCTGCTTCGAAAAATAAAAATCCCCGGACTGGCCCGGTAACCATGGAACGACTAGAAAAGCTGAAAATCGTGACCTATTAGTCACGTTTTCGGCCAATCGTGCTCCGAAAAATAAAAATCCCCGCACTCGTCGAGTAACCCCAGAACGACTAGAAAAGCTCGAAATCGTCAGCTATTGGTCACGCTTTCGGCCAAATCTGCTCCGTGAAACAAAATTCCCCCCGACTGCTCCGGTAACCCTTAAATAACTAGAAAAGCTGAAAATTATGAGCTATAGGTCGCGATTTTAGTCAAATGTGATGAGAAAAAATTCTCCGGAGTTCTCCAGTAACCCCGGAATGACTAGAAAAGGGGAAAATATTGAGCTATGGGTCACCCTTTCGCCCAAATGTGATGCGACAAAAATCCCTGAATCCTCCGGTAACACCGTAACGATTAGAAAAGTTGAAAATCATTAGCTATATGTCACGGTAACACCGGAGCATTTCGACGATTTTTGTTTCCGCTTTTCTTGTCTTTCCGGGGTTACTAGAGGACTCCGGGGATTTTTTTCCCGCATCACATTTGGTCGAAAGCGTGACCTATAGCTCACATTTTCATCATTTCTAGTTGTTCAAAGGTTACCGGAACTGTCGGGGGAATTTTGTTTCTCGGAGAAGATTTGGCTGTAAGCGTGACCTACAGCTCACGATTTTCAGCTTTTCTTGTCGTTCGGGGGTTACCAGAGCAGTCTGGGTATTTTTATATATTGTAAAAGATTTGGCCGTAAACGTGATCTATAGCTCACGATTTTCAGCGTTTCTAGTCGTTGTAGGGTTACCGGTCCAGTCTGGGGATTTTTTTTATTTTTTGGAGCACATTTGGCTGAAGGAGTGATCAATAGCACACGATTTTTAGTTTTCCTAGTTGTTCAATAGTTACCGGAGCAGTCGGAGAAATTTTGTTTCTCGGAGCAGATTTGGCCGAAAGCGTGACCTATCGGTCACAATTTCAGCTTTTCTAGTCGTCCTGCGGTTACCAGAGTAGTCCAGGGATTTTTATTTTTTGAAGCACATTTGGCCGAAAGCGTGACTTATAGCTCACGATTTTCAGCTTTTCTAATCGTTCCGGGTTTACCTGACCTGTCCTGGGATTTTTATTTTTTGGAGCACATTTGGCCGAAAGCATGACCTATAGCTCACATTTTAACTTTTCTATTCGTTCCGAAGTTTCCGGACCAGTGCGGGGATTTTTATTTTTCGGAGCATATTTGGCCAAAAGCGTGACCTATAGCTCACGATTTTCTGCTTTTCTAGTCGTTCCAGGGATACCGGGCCTGTCCAGGTATTTTTAATTTTCGGAGCACATTTGTCGAAAGATTGACTTATAGCTCACGATTTTCAACTTTTCTAGTCATTCCAGGGTTACCGGAGCATTCCATGGCTTTTGTTTCTCAGAGCAAATTTGGCCGAGTGCGTAACCTATAGCTCACGATTTCAGCTTTTCTAGTCATTCCGAGGTTACCAGACCAGCCCGTGGATTTTTTTTTGGGGCATATTTGTCCAAAAGCGTGACCTATAGATCACGATTTCAGCTGTTCTTGTTGTCCCGCGGTTACCAGAGCAGTCCGGGGATTTTTATGTTTCGAAGCACATTTGACCGAAAGCGTGACCTCTATCCCACGATTTTAAGCTTTTCTAATCGTTCTGGGGTTAGCGGACCTGTGCAGGGATTTTTATTTTTCGGAGCACATTTGGCCGAAAGCGTAACCCATAGTTCACATTCTATCTTTTCTAGTCGTTCCGGGGTTTCCAGAATAGTGCGGGGATTTTTATTTTTTGGATCACATTTGGCCGAAAGCGTGACCTATAGTTCACGATTTTCAGCTTTTTTAGTCATTCCAGGGTTACCGGGGTTACCAGAGCAGTCTGGGAATTTTTATATTTTGGAACAGATTTGGCCGAAAACGTGACCTATAGCTCACGATTTTCAGCGTTTCTAGTCGTTTTAGGATTACCGGGCTAGTTTGGGGATTTTTATTTTTCGGAGCACATTTGGCCAAAAGGGTGATCTATAGCACACGATTTTCAACTTTTCTAGTCGTTCCAGGGTTACCGGAGCAATCCGGGGATTTTTGTTTTTCGAAGCACATTTTGCCGAAAGTGTGACCTATAGCTCACGATTTCAGCAGTCCAGGGATTTTTTATTTTCGGAGTACATTTGCATGAAAGCGTCACCTATAGCTAACGATTTTTAACTTTTCTAAACATTCCGGTGTTACCGGTGTATTCCAGGGAATTTTGTCGCATCACATGTGGCCGAAAGGGTGACCCATAGCAGTCCGGGGATTTCAGCTTTTCTAGTCGTCCCGCGGTAACCAGAGCAGTCCGGAGATTTTTATTTTTCGGAGCACATTTGGCCGAAAGCGTGACCTATAGCTCACATTTTAACTTTTCTAGTCGTTCCGGGGTTTCCGGACCAGTGCAGAGATTTTTATTTTTCGCAGCAAATTTGGCCGAAAGCGTGACCTATAGCTCACGATTTTTAGCTTTCCTAGTCGTTCCAAGGTTAACAGGCATGTCCGGGTATTTTTAATTTTCGGAGCACATTTGGCAGAAAGATTGACCTATAGCTCACGATTCTCAACTTTTCTAGTCATTACAGGGTTACCGGAGCATTCCGTTGATTTTTGTTTCTCGGAGCAAATTTGGCCGAAAGCGTAACCTATAGCTCACGATTTCAGCATTTCTAGTCGTTCCAGGGTTACTGGAGTATTCCAGGGCTTTTTGTCGCGTCAGATTTGGCCGAAAGGGTGACCCATAGCTCAAGATTTTTCGCTTTTCTAGTTGTTCTGGGGTTACTAGAGGACTCTGAAGATTTTTTTTGAATCACATTTGGCCAAAAGCGTGACCAATAGCTCACGATTTTCAGCTTTTCTAGTCATTCCAGGGTTACCGGGCCAGTCCGGGGATTTTTATTTTTTCGAGCAGATTTGGCCGAGAGAGTGACCAATAGCTAATGATTTTCTGTTTTTCTAGTCGTTCCATGGTTACCGTAGCAATCTGTGGATTTCTTTCGCATCACATTTTGCCGAGAGGGTGACCCATAGCTCATGATTTTCCGCTTTTCTTGTCGTTCCAGGGTTACCAGAGCAGTCCTTGTATTTTAATATTTTGGAACAGATTTGGCCGAAAACGTGACCTATAGCTCACATTTTAGCTTTTCTAGTCGTTCCGGGGATTCCAGACCAGTGCGGGGATTTTTATTTTTCGGAGAACATTTGGCAGAAAGTGTGACCAATAGCTCACGATTTTCAGCTTTTCTTGTCGTTCAGGGGTTACCGGAGCAGTACAGAGATTTTTATTTTACAGAGCACATTTGCACGAAAGCGT
Source organism: Dendrocalamus latiflorus (assembly GCA_017311315.1). Lineage (NCBI taxonomy): Eukaryota > Viridiplantae > Streptophyta > Magnoliopsida > Poales > Poaceae > Dendrocalamus > Dendrocalamus latiflorus. Next base: position 34,653,829 of record CM029661.1, on the reverse strand, counting down.
CACCTATAGCTAATGATTTTTAAATTTTGTAAACGTTCCGGTGTAACTGGAGTATTCCAGGGATTTTTGTAGCATCAGATTTGGCCGAAAGGGTGACCCACAGCTCAAGATTTTTCGCTTTTCTGGTCGTTCCAGGGTTACTAGAGGTCTCCGGGGATTTTTTTCGAATCACATTTGGCCAAAAGCGTGACATATAGCTCACGATTTTCAGCTTTTCTAGTCATTCAAGTGTTACTGGAGCAGTCGGGAGAATTTTGTTTCTCGGAGCACATTTGGCCGAAAGCGTGACCTATAGGTCACGATTTCAGCTTTTCTTGTCGTCCGGCCGGTACCAGAGCAGTCTGGGGATTTTTATTTTTCGAAGCACACTTCATCAAAAGCGTGACCTATAGCCCACGATTTTCAGCTTTTCTAATCGTTCCGAAGTTAGCGGACCTGTGCAGGGATTTTTATTTTTTTTGGAGCACATTTGGCCGAAAGCGTGACCTATAGCTCACGATTTTCTGCTTTTCTAGTCGTTCCAGGGATACCGGGCCTGTCCAGGTATTTTTAATTTTCGGAGCACATTTGTCGAAAGATTGACTTATAGCTCACGATTTTCAACTTTTCTAGTCATTCCAGGGTTACCGGAGCATTCCATGGCTTTTGTTTCTCAGAGCAAATTTGGCCGAGTGCGTAACCTATAGCTCACGATTTCAGCTTTTCTAGTCATTCCGAGGTTACCAGACCAGCCCGTGGATTTTTTTTGGGGCATATTTGTCCAAAAGCGTGACCTATAGATCACGATTTCAGCTGTTCTTGTTGTCCCGCGGTTACCAGAGCAGTCCGGGGATTTTTATGTTTCGAAGCACATTTGACCGAAAGCGTGACCTCTATCCCACGATTTTAAGCTTTTCTAATCGTTCTGGGGTTAGCGGACCTGTGCAGGGATTTTTATTTTTCGGAGCACATTTGGCCGAAAGCGTAACCCATAGTTCACATTCTATCTTTTCTAGTCGTTCCGGGGTTTCCAGAATAGTGCGGGGATTTTTATTTTTTGGATCACATTTGGCCGAAAGCGTGACCTATAGTTCACGATTTTCAGCTTTTTTAGTCATTCCAGGGTTACCGGGGTTACCAGAGCAGTCTGGGAATTTTTATATTTTGGAACAGATTTGGCCGAAAACGTGACCTATAGCTCACGATTTTCAGCGTTTCTAGTCGTTTTAGGATTACCGGGCTAGTTTGGGGATTTTTATTTTTCGGAGCACATTTGGCCAAAAGGGTGATCTATAGCACACGATTTTCAACTTTTCTAGTCGTTCCAGGGTTACCGGAGCAATCCGGGGATTTTTGTTTTTCGAAGCACATTTTGCCGAAAGTGTGACCTATAGCTCACGATTTCAGCAGTCCAGGGATTTTTTATTTTCGGAGTACATTTGCATGAAAGCGTCACCTATAGCTAACGATTTTTAACTTTTCTAAACATTCCGGTGTTACCGGTGTATTCCAGGGAATTTTGTCGCATCACATGTGGCCGAAAGGGTGACCCATAGCAGTCCGGGGATTTCAGCTTTTCTAGTCGTCCCGCGGTAACCAGAGCAGTCCGGAGATTTTTATTTTTCGGAGCACATTTGGCCGAAAGCGTGACCTATAGCTCACATTTTAACTTTTCTAGTCGTTCCGGGGTTTCCGGACCAGTGCAGAGATTTTTATTTTTCGCAGCAAATTTGGCCGAAAGCGTGACCTATAGCTCACGATTTTTAGCTTTCCTAGTCGTTCCAAGGTTAACAGGCCTGTCCGGGTATTTTTAATTTTCGGAGCACATTTGGCAGAAAGATTGACCTATAGCTCACGATTCTCAACTTTTCTAGTCATTACAGGGTTACCGGAGCATTCCGTTGATTTTTGTTTCTCGGAGCAAATTTGGCCGAAAGCGTAACCTATAGCTCACGATTTCAGCATTTCTAGTCGTTCCAGGGTTACTGGAGTATTCCAGGGCTTTTTGTCGCGTCAGATTTGGCCGAAAGGGTGACCCATAGCTCAAGATTTTTCGCTTTTCTAGTTGTTCTGGGGTTACTAGAGGACTCTGAAGATTTTTTTTGAATCACATTTGGCCAAAAGCGTGACCAATAGCTCACGATTTTCAGCTTTTCTAGTCATTCCAGGGTTACCGGGCCAGTCCGGGGATTTTTATTTTTTCGAGCAGATTTGGCCGAGAGAGTGACCAATAGCTAATGATTTTCTGTTTTTCTAGTCGTTCCATGGTTACCGTAGCAATCTGTGGATTTCTTTCGCATCACATTTTGCCGAGAGGGTGACCCATAGCTCATGATTTTCCGCTTTTCTTGTCGTTCCAGGGTTACCAGAGCAGTCCTTGTATTTTAATATTTTGGAACAGATTTGGCCGAAAACGTGACCTATAGCTCACATTTTAGCTTTTCTAGTCGTTCCGGGGATTCCAGACCAGTGCGGGGATTTTTATTTTTCGGAGAACATTTGGCAGAAAGTGTGACCAATAGCTCACGATTTTCAGCTTTTCTTGTCGTTCAGGGGTTACCGGAGCAGTACAGAGATTTTTATTTTACAGAGCACATTTGCACGAAAGCGTCACCTATAGCTAATGATTTTTAAATTTTGTAAACGTTCCGGTGTAACTGGAGTATTCCAGGGATTTTTGTAGCATCAGATTTGGCCGAAAGGGTGACCCACAGCTCAAGATTTTTCGCTTTTCTGGTCGTTCCAGGGTTACTAGAGGTCTCCGGGGATTTTTTTCGAATCACATTTGGCCAAAAGCGTGACATATAGCTCACGATTTTCAGCTTTTCTAGTCATTCAAGTGTTACTGGAGCAGTCGGGAGAATTTTGTTTCTCGGAGCACATTTGGCCGAAAGCGTGACCTATAGGTCACGATTTCAGCTTTTCTTGTCGTCCGGCCGGTACCAGAGCAGTCTGGGGATTTTTATTTTTCGAAGCACACTTCATCAAAAGCGTGACCTATAGCCCACGATTTTCAGCTTTTCTAATCGTTCCGAAGTTAGCGGACCTGTGCAGGGATTTTTATTTTTTTTGGAGCACATTTGGCCGAAAGCGTGACCTATAGCTCACAATTTAGCTTTTCTAGTCGTTCCGGGGTTTCCGGACCAGTGCGGGGATTTTTATTTTTTGGAGCACATTTGGCCGAAAGTGTGACCAATAGCTCACGATTTTCAGCTTTTCTAGTCATTCCAGGGTTACCGGGCCAGTCCGGGGATTTTTAATTTTCGCAGCACATTTGCCGATAGCGTACCTACAGCTCACGATTTTCAGCTTTTCTTGTCGTTCTGGGGTTACCGGAGCAGTCTGGAGATTTTTATTTTAAAGAGCACATTTGCACGAAAGCGTCACCTATAGCTAACGATTTTCAACATTTCTAAACGTTCCGTTGTTACCGGAGTATTCCAGGGATTTTTTTCGCATCAGATTTGGCCGAAAGGGTGACCCATAGCTCATGATTTTTCGCTTTTCTAATCGTTCCGGGGTTACTGGAGGACTCTGGGATTTTTTTCGAATCACATTTGTCCAAAAGCGTGACCTATAGCTCACGTTTTTTAGCTTTTCTAGTCATTCAAGGCTTACTGGAGCAATCGGGGGAATTTTTTTTCTCGGAGCAGATTTGGCTGAAAGTGTGACCTGTAGGTCACGATTTCAGGTTTTCTAGTCGTCCCGCGATTACCAGAGCAGTCTGGGGATTTTTATTTTTCGAAGCACATTTGGCCGAAAGCGTGACATATAGCTCACGATTTTCAGCTTTTCTAGTCGTTCCAGGGTTACCGGAGCATTCCGGGGATTTTTGTTTTTCGGAACACATTTGGCCGAAAGCGTGACTTATAGCTTACGATTTCAGCTTTTCTTGTCGTTCCGGGGTTACCGGAGCAGTACGGGTATTTTAATTTTTCGGAGCACATTTGCACAAAAGCGCCACCTATAGTTAACGATTTTCAACTTTTCTAAACGTTCCGGTGTTACCGGAGCTTTCCGGGAATTTTTGTCGCATCACATTTGGCCGAAAGCGTGACCTATAGCTCACTATTTTCAGCTTTTCTAGTCGTTCAAGGGTTACCGGAGAAGTCGGGGGAATTTTGTTTCTTAGAGTAGATTAAGCCAAAAGCGTGACCTATAGCTTACGGTTTAAGCTTTTCTAGTCGTCCTGGTGTTACCGGCGTAGTCCGGGGATTTTTATTTGTCGAAGCACATTTGGCCGAAAGCCTGACCTATATCTCACGATTTTCAGCTTTTCTAGTCGTTCCGGGTTTTCCGGACCAGTGCGGGGATTTTTATTTTTTCGGAGCACATTTGGCCAAAAGCGTGACCTATAGCTCACGATTTTCAGCTTTTCTAGTCATTCCGGGTTTACCGGACCTGTCCTGGGATTTTTATTTTTTACAGCACGTTTGGCCGAAAGCATGACCTATAGCTCACATTTTAGCTTTTCTAGTCGTTCCAAAGTTTCCGGACCAGTGCGGGGATTTTTATTTTTTGGAGCACATTTGGCCAAAAGCGTGACCTATAGCTCATGATTTTCAGCTTTTCTAGTCGCTCCAGGGTTACTGGGCCTGTCCGGGTATTTTTAATTTTCGGAGCACATTTGGCGAAAGATTGACCTATAGCTTACGATTTTCAACTTTTCTAGTCATTCCAGGGTTACCGGAGCATTCCATGGAATTTCTGGAAAAAGAAAAAGAAAAAAAAGCCAGGTGGGCGCAGCCCACCCAGCCGGCCCAGCCAGCCGCCCGCCCGGTTTGCCCCGCCCCCGTGCCACGCGGCACGCATCCACGCCCGCGCCCGTGCCCGTCTTCCTCTGCTGGATGACCGACACGCGTCGCCCATCCAAGCGCCTCCCCGCGCCCGCGCCCGCATCCGGGCTATCCGCTCGCCCTGAGCCACCGCCTGGTGGGGCCGCGTGTCAGGTCCATCATCCCCGACCCGGACTCGTCCCCGTCTCCGAGCAGGACTCTGCGCCGTCGCCGTCGTCTCCGTCGCGAACTCCTCCGCCTTCCTTTTTCCTCATCGCCGCAACCGTCGCGGACACCTCGGGGACCGGGTATAAAAGGGGCCCGACCCCCGGGGCTCTCCTCGTCCCATAGCCGCCGCTTCCGCCGCCGCTAGCCGCTCGCCGTCGTCGGTCTTGCCGAGGTCGCCGGAGTCACCGTCTTCGTGGGGAGGCCGTCGACCTTCGCCTCGCCGCCGCCGTCCACCGTCGTCTGCTGCCGCCGGTGAGCCCCGCCGCCGTCGTCCACCGTCCCCCGCCTCTCGGTAGCCGCCGGCCAGGACCGCTGCCCGCTCACCCTGTCGCTCGGTCGCCGCTGCCGCACCCCGCGCCAGCAACGCCTTGCGCCCCATGCACGCGCACGTCAGCGCTGACGCTAGCCGCGCCTGCCGCTTCGCCTTCCCGTGCGCCCGGTCCACCGTGCACCGTGCCTCTGCCCGGTAGGACCCGCATGTCAGCCGTACCCCCGTGAACCATGCCGAGTCAGCCGGCCGAGTCAGCCAGCCACGTCAGCCCTAGGCCCACGTGTCGTGCCACATCGGTGCCACCTGTCATCCACGTCAGCATCCGAGCCACCCTGGTGCCATGTCAGCAAGCCATGTCACCCTGCCCAGTCAGCATGCCACGTCAGCCTCGGGCGCACACGTGTCGCCACGTGTCTGCCACGTCAGCCCTAGCCGCTTGCGCCAGCAGTCGGTCAGCTCCACTGTGCCGTGCGCCGGGTTCATGGTAGACTGGTTATTTTGTGAGCTGGGTCCACAGCATAGTGCCTTTTTCCATTTTCCCGATTTTCTGTAGATTCAATTTTCCAAGAGCTCGTTCTCCCTCGTCCTAGCTCCGATTGACCCGATTCATTTCCCTAAATTCATCTAAAATTGAGCTCTACCTTTTGGTTCAAGTTTGAAAGTTTTTGGAGTTCATTTGAATTTTGTTTTATTTTATTTTGTCTTTTCGATTTGCTTTCTCTCTCGTTAGATCACGTGTTCGAGGGAGCAGAAGTTGGATTTGAAGATCAAGAGCCCTCAGCTGAGCAAGGCCAAGGCAAGTCGTGTCCTTTGATCATGTTGAACCCAGTTTTCAAATCTATTATGTATTACTTTGTTTTACATTATCATGCATCACTATTTTATTATCAAACCCTTGTATTGGTAGCTATTGTCCAATTTGATTATTCCTCCTTGATAATTTGAATACCATGATTCCATTGTTACCATAGGATGGGTAATTATTTAGTGATACAATATTAGTTGTCACATGGGTTGCGTGTCTAAATTGCTTAGCCATGCTTATTACTAGTACGTTGGGTTTATCATCACATGTGCTAATTAATCTTGACTTAATGATATACTGGAACATGGTGGTCAACCACAGTTATAAAAATTTGTGTGCCATGACATAGGTAGTGTCATTGGTGTTGGTTATACCAAATGGTTTTTACTCGGGCGAAGGATCGTGCAGTAAAGGGGAGAAGTGTGGTTAACACTTCAGGGATGTGGATGTTTCGCCTTGGAAATATTTAAGGACTTAACTTTGTGCGCCATTGATCTGAGCCTTACCGCACAACCATATGTCTAGTATGGGATAGACCTAGCTGATTAACTTGCAAAGATTTAGTTCAGATATCATCATTGGTAAGTGAGTACCAGGGGTACTGGTTTGCTCATAGTGAGGAACAGGGTTACTGTCCTCATACGGCGCAAGAGGGGGCTTCTGACTGTGGTGGTTAACCCTTCAGCAGTGAAACCTTAGCGGGTGATGTCTAACTAGATTGGAGTGAGGTAAAGGCTTTGTGATAATTTATCTGGGTCTCATGCCTAAGGAAGCATGCTAGCTATTAAGATGACTTGTCTCTTGTAGGAAAAGTTGTGCAACCTCTGTAGAGTGTAAAACTATTCGAATAGCTGTGTCCTCGGTCATGGACAATGCTCAGTCATTTCACACGAGGGGTAGTGTTTTCATAAAATCTTGGTTGGGTTAAGTGAATGGGTAGTTCACTGGTGGTTCATTATGTGAATCTTGGTTCGTGGGTGATTCATTGGAGTGAATGGCCAGTTTACTTGGGGTTTGTCTCAATTCCTTTGATTACTTATTTATTATCATTTTCAAAGTTTGCTTTTCAATCTATTTATGGTATTTACTTTAACTTACTGCTATATGCAAAATTAACATTTCAGTCATCCTTTGGTAAAGCCATGCATACTATATTGCATTCTTTGTTACAAACGGCTTGCTGAGTACCTATGTACTCACGGCTTTATGCCCCTGTTGCTCAGTTGAGGAGGAGGAGTACCACCAGCACGAGGATCCAGAAAGGAGTACTTTGATGTCTTCGCGGATTAGGCTTCGTTCTCCACTCGATAGCCTGTGGGCGTGTCGATTGGCTGCTGCGCTTTCTTTTGGATTTCCGCTGCTAGTTTTTGTTAAGCCCTTCAGGCTAATAATTGTAAGCTTGGCCATAAGGTCGTACTCTAATAATTACTAATATAATTTGGATTTTCTTTAGAATATCGTGATGTGGATGATATTTATCTTTCTTCATACTGTGTGCACTAGCGTGATCCTGGACTAGTGCAGAATACACAGGTGAGTCCGGATTTGTATATTCGGGTCTCTACACTATAGCTCACAATTTTCAGCTTTTCTAGTCATTCAAGGGTTACTGGAGCAGTCGGGGGAATTTTGTTTCTCGGAGCAGATTTGGCCGAAAGTGTGACCCATAGGTCACGATTTCAGCTTTTCTTGTTGTCCCACGGTTACCAGAGCAGTCCGGGGATTTTTATTTTTCGAAGCACATTTGGCCGAAAGCGTGACCTCTAGCCCACGATTTTCAGCTTTTCTAATCGTTCCGGGGTTAGCGGACCTGTGCAGGGATTTTCATTTTTCGGAGCAGATTTGGCCGAAAGCGTGACCCGTAGTTCACATTTTATCTTTTCTAGTCGTTCCGGGGTTTCCGGACCAGTGCGGGGATTTTTATTTTTTGGAGCACATTTTGCCGAAAGCGTGACCTAACTCACGATTTCAACTTTTCTTGTCGTTCCGGTGTTACCGGAGTAGTCCAGGGATTTTTATTTTCGGAGCACATTTGCATGAAAGCGTCACCTATAGCTAACGATTTTCAACTTCTAAACATTCCGGTGTTACCGGTGTATTCCAGGGATTTTTGTCGCATCACATGTGGCCGAAAGGGTGACCCATAGCTCAAGATTTTCCGCTTTTCTAGTCGTTCCAGGGTTACTGGAGGACTCCGGGGATTTTTTTTCGAATCACATTTGGCAAAAGCGTGACCTATAGCTCACGATTTTCAGTTTTTCTACTCAATCAGGGGTTACTGGAGCAGTCTGGGGAATTTTGTTCTCGGAGCAGATTTGGCCGAAAGCGTGACCTGTAGGTCACGATTTCAGCTTTTCTAGTCGTCCCGCGGTTACTAGAGCAGTCCGGGGATTTTTGTTTTTCGAAGCACATTTCGCCGAAAGCGTGACCTCTAGCTCACGATTTTCAGCTTTTCTAATCGTTCCGGGGTTACCGGACCTGTGTAGGGATTTTTTTTTTCGGAGCACATTTGGCCGAAAGTGTGAACTATAGCTCACATTTTAGCCTTTCTAGACGTTCCGGGGATTCCAGACCAGTGCGGGGATTTTTATTTTTCGGAGCACATTTGGCGGAAAGAGTGATCTATAACACACGATTTTCAACTTTTCGAGACATTCCGGGGTTATCGGAGCAATCCGGGGATTTTGGTTTTTCGGAGCACATTTAGTCGAAAGCGTCACCTATAGCTCACGATTTCTTCTTTTCTTGTCGTTTCAGGGTTATCGGAGCAGTCCGGAGATTGTTATTTCTCGGAGCACATTTACACGAAAGCGTCCCTATAGCTAACAATTTTCAACTTTTCTAAACGTTCTGGTGTTATTGGAGTATTCCAGGGATTTTTGTCGCATCACATTTGGCCGAAAGGGTGACCATACCTCAAGGTTTTCCGCTTTCCTAGTCGTTCCGGGGTTGCTGGCGGACTCGAAGGATTTTTTTTAATCACATTTGGCCAAAAGCGATACCTATAGCTCACTATTTTCAGCTTTTCTAGTCATTCAAGGTTTACTAGAGCAGTCGGGAGAATTTTGTTTCTCGGAGCAGATTTGGCCGAAAGAGTGACCTATAGGTCACGATTTCAGCTTTTCTTGTCGTCCCGCGGTTACCAGAGCAGTCCGGGGATGTTTATTTTTCGAAGCATACTTGGCCGAAAGCGCGACCTATAACCCACGATTTTCAGCTTTTCTAATCGTTTCGGGGTTAGCGGACCTGTGCAGGGATTTTTATTTTTCGGAGCACATCTGGCCGAAAGCGTGACCTATACCTCACATCTTAGCTTTTCTAGTCGTTCCAGGGTTTCCGGACCAGTGCGGGGATTTTTATTACGCTTTCGGCCAAATGTCCTTCGACAAATAAAAATCCCAGGATTGCGTCGGTAACCCCGGGGCGACTAGAAAATCTGAAACCGTGAGCTATAGGTCACGCTTTCGGCTTAATCTACTCCGAGAAACAAATTTCGCTCGACTTCTCTGGTAACCCTTTAACGACTAGAAAACCTAAAAATCGTGAGCTATAGGTCATGCTTTCGGCCAAATGTCATGCGAAAAAAATTCCAGAGTCCACCAGTAACACCGGGGTGACTAGAAAAGCGGAAAATCTTGAGCTATGGTCACCCCTTTCGACAAAAATCCCCAGACTGGCCCGGTAACCCTCGAAAGACTAGAAAAGTTGAAAATCGTGAGCTATAGGTCACGCTTTTGGCCAAATGTGCACCAAAAAATAAAAATCCCCACACTGGTCTGGAAACCCGGAACGACTAGAAAAGCTAAAATGCGAGCTATAGGTCACGCTTTCAGCCAAATGTGCTCCGAAAAATAAAAATCCCTGCACAGGTCCGCTAACCCCGGAACGATTAGAAAAGATGAAAATCGTGGGCTGTAGGTTACGCTTTCGGCCAAATGTCCTTCGACAAATAAAAATCCCAGGATAGCGTCGGTAACCCCGGGACGACTAGAAAAGCTGAAACCGTGAGCTATAGGTCACGCTTTCGGCTTAATCTACTCCGAGAAACAAATTTCCCTCGACTTCTGTGGTAACCCTTGAACGCTAGAAAACCTAAAAATCGTGAGCTATAGGTCGCGCTTTCGGCAAAATGTGATGCGAAAAAAATCCCAGAGTCCCCCAGTAACACCGAGACGACTAGAAAAGCGGAAAATCTTGAGCTATGAGTCACCCCTTTCGACCAAATGTGACGCGACAAAAATCCTTGGAATGCTCCGGTAACACCGAAATGTTTAGAAACGTTGAAAATCGTTTGCTATAGGTGACGCTTTCGTGCAAATGTGCTCCGAAAAATAAAAATCCCCGGACTGCTCCGGTAACCTCGGAACGACAAGAAAAGCTGAAATCGTGAGCTATAGGTCATGCTTTCGGCCAAATGTGTTCCGAAAAACAAAAATCCCCGGACTGCTCCGGTAACCCTGGAACGACTAGAAAAGTTGAAAATCGTCAGCTATAGATCAAGACTTGCCTGGTAACCCTACAACGACTAGAAAAGCTGAAAATCGTGAGCTATAGGTCACGTTTTCGGCCAAATCTGTTCCAAAATATAAAAATATCCGGACTGCTCCGGTAACCCTAGAACGACTAGAAAAGCTGAAAATCGTGAGCTATATATCACTTCTTCGGCCAAATGTGCTCCGAAAAATAAAAATCCGCAGACTCGCCCGGTAACCTTAGAACGACTAGAAAAGCTGAAAATTGTGAGCTATAGGTACGCTTTCGGCAAATGTGCTCCGAAAAATAAAAATCCCCAGACTACTCCGGTAACCCCGGAACGACTAGAAAAGCTGAAATCGTGAGCTATAGGTCACACTTTCGACCAAATCTGCCCCGAGAAACAAAAATCGTCGAAATGATCCGGTAACCCTGGCACGACTAGAAAAGCTGAAAATCGTGAGGGTCAGGCTTTCAGCCAAATGTGCTTCGAAAAACTAAAATCCCTGGATGCTCCGGTAACCTTGGAACGACTAGAAAAGCTGAAAATTGTGAGCTATAGATCACTCTTTTGGTTAGATGTGCTCCGAAAAATAAAAATCCCAGACTTGCCGGGTAACCGTACAACGACTAGAAAAGCTGAAAATCGTGAGCTATAGGTAGACTTTCGACAAATGTGCTACGAAAATTAAAAATCCCTGTACTGGCCCGGTAACCCTGGAAAGACTAGAAAAGTTGAAAATCGTGAGCTATAGGTCACGCTTTTGGCCAAATGTGCTCCAAAAAATAAAAATCCCCGCTCTGGTCCGAAAACCCCGGAACGACTAGAAAAGCTAAAATGTGAGCTATAGGTCACGCTTTCAGCCAAATGTGCTCCGAAAAATAAAAATCCGCAGACTCGCCCGGTAACCTTAGAACAACTGGAAAAGCTGAAAATCGTGAGCTATAGGAACGCTTTCGGCAAATGTGCTCCGAAAACTAAAAATCCCCAGACTACTCCGGTAACCCCAGAACGACTAGAAAAGCTGAAATCGTGAGCTATAGGTCACGGTTTCGACCAAATCTGCCCCGAGAAACAAAAATCGTCGAAATGATCCGGTAACCCTGGCACGACTAGAAAAGCTGAAAATCATGAGGGTCAGCCTTTCAGCCAAATGTGCATCGAAAAACAAAAATCCCTGGATGCTCCGGTAACCTTGGAACGACTAGAAAAGCTGAAAATTTTGAGCTATAGATCACTCTTTTGGTTAGATGTGCTCCGAAAAATAAAAATCCCAGACTTGCCGGGTAACCGTACAACGACTAGAAAAGCTGAAAATCGTGAGCTATAGGTAGGCTTTCGGCAGATGTGCTGCGAAAATTAAAAATCCCTGGACTGGCCCGGTAACCCTGGAAAGACTAGAAAAGCTGAAAATCGTGAGCTATAGGTCACGCTTTCGGCCAAATGTGCTCCAAAAAATAAAAATCCCTGCACTGGTACGGAAACCCCGGAACGACTAGAAAAGCTAAAATGTGAGCTGTAGGTCACGCTTTCAGCCAAATCTGCTCCGAAAAATAAAAATCTCTGCACAGGTCCACTAACCCCGGAACGATTAGAAAAGCTGAAAATCGTGGGTTATAGGTTACTCTTTCGGCCAATGTCCTTCGACAAATAAAAATCCCAGGATTGCGTCGGTAACCCCGGGACGACTAGAAAAGCTGAAACAGTGAGCAATAGGTCATGCTTTCGGCTTAATCTACTCCGAGAAACAAATTTCCCTCGACTTCTCTGGTAAACCTTGAACGACTAGAAAACCTAAAAATCGTGAGCTATAGGTCGCGCTTTCGGCCAAATGTGATGCGAAAAAAATCCCAGAGTCCTCTAGTAACACCGGGACGACTAGAAAAGCGGAAAATCATGAGCTATGAGTCACCCCTTTCGACCAAATGTGATGCGACAAAAATCCTTGGAATGCTCCGGTAACAAGGAAACGTTTAGAAAAGTCGAAAATCGTTAGCTATAGGTGACGCTTTCGTGCAAATGTGCTCCGAAAAATAAAAATCCCCGGACTGCTCCGGTAACCTCGGAACGACAAGAAAAGCTGAAATCGTGAGCTATAGGTCACGCTTTCGGCCAAATGTGTTCCGAAAAACAAAAATTCCCGGACTGCTCCGGTAACACTGCAACGACTAGAAAAGTTGAAAATCGTCAGCTATAGATCAAGACTTGCCTGGTAACCCTACAACGACGAGAAAAGCTGAAAATCGGGATGTATAGGTCACGTTTTCGGCCAAATCAGTTCCAAAATATAAAAATACCCGGACTGCTCCGGTAACCCTGGAACGACTAGAAAAGCTGAAAATCGTGAGCTATAGATCACTCTTTCGGCCAAATGTGCTCCGAAAATAAAAATCCGCAGACTCGCCCAGTAACCTTAGAACAACTAGAATATCTGAAAATTGTGAGCTGTAGGTACGCTTTCGGCAAATATGCTCCGAAAAATAAAAATCCCCAGACTACTCCGATAACCCCGGAACGACTAGAAAAGCTGAAATCGTGAGCTATAGGTCACGCTTTCGACCAAATCCGCCCTGAGAAACAAAAAATCGTCAAAATGATCCGGTAACCCTGGCATGACTAGAAAAGCTGAAAATCGTGAGGGTCACGCTTTCAGCCAAATGTGCTTCGAAAAACTAAAATCCCTGGATGCTCCGGTAACCTTGGAACGACTAGAAAAGCTGAAAATGCTGAGCTATAGATCACTCTTTTGGTAAGATGTGCTTCGAAAAATAAAAATCCCAGACTTGCCGGGTAACCGTACAACGACTAGAAAAGCTGAGAATCCTGAGCTATAGGTAGGCTTTCGGTAGATGTGCTGCGAAAATTAAAAATTCCCGGACTGGCCCGGTAACCCTGGAAAGACTAGAAAAGCTAAAAATCGTGAGCTATAGGTCACGCTTTCGGCCAAATGTTCTCCAAAAAATAAAAATCCCCGCACTGGTCCGGAAACCCCGGAACGACTAGAAAAGCTAAAATGTGAGCTATAGGTCACGCTTTCAGCCAAATGTGCTACGAAAAATAAAAATCCCTACACAGGTCCGCTAACCCCAGAACGATTAGAAAAGCTGAAAATCGTGGGCTATAGGTTACTCTTTCGGCCAATGTCCTTCGACAAATAAAAATCCCAGGATTGCGTCGGTAACCCCGGGACGAATAGAAAAGCTGAAACCGTTAGCTATATGTCACGCTTTCGGCTTAATCTACTCCGAGAAACAAATTTCCCTCGACTTCTCTAGTAACCCTTGAACGACTAGAAAACCTAAAAATCGTGAGCTATAGGTCGCGCTTTCGGCCAAATGTGATGCGAAAAAAATCCCAGAGCCTCCAGTAACACCGGGACGACTAGAAAAGCGGAAAATCTTGAGCTATGAGTCACCCCTTTCGACCAAATGTGATGCGACAAAAATCCTTGGAATGCTCCGGTAACAAGGAAACGTTTAGAAAAGTCGAAAATCGTTAGCTATAGGTGACGCTTTCGTGCAAATGTGCTCCGAAAAATAAAAATCCCCGGACTGCTCCGGTAACCTCGGAACGACAAGAAAAGCTAAAATCGTGAGCTATAGGTCACGCTTTCGGCCAAATGTGTTCCGAAAAACAAAAATCCCCGGACTGCTCCGGTAACACTGGAACGACTAGAAAAGTTGAAAATCGTCAGTTATAGATCAAGACTTGCCTGGTAACCCTACAACGACGAGAAAAGCTGAAAATCGTGAGCTGTAGGTCACGTTTTCGGCCAAATCTGTTCCAAAATATAAAAATACCCGGACTGCTCCGGTAACCCTGGAACGACTAGAAAAGCTGAAAATCGTGAGCTATAGATCACTCTTTCGGCCAAATGTGCTCCGAAAAATAAAAATACGCAGACTCGCCCAGTAACCTTAGAACAACTAGAAAATTGAAAATCGTGAGCTATAGGTACGCTTTCGGCAAATATGCTCCGAAAAATAAAAATCCCCATACTACTCCGATAACCCCGGAACGACTAGAAAAGCTGAAATCGTGAGCTATAGGTCACGCTTTCGACCAAATCTGCCCCGAGAAACAAAAATTGTCGAAATGATCCGGTAACCCTGGCATAACTAGAAAAGCTGAAAATCGTGAGGGTCACGCTTTCAGCCAAATGTGCTTCGAAAAACTAAAATCCCTGGATGCTCCGGTAACCTTGGAACGACTAGAAAAGCTGAAAATCGTGAGCTATAGATCACTCTTTTGGTTAGATGTGCTCCGAAAAATAAAAATCCCCAGACTTGCCGGGTAACCGTACAACGACTACAACAGCTGAAAATCTTGAGCTATAGGTACGCTTTCGGCAAATGTGCTGCGAAAATTAAAAATCCCCGGACTGGCCCGGTAACCCTGGAAAGACTAGAAAAGCCAAAAATCGTGAGCTATAGGTCACGCTTTCGGCCAAATGTGCTCCAAAAAATAAAAATCCCCGCACTGGTCCGGAAACCGCGGAACGACTAGAAAAGCTAAAATGTGAGCTATAGGTCACGCTTTCAGCCAAATGTGCTCCGAAAAATAAAAATCCCTGCACAGGTCCGGTAACCCCGGGACGACTTGAAAAGCTGAAACCGTGAGCTATAGGTCACGCTTTCGGCTTAATCTACTCCGAGAAACAAATTTCCCTCGACTTCTCTGGTAACCCTTGAACGACTAGAAAACCTAAGGATCGTGAGCTATAGGTCGCGCTTTCGGCCAAATGTGATGCGAAAAAATCACAGAGTCCTCCAGTAACACCGGGACGACTAGAAAAGCGGAAAATCTTGAGCTATGAGTCACCGCTTTCAACCAAATGTGATGCGACAAAAATCCTTGGAATGCTCCGGTAACACCGAAACGTTTAGAAAAGTTGAAAATCGTTAGCTATAGGTGACGCTTTCGTGCAAATGTGCTCCGAAAAATAAAAATACCCGGACTGCTCCGGTAACCTCGGAACGACAAGAAAAGCTGAAATCGTGAGCTATAGGTCACGCTTTCGGCCAAATCTGCTCCGAGAGATAAAATTCCCCCGACTACTCCAGTAACCCTTAAATGACTAGAAAAGCTGAAAATCATGAACTATAGGTCACGCTTTTGGCCAAATGTGATTCGAAAAAAATCCCCGGAGTCCTCCAGTAACCCCGGAACGTCTAGAAAAGCGGAAAATCTTGAGCTATGGGTCACCCTTTCGGCCACATGTGATGCAACAAAAATCCCTGGAATACACCGGCAACACCAGCAACGACAAGAAAAGTTGAAATCGTGAGCTATAGGTCACGCTTTCGGCCAAATGTGCTCCGAAAAACAAAAAACCCCGGATTGCTCCGGTAACCCTGCAACGACTAGAAAATTTGAAAATCGTGTGCTATAGATCACCCTTTCAACCAAATGTGCTCCAAAAAATAAAATTCCCCAGACTGGGCCCGGTAACCATAAAACGACTAGAAACGCTGAAAATCGTGAATTATAGGTCTCGTTTTCGGCCAAATCTGTTCCAAAATAGAAAAATACCAGGACTGCTCTGGTAACCCTGGAACGACAAGAAAAGCGAAAAATCATGAGCTATGGGTCGCCCTCTCGGCAAAATGTGATGCGAAAGAAATCCACTGAATGCTACGGTAACCCTGGAACGACTAGAAAAGTTGAAAATCATTAGCAATTGGTCACTCTCTAAGCCAAATCTGCTTCGAAAAATAAAAATCCCCGGACTGGCCCGGTAACCATGGAACGACTAGAAAAGCTGAAAATCGTGACCTATTAGTCACGTTTTCGGCCAATCGTGCTCCGAAAAATAAAAATCCCCGCACTCGTCGAGTAACCCCAGAACGACTAGAAAAGCTCGAAATCGTCAGCTATTGGTCACGCTTTCGGCCAAATCTGCTCCGTGAAACAAAATTCCCCCCGACTGCTCCGGTAACCCTTAAATAACTAGAAAAGCTGAAAATTATGAGCTATAGGTCGCGATTTTAGTCAAATGTGATGAGAAAAAATTCTCCGGAGTTCTCCAGTAACCCCGGAATGACTAGAAAAGGGGAAAATATTGAGCTATGGGTCACCCTTTCGCCCAAATGTGATGCGACAAAAATCCCTGAATCCTCCGGTAACACCGTAACGATTAGAAAAGTTGAAAATCATTAGCTATATGTCACGCTTTAGGGCAAATGTGTCCTGAAAAATACAAATCCCCAGACTGCTCCGGTAACCTCGGAATGACTAGAAAAGCTGAAATCGTGAGCTATAGGTCACGCATTCGGCCAAATTTGCTCCGAGAAACAAAAATCCCCAGAATGCTCCGGTAACCCTGGAATGACTAGAAAAGTTGAAAATCGTGAGCTATAGGTCACGGTTTCGCCTAAATCTGCTCCGAAAAACAAAATTTCCCCGACTGCCCCGGTAACCATTGAACAACTAGGAAAGCTGAAAATCGTGAGCCGTAGGTCACGCTTTCGGCCAAATGTGCTCCGAAAAACAAAAATCCCTGGATTGCTCCGGTAACCCAGGAACAACTAGAAAAGTTGAAAATTGTGTGCTATTGATCACTCTTTCGGCCAAATGTGCTCCAAAAACTAAAAATCCCAGACTAGAAACGCTGAAAATCGTGAGCTATAGATCACGTTTACAGCCAAGTCTGTTACAAAATATAAAAATACCTGGACTGCTTTAGTAACCCCGGACGACAAGAAAAGCTGAAAATCGTGAGCTATAGGGTTTTAGGGTTTCGGCAAATGTGCTCCGAAAATTAAAAATCCCCGGACTGGCCCGGTAACCATGGAACGACTAGAAAAGCTGAAAATCGTGACCTATTAGTCACGTTTTCGGCCAATCGTGCTCCGAAAAATAAAAATCCCCGCACTCGTCGAGTAACCCCAGAACGACTAGAAAAGCTCGAAATCGTCAGCTATTGGTCACGCTTTCGGCCAAATCTGCTCCGTGAAACAAAATTCCCCCCGACTGCTCCGGTAACCCTTAAATAACTAGAAAAGCTGAAAATTATGAGCTATAGGTCGCGATTTTAGTCAAATGTGATGAGAAAAAATTCTCCGGAGTTCTCCAGTAACCCCGGAATGACTAGAAAAGGGGAAAATATTGAGCTATGGGTCACCCTTTCGCCCAAATGTGATGCGACAAAAATCCCTGAATCCTCCGGTAACACCGTAATGATTAGAAAAGTTGAAAATCATTAGCTATATGTCACGCTTTAGGGCAAATGTGTCCTGAAAAATACAAATCCCCATACTACTCCGGTAACCTCGGAATGACTAGAAAAGCTGAAATCGTGAGCTATAGGTCACGCATTCGGCCAAATTTGCTCCGAGAAACAAAAATCCCCAGAATGCTCCGGTAACCCTGGAATGACTAGAAAAGTTGAAAATCGTGAGCTATAGGTCACGGTTTCGCCTAAATCTGCTCCGAAAAACAAAATTTCCCCGACTGCCCCGGTAACCATTGAACAACTAGGAAAGCTGAAAATCGTGATCCGTAGGTCACGCTTTCGGCCAAATGTGCTCCGAAAAACAAAAATCCCTGGATTGCTCCGGTAACCCAGGAACAACTAGAAAAGTTGAAAATTGTGTGCTATTGATCACTCTTTCGGCCAAATGTGCTCCAAAAACTAAAAATCCCAGACTAGAAACGCTGAAAATCGTGAGCTATAGATCACGTTTACAGCCAAGTCTGTTACAAAATATAAAAATACCTGGACTGCTTTAGTAACCCCGGACGACAAGAAAAGCTGAAAATCGTGAGCTATAGGGTTTTAGGGTTTCGGCAAATGTGCTCCGAAAATTAAAAATCCCCGGACTGGCCCGGTAACCATGGAACGACTAGAAAAGCTGAAAATCGTGACCTATTAGTCACGTTTTCGGCCAATCGTGCTCCGAAAAATAAAAATCCCCGCACTCATCGAGTAACCCCAGAACGACTAGAAAAGCTCGAAATCGTCAACTATTGGTCACGCTTTCGGCCAAATCTGCTCCGTGAAACAAAATTCCCCCGACTGCTCCGGTAACCCTTAAATAACTAGAAAAGCTGAAAATTATGAGCTACAGGTCGCGATTTTAGTCAAATGTGATGAGAAAAAAATTCTCCGGAGTTCTCCAGTAACCCCGGAATGACTAGAAAAGGGGAAAATATTGAGCTATGGGTCACCCTTTCGCCCAAATGTGATGCGACAAAAATCCCTGAATCCTCCGGTAACACCGTAACGATTAGAAAAGTTGAAAATCATTAACTATAGGTCACGCTTTCAACCAAATCTGCCCTGAAAAAAATCGTCGCAATGCTCCGGTAACGCTAGCACGACTAGAAAAGCAGAAGATCGGGAGTTATAGGTCACGCTTTCGGCCAAATGTGCTTCAAAAACTAAAAATACCCGGACTGCTCTGGTAACACCGGAACGACTGGACAAGCTGAAAATCGTGAGCTATTGGTCACGCTTTTCGAACAAATGTTCTCCAAAAAATAAAAAACCCCGGAATCTCTGGAACGACTAGAAAAGCTAAATGTGAGTTATAGGTCACGCTTTCGGCCAAATGTGATTCGAAAAAAATCCCCGGAGTCCTCGAGTAACCCCGGAACGACTAGAAAAGCGGAAAATCTTGAGCTATGGGTCACCCTTTTGGCCAAATGTGATGCGACAAAAATCCCTTAAATACTCCGGTAACACCAGAACGTTTAGAAAAGTTGAAAATCGTTAGCTATAGGTGACACTTTCGTGCAAATGTGCTCCAAAAAATAAAAATCCTTGGACTGCTCCGGAAACCCTGGAACGACTAGAAAAGCTGAAAATTGTCAGATATAGATCACTCTTTCGGCCAAATGTGCTCCGAAAAAAATCCCAAGTCTTGCCCGGTAACCCTACAACGACTGGAAAAGCTGAAAATCGTGAGCTATAGGTTACGTTTTTGGCCAAATTTGTTCCAAAATGTAAAAATACCCGGACTGCTCCGGTAACCCTGGAACGACTAGAAAAGCTGAAAATTGTGAGCTATAGATCACTCTTTCGGCCTAATGTGCTCCGAAAAATAAAATCCCAGACTCGGCCGGTAACCTTAGAACGACTAGAAAAGCTGAAAATCGAGAGTTATAGGTCACGTTTCTGGCCAAATCTGTTCCGAAATATAAAAAAACTCGGACCGCTCCGGTAACCCTGGAACGACTAGAAAAGCTGAAAATCGTGAGCTATAGGTACGTTTTCGGCAAATGTGCTCCGAAAAATAAAAATTCCCGGACTACTCCGGTTACCCCGGAACGACTAGAAAAGCTGAAATCGTGAGCTATAGGTCACGCTTTCGACAAAATCTGCCCCAAAAAACAAAAATCATCGAAATGCTCTGGTAACCCAGGGACGACTAGAAAAGCTGAAAATCGTGTGGTATTGGTCATGCTTTCGGCCAAATGTGCTTCGAAAAACAAAAATCACTAGAATGCTCCGCTAACCTTGGAACGACTAGAAAAGCTGAAAATTGTTAGTTACAGATCACTCTTTTGGTCAGATGTGCTCCGAAAAATAAAAATCCCAAACCTGACGGGTAACCGTACAACGACTAGAAAAACTGAAAATCGTGAGCTATAGGTACGCTTTCAGCAAATGTGCTGAGAAAATTAAAAATCTCTGGACTGGCCCGGTATCCCTGGAACGACTAGAAAAGTTGATAATTGTGAGCTATAGGTCACACTTTCGGCCAAATGTGCTTTGAAAAATAAAAATCCCCGCACTGGACTGGAAACCCCGGAACGACTAGAAAAGCTAAAATGTGAGCTATAGGTCACGCTTTCGGCCAAATGTGCTCAAAAAAATAAAAACCCCTTCATCGGTCCGGTATCCCCGGAACGATTAGAAAAGCTGAAAATCGTGAGCTATAAGTCACGCTGTCGGCCAAATGTGCTTCAAAAAATAAAAATCCCCGGACTGCTCTGAAAACCGCGGGACGACTAGAAAAGCTAAAATCGTGACCTATAGGTCACGCTTTTGGCCAAATCTGCTACGAGAAACAAAATTCCCCCGACTGCTCCAGTAACCCTTGAATGACTTGAAAAGCTGAAAATCGTGAGCTATAGGTCACGCTTGTGGGCAATTGTGATTCAAAAAAATCCCTGGAGTCCTCCAGTAACCCTGGAACAACTAGAAAAGCTGAAAATCGTGAGCAGGTCACGCTTTCAGCCAAATGTGCTCCGCAAAATAAAAATCCACGGACTGCCCCGGTAACCTAGAAACGAATAGAAAAGCTAAAAATCGTGAGCTATAGGTCACGGTTTCGCCTAAATCTGCCCCGAGAAACACAGATCGTCGGAATGCCCCGGTATTGCTAGCACGACTAGATCGGGAGTTATAGGTCACGCTTTCGGCCAAACGTGCTTCAAAAACTAAAAATACCCGGACTGCTCTGGTAACACCGGAACGACTGGAAAAGCTAAAAATCGTGAGCTATAGGTACGCTTTCGGCAAATGTGCTGCGAAACTTAAAAATCCCCAGACTGCCCCCGTAACCCTGGAACGACTAGAAAAGCTGAAAATCTTGAGCTATAGGTCACGCTTTTCGGCCAAATGTGCCCCAAAAAATAAAAATTCCCGTATTGGTCTGGAAACTCCAGAACGACTAGAAAAGCTAAAATGTGAGCTATATAGGAAACGCTTTCGGCCAAATGTGATTCGAAAAAAACCCCAGAGCCCTCGACTAACCCCGAAACGACTAGAAAAGCGGAAAATCTTGAGCTATGGGTCACCCTTTTGGCTAAATGTGATGCGACAAAAATCCCTGAAATACTCCGGTAACACCGGAACTTTTAGAAAAGTTCAAAATCGTTAGCTATAGGTGACGCTTTCGTGCAAATGTGCTCCAAAAAATAAAAATCCTTGGACTGCTCCGGTAACCCTGGAACGACTAGAAAAGATGAAAATCGTCAGATATAGATCACTCTTTCGGCCAAATGTGCTCCGAACAAAATCCCAAGACTTGCCCGGTAACCCTACAACGACTAGAAAAACACAAAATCGTGAGCTATAGGTTACGTTTTTGGCCAAATTTGTTCCGAAATATAAAAATACCCGGACTGCTCCGGTAACCCTGGAACGACTAGAAAAGCTGAAAATCGTGAGCTATAGATCACTCTTTCGGCCTAATGTGCTCCGAAAAATAAAAATCCCCATACTCGCCCGGTAACCTTAGAACGACTCGAAAAACTGAAAATCGTGAGCTATAACTCACGTTTTTGGCCAAATCTATTCCGAAATATAAAAATACTTGGACTGCTCCGGTAACCTTGGAACGACTAGAAAAGCTGAAAATCGTGAGCTATAGGTACGCTTTCGGCAAATGTGCTCCGAAAAATAAAAATCCCCGGACTACTCCGGTAACCCCAGAACGACTAGAAAAGCTGAAATCGTGAGCTATAGGTCACACTTTCGACAAAATCTGCCCCGAGAAACAACAATCGTCGAAATGCTCCGGTAACCCCGGGACGACTAGAAAAGTTGAAAATCGTGAGGTATAGGCCATGCTTTCGGCCAAATGTGCTTCGAAAAACAAAAATCCCTAGAATGCTCCGGTAACCTTGGAACGACTAGAAAAGCTGAAAATTGTGAGCTATATATCACTCTTTTGGTCAGATGTGCTCTGAAAAATAAAAATCTCCAGACTTGACGGGTAACCGTACAACGACTAGAAAAACTGAAAATCGTGAGCTATAGGTACGCTTTCAGCAAATGTGCTGAGAAAATTAAAAATCTCCGGACTGGCCCGGTAACCCTAGAACGACTAGAAAAGTTGAAAAAATCGTGAGCTATAGGTCACGATTTCGGCCAAATGTGCTCTGAAAAATAAAAATTCCCGCACTGGTCCGGAAAGCCCGGAACGACTAGAAAAGCTAAAATGTGAGCTATAGGTCATGCTTTCAGCCAAATGTGCTCCAAAAAATAAAACTCCTTTCATAGGTCCGGTAACCCCGGAACGAATAGAAAAGCTGAAAATCGTGAGCTATAAGTCACGCTGTCGGCCAAATGTGCTTCAAAAAATAAAAAACCCCGGACTGCTCTTGAAACCGCGGAACGACTAGAAAAGCTTGCTTTCGGCCAAATCTGCTCCGAGAAAAAAAAAATTCGCCCGACTGCACCAGTAACCCTTGAATGACTAGAAAAGCTGAAAATCGAGAGCTATAGGTCACGCTTTTGGCCAAATATGATTGAAAAAAATCCCCGGAGTCCTCCAGTAACCCCGGAACAACTAGAAAAGCTGAAAATCGTGAGCAGGTCACGCTTTCAGCCAAATGTGCTCCGCAAAATAAAAATCCACGGACTGCCCCGATAACCTAGAAACGAATAGAAAAGCTAAAAATCGTGAACTATAGGTCACGGTTTCGCCTAAATATGCTCTGAGAAACAAAATTCCCCTGACTGCTCCGGTAACCATTGAACAACTAGGAAAGCTGAAAATCGTGAGCCCTAGGTCACGCTTTCGGCCAAATGTGCTCCGAAAAACAAAAATCCCCGGATTGCTCCGGTAACCCTGGAACGACTAGAAAAGTTGAAAATTGTGTGTTATTGATCACTCTTTCGGCCAAATATGCTCCAAAAAATAAAAATCCCCAGACTGAACGGGTAACCCTACAACGACTAGAAACGTTGAAAATCGTGAGCTATAGATCATGTTTACGGCCAAATCTGTTACAAAATATAAAAATACCCAGACTGCTCTTCTAACCCCGGAACAAGAAAAGCAGAAGATCGGGAGTTATAGGTCACGCTTTCGGCCAAATGTGCTTCAAAAACTAAAAATACCCGGACCGCTCTGGAACACCGGAACGACTGGAAAAGCTGAAAATCGTGAGCTATAGGTACGCTTTCGGCAAATGTGCTGCGAAACTTAAAAATCCCCAGACTACCCCGGTAACCCTGGAACGACTAGAAAAGCTGAAAATCGTGAGCTATAGGTCACACATTTCGGCCAAATGTGCTCCGAAAAATAAAAATCCTCGCATTTGGCCGGAAACTCCTGAACGACTAGAAAAGCTAAAATGTGAGCTATAGGACACGCTTTCGGCCAAATACGATTTGAAAAAAAAATCTATGGAGTCCTCGAGTAACCCCGGAACGACTAGAAAAGCGGAAAATCTTGAGCTATAAGTCACCCTTTTGGCCAAATGTGATACGACAAAAATCGTTGGAATACTCCGGAAACACCGGAACGTTCAGAAAAGTTGAAAATCGTTAGCTATAGGTGACGTTTTCGTGCAAATGTGCTGCGAAAAATAAAAATCCTTGGACTGCTCCGGTAACCCAGGAACGACTAGAAAAGCTAAAAATCGCAAGCTATAGATCACTCTTTCGGCCAAATGTGCTCCGAAAAAAATCCCAAGACTTGCCCGGTAACCCCACAACGACTAGAAAAGCTGAAAATCGTGAGCTATAGTCACGTTTTCGGCCAAATCTGTTCCAAAATATAAAAATACCTGGACTGCTCGGTTACCCTGGAACGATTAGAAAAGCTGAAAATCGTGAGCTATAGATCACTCTTTCGGCCAAATTTGCTCCGAAAAATAAAAATCCCCAGACTCGCCCGGTAACCTTAGAACGACTAGAAAAACTGAAAATCGTGAGCTATAGCTCACGTTTTTGGCCAAATCTGTTTCAAAATATAAAAATACTCGGACTACCCCGGTAACCCTAGAACGACTAGAAAAGCTGAAAATCGTGAGCTATAGGTACGATTTCGGCAAATGTGCTCCAAAAAATAAAAATCCCCGGACTACTCCGGTAACCCCGGAACGACTAGAAAAGCTGAAATTGTGAGATATAGGTTACGCTTTCGACCAAATCTGCCCCGAGAAACAAAAATCGTCGAAATTCTCCGGTATATGTCACGCTTTCGGCCAAATGTGCTTCGAAAAACAAAAATACCTGGAATGCTCTGGTAACCTTGGTACAACTAGAAAAGCTGAAAATTGTGAGCCATAGGTCACGCTTTCGGCCGAATGAGCTTCGAAAAATAAAAATCCCCGGACTGCTCTGGTATCCGAAGAACGACTAAAAAAGCTGAAAATTGTGAGCCATAGGTCACGCTTTCGGCCAAATCTGCTCCGAGAAACAAAATTCCCTCGACTGCTCCAGTAACCCTTGAATGACTAGAAAAGCTGAAAGTCGTGAGCTATAGGTCACGCTTTTGGCCAAATGTGATTCGAAAAAAATCCTGGAGTCCTCCAGTAACCCCGGAACGACTAGAAAAGCGGAAAATCTTGAGCTTTGGATCACTCTTTCGGCCAAATTTGATGCGACAAAAATCCCTGAAATACTCCAGTAACACCAGAACATTTAGAAAAGTTGAAAGTCGTTAGCTATAGGTGACGCTTTCGTGCAAATGTGCTCCAAAAAATAAATATCTCCGGACTGCTTTGGTAACCCCGGAAGGCCAAGAAAATTTGAAATCGAGAGCTACATGTCACGCTTTCGGCCAAATGTGCTCCGAAAAACTAAAATCCCCAAATTGCTCCGGGAACCCTGGAACGACTAGAAAAGTTGAAAATCTTTTGCTATAGATCACTCTTTAGGCAAAATGTGCTCCGAAAAATAAAAATCCCTAGACTGGCCCGGTAACCCTACAACGACTAGAAACGCTGAAAATCGTGTGCTATAGGTCACGCTTTCGGCCAAACTTGTTCCAAAATATAAAAGTACTCGGACTGCTCTAGTAACCCTGGAACGACAAGAAAAGCTGAGAATCGTGAGCAATAGGTCACGCTTTCGGCCAAATGTGCTTCGAAAATAAAAATCCCCGGACTGCTCTGGTAACCGTGGGACGACTAAAAAAGCTGAAATCGTCACCTATAGATCACGCTTTCGGCCAAATCTGCTCCGAGAAACAAAATTCCCCCAACTGCTCTAGTAACACTTGAATGACTAGAAAAGCCGAAAATCAAGAGCTATAGGGCACGCTTTTGGCCAATTGTGATTCGAAAAAAAAATCCCCGGAGTTCTCCAGTAACCCCGAAACGACTAGAAAAGTGGAAAATCTTGAGCTATGGGTCACCCTTTCGGCCAAATGTGATGCGACAAAAATCCCTGCAATACTACGTTAACACCAGAACGTTCAGAAAAGTTGAAAATCGTTAGCTATAGGTGACGCTTTCGTGCAAATGTGCTCCGAAAAATAAAAATCCCCGGACTCCTCCGATAACCCCGGAACGTCAAGAAAAGTTGAAATCGTGAGCTATAGGTCTCGCTTTCGGCCAAATGTGCTCCGAAAAATAAAAATAGCCAGACTGACTCGGTAACCCTACAACGACTAGAAACACTGAAAATCTGAGCTATAGGTCATGTTTTCGGCCAAATTTGTTCCAAAATATAAAAATCCCAGGATTGCGTTGGTAACCCCGGGACGACTAGAAAAGCTGAAACCGTGAGCTATAGGTCACGCTTTCGGCTTAATCTACTCCGAGAAACAAATTTCCCTCGACTTCTCTAGTAACCCTTGTATGACTAGAAAACCTAAAAATCGTGTGCAATAGGTCACACTTTCGGCCAAATGTGATGCGAAAAAAATCCCAGAGTCCTCCAGTAACACCGGGACGACTAGAAAAGCGGAAAATCTTGAGCTATGGGTCACGCTTTCGGCTAAATGTGTTCCGAAAAATAAAAATCCCCGGACTGCTGCGGTAACCCTGGAACGACTAGAAAAGTTGAAAATCGTCAGCTATTGTTCAAGACTTGAATGGTAACCCTGCAACGACTAGAAAAGCTGAAAATCGTGAGCTATAGGTCACGTTTTCGGCCAAATCTGTTCCAAAATATAAAAATACCCGGACCGCACCGGTAACCCTGGAACGACTAGAAAAGCTGAAAATCGGGAGCTATAGATCACTCTTTCGGCCAAATGTGCTCCGAAAAATAAAAATCCGCAGACTCACCCGGCAACCTTAGAACAACTAGAAAAGCTGAAAATCGTGAGCTATAGGTACGCTTTCGGCAAATATGCTCCGAAAAATAAAAATCCCCAGACTACTCCGGTAACCCCGGAACGACTAGAAAATCTGAAATCGTGAGCTATAGGTCACGCTTTCGACCAAATCTGCCCCGAGAAACAAAAATCGTCGAAATGATCCGGAAACCCTGGCACGACTAGAAAAGCTTAAAATCGTGAGGGTCACGCTTTCAGCCCAATGTGCTTCGAAAAACTAAAATCCCTAGATGCTCCGGTAACCTTGGAACGACTAGAATAGTTGAAAATCATGAGCTATAAATCACTCTTTTGGTTAGATGTGCTTCGAAAAATAAAAATCCCCAGACATGCCGCGTTACCGTGCAAGGACTAGAACAGCTGAAAATCGTGAGCTATAGGTAGACTTTCGACAAATGTGCTACGAAAATTAAAAATCCCCGTACTGGCCCGGTAACCCTGGAAATACTAGAAAAGCTGAAAATTGTGAGCTATAGGTCACGCTTTCGGCCTAATGTGCTCCAAAAAATAAAAATCCCCGCACTGGTCCGGAAACCCCGGAACGACTAGAAAAACTAAAATGTGAGCTATAGGTCACGCTTTCAGCCAAATGTGCTCCGAAAAATAAAAATCCCTGCACAGGTCCGCTAACCCCGGAACGATTAGAAAAGCTGAAAATCGTGGGCTATAGGTTACGCTTTCGGCCAAATGTCCTTCGACAAATAAAAATCCCAGGATTGCGTCGGTAACCCCGGGACGACTATAAAGCTGAAACCGTGAGCTATAGGTCAAGCTTTCGGCTTAATCTACTCCGAGAAACAAATTTCCCTGGACTTCTCTGGTAACCCTTGAACGACTAGAAAACCTAAAAATCGTGAGCAATAGGTCACGCTTTCGGCCAAACGTGATGCGAAAAAAATCCCAGAGTCCTCCAGTAACACCGAGACGACTAGAAAAGCGGAAAATCTTGAGCTATGGGGCACCCCTTTCGACCAAATATCATGCGACAAAAATCATTGGAAAGCTCCGGTAACACCGAAACGTTTAGAAAATTGAAAATCGTTAGCTATAGGTGACGCTTTTGTGCAAATGTGCTCCAAAAAATAAAAATCCCCGGACTGCTCCGGCAACCTCGGAACGACAAGAAAAGCTGAAATCGTGAGCTAGGTCACGCTTTCGTCCAAATGTGTTCCGAAAAACAAAAATCCCCGGACTGCTCCGGTAACCCTGGAACGACTAGAAAAGTTGCAAATCGTCAGCTATAGTTCAAGACTTGCCTGGTAACCCTACAACGACTAGAAAAGCTGAAAATCGTGAGCAGGTCACGGTTTCGGCCAAATCTGTTCCAAAATATAAAAATACCCGGACTGCTCCGGTAACCCTGGAACGACTAGAAAAGCTGAAAATTGTGAGCTATAGATCACTCTTTCGGCCAAATGTGCTCCGAAAAATAAAAATCCGCAGACTCGCCCGGTAACTTTAGAACAACTAGAAGCTGAAAATCGTGAGCTATAGGTACGCTTTCGGCAAATATGCTCTAAAAAATAAAAATTCCAATACTACTCCGGTAACCCCGGAACGACTAGAAAAGCTGAAATCGTGAGCTATAGGTCACGCTTTCGACCAAATCTGCCCCGAGAAACCAAAATCGTCGAAATGATCTGGAAACCCTAGCACGACTAGAAAAGCTGAAAATTGTGAGGGTCACGCTTTCAGCCAAATGTGCATCGAAAAACTAAAATCCCTGGTTGTTCCGGTAACCTTGGAACGACTAGAAAGCTGAAAATCGTGAGCTATGAATCACTCTTTTGGTTAGATGTGCTCCAAAAAATAAAAATCCCCAGACATGCCGGGTAACCGTTCAATGACTAGAACAGCTGAAAATCGTGAGCTATAGGTAGACTTTCGACAAATGTGCTGCGAAAATTAAAAATCCCCGGACTTGCCCGGTAATTCTGGAGAGACTAGAAAAGCTGAAAATCGTGAGCTATAGGTGACTCTTTCATGCAAATGTGCTCCAAAAAATAAAAATCCTTGGACTGCTCCGGTAACCCTGGAACGACTAGAAAAGCTGAAAATCCTCAGCTATAGATCACTCTTTCGGCCAAATGTGCTCCGAACAAAATCCCAAGACTTGCCCGGTAACCCTACAACGACTAGAAAAGCAGAAAATCGTGAGCTATAGGTTACGTTTTTGGCCAAATTTGTTCCAAAATATAAAAATACCCGGACTGCTCCGGTATCCCTGGAACGACTAGAAAAGCTGAAAATCGTAAGCTAGATCACTCTTTCGGCCTAATGTGCTCCGAAAAATAAAAATCCCCAGACTCGCCCGGTAACCTAAGAACGACTAGAAAAGCTGAAAATCGTGAGCTATAACTCACGTTTTTGGCCAAATCTATTCCGAAATATAAAAATACTTGGACTGCTCCGGTAACCCTGGAACGACTAGAAAAGCTGAAAATCCTCAGCTATAGATCACTCTTTCGGCCAAATGTGCTCCGAACAAAATCCCAAGACTTGCCCGGTAACCCTACAACGACTAGAAAAGCAGAAAATCGTGAGCTATAGGTTACGTTTTTGGCCAAATTTGTTCCAAAATATAAAAATACCCGGACTGCTCCGGTATCCCTGGAACGACTAGAAAAGCTGAAAATCATAAGCTAGATCACTCTTTCGGCCTAATGTGCTACGAAAAATAAAAATCCCCAGACTCGCCCGGTAACCTTAGAACGACTAGAAAAGCTGAAAATCGTGAGCTATAACTCACGTTTTTGGCCAAATCTATTCCGAAATATAAAAATACTTGGACTGCTCCGGTAACCCTGGAACGACTAGAAAAGCTGAAAATCATGAGCTATAGGTACGCTTTCGGCAAATGTGCTCCGAAAAATAAAAATCCCCGGACTACTCCGGTAACCCCAGAATGACTAGAAAAGCTGAAATCGTGAGCTATAGGTCACACTTTCGACAAAATCTGCCCCGAGAAACAAAAATCGTCGAAATGCTCCGGTAACCCCGGGACGACTAGAGAAGTTGAAAATCGTGGGCTATAGGTAGACTTTCGACAAATGTGCTGCGAAAATTAAAAATCCCCGGACTGGCCCGGTAATTCTGGAAAGACTAGAAAAGCTGAAAATCGTGAGCTATAGGTCACGCTTTCGGCCAAATGTGCTCCAAAAAATAAAAATCCCCGCACTAGGCCGGAAACCTCAGAACGACTAGAAAAGCTAAAATGTGAGCTATAGGTCACGCTTTCAGCCAAATGTGCTCCGAAAAATAAAAATCCCTGCACAGGTCCGCTAACCCCGGAACGATTATAAAAGCTGAAAATCGTGGGCTGTAGGTTACGCTTTCGGCCAAATGTCCTTCGTCAAATAAAAATGAGTAAAGTCCATTATCGGTCCTTAAACTTTTTATGCTGTGTCATCCCGGTCCATAGACTTTCAAAGTGTGTCATCCCGGTCCTTAAACTTTCAAAGTGTGGCAATATCCTATGTAGTTGTAGCAGTAAACTTTTTATGCTGTGTCATCCCGGTTCATAGACTTTCAAAAGAAATTGCCACACTTTGAAAGTTTAAGGACCGGGATGACACAATTTGAAAGTCTATGGACCGGGATGACACAGCATAAAAAGTTTAAGGACCGGTAATAGACTTTACTCAATAAAAATCCCAGGATTGCGTCGGTAACCCAGGGACGACTAGAAAAGCTGAAACAGTGAGCTATAGGTCACGCTTTCGGCTTAATCTACTCCGAGAAACAAATTTCCCTCGACTTCTCTGGTAACCCTTGAACGACTAGAAAACCTAAAGATCGTGAGCTATAGGTCACGCTTTCGGCCAAATGTGATGCGAAAAAAATCCCAGAGTCCTCAAGTAACACCGGGACGACTAGAAAAGCGGAAAATCTTGAGCTATGGGTCACCCCTTTCGACCAAATGTGATGCGACAAAAATCCTTGGAATGCTCCGGTAACACCGAAACGTTGAGAAAAGTTGAAAATCGTTAGCAATAGGTGACGCTTTCGTGCAAATGTGCTCCGAAAAATAAAAATCCCCGGACTGCTCCGGTAACCCCGGAACGATTAGAAAAGCTGAAAATCGTGAGTTATAGGTCACACTTTCGGCCAAATGTGTTCCAAAAAAAAATCCCCGGACAGTTCTGGTAACCACAGGATGACTAAAAAAGCTGAAATCGTGACCTATAGGTCACGCTTTCGGCCAAATCTGCTCCGACAGATAAAATTCCCTCGACTACTCCAGTAACCCTTAAATGACTAGAAAATCTGAAAATCGTGAACTATAGGTCACGTTTTTGGCCAAATGTGATTCAAAAAAAATCCCCGGAGTCCTCCAGTAACCCCGGAATGACTAGAAAAGCGGAAAATCTTGCGCTGTGGGTCACCCTTTCGGCCACATGTGATGCGACAAAAATCCCTGGAATACACCGGCAACACCAGAATGTTTAGAAAATTTGAAAATCGTTAGCTATAGGTGACGTTTTCGTGCAAATGTGCTTCGAAAAATAAAAATTCCCGGACTGCTCCGGTAACCCCAGAACGACAAGAA
Source organism: Dendrocalamus latiflorus (assembly GCA_017311315.1). Taxonomy (NCBI): domain Eukaryota; kingdom Viridiplantae; phylum Streptophyta; class Magnoliopsida; order Poales; family Poaceae; genus Dendrocalamus; species Dendrocalamus latiflorus. Next base: position 34,622,780 of record CM029661.1, on the reverse strand, counting down.
AAGTTGAAATCATGTGCTATAGGTCACGCTTTCGGCCAAATGTGCTCCGAAAAACAAGAATCCCCGGATTGCTCCGGTAACCCTGGAACGACTAGAAAAGTTGAAAATCGTATGCTATAGATCACCCTTTCAGCCAAATGTGCTCCGAAAAATAAAAATCCCTAGACTGGGCCCGGTAGCCACGAAACGACTAGAAACACTGAAAATCGTGAGTTATAGGTCACGTTTTCGGCCAAATCTGTTCCAAAATAGAAAAATACCCGGACTGCTCTGGTAACCCTGGAACGACAAGAAAAGCGAAAAATCATGAGCTATGGGTCACCCTCTCGGCAAAATGTGATGCGAAAGAAATCCACTGAATGCTACGGTAACCCTGGAACGACTAGAAATGTTGAAAATCATTAGCAATTGGTCACTCTCTCGGTCAAATCTGCTTCGAAAAATAAAAATCCCCGGACTGGCTGGGTAACGATGGAACGACTAGAAAAGCTGAAAATCGTGACCTATTAGTCACGCTTTCGGCCAATCGGGCTCCGAAAAATAAAAATCCCCGCACTCATCGAGTAACCCCAGAACAACTAGAAAAGCTCGAAATCGTCATCTATTGGTCACACTTTCGGCCAAATCTGCTCCGTGAAACAAAATTCCCCCGACTGCTTCGGTAACCCTTAAGCAACTAGAAAAGCTGAAAATTATGAGCTATAGGTAGCGATTTTTGTCAAATGTGATGAGAAAAAATTCTCCGGAGTTCTCCAGTAACCCCAGAATGACTAGAAAAGGGGGAAATATTGAGCTATGGGTCACCCTTTCGCCCAAATGTGATGCGACAAAAATCCCCGAATCCTCCGGTAACACCGTAACGATTAGAAAATAATTAGCTATATGTCACGCTTTAGGACAAATGTGTCCCGAAAAATACAAATCCCCAGACTGCTCCAGTAACCTCGGAATGACTAGAAAAGCTGAAATCGTGAGCTATAGGTCACGCATTCGGCCAAATTTGCTCTAAGAAACAAAAATCCCCAGAATGCTCCAGTAACCCTGGAATGACTAGAAAAGTTGAAAATGTGCTCCAAAAAATAAAAATCCTTGGACTGCTCCGGTAACCCGGGAACGACTAGAAAAGCTGAAAATTGTCAGATATAGATCACTCTTTCGGCCAAATGTGCTCCGAAAAAAAATCCCAAGTCTTGCCCGGTAACCCTACAACGACTAGAAAAGCTGAAAATCGTGAGCTATAGGTCACGTTTTTGGCCAAATTTGTTCCAAAATGTAAAAATACCCGGACTGCTCCGGTAACCCTGGAACGACTAGAAAAGCTGAAAATCGTGAGCTATGGATCACTCTTTCGGCCTAATGTGCTCCGAAAAATAAAATCCCCAGACTCGCCCGGTAACCTTAGAACGACTAGAAAAGCTGAAAATCGTGAGCTATAGGTTACGTTTCTGGCCAAATCTGTTCCGAAATATAAAAATACTCGGACTGCTCCGGTAGCCCTGGAACGACTAGAAAAGCTTAAAATGTGCTTCAAAAAATAAAAATCCCCGGACTACTCCGGTAACCCCGGAACGACTAGAAAAGCTGAAATCGTGAGATATAGGTCACGCTTTCGACTAAATCTGCCCCGAAAAACAAAAATCGTCGACATGCTCTGGTAACCCAGGGACGACTAGAAAAGCTGAAAATCGTGTGGTATAGGTCATGCTTTCGGCCAAATGTGCTTCATAAAACAAAAATCCCTAGAATACTACGGTAACCTTGGAACGACTAGAAAAGCTGAAAATTGTTAGCTGATGTGCTCCGAAAAATAAAAATCCCCAGACTTGACGGGTAACCGTACAACGACTAGAAAAGTTGAAAATTGTGAGCTATAGGTCACGCTTTTGGCCAAATGTGCTTTGAAAAATAAAAATCCCCGCACTGCTCTGGAAACCCCGAACGACTAAAAAAGCTAAAATGTGAGCTAGGTCACGCTTTCGGCCAAATGTGCTCCAAAAAATAAAAATCCCTTCATATGTCCGTTATCCCCGGAACGATTAGAAAAGCTGAAAATCGTGAGCTATAAGTCACGCTGTCGACCAAATGTGCTTCAAAAAATAAAAATCCCCGGACTGCTCTGGAAACCGCGGGACGACTAGAAAAGCTAAAATCGTGACCTATAGGTCACGCTTTCTGCCAAATCTGCTCCGAGAAACAAAATTGCCCCGACTGCTCTAGTAACCCTTGAATGACTAGAAAAGCTGAAAATCGTGAGCTATAGATCACTCTTTCGGCCAAATGTGCTACAAAAAATAAAAATCTCCAGACTGGACTGGGAACCCTACAACGACTAGAAACGCTGAAAATCGTGAGCTGTAGATCACGTTTACGGCCAAATCTATTACAAAATGTAAAAATACCCGGACTGCTCTGGTAACCCTGGAACGACAAGAAAAGTTGAAAATCGTGAGATATAGGGTTTTAGGGTTTCGGGAAATGTGCTCCGAAAATTAAAAATCCCCGTACTACTCCGATAAACCCAGAACGACTAGAGAAGCCGAAACCGTGAGCTATTGGTCACGCTTTCGACCAAATCTGCCCCGAGAAACACAAATCGTCGGAATGCCCCGATATTGCTAGCACGACTAGATCGGGAGTTATAGGTCACGCTTTCGGCCAAACGTGCTTCAAAAACTAAAAATACCCAGACTGCTCTGGTAACACCGGAACGACTGGAAAAACTAAAAATCGTGAGCTATAGGTACGCTTTCGGCAAATGTGCTGCGAAACTTAAAAATCCGCAGACTGCCCCAGTAACCCTGGAACGACTAGAAAAGCTGAAAATCGTGAGCTATAGGTCACGCTGTTCGGCCAAATCTGCCCCAAAAAATAAAAATTCCCGCATTGGTCCGGTAACTCCGGAACGACTAGAAAAGCTAAAATGTGAGCTATATAGGTCACGCTTTCGGCCAAATGTGATTCGAAAAAAATCCCCAGAGCCCTCGACTAACCCCGGAACGACTAGAAAAGCGGAAAATCTTGAGCTATGGGTCACCCTTTTGGCTAAATGTGATGCGACAAAAATCCCTGAAATACTCCGGTAACACCGGAACTTTTAGAAAAGTTCAAAATCGTTAGCTATAGGTGACGCTTTCGTGCAAATGTGCTCCAAAAAATAAAAATCCTTGGACTGCTCCGGTAACCCTGGAACGACTAGAAAAGATGAAAATCGTCAGATATAGATCACTCTTTCGGCCAAATGTGCTCCGAACAAAATCCCAAGACTTGCCCGGTAACCCTACAACGACTAGAAAAACACAAAATCGTGAGCTATAGGTTACGTTTTTGGCCAAATTTGTTCCGAAATATAAAAATACCCGGACTGCTCCGGTATCCCTGGAACGACTAGAAAAGCTGAAAATCGTAAGCTAGATCACTCTTTCGGCCTAATGTGCTCCGAAAAATAAAAATCCCCAGACTCGCCCGGTAACCTTAGAACGACTAGAAAAGCTGAAAATCGTGAGCTATAACTCACGTTTTTGGCCAAATCTATTCCGAAATATAAAAATACTTGGACTGCTCCGGTAACCCTGGAACGACTAGAAAAGCTGAAAATCGTGAGCTATAGGTACGCTTTCGGCAAATGTGCTCCGAAAAATAAAAATCCCCGGACTACTCCGGTAACCCCAGAATGACTAGAAAAGCTGAAATCGTGAGCTATAGGTCACACTTTCGACAAAATCTGCCCCGAGAAACAAAAATCGTCGAAATGCTCCGGTAACCCCGGGACGACTAGAGAAGTTGAAAATCGTGGGGTATAGGCCATGCTTTCGGCCAATTGTGCTCCGAAGAACAAAAATCCCTAGAATGCTCCGGTAACCTTGGAACGACTTGAAAAGCTGAAAATTGTGAGCTATAGATCACTCTTTTGGTCAGATGTGCTCCGAAAAATAAAAATCCCCAGACTTGGCGGGTTACCGTACAATGATTAGAAAAACTGAAAATCGTGAGCTATAGGTACGCTTTCAGCAAATGTGCTGAGAAAATTAGAAATCTCCGGACTGGCCCGGTAACCCTAGAACGACTAGAAAAGTTGAAAATCGCGAGCTATAGGTCACGATTTCGGCCAAATGTGCTCTGAAAAATAAAAATCCCCGCGCTGGTCCGGAAAGCCCGGAACGACTAGAAAAGCTAAAATGTGAGCTATAGGTCACGCTTTCGGCCAAATGTGCTTCAAAAAATAAAACTCCTTTCATAGGTCCGGTAACCCCGGAACGATTAGAAAAGCTGAAAATCGTGAGCTATAAGTCACGCTGTCGGCCAAATGTGCTTCAAAAAATAAAAATATCCGGACTGCTCTGGAAACCGCGGAACGACTAGAAAAGCTAAAATCGTGACCTATAGGTCACGCTTTCGGCCAAATCTGCTCCGAGAAACAAAATTCCCCCGACTGCTCCAGTAACCCTTGAATGACTAGAAAAGCTGAAAATCGTGAGCTATACGTCACGCTTTCGGCCAAATGTGCTACAAAAAATAAAAATCTCTAGACTGGACCGGGAACCCTACAACGACTAGAAACGCTGAAAATCGTGAGCTGTAGATCACGTTTACGGCCAAATCTATTACAAAATGTAAAAATACCCGGACTGCTCTGGTAACCCCGGAACGACAAGAAAAGTTGAAAATCGTGAGATATAGGGTTTTAGGGTTTCGGGAAATGAGCTCCGAAAAATAAAAATCCCCGTACTACTCTGATAAACCCAGAACGACTTGAAAAGCCGATATCGTGAGTTATAGGTCACGCTTTCGACCAAATCTACCCCGAGAAACACAAATCGTCGGAATGCTCCGGTAATGCTAGCACGACTAGATCGGGAGTTATAGGTCACGCTTTCGGCCAAACGTGCTTCAAAAACTAAAAATACCCGGACTGCTCTGGTAACACCGGAACGACTGGAAAAGTTGAAAATCGTGAGCTATAGGTACGCTTTCGGCAAATGTGCTGCGAAACTTAAAAATACCCAGACTGCCCCGGTAACCCTGGAACGACTAGAAAAGCTGAAAATCGTGAGCTATAGCTCACGCTTTTCGGCCAAATGTGCCCCACAAAATAAAAATTCCCGCACTGGTCCGGAAACTCCGGAACGACTAGAAAAGCTAAAATGTGAGCTATATAGGTCACGCTTTCGGCCAAATGTGATTCGAAAAAATCCCCAGAGCCCTCGACTAACCCCGGAACGACTAGAAAAGCGGAAAATCTTGAGCTATGGGTCACCCTTTTGGCTAAATGTGAAGCGACAAAAATCCCTGAAATACTCTGGTAACACCGGAACTTTTAGAAAAGTTGAAAATCGTTAGCTATAGGTGACGCTTTCGTGCAAATGTGCTCCAAAAAATAAAAATCCTTGGACTGCCTCGGTAACCCTGGAACGACTAGAAAAGCTGAAAATCGTCAGCTATATATCACTCTTTCGACCAAATGTGCTCCGAACAAAATCCCAAGACTTGCCCGGTAACCCTACAACGACTAGAAAAGCAGAAAATCGTGAGCTATAGGTTACGTTTTTGGCCAAATTTGTTCCAAAATATAAAAATACCCGGACTGCTCCGGTAACCCTGGAACGACTAGAAAAGCTGAAAATCGTGAGCTAGATCACTCTTTCGGCCTAATGTGCTCCGAAAAATAAAAATCCCCAGACTCGCCCGGTAACCTTAGAACGACTAGAAAAGCTGAAAATCATGAGCTATAACTCACGTTTTTGGCCAAATCTATTCCGAAATATAAAAATACTTGGACTGCTCCGGTAACCCTGGAACGACTAGAAAAGCTGAAAATCGTGAGCTATAGGTACGCTTTCGGCAAATGTGCTCCGAAAAATAAAAATCCCCGGACTACTCCGGTAACCCCAGAACGACTAGAAAAGCTGAAATCGTGAGCTATAGGTCACACTTTCGACAAAATCTGCCCCGAGAAACAAAAATCGTCGAAATGCTCCGGTAACCCCGGGACGGCTAGAGAAGTTCAAAATCGTGAGTTATAGGCCATGCTTTCGGCCAAATGTGCTCCGAAGAACAAAAATCCCTAGAATGCTCCGGTAACCTTGGAACGACTAGAAAAGCTGAAAATTGTGAGCTATAGATCACTCTTTTGGTCAGATGTGCTCCGAAAAATAAAAATCCCCAGACTTGGCGGGTAACCGTACAACGAATAGAAAAACTAAAAATCGTGAGCTATAGGTACGCTTTCAGCAAATGTGCTGAGAAAATTAAAAATCTCCGGACTGGCCCGGTAACCCTAGAATGACTAGAAAAGTTGAAAATCGTGAGCTATAGGTCACGCTTTCGGCCAAATGTGCTCTGAAAAATAAAAATCCCCGCACTGGTCCGGAAAGCCCGGAACGACTAGAAAAGCTAAAATGTGAGCTATAGGTCACGCTTTCGGCCAAATGTGCTCCAAAAAATAAAACTCCTTTCATAGGTCCGGTAACCCCGGAACGATTAGAAAAGCTGAAAATTGTGAGCTATAAGTCACGCTGTCGGCCAAATGTGCTTCAAAAAATAAAAATCCCCGGAATTGTGAGCTATAGGTCACGCTTTTGGCCAAATGTTATTCAAAAAAATCCTCGGAGTCCTCCAGTATCCCCAGAACAACTAGAAAAGCTGAAAATCGTGAGCAGGTCACGCTTTTAGCCAAATGTGCTCCGCAAAATAAAAATCCACGGACTGCCCCGGTAACCTAGAAACGAATAGAAAAGCTAAAAATCGTAAGCTATAAGTCACGGTTTCGCCTAAATCTGCTCTGAGAAACAAAATTCCCCCGACTGCTCCGGTAACCATTGAACAACTAGGAAAGCTGAAAATCGTGAGCCCTAGGTCACGCTTTCGGCCAAATGTGCTCCGAAAAACAAAAATCCCCAGATTGCTCCGGTAACCCTGGAACGACTAGAAAAGTTGAAAATCGTGTGCTATAGATCACTCTTTCGGCCAAATGTGCTCCAAAAAATAAAAATCCCCAGACTGGACCGGTAACCCTACAACGACTAGAAACGCTGAAAATCGTGAGCTATAGATCATGTTTACGGCCAAATCTGTTACAAAATATAAAAATACCCGGACTGCTCTGGTAACCTCGGAACAAGAAAAGCTGAAAATCGTGAGCAATAGGGTTTTAGGGTTTCAGCAAATGTGCTCCGAAAATTAAAAATCCCCGTACAACTCCGATAAACCCAGAACGACTAGAAAAGCCGAAAATCGTGAGCTATAGGTACGCTTTCGGCAAATGTGCTGCGAAACATAAAAATCCCCAGACTACCCCAGTAACCCTGGAACGACTAGAAAATCTGAAAATCGTGAGCTATAGGTCACGCTTTTCGGCCAAATGTGCTCCGAAAAATAAAAATCCTCGCATTTGGCCGGAAACTCCAGAACGACTAGAAAAGCTAAAATGTGAGCTATAGGACACGCTTTTGGCCAAATACGATTCGAAAAAAAATCCCCGGAGTCCTCGAGTAACCCCGGAACGACTAGAAAAGCGGAAAATCTTGAGCTATGGGTCACCCTTTTGGCCAAATGTGATACGACAAAAATCGTTGGAATACTCCGGTAACACCGGAACGTTTAGAAAAGTTGAAAATCGTTAGCTATAGGTGACGTTTTCGTGCAAATGTGCTTCGAAAAATAAAAATCCTTGGACTGCTCCGGTAAACCAGGAACGACTAGAAAAGCTAAAAATCGCAAGCTATAGATCACTCTTTCGGCCAAATGTGCTCCGAAAAAAATCCCAAGACTTGCCCGGTAACCCCACAACGACTAGAAAAGCTGAAAATCGTGAGCTATAGTCACGTTTTCGGCCAAATCTGTTCCAAAATATAAAAATACCTGAACTGCTCGGTTACCCTGGAAAGACTAGAAAAGCTGAAAATCGTGAGCTATAGATCACTCTTTTGGCCAAATTTGCTCCGAAAAATAAAAATCCCGAGACTCGCCCGGTAACCTTAGAACGACTAGAAAAACTGAAAATCGTGAGCTATAGCTCACATTTTTGGCCAAATCTGTTACAAAATATAAAAATACTCGGACTACCCCGGTAACCCTAGAACGAATAGAAAAGCTGAAAATCGTGAGCTATAGGTACGATTTCGGCAAATGTGCTCCAAAAAATAAAAATCCTCGGACTACTCCGGTAACCCCGGATCGACTAGAAAAGCTAAAATTGTGAGATATAGGTCACGCTTTCGACCAAATCTGCCCTGAGGAACAAAAATCGTCGAAATGCTCCGGTAACCCTGGCATGACTAGAAAAGCTGAAAATCGAGAGGTATATGTCACGCTTTCGGCCAAATGTGCTTCGAAAAACAAAAATCCCTGGAATGCTCCGGTAACCTTCGAACAACTAGAAAAACCGAAAATTGTGAGCCATAGGTCACGCTTTCGGCCAAATGAGCTTCGAAAAATAAAAATCCCCAGACAGCTCTGGTAACCGCGGAACGACGAAAAAAGCTGAAAATTGTGAGCCATAGGTCACGCTTTCGGCCAAATCTGCTCCGAGAAACAAAATTCCCCCGACTGCTCCAGTAACCCTTGAATGACTAGAAAAGCTGAAAATCGTGAGCTATACGTCACGCTTTTGGCCAAATGTGATTCGAAAAAAATCCCTGGAGTCCTCCAGGAACCCCGGAACGACTAGAAAAGCGGAAAATCTTGAGCTATGGATAACGCTTTCGGCCAAATTTGATGCGACAAAAATCCCTGGAATACTCCAGTAACACCAGAACATTTAGGAAAGTTGAAAGTCGTTACCTATAGGTGACGCTTTCGTGCAAATGTGCTCCAAAAAATAAATATCTCCGGACTGCTTTGGTAACCCCGGAAGGCTTGGAAAATTTGAAATTGTGAGCTATATGTCACGCTTTCGGCCAAATATGCTCCGAAAAACAAAAATCCCCAAATTGCTCCGGGAACCCTGGAACGACTAGAAAAGTTGAAAATCTTTTGCTATAGATCACTCTTTAGGCAAAATGTGCTCCGAAAAATAAAAATCCCTAGACTGGCCGGGTAACCCTACAACGACTAGAAACGCTGAAAATCGTGAGCTATAGGTCACGCTTTCGGCCAAATCTGTTCCAAAATATAAAAGTACTCGGACTGCTCTAGTAACCCTGGAACGACAAGAAAAGCTGAGAATCGTGAGCAATAGGTCACGCTTTCGGCCAAATGTGCTTCAAAAATAAAAATCCCCGGACTGCTCTGGTAACCGTGGGACGACAAAAAAAGCTGAAATCGTCACCTATAGATCACGCTTTCGGCCAAATCTGCTCCGAGAAACAAAATTCCCCCAACTGCTCTAGTAACACTTGAATGACTAGAAAAGCCGAAAATCAAGAGCTATAGGTCACGCTTTTGGCCAATTGTGATTCGAAAAAAAAATCCCCGGAGTTCTCCAGTAACCCTGAAACGACTAGAAAAGTGGAAAATCTTGAGTTATGGGTCACCCTTTCGGCCAAATGTGATGCGACAAAAATCCCTGCAATACTACGTTAACACCAGAACGTTCAGAAAAGTTGAAAATCGTTAGCTATAGGTGACGCTTTCGTGCAAATGAGCTCCGAAAAATAAAAATCCCCGGACTCCTCCGATAACCACGGAACGTCAAGAAAAGTTGAAATCGTGAGCTATAGGTCTCGCTTTCGGCCAAATGTGCTCCGAAAAATAAAAATAGCCAGACTGACTCGGTAACCCTACAACGACTAGAAACACTGAAAATCGTGAGCTATAGGTCATGTTTTCGGCCAAATTTGTTCCAAAATATAAAAATACTCACATTGGGTTGGTAACCCCGGGACGACTAGAAAAGCTGAAACCGTGAGCTATAGGTCACGCTTTCGGCTTAATCTACTCCGTGAAACAAATTTCCCCCGACTTCTCTAGTAACCCTTGAACGACTAGAAAACCTGAAAATCATGAGCTATAGGTATCGCTTTCGGCCAAATGTAATGCGAAAAAAATCCCAGAGTCCTCCAGTAACACCGGGACGACTAGAAAAGTGGAAATTCTTGAGCTATGGGTCACCCCTTTCGACCAATTGTGATGCGACAAAAATCCTTGGAATGCTCCGGTAACACCGAAATGTTTAGAAAAGTTGAAAATCGTTAGCTATAGGTGATGCTTTCGTGCAAATGTGCTCCGAAAAGTAAAAATCCTCGGACTGCTCCGGTAACCTCGGAACGACAAGAAAAGCTGAAATCGTGAGCTATAGGTCACACTTTCGGCCAAATGTGTTCCGAAAAACAAAAATCCCCGGACTGCTGCGGTAACCCTGGAACGACTAGAAAAGTTGAAAATCGTCAGCTATAGATCAAGACTTGCCTGGTAACCCTACAACGACCAGAAAAGCTGAAAATGGTGAGCTACAGGTCATGTTTTCGGCCAAATCTGTTCCAAAATATAAAAAACCCGGACTGCTCTGGTAACCCTGGAACGACTAGAAAAGCTGAAAATCGCGAGCTATAGATCACTCTTTCGGCCAAATGTGCTAAGAAAAACAAAAATCCGCAGACTCGCCCGGTAACCTTAGAACGACTAGAAAAGCTGAAAATCGTGAGCTATAGGTACGCTTTCGCCAAATATGCTCTGAAAAATAAAAATTTCCAGACTACTCCGGTAACCCCGGAACGACTAGAAAAGCTGAAATCGTGAGCTATAGGTCACGCATTCGACCAAATCTGCCCCGAGAAACCAAAATCGTCGAAATGATCCGGAAACCCTGGCACGACTAGAAAACCTGAAAATCGTGAGGGTCACGCTTTCAGCCAAATGTGCTTCAAAAAACTAAAATCCCTGGATGCTCCGGTAACCTTGGAACGACTGGAAAAGCTGGAAATTGTGAGTTATAGATCACTCTTTTGGTTAGATGTGCTCCGAAAAAAAAAATCCCCAGATTTGCCGGGTAACCGTACAACGACTAGAAAAGCTGAAAATCGTGAGCTATAGGTAGGCTTTCGGCAAATGTGCTGCGAAAATTAAAAATCCCCGAACTGGCCCGGCAACCCTGGAAAGACTAGAAAAGCTGAAAATCGTGAGCAGGTCACGCTTTCGGCCAAATGTGCTCCAAAAAATAAAAATCCCCGCACTGGTCCGGAAACCCCGGAACGATTAGAAAAGCTGAAAATCGTGGGCTATAGGTTACGCTTTCGGCCAAATGTCCTTCGACAAATAAAAAACCCAGGATTGCGTTGGAAACCCCTGGACGACTAGAAAAGCTGAATCCGTGAGCTATAGGTCACGCTTTCGTCTTAATCTACTCCGAGAAACAAATTTCCCTCGACTTCTCTGGTAACCCCTGAATGACTAGAAAACCTAAAAATCGTGTGCTATAGGTCACGCTTTCGGCCAAATGTGATGCGAAATAAATCCCAGAGTCCTCCAGTAACACCGGGACGACTAGAAAAGCGGAAAATCTTGAGCTATGGGTCACCCCTTTCGACCAAATGTGATGCGACAAAAATCCTTGGAATGCTCCAGTAACACCGAAACGTTTAAAAAAGATGAAAATCGTTATCTATAGGTGACGCTTTCGTGCAAATGAGTTCCAAAAAATAAAAATCCCCGGACTGCTCCGGTAACCTCGGAACGACAAGAAAAACTGAAATCGTGAGCTATAGGTCACGCTTTCGGCCAAATCTGTTCCGAAAAACAAAAATCCCCGGACTGCTGCGGTAACCATGGAACGACTAGAAAAGTTGAAAATCGTCAGCTATAGTTCAAGACTTGCCTGGTAACCCTGCAACGACTAGAAAAGCTGAAAATCGTGAGCTATAGGTCACGTTTTTGGCCAAATCTGTTCCAAAATATAAAAATACCCGGACTACTCCGGTAACCCTGGAACGACTAGAAAAGCTGAAAATCGGGAGTTATAGATCACTCTTTCGGCCAAATGTGCTCCGAAAAATAAAAATCCGCAGACTCGCTCGGTAACCTTAGAACAACTAGAAAAGCTGAAAGTCGTGAGCTATAGGTACGCTTTCAGCAAATATGCTCCGAAAAATAAAAATCCCCAGACTACTCCGGTAACCCCGGAACGACTAGAAAAGCTGAAATCGTGAGCTATAGGTCACGCTTTCGACCAAATCTGCCCCGAGAAACAAAAATCATCGAAATGATCTGGAAACCCTGGCACGACTAGAAAAGCTGAAAATCATGAGGGTCACGCTTTCAGCCAAATGTGCTTCGAAAAACTAAAATCCCTGGATGCTCCGGTAACCTAGCAACGACTGGAAAAGCTGAAAATTGTGAGCTAGATCACTCTTTTGGTTAGATGTGCTCCGAAAAATAAAAATCCCAGACTTGCCGGGTAACCGTACAACGACTAGAAAAGCTGAAAATCGTGAGCTATAGGTAGCCTTTCGGCAAATGTGCTGCGAAAATTAAAAATCCCCGGACTGGCCCGGTAACCCTGGAAAGACTAGAAAAGCTGAAAATCGTGAGCTATAGGTCACGCTTTCGGCCAAATATGCTCCAAAAAATAAAAATCCCCGCACTGGTCCGGAAACCACGGAACGACTAGAAAAGCTAAAATGTGAGCTATAGGTACGCTTTCCGCAAATGTGCTGAGAAAATTAAAAATCTCCAAACTGGCCCGGTAACCCTGGAACTACTAGAAAAGTTGAAAATCGTGAGTTATAGGTCACGCTTTCGGCCAAATGTGCTCTGAAAAATAAAAATCCCCGCACTTGTCCGGAAACCCCGGAACGACTAGAAAAGCTAAAATGTGAGCTATAGGTCACGCTTTCTGCCAAATGTGCTCCGAAAAATAAAAATCCCTGCACAGGTCCGCTAACCCCGGAACGATAAGAAAAGCTAAAAATCGTGGGCTATAGGTTACGCTTTCGGCCAAATGTCCTTCGACAAATAAAAATCCCAGGATTGCGTCGGTAACCCCGGGACGACTAGAAAAGCTGAAACCGTGAGCTATAGGTCACGCTTTCGGCTTAATATACTCCGAGAAACAAATTTCCCTCGACTTCTCTGGTAACCCTTGAACGACTAGAAAAGCTGAAAATCGTGAGCCATAGGTCACGCTTTCGGCCAAATGTGATGCGAAAAATAAAAATCCCAGACTACTCCGGTAACCCTGGAACGACTAGAAAAGCTGAAATCATGAGCTATAGGTCACGCTTTCGACCAAATCTACCCCGAGAAACCAAAATCGTCGAAATGATCCGGAAACCCTGGCACGACTAGAAAAGCTGAATATCGTGAGGGTCACGCTTTCATCCAAATGTGCTTCGAAAAACTAAAATCCCTGGATGCTCCGGTAACCTTGGAACGACTAGAAAAGCTGAAAATCGTGAGCTATAAATCACTCTTTTGGTTAGATGTGCTCCGAAAAATAAAAATCCCCAGACATGCCGGGTAACCGTACAAGGACTAGAACAGCTGAAAATCGTGAGCTATAGGTAGACTTTCGACAAATGTGCTGCGAAAATTAAAAATCCCCGTACTGGCCCGGTAACCCTGGAAAGACTAGAAAAGCTGAAAATCGTGAGCTATAGGTCACGCTTTCGGCCTAATGTGCTCCAAAAAATAAAAATCCCCGCACTGGTCCGGAAACCCGGGAACGACTAGAAAAGCTAAAATGTGAGCTATAGGTCACGCTTTCAGCCAAATGTGCTCCGAAAAATAAAAATCCCTGCACAGGTCCGCTAACCCCGGAACGATTAGAAAAGCTGAAATCGTGGGCTATAGGTTACGCTTTCGGCCAAATGTCCTTCGACAAATACAAATCCCAGGATTGCGTCGGTAACCCCGGGACGACTAGAAAAGCTGAAACCGTGAGCTATAGGTCACGCTTTCGGCTTAATCTACTCCGAGAAAGAAATTTCCCTGGACTTCTCTGGTAACCCCTGAACGACTAGAAAACCTAAAAAACGTGAGCTATAGGTCACGCTTTGGGCCAAACGTGATGCGAAAAAAATCCCAGAGTCCTCCAGTAACACCGAGACGACTAGAAAAGCGGAAAATCTTGAGCTATGGGGCACCCCTTTCGACCAAATGTGATGCGACAAAAATCATTCGAAAGCTCCGGTAACACCGAAACGTTTAGAAAAGATGAAAATCATTAGCTATAGGTGACGCTTTAGTGCAAATGTGCTCCAAAAAATAAAAATCCCCGGACTGCTACGGTTACCTCGGAACGACAAGAAAAGCTGAAATCGTGCGCTGGGTCACGCTTTTGTCCAAATGTGTTCCGAAAAACAAAAATCCCCGAACTGCTCCGGTAACCCTGGAACGACTAGAAAAGTTGAAAATCGTCAGCTATAGTTCAAGACTTGCCTGGTAACCCTACAACGACTAGAAAAGCTGAAAATCGTGAGCTAGGTCACGTTTTTGGCCAAAACTGTTCCAAAATATAAAAATACCCGGACTGCTCCGGTAACCCTGGAACGACTAGAAAAGCTGGAAATTGTGAGATATAGATCACTCTTTCGGCCAAATGTGCTCCGAAAAATAAAAATCCGCAGACTCGCCCGGTAACTTTAGAACAACTAGAAGCTGAAAATCGTGAGCTATAGGTACGCTTTCGGCAAATATGCACTGAAAAATAAAAATTCCCATACTACTCCGGTAACCCCGGAACAACTAGAAAAGCTAAAATCGTGAGCTATAGGTCACGCTTTCGACCAAATCTGCCCCGAGAAACCAAAATCGTCGAAATGATCTGGAAACCCTGGCACGACTAGAAAAGCTGAAAATCGTGAGGGTCACGCTTTCAGCCAAATGTGCTTCGAAAAACTAAAATCCCTGGATGTTCCGGTAACCTTGGAACGACTAGAAAAGCTGAAAATCGTGAGCTATGAATCACTCTTTTGGTTAGATGTGCTCCGAAAAATAAAAATCCCCAGACTTGCCGGGTAACCGTACAATCACTAGAACAGCTGAAAATCGTGAGCTATAGGTAGACTTTCGACAAATGTGCTGCGAAAATTAAAAATCCCCAGACTGGCCCGGTAACCCTGGAAAGAGTAGAAAAGCTGAAAATCGTGAGCTATAGGTCACGGTTTCGGCCAAATGTGCTCCAAAAAATAAAAATCCCCGCACTGGTCCGGAAACCCCGGAACGACTAGAAAAGCTAAAATGTGAGCTGTAGGTCACGCTTTCAGCCAAATGTGCTCCGAAAAATAAAAATCCCTGGACAGGTCCGCTAACCCCGGAACGATTAGAAAAGCTGAAAATCGTGGGCTGTAGGTTACGCTTTCGGCCAAATGTCCTTCGACAAATAAAAATCCCATGATTGCGTCGGTAACCCCGGGACGACTAGAAAAGTTGAAACCGTGAGGTCACGCTTTCGGCTTAATCTACTCCGAGAAACAAATTTCCCTCGACTTCTCTAGTAACCCTTGAACGACTAGAAGACCTAAAAATCGTGAGCTACAGGTCACGCTTTCGGCCAAATGTGATGCGAAAAAAATCCCAGAGACCTCCAGTAACACTGGGACGACTAGAAAAGCGGAAAATCTTGAGCTATAGGTCACCCCTTTCGACCATATGTGATGCGACAAAAATCCTTGGAATGCTCCGGTAACACCGAAACGTTGAGAAAAGTTCAAAATCGTTAGCAATAGGTGACGCTTTCGTGCAAATGTGCTCTGAAAAATAAAAATCCCCGGACTGCTCCGGTAAACCCGGAACGATTAGAAAAGCTGAAAATCGTGAGTTATAGGTCACACTTTCGGCCAAATGTGTTTCAAAAAATAAAAATCCCCGGACAGTTCTGGTAACCACGGGATGACTAAAAAAGCTGAAATCGTGACCTATAGGTCACGCTTTCGGCCAAATCTGCTCCGAGAGATAAAATTCCCCCGACTACTCCAGTAACCCTTAAATGACAAGAAAATCTGAAAATCGTGAACTATAGGTCATGTTTTTGGCCAAATGTGATTCAAAAAAAATCCCCGGAGTCCTCCAGTAACCCCGGAACGACTAGAAAAGCGGAAAATCTTACGCTGTGGGTCACCCTTTCGGCCACATGTGATGCGACAAAAATCCCTGGAATACACCGGCAACACCAGAATTTTTAGAAAATTTGAAAATCGTTAGCTATAGGTGACGCTTTCGTGCAAATGTGCTTCGAAAAATAAAAATTCCCGGACTGCTCCGGTAACCCCAGAACGACAAGAAAAGTTGAAATCATGTGCTATAGGTCACGCTTTCGGCCAAATGTGCTCCGAAAAACAAAACTCCCCGGATTGCTCCGGTAACCCTGGAACGACTTGAAAAGTTGAAAATCGTATGCTATAGATCACCCTTTCAGCCAAATGTGCTCCGAAAAATAAAAATCCCTAGACTGGGCCCGGTAGCCATGAAACGACTAGAAACACTGAAAATCGTGAGTTATAGGCCACGTTTTCGGCCAAATCTGTTCCAAAATAGAAAAATACCCGGACTGCTCTGGTAACCCTGAAACGACAAGAAAAG
This sequence comes from Dendrocalamus latiflorus, assembly GCA_017311315.1. Taxonomy (NCBI): domain Eukaryota; kingdom Viridiplantae; phylum Streptophyta; class Magnoliopsida; order Poales; family Poaceae; genus Dendrocalamus; species Dendrocalamus latiflorus. The sequence goes on along the minus strand of CM029661.1, from coordinate 34,606,328 downwards.
CGAAAAATCATGAGCTATGGGTCACCCTCTCGGCAAAATGTGATGCGAAAGAAATCCACTGAATGCTACGGTAACCCTGGAACGACTAGAAATGTTGAAAATCATTAGCAAATGGTTACTCTCTCGGCCAAATCTGCTTCGAAAAATAAAAATCCCCGGACTGGCCCGGTAACCATGGAACGACTAGAAAAGCTGAAAATCGTGACCTATTAGTCACGCTTTCGGCCAATCGGGCTCCGAAAAATAAAAATCCCCGCACTCGTCGAGTAACCCCAGAATGACCAGAAAAGCTCGAAATCGTCAGCTATTGGTCACACTTTCGGCCAAATCTGCTCGTGAAACACAATTCCCCCGACTGCTCCGGTAACCCTTAAACAACTAGAAAAGCTGAAAATTATGAGCAATAGGTAGCGATTTTTGTCAGATGTGATGAGAAAAAATTCTCCAGAGTTCTCCAGTAACCCCAGAATGACTAGAAAAGGGGAAAATATTGAGCTATGGGTCACCCTTTGCCCAAATGTGATGCGACAAAAATCCCCGAATCCTCCGGTAACACCGTAACGATTAGAAAAGTTGAAAATAATTAGCTATATGTCACGCTTTAGGACAAATGTGTCCCGAAAATTACAAATCCCCAGACTGCTCCAGTAACCTCGGAATGACTAGAAAAGCTGAAATCGTGAGCTATAGGTCACGCATTCGGCCAAATTTGCTCTAAGAAACAAAAATCCCCAGAATGCTCCGATAACCCTGGAATTACTAGAAAAGTTGAAAATCGTTAGCTATAGGTGGCACTTTCGTGCAAATGTGCTCCAAAAAATAAAAATCCATGGACTGCTCCGGTAACCCTGGAACGACTAGAAAAGCTGAAAATTTTCAGATATAGATCACTCTTTCGGCCAAATGTGCTCCGAAAAAAAATCCCAAGTCTTGCCCGGTAACCCTACAACGACTAGAAAAGCTGAAAATCGTGAGCTATAGGTCACGTTTTTGGCCAAATTTGTTCCAAAATGTAAAAATACCCGGACTGCTCCGGTAACCCTGTAACGACTAGAAAAGCTGAAAATTGTGAGCTATAGATCACTCTTTCGGCCTAATGTGCTCCGAAAAATAAAATCCCCAGACTCGCCCGGTAACCTTAAACGACTAGAAAAGCTGAAAATCGTGAGCTATAGGTTACGTTTCTGGCCAAATTTGTTCCGAAATATAAAAATACTCGGACTGCTCCGGTAACCTTGGAACGACTAGAAAAGCTTAAAATGTGCTTCAAAAAATAAAAATCCCCGGACTACTCCGGTAACCCCGGAACGACTAGAAAAGCTGAAATCGTGAGCTATAGGTCACGCTTTCGACAAAATCTGCCCCGAAAAACAAAAATCGTCGAAATGCTCTTGTAACCTAGGGACGACTAGAAAAGCTGAAAATCGTGTGGTATAGGTCACGCTTTCGACCAAATGTGCTTCGTAAAACAAAAATCCCTAGAATGCTCCTGTAACCTTGGAACGACTAGAAAAGCTGAAAATTGTTAGCTGATGTGCTCCGAAAAATAAAAATCCCCAGACTTGACGGGTAACCGTACAACGACTAGAAAAGTTGAAAATCGTGAGCTATAGGTCACGCTTTCGGCCAAATGTGCTTTGAAAAACAAAAATCCCCGCACTGCTCTGGAAACCCCGGAACGACTAAAAAAGCTAAAATGTGAGCTATAGGTCACGCTTTCGGCCAAATGTGCTCCGAAAAATAAAAATCCCTTCATAGGTCCGTTATCCCCGGAACGATTAGAAAAGCTGAAAATCGTGAGCTATAAGTCACGTTGTCGACCAAATGTGCCCTAAACCCTAAATAAAAATCCCCGGACTGCTCTGGAAACCGCGGGACGACTAGAAAAGCTAAAATCGTTACCTATAGGTCACGCTTTCGGCCAAATCTGCTCCGAGAAACAAAATTCCCCCGACTGCTCTAGTAACCCTTGAATGACTAGAAAAGCTGAAAATCGTGAGCTATAGATCACTCTTTCGGCCAAATGTGCTACAAAAAATAAAAATCTCCAGACTGGACCGGGAACCCTACAACGACTAGAAACGCTGAAAATCGTGAGCTGTAGATCACGTTTACGGCCAAATCTATTACAAAATGTAAAAATACCCGGACTGCTCTGGTAACCCCGGAACGACAAGAAAAGTTGAAAATCGTGAGATATAGGATTTTAGGGATTCGGGAAATGAGCTCCGAAAATTAAAAATCCCCGTACTACTCCGATAAACCCAGAACGACTAGAAAAGTCGAAATCGTGAGCTATAGGTCACGCTTTCGACCAAATCTGCCATGAGAAACACAAATCGTCGGAATGCTCCGAACAAAATCCCAAGACTTGCCCGGTAACCCTACAACGACTAGAAAAGCAGAAAATCGTGAGCTATAGGTTACTTTTTTGGCCAAATTTGTTCCAAAATATAAAAATACCTGGACTGCTCCGGTAACCCTGGAACGACTAGAAAAGCTGAAAATCGTGAGCTAGATCACTCTTTCGGCCTAATGTGCTCCGAAAAATAAAAATCCCAGACTCGCCCGGTTCTTAGAACGACTAGAAAAACTGAAAATCGTGAGCTATAACTCACGTTTTTGGCCAAATCTATTCCGAAATATAAAAATACTTGGACTGCTCCGGTAACCCTGGAACGACTAGAAAAGCTGAACATCGTGAGCTATAGGTACGCTTTCGACAAATGTGCTCCGAAAAATAAAAATCCCCGGACTACTCCGGTAACCCCAGAACGACTAGAAAAGCTGAAATCGTGAGCTATAGGTCACACTTTCGACAAAATCTGCCCCGAGAAACAAAAATCGTCGAAATGCTCCGGTAACCCCGGGACGACTAGAGAAGTTGAAAATCGTGAGGTATAGGCCATGCTTTCGGCCAAATGTGCTCCGAAGAACAAAAATCCCTAGAATGCTCCGGTAACCTTGGAACGACTAGAAAAGCTGAAAATTGTGAGCTATAGATCACTCTTTTGGTCAGATGTGCTCCGAAAAATAAAAATCCCCAGACTTGGCGGGTAACCGTACAACGAATAGAAAAACTAAAAATCGTGAGCTATAGGTACGCTTTCAGCAAATGTGCTGAGAAAATTAAAAATCTCCGGACTGGCCCGGTAACCCTAGAACGACTAGAAAAGTTGAAAATCGTGACCTATAGGTCACGCTTTCGGCCAAATGTGCTCTGAAAAATAAAAATCCCCGCACTGGTCCGGAAAGCCCGGAACGACTAGAAAAGCTAAAATGTGAGCTATAGGTCACGCTTTCGGCCAAATGTGCTCCAAAAAATAAAACTCCTTTCATAGGTCCGGTAACCCCGGAACGATTAGAAAAGCTGAAAATTGTGAGCTATAAGTCACGCTGTCGGCCAAATGTGCTTCAAAAAATAAAAATCCCCGGACTGCTCTGGAAACCGCGGAACGACTAGAAAAGCTAAAATTGTGACCTATAGGTCACGCTTTCGGCTAAATCTGCTCCGAGAAACAAAATTCCCCCGACTGCTCCAGTAACCCTTCAATGACTAGAAAAGCTGAAAATTGTGAGCTATAGGTCACGCTTTTGGCCAAATGTTATTCAAAAAAATCCTCGGAGTCCTCCAGTATCCCCAGAACAACTAGAAAAGCTGAAAATCGTGAGCAGGTCACGCTTTCAGCCAAATGTGCTCCGCAAAATAAAAATCCACGGACTGCACCGGTAACCTAGAAACGAATAGAAAAGCTAAAAATCGTAAGCTATAAGTCACGGTTTCGCCTAAATCTGCTCTGAGAAACAAAATTCCCCCGACTGCTCTGGTAACCATTGAACAACTAGAAACGCTGAAAATCGTGAGCTGTAGATCACGTTTACGGCCAAATCTATTACAAAATGTAAAAATACCCGGACTGCTCTGGTAACCCCGGAACGACAAGAAAAGTTGAAAATCGTGAGATATAGGATTTTAGGGTTTCGGGAAATGAGCTCCGAAAATTAAAAATCCCCGTACTACTCCGATAAACCCAGAACGACTAGAAAAGTCGAAATCGTGAGCTATAGGTCACGCTTTCGACCAAATCTGCCCCGAGAAACACAAATCGTCGGAATGCTCCGGTAATGCTAGCACGACTAGTTCGGGAGTTATAGGTCACGCTTTCGGCCAAACGTGCTTCAAAAACTAAAAATACCCGGACTGCTCTGGTAACACCGGAACGACTGGAAAAGTTGAAAATCGTGAGCTATAGGTACGCTTTCGGCAAATGTGCTGCGAAACTTAAAAATCCCCAGACTGCCCCGGTAACCCTGGAACGACTAGAAAAGCTGAAAATCGTGAGCTATAGGTCACGCTTTTCGGCCAAATGTGCCACAAAAAATAAAAATTCCCGCATTGGTCCGGAAACTCCGGAACGACTAGAAAAGCTAAAATGTGAGCTATATAGGTCACGCTTTCGGCCAAATGTGATTCAAAAAAAATCCCTAGAGCCCTCGACTAACCCCGGAACGACTAGAAAAGCGGAAAATCTTGAGCTATGGGTCACCCTTTTGGCTAAATGTGATGCGACAAAAATCCCTGAAATACTCCGGTAACACCGGAACTTTTAGAAAAGTTGAAAATCGTTAGCTATAGGTGACGCTTTCATGCAAATGTGCTCCAAAAAATAAAAATCCTTGGACTGCTCCGGTAACCCTGGAACGACTAGAAAAGCTGAAAATTGTCAGCTATAGATCACTCTTTCGGCCAAATGTGCTCCGAACAAAATCCCAAGACTTGCCCGGTACCCCTACAACGACTAGAAAAGCAGAAAATCGTGAGCTATAGGTTACGTTTTTGGCCAAATTTGTTCCAAAATATAAAAATACCTGGACTGCTCCGGTAACCCTGGAACGACTAGAAAAGCTGAAAATCGTGAGCTAGATCACTCTTTCGGCCTAATGTGCTCCGAAAAATAAAAATCCCAGACTCGCCCGGTAACCTTAGAACGACTAGAAAAACTGAAAATCGTGAGCTATAACTCACGTTTTTGGCCAAATCTATTCCGAAATATAAAAATACTTGGACTGCTCCGGTAACCCTGGAACGACTAGAAAAGCTGAAAATCGTGAGCTATAGGTACGCTTTCGACAAATGTGCTCCGAAAAATAAAAATCCCCGGACTACTCCGGTAACCCCGGAACGACTAGAAAAGCTGAAATCGTGAGCTATAGGTCACACTTTCGACAAAATCTGCCCCGAGAAACAAAAATCGTCGAAATGCTCCGGTAACCCCGGGACGACTAGAGAAGTTGAAAATCGTGAGGTTATAGGCCATGCTTTCGGCCAAATGTGCTCCGAAGAACAAAAATCCCTAGAATGCTCCGGTAACCTTGGAACGACTAGAAAAGCTGAAAATTGTGAGCAATAGATCACTCTTTTGGTCAGATGTGCTCCGAAAAATAAAAATCCCCAGACTTGGCGGGTAACCGTACAACGAATAGAAAAACTAAAAATCGTGAGCTATAGGTACGCTTTCAGCAAATGTGCTGAGAAAATTAAAAATCTCCGGACTGGCCCGGTAACCCTAGAACGACTAGAAAAGTTGAAAATCGTGAGCTATAGGTCACGTTTTCGGCCAAATGTGCTCTAAAAAATAAAAATCCCCGCACTGGTCCGGAAAGCCCGGAACGACTAGAAAAGCTAAAATGTGAGCTATAGGTCACGCTTTCGACCAAATGTGCTCCAAAAAATAAAACTCCTTTCATAGGTCCGGTAACCCCGGAACGATTAGAAAAGCTGAAAATTGTGAGCTATAAGTCACGCTGTCGGCCAAATGTGCTTCAAAAAATAAAAATCCCCGGACTGCTCTGGAAACCGCGGAACGACTAGAAAAGCTAAAATTGTGACCTATAGGTCACGCTTTCGGCTAAATCTGCTCCGAGAAACAAAATTCCCCCGACTGCTCCAGTAACCCTTGAATGACTAGAAAAGCTGAAAATTGTGAGCTATAGGTCACGCTTTTGGCCAAATGTTATTCAAAAAAATCCTCGGAGTCCTCCAGTATCCCCAGAACAACTAGAAAAGCTGAAAATCGTGAGCAGGTCACGCTTTCAGCCAAATGTGCTCCGCAAAATAAAAATCCACGGATTGCACCGGTAACCTAGAAACGAATAGAAAAGCTACAAATCGTAAGCTATAAGTCACGGTTTCGCCTAAATCTGCTCTGAGAAACAAAATTCCCCCGACTGCTCTGGTAACCATTGAACAACTAGGAAAGCTGAAAATCGTGTGCCCTAGGTCACGCTTTCGGCTAAATGTGCTCCGAAAAACAAAAATCCCCGGATTGCTCCGGTAACCCTGGAACGACTAGAAAAGTTGAAAATCGTGTGCTATTGATCACTCTTTCGGCCAAATGTGCTCCAAAAAATAAAAATCCCCAGACTGGACCGGTAACCCTACAACGACTAGAAACGCTGAAAATCGTAAGCTATAGATCATGTTTACGGCCAAATCTGTTACAAAATATAAAAATACCCGGACTGCTCTGCTAACCCCGGAACAAGAAAAGCTGAAAATCATGAGCAATAGGGTTTTAGGGTTTCGGCAAATGTGCTCCGAAAATTAAAAATCCCCGTAGAACTCCGATAAACCCAGAACGACTAGAAAAGCCGAAACCGTGTGCTATAGGTCACGCTTTCGACCAAATCTGCCCCGAGAAACAAAAATTGTCGGAAAGCTCCGGTAACATTAGCACGACTAGAAAAGCAGAAGATCGGGAGTTATAGGTCACGCTTTCGGCCAAATGTGCTTCAAAAACTAAAAATACCCAGACTGCTCTGGTAACACCGGAACGACTGGAAAAGCTGAAAATCGTGAGCTATAGGTACGCTTTCAGCAAATGTGCTGCAAAACTTAAAAATCCCCAGACTGCCCCGGTATCCCTGGAACGACTAGAAAAGCTAAAAATCGTGAGCTATAGGTCACGCTTTTCGGCCAAATTTGCTCCAAAAAATAAAAATCCTCGCATTTGGCCAGAAACTCCAGAACGACTAGAAAAGCTAAAATGTGAGCTATAGGACACGCTTTCGGCCAAATACGATTCGAAAAAAATCTCCTGAGTCCTCAATTAAACCCGGAACGACTAGAAAAGCGCAAAATCTTGAGCTATGGGTCACCCTTTTGGCCAAATGTGATACGACAAAAATCATTGGAATACTCCGGTAACACCGGAACGTTTAGAAAAGTTGAAAATCGTTAGCTATAGGTGACGCTTTCGTGCAAATGTGCTCCGAAAAATAAAAATCCTTGGACTGCTCCGGTAACACCGGAACGACTAGAAAAGCTAAAAATCGTCAGCTATAGATCACTCTTTCGGCCAAATGTGCTCCAGAAAAAAATCCCAAGACTTGCCCGGTAACCCTACAACGACTAGAAAAGCTGAAAATCGGGAGCTATAGGTCACGTTTTCGGCCAAATCTGTTCCAAAATATAAAAATACCTGGACTGCTCGGTTACCCTGGAACGACTAGAAAAGCTGAAAATCGTGAGCTATAGATTACTCTTTCGGCCAAATGTGCTCCGAAAAATAAAAATCCCTGGACTGCTCTGGTAACCCCGGAAGGCCAAGAAAATTTGAAATCGTGAGCTATATGTCACGCTTTCGGCCAAATGTGCTCCGAAAAACAAAAATCTCCGAATTGCTCCGGGAACCCTGGAACGACTAGAAAAGTTGAAAATATTTTGCTATAGATCGCTCTTTAGGCAAAATGTGCTCCGGAAAATAAAAATCCCTAGACTGGCCCGGTAACCCTACAACGACTAGAAACGCTGAAAATCGTGAGCTATAGGTCACGCTTTCGGCCAAATCTGTTCCAAAATATAAAAGTACTCGGACTGGTCTAGTAACCCTGGAACGACAAGAAAAGCTGAGAATCGTGAGCTGGTCACGCTTTCGGCCAAATGTGCTTCGAAAATAAAAATCCTCGGACTGCTTTGGTAACCGTGGGACGACTAAAAAAGCCGAAATCGTCACCTATAGATCACGCTTTCGGCCAAATCTGCTCCGAGAAACAAAATTCCCCCAACTGCTCTAGTAACCATTGAATAACTAGAAAAGATGAAAATCAAGAGTTATAGGTCACGCTTTTGGCCAATTGTGATTCGAAAAAAAATCCCCGGAGTCCTCCAGTAACCCCGAAACGACTAGAAAAGTGGAAAATCTTGAGCTATGGGTCACCCTTTCGGCCAAATGTGATGCTACAAAAATCCCTGCAATACTACGTTAACACCAGAACGTTTAGAAAAGTTGAAAATCGTTAGCTACAGGTGACGCTTTCGTGCAATGTGCTCCGAAAAATAAAAATCCCCGGACTGCTCCGATAACCCCGGAACGTCAAGAAAAGTTGAAATCGTGAGCTATAGGTCACGCTTTCGGCCAAATGTGCTCCAAAAAATAAAAATCGCCAGACTGGCTCGGTAACCCTACAACGACTAGAAACACTGAAAATCGTGAGCTATAGGTCATATTTTCGACCAAATTTGTTCCAAAATATAAAAATACCCAAACTGCTCTGGTAATCCTGGAACGACAAGAAAAGCGGTAAATCATGAGCTATGGGTCACCCTCTCGGCAAAATGTGATGCGAAAGAAATCCAGAGAATGCTACGGTAACCCTGGAACGACTAGAAAAGTTAAAAATCATTAGCTATTGGTCACTCTCTCGGCCAAATCTGCTCCGAAAAATAAAAAACTCTGGACTGGCCCGGTAACCCTGGAACGACTAGAAAAGCTGAAAATCGTAAGCTATTGGTCACGCTTTCGGCCAAATGTACTCCGAAAAATAAAAATCCCCGCGCTCGTCGAGTAACCCAGGACGACTAGAAAAGCTGAAATCGTGAGCTATACGTCACGCTTTCAGCCGAATGTGCTCCGAAAAGTAAAATCCCCAGACTGCTGCGGTAACCCCAGAACGACTAGAAAAGCTCAAATCGTGAGCTATAGGTCACGCTTTCGGCCAAATCTGCTCCGAGAAATAAAATTCCCCCGACTGCTCTAGTAACACTTGAATGACTAGAAAAGCTGAAAATCGTGAGCTATAGGTAACGCTTTTGGCCAAATGTGTTTCGAAAAAAATCCCCAGAGTCCTCCAGTAACCCCGGAACGACTAGAAAATCGTGAGCTATAGGTCACGCTTACGGCCAAATCTGCTTCGAGAAATAAAATTCTCCCGACTGCTCCGGTAACCCATAAACAACTAGAAAAGCTGATAATCATGAGCTATAGGTCACGCTTTTGGTCAAATGCGTGCGAAAAAAATACCCGTAGTCCTCCAGTAACCCCGGAACGTCTAGAAAAGGGGAAAATCTTGAGCTATGGGACCCTTTCACCCAAATGTCATGCGACAAAAATCCCCGAATGCTCCGGTAACACCGTAACGATTAGAAAAGTTGAAAATCGTTATCTATAGGTCACGCTTTCGGACAAATATACCCCGAAAAATAAAAATCCCCGGACTGCTCCGGTAACCTCGGAATGACAAGAAAAAGCTGAAATCATGAGCTATAGGTTACGCACTCGGCCAGATTTGTTCCAAGAAACAAAAATCCCTGTAATGCTCCGGTAACACAGGAATGACTAGAAAAGTTGAAAATCGTGAGCTATAGGTCAATCTTTCGGCCAACTGTGCTTCAAAAATTAAAAATACCCGGACAACCCGGTAACCCTGGAACGACTAGAAAAGCTGAAAATTGTGAGCTATAGGTCACGCTTTCGGCGAAATGTGCTCCGAAAAATAAAAATCCCCGCACTGGTCCGGAAACCCCGTAACGACTAGAAAAGCTAGAATGTGAGCTATAAGTCATGCTTTCGGCCAAATGTGCCCCAAAAAAATAAAAATCCCAGGACAGGTCCGGTAAACACGGAACTAATAGAAAAGCTGAAAATCGTGAGCTATAGGTCACGCTTTCGGCCAAATGTGCTTCGACAAATAAAAATCCCCGGACTGTGTCGGTAACCCCGGAACGAATAGAAAAGCTGAAACCATAAGCTATAGGTCACGGTTTTGGCTTAATCTACTCCGAGAAACAAAATTCCCCCAACTTCTGCGGAAACCCTTGAACGACTAGAAAAGCTGAAAATAGTGAGCTATAGGTCACGCTTTCAGCCAATTGTGATGCGAAAAAAATCCCCAGAGTCCTCCAGTAACCCCGGGACGACTAGAAAAGCGGAAAATCTTGAGCTACGGGTCACCCTTTCGGCCAAATGTGATGCGACAACAATCCCCGGAATGCTCCGGAAACACCGGAACGTTTAGAAAAGTTGAAAATCGTTAGCTACAGGTGGCGCTTTTGTGCAAATGTACTCCAAAAAATAAAAATACCCGGACTGCTCCGGTAACCCCGGAACGACAAGAAAAGCTGAAATCGTAAGCTATAGGTCACGCTTTCGGCCAAATATGTTCCGAAAAACAAAAATCCCCGGAATGCTCCGGTAACCCTGGGACGACTAGAAAAGTTGAAAATCGTGAGCTACATCACACTTTCGGCCTAATGTGCTCTAAAAAATAAAAATCCTCAGACTCGCCCAGTAACCTTAGAACGACTAGAAAAGATGAAAATCGTGAGCTATAGCTCACGTTTTTGGCCAAATCTGTTCCGAAATATAAAAATACTCGGACTGCTCCGGTAACCCTGGAAGACTAGAAAAGCTGAAAATCGTGAGCTATAGGTACGCTTTCGGCAAATGTGCTCCGAAAAATAAAAATCCCCGGACTACTCCGGAAACCCCGGAACGACGAGAAAAGCTGAAATCGTGAGCTATAGGTCACACTTTCGACAAAATCTGCCCCGAGAAACAAAAATCGTCGAAATGCTCCGGTAACCCCGGAACGACTAGAGAAGTTGAAAATCGTGAGGTATAGGTCATGCTTTCGGCCAAATATGCTCCGAAAAACAAAAATCCCTAGAATGCTCCGGTAACCTTGGAACGACTAGAAAAGCTGAAAATTGTGAGCTATAGATCACTCTTTTGGTCACATGTGCTCCGAAAAATAAAAATCCCCAGATTTGACGGGTAACCGTACAACGACTAGAAAAACTGAAAATCGTGAGCTATAGGTACGCTTTCCGCAAATGTGCTGAGAAAATTAAAAATCTCCAAACTGGCCCGGTAACCCTGGAACGACTAGAAAAGTTGAAAATCGTGAGTTATAGGTCACGCTTTCGGCCAAATGTGCTCTGAAAAATAAAAATCCCCGCACTTGTCCGGAAACCCCGGAACGACTAGAAAAGCTAAAATGTGAGCTATAGGTCACGCTTTCAGCCAAATGTGCTCCGAAAAATAAAAATCCCTTCACAGGTCCGGTAACCCTGCAACAATTAGAAAAGCTGAAAATCGTGAGCTATAAGTCACGCTGTCGGCCAAATGAGCTTGAAAAAACAAAAATCCCCGGACTGCTCTGGAAACCGCGGGATGACAAGAAAAGCTAAAATCGTGACCTATAGGTCATGCTTTCGGCCAAATCTGCTCCGAGAAACAAAATTCCCCTGACTGCTCCAGTAACCCTTGAATGACTTGAAAAGCTGAAAATCGTGAGCTATAGGTCAGGCTTTTGGCCAAATGTGATTCAAAAAAATCCCCGGAGTCCCCCAGTAACCCCAGAACGACTAGAAAAGCCGAAAATCGTGAGCAGGTCACGCTTTCAGCCAAATGTGCTCCACAAAATAAAAATCCCCGGATTACCCCGGTAAACTAGAAACGAATAGAAAAGCTAAAAATCGTGAGCTATAGGTCACGGTTTCGCCTAAATCTGCTCCGAGAAACAAAATTCCCCCGACTGCTCCGGTAACCATTGAAAAACTAGGAAAGCTGAAAATCGTGTGTAATAGATCAATCTTTCGGCCAGATGTGCTCCAACAAATAAAAATCCCCACACTGGACTGGTAACCCTACAACGACTAGAAACGCTAAAAATCGTGAACTATAGATCACGTTTACGGCCAAATCTGTTACAAAATATAAAAATATCCGGACTGCACTGGTAACCTCGGAACGACAAGAAAAGCTGAAAATCGTGAGCTATAGGGTTTTAGGGTTTTAGCAAATGTGCTCCGAAAATTAAAAATCCCCGTACTACTCTGATAAACCCGGAACGACTAGAAAAGCCGAAATCGTGAGCTATAGGTCACGATTTCGACCAAATCTGCCCCCAGAAACAAAAATCGTCGGAATGCTCCGGTAACGCTAGCACGACTAGAAAAGCAGAAGATCGGGAGTTATAGGTCACGCTTTCGACCAAATGCGCTTCAAAAACTAAAAACACCCAGACTACTCTGGTAACACCGGAACGACTGGAAAAGCTGAAAATCGTGAGCTATATGTACACTTTCGGTAAATGTGCTGCGAAAATTAAAAATCTCCAGACTGCCCCGGTAAACCTGGAACGACTAGAAAAGCTGAAAATCGAGAGCTAGGTCACGCTTTCGGCCAAATGTGCTCCGAAAAATAAAAATACCCAGGCTGGCCTGGTAACCCAACAAGGACTAGAAAAGCCGAAAATCGTGAGCTATTGGTCGCGTTTTCGGCCAAATCTGTTCCAAAATATAAAAATATCCGGACTGCTCCGGTAACCATGGAACGACTAGAAAAGCTGAAAATCGTGAGCTATAGGTACGCTTTCAGCTAATGTGCTCCGAAAAATAAAAATCCTCGGACTGCTCCGGTAACCCCGGAACGACTAGAAAAGCTGAAAATCGTGAGCTATAGGTCACGCTTTCGGCCAAATGTGCTCTGAAAAATAAAAATCCCCGCACTGGTCCGGAAACCCCGGAACGACTAGAAAAGCTAAAATGTGCGCCATATGTCACGCTTTCGGGCAAATATGCTCCGAAAAATAAAATACCCGAACTGCTCCGGTAACCCCGGAACGACTAGAAAAGCTGAGAATCGTGAGCTATAGGTCACGCTTTCGGCCAAATGTGCCCCGAAAAATAAAAATCCCCGGACAGCCCCGGAAACCCAGAAACGAACATAAAAGCTAAAAATCGTGAGCTATAGGTCACAGTTTCGCCTAAACCTACTCCGAGAAACAAAATTTCCCCGACTGCTCCGGAAAACGTTGAACGACTAGGAAAGCTGAAAATCGTGAGCTATAGGTCTCGCTTTCAGCCAAATCTTCTCCGAGAAACAAAATTCCCCCGACAGTTCCGGTAACCCTTGAACAACTAGAAATGATGAAAATGTGAGCTATATGTCACGCTTTCAACCAAATGTGATGCGGAAAAAAAATCCCCGGAGTCCTCTAGTAACCCCGGGATGACAAGAAAAGCGGAAAATCTTGAGCTATGGGCCACCCTTTCGGTCAAATGTAATGCGACAAAAATCCCGTGAATCCTCTGGTAAGACCGGAATGTTTACAAAAGCTGAAAATCTTTAGCTATAGGTCACGCTTTCAGGCAAATATGCTCCGAAAAATAAAATCCCTGAACTGCTCCGGTAACTTCGGAACGACTAGAAAGCTGAAATCGTGAGCTATAGGTCACGCTTTTGACCAAATCTGGCCCGACAAACAAAAATCGTCGGAATGCTCCGGTAAACCTGGCACGACTTGAAAAGCTGAAAATCGTGAGCTATAGGTCACGCTTTCGGCCAAATGTGCTCCGAAAAATAAAAATCCTCAGACTGGCCTGGTAACCCAACAACGACTAGAAAAGCTGAAAACCGTGAGCTATAGGTCAGGTTTTCGGCCAAATCTGCTCCAAAATATAAAAATACCCAGACTGCGCCGGTAACCCCGGAATGACTAGAAAAGCTGAAAATCGTGAGCTATAAATCAGTCTTTCAGCCAAATGTGCTCTGAAAAATAAATATCCCCAAACTGGCCCGATAACCTTAGAACGACTAGAAAAGCTGAAAATCGTGAGTTATTGGTCGCGTTTTCGGCCAAATCTGTTCCAAAATATAAAAATATCCGGACTGCTCTGGTAACCTCGGAACGACAAGAAAAGCTGAAAATCGTGAGCTATAGGGTTTTAGGGTTTTGGCAAATGTGCTCCGAAAATTAAAAATCCCCGTACTACTCTGATAAACCCGGAACGACTAGAAAAGCCGAAATCGTGAGCTATAGGTCACGATTTCGACCAAATCTGCCCCCAGAAACAAAAATCGTCGGAATGCTCCGGTAACACTAGCACGACTAGAAAAGCAGAAGATCGGGAGTTATAGGTCACGCTTTCGACCAAATGCGCTTCAAAAACTAAAAACACCCAGACTACTCTGGTAACACCGGAACGACTGGAAAAGCTGAAAATCGTGAGCTATATGTACACTTTCGGTAAATGTGCTGCGAAAATTAAAAATCTCCAGACTGCCCCGGTAAACCTGGAACGACTAGAAAAGCTGAAAATCGAGAGCTAGGTCACGCTTTCGGCCAAATGTGCTCCGAAAAATAAAAATACCCAGGCTGGCCTGGGAACCCAACAAGGACTAGAAAAGCTGAAAATCGTGAGCTATTGGTCGCGTTTTCGGCCAAATCTGTTCCAAAATATAAAAATATCCGGACTGCTCCGGTAACCATGGAACGACTAGAAAAGCTGAAAATCGTGAGCTATAGGTACGCTTTCAGCTAATGTGCTCCGAAAAATAAAAATCCTCGGACTGCTCCGGTAACCCCGGAACGACTAGAAAAGCTGAAAATCATGAGCTATAGGTCACGCTTTCGGCCAAATGTGCTCTGAAAAATAAAAATCCCCGCACTGGTCCGGAAACCCCGGAACGACTAGAAAAGCTAAAATGTGCGCCATATGTCACGCTTTCGGGCAAATATGCTCCGAAAAATAAAATACCCGAACTGCTCCGGTAACCCCGGAACGACTAGAAAAGCTGAGAATCGTGAGCTATAGGTCACGCTTTCGGCCAAATGTGCCCCGAAAAATAAAAATCCCCGGACAGCCCCGGAAACCCAGAAACGAATATAAAAGCTAAAAATCGTGAGCTATAGGTCACAGTTTCGCCTAAACCTGCTCCGAGAAACAAAATTTCCCCGACTGCTCCGGAAAACGTTGAACGACTAGGAAAGCTGAAAATCGTGAGCTATAGGTCTCGCTTTCAGCCAAATCTTCTCCGAGAAACAAAATTCCCCCGACAGTTCCGGTAACCCTTGAACAACTAGAAATGATGAAAATGTGAGCTATATGTCACGCTTTCAACCAAATGTGATGCGGAAAAAAAATCCCCGGAGTCCTCTAGTAACCCCGGGATGACAAGAAAAGCGGAAAATCTTGAGCTATGGGCCACCCTTTCGGTCAAATGTAATGCGACAAAAATCCCGTGAATCCTCTGGTAAGACCGGAATGTTTACAAAAGCTGAAAATCTTTAGCTATAGGTCACGCTTTCAGGCAAATATGCTCCGAAAAATAAAATCCCTGAACTGCTCCGGTAACTTCGGAACGACTAGAAAGCTGAAATCGTGAGCTATAGGTCACGCTTTTGACCAAATCTGGCCCGACAAACAAAAATCGTCGGAATGCTCCGGTAAACCTGGCACGACTTGAAAAGCTGAAAATCGTGAGCTATAGGTCACGCTTTCGGCCAAATGTGCTCCGAAAAATAAAAAACCTCAGACTGGCCTGGTAACCCAACAACGACTAGAAAAGCTGAAAACCGTGAGCTATAGGTCAGGTTTTCGGCCAAATCTGCTCCAAAATATAAAAATACCCAGACTGCGCCGGTAACCCCGGAATGACTAGAAAAGCTGAAAATCGTGAGCTATAAATCAGTCTTTCAGCCAAATGTGCTCTGAAAAATAAATATCCCCAAACTGGCCCGATAACCTTAGAACGACTAGAAAAGCTGAAAATCGTGAGTTATTGGTCGCGTTTTCGGCCAAATCTGTTCCAAAATATAAAAATATCCGGACTGCTCCGGTAACCATGGAACGACTAGAAAAGCTGAAAATCGTGAGCTATAGGTACGCTTTCGGCCAATGTGCTCCGAAAAATAAAAATCCTCGGACTGCTCCGGTAACCCCGGAACGACTAGAAAAGCTGAAATCGTGAGCTATATGTCACGCTTTCGACCAAATCTACCCCGAGAAACAAAAATCGTTGAAATGCTCCGGTAACCCTGGTACGACTAAAAAAGCTGAATATAGGTCACGCTTTCGGCCAAATGTGTTTCGAAAAATAAAAAAACCCGGACGGCTCTAGTAACACCGGAACGACTAGAAAAGCTGAAAATCGTGAGCTATAATTACGCTTTCAGCAAATGAGCTCCAAAAATTAAAAATCCCCGGACTGAGCCGGTAACACTTGAACGACTAGAAAAGCTGAAATCGTGAGCTACAGGTCACGCTTTCGACCAAATCTGCCAAGAGAAACAAAAAATCGTCAGAATGCTCCGGTAACACTGGCACGACTAGAAAAGCTGAAAATCGTGAGTTATAGGTTATGCTTTCGGCCAAATGTGCTTCAAAAAATGAAAATACCCGACCGCTCTGGAAACACCGGAACAACGAGAAAAGCTAAAAATCATGAGTTATAGGAACGCTTTCAGCCGAACATTCCCCAAGAATCAAAATTCCCCCGACTGCTCCGATAAGCCTTGAACAACTAGGAAAGCTCAAAATAGTGAGCTATAGGTTACACTTTCAGCCAAATTAGCTTCAAAAAACAAAAATCCACGAAATGCTCCAGTAACCCTAGAACGACTAGAAAAGTTGAAAATCGTGAGCTATTGGTCAATCTTTCAGCCAAATGTGCTCCGAAAATTAAAAATACCAGGACAGGCCAGCAGAAAATCGTGAGCTATAGGTTACGTTTTTGGCCAAATTTGTTCCAAAATATAAAAATACCCGGACTGCTCCGGTAACCCTGGAACTACTAGAAAAGCTGAAATTCGTGAGCTAGATCACTCTTTCGGCGTAATGTGCTCCGAAAAATAAAAATCCCCAGATTCGCCCGGTAACCTTAGAACGACTAGAAAAACTGAAAATCATAAGCTATAGCTCACGTTTGTTGACAATCTGTTTCAAAATATAAAAATACTCGAACTGCTCCGGTAACCCTAGAACGACTAGAAAAGCTTAAAATCGTGAGCTATAGGTACGATTTCGGCAAATGTGCTCCAAAAAGTAAAAATCCCCGGACTACACCGGTAACCCCGGAACGACTAGAAAAGCTGAAATTATGAGATATAGGTCACGCTTTCGACCAAATCTGCCCTGAGAAACAAAAATCGTCAAAATGCTCCGGTAACCCTGGCACGACTAGAAAAGCTGAAAATCGGGAGGTATAGGTTACGCTTTCGGCCAAATATGCTTCGAAAAACAAAAATCCCTGGAATCCTCCGGTAACCTTGGAACAATTAGAAAAGCTGAAAATCGTGAGCCGTAGGTCACGCTTTCGGCCAAATGTGCTTCGAAAAATAAAAATCCCCGGACTGCTCTGGTAACCGCGGAACGACTAGAAAAGCTGAAAATTGTGAGCCATAGGTCACGCTTTCGGCCTAATCTGCTCCGAGAAACAAAATTCCCCCGACTGCTCCAGTAACCCTTGAATGACTAGAAAAGCTGACAATTGTGAGCTATAGGCCACGTTTTTGGCCAAATGTGATTCGAAAAAAAAATCCCTGGAGTCCTCCAGTAACCCCGGAACGACTAGAAAAGCGGAAATCTTGAGTTATGGATCACGCTTTCGGCCAAATTTGATGCGACAAAAATCCCTGGAATACTCCAGTAACACCAGAATATTTAGAAAAATTGAAAATCGTTAGCTATAGGTGACGCTTTCGTGCAAATGTGCTCCAAAAAATAAAAATCCCCGGACTGCTCTGGTAACCCCGGAAGGCCAAGAAAATTTGAAATCGTGAGCTATATGTCACGCTTTCAGCCAAATGTGCTCCGAAAAACAAAAATCTCCGAATTGCTCCGGGAACCCTGGAACGACTAGAAAAGTTGAAAATATTTTGCTATAGATCGCTCTTTAGGCAAAATCTGCTCCGGAAAATAAAAATCCCTAGACTGGCCCGGTAACCCTACAACGACTAGAAACGCTGAAAATCGTGAGCTATAGGTCACGCTTTCGGCCAAATCTGTTCCAAAATATAAAAGTACTCGGACTGCTCTAGTAACCCTGGAACGACAAGAAAAGCTGAGAATCGTGAGCTGGTCACGCTTTCGACCAAATGTGCTTCGAAAATAAAAATCCTCGGACTGCTTTGGTAACCGTGGGACGACTAAAAAAGCCGAAATCGTCACCTATAGATCACGCTTTCGGCCAAATCTGCTCCGAGAAACAAAATTCCCCCAACTGCTCTAGTAACCATTGAATAACTAGAAAAGATGAAAATCAAGAGTTATAGGTCACGCTTTTGGCCAATTGTGATTCGAAAAAAAATCCCCGGAGTCCTCCAGTAACCCCGAAACGACTAGAAAAGTGGAAAATCTTGAGCTATGGGTCACCCTTTCGGCCAAATGTGATGCTACAAAAATCCCTGCAATACTACGTTAACACCAGAACGTTTAGAAAAGTTGAAAATCGTTAGCTACAGGTGACGCTTTCGTGCAATGTGCTCCGAAAAATAAAAATCCCCGGACTGCTCCGATAACCCCGGAACGTCAAGAAAAGTTGAAATCGTGAGCTATAGGTCACGCTTTCGGCCAAATGTGCTCCAAAAAATAAAAATCGCCAGACTGGCTCGGTAACCCTACAACGACTAGAAACACTGAAAATCGTGAGCTATAGGTCATATTTTCGGCCAAATTTGTTCCAAAATATAAAAATACCCAAACTGCTCTGGTAATCCTGGAACGACAAGAAAAGCGGTAAATCATGAGCTATGGGTCACCCTCTCGGCAAAATGTGATGCGAAAGAAATCCAGAGAATGCTACGGTAACCCTGGAACGACTAGAAAAGTTAAAAATCATTAGCTATTGGTCACTCTCTCGGCCAAATCTGCTCCGAAAAATAAAAAACTCTGGACTGGCCCGGTAACCCTGGAACGACTAGAAAAGCTGAAAATCGTAAGCTATTGGTCACGCTTTCGGCCAAATGTACTCCGAAAAATAAAAATCCCCGCGCTCGTCGAGTAACCCCAGAACGACTAGAAAAGCTGAAATCGTGAGCTATACGTCACGCTTTCAGCCGAATGTGCTCCGAAAAGTAAAATCCCCAGACTGCTGCGGTAACCCCAGAACGACTAGAAAAGCTCAAAATCGTGAGCTATAGGTCACGCTTTCGGCCAAATCTGCTCCGAGAAATAAAATTCCCCCGACTGCTCTAGTAACACTTGAATGACTAGAAAAGCTGAAAATCGTGAGCTATAGGTAACGCTTTTGGCCAAATGTGTTTCGAAAAAAATCCCCAGAGTCCTCCAGTAACCCCAGAACGACTAGAAAATCGTGAGCTATAGGTCACGCTTACGGCCAAATCTGCTCCGAGAAATAAAATTCCCCCGACTGCTCCGGTAACCCATAAACAACTAGAAAAGCTGATCATGAGCTATAGGTCACGCTTTTGGTCAAATGCGATGCGAAAAAAATACCCGTAGTCCTCCAGTAACCCCGGAACGTCTAGAAAAAGGGAAAATCTTGAGCTATGGGACCCTTTCGCCCAAATGTCATACGACAAAAATCCCCGAATTCTCCGGTAACACCGTAACGATTAGAAAAGTTGAAAATCGTTATCTATAGGTCACGCTTTCGGACAAATATGCCCCGAAAAATAAAAATCCCCGGACTGCTCCGGTAACCTCGGAATGACAAGAAAAGCTGAAATCATGAGCTATAGGTTACGCACTCGGCCAGATTTGTTCCAAGAAACAAAAATCCCTGTAATGCTCCGGTAACACAGGAATGACTAGAAAAGTTGAAAATCGTGAGCTATAGGTCAATCTTTCGGCCAAATGTGCTTCAAAAATTAAAAATACCCGGACAACCCGGTAACCCTGGAACGACTAGAAAAGCTGAAAATTGTGAGCTATAGGTCACGCTTTCGGCCAAATGTGCTCCGAAAAATAAAAATCCCCGCACTGGTCCGGAAACCCCGTAACGACTAGAAAAGCTAAAATGTGAGCTATAAGTCATGCTTTCGGCCAAATGTGCCACAAAAAAATAAAAATCCCAGGACAGGTCCGGTAAACACGGAACTAATAGAAAAGCTGAAAATCGTGAGCTATAGGTCACGCTTTCGGCCAAATGTGCTTCGACAAATAAAAATCCCCGGACTGTGCCGGTAACCCCGGAACGAATAGAAAAGCTGAAACCATAAGCTATAGGTCACGGTTTTGGCTTAATCTACTCCGAGAAACAAAATTCCCCCAACTTCTGCGGAAACCCTTGAACGACTAGAAAAGCTGAAAATAGTGAGCTATAGGTCACGCTTTCAGCCAATTGTGATGCGAAAAAAATCCCCAGAGTCCTCCAGTAACCCCGGGACGACTAGAAAAGCGGAAAATCTTGAGCTACGGGTCACCCTTTCGGCCAAATGTGATGCGACAACAATCCCCGGAATGCTCCGGAAACACCGGAACGTTTAGAAAAGTTGAAAATCGTTAGCTACAGGTGGCGCTTTTGTGCAAATGTACTCCAAAAAATAAAAATACCCGGACTGCTCCGGTAACCCCGGAACGACAAGAAAAGCTGAAATCGTAAGCTATAGGTCACGCTTTCGGCCAAATATGTTCCGAAAAACAAAAATCCCCGGAATGCTCCGGTAACCCTGGGACGACTAGAAAAGTTGAAAATCGTGAGCTAGATCACACTTTCGGCCTAATGTGCTCTAAAAAATAAAAATCCTCAGACTCGCCCAGTAACCTTAGAACGACTAGAAAAGCTGAAAATCGTGAGCTATAGCTCACGTTTTTGGCCAAATCTGTTCCGAAATATAAAAATACTCGGACTGCTCCGGTAACCCTGGAAGACTAGAAAAGCTGAAAATCGTGAGCTATAGGTACGCTTTCGGCAAATGTGCTCCGAAAAATAAAAATCCCCGGACTACTCCGGAAACCCCGGAACGACGAGAAAAGCTGAAATCGTGAGCTATAGGTCACACTTTCGACAAAATCTGCCCCGAGAAACAAAAATCGTCGAAATGCTCCGGTAACCCCGGAACGACTAGAGAAGTTGAAAATCGTGAGGTATAGGTCATGCTTTCGGCCAAATGTGCTCCGAAAAACAAAAATCCCTAGAATGCTCCGGTAACCTTGGAACGACTAGAAAAGCTGAAAATTGTGAGCTATAGATCACTCTTTTGGTCACATGTGCTCCGAAAAATAAAAATCCCCAGATTTGACGGGTAACCGTACAACGACTAGAAAAAACTGAAAATCGTGAGCTATAGGTACGCTTTCCGCAAATGTGCTGAGAAAATTAAAAATCTCCAAACTGGCCCGGTAACCCTGGAACGACTAGAAAAGTTGAAAATCGTGAGTTATAGGTCACGCTTTCGGCCAAATGTGCTCTGAAAAATAAAAATCCCCGCACTTGTCCGGAAACCCCGGAACGACTAGAAAAGCTAAAATGTGAGCTACAGGTCACGCTTTCAGCCAAATGTGCTCCGAAAAATAAAAATCCCTTCACAGGTCCGGTAACCCTGCAACAATTAGAAAAGCTGAAAATCGTGAGCTATAAGTCACGCTGTCGGCCAAATGAGCTTGAAAAAATAAAAATCCCCGGACTGCTCTGGAAACCGCGGGATGACTAGAAAAGCTAAAATCGTGACCTATAGGTCATGCTTTCGGCCAAATCTGCTCCGAGAAACAAAATTCCCCTGACTGCTCCAGTAACCCTTGAATGACTTGAAAAGCTGAAAATCGTGAGCTATAGGTCAGGCTTTTGGCCAAATGTGATTCAAAAAAATCCCCGGAGTCCCCCAGTAACCCCAGAACGACTAGAAAAGCCGAAAATCGTGAGCAGGTCACGCTTTCAGCCAAATGTGCTCCACAAAATAAAAATCCCCGGATTACCCCGGTAAACTAGAAACGAATAGAAAAGCTAAAAATCGTGAGCTATAGGTCACGGTTTCGCCTAAATCTGCTCCGAGAAACAAAATTCCCCCGACTGCTCCGGTAACCATTGAAAAACTAGGAAAGCTGAAAATCGTGTATAATAGATCAATCTTTCGGCCAGATGTGCTCCAACAAATAAAAATCCCCAGACTGGACTGGTAACCCTACAACGACTAGAAACGCTGAAAATCGTGAACTATAGATCACGTTTACGGCCAAATCTGTTACAAAATATAAAAATATCCGGACTGCAATGGTAACCTCGGAACGACAAGAAAAGCTGAAAATCGTGAGCTATAGGGTTTTAGGGTTTTGGCAAATGTGCTCCGAAAATTAAAAATCCCCGTACTACTCTGATAAACCCGGAACGACTAGAAAAGCCGAAATCGTGAGCTATAGGTCACGCTTTCGACCAAATCTGCCCCCAGAAACAAAAATCGTCGGAATGCTCCGGTAACGCTAGCACGACTAGAAAAGCAGAAGATCGGGAGTTATAGGTCACGCTTTCGACCAAATGCGCTTCAAAAACTAAAAACACCCGGACTACTCTGGTAACACCGGAACGACTGGAAAAGCTGAAAATCGTGAGCTATATGTACACTTTCGGTAAATGTGCTGCGAAAATTAAAAATCTCCAGACTGCCCCGGTAAACCTGGAACGACTAGAAAAGCTGAAAATCGAGAGCTAGGTCACGCTTTCGGCCAAATGTGCTCCGAAAAATAAAAATACCCAGGCTGGCCTGGTAACCCAACAAGGACTAGAAAAGCTGAAAATCGTGAGCTATTGGTCGCGTTTTCGGCCAAATCTGTTCCAAAATATAAAAATATCCGGACTGCTCCGGTAACCATGGAACGACTAGAAAAGCTGAAAATCGTGAGCTATAGGTACGCTTTCAGCTAATGTGCTCCGAAAAATAAAAATCCTCAGACTGCTCCGGTAACCCCGGAACGACTAGAAAAGCTGAAAATCGTGAGCTATAGGTCACGCTTTCGGCCAAATGTGCTCTGAAAAATAAAAATCCCCGCACTGGTCCGGAAACCCCGGAACGACTAGAAAAGCTAAAATGTGCGCCATATGTCACGCTTTCGGGCAAATATGCTCCGAAAAATAAAATACCCGAACTGCTCCGGTAACCCCGGAACGACTAGAAAAGCTGAGAATCGTGAGCTATAGGTCACGCTTTCGGCCAAATGTGCCCCGAAAAATAAAAATCCCCGGACAGCCCCGGAAACCCAGAAACGAATATAAAAGCTAAAAATCGTGAGCTATAGGTCACGGTTTCGCCTAAACCTGCTCCGAGAAACAAAATTTCCCCGACTGCTCTGGAAAACGTTGAACGACTAGGAAAGCTGAAAATCGTGAGCTATAGGTCTCGCTTTCAGCCAAATCTTCTCCGAGAAACAAAATTCCCCCGACAGTTCCGGTAACCCTTGAACAACTAGAAATGATGAAAATGTGAGCTATAGGTCACGCTTTCAACCAAATGTGATGCGGAAAAAAAATCCCCGGAGTCCTCTAGTAACCCCGGGATGACAAGAAAAGCGGAAAATCTTGAGCTATGGGCCACCCTTTCGGTCAAATGTAATGCGACAAAAATCCCGTGAATCCTCTGGTAAGACCGGAATGTTTACAAAAGCTGAAAATCTTTAGCTATAGGTCACGCTTTCAGGCAAATATGCTCCGAAAAATAAAATCCCTGAACTGCTCCGGTAACTTCGGAACGATTAGAAAGCTGAAATCGTGAGCTATAGGTCACGCTTTTGACCAAATCTGGCCCGACAAACAAAAATCGTCGGAATGCTCCGGTGAACCTGGCACGACTTGAAAAGCTGAAAATCGTGAGCTATAGGTCACGCTTTCGGCCAAATGTGCTCCGAAAAATAAAAATCCTCAGACTGGCCTGGTAACCCAACAACGACTAGAAAAGCTGAAAACCGTGAGCTATAGGTCAGGTTTTCGGCCAAATCTGCTCCAAAATATAAAAATACCCAGACTGCGCCGGTAACCCCGGAATGACTAGAAAAGCTGAAAATCGTGAGCTATAAATCAGTCTTTCAGCCAAATGTGCTCTGAAAAATAAATATCCCCAAACTGGCCCGATAACCTTAGAACGACTAGAAAAGCTGAAAATCGTGAGTTATTGGTCGTGTTTTCGGACAAATCTGTTCCAAAATATAAAAATATCCGGACTGCTCCGGTAACCATGGAACGACTAGAAAAGCTGAAAATCGTGAGCTATAGGTACGCTTTCGGCCAATGTGCTCCGAAAAATAAAAATCCTCGGACTGCTCCGGTAACCCCGGAACGACTAGAAAAGCTGAAATCGTGAGCTATATGTCACGCTTTCGACCAAATCTACCCCGAGAAACAAAAATCGTTGAAATGCTCCGGTAACCCTGGTACGACTAAAAAAGCTGAATATAGGTCACGCTTTCGGTCAAATGTGTTTCGAAAAATAAAAAAACCCGGACGGCTCTGGTAACACCGGAACGACTAGAAAAGCTGAAAATCGTGAGCTATAATTACGCTTTCAGCAAATGAGCTCCAAAAATTAAAAATCCCCGGACTGACCCGGTAACACTTGAACGACTAGAAAAGCTGAAATCGTGAGCTACAGGTCACGCTTTCGACCAAATCTGCCAAGAGAAACAAAAAATCGTCGGAATGCTCCGGTAACACTGGCACGACTAGAAAAGCTGAAAATCGTGAGTTATAGGTTATGCTTTCGGCCAAATGTGCTTCAAAAAATGAAAATACCCGACCGCTCTGGAAACACCGGAACAACGAGAAAAACTAAAAATCATGAGTTATAGGAACGCTTTCAGCCGAACATTCCCCAAGAATCAAAATTCCCCCGACTGCTCCGATAAGCCTTGAACAACTAGGAAAGCTCAAAATAGTGAGCTATAGGTTACACTTTCAGCCAAATTAGCTTCAAAAAACAAAAATCCACGAAATGCTCCAGTAACCCTGGAACGACTAGAAAAGTTGAAAATCGTGAGCTATTGGTCAATCTTTCAGCCAAATGTGCTCCGAAAATTAAAAATACCAGGACAGGCCAGCAGAAAATCGTGAGCTATAGGTTACGTTTTTGGCCAAATTTGTTCCAAAATATAAAAATACCCGGACTGCTCCGGTAACCCTGGAACTACTAGAAAAGCTGAAATTCGTGAGCTAGATCACTCTTTCGGCCTAATGTGCTCCAAAAAATAAAAATCCCCAGATTCGCCCGGTAACCTTAGAACGACTAGAAAAACTGAAAATCATAAGCTATAGCTCACGTTTTTTGACAATCTGTTTCAAAATATAAAAATACTCGAACTGCTCCGGTAACCCTAGAACGACTAGAAAAGCTTAAAATCGTGAGCTATAGGTACGATTTCGGCAAATGTGCTCCAAAAAGTAAAAATCCCCGGACTACACCGGTAACCCCGGAACGACTAGAAAAGCTGAAATTATGAGATATAGGTCACGCTTTCGACCAAATCTGCCCTGAGAAACAAAAATCGTCAAAATGCTCCGGTAACCCTGGCACGACTAGAAAAGCTGAAAATCGGGAGGTATAGGTTACGCTTTCGGCCAAATATGCTTCGAAAAACAAAAATCCCTGGAATCCTCCGGTAACCTTGGAACAATTAGAAAAGCTGAAAATCGTGAGCCGTAGGTCACGCTTTCGGCCAAATGTGCTTCGAAAAATAAAAATCCCCGGACTGCTCTGGTAACCGCGGAACGACTAGAAAAGCTGAAAATTGTGAGCCATAGGTCACGCTTTCGGCCTAATCTGCTCCGAGAAACAAAATTCCCCCGACTGCTCCAGTAACCCTTGAATGACTAGAAAAGCTGACAATTGTGAGCTATAGGCCACGTTTTTGGCCAAATGTGATTCGAAAAAAAAATCCCTGGAGTCCTCCAGTAACCCCGGAACGACTAGAAAAGCGGAAATCTTGAGTTATGGATCACGCTTTCGGCCAAATTTGATGCGACAAAAATCCCTGGAATACTCCAGTAACACCAGAATATTTAGAAAAATTGAAAATCGTTAGCTATAGGTGACGCTTTCGTGCAAATGTGCTCCAAAAAATAAAAATCCCCGGACTGCTCTGGTAACCCCGGAAGGCCAAGAAAATTTGAAATCGTGAGCTATATGTCACGCTTTCAGCCAAATGTGCTCCGAAAAACAAAAATCTCCGAATTGCTCCGGGAACCCTGGAACGACTAGAAAAGTTGAAAATATTTTGCTATAGATCGCTCTTTAGGCAAAATGTGCTCCGGAAAATAAAAATCCCTAGACTGGCCCGGTAACCCTACAACGACTAGAAACGCTGAAAATCGTGAGCTATAGGTCACGCTTTCGGCCAAATCTGTTCCAAAATATAAAAGTACTCGGACTGGTCTAGTAACCCTGGAACGACAAGAAAAGCTGAGAATCGTGAGCTGGTCACGCTTTCGGCCAAATGTGCTTCGAAAATAAAAATCCTCGGACTGCTTTGGTAACCGTGGGACGACTAAAAAAGCCGAAATCGTCACCTATAGATCACGCTTTCGGCCAAATCTGCTCCGAGAAACAAAATTCCCCCAACTGCTCTAGTAACCATTGAATAACTAGAAAAGATGAAAATCAAGAGTTATAGGTCACGCTTTTGGCCAATTGTGATTCGAAAAAAAATCCCCGGAGTCCTCCAGTAACCCCGAAACGACTAGAAAAGTGGAAAATCTTGAGCTATGGGTCACCCTTTCGGCCAAATGTGATGCTACAAAAATCCCTGCAATACTACGTTAACACCAGAACGTTTAGAAAAGTTGAAAATCGTTAGCTACAGGTGACGCTTTCGTGCAATGTGCTCCGAAAAATAAAAATCCCCGGACTGCTCCGATAACCCCGGAACGTCAAGAAAAGTTGAAATCGTGAGCTATAGGTCACGCTTTCGGCCAAATGTGCTCCAAAAAATAAAAATCGCCAGACTGGCTCGGTAACCCTACAACGACTAGAAACACTGAAAATCGTGAGCTATAGGTCATATTTTCGGCCAAATTTGTTCCAAAATATAAAAATACCCAAACTGCTCTGGTAATCCTGGAACGACAAGAAAAGCGGTAAATCATGAGCTATGGGTCACCCTCTCGGCAAAATGTGATGCGAAAGAAATCCAGAGAATGCTACGGTAACCCTGGAACGACTAGAAAAGTTAAAAATCATTAGCTATTGGTCACTCTCTCGGCCAAATCTGCTCCGAAAAATAAAAAACTCTGGACTGGCCCGGTAACCCTGGAACGACTAGAAAAGCTGAAAATCGTAAGCTATTGGTCACGCTTTCGGCCAAATGTACTCCGAAAAATAAAAATCCCCGCGCTCGTCGAGTAACCCCAGAACGACTAGAAAAGCTGAAATCGTGAGCTATACGTCACGCTTTCAGCCGAATGTGCTCCGAAAAGTAAAATCCCCAGACTGCTGCGGTAACCCCAGAACGACTAGAAAAGCTCAAAATCGTGAGCTATAGGTCACGATTTCGGCCAAATCTGCTCCGAGAAATAAAATTCCCCCGACTGCTCTAGTAACACTTGAATGACTAGAAAAGCTGAAAATCGTGAGCTATAGGTAACGCTTTTGGCCAAATGTGTTTCGAAAAAAATCCCCAGAGTCCTCCAGTAACCCCAGAACGACTAGAAAATCGTGAGCTATAGGTCACGCTTACGGCCAAATCTGCTCCGAGAAATAAAATTCCCCCGACTGCTCCGGTAACCCATAAACAACTAGAAAAGCTGATAATCATGAGCTATAGGTCACGCTTTTGGTCAAATGCGATGCGAAAAAAATACCCGTAGTCCTCCAGTAACCCCGGAACGTCTAGAAAAAGGGAAAATCTTGAGCTATGGGACCCTTTCGCCCAAATGTCATACGACAAAAATCCCCGAATTCTCCGGTAACACCGTAACGATTAGAAAAGTTGAATATCGTTATCTATAGGTCACGCTTTCGGACAAATATGCCCCGAAAAATAAAAATCCCCGGACTGCTCCGGTAACCTCGGAATGACAAGAAAAGCTGAAATCATGAGCTATAGGTTACGCACTCGGCCAGATTTGTTCCAAGAAACAAAAATCCCTGTAATGCTCCGGTAACACAGGAATGACTAGAAAAGTTGAAAATCGTGAGCTATAGGTCAATCTTTCGGCCAAATGTGCTTTAAAAATTAAAAATACCCGGACAACCCGGTAACCCTGGAACGACTAGAAAAGCTGAAAATTGTGAGCTATAGGTCACGCTTTCGGCGAAATGTGCTCCGAAAAATAAAAATCCCCGCACTGGTCCGGAAACCCCGTAACGACTAGAAAAGCTAAAATGTGAGCTATAAGTCATGCTTTCGGCCAAATGTGCCCCAAAAAAATAAAAATCCCAGGACAGGTCCGGTAAACACGGAACTAATAGAAAAGCTGAAAATCGTGAGCTATAAGTCATGCTTTCGGCCAAATGTGCTTCGACAAATAAAAATCCCCGGACTGTGCCGGTAACCCCGGAACGAATAGAAAAGCTGAAACCATAAGCTATAGGTCACGGTTTTGGCTTAATCTACTCCGAGAAACAAAATTCCCCCGACTTCTGCGGAAACCCTTGAACGACTAGAAAAGCTGAAAATAGTGAGCTATAGGTCACGCTTTCAGCCAATTGTGATGCGAAAAAAATCCCCAGAGTCCTCCAGTAACCCCGGGACGACTAGAAAAGCGGAAAATCTTGAGCTACGGGTCACCCTTTCGGCCAAATGTGATGCGACAACAATCCCCGGAATGCTCCGGAAACACCGGAACGTTTAGAAAAGTTGAAAATCGTTAGCTACAGGTGGCGCTTTTGTGCAAATGTACTCCAAAAAATAAAAATACCCGGACTGCTCCGGTAACCCCGGAACGACAAGAAAAGCTGAAATCGTAAGCTATAGGTCACGCTTTCGGCCAAATATGTTCCGAAAAACAAAAATCCCCGGAATGCTCCGGTAACCCTGGGACGACTAGAATAGTTGAAAATCGTGAGCTAGATCACACTTTCGGCCTAATGTGCTCTAAAAATAAAAATCCTCAGACTCGCCCAGTAACCTTAGAACGACTAGAAAAGCTGAAAATCGTGAGCTATAGCTCACGTTTTTGGCCAAATCTGTTCCGAAATATAAAAATACTCGGACTGCTCCGGTAACCCTGGAAGACTAGAAAAGCTGAAAATCGTGAGCTATAGGTACGCTTTCGGCAAATGTGCTCCGAAAAATAAAAATCCCCGGACTACTCCGGAAACCCCGGAACGACGACAAAAGCTGAAATCGTGAGCTATAGGTCACACTTTCGACAAAATCTGCCCCGAGAAACAAAAATCGTCGAAATGCTCCGGTAACCCCGGAACGACTAGAGAAGTTGAAAATCGTGAGGTATAGGTCATGCTTTCGGCCAAATGTGCTCCGAAAAACAAAAATCCCTAGAATGCTCCGGTAACCTTGGAACGACTAGAAAAGCTGAAAATTGTGAGCTATAGATCACTCTTTTGGTCACATGTGCTCCGAAAAATAAAAATCCCCAGATTTGACGGGTAACCGTACAACGACTAGAAAAAACTGAAAATCGTGAGCTATAGGTACGCTTTCCGCAAATGTGCTGAGAAAATTAAAAATCTCCAAACTGCCCGGTAACCCTGGAACGACTAGAAAAGTTGAAAATCGTGAGTTATAGGTCACGCTTTCGGCCAAATGTGCTCTGAAAAATAAAAATCCCCGCACTTGTCCGGAAACCCCGGAACGACTAGAAAAGCTAAAATGTGAGCTATAGGTCACGCTTTCAGCCAAATGTGCTCCGAAAAATAAAAATCCCTTCACAGGTCCGGTAACCCTGCAACAATTAGAAAAGCTGAAAATCGTGAGCTATAAGTCACGCTGTCGGCCAAATGAGCTTGAAAAAATAAAAATCTCCGGACTGCTCTGGAAACCGCGGGATGACTAGAAAAGCTAAAATCGTGACCTATAGGTCATGCTTTCGGCCAAATCTGCTCCGAGAAACAAAATTCCCCTGACTGCTCCAGTAACCCTTGAATGACTTGAAAAGCTGAAAATCGTGAGCTATAGGTCAGGCTTTTGGCCAAATGTGATTCAAAAAAATCCCCGGAGTCCCCCAGTAACCCCAGAACGACTAGAAAAGCCGAAAATCGTGAGCAGGTCACGCTTTCAGCCAAATGTGCTCCACAAAATAAAAATCCCCGGATTACCCCGGTAAACTAGAAACGAATAGAAAAGCTAAAAATCGTGAGCTATAGGTCACGGTTTCGCCTAAATCTGCTCCGAGAAACAAAATTCCCCCGACTGCTCCGGTAACCATTGAAAAACTAGGAAAGCTGAAAATCGTGTGTAATAGATCAATCTTTCGGCCAGATGTGCTCCAACAAATAAAAATCCCCAGACTGGACTGGTAACCCTACAACGACTAGAAACGCTGAAAATCGTGAACTATAGATCACGTTTACGGCCAAATCTGTTACAAAATATAAAAATATCCGGACTGCTCTGGCAACCTCGGAACGACAAGAAAAGCTGAAAATCGTGAGCTATAGGGTTTTAGGGTTTTGGCAAATGTGCTCCGAAAATTAAAAATCCCCGTACTACTCTGATAAACCCGGAACGACTAGAAAAGCCGAAATCGTGAGCTATAGGTCACGCTTTCGACCAAATCTGCCCCCAGAAACAAAAATCGTCGGAATGCTCCGGTAACGCTAGCACGACTAGAAAAGCAGAAGATCGGGAGTTATAGGTCACGCTTTCGACCAAATGCGCTTCAAAAACTAAAAACACCCGGACTACTCTGGTAACACCGGAATGACTGGAAAAGCTGAAAATCGTGAGCTATATGTACACTTTCGGTAAATGTGCTGCGAAAATTAAAAATCTCCAGACTGCCCCGGTAAACCTGAAACGACTAGAAAAGCTGAAAATCGAGAGCTATAGGTCACGCTTTCGGCCAAATGTGCTCCGAAAAATAAAAATCCCCAGGCTGGCCTGGTAACCCAACAAGGACTAGAAAAGCTGAAAATCGTGAGCTATAGGTACGCTTTCGGCTAATGTGCTCCGAAAAATAAAAATCCTCGGACTGCTCCGGTAACCCCGGAACGACTAGAAAAGCTAAAAATCGTGAGCTATAGGTCACGCTTTCGGCCAAATGTGCTCTGAAAAATAAAAATCCCCGCACTGGTCCGGAAACCCCGGAACGACTAGAAAAGCTAAAATGTGCGCCATATGTCACGCTTTCGGGCAAATATGCTCCGAAAAATAAAATACCCGAACTGCTCCGGTAACCCCGGAACGACTAGAAAACCTGAGAATCGTGAGCTATAGGTCACGCTTTCGGC
This sequence comes from Dendrocalamus latiflorus, assembly GCA_017311315.1. Taxonomy (NCBI): domain Eukaryota; kingdom Viridiplantae; phylum Streptophyta; class Magnoliopsida; order Poales; family Poaceae; genus Dendrocalamus; species Dendrocalamus latiflorus. The sequence continues at coordinate 34,574,972 of CM029661.1, read as the reverse complement.
CAAATGTGCTCCGAAAAATAAAAATCCCCGGACAGCCCCGGAAACCCAGAAACGAATATAAAAGCTAAAAATTGTGAGCTATATGTCACAGTTTCGCCTAAACCTGCTCCGAGAAACAAAATTTCCCCGACTGCTCCGGAAAACGTTGAACGACTAGGAAAGCTGAAAATCGTGAGCTATAGGTCTCGCTTTCAGCCAAATCTTCTCCGAGAAACAAAATTCCCCCGACAGTTCCGGTAAAACCCTTGAACAACTAGAAATGATGAAAATGTGAGCTATAGGTCACGCTTTCAACCAAATGTGATGCGGAAAAAAAATCCCCGGAGTCCTCTAGTAACCCCGGAATGACAAGAAAAGCGGAAAATCTTGAGCTATGGGCCACCCTTTCGGTCAAATGTAATGCGACAAAAATCCCGTGAATCCTCTGGTAAGACCGGAATGTTTACAAAAGCTGAAAATCTTTAGCTATAGGTCACGCTTTCAGGCAAATATGCTCCGAAAAATAAAATCCCTGTACTGCTCCGGTAACTTCGGAACGACTAGAAAGCTGAAATCGTGAGCTATAGGTCACGCTTTTGACCAAATCTGGCCCGACAAACAAAAATCGTCGGAATGCTCGGGTAAACCTGGCACGACTTGAAAAGCTGAAAATCGTGAGCTATAGGTCACGCTTTCGGCCAAATGTGCTCCGAAAAATAAAAATCCTCAGACTGGCCTGGTAACCCAACAACGACTAGAAAAGCTGAAAACCGTGAGCTATAGGTCAGGTTTTCGGCCAAATCTGCTCCAAAATATAAAAATACCCAGACTGCGCCGGTAACCCCGGAATGACTAGAAAAGCTGAAAATCGTGAGCTATAAATCAGTCTTTCAGCCAAATGTGCTCCGAAAAATAAATATCCCCAAACTGGCCCGATAACCTTAGAACGACTAGAAAAGCTGAAAATCGTGAGTTATTGGTCGCGTTTTCGGCCAAATCTGTTCCAAAATATAAAAATATCCGGACTGCTCCGGTAACCATGGAACGACTAGAAAAGCTGAAAATCGTGAGCTATAGGTACGCTTTCGGCCAATGTGCTCCGAAAAATAAAAATCCTCGGACTGCTCCGGTAACCCCGGAACGACTAGAAAAGCTGAAATCGTGAGCTATATGTCACGCTTTCGACCAAATCTGCCCCGAGAAACAAAAATCGTTGAAATGCTCCGGTAACCCTGGTACGACTAAAAAAGCTGAATATAGGTCGCGCTTTCGGCCAAATGTGTTTCGAAAAATAAAAAAACCCGGACGGCTCTAGTAACACCGGAACGACTAGAAAAGCTGAAAATCGTGAGCTATAATTACGCTTTCAGCAAATGAGCTCCAAAAATTAAAAATCCCCGGACTGACCCGGTAACACTTGAACGACTAGAAAAGCTGAAATCGTGAGCTATAGGTCACGCTTTCGACCAAATCTGCCAAGAGAAACAAAAAATCGTCGGAATGCTCCGGTAACACTGGCACGACTAGAAAAGTTGAAAATCGTGAGTTATAGGTTATGCTTTCGGCCAAATGTGCTTCAAAAAATGAAAATACCCGACCGCTCTGAAAACACCGGAACAACGAGAAAAGCTAAAAATCATGAGTTATAGGTACGCTTTCAGCCGAACATTCCCCAAGAATCAAAATTCCCCCGACTGCTCCGATAAGCCTTAAACAACTAGGAAAGCTCAAAATAGTGAGCTATAGGTTACACTTTCAGCCAAATTAGCTTCAAAAAACAAAAATCCACGAAATGCTCCAGTAACCCTGGAACGACTAGAAAAGTTGAAAATCGTGAGCTATTGGTCAATCTTTCAGCCAAATGTGCTCCGAAAATTAAAAATACCAGGACAGGCCCGATAACTCTGGAACGACTAGGAAAGCTGAGAATCATTAGCTATAGGTCACGCTTTCAGTCAAATTTGACCCGAAAAATAAAAATCCCAGCACTGGTCCGGAAACCCCAGAACGACTAGGAAAGCTAAAATGTGAGCTATAGGTTATGCTTTTGACCAAATGTGCTCTGAAAAAATAAAAATTTCTGGACAGGTCCGGTAACTCCGGAACGACTAGAAAAGCTGAAAATCGTAAACTGTAGGTCACGCTTTCGACCAAATGTGCTTTGAAAAATAAAAATCTCCGGACTGCTCCGGTAACCCCGGGACGTCTAGAAAGCTGAAATCATGAGCTATATGTCACGCTTTCGACCAAATCTGCTCCGAGAAACAAAATTCCCCCGACTGCTCCGGTAACCATTGAATGACTAGAAAAGCTGAAAATCCTGAGCTATGGGTCACCCTTTCGGGCAAATGTGATGCGACAAAAATCCCCTGAATGCTCCGGTAAACACCGGAACGTTTAGAAAAGTTTAAAATCGTTAGCTATAGGTGACGCTTTCGTGAAAATGTGCTCCGAAAAATAAAAATCCCCAGATTGCCCCGGTAACCCCGGAACGACAAGAAAAGCTGAAATCGTGAGCTATAGGTCACACTTTCGGCCAAATGTGCTCCAAAAACAAAAATCCCTGGAATGCTCCGGTAACCTTGGAACAACTAGAAAAGCTAAAAATCATGAGCTATAGAGCACTCTTTCGGTCAGATGTGCTCAGAAAAATAAAAATATCCACACTTGTCGGGTAACCGTACAACGAATAGAATAGCTAAAAATCGTGAGCAATAGGTCACGCTTTCGGCCAAATGTGCTCTGAAAAATAAAAATCCTTGCACTAGTCCGAAAACCCCGGAACGACTAGAAAAGCTAAAATTTGAGCTATAGCTTACGCTTTCGACCAAATGTGCTCCGAAAAATAAAAATCCCTTCACAGGTCCGGTAACCCTGGAATGATTAGAAAAACTGGAAATCGTGAGCTATAAGTTACGCTATTGGCCAAATGTGTTTCAAAAAATAAAAAACCTCGTACTGCTCTGGAAACCGCGGGATGACTAGAAAAGTTAAAATCGTGACCTAAGTCACGCTTTCGGCCAAATCTGCTCCGAGAAACAAAATTCCCCCGACTGCACCAGTAACCGTTGAATGACTAGAAAAGCTGAAAATCGTTAGCTATAGGTCATGCTTTCGGCCAAATATGCTTCGAAAAACAAAAATCCTTGAAATGCTCTGGTAACCTTGGAACGACTAAAAAAGCTGAAAATTGTGAGCTACAGATTACTCTTTTGGTCAGATGTGCTCCGAAAAATAAAAATCCCCAATCTTGCCGGATAACCGTACAACGACCAGAAAAACTTAAAATCGTGAGCTATTGGTACGCTTTCAGCAAATGTGCTGAGAAAATTAAAAATCTCCGGACTGGCCCGGTAACCCTGGAACGATTAGAAAAGTTGAAAATCACGCTTTCGGCCAAATGTGCTCTGAAAAATAAAAATCCCCGCACTGGTCCGGAAACCCCGGAACGACTAGAAAAGCTAAAATGTGCGCTATATGTCACGCTTTCAGCCAAATGTGTTCCGAAAAATAAAAATCCCTTCACAGGTCTGGTAACCCCGGAACGATTAGAAAAGCTGAAAATCGTGAGCTGTAAGTCACGCTGTCGACCAAATGTGTCAAAAAAGCAAAAATCCCCGGACTGCTCTGGAAACCGCGGGACGAATAGAAAAGCTAAAAATCGTGAACTATAGGTCACGGTTTCGCCTAAACCTGCTCCGAGAAACAAAATTCCCCCGACTGCTCCGGAAACCGTTGAACGACTAGGAAAGCTGAAAATCGTGAGCTATAGGTCACGCTTTCAGCCAAATCATCTCCGAGAAACAATATTCCCCCGATAGTTCCGGTAACCCTTAACAACTAGAAATGATGAAAATGTGAGCTATAGGTCACGCTTTCAACCAAATGTGATGCGGAAAAAAAATCTCCGGAGTCCTCTAGTAACCCCGGAAAGACAAGAAAAGCGGAAAATCTTGAGCTATAGGCCACCCTTTCGGTCAAATGTAATGCGACAAAAATCTCGGGAATCCTCTGGTAAGACCGGAATGTTTAGAAAAGCTGAAAATCGTTAGCTATAGGTCACGCTTTCGGGCAAATATGCTCCGAAAAATAAAATCCCTGAACTGCTCCGGTAACCCCGGAACGACTAGAAAGCTGAAATCGTGAGCTATAGGTCACGCTTTCGACCAAATCTGCCCCGACAAACAAAAATTGTCGGAATGCTCCGGTAATCCTGGCACGACTAGAAAAGTTGAAAATCGTGAGCTATAGGTCACGTTTTCGGCCAAACATGTTCCGAAAAATAAAAATCCTCAGACTGGCCTGGTAACCCAACAACGACTAGAAAAGCTGAAAATCGTGAGCTATAGGTCAGGTTTTCGGCCAAATCTGCTCCAAAATATAAAAATACGCAGACTGCGCCGGTAACCCCGGAATGACTAGAAAAGCTGAAAATCGTGAGTTATAAATCAGTCTTTCAGCCAAATGTGCTCCGAAAAATAAAAATCCCCAAACTGGCCCGATAACCTTAGAACGACTAGAAAAGCTGAAAATCGTGAGCTATTGGTCGTGTTTTCGGCCATATCTGTTCCAAAATATAAAAATATCCGGACTGCTCCGGTAACTATGGAACGACTAGAAAAGCTGAAAATCGTGAGCTATACGTACGCTTTCGGCTAATGTGCTCCGAAAAATAAAAATCCTCGGACTGCTCCGGTAACCCCGGAACGACTAGAAAAGCTGAAAATCGTGAGTTATAGGTCACGCTGTCGGCCAAATGTACTCCGAAAAATAAAAATCCCCGGACAGCCCCGGAAACCCAGAAACGAATAGAAAAGCTAAAAATCGTGAGCTATATGTCACGGTTTCGCCTAAACCTGCTCCGAGAAACAAAATTCCCCCGACTACTCCGGAAAACATTGAACGACTAGGAAAGCTGAAAATCGTGAGCTATAGGTCTCGCTTTCAGCCAAATCTTCTCCGAGAAAAAAAATTCCCTCGACAGTTCCGGTAACTCTTGAACAACTAGAAATGATGAAAATGTGAGCTATAGGTCACGCTTTCAACCAAATGTGATGCGGAAAAAAATCCCCGGAGTCCTCTAGTAACCCCGGAAAGACAAGAAAAACGAAAAATCTTGAACTATGGGCCACCCTTTCGGTCAAATGTAATGCAACAAAAATCCCAGGAATCCTCTGGTAAGACCGGAATGTTTAGAAAAGCTGAAAATCGTTAGCTATAGATTACACTTTCGGGCAAATATGCTCCGAAAAATAAAATCCCTGAACTGCTCCGGTAACCCCGGAACTACTAGAAAGCTGAAATCGTGAGATATAGGTCACGCTTTCGACCAAATCTGCCCCGACAAACAAAAATCGTCGGAATACTCCGGTAACCCTGACACGACTAGAAAAGCTAAAAATCGTGAAATATAGGTAGTTGCTCGTGATCCAGTGAGGCATGAGCTCACAAAGCATATTGGCATTGATGCTTCTTACATGAGATCCCAAGTACAGACACAGGTGGTTGCTCTTCAGTATGTCTTCCGAAATTCAGCTGGCAGACTTCTTCACCAAGGCACAAACAAACTTTCATCACAGTTTTTCTCTCTCCAGTTTTTATCTCTCCAAACTCGGTGTTTCTACTCCACTATGAGTTTGAGGGGGGTGTTAGAAATGTAGGAGTACAGGGTTATCACATTGTATAGGAGGCTTAGCATAATGTCATTTGTGTATATTGGACTCTTGGCCCATTGGAACAGATCAAGTCTTATTTTCAACACATACAATCAACAACAATTTTAGCTTATATTATTCTGTTTCATCCCCATACTTGTCCCACCATCCCCTCTCTTATCCAAACTTGAAGACAGGCAGGCAGCCAGCCAGATAGATAGGGAGAGGAACATGCAGGAATGTTTTGATTGTGTACTTCGTGGGCAGCTGCCACTTGTTGCTGGGGCAGTCAGAGAATGAAAAGGCTGCTTCTGCTGGCTGGCCTGGCCAATTGTTGCTGCCAGTGCCGGTATATGATGAAGACTGTCGACACCTGCTCGTTGTCACCATTGCACTACATAGCTCAAGCTCACAAACACAACATCTTGCAGATGCAGGTTGTACTCAGATGGCATTGCTATATAATAATGTTTGATTACCAAACGACCCATGTTGTCGACAATGGATTAAATGAAGGCTACATAGCTTCAAGAAAACAAATCAAGCAAACGTTCAAAAAAAACTATATGTACACTAACAATAATCAGTTAATGGAACCAGTAAAATTAACCTGAATAATAATCGACATTCTGGGAATACATATGTACACATTTTCAGCAGAATAAGGTAACTTAAGATTGCCATACATAATTTGGTATTTACCAGAGTATCCTCTCAGCTGTTATTCCATAAGGTGTTGGTGCTGTCTGAAAGGTGGGGAAGATTCAGTTTCCCACCGCCTTTGTCAAAGCACGTCAGCGTCATCTCCAGATTAGATACAATGGCTGCAAACCAGAAACATCATGGGAGGATTGTAAAATTCTCTGGAACAATGGCTGCAGGGACTGTGCAAATTGAACTGCACATAAACTCCCTAGGCATTGGGCACATGGATGTAAATGCTAATACAGACTTTTTTTGCAAAAAAATCTCAATGCATGGTCTGCATAGCTGGTGTTCAGGACTTAGGTACTCAACAGCTCAGAAGCATCATCCATAATACATGCTCACAATTGATGTGAGCACATCACAAGGAACCTTCAAATAGACCATACTGCCATAATTGGACAGTGAGCATATACTAAATATGATGGCACACTAACATCTAATGATTCATGTGGTATGAAGGCTCACTACAACAAACTAATGATGCATGTCATTGTAAGCTAAACAAATTACCAGAATTTTGCCAACTGACCCTAGGGCCTGGAGAGAAATCTATGAAATCGCTGTGCTTTTGCAGCATAAGCTTTCACAAAATCTGCCTTGTCAGGTATGGTTCCGTTAGATGAAACTCTCCTCCTCTTTCTTATACGAAATAAGAAATCTTCAGTATCAAGGACATAGGAAACCTGCAAATGTGATATCATACTTTGCTAAACATTAATAAGGTAGCAAAATATGACATGGTCAACTGTCGAAGTGGCATCACGATCAATCAAAAGTTTCAGTAATATATAGAAAATAGGAAAAAGGGCGATGGTAGATTCAATATTACATTACTTTTGTAGTGGGGGTGCAAATTTTCCCACTAAAGTACCTTTGAGGATTTGCAGGATATCTTGCATTCAAGACCATTAGTGACCATGAAACCATCCATGGCATTCCAAGAAGCATGAGAGCCATCGTTGCTCCCATGCTTCCGCTTATTCCTGGGGAAATGATGTCAAATCATGAAAAGAACAAGGAAAGTGAAATCTAGGGCTCCAATATGAGGCCAGAAAAGTACCTCCCAAGGAAGACATCGTCAGATAATTTCGTATTCGATATACTTGACAGGTACTCATTATAAAGATAAGATGAAAATTTTGGATCAATTGAGACTGCAGTTACTTCAGGCTTTTCATGCCCATACTCCATGAGCTGAATAGATAATCTTGTAGGATTTGAGCGCTGCAAATTAGAACACGAAGTATGCGTGATTTGGTTGTAACAGAATACGACAAATATTATCAAATTTCATTGCACCCTGATACAAAGGCAAAGCACAGTGAAAGTAAATTATGGAAATAACTGAAAGATAGATATTGTAAAGAAACTTACACGTTCAAATCGGTATATGCTCTCATCATGGAGAAGAACACGAGCATTTTCATGATAAACTAGATCAAAGAACCTCCCAGGAGACCTGGACTTTTCATATATATAAAGCTGGTGCAGCTTGTTATCCATTTCATCTGATGCTATCGCTTGAAGCTGAAGACAGGTAGGAAAAATTAAAATTGTAGCCACTGTGCAGTAAAACAGATACAATCGATGAGGCAACTTGCCTGCTTCACAATTTTGTATATCAGCTTGTCTAAAGTAAAAAGAACAAATGACTGAGTCCCAATAATCGAACGGCAGTCATCCTCAAATTTGGTGTTGTCAGAAGAACCATCAAGCAAGTTATACAGTGCACTCATAAACCTGCAATAATAACACATTAGCTATCCATCATGTGAAAATGTTCCATCAAAGCCGAGTAGCAAAGAAATATTACTTTGAATATTGGACTGGGGAGTTTGTATCCTTAGAAGTTCTCCACTTCTTTTCAACTGTGGAAGAGTTTGTCTTAGCTGACAGTATTCTCTCATATAAGATCTGCAATCAATACAAGTTAGCCAAGGGGAGCTAACCACATATGCAATAACAGGAGACCGTGCAAGAACACAGAAACATTAACCTGATGTAGCCTGAACAAAACATAAAATGAATCATTTCCATAAAATATATGTGAAAACTTCTCTTCATGATGATGTAAAGCTATGGGAACATGCTTCACAAGTGGTTTAACTGTATTATGTGAGCGTTCTGAAAATGGTAGTGATATTCCTCCATCTGCATCTTGTGCCTCTGTGTTACCCTCTGCCTCACCCTCACTTTCGGCCTTTGCATCAGGATCATCATGATCAACATCCTCTTCATCCTCATGATCTTCTCGAGAACACTCCTCACCATCACCAGATTCGCTACCAGAGGCGTCTTCACCAGCCTCAGATGCATTTTCACTGTCTTCTGTAGATCTCTGGGCACTTTCCTCACCTTCATCATCTGCATCAGCATCATTCTCTCCAGCAAACTTGGCTGCTTCCCTAGGTCTACCCTGAAGAGGTCTGCCAGTAGAACCTTCCTTAGGTTTAGAAGCTCCAACTACAGCTACATCATCAAGAGGCCCAAAATTCTCCACTTTGAAATCCCCATTAGGAGATAATTCTCCCTCTTCTCTTTCGACCTTTGAATTGTTGTGGCATCCAGAATATTCATTAAATGGAGAAACTTTATTATCCTCCCCATTCAAAGATCCTGGCCTTCCAGTTTCTCTGGTCTGTTGAAATAAGAATACACATGAATAAATTAAACATGAACTTCCTGCATGTCATTTTTTTAGGAAAAGGGGAATGTGCATTGCCCCTGGAAAACTAAACAGGTTCTAAATTTAATTTTTCATTGTTTTATCCCACCATATACACTTGCACTTAGCATTGACAAAACTGCATCAATAAGAATCAACCAAAACACAGTGTAAGAAAAGGCAAGAAAAGGAACATGCAAAGGTAGTATTCAGTGAGAGTCAGAGATGGCAAGTAAAATGACCATACCCCCATAGAGGGAATTGTTTCATTGCCACCCTTAGCTTCAATCGCAGCCTCACCTCCAGATAGAGTACTTCTAGAAGCAGTAGTACCTAACAGGCAAAATTAAGCCACTGAGAACTGGCGAATAAAATCATGATAAAATATTAGCTATGAAAAAGTGTAGCTTAAAAGATTAGTGTTCTACATATTTAACAGACAGACAAACCTGATGCAAGCTCCATATTTGCCCTACTCTGATTCTGTTCAGTCCAAGAAAGGTGAGTGTTCTCCTCCTCCACCGATCTTTCAGTGGAGATGTTTTGTGCAGTTACTGCCGGCATTTCATCAGCAGCAGGGATGGTATTTTGCACCCTTCCATGTAATGAATTGCTAGATGGTTCCTCAACTCTGCGAACAGTTCGGTCAACACCACAGAAGCCATTTGGAGCATCTTCTGTAACTCCATTCACCAATATAGCATGTGAAGATTGTGCTTGTTCCTTTGGAATGCTTCCATCACCACTGGCTTCCTTAACAGCAACTGCACCATTTGCTGTTGCTTTATTACTTTCCTCAACACTTGCAAGACCAGTTTTTGGGGTTCGGCTCTTGGTTTTTACCACGCCCACATCTTCAGCATCATGAACTCGGGATTGAATCCCCAATATAGGCTCCAAAAATGTTGTCCAGATTCTCATCACTTTGTCAACTTCATCTGAAGAACTGCAGACTTCTCCACAAGAGTACTTGATGATCTGATAAAGATCTTCATGAATTTCTGAGTCTACATACTCAAATGACATATTAGGAACTATTGGCCGCCTATTCCCAGCAGCAATAGCAAGAAGCACATTGTCCTCCTTCCTTTTAATCTCATTAATTTCTTTGATCTCAGCCAACAGAGCTGCACAAGAGAAAAGAAAGTAGTTTAAAAACATACAGCTGTAAAGCAAGGCTACTAGACATACATGATGATTTCAGTATCAGGAACAACAGAACATGTACACATCATAAATGCATACCTTTTGTGCTCAGATTCTTTGTGTCTTGTTGTTTGAAATAGAAACTGCGATGGTCAAGGGACTTGTGATAGTTCTTGGCATATATTTCAGCCCAAACTTTATTAAAATCTGACCGGCACCTTGACCATTCCTCTTGCTTTTGCTTAAGCCTTGTTAAAATAACTGGCAATGCCACACTAGCATTTTTTCGAAGAACATCCATGACATCAAGGCCATGATCACCATATAACCGTTCAATGCACCTCAGATTCAAAGCTGTCAACAGCACAAAGAATTTAATGATATGCATGCGTTGTTCAACCATAAGAGAGCAGTCAGAAAACATACAACAAAAGAACTTCCGTACTTTCCTTTCTGTACATGGTCAATGAATGTTTGTGGATACTTACAAGTCAAATGCTCATCGTTGCGTATAGGGCTGTCCGGTTTGATTGAGTTGTCTTGCATCTTTTCTATCAACTCCTCAACACGCTTAATCGCCACATTAACAGATTCCAACAGCATATCCAACTCAAACCTGAAAATGTCCATTTCACAGATAGTAACTATCATCTTACAAGCTACCACAACAACATGGCAAAATATACTGTGGAGTAGATGCTACTCTGGTTAATGAATGACACAATGCAGGAGAACAAGAAACACAAGGTGCAATATAACGTGCATAAAAGCCAGATTTAAATTCCTCCTACAATCCAAGTCCCCATGGTTACCTCTATAGTGTGCGCTGCTTTTACATAACCACTGCTCTCTAAGGAAGAACTTAATCATCTATGCTCAATGACCACAAATAGGCACCAATAAAAGATAAACATATTGGATCATTATAACATGATAGTTGCCATGAATGTGGGCGTGTGGCTGTGAATATCAATCATGACCGCCAAAGGTCTGATCAAGCACAACCATCTCAGGTTCTTCCTATAGAAATTTCATTTCTAAAACATATGAATTGTGAACCAATAGATTAAGTGCTTTACTAATAGGTAGCAACGGTTAGACATGGTCAAACATGAAACGTAGTCCAGAACCTGTCGTCTTCACATCTAAACAAGCTTTCTTCATACTGATTCTTCCGCATATGCTTAAATGAATAATCCTCACTTCCTGAGGTCACTGATACCCAGAGATCATTGAGCACAGAAGCTCCAAGGTCAGTTCTGCAACTTGCAGGGGGCATTGGGTACTGGGGGAAAGAAAGAAGAACATGAGATGTTATGGAAGACATTATGAGAAACTACATGGAGTTGATTCAGCTTACATATTTAGGCAAAAGCCGGTAACTTGGAGTGCACCGCTGACAATTTGAGAGGTCAAGTTCTGATATTGGCTTGCATAGGTTATACTTTTCTTTGCTAGAGAATGCGGTAGCTTTGGGGGTAGCGCCTTCCTTAGAATTGAGTGCAGACCCTTTATCAAGCCTTTCTCGTTCCTTTTCTCTCTCCTTTTCATGATCTCTCTCCCTATCCTCCCCCTCACATTCTTTATCTCTCTCTTCCTCCACTGTTTTAACTGTTTGTTGCCCTTGATTTAAAAAAACTAATATAAACAATCTCTACAAAGAGAACGGCAAATGAAATTCTAAACTTCAAAGTCAACCATCACTTACTTTTATTGAAGACTCCATCCAGAAAGCCATCTACAGAGTAAACGACCTTTTTAGATATAAAAAAACACAACATATTCAAATATGAAATCAAGTGCATCCAACAAAGTGAAATTCACAAGTGAATATATGCAATCTACCTATATTTTCACAATGTTCCAAGAACTCATTAAATCCATTCATAAGATCTCGATAGTGCAGAAGTATGTCGTTTACCTGAAAATCAGCAAGGCTATTCATGTTCGGAAACATAAATTAGGTTTATCCACTATAGTTTGTATCTAGCAAGCTCTTATAGATCATTAACTAAGATTTGGAATTGGCCTAACACACATCAATCCAGCTCACCAAATTTTTCAATTCACTTCGTGTAATTATTTCCTGGCTGTATATGTTAAGGCATTTCAAAAACTCCTGGTAAGCTTCAGGCTCTAGCTTCTCCTTTACTTTCTCGCAAAAAAGGAACTCTTGTGTGTACAAACCTGATTTTGAATGATAAGAAATGAATCGAACACATCAAAGAGGAAAGACTGTGTAGGACATTTATTAATTTGGATATCAATGCTATACACTAAGCCGAATAAAAGCATGAGATGGATTCTGAAGTAAACAGAAACCAATGGAACTACAAGGCACTAATGATGCCATATTGCACACATATCCACGCAAATTGACATCTTACTATTGAACATAGCAAGGGACTCACCTTTCAGTGCATCCTTATAATTGTATGACGAAGCAGAGATGCTAGCCCCCCCTTGTTGTGTCTCAGGACAAGTACCCTCCATCTTCCTTGAGAAAGGTTTGCGCTTACGTTGTCCCCCATCCAAATCTTTGCTGTCATATTCACCATCCTTCTCATCCCTTTCATAATCTCTTCTATCCTGATCAACTTTACGATCCTTTTCCTTCTCAAGATGCCTTCTCTGGGGATCATTACCAAGATCAGGGCAATCAACACTAAAGTCACGATCAGCAGTTGATGGATAAGCTCTCTCCCTCTGGAGATAGAGAAAACAACAATTCAGCGTTTTCTGGCCAGTGAATTAGTGAACTGCAGCATTGAAGTCTAACAGTAGACGCAGGAATATGAGCCTAATAGACAAAGTAGTTTTCATGCACTTTCATTTCCTATTTAATTATTTTGCATCTACATCCCTCAAATCCTGGAGCAAATGTCAACAATACTTCAATTACTTATTTTAAAGTTCAAATAAGATAAACTCAAGTTTGTCGGCATATCCCATTAATTTCTCTGAAGACAAGGCAGTAACACTGAAGGGGAAAATTATGTTGGTTCAGGTATAAGAAAATGCTCTGTGGTAACTGTACAATTATTCGAGTATTTGGAAATGAAGACGACAACGAAACCAGAAGTCCATCTCTACATTACCTTAATTCTCGGAACATTCCTTGAAGAAGGCATTATTGGGGTCCTGTCATCATGTCTGACCGAAACACCTCTAGGAACAGTCACCTCTTGTGGAGCGGTTGACGTATCAGGCAAGAAATGCTTGAACTCCTCAAGCAAATCATGATGATCATGGAACAGCGTTGCAACCTAGAAAAGAGACACGCCGTCACACAGAATTTTGCATTGCCATATACAACGAACTAGGCGTCCAGGCAAGGTACCTCCTCGTAAACAACTTGGATGGACTTGTTATGCATGCGGTACATGTTGAGGATGCCCAAGAATGACTTGTAGACATGGTCCTCCTGCTGGAATCGACTCTGCAGCGGGGGAAACCGCAACAATAATTAAAGCATTTGTCTGTACAAGGCGCTGTGAAAGGAAGAGATGTGGTGTGGCGAAACCTTTATCTTGTTGACGAAATTGATTGCCTCCATGAAATCGACGGGCTTCTTGTCCAGGTCCTGGTGCTTGATCGCATATCCCTTTGGCAAGAAAGCATTGAAGCCAAGGATGAGGTCAGGGAAGCCATTAAACAGGGTCTTCACACGGATAATCACACCGGTGGTATCGATCCTGCAACCAATCCCAGAAAGGGGAAAAAAAGAGACAAGAAAAATAAAGGAGGTTTAACGGTCCATGGCAAGTGATAAGAAGAATGCAAGGGGAGGGAAGCGACGGACCTCCCGCTCTTGAAATCACGCATGACCTCGAGGAACTCGTCGTACTTGTCGCGCTTGTCCTGGAACCTGTCCTTGACAGCCTTGAGGTAGACGAGGGCGTCGTTGGTGGTAAGTTTCTGGGCAGGCGGTAGTGGTGGTGGTGGCGCGGAGGGCTGAGGGGGCGGGAGGGCGGGCGCGGGCGGCGTGGGAGACATGATGAAAGCGCGATTGGAAGGGAAGGTACTCACGGATCGGATCGTGCGAGGTTGGGATTGGGCTTCATCGGGGAGCCCCCATTCCACCAGCGCCGCTGCCGCCGCCGCCGATCCCCCGACGCCGGATCTGCCCCCGACGCAGCAAACCCTAGCAACTAGCACTCTAATTAGCGCTTCAGCGCAAGAGAGGGGGGGCACAAGGAAGCGCGAGAAGAGAGGCCAACGGAGGAGGAAGACGTGATGAAACGAAACTTGGGAAGAAGGGGGAAAGGCAGCCAGCAGCGCACTCGGCCCGACCGACTCGCCCGCCTTTCAGATGCGGGGGGCGGTGAGTGGTGGCGTAGGACCACCGGGTGGCACGCCACCGCCGATCTGGACCGTCCGATCGGGAATAAGCCGGAGATGGGCGGCGCGGATCATCACCGATTAATCCCGCAGAGCAACGCAACGGAGTTGAAGCTTGGCTTAAGCCCCTTCTTCCTCGTCGTCGTCGTCTTCCATCCCCTCATTTGGATTGGAATAATCATCCTCTTCACAAAAAACGAGCTTAGAGCCAGAGCTGCAGTGACCAAAAGCCAGCTTGTTCTAGCTTCTTCTTCCTATTGATTGGGCAGCTTCACAATCAAAGCAACAAGGCCATGCATAATGCATTGCATTGCATTGCTTCGCATCGGTCGAACCATCGACCACATGGAATTTCTATGCTTTCCTCTTGCACCAATGGCAGAAAAACAAAAGAAGCATGTACTCACTTGGTATGCTTCTGCAGCCTGCATCAGTGGCGGATCCAGGATTTTGAAGATAGGCATTCAGATTTCGGAGCTAAGTTGCTCGAATACATTGATACCGCAGCGCACCGTCCCCAAAACACTGATACAACGATACGTGTATGTAGATATAATAAAAATACATAAATTACAGAAATTAATGATTTCTTATAAGAAAATGGGTGATATAAGACGATCATAATTATATGAATTAAACAATAAATTATAGAGATAAATGAGAGCTGTATATCTTGTTGATCTTGCCTTTTTTTGCAGTTTCCGCATCAGCAAAAACTGTCCATCTAAGAGGAAAGTGTATGTTCCTTCTATGGAGCAAAACAGACCAAGAAAAAAAAATAAGTGAAGTGGGGTGGAGCACACATAGATATGAAGAGAGAACGATGACAATAAGTTGGAGGTGCTGCTCACTTCCCAATGCCACGCTCCCTCCCGGTTACCGCGCTGCTCCCTTCCTGTCACCCGCTCCCTACCTCCGTGTTTTTTGTGCCGCTGCCCGCTTGCTCGCGACACCTCTCTGCTCGCCCGTGCTACCACACGCTCACTTTGCACCACGAGCCGCCTCACACATAATTGTTGTCACATCATGGCACCATGTTCGCGTCCGCCGGTCGTCACTCGCCTCTAGTCTGCACCTCCGCCTGCTCGCCACTCGAAGGCCGAAGCCGCCTCCTACACAGACAACCACAAGATGAGAAATAGAACAAATGTTAGGATTTTATTTACATCTTTACCTCTTTGGGCGTGAGGAGGGCTAAGGTGGAAAGAAAAATGGGTCTAACTATTACATGGGCTACGCATGAGATACGGGGAGTGTGGGCTGAATTTATTTGCAGGCATAAAGATATAGTTTTAACACAACTAACAATATATACATCTAATATACCTATTATATACTTGGTATTTTATAAAAAATTTAGGTGTTCAGCTGAACACCCATGAACCATTGCAGGTCCGCCCATGGCCTGCATGGCGTGCACTTCACTTGAACCAATTCATTGCTCGCTCTGCCAGCCCAATTCCAATTCTGAACCAGGGCCGGCCCTAAGGGGGGCGAGAGGGGCGATCGCCCCGGGCCCCCAAAATCCAGGGGGAGTATATGCATGCAACAAATAGAAGGCATGATTAAATACTTTAATACTTATAGAAATGAAGGGTTTACTTTGAGTATGATCATTGCCAAAGATATTGCAGCTCAAATGAATGTAGAGCCATCATTTCCAGTTAAGCGGCGTGTTCTTAAGAAGAAACAGTTTGATGAAATTGATTGTGATGAAGCAGTTTTGCAAGCTGAGAAGGAATTTGATGTTAATTATTTTTTTGTTATGGTTGATATGGCAATCAATTCATTGAAAAGTATATTTCAAGAACTCCAAACATTCGGAAGTATATTTGGATTTTTAATGAGTTCAACAACATTGAAGTCATTGGATCGAACTGAATTAAAAGAATGTTGTACAAAATTTGCAGAAACTTTCTCTCTAGATGGTTCCTCTGATGTTGAGTTAAATGATCTAATTTCTGAGTTAAGTGTTATGCAATTGACTTTATCAGATAACCAATGTCTGCTATGGAGATCTTTGAGTTTGTCAGAGAAGCGGATTGTTATCCTAATATTTCTATTGCTTATCGGATTTTATTTACTACGCCTGTGACCGTGGCATCAGCTGAAAGAAGCTTTTCAAAGTTGAAATTGTTGAAGAATCATTTAAGGTCAACAATGTCTCAAGAGAGGTTAAACGGTTTGGCAACTTTATGTATTGAGAAGAAATTATTGGATGAGATTGATATCAATACCATCATCAATGACTTCGCATCTAGAAATGTTAGAAGAAATTTTAAGGTAATATCTATATATATGTGTGTGTAGATTTATATTTAGATATTTATATTAAGACCCCTATTTCTAGTTTCGCCCTGGGCCCCTAAAATCCTAGGACCGGCCCTGTTCTGAACCCGGCCCAATTCACGCCAGCATGGTCTACTTGCAGTTAGTTTTATATATTAGAATTAGAATAATCCAGTGTGAACTTCACCCTGTAAGTTTTGTTAGCATAGATTAATCTTGTGTGAACTTCATCGTGTAGGTTTTGTTTGCTTAGATTAATCTTGTGTGAACTTCACCCTGTAGGTTTTGTTAGGTTACAATAATACTATATTCATTCTATCCTGAAGTGTAACTAAAAGAAGGCAAAGTCTGAAACTATTATGCTCTACTTACACCTATAGTATTTTTGTTGTTGTTGTTTTCCGAATCCTGTGGGTGCAATCCCTTTTTTGCTGTCCTGTTGTGAGTGCATTTTTAACTCACCGTATTGTCAGCTATCATGGACACATGATTTGGAAAAATTTGCAATTTTGTTTGTAGTAGGTACAGTGGCGATGAGCTTTTTTCTTTCTGTAGGATTGATTCACACTAAGATAGACAATCAGAGGGGTGAAGCATTGCGGAAGCTAAAAATAAATTTTAATACTCCCTCTTTAACACAAAATCTATTTAAGCATCGTTTAAAGTTCTGGGCAGAACACTGTATCCTTACTAAAACTGATCTCGAGAAAAAACTGTAACTCCGATTAACCTCAAACTTTGTCAGAATAAACTAAAGAAAATTATTGAACTAACCCAACTAGAATTATGTCAATCGGAGGTCTAGAACTTGAGATATAAAATAAACAAGATCGCTGATGCAGATAGTGACGAGAATAAATTAAGCCCTAATTATGCAACTAAGCAAAATCCATAAGGAATTAATCAACCAAACTTTCAGATCATAAACTTGATGCTCTAACTATATTAGATGGATTACCGATCCAAAGATCTGCTTCTCTGTTTGATGGTACACCGAACGAGGAAACTGGCGCGCACACGATTTGCCTAGCAAATCTTTTCCACGCGTCCACGCATGCCGATGGAAGCCATGAAGACCACTTGCACGCGATATGATAATAGAATAATTGCTCACTGTTATTGAATTATTCATGTCATGCAATAATTTTTATTATATTTTGTTTAGTATGATATTAATTTGATGATAATTGTGATATGTGCTAAAATGATGGAAAATAACATTCATGACATGACATATGCATTACGAGCCAGGGCAATGAGAAAGTCAATAGCTATAAGTAAAACTGTGTGACTAGTCCTACGTGCTCTTGAGTAAGACCTAAAGAGGTTGGCTTCTCCATAGGATGGAGAAAAATACCTACTTCGGTAGGCACCTCCACGGGATGGAGGTCGAGGGTGACATCGACGGGTGTGCTCTCCGATATACCAATATACGCTATAGAGGAGACATGAGCATGAGCATTGCAAATGGTTAAAATGATGTGGATTCATTTATTATTCTACTTTCTACTTGCTGAGTCTTGAACTCACTCTTTTTTATTTGTTATTTTTAGATGAACGTTGAAGGCGATGTGTATGGGTGGAAGTAGGACGAGAATTATTGCACTTTTGTAGCTATTCACTCTATTTAGCAAAATATCACTTATGGACATGAACAATTTAGTAGTTTTCATAGCATTGATTAGACAATGTATGGATTCCTTTAGTCTTCATAGTTCATAACATTGCTACTTGATGCTTTACTTAATTTAGACTTGTTTATTATTCTTCTTGGTTATTGTTAGTTCATTTTAAATTTAGTTTATGGTTTACAGTGTTGATAAAATTTATGTTTACTATCTTGTTGAATATTTATTATTAAAGTCTAGATATTGGTAATGCTTAATTACTGGTTGAAATTGGTGGTGATAGTAATTGTAAGTAACATCTTGGGTTTTTGCTAAGCAGGGGTGTTATAGATAGATAAGCAACAAACGTTACAAAACCTACGTCGCTACTTCTAGCTTCCATGTAGAGATTGTCCTACTACATCGTTTATAGTAGAATTAGGATATCACCTTGATAGGTATTTCATACGCCTCACAAAGGAAAGTATAATTGATATTTGTTTGGAGCTTGCGAATTGCAAATGTTAGCATATACATGTATCTCTAAAATGTACTCCCTTTCTTGCATGTGGATCCCAACTAATGTATGGTTGCGATAAAATATTTACTACACTCGAAACTAATGTAGCAAACTAGATTTATCTTGTGTTGTTGATTGGATTGAATCCAACTGTCCAAGACTAATTGGTAGGCTATTGGTGTTTGTTGGGCCACACGAAGTTTGTGGTTGCACTTTGAGAGACTGTTAGCCAAGATTCTATTTTTTGGCAAAAATTTCTTGGTGTGTATGGAGATTTCAGCATCCTCAATTCGATGATTTCGACTCGCCCCGACTCTGTTCCATGACTCAACTCCATACTGAGTATCAACCCACGCTCTACCTCGGTCATTGTTTCAGTACCAGGTTCGCCAGCACCATAGCCTGCATCGCCCGGTGCCATACCCTAGCGTTGTACTACACCATCTCCATCGAAGATGTATCGTCAGCTCTATATATTTTTGTTGAAAGTGGAGTTCATTACAATTCAGACCATTATACCTATTATTGATGGCATCCATGTGGGATTATTCATTGGTGATTTCTTTGACGATTCATCATCCACTACATGTTACTACGGCAAGATCTGCGGATGAGATGTCTAAGGTGGAGTTGCAAACTTTCAACACAATGAGTTAATTTAGGCTATGTTTGATCGAGAAGACTTAAAACAACAATGTCTATTATGACAACTGAATTTAGTGTTTCCTTCACCGTTTGTATGTCTTGCAACTTGGATCGTTTACGCGACTGTTATGAGGTTTTGGAAATATTAATTCTCAGGAATTTGATGACACTCTGATGGCAGCTAGCATGAAACTCTTCGGAGTTTTGTTGTTTGAAATGAAGATTTTGCTCCAATTTTAGTTTGAGATGAAGGGTTTTAAGTGCAAGAATGAGCTTATTTTTGCGTGGATACTACAACGCTTTTCAGTTGTTATAGCTCGATATGAGGGGTCTACTATAGTTTATACTCCATTGATGGCACAAAAGTTTCTTTCATCTGGATAATTTTACAAAAGCAGTTTCAACCATGTCATGGAATTTAATTACCTTTGAAGTTGGTAGTTTGATGTACGTGATAACCACACGTGCAAATTGCTCTTTCAATGAGTGTTGTTTGCCGAGTTTTGTATTCTAGGTTTGAAGCATGTCAGATTCCATGATATGAGTCTTTTGTTATCTATCCAATGCCGCAGGTGATATTTTGGCTTATGTCGTTCAATGACTGAGCATTTGTTTCAGGAGGTCAGTTGTACAGACTTAGACTTTTGCTGGGGTAATGAATTGTTGAAGACCCAGATTTGTTCATTTGCTTTATTGATAGCTGTGTGCTTGAATATATTGGTGATTTGCTCAATTTTGCTTTGCGAGAAGCGTTGGATAAAACTGATTCATCCTTTCTTTTTGACGATTAGTCTGATGAACTTTTGGCGCACAATGTGTTCATCTTGATCTAATTGGAAGAGTTTATTATATTTTTGACTACTGGAGGGAATTCGGCTCAAGGTGTACATTGTTGAAGTTTATTCGAATTCATACCATATCCATGTAGGACACTGCATCGCCTCATGTTAGATGTGCCATGACCGGTGCCAGAGACATATGCAAGCTATATCAGACATGGTGTCAACCCCACTGCAACCAACTCTGATTTGGTTTCCTCTCTGTGTGAGACTTGTTTCCGTTGCTCTATATATGTACCCTAGTCGTTCATAGGAAGAACAAGAGCCTTATTACAATATCTCCTCATATAGTGAATTTCACTTTCGTATGTTTGTGATTTTTCCCGTAAGGATTTTCCACGTTAAATTCGCACCTCCCATTCTTTCGATACTCTATGTATGTCATGCATTTTATAACAAATTGCTTGATGACAGGTACCGAAGCTGCCGGTGGATGCGGTGCGAAAGGTGAAGGCTTTGGCGGTGGAGACGACGATGCGGGCGGTCACGATACAGTAAGCACCAAAGATGGAGGTGGAAGGGTGGCAGTGGGTGGCGGGGGAGCGGTAGTGGCGGTGGTGTCGGACGGGGTGGCATTGGTTGGACGACACAGGTGCTAGGGAGGAGGCAGGCAAGGTGATGGCCGAGGAAGAGTAAGGAGACAGCATGGATGCTGCCATGGCTTTGATTTGTTAGTAGCTGCTATCCCAGCGGCTGCTTGGGCTCCGATTTGTAATCCATGGCGCCCCCCTTAGCAGCAAGCAAGAAGACGAAGAAGTTAATTTGATGGGCATCGCAAAAGAAAGAAAGATGGTAGCTTCCCCTTCTCTCTTTCATCAGATCCAGTCCAGCAACATCACTGCTCCACTCCACTCTTCCTCCTCCTCCTCTTCCTTATTCAATTTTTCTCCTTTCCCTCTTAGCTTCTTCCCCTCACTTTCTCAGCTTCCTTTCC
Organism: Dendrocalamus latiflorus; assembly: GCA_017311315.1. Lineage (NCBI taxonomy): Eukaryota > Viridiplantae > Streptophyta > Magnoliopsida > Poales > Poaceae > Dendrocalamus > Dendrocalamus latiflorus. The sequence continues at coordinate 34,553,645 of CM029661.1, read as the reverse complement.
TCCTCCTCTGCCACAAAGTACAGACTCTATCTATCCCTAATCCCTCGTGAATTCTCAAAGAAGTTACTTCTACTTCCTCTCTCTCTCTCCTCAACAAGTGGAAGAAGAAGTGGGAGTGGGAGTGGGAGTGGATTTTTCTTCCCTTCAGCTTGTGGGTTGCAGTGCAAAGTAAACCTGTGTTGGGTTGGAAACTGTTTCCCTTTCCTCTCATTCCTTGTTTGATAATTAATTCTACATAAATTAAATTTCTACTAAAAATATAGTAGTATTTGTGTTTTGCAACCCCAAAAACAATCACCTTGTTTGATAACTAATTCCACATAAATTAAACTTCTACTAAAAATTTTAGCAGTATTTGTGTTTTGTAGCCCAAAAATTATCTCTTACAGCCATTTTGTAGAATCAAAGCACCCAATTTCGTTTATTACAATATAACCATGCTTTTTACAGATGTGACAAGGATTCATGCAACAATTACCAACAATAGAGAAATGACATTTATTTGGAATGCATGAATTTCACATAAAACAGCTCAATTACCTTAAGGATCAGAAATAATTCACACGTTCCAACACAAAGTTAAGATCAACTGCTACAGCCTATAGTATCTACTCATCAGCTATTTTCCTACAATGCCCCCGTGGATCGCGAACCTTGGTTTTCCTAGGGTTAAGAAAAGGCAATGGCAAAGCTTCCAAAGTCAACAACATAAAATGGGATGAAATGAGATGGACGCAGAGTTGCATGCGAGTTGCAAACTACTGGGAAAGGCACTGTTGTGGGGGTGGCCCAACCCCCCGCGACGGGGCCGTGCAACTAGTTCAATATGTGATAGGCCCAATAGTGTAGAGAAATATACCAGTATAAATATACCAATGTACCCTCATCCTTTGTAAGTACTAAGGGGTAGAATGGGGATTTCTCATTCTACCCCACTCATATATATACAAACCCCCAGGAGGGGCAAAGGGGGGACATCCTCTCATGGTCGAAGTCAAAGATCTGTGGTCGAAGTCGAAGCCGTGGTCGAAGGGGCGGTGGTCAAAGTCGAAGGGTCGTGCTCGAAGTTAGGCCGTGCTCGAAGTCGAAGAGCCGTGGTCGAAGTCCAAGCCATGGTCAAAGGGGACAATGGTCGAAGGGGACAGTGGTCGAAGTCGAAGGGCTATGGACGAAGTCAATCCATGGTCGAAGTCGAAGGGCTGTGGTTGAAGTCAAGCTGTGGTTGAAATCAAAGGGTCATGGTCGAAGTCCAAACCGTGGTCGAAGGGGCAGTGGTCGAAGTCAAAGGGTCGTGGATGAAGTCGGTCTGCGGTCGAAGTCGAAGGGTCATGGTCGAAGTCCAAGTCGAAGGGCCATGGATGAAGTCGGTCCGTGGTCGAAGTCGAAGGGCCGTGGTCGACATCAGGGCCATGGCCGAAGGGGATCATGGTTGACATCGGAGCTGTGGTCGAAGGGGGCCGTGGCCGAAGTCGAAGATCCATAGTCGAAGTCGATACTGTGGTTGAAGGGGGCGGTGGTCGAAGGGGGAAATGATCGACGTCGAATGGTCGTGGTCATCGAAGGGGACAGTGGTCGAAATCGAAGCCGTGGTCGACGTCAAAGGGCAGTGGTCAAAGGGGACAGTGGTCGACGTCGAAGGGCCATGGTCGAAGGGGATGGTGGTCAAAGGGGGAAATGGTCGACGTCGAAGGGCTATGGTCGTCGAAGAGCCATGGTCGAAGGGGACAATGGTTGAGGGGAGTAGTGGTCAAAGTCAAAGATCCGCGGTCAATGTCAAAGCCATAGTCAAAAAGGGTCGTGGTCGAAAGAGAAAGTGATCGACGTCGAAGGCCATGGTCAGAGGGGACAGTGGTCGAAGGGGGCGGTGGTCAAAGGGAGAAGTGGTCGACGTCGAAGGGTCGTGGTCATCGAAGGACCATGGTCGAAGGGGAAAGTAGTCGAAGTCGCAGATCCGTGGTTGAAGTCGAAGATCCATGGTCGAAGGGGGAAGTGATCAACGTCGAAAGGCCATGGTCGAAGGGAAAAGCGGTTGAAGGGGGCAGTGGTTGAGGCCAAAGGGGATAGTGGTTGAAGTCGAAGGAGGCAGTGCTCGAAATCGAAGAGGGGCAGTGCTTGAAGTCACAGTCATGGTTGTAGTTGTAGCACACGTGGACGTGGTCGTAGCAGTCATGGTCGTAATCGTAGCACCAACCAGGAGGGCACCTGCTGGTTCGTCCACAACCTCCACCGCTACGAGTTCCTCCTCCAGTTGGACATCCTCGTCACCGACCCCCCAGGTCACCCTGAGATCAAGCTCCCCACCCTCGATGGCAAGACCCACAAGGTGGTCGAAGTCGAAGCCATGGTCGAAGAGGAAAGTGGTTGACGTTGAAGGGTTGTGGTCGAAGAGGACAGTGGTTGAAGGGGGTAGTGGTTGAAGTCGAGGGGGGTAGTAGTCGAAGTCGGGGCCGTGGTCGAAGTCAGGGCCGAGCAGGCTGGCGTCGGCAGTTGGGCGACAGGGAAAAAGTGCACCAGAGGCCTGCCAACGTACGACCACCAGCGATGGTCGACTGCTCCTGACCTACTATCACGCACGATGGTCGGCGGCTTCTAACTTACAACCACAAAGTGTGATCGATGGTTTCTAATTTACGATCATGAGCACTGATCGATGTGTTTCGACTTACGACCACGAGGTGTGGTTGATGTCTTTCAACTTACGACTACGAGTGCTGGTTGATGTGTTCCAACTTACGACCATAATGTATCCTTGATGGCTTTCGACTTACAACCACGAACGATGGTCGTCGGCTTTCGATGTACGACCATGAGCCATTGTCGAAGGCTCTCGATTTAGGACGACGATGAATCGTCGACCGCTGCCAATTTATGACTACCAGCGATGGTCGATCGCTCCCGACCTACGATCACGCGCGATGGTCAACGGCTTCCGACTTACGACGATGAGGTGTGCTCGAGGGCTCCCGACCTACGATCACGAGGTGTGGTTGATATCTTCTGACTTATGACCACGAGGTGTGATCGATAGCTTTCGACTTACTTGACGGATTTAAAAACTTTTAGAATATGTTTGTATGCATATTTTAAAATTTTTATCACCCGTGAGTTTTAAACCATATAGTATGATAAAATTTAAAAATCCGTAGAATGCACAGGCATTCAACTAGTATAATTTTAGATTTAAATAAAAAACCATAGCTACAAATCGAATCTTTCAGCCGATTGAAACGCCCCTTAATAAACCTTAAGCACGCCTTCAAACCATGGCTAGGCAGCTAGGCCGAGATCGCTGTCACCTTCCCCTCCCCTCGTGCCAATCTTTCGAGTTCACCACCTTGATGATACATTATTCACCGTATGCGTACATTAGGAAACAGTAAATCTATAAAATTAATGTTATACTTTTTCTACTTTGATGAAGAGTTATAAAATAAAAATATTATAAGAGTAAAGTCCATTACCGGTCCTTAAACTTTTTATACTGTGTCATCCCGGTCCATAAACTTTTAAAGTATATCATCCCGGTCTTTAAACTTTCAAAATGTGGCAATATGTTGTAGCAGTGAACTTTTTATGCTGTGTCATCCCGGTCCATAGACTTTCAAAAGAAATTGTCATACTTTGAAAGTTTAAGGACCGGGATGACATACTTTAAAAGTTTATGGGCCGGGATGACACAGCATAAAAAGTTTAAGGACCGGTAATGAACTTTACTCATATTATAATAACTACGCTTTGTTTTGTTTTTTTGAATAAAAGTATTACAATAACTATGCTCTTTCTATATTGTGGGACATCTCTTCTCAAAAAATAGTGACTTATATCGTGAGACGAGAGAGTATATATTATTATCGATATCAATCAGAGCACTCTGGCAGACTCCGCTGCAGGCAAAGCACCACTAGGGTAGGGCATTATAGTACGGCAATAAGCAACTCAATGCATAATGGTAAGTAACAGGTCTAACAGAGGACTAACTACAATCTATCGCAGCAATGTCATCCAACAAATAATTAATCAAGGATGACACTAGGCAATATCCAATACATAAGAAAAAAACATCGACCACGATTGGCTTCTTGGTTGGTGAAGATGAATTGCTTCTACCACACAACATCCTCCTACATAAAGCTTTCACTCCACCACCGTCACCAGCTCAAACTCAATCAAGGACATGTTGTTATCCTCCTTGACGGTGAACTCAGCTGAGCTTTCAGCGGCTTTCACGATCCCCCACTTGTCCACTGCAAGCCTCATCGAGCCCTTGAACATGTCAATCTTTGCATTCCTCAGCTCAACAGTTGTCCCAGGCTTCATTACATCCACTGCAAACAAAAAAGGATTAACACTCCATTAGGCCCATTAGTTAACAGCGGAAACATCTTGGGTATATGTAAGTAGTGCAAAGTTGCAAACATAGTAGGGCTAACAACAGCATTTAACCCTAGCAAAAAAAAAAGAGCATTTGTGAATTATGAAACAAGCATACGTGCTACATGCAGTACGAACTGTTGCGGGGGAAAAGCTAACAGACTAATTTGCCAAATACCATCTTCAGCCATCATTTGTAAGTTGATCTGTTAATATGCAAGACAACACATACAAGTGTAAGGAAACCAAGTTGCAACTTCGGAGAAATTCATGCTTCAGTAGTAAGATTGAACTGTGTATCAAGGACTAGTCTTCTCATGCAACGCCACATAAAATAGGGGTGATGGGTTATGTGAAAAAAGAACAGACCAGTCCATGCTGTACACTTAACAATGAGTTGGACAAGTAAACTCATCATATAGTCATGTGATGATGATTGACAAAAGTTCAAACTTAATCTTCACCAAGAAGATTTGTAGTCCCTCCATCTCTAAATGAAAGTCATCAAAACATTCTTAGTTCTAACCATCAATATGTAAAAAAGAAAGAAGTATCTAGATTAACCGCATGAATTTGGTATCACTAGGTTGGGTAGGTTCATTTTGAAACATACCAAGCAGTCAAAAGTAGCAATTTAGATATCAAGTCAAACTGCCAATATCCAAAATAACCTACATTTAGAGATGGAGGGAGTAATGATATATTACGAATTATGCTAGCTTTGACAAAGAAGAAAGTGATTACCATCAGCCAGAGTAAATGACGTAAAGCACTGAATTTCACTTTGTATGCATACAGGTAGTACTTGTGACAGTTTGAGCAATTTACTTGCTACAAACAAGCATACACAGGCAGGATATGCAACTGAAAGGATCAAGTTAGAGCAAATAAAAAGTAGGAGGCATCACCTTGCTCGTTCCTTGCAGTGAAGACAATCATGCCGGTTTCATCCCCGACCAAGCACTCTGCGATCCTCATCTGCCTGCCCTGAGGGGGCCCCTCGGGGCGGCCTCTCTGAACGACCATCTTGGAGTCGACCACCTTGACAACAAGGTTGTGGCCATGGGTCCCCGGGCGGAGCTGCTCGACCTTGGTAAAAGTCGGTTGCCTACGAGCGCCGGAGTCCGCCATTGCCTAACGAAAACCACAGCTATGTCTCGTTATATGCGGACATAGCGAAAAAAGATGGAACTTTAGAACGATTTGATTATCCTAGAAAACATTTACCTCACCACAGCAAAGAAAGATGTAAGATTTGATCGTCCTAAAAGTACTCTACTCTACATCGATCATAAAGACTCAAAACACATAATCTACACTCCCGACAAGAGCCCAAACAACAACGAAGCTTGCACTGGTCTAGTTACATCTCAGGGGCGGACTAAACCAAGTCCTAGAATCTACTTTAAACCTCGGGTGGGTACCAAGTCCTATGTATGGGGTCAACAGAGGTCGATCCATCCTGCGCGCTGAAGGAAAAAAGAAGAAGAAGAACCTAATCGAAAGAAGAGAAGATTTGGGCTGGGGATTTGATTGCCAACTCTCTCTTAGAACAATCAATCAAATCCACCCAAGGAAGCTAGGGTTCCTCCTTACCAAGAAAAGAAGAAGAAGAAATCAATCAAATGTGGATGGATCTCCACTCCACGCCAGTAGCAGTAGCAGATCTACGTCGCAGCCGGCGGAGGACGACGGTGGCTCGTGGGGTTGGGGAGGAGATGGAGAGAGAGGAGCAGGAGGAGGAAAATACTAGCACGAGTGAGTAAGTAGAAATTCACGCCAGGCGGAGGCGGCCCGACTGGGCCAAGGTGGTTTGGCCCAAGGTGGTTTGGCCCAAGTTGCTACACCCCTTCTCCCCTCCTCCGCTCCCAACATCTCTATCTCTATTAATATCTATTAATATATAAAACGCTAGTTTATTCATGTCCCCTTTCTATTTGTGCAGCCATCTATCTATCTAAACTAATAATCCACCAGTTCAAATTATCCTACATCCACCCAACAATTACCTGCTCTACAGTCATGACCTTAACTACGTCCACACCACAATATGCACCCATAATTACACTATCCTAAAAACGTGCGCACCAGATTAACTCTCCTCCATTCTCTCTCCTTACTCAACCATATCCGACGGTCATTCTTCAATGGATCTGCAGTACCCCTCCACCCCGCGCCCCTGCTCGACCTGCGCTGCCCCCTCCCCAACCGAATCCCCTTCCACGTTCCCCCACCGAATCCCCTCCCACGTTCTCCGCACCGCATCCTCCCACCAAATCCTCTCCTCCCACATGGGAGACGCCGCCCCGCCGCCGCCGGCGTCGTCGTCGTCGGGCTTCTCCTACCTGGCCGTGCTCGGCAACTGCCCTCTCGTCGCCGCCGTCCTCGCCTTCGCCATCGCGCAGTCCATCAAGGTCTTCACCACATGGTACGCCTCTCTTGCCCGCCTCGGCGTCCGTTACCGGCTGGATCTGAGCTCTCTGTGATGGGAATATGGGATCTGCGTGTGTGTGGCGGCGGCGGGTGCAGGTACAAGGAGAACCGGTGGGACGCGAAGCAGCTGGTGGGGTCCGGGGGGATGCCGTCGTCGCACTCGGCAACCGTCACCGCGCTCGCCGTCGCCGTCGGCCTCCAGGAGGGGTTCGGCAGTTCCCTCTTCGCCACCGCCGCCATCTTCGCCTCCGTGGTTAGTCCCCCTCCCTCTTCTCCCCCTCTGTGTGTTAAAAATGATCAAGCTTTCCACAATGAGCTGCGGATCTGATAAGTAGCCATGGATTTTTACAAGGCGATTGGTTGGGAACGAGTAAATTTACGTCCTTTGTACCTTTCACTAGACCACTTTAGTTCATTTAAGGTCTGCACTATGTTTTGAATGCACATCTTGATTCGATTGTGGATGAGTATAGTACAGAACTCGAAGTGTATTATGGTTGCCAATTATGTTGCTCTGCCAGGATGGTAGTAGTTCTAGGCAATCTTTATTTTCTAACATTTATTGCAAATGCCATGAGGGATGAGCATGTTTAAGAAAATGAAAAGGCGGGGTGACTCCTGATTCCTGAAAGTTTTTCAACTAAGTAGTTCATCTACCACATCACCTGTGAACCAGCAAATACATGAATTTTCGGTTCCTTGAGCTTTGCATCTCCTTAATTTTGATGAGCACAGTAGTCAGATGCCATGCCTATTGTGAGGATAGTCTAAATGATAATTCTTAAAAATTTAATTTGAGAAAGGTCTGTAGAGTTATACACAAGCATAACAGTGTGGTATAACTAAATTATGACCTTTGCAGTTTCTGACTCAAATGAAATGCATCATGCTAGATAATATCTGTGAACTTGTTTGGGGCTAGGGCCCGTAGGCTTGATCGAGGTTTCCCTGGACCCCTGCAGCACAACGACGCCGTCAACGGCAGCCGCACTACAGGGGCAAGGGAGAAGAGACTATGAATTTCTTGTTTATTTCTTGCTTAATGCCAACGATTACAGGAGGCCTCCATATATAGTGGGCTTTCCTAACAAATATAGATAATCAATATAGACAATATCTTGCCTAACTATGATACAAGGTACCAACTAATGCAACTACCGTAATCTGTAACTTGACAACCAAGTTGTTGCTGCTGCTCCCTTGCTCCATCACATGGACCCTAATGGTCCCTAGAATGACGCATCCCAAATTTCAAGATCTATGGTCCCTAGAATGACGCATCCCAAATTTCAAGAAGTGTTTGTGTACTTTTGCCTCTTTTATCATATCTGTTGTCTATTGCTATAAGAACTAAGAAGATGAGCTATTTTTTTCAGCATAACTGCACCAAAAATACCACCGAGTGCTCTGAAGTTAGGAGAGTCTGATTATGCTGTATCAGGTAAATTCTGTGCACTTTATTGTTTTTAGCCACCTTCACTAGCTCTGACATGTGGAAGTACAGCTTACCTCAAGTTCAGCTTTCTTTTGATCCATGTTAACATGCTGTATAAAACCTGCTAAAATCTTGGTGTGAAATAATTGTTATTTAACACAGAAAGTTGTGTTGCATTTGTAAAAAAGAAAAAAATAATAACTGCTCTATATGGTATGTTTACTTGAGTTTTGATTGCTCAATAAACCGTCCAGTCTAGAAAGAAAGGCGAAATTCATAGGGGAGAATTCATTAATTCCTTGGTGTAGAGGGCACCATGGTTGGTAATATGCACCCAGAAATACACCATCATAAAAACGTGCGCACCAGATTATCCTAAACAAATAGTTATTCATCAGGTATTGGTGTAAGATTTTTATCTTCATTGTTTTATGTTTTTAGCTAAACCATCCAATAAATAGTTTAATATATGTTCTGAAAATTGGATAAAGAAAAGGCCATGCACTTTTTTTCGTAGTCTGTTGTCTGACATTGCAAATTTTCTCTTTTAGAAGGAAATGCAGAATATCGAATACTTATTTTAACTGTACAAATTGCTGTATTTTGGATCTTAACACCCTTCGTGTCCATGCATATTCAGATGGTTCAGATCCAAAAGTACCAAAAGAATATGCTGAGCCATGGGTGAGTGGGGATACCAGGTTTCCAAAATGTGAATATCTTCCTTCGCAGTTTGCAAACCTCATTAATTTAATTTCCCCTTTTCACAGGACTATACCTAAGCATTGTAGTATGTACTCCAGTCTCTAACTGCTTGAAGTAGTTATATCGATTGCTATGTTGACAGGATTGGTCGGACACACCACAGTTGCTCCTTTTTCCAGTTGCCTGCATCTCTTCCTTTACCAAAGAAGCCAGAATCAGTTGCAGAGCCAAATACAAGCTCCAAGGAGAATGCTGAACCTGCGAGCACAAGCTCTAAGGTGACGCGTGAGAAAACAAGGCCATTCAAAAACAAAACATATATGGCCATTCAAAAATTGGCTTTGAAAGCAGGGAACAAACACATGTATGGCCATTCAAAAATTCGTTTGGTTGATTTCGTGTGCATCCCTAAAATGCCGCCGTGGCGTTAGCACGGACACTATACTAGTCTCCATAACACATCATTGCACGTTCGCTTAGAAAACAAATGAACTGGCTTTAAAGAACCAAAAGAGAACTAGCTTCTCCACCCAACCGCACGGCTGCACTTTCCTTTCCTTCCCACGCCTTCCCTACCCCAATCGTCACGCGCCATCCCCTTCCCCCTCCATGATAGGCGGTATGCCCCAGCGAGGCATACACAGCTCCCGGTCAAGGGAGAGGCCCCCTGCGTGCGCGCACGACGCTGGATCCTACTCCTTCCTCTCCCCCTCTGCTTTGTACCAAACCCTAGCCTCCCACTCAGATCTCTCCCTCTTCCCACATTCCCCACCCTCCAGGGTGTCGCATCGCCTTTGTGCTCACCTCATCTCTGACTCTTGAGATAGATCCCGTTGGATCCAAGGTGGGTTGGGTCATCCGCGCTTCGTTCTTGGTTTGGTTTGGGGGCGAGATGATGACGTCGTGATGCGTGTTCTTGCAAGCATTAGGCAGGAGGGTAGCTTGGAGAGGCGGCGCTGCGGAGCCATGCGGGTCACGCCCAGTGGCTGGACTGGGAGGTGGATTCTTGGCCCTGTTGTCGGACCCCGGAGTAACAACTCTGAAACCCTCTGTGTAAATCGCACTAGTCCAGAATCAGTTAGTGCACACAGTGATAACAGGGACACATATCAAGCACAATGACAAACTTTATTTAACTGAATATGGGCCTGATGGCCAAAGTTTACATCAATAACACATAAGCCAAAATTAAATATAAGCATCGGAAGAAAAACACCGAAGCGGAAGAACCCTAGGCAAATCTGCGGCTACGGCTGCTGCTAAGGGGCAGAGAGGTCAAAGCGCAAATCTGGGAGGCGTCATCAGCCTCTCTCTCTGGGCTGGGACTCAGGCCCGCTCGATCGCTAAGTAGAAGGTAGTGCTGCATTAGAGCAACTCCAGCAGGGCCTCTACTTGAGCCCTCATCCTACTTTTGAGGGCCGAGGGGCAAAAAACTCACTCCAGCAGGGCCTCTACTTGAGCCCTCAAAAGTAGGGGCCCCTCAAATCTCCCACTCGAGCCCTCATTCCTGGGGTCTGGAGGGAGCCCCTACTTTTGAGGGCTCAAGTAGGGCCCTGCTGGAGTGAGTTTTTTGCCCCTCGGCCCTCAAAAGTAGGATGAGGATGATGGTGGGTCCTATGTGTCATCCCCTCTAAGAATGAATTTGAGGGTCCTGTTTTGAGGGCTCATGCTGGAGTGTAGCCCAAAAAACAGAGCCCTCAAAAGTAGGGAGAGCACTCAAATAAAAAGTAGGGGTCCTGTTTTGAGGGCTACTGCTGGAGTTCTCTTAGCAGCCCTTGGACTTGGCAGAGAGATAGAGAGAGGGTGAGATGGATTTGGTGGATGGGGTAGGGGAATCTCGTGAGTTAGTGGTACGATGATTATGAAAGAAAGGAAAGGAAGGACTTACAATTCTGTCGAGTTGTCGGGTCTTGAGCATCAGCTCGTCCTTGAAGCGGCTGTTCTCCTCAGGCTGAGCGAGCAATGGAGGAGATTCATAGCGAGCAATGGAGGAGGAATTAAGGGGGATCAGAGTGTGGGAGACCTGCTGGCGAATCGGCAGCGCGCATCACCTGGAAGAGGTCGTTGCTGCTGTCCGCGGAGTCAGAGACGCCACACCCACGGCGGCGAGCTCGGCCATGGGCATTCGCCTTCCCAGAACAGAAGCTGTGGTGAGGCACGCACGCACAACGCACAGTAGGCAAAATTCATCATATACCCTCCTCATAGTTCAGAATCTAGAATATACCCTCCTACACATCCAAATTCATAATATACCCTCCTCCAATCTATTTACTTTACAAAACACCCTTTTTATACCCTCCAATGTATTATACTGTATTTTGGCCGGGGAGGTCGACGGAGCCAGCGAGGAGTGCGGCGCCGAGGTCAGCCGGAGGCGCCAGGGGGAAGAGAAGGGGAAGGGAGGCGCCAGGGGGAAGAGGAGGGGAAAGGGTAGATGATCTCACCAGTGACCAGTCACCTGTCGCCGCCGCGGCGCGGCGGCATCGAGGCGAGGCGGCGCGTGGGCTTGGAGGCGACGGCGCCGCGGCTTCCAGGCGAGGCGGCGCGGCGGCGCGGCGGATTTACCCGGCGGTTCGAGGCGGCGAAGCGGCTCCAGCGGCGCGGCGGCTCTGGGCCGAGGCGTCGCGGCGGCGCCGCGGCATCGAGGCGTGGCGGCCCGTCGGCTTCGAGGCGAGGCGGCGCGTGGGCTTGGAGGCGACGGCGCCGCGGCTTCCAGGCGAGGCAGCGCGGCGGATTCAAGGCGGCGGCGGCGCGGCGGATTCAAGCGGCGGCATGTGACTGGTCACTGGTGAGATCATCTACCCCTTCCCCTCCTCTTCCCCCTGGCGCCTCTGGCTGACCCCGGCGCCGCACTCCTCGCTGGCTCCGTCGACCTCCCCGGCCAAAATACAGTAAAATACATTGGAGGGTATAAAAAGGGTGTTTTGTAAAGTAAATAGATTGGTGGAGGGTATATTATGCATTTGGATGTGTAGGAGGGTATATTCTAGATTCTGAACTATGAGGATGGTATATGATGAATTTTGCCCGCACAGTATAGTTAGTATAATCTCGGAATGCGTGCGCACAGAGCATGAGCCAAGCCAGCTCTCACCGACGGGAGGGACCCACCGCAGGTGAGCGGCTGCTGCCTCATCCTCGCTCGGTCTTGTAGCGGGGAATTTAACTTTTTGCCACTCCTAATAATGTCACCTATCCAAATGCCACTCTCTTCATCGCAATTAACATTTTGCCACTTTTGAGCCCATGTGGCGCCAAGTCACATGACATGGCATGCCATGTCAGCGCCAGCGCCCACGCCGCCCCTCCCCGCGCGCGCCCGCGCCGCCCCTCGCCGCGCCTCCCCGCGTCGCCCCTCCCCGCGCCTCCCCGTGCCCGCGCCGCCCCTCCCCGCGCCTTCCCGCGCCCACGCCGCCCCTCCCCGCGCCTCACCGCGCCCGCGCCGCCCCTCGCCGCCCCTCCCCGCGCGCGCCCGCGCCGCGCCTCCCCGCGCCGCCCCTCCCCGCGCGCGCCCGTGCCGCCCCTCGCCGCGCCTCCCCGCGTCGCCCCTCCCCGCGCCTCCCCGTGCCCGCGCCGCCCCTCCCCGCGCCTCCCCGTGCCCGCGCCGCCCCTCCCCGCGCCTTCCCGCGCCCGCGCCGCCCCTCCCCGCGCCTTCCCGCGCCCGCGCCGCCCCTCCCCGCGCCTCACCGCGCCCGCGCCGCCCCTCGCCGCGCCCGCGCCGCCCCGAAGCATGCCAAACCTTTCCCCCACCACTGCCGGAGCTGCGGCCCACCCCAGCTCGCCGGCGCCATGCGCCTCCACTGGGCGGCCCCGCCTCACGCCGCCGGCTCCCCTCGGGTTTGCTCCGGCTTGGCCCAACGCGCGGTGAGTCTCCTTCGGACCCCTGGTACCTCATGCGCCCCCCACCTTCTTCCTTTTCCCCTCCGGTCGCCGCCGCCCCGTCCCACCCTTTCCTCCGGCCGCCGCGCCCCGTCGCCGCCGCCCCCTCCTCTGTTTTGATTCGGCCGGTTCCCTGGGCGGCGCGGGGAGGCGCGGGCGCGGGGCGGCGCGGGGAGGGGCGGCGCAGGCGCGGGGAGGCGCGGGGCGGCACGGGCGCGGGGAGGGGCGGCGCGGGCGCGGGGAGGCGCGGGGAGGGGCGGCGCGGGCACGGGGAGGCGCGGCGAGGGGCGGCGCGGGCGCGCGCGGGGAGGGGCGGCGTGGGCGCTGGCGCTGACATGGCATGCCATGTCATGTGACTTGGCGCCACATGGGCTCAAAAGTGGCAAAATGTTAATTGCGATGAAGAGAGTGACATTTGGATAGATGACATTCTTAAGAGTGGTAAAAAGTTAAATTCCCCTCTTGTAGCAGGTTGGTTCGGTGTAGTGCGCTTCGCTCCTTTTGCTCGCCTCCCCTCCCCTCCCATCGGAAGCCGGAGCCAAACCCCCGACGCCGCGCTCCCCCCATCACAGTACCATGGCGATGCGGGGCGTCGATTTCAAGTGGTCTCTCTCTCTCTCTCTCTCTCTCTCTCTCTCTCTCTCTCTCTCTCTCTCTCTCTCTGCGCCATGCGCTTTCCTATCTAGTCACTCTGCTCTTGATTCGGTGCCGACTGCTTGCTTGCAGGTACGATGGCTTCTTCCTCTCCATGCTCGCCACCAGCGTGTATCCTTTCCTGATTTCCTCCCCCCTCCCCTCCCCCCTATTATTTTGCTCCCCAGCCAGTTCTACTTCATCCGTCAGTATACAAGATTTTGCTGTTTCCTTTCCTTAATGGCTGGGGTGGCCTGCCTATCAGAATCATCGTGTCCATCAATTGGAAGAGGTATCGCCTCTGCGCCCACCCGCTCCACATATGGATCGTGGTTAGCATCCCTTTCTTTCTTTCTTTCTTTCTTTCTTTCTTCCACCCCTTCGCAAACTACCGTACCGTCGTCTGTGCTTTGATGCGCTTGCTCTGGGATCCCTCGATTTCATCTTCTGCCTTTTCTTGTGCCAGGTCGACTACACCACCGTCTTCATCTTCCGCCTCCTCATGTTTGTCGATGATGGTCTCGCCGCCGGGATGGGACTGTAAGCCCACCCCACTCCTTTTTCTTTTAATCTTCTTCCCATTGCTCTAATCTGTCTACTTTGATTATGTCGATGCAATGCGTACCAATTTCCAAGGAGACGCCCCTCTGGGGTTTACACAATGGCGTCTTGTTCTTGCAACACAATTTAGCACCGCACTGCCATATCTTAGTGATATTAGATGGAAGGAAAGGATAGCAACAGAATTACCCAGAATGCATACAGATACAGTTGTTCAGTACCAAATTTTCTTATGCGTTTAAACTTTAAAGCCATGCCTCTAGCTAGTTCAATTGCACATTCGTGAACGTCATAGTTCCAAAGTTTTTTTTTCTTGAGAGAGAGTCAGAGAGAGAACGTCATTGTTCCAAAGGTACAAGCTTAATACTGTTATTTGCTTTCACAATTTGACTACAAACAGACCTAGTGCTTTCAACATCAAGGTTCTTTGGGTATCCTATATCAGCGGTTGATTTTCTTTTTTGGAGTGGCAAAACTTGGGCAACTAGGGTCCCCCTCAAAGCACCAAGTCTCCACTACCTACAATTCATGATTTATTTGCTATATCATATTACCAGATTGTGCAGGTTGATTTAACTCTACATTTTAGTGTGTTAGCTAACTCTCCACTTGACGAAAAAATCTGTTTTTTCAAGATGTTTAATAATTAGCCTATATCTATAATCCGTTTCCATAAAAAGGATTCTACTTTGCTTATGTTTGTCGATCTTATATGGGTGTTTTAAGGTTCCTCTCTCTCTCTCTCTCTCTCCACACACACACACACACCCGAGAACTAACTTCTATACTTTGCGAAAGACAATCAATCAATTTTGTATTTTTATGAAAAATTGTAGGGATCTTGGATGGCAACAGAGATATGCTCGTTTTTGTGGGAGAATAGTTGTCCTGTCGGTTCTTGTGCTTCTTCTCTACCCCTTTCTCTGGGTTTGGACTGTGATAGGAACATTGTGGTTTAGCACTGCAAGAGGCTGTGTAAGTTTTCGTATTCTGGATAAAATATTGTTTGTATCACCATATATAGAGAATTGCTACTTACTGCACATTCAGTCCATCTGTAGTTGCCTGAGGAAGGACAAAAATGGGGCTTCCTGATATGGCTGCTTTTCAGTTACTGTGGGCTCGCCTGTATTGCGTGTGTGGCTGTTGGAAAGGTACTGCTATAAAATTGTTCAGTGCAAGCTGAAAGCTTGCATTGGATCAAATATTGCTAAAGCACTTTGTATCCATGATTGCTAATTTACTATATGAAAAGAAATTAATTCATTCTGTATACTTATATATTCCACTTTAAGAAGGCACATGTTTTTTAAATCTGGTGTTGCAGCATATGCTCTTCCCAGACAATATTAGTTTATTTAGTCTGCTTGTGTCATTAGTCGACTGCAGTTGCCTTGGCCATCGTATCATCAATCACACATATAGCGTCTTGGTGCTGTTTGAATTGAAGATATTAAACGTAGTTCAATGTGTCTAGAGAGTTGTTAATTCGGCATTGGTGATTGGTGTATTCATATCTGCTTTGTACCAGCTAGATCATATCCAGTTAATAAAATCATGAAGAATCTATAGGATGATCTTAGTGCGGAAGACATACTGATAGCTAAACTCTAATGGTTATGATTGTACTGGGCTAAACTTCGTGTTAGTTAGTACATATAAGTTCACATAGGAGTTTTATGGTGCCATGTTTTTATTTTTGTTGCAGTGGCTAAACCGAAGGCATGCACTCCAGCAGAGGGCACAGCAGGGAATTCCAGTCTCTGAATATGGGGTAATGTTTTCATTTGTTTTCTGTGCTGACATCGTCCTGTTGCACCTAGGAAGTGAGCTGTCCATGGTAGCAGTTTGAAAGTATCAAATTACATTACTCCACATCTTTGTCCATAATTTTCTGTTCAATTCAGTATGTCCAAATCTTGCATTATTACAAATCATACTAGAAACTTTATTCATCTCAACTGCTTCAGTAGTGTATTTTGTTTGAATGTGCAAGGTTCCTATGTTAGATTCACACTAGAGCTAACTATGCTTATTTCTAGCAGTAAGGTATATTCCTAATATGGTGTTCATCTGTGCAGGTTTTGGTTGACATGATTCGTGTGCCTGACTGGGCCTTCGAGGCCGTTGGCTTGGAAATGAGAGGAATGGGCCAAGATACTGCATATCATCCCGGTCTCTATTTAACAGCAGCCCAGGTGAGTTGCTTTGTGCAAGCTTGTTAACAGCTTTTTTAATTGATGGCTAAAGTATGTCTTGATTGATTCTATTATTTGGTTATATTTAGTTGTAGATTCAAGGGGTTATACTGCTTGTAAGTTGTCGGTTTGGTCATATATAGGGTCTACGTAAGTGAATTTCAACATTTTTCTTGCCTATTAGCACATCAGTAATTGTCTATCAACAAAAAGAATGATCCAGTAATCTCAGAAGTGCTCTAGGGCCATAGGTCGTTGCCAACTACGATCAAACGATATTATCTTGGTGCGATTTAATTCCCTGAGAGAAATACCAGCTTCTGGTTGGGGACATGTTGGAACCTGCTTCTAGTGAGTGCCCATGGAGCTTCTGTACTATTCAACTTGCACTGTCTTCATCAATATACAAAATCCACAGTTTCATGTTGATGGAAGTTCATGGAAATTGGATCTAACAGGATCAACATTAAAGAGAGGCAACATTACAGCTGGACCAGAGCTGTACGTTAAACTGGAGATGCGATTACCCGCTTATCCTAGGGAGAGAGGCAGGGGGGGGGGGGTCTCTAGTGCTCTCTTCCAATCGCTCCTGTAGAACATTGTCACAGTATCAATTGATATATCTTGCGTCTGCTATTATTTTAGTGCTCATTGTTCTTTCTATTTAGTAGTATTCTGTTAGAATCAATTTATTTCAAATGGATTATATAGTATCCGGTTTTAAATAGCCCTTTTTGTGCAGAGAGAAGCAGTTGAGGCACTGATTCAAGAACTTCCAAAGTTCAGGCTGAAAGCTGTTCCGACAGACTGCTGTGAATGCCCTATCTGCCTTGAAGAATTCCATGTTGGCAATGAGGTAAAGCAATTGTGCCTCTTCCCGAAGTACATTTTAGCACACTGCACCTCATATAGCCATAGTCGAAGACTCAATTAAGGGAGAGTTTGATTTCGCAGCACTGCAGTAGTATTTGCATATGTACTAAACCACTGCTTCGTCTGTCTGTTCTGTTTGTGCCACCAATCGATGCAGGTTCGTGGGCTTCCGTGTGCGCACAATTTCCATGTGGAGTGCATCGACAAATGGCTCCGGTTGAATGTGAAATGCCCGCGGTGCAGATGCTCTGTGTTCCCCAACCTCGACCTGAGCGCACTGAACAACCTTCGGCCAACTACCGAGCCGGACGGTCCGTCGGCCAGCGAGGTGACAACAGCGGCAACGAGGTATGTGAGGTCGCAGCCGGCGGGGCAAAGCTACTTGCTGCGGCTGCAGGGGCTGCTGCTTCGGGCGGTGGTCCGGCACGAAGGCGACGACGCCGCGAGGGAGAGTGGGCTGCTGCACACGGTGGTTTCTCATGAAACAGCGAACGGCGGCTCGGTGAACCCTGAGCTGCCCAACATAGTGGTTGATGATGGCCGTCAACTGCCAGATCGTTGAGACGCCGGCGTGGTGTAATAATTTTGGGGAGTTAATTCTCTTGCCTGTAGAATAACCAATTAACCATCCATGCATGTTGATGTAATTGTGTATTCCGCTCTAACTGCTCTAGGCTAGGCTGCTTGTTGCTTGCATCTAGCTACTCTAGGGAGATCACTCCATGAATATTAGTAGTAGTAGTAGTACCTTGGAAATCGCATGTTTTTTATTACAAAAAGGAGAGAAGGGAATGGATTTCTTCACTGCCACACAGACAGAAGGTGAAGTAATGTCGATGCCATGCTTCTTTACAGCCGAGAGCTTTTCGTTTTAACTTTTTTTTTAATAATTACTATTTATTAAATTAATAAATTATATCTAAAATCCGCCTTAAAAACCACTCAATGAATACGTGTGTTCGAAAGCTTTCAGTTTTGCATGCATGAATGTAAGCAAGATTGTGCTGCTTGGTTGGACTGAAATAATTTGGCTTTAAATTGTATTATAGCAGACTGCAATTATACTATACTGTACCTGATGGTGACTTATTTGGCATAACTAAATTTAAAAAATTTCAAAATAGAAAAAACATGTTATCTCATCACGGACAATACAAATGAATATGGGGAAAAAAGAACCAGTAAAAAAGGCTAAAAATGCTAAAAAAAATCAAAAAAAGATGAAATTTATAAATAGTGGAAATAAACCAGAAATTAGAAACTCAGGCCTAAAAGTCATGTGAAATGTGTTGGTTTGTTAATATAGTTTTTTATTTATTTCTTGTACTATTTATGGAGTATAACAATATTTTTTATTTTTTAATTGAATATCTCAGAAAAAAATTAGCAATCACTACATTGTTATTTTTAGCCAAAAGTCACGATATTTTAGAACAGGATCTATATCTAGTATCAATGAATACATGTATACAGGATTAGTTTGAAAGCTTTCGGTTTTGCCTAAATGAATGAAAGCAAGTATTCAACTATCAATCGAATCAATACTCGTGTGCTAGTAACAAATTAATCTACACTAGCAAGACATATGCAGACCTAGCTAAATGGGTTGTCCGGTATGATCTAATATGGTGTAAGTTTAAATTTCATTAAGTTGGTTTTTGTGATAATGATAAATTTAATTGTAATACTAATATGTTTATTGATTATAATATTACTTAGGCCATGTTTGTTTCCACTTAAGATTATTATAATCTAGCTTATAGGTGGAGATTATATAAGCTAGCTTATAATAAGCTGGTGGGAAATAAACTGTCAGGTGTTTGGCAGCCTGGATTATCAGAGTTATGGATTGTTGTATTCGAATGTTTAAAGACTACAATGCCCTAGGAGAGAGGCACGGGAGTTGGGGGTTGGATGAATGGCAAAGGTGGGTAGTATTCCTAAAGTTTTATGGTCATTAAGATAAAAGGTGGATCTATAAGCTGAAATAAAGCTCCTTTTTTGAGCTTATTAGATTATAATAATCTGGGCTATTATATTATAATAAGTTACCTTATAATCTGGGCTGTTTGTTTCCACTTATGATTTATAAGCTAGATTATAATAATCTTAAGTGGAAACAAACAGGGCCTTAGTCTTATTTGGATGAAAAAGTAAAAATCATAAGAGGTATGTATTCAATATCACATTTATTTATCTTAATGCACTCCTTATATAGTTCAAGCTCCATTAAATTAGTTTTGCAAATAATGACAAATCTAATTATGAGACTAATATGTTTATTGATTATAATATTGCTTAGTCTTATTTGGATGAAAAAGTGAAAACCATAAAAGGTATGCATTCAATATCACATTCCTTTATCTTAATGCATTCCTTGAATTCAAAATATAGATTGAACTCCCTCTAAATATGTGTATATAAGTATGTTTAATGAAGACATATGCACATATTCATTTTAAACTGTTTGTGGAGTTCAATCTATATTTTAGATCCAAAGAATGCACTAATATATAAGAATATAATTTCGAATGCATATATCTTTGATTTCACCTTTTCATCTAAATGATACGAAGTAATATCATAATCAATGAATATGGTTTGTCTCACAAATGCATTTGTCACTATCACCAAAACCTCATATTTATATTTTTCATTGTCACAAAACCAACTTAATGGATCTTAATCATTCACTCACTTAGACTGACCAAACCACATGATGCAAACCCGTCATTTGAACTTGTTTTCAGCATTTTTCGCCTTTCTCGTGCTATGTTTAAGCTCATCATCTCACCTGCCATCATTGATCGTTCTAGGCCTTGGCTCCTCCACGAACGTAGTCCTGATCCTTACTGTTGACTATGGTTGACTCTAAGCGACACTACACATCCAAAGATAGAGAAATCGTTTTCGAGCATAAGTTCTTCACAACTTAACCCACGTTAGACAAAACATGCTTCATACAACATTAATGCACAGATCTAGATCAACCCAACTCAGTCTATGACTCAATTTCATGAAATCCCCAAATGTCTACCTAGGGCAGTATTACTGCTCCCAAAAGGTCAGTACTAACGCTCCAACATCACGATGCTATCGCACTTTCGCACCTTACAACTGGACCTCTCTGAAAATTAGCTACCGCCAAATAGAAATCGAAGCTACCACCCTGTGGTATGGCCGTCGCACCTCTGCGGTACTGCCGCTCATCGGTATGACGCTGCCATACCTACGGTACGACCAGTTTTCCTAAAAAAATTCATAAAACGATCTAGACAAAGTGCCATCTTTGCAAAATGGAATAACCACTTCACGAAACTTGCAATGGTTCATCATAACATTATCTCGGACCTTCTCAGATATTTCTTCAGTAATATGTCTTGCAAACAGTTAGAATTTAAAAATTATAAGCTAAAAAGCATAAATCGAGATGTCCTTGTGCTTGAAGTTAATTTGACATATGTAAAAAGGTAAATGAAATTAAGAAAATGCAGAGTAAATGCAAAACAAACATGAGTTCTTATTAGAGGTGTCTAATGGGCTATGCTAGGCCAGCACAGCACGGGCTCGGCAACGGCACGGCCCGTTAAGGCACGCCACGGCCGTCCCATGCCGGCACAGGCACGATTACGGCTTAACGGGCCTCACCGAATTCCCATCATCGTCAGTTTGGAACTTCTTGTCGAAATCATTCCAAACTCCTGATGTACTAGCTCTTGTTCTTTTTGTACCCGTGCTTTGGGTTGTGGATGCACTTGTTGAGCCAGCAGAAGATGAATCGATTGGATCCTGTGCCACTGGGGCCGTCGTTTCTTCTGGCTCTCCAGTTTGTTGTACATGCGGACCTTTCGCGGATTGTGTTAGACCATGTGGCTAGGTTTAGGATATTTTGGTGATGAATAATTGACAATGGTTAATTTGTTATGATGAATATTTGGTGATTTTGTTTAGCGATGTTATGCGAGGTGTGTGGTGCGTGTGTGCGGATTGATGTTGGTCAAGTTTGGAAGAACTTGTGCCGGGAAAAAGTTCTTTGGTCTTTGCATGTGCAGGTTGAGCATGGAGGCGATCATGGTCGATGACGAGGTGGACCTGGACTAGGATGGGGAGATCCGAGGTTCGGACGGTCAAGAAGGTCACGAGATGATCGGGCTCATGCTTGGGGCGCATGGAGATCAAAGGTGGATGATACGTGGAGAAGCTACGGGAGGTGCGGTCCTAGAGGCTTCGACACGTGACGCGTTAGAAAAGTCGTGAGTGTGAAAAACCCGTGTTAGGAAGGGTTTCGGGTCCCTTGAAAATTAGTGGGCCAAAAGTCTAGTTGGAGTTGGATTAGGATTCTAAATCCTAATTGGAGTTGGATTAGGATTCTAAGTCCTAGTTGGAGTTGGATTAGGATTCTAAGTCCTAATTGGAGTTGGATTAGGATTCTAAGTCCTAGTTGGAGTTGGATTAGGATTATAAGTCCTAGTTGGAGTTGGATTAGGATTATAAGTCCTAGTTGGAGTTGGATTAAGATTCTAAGGCCTAGTCGGAGTTGGATTAGGATTTTAAGGCCTAGTTGGAGTTGGGCTGTGTGTGTATATATATGCATGCGGCGGCATGGCAAGGGTTGTACTGAGCAGCCGTGGAAGAAAAATATATATACAGCTTTTGGGGTGGCCAAACGTTTTCTTTGGCATGGCATCTCTTTGATCACGGAGCGCACGACATTGTTCGGCCATCGGTCAGGCAAGCGATCTCAGTTTTTGCTTAGTTGCATAATTAGGGCTTAATTAATTCTCGTCACTTTCTGCATCAGCGATCTTGTTTATTTTATATCTCAAGTTTTAGACCTCCGATTGATGTAATTCCAATTGGGTTAGTTCAATAATTTTGTCTAGTTTATTCTATCAAAATTTGAGGTCAATCGGAGTTACGGATTTTAATTGGGATCAGTTTTAGTGAGAGTACATTATTCTGTCCAGAATTTTTAAATGAGGCTTAAATAGGTTTTGTGTTTAGGGGAGAGTCTTAAAATTTATTTTTAGCTTCCGCAATCATTCACCCCCCTCTGATTGCCTATCTTAGTGTGAATCGATCCTACAGATTGATATGCTTCTTGAAAGGATTGCATATCCTCCACCGAGAGGCCGAATTCGGAGAGTTGAAAATCGTAGTTCTTCATTGAATCAACTACAAATTGAAATAGTAAAGAACAATTAACTTACTATTGAAACAACAAATAATAGCAAAAAATTAAAATAAGATAGCACTATTACCTCTTTTGCAGCTCTCACAAAATTCTTTGAAGATTTTTGAATTTTGCGCGAATTTCTCACTAATTTTACCAAATTTGCACAAACAATTCCAGATTTTTCACAGCTAAACAGAGAGATAAGAGTGAGGTTTGAGGTGTGGAAAATGGAGGCCGGATGCCCCCTATTTTATCCACCAAAGGTCAAAAATAAGCTATATTTAGCCAGGCCGGGCCGGCACGGCCCGTTAAGAAATCGGGCCGTGCTGTACTTGGGCTGGGCCAATAGTATCGGATCGTGGGCTGGCACGGTTGGTCCTGGCCCATTTAGACAGCTATAGTTCTCGTTGTTTGGGGGAATTAAAAAGGAAAAAAAAATGTATCTGCCTCAGAAAAGAAAAGAACACGAGGGGATTGGAGAGGGAGGGAGTGGGGTTTCGTGTGGTGACCTGGTGCGGTGCCGTGCTGCTCTCTCTCTCACATCGTCAATCCATCAGTCCACGAGCTCAGCGACTGACTCCTCCTCCTCGTTGGATCGTCGTCGTCGAGGGCGAGGCGATGGCCTCCCAAAACCCCAGCACCACCAATGATCCCCCCTCGCAGCACCAGCAGCAAGGTCGAGCAAGCCGATCCCCTCCCTCCCTCCAGTTCTATGGCCGCAGCCTGTCGTGATTCCATCTTAGTTAGCCGCTTCTAAATTTTGGATCAACCCCTAAAGCTTTTGCTTTGAAAGCTTTGAACTTTGAGTCGTCTAGCTTGTCAATTTCTATCGAGGCCATTAAATCTGGATGGATTGATTGCAACCAGGAGGAGCAGATGCCGGAGGAGGCGAGCAGCTGGTCTTCGACGCGCCGGCGCCGCCGATGAGGCAGGATTACATCCAGAACGCCGTCAAGTTCCTCTCCCACCCCAAGGTCAGGGGATCCCCCGTATTGTACAGGCGCTCCTTCCTCGAGAAGAAGGGGCTCACCAAAGACGAGATCGACGAGGCCTTCCGACAAGTACCTGTAAGCCCCTCACTAGACACCCCCCTTCTCTCTCCTCCTCTTCTTACCAATCCACCAATCACTCATGTCATGAATCTTCTTTCTACTACGAACACTGCAGGACCCGCAACCCAGTTCTACTACTGCTTCGCCTTCGCAGCAGGGTATGACAGCACCACAATCTTTCTTTTGTTACATGTTGCCTAACCAGTTAGCGAAAGAGCAGGAGCAGCCTGCATTACTTGTTTCATGGTAGCCTTATGCGTTTGATTAAATCATCCAAAAATCTTATTGGTACTAAAAATTATTGTCTAAGAGATGACACACAGAAGAAAGGGAGCCCTAGGTAAGGCTAGTCAATGACAACAAAATCCAGATTACAAGCAATACCTTTGTTCTCTTCTTCTTCGTCCTCTTGTTTGTTTCCTGTGTTGCAAGGACAGCTTAGGTAAATACCATGACGGCCAAAATGGATTTACCACTTCTGTTTGTTCTAACATCAACCATTTAGTTTCTAAACTAGGATTCATAAAAATTCAGTTAGGAACTGTTCTGTTCTTGGTAGTAGCTTCAAGGTTCGAATTGCTTATGCTGTGGTACTACTTCTCTACCTCCTTTTATATTCAAAGTCTAATGAAAAGCAAAAGGCCATGTAACTGCTATAGTGCTCTGCTCTGCTCATAAACTAGTATGCTGCTTTCTTTGCGCGCAGCCAACAACCCAAACCAATCTGCTGGAGTGCAGCCTTATACATCAGTACAATCTGTGCAACCAGCAACAGGCCCTGTAACTGCTGGCCCTCTCATTGTCGGTACGCAGCCCAAGTTCAGCTGGTACCGTGCATTCGTCGCTGCAGGGCTATTGCTTGGATTTGGAGCTAGTTCTGCGGTCTTTGTCAAGGTATTTCTGGTGACCTCTCTACAGGTTTTCAAACTCTTCAACTCAGCAAGTGAGCCATAAACCATATTTGCATGTATTGCCCAGAAACTGCTCCTTCCTAGGCTAAAGTCTTGGATCTGTAAGGTCGTAGCTGAAGGCGATGAAACTGAGGGTAAGCAACTTAGGTCCAAGACTGACGAGGATACTGCTGAGGCTGTAAAAGCTTCAGCATCAGCTGTTTCTGCTATTGCTAAAACAAACCAAGAATTGCTTGCTTCAAAGGATGAAGGTTCCACAATGCTTCTTCATAGTTTATCACTTCTTTTGTTGCCAAAAATCTTTCAATTTAAACTTAGTTTCATATTTTAAATTGTCTTATATACATTCTCTGTCATTGCTTTCTTGTCTGCAGAAAAGAAGATACTTGTGACTCTGACACAAGCGCTAGATTCTCAAGCAAGAGAGTTAAAATCCTTGAGTGAGTCAGTAAACCATAGCAGGGAGTCCATAAATATTACCAGGGAGGATAGGTTTTCACAGTACCGGCCATTGGAAGAGCAGGTCCCTTCTGCTGCAAGGAATGGTCAGTATCAAAATTTGTATGTGCTATTTCATAGTTCAGCGTCTCTCTCTTTGCATCAAATCGCTCTGCAAAGCTAGTCTAGTACAGTGGAATGGTCTTTTTTTTTTGCCAATCAACTTACCCTTGTCTTACCCTTAAAAAGCCTTACCTTGTTTGATTGATGACAAGTCCATTCTTTCCCATGTATCAGAAGAGATCCACCTTATGTTGTGGCAATGCCATTTCTTGCAGCAAGTCCTATATTAGAAAAGTTCACTTTATAGTTTAAATATAATTATTGACCCTGATAACTATGAGAATCTCACCGCATCATCGTTTGTTTGACCACAATGTTTAGGGCCAGTTAACACTCCATGGAGAGCTTCTCAGGTGTGCACTTATGCTGTTCATCCTGTTCGACAATTTCACTGATATGCTCATGCTTTGGATCATTCTCCTATTTCTGACCCATGTTCCCCTTTCGTAGCAAACTAATCCATACAGTGTGCCAAACAGTGACTTTGGCTCGGGTTGGTATCTTTTGTGAAGCACTTTTTTGCCTTGCCCAGCCTGATATTTCCTTGTTTCTTGTTACCTACCGATGGCTTGTTTCTTGAGCAGGGAGGCCTTCATTTGTGCCAGCACCTACAGAACCTACATTTGGCTCATTTTCAAGATCTTATGTTGAGGTAAGCAAATGATCAGGTTACAACTAGACATCCATATAGCATTTGCTGAAATTAGCTGGATTGACTACTTGACGCAAACTTTGGTGTTATTGACGCTCAATTTGGTGTTAGCTTTCTTGGACAGGTTCTGTTGTTGGCTGTTACATAACCTTCTATCTAGTTTTGGACAGTTTCACGATTGAACTGACTCCCATGATTTGCAACGAAATTTTCCAAATCAACCATATATGTTTCTCTAGCGTGTATATAGTTGCAGATCAGCCATATGTTCTTTTTTCACATATAACATCTGACTGGCCCATCACAGGCTGTTTAATGAGATATCTATCTCAGCTAGCGTTATATTTCATTCATTTATATAAACTGGACAAATATTGGCACCTATGTTCTTGAACATTGTCTGATTTATAGCAAGAGGCACACTTTGTTACCTCGACCATGCTCCCATCTATCAGCGTAAATGAATAATAGCATTAGTTTTGCCATCTTCCATTTAACTTGCCACCGAGAGAATGTCCCCTACTAGAGCTTGAGCTACCATCCTAATTATATTTATGATTCAGCAGACAACATCTACTGCACAGCGAGGGGATAGGTCTTCTGGGAGTAAGGTGTGGTGCTGAACCTTGCCTTTGCTTCAAGTGCTGCCGTTTACTTGGAACTGACTCAAGTCTTTTGTTTATCGTTAAAAAAACAGCCATGGGAGACACAACAATACTCACAGCAGAGGCTTGGTTATGGACCCAACTCCCAGTTGAGTGATGATGGATCATACTCTAAAGCTCAGGACAACTATGGGCCTTCGTATCACCAGAATGGGAAGGCCCCTGATTTTCAAGCAGCGGAGCCTAGGCCGTTGGCATACAGCAGTGGGGTTGAGGAAAGTCTGCCACCTCAGCGCCGCTGGGTTCCCCCTCAGCCTCCAGGTGTTGTCATGGCAGAAGCGGCAGCCGCCATACGTGAGCCTAAGTCCCTGCCAAAGCAACCGTCAAGCGACACATCTGAGGCAGCTGGTGAGATGCAGGTGAATGGTGCCCCAAGTTCTTCTGCTGTTGTCGCTGAGGTGCCAGTTAATGGCAGCGCTGCAAGTGATGCTGGACGTAGCGAGATCGAAGAACAGTCAGAAGCCATCTAAGCAGAGATGAGGCAACCAACAACTGAGAAGCAATCTGAGCGAGATTCTGGTACATGTGGGAGTTTTGCCATAAGTTTCCGAGTCCCGACCAATATATTTGGATTACTGCACCTTCAGGGTGGCTAATGATGGAATACAATAAGTTGCAATAAAATCTTGATGTGAGGTTTTGTCTTTAGATTAATGCTGCTACTGTATACACTGGCAAAAAACATAACGAGAAATTTTCTTATGGCTGTGCTTTTTGTAAGTTATGGGCTTATAAAATTTGTTTGTGGCTTGGCGTTTTTTGTCATCTTTTAAGCCCGTGTTTAGCTCTTAAACCTTTAGTTTCGGGATGCTTCATCCGATTGCTGTCCAGCTTAAGCCATCAAAGTCGCTACTTTGCCAATTATGGACGATTATCTCTTGTATTCATCATCAGCGATCGATTGATACTGTTGGCAGAAAAGAAACCCATCTTGCACGCATCACTCAGTTGGGCGTTTATTGATTCTGTTGTGCATGCATCACAAAAGATGTCAAATCCAATGCCAGCAATGCAGTTGATGAGAGGTACTCTCCCATTTGTTCTCCCTGCCGTGCTGATTTAATTCAAATAACTATTTCAAGGGAGTTTCAATGCAAACAGGAGTGACCAGAGTATTGCTTGTTTAATTTGTTAGCACCAGTATGCAATTCTGCATAAAAGTGGACTCTTTTTTTTTATGATGCCATTGGTGTTGCCATCTGTGTCTCAGGATGAACATGGCAAACAAATCAATTCTAGGGTTGCAGTTGCAGGCTTAACAACTAAAAATAAAAAGCACATTAAAACAAGTGGATATTATCATTAGCATGCAAAGGGGGGATAAACAAGGGAACTACATATCATAGCTTAATTTAGTACTAGTAAGTACATAGAGCAGCGACGCATGCACAGGCTGATCTAGCCTGCCATTCCTCACGAGTGACAAGAGTTTCAGCTGCTTGACGGCAAGCTTCAGCGTGCCGGATTTCCTTCAGAAAACAGCGCGTGCCGGATTCCCGTCAGACAACGGAGCTGAACCAGAAAACACTCTGAACTCACGCGAAGCGATGGGACTTTTGCACAGGTTTTTGGTGCTGCGGAAGCGGCAGCTTTTCATGCAATATATTGTGTAATATATAGAGAATACATTCTATGGTTACAAGACTCAACGATTGTCCTAAAACTACGGGCAGCCATAGCTAATCTCGGCACTTCCTCCACTACTGCGCTCCCATTATTCAGAGTCATGCACTGTCAACAGAAACTGCGAAATCTTAGCGAAAACAACAACCTAAGACTAGATGCTCCCATGCAGCTAACTGAAAGGAAGAGATAACTAACTACATGCACATGATTTATTCTGTCAACGAGATGAGAAACCCGGGCCGATTGTAGGTAGCTGCTGGGATGGGTCGCAAGCAGGATCCACAGACTGACTGAAAATTAGCAGCTACAACTAACCGACGATTAGTACCAGTAGCTAGCAGCCAGTCAGTATACAAGACCGACTGTACTAGATCACTAACTAGGAAGAGCTTATATCCATCCATCAATCCTGCAGAGCAGAGCTAGCCTAACGGTGATGAAAAGCAGTGGTAGAAGAAGTCCGCCGGGCACTGAGCATCATGTCAACTTTGGCCAAAAGGCCTTGCATTTCTCCCACAAGGTTCTGCACAGCCGGCTTTGCCCCGTCGTCCTTCCTAAACGATGAAGGGTGGGTCAGGGACGAGATCATCTTCTCAAGGTTCTTCCTAATGTCTGTCAGTGGAAGCTTTGGAGCAGGTGAAGACAGCGGCTGAGGCGCATTCAGCTTGACCGGAGGCAGATGCTGCGGCCGTGGTGCGGCAAAGGGAGGCCCAAGCGCACCAAGAGTTTCAGCACAGTTGTAGGCAGCCTCTGCTTCAGCGCTGGTGCCAAACACGACGGGCGCTCTTCGGGTGGCTTTGGCGATGCCAGTCTCGGACTCGGTCAGGAAGCCAAACCTGCGAAATGTGGAGAGGAGTTCCTCCTTGGAAGGCAGAACGGTGTCCTGTGTGAAGTCCAGAGCAAGTGCTGCCGGGTTCCCAAAGTGCTGCCCATGTCCAGTCCTATTCCTAGTCTTCTTCTTCTTGGGCGCAGAATCAGCGACACCATTAGTAGCTTGAAAAGAGAAACCGGATGCGGATGCCATCTTCTTCCTCTTGCGTCCAGCTTCTAGTGCAGCAGCGGCATTGGCAGCTCCTCCGATGTGGTGAGCATTTTCCATTGCATCATCATCTTTCTTGACAGCTCTCACACACATGCCTGCGGATCCATCAGCATCACCCATGGCAGTGGCACGGCCTGCAGTCAACAGCTCGAGGCCAACAAGAGATGATGGGGATGTACCTATATTAGAGATATTTTCTATTGTACTAGGGTTTAGTCTTATATCCCTTTGTACCTTATATATATTGTCTATTAGGTCTCTTTAATACACACTCAATATTCATAATATGATATCAGAGCAAAGATTAGGATTAAAATTTAGGGGGTTCTATTACACAGTCAATTGATTTTTTTTTAAATCACAGTCGATTTTTTCACTATTGGATCAAGATCATATGGCTCACATCCTCTACCTCTCTTACCTATATAATACAGACACAGCCTCCATGCCACCTCGCTGGCGTCGCCTCCGCCGCTGGCGATGCCCGCTAGTGAGCTCTTTCTGCCCTGCCTCCCATTCCCACCGCCGCCGCCTCCCTTCTTCGTCCTCTCTGGTGAAATCCCCCTATGCCGCCTCCTTCCTTGTCTCCGTCGGATCCGTCACCACATCCCACCACCTCCTAACAACTTTGGTCGAAACCACCCCCGTCGACCCCACCAACCGTCCTCCTCACACGCGTCCGGCGGCACCGCTGCCACCCCAGCCTTGCTCTAAGTCAGGTGGCACCGGTGAACCTGAACCCTAAACGGGTAAACCCTAATCCGTCGGTCGCCGCCACCACCGTAACTGAGAGGAGGAAGACGACCTCGCCGGAGAACGAATCTCCACGCCGATGCAAAGTTGAGAAAATCGACTGTGATTGTGCAAAATTTTCAGGCGCCTATGAAATAGCAAATCCGTAAAGTTTACTATAGCCACTGCCTTCTAGCCTATGATCATTTTCTGTTGCCGCTAGCCCTGGGAGAACTAATGTTCATTCCCAGGGGCGTCCATCTCCCGGCCATCGGCCCCCGTGCACACGTGCCGCCACCAACGCAACCGTCTACACCCGTGGCCATCTTCCGGCTGTCGTCTTCTCCGGTCCGGACTGGATAAGGCGAGGAGAGGGAGAGAGATGGGAGTGAGTGAGGAGTCTCGAGTCTTCTCTGGAGTCTTGAGGCACTCCTCCGGCTTGGTTTGGTTTATTAGGTGGTTTAGGTGGGCTTGGCTCTGCCATCCCATGGTGGTGCTATATTTAATTACTTTTTACTAGAAGATCATGATGTGAGTCGTTGAGTCCAAGTTTTTTCTCTGGAGTCTTCCATTACCTCCATCCAAATCCATAGCCTTTAACTTTGAGTTCTTCTAAGCCATACGAGTTAATAAATTTATTGTCAGTCATACAAGCATGGAAATTTCCTTTTTGCATGGCAACAGCCGCCGCTCTTCTCTCTGAGCCACGTGCAGATCGTAGAAGTTATTATGATGTCATCGCTTCTTTGAACCGTCGCGCTTCTTGTGCACTGCGCTTCTATTGTGTTTCTTGTGCACTACGCCGCCGCTGTCTTGGGCTTCGATCTGCGTCGCCATACTTCTATCTATTTCTCTTTGGCTTGATTTGATAGTTTTTCCAAGAGCTGCACGCTACGACAACATTATCAAGACTTGGACTTTGTATTTTTTTTTCTAACCTTCGTTCTTTTTCTTCCATTGCCGTTGCCTTGGGAGGATCAATCTCCGCTCCCGGGGACGGCCTACCCCCTCAGTGATGTCCTGGTCAGTGAAGCAACTGCTGGTACGACTCGATGCCCATCGGTACGACTCAACATCGCGAGGGAGCAGTCCACTAGGGA
This sequence comes from Dendrocalamus latiflorus, assembly GCA_017311315.1. Taxonomy (NCBI): domain Eukaryota; kingdom Viridiplantae; phylum Streptophyta; class Magnoliopsida; order Poales; family Poaceae; genus Dendrocalamus; species Dendrocalamus latiflorus. The sequence goes on along the minus strand of CM029661.1, from coordinate 34,523,037 downwards.
GGTTGTGCATGGAGATGTACTTTGGATTTTTCTATTTTAGTGTCATCCCTTTTCAAATGCGATACTATTGCATACGCCTTGTATTTGAGAGGGTGTTAAGGGTATTAGAGGTATTTTCTATTATACTAGGGTTTAACCTTGTGTCCCCTTTATACCCTATGTATATTGACCATTGGGCTTCTTTAATACACACAATATTCGTAACAGTATCATCATCATCCTTGTTGATGTTGATGGTGGAAGCAGTAGAAGACGATGAGATGACCTTCTATTGGCTTGAATGCTAGCAGCATTGGCATTGGCATTGGACGAGTGATGATCATCAAAAAGAAGAAGCACTTTGCTCCTGTACAAAGTGAAGAAGCGGAGGAGCACATCCACATCAACGACTGTAACACCTCAGATATCAATATGAGATACTACTATAGAACGTCATCGCTAAAGTAAAGAATAAAAGCAACAATAGAAATCACATGAAAATTAAAACTTTAATAGTACTTTAATAGAGAACCAACAGAAGCTGAAATAAATGTTTGAAACATGGAACCGATCCACTTCTAACCAAAAGAGTAACAAATAAAATATCATAAATAGTGGCAAGCCACGGTGCTGAAAACTCGAGTGCTCCCACCCATGCATGATGCTATCACTCCACGGATTAATTGCAATGAAATTAAGCTACCAAGGACATTGATACCTATCGGGGATGGAGATAACGGAAATATAGAACCAAGGTAATTGTTATTTAGCAAATTATGGCAAAGGCGCGGGCGATTTTCTTTATTAGTGAGTTAACTGGAAACACTGATTACAGCCAGAGGGCAATGGCACTGGCGATTACTTCCACATACCTAGTTATACGAGAATAGTCAGGCACAACGCTGTTCTTGACTGTATAACCATAGACGGGGTGTAATATCCTGAGTAACAAAAGTGTATGACCCCCTGTACATTACCAAGTGGGTAGCAATCTCCCATATATGTGGCTAACCCAGGCTTGGTAATCGTTAAGTTACTAACATACATTATGATTAGAGACTGGGGTAACTGAGCTAGATCCAGGTAAGGGTACGATGAGTGAAAAGGTTGCAAGGGTTGAGAATAGGGAAGCATAATTTTCAATATGAGTCTATGAGAGTTGATACTATGGTGATAGTGAGATAAGAATTATTCGAATGAGGTATTATAAAATAGCACACACAAGGGTTGGCAACCATCCAAGTTTTATTATGTGATGAGTGATTATTAGTCCGATTAACAGGCATTAAATACATCAGTCATGACTCGCATACAAAATCATACGAGTAATGGATCATGATATCAGGAAGAATAACATAGCAGCCCTAATGTTAAAAGATTGCTAGTGGTTTAAACCTAAATTTGGAACATGTTCATATGCTTCCTATCGAATTAGCCTCCTCCTTAAACCTACTGAGCTTGACAAATACCTATCGAACTAGGGGTGCTCGGCAGGTGACCTATCAGGCTCCTCTAGCTCGGTAGGTCACCTGCTGTCCCTGGACCTACCAAGCTTGATAAATACCTACCAAGCTAGGGGCACTCGGCAGGTGACCTGTCAAGCTCCCCTAGCTCGGTAGGTCGCCTGCTAAGCCCTCTGCGTGGTAGCAAGCCGACTGGTCTGTGGAGGCTTTATTTAGAGTTTCAATTAGTACTAATCACAATTAATTAGTACTAATTACAATTGATTAGTGCTAATTAAAGAACTAAATTAATCTCATTTTATTTAGTGCTTTAATTGGTGCTAATGCTTTTAATTAGTACTAATCACGATTAATTAGCACTAATCATGAGCTTATTTAATCACTAATCATGTGCATGATTGTTGTACTTAATTACATAATATTATCTACAAGATTCAGTCATACAAGCCATGTTACTTTGGTCATTATAAAAAACTCCAATTATTACATTATATTTTATTGTCTTAGGGCTTCTAAGTGTCAAACCTACTGTTGCCTTCTAATAACAGCATCTGCAGAAGGTCGATACTGATAATAATAATGTACTTTAAAATGTTGGAATCATTGGCAGTTTAATATATGCATGTACTTGCCTCTAAATATTCAGCTAGTATCTTTGCAACAAGTACTAACCAGCATAACGGTTAAATAAATCTTTATACTAGGATAAGGTAGTCTACCTCAACCTGCATTAACTTTGATCAATTGAATTCATGACTAGCGTAAGACAAAATCTGCTCTACTTGTTGATTTGTTCCAACGGGTTACAATCTAGATTAGTTTAGCTTTAGTCCTTGACCTATTATATTTAGCTAGTTCTTAGGGGATAATATAACTTGTACAGTGACAGCTTGGTCCGGCCCTGTATTTTCTACTCGATGTGTCGCTATATGTGTGTCATGTAACCTCACGATGATTAGTGCTTAATTAAGTTTGTGAATAGAGCTAATTAAGCTCATGATTAGTGCTCAATCAAGCACATGATTAGCTCTAATTAATTATGATTAGTACTAATTAAATATGACTAGAACTAAATAAAAATACACCTAATTTAGTGCTTTAATTAGTACTAATTAAATATGATTAGTAATGATTAGTACTAATTAATGTGATTAACACTAATTAAAGCGCTAAATAAAGCCTGCATAGTGTATTACTATGCTAGTCCAGTTACATGTCGAACATACTGTACTACTCTACTTTGTTGTACTACTTTTGGTGTACCATGCATGCATGTATGTATTACCATCCAATCCATTGCCAATTTGCCATCACTCAGTAGAGCTGCAATCCGTATGCTAGATCTACAATTTACAAAAATTCGTACATTTCATGTTTCGTTTTGCCATCATCCACTAATTTACAAGACAATATCCTTGCCGCCAAGTGCTGGATGGAACCCATTGCAATATGCATCTTGAACCCCAAATTAACGACACGCTCCCTCCCTTCATGAATGTCTTTCTTAATTTCCTCTCATCATAGATTACTCCTCAACACCTACAGTCTGTACTTTTTTTTTACCCATTGTTATTTTATGTTAGTAGTCACCTGCCTGCCTGCAATTCACGAAGGTTAACAACAAAAAAAAAAGATCATCAGTGGTCACTTCAAGCAGCGCGCATGATTACATATATACTAATACTATCATGTTAATAGCAAGCAAAATATTGCCAAACTCACCCTGTACAATTTTTGACCTGCATTATCACACATCAGCTGCTTATCGCCAATATTGAGCCCATCTATGGATGGTCTCAACCATTTGAGGGAACAAAGCGCTGACACTCTCATTGATAAGATCCTGGAAGAAATGTATAGCATCCTCATCGTCCAGATCCAGCCGGAATTTCTCCTGAAGCTGATTGATGCACCACAGAAAAGAGAGAGAAATACGTCATTTAGACTGCTCTGGTCTTTACAAGAATTCACATGCTCCTCAACTCGTAACAAGCAATTAATTACCTTAAGAACTCCATTTTCCTCGGAAGAGATATCTGGAATATTTGATCTTCTCATCAAATTGAATAGATTCAATATAAGGCTGCTCGACTTCCTTAAAATGTTGTATGCTTCGCAGCAGTAGGACTTGAATCTCGCATAGTATTGGCTGAAATGGAAAAAAAAAAGAAGATAAAATTGTGCAAGAGCTGAGACAGCAAATGAGTGGAAGTGCAAATATTTAACAAAACTGATCAAGAAATTACCTTTCTGCACCACCCATTGCCTCAACCATTTCTTTGCATAGTTTCATTGGTGGTGGAAATGGCTTTGGATCTCGACCCAGAATAAAAGCAAAGTCAACGTGGAAAAGGCGTCCATCATCTCTTAGAAGAAGATTATCTAGATGTCTAGAGAGAGAGAGAGAATCAGCCATTTGTTATTCCTGATAAATTGCATGATGCTAAACAATGTATCATGGTCCACAGTCGACATGAGCAACTCTAGATCAAGAGGGCATAAAAAAACTGTATGGCAATCTCAGCCAGCCAGATCGTCACTCTTGATGGACATTGCTACAGAAAGTGTCCTGGCCAGGGACAGAGTTTCCGTTAAAGCATGAGGAGCACTAACATACTTGATAAACTACATGATGCAGAACAATGTGTAATTATATCAGGACATTGGCCATAAATAATAAAAGCCTAGTTGAGCTATATAATCCTTACTAAAAGAAACACAAACAAAAAACCATTTTCATCGCTGGCCAATAGTTATGAAAAGAAAAAATTGATGTAGGACACAAATAAGTTCAGTGTCCTCAAAAGCACAATGAACAGCCTGGGACACGTAGCAATACAGGATTGGCAACTGAAGTTTGTGGAATGTACAGAGAACTGAAAGAAAGGCTTTTGTATGCGAATTTTTAAGCATAAAAGGTTAGCTATCCTACAGGTACTTAAAACAAGAAGGCACTAGGAGTCTAAGAAGAAAGAATACCAACCTGTCCCCAACCCCCATTATATATGTAATGACAGAGTAACCGGCACAGCTTTTTATGAAAGTTTCCAAGCATTGCGCAGTTATACCAAAAGGACCATCTTCGTCAGGATGGAACTTTTGTAGGTAACTTGTAATACTGCGATGTTCTGATAGAATCTGAGAACAAACAACAACTTAAATCGACAAAGATATATTCCTGTAGAAACAAAACTACTCATGAAATCAGGCTAGAAATTGTAGAAAACTTCGTTGCAATGGAAAAGATAACTAGACATTTGGCAACTCGACAGTGATTTCCATTATATTCAATATCAAGCTACCTGTGCGAGCGAACTGGAAGGAATAAATTCAGACATCCCTTCATCTTGTCCAGTAGCAAGAACTCGATATGGAGAAAGGTGCAAGTCCAAATTTTCTAATTTGAGCAACCGGTCCATCAAAGAGACCATCTGAATAACCTACAAAGTACACGCCACAAATTAGCCATGATCTCCCTCCTTCGTCCCATGCAATTGTGTATTGAGTTCTATATTGAGATCAGTGTTCTAAACAGTAGTAAGTGAAAGCCCAGCCCACCTGTAAGTGCTTATGCTGTATGTGGCCTCACATGCAGCTCAACTATTATGAAAAAGATGTATACATATTTTATGTATATAATGGTATGGATGCTAAACATATGTTATATACACATTGGAACAACACTCTAGCACTAAAATTTACCTATACATGAACTGTTAAGGCTAGTACTGTAATGTGTCACGGGTAGAAGTGTAATAGTTATGTGGGTGCTAGGGGTAGTTAAGGAATTGTAGTCTAGTCTAGGGGTAGTTAGCCCCTTGGGCTCTTGCAATACAACCTGTTATTCGGCCCTAGCTCCTCTTCTTCACTAAATCTAACATGGTATTAGAGTGTCGGGTTCTTTGAGCCGCCACCTACTCGTCTTCCACCATTGCTGCCCCAGGGAAGGAGCAATCTCATGCTCCACAGGGTGGCCTCCTTCTAGTCGTAGCACTTCTGTTCAGTAGCAGCAGTAGCCACCGCCTACAGACGGTCACCTCGTCTCATGCCCGGATCTGATGTCAGCAGGCCGTCTCCAAGCCAGATCCAGTGTCACACGTGTGGGGGAGCCGTCTTCCTCACCTCGAGCCATCGCTCGTCCTCCCCGACAATGGAACCAAAAGCCCCGCAACTGGGAGCCATCCCAAGTCAGAATCAGTCCTCGAGCTTGACCCCGATGCCACCCGCCTGAGCTCCTACGTTGCCCTACGCCAATCCACGCCGCCTTGCGTTCCGCCGGCTCCGATTCGGCTAGATCTGGTCGCCACTATCTTCCCTCGTCACTGTCGACCTTGGTCATCATCCTCGTCGCCAGATCCGGCGATACTCGTCGTCTCCAGTCTCAATCTGGGGCAGATCTATTCATCTTCATAGCCGACGACCATTGATTTGTCGTCTTTGAGCTCGATCCGCACCAGATACATGCACCCCGCCTATCGGAGTCGTCATCTCCGCCGGATTCGTCCTTCACCATGGATAGACTTCATCGTCGTCATCGACCCCTATCCTCACTGAATCCGATGCTCCTCGCCATCACCGGCAAGGTCTAGAGCTGGCCGTGCTCACCCTCACCATCACTGATCCGGATCTCATTGTCGCTGGCTTCCATCATCATCGCCAACCTCTGTCGCTGCTGGTCTCGATCCACGTCAGCCATCATCGTCCTCGTCTGCATGTCGTCGCCGCCGGTCGGTGGCCCTTGAGCTCATCTGCTGGTGGCCATCTTGTTCTCTTCGTTGGCGACGCCATCTACCTCATCGCCGTCATCTTCTCGCGTTGCTGGCGTTGGATTGAGCTCGGGGAGCCCTGATATGACGCCATGGGCTCGAGATTTGAGCCCCCTCGTCACCGGCCTCACACCTCGCCAGCTCGCCATGGTCGACCTCAAGCCATCTTTGCCACAAAACAGGAATGAGATATGCAGCTTGTAATCAGTGTTCTTCTGGGAACTGTAACCACTATATTTCCAACATGACCAACACATAATCGGTTGAGTAGCTCAGAAGAGCAACCTACCACTAATGCTTAAGCAGCCAGTGGCCCTGATTTAGAAGAACTATTAAGTTACAAGTGCATACTAATAAAATAATCAAATTTGTACACAATTTTGTGCCCCAAAACTTAAGCTACAGCATACAGCCATATCCCAGTGGCAGCATGTTACAATTCATAATGTTGCATTTTATTCAGGTAAAGTGACAAGTTAGCAAGGACTGAAACTACTATTGGCTGTTGCAAGTCAAATTTCGGTCATATCACAGAATTATTATACCGTAATCACTCACTCAGATTGTCAAGCCCCACTACCATTACATAAAAGAGGGTGATACATGTTGGTATACAGACTAGAACAAAAGCAAAAAAAAAAACAATTTCCAATAAATGTAAAAGCACACTTGAATAATTACCAACTGATCTTGGCGGAGGTCATCTCCCTTTTTGAAAAGTGTCTTGGATGTTCCCTCATTTGCTGTCTTAAATGTAAGGCGCAAAGGATGTAAGGCACTCTTAAATACAGATGACTCCTGAGGCACAACCCCAGTAAGGAGAACTGTTGGTGCTAATGGTGAACAAATTGGCTGAAATGAATTTAACAGGACAAGTCAATTAATGCAACTAACACAAGTTAATCAGTATGACATGCGTTTTTTCTAGCATTGAAGAACAGTAAACAGTGAGCACGTTAAGGATAAAACAGGTTTTACCTCATCAAAGTTGGTGAGCTCACTGAAAACTCCTGATAATAACTGTCTTAATTTATCAACTTTCTTTTGTGCACTACCGCGAACATTTCTTACATCCTTCATAATAGAGCATAGTTGAGCAGTGAGTTCTGTCTGCCGTAATAAACCATGCCACAGTCGAAACCCATCTTCATCTCCATCCTCCCTAGCAACCACCTGTTTAAGAACAGAAACAACGATACATATAATGCAAGTTTACAGAATGGGAAGGGTAGAGCCAAGACCAAAAAGGAAGAAAAGCGCACTCTCATCATTTCATCTTCAAGCATGTCATATGTACTGTAGTATCGTCTTGCATATGCAGGATCATGGAGCTCAACAACCACATACCAGCGAAGGAAGCTAGCAATTTCAATGTTTGATAAAGCTGAAATGGACAAAAGATCATAATACTGGTGTTAGTTTTCTATGCGGTGGTTAAATAAAAAACAACATGCTGATAAACAACATAAAGCCTTAATAGCACATCAAGTACTAGCTTTGTGAGGACATAAAGAACATAAGTTGACAAAAGGTCTGCTAGGGGCAAAACTTCTGTATGTCATAACCTTTGAGAGGACTGGGTATACCTAAACGTTTACATAAGGTTGAACTTACCTTATATTATACATACTAATATTGAGTGTTTCAGGTTGCACTGGGACTCTGGGAGCTTAGGTCATCCAAAACTATAGTCCAACAATGAACCTTTGGCGGTCTGACCTATAGTTGCGCATGTTAAATCTAGCACAGAAGAAAATGAGTATATGCACACGTGCAGAAAATACATTTTTCTCTTTTGCAGCATTACATATTCTGTTGTTTCATCAAATTTCATGCTAACCAAATGTGGCAGATGGATTCATGATTGCATTTTTAAATTGGCACTGTAGGATTCAAATAAGAAGACAAAACATACCGCGGTTTACAAGAAAGTGTGCCAGGCAAGACTTGTCTGATCTTTCAAACCGAAGAGCTTGAACTAACTGGAGTAAATAGCATTGTAATTCTTCATCATCAGCCCTTTCAAGTACACTGACAGCATAAGCACGGACCTTCGCAGAAAAAGTAGTAGTTAGAATAAAAAGATTTTAGAAGGGTGTAAGATGATGAAACATGCTATCCAGAGTGACACGGTCTAATTAATCGATTATGTTTTAAAATGAGAGGCAGGACAGTTATTATAACCATAAGAAAACCTTTTGTTCAGAAAGGAAAATGTGCCATTATCAGTGCATGAAAAAGATTTATAAGAAAAAGGAAAAACATGGAACATTGCTGTGAAGCACCACTGCTGGTAATGCAGAAGCACTGTACACGAGAGGTACTGTAGTGGCCATGGTACTGTTTACCAGGTCTGTCGCAGCGACATCAGTTTGAAATTAGAGAATAGAGATAATAATTAGTTTCCTTGTTAGTTGAATTTATTTCCTGATAGATATATTCCATGTATTAATTAGAGATAAGTTTCCTTGGAATTAGAAATTATTTCTTAGATGTCAAAGTTAAGTCATCCCTATAAAATATGTAGCATTGTATCTTTATTTTTCAAGCACAAATAATAAATTAGTCTTTTGCCTCTCAAAAGTTCTCTCATCCCAGTCTATGTCTATCCCTCTCCTCTAAAAACCCTAATTCCCTTCAAGCCATGCTGAAAAAGAAACTTCATCTTTTGTAAGTGATCACACAATTAAGGGGGTGCTAAATGGTGGTCATGTGCCATATAAGAAAGCAGCTGACACCTCCAGCCCCACTGCCACCTCCACCCCACCCAACGGTCCACCTTTCTCACTGCCTCCAGCAGCAGCTCCGTAGCCTACCAACACGTCCTGCTGGGTCACATGGTGAGGTGAACCCTGGAGGGCCAATGCCACCATCCACCTGACAGTCCTCAAAATGGCGGACATCTATAGAGTACAAAAAATCCCACCAAATAGCACATATTTGCCGCTACCATGCCAATTCAGAACATAGAATAAATGAACTGGATAATTATGATATACAGGGAAGCAGGAGCAGAAATTTTCTCCATCGCACTGGAGCAAGCGCATTATAGACAGAGACAAACGGGCATAACAGATGACAAAATGAACAGACTTGGCAAAAGAACATGTCTTTCTGTTTGTCCAGAACAAGAATTGCATAAGGATTGATGACTAATTCACTTAACAGAAGGAAGGACAAAGAACAAAAAAGCTCTCCATAAAGCTAACAAAAATTATAAACCTTCTAGCACATAGACATCTAAGAAAACCAGAAGCATGCACAAACAAAGGTGCCTAGATAGCTTACTTCCTCGCTTTCAAAATCTGGTGAGAGAAGCTCTAATGCATCAGCCACATCAATTGTTTCCCATTTTCCAATCAATTCAACAGCTTGTTTAGCTTCCTGCATGGCAGTATCACATACTAAGTGTAAGAAGCCACCAGGTCATTTAATAATTAGATCACGAAAATGTGGAGTTGACAGCTCCCATAATTAGCACATAGATTCCTTTCAAGATATAAATAAACTTGAAATGATAAAAAAAAAAAGTGACATCAGAAAAGCTAATTGCAGTGCACTTTTATTTATCAGTTGCTCTGGCCATAATACCACAATCTGGAACTGGGACCGTTCTAAAATGCCTAAAGAACACACAGGCAAGAAAAAAAATTCCCCACTTTTCGCTGATGCACACACCAAACATGACAGTACAAAACAAAAGCAGCACTGAGGTATATAGATGCTTTTACTAACTTGGATATCGCTCCAGTCCACTGAGCGGATGAACTTTGTAAGAGCTTTCTTCTCAGACATCAAAGAGAAACGGAATTTCCACACCAACTGCTTCTCATCCACCTGTATAAAGCGTGTAGGAGGAAATTTGATGATTCTTTGTAGTAACCTACAAAGAAAGGACAAAATTATTCAGCTAGAAAACCCACAAATGTACATTACTGTTAACCTAAACAGCCGAATTCTGCTTCCTGCCACTTCTGATCCATGCAGCTGGCATGCAAACGTGACTGTCTCACAAGTTCATGTGAAAAATTTAAGAGATTAACAACCATTGAAAATAACATAGTCGCCATGATTTACCTTTCTATTCTAGGAGTGCTACAACAGCATGAAACCAAAGGCGGAAGAAGATCATATGGTGACCGGAGGAAACAAAAAAAGAGGAAAGAAAAGGTATTGCAACTTGCACTCACTTTCGCTCATTTGAGCTTGGTTTTAAATCTCTATCAATTATTCCACGAGTCAAGCTCCTAGCAAGCTTTAACTGCTTGTGTTCAGATGGATTCATTTGTCCAAGTTCAGGGTCCCATACAGTAACAAGCTCATTCGATAATGATACAGGGGCTGGTGCATAGAAATTTGCTCCAGATTCCTGCATGCAAAAAATAGAGTAAAATTTCTCTAGCAAAGATAATCATATTATATTGGTAATGATTATTTTTCAAACGAGAAATTGGTAATGGATAATGATAATATTGCAAGCAGAAGAAATTGTGTTCAAACAAATATTAGATGACTCCATTTTCAAAATAACAGTCCCTCCTTTATCTATGACCGGTTGCAAGAGAAACGACGCTAAATTCATAAGAACCACCTTTGCACAAAAAAAAGCAAAAGATTAAATGGAATGGATGGAATCATGGAAGTATCATTTAGTCGCACAATTAATTATAATAAATCAATTGGACAGCAGATTGAATATGAGAAAGCATGCCTCAACCAAAAAAGATATTAATTATGATGGTGTATTTCATCAACTACGATGCTCAATACAACTTTCAAAAAATATAGCATGCCTGCTAGATGGCAACCACTACATGTCCAGTATAATATGAAGAGGAACTGAGAAATAATTTGTCAGAACCAATTACAGGAAATTTGTAACAGGAAAGAACGAAAAAGACGCATACACACTCAATGGTGAAGTAATGTTAACCTGGAAGACAACTCTGTGTTCAAAACTGAAAAATTCAACAACTAGGCTAGGGAACAAATTTTCCGTCTTCTTGCACTCCTCCTTAACTTTCTCCACAGCACTGAAGGCAAGACGGTCCAACCAATCTACATGTTGTATCTGCCCTCTCTCATACCTGTTAACAAGCCTCTCCAAACGCTCTATCTCACCTCTCTCATTCTTAGGAACCTTCATGTTAATAGAAGTAAACAACAGACGCAGAGATTAGTGAAAAGGTACACCTCGATGATTCTGGAGTGCATGAAAAGCAAATAAAGCTCTCCATGTGAGTCACCTTGCCAGGGGTTGTCGTGGGGATTCTTCCATCTGCCTCCTTCTTGGGCCATAGCCACAGCTTCTGCCTTCCTGTTTTAAAATGCTTTTTTCTGTTGAAAAGAAATATGGTGGCTCCACCAACAATATTCCTGTCCTCACCAGATGACACATCCCAAACCTACATTACAGATAGAAAACTTAGGAAGTTAAGCGCAAGGGGGGACTACACAAGCATGAAAGAGATTTGAGGACAGCATCGATCAAATTAACACATGTGGTATCATAAGTTCATTGGGTGCAGAAAAATTGTGCTCACTTCCCTAAGAAAATAAATAATTATGCCCTCATTACTAACAAGGTATCACCAGGGCTTTGAATTTGATTCACAGTTCATGGTGATCTCCAACGGACCATATCTGTCCTATTTGCTTGATTCAAAACATTGTCAGAAACCAAACAACACGTCTCTACTAAAATGAGAATTGAGAAGCCACCATTTTGTACCAATCAAAAGAGCAACTGTGTGACATGTTATACATTTTCATGAATAGCTTGTTTGTCTAACCCTTGAACTAGTCCATCAGTAGAGTAGCTATTCCGTCATTAACCGCACGCAACCTCTGATCAACCCTCACCAAAGAAGAATGTTTGCTTCTATTTATCACGTGGAGCAAGCAACTATGTTTAAGTTGTGTCATCTTTCACAAGTCTTATTTACGCTGACACCCTACACGCGCGCGCGCACACACGTAGTATAGAATACGGACCTCTGGAATTCTCAAGATAGACAATTGGTAGCAGTAAGTCCAAGATAGAGATACACATACCGTGAATGCAAGCTGTGAGAGTGAAGTTAGGTCCCTGTATTTGGTGGTTAATGCTATGAGGTCGTTCCAGCAGTATGGTTGTCCTGAAGATTCCAGCCTGAAATGAAGGTAGAGGGGGTGTATTGAATCAAGTCGATCCCAAGTGAGCATTAGTAGTGGCGATTGCCTTTCATTTGATGAGAGATGATTTGAAGTGGCTGGCGTTGAGTAGTAGCAGCGTGATTGCTGAACTGTTGCAGAACAGAGGAGGGATAGTAAGTATACCTTGTGTTTACGGGAAAGCCAAATTGGATGCCATCAATGTATAGCTTGCACTCAACAAAGAGCTCAGGAGGAGCCTTCGTGTCGACCGACAAGGTAGGATGATCTGGATGGATGGATCGAACCAAGCATCGATTCGTAATAAATTCGTGACAAAATTAGGGCAAGCCAGATAAAAAGGAGAATTCCACTTGGGAGGAGGAGGAGGAGGAGGAATCGAATCGAGGGCTAAGCTCACCTACCTGCGGGGGTTTGAGGAGGAGGAGGAGGAGGCGGCGGCGGGGGGATGAGGGCTTGGAGGACGCGGAAGGCGAGCGGGAGGCTGATGTCGCAGGAGAGGAAGAAGCGGAGGTCGTTGGTGCTGCTCGTCGCCATGGCCGGCCAAGGCGAGGCTCCTCCGGTACGAGGGGAGAGAGAGAGAGACATGCACGCTGCACGGCCTCTTATTTCGGCCCGGCCCGGCCTTTTCCCAAACTAAACAAACACCCCGCACGTATCTATCTTCTTTAAGCAGCGACTTCTCCCATCGATTCTTTTGTAACTGATTTTCTTTACTCCTTAAAAAGAAGGAGTTGGTGGTTGGTGCGGCCTCTCCGACCCCTTCTTACAAAAAAAAAATCTACTGACTGATAGGTGGCCCCCTCTCACTCCACTCACGAAACCGTGCGCCTCCCACCTTCTCCCCCCATCTCCCCACGTTTTCCGCGCCATCCCTGTTCTCTGCGCCTCCTCCTCCCCGCCGTCCTCCGCCCTCCTCCTCCCCTCCCTCATCCGCCGCTCCGCCCTCGCCGACTCCTCCCCACCCCGCGCCGCCGCCGCCGCCTCCTCCTCCCCCCCACTTCTCCGCTCCGTCGCCGCCTCCTCCTCCCCCCACTCCTCTGCTCCGCCGCGGCCTCCTCCCCCGCTCCTCCGCTCCGCCAACACCTCCTTCTCCCCCACCCCGCGCTGTCGCCTCCTCCTCCTCCCACTCCTCCGTGCCGCCTCCTCCTCCCCCGCTCCTCCACTCCGCCGCCTCCTCGTCCCCCACTCCTCCGCTCCGCCCTCGCCTCCTCCTCGCTCCTCTCGCCGCCGCCGCCTCCTCCTCCCCTCGCTTCTCCACTACCGCCGTCGGCGGGGACTACGAGCCGGCCTCTGCGGTCGGGATGACGCCCGTGAACATCAAGGGCGAGCCCATCGCCGAGGCCGACCTCTCCACTCCCCACTCCCTCAGCAGCTCCTCCCGGAGCCCACTCTTGACGCCGCCGTCAGCACCAACTCTCCCCCATGGCGCCTTCCTGGGGCTCAGCTCCACGCGGCGTCCTCCCCAATGGCAGATCCATGGTCCTCCTCTCGTGGGTTGGCTGCGTACGTCCGCAGGTACCAATGTGTGAACCGCCGCCTTCTCCTAGCTCCTACCCACCCGGGCGCTGCTGCCTTCACCCTAGCCAGCGTAGCGCCGCCACCGCCCCTGTACCCTTTGGTAAGAGTTTCTTCCATTCCCTACATCAGACAAATCTTTTTGCGCAGTGCCCTTTGATAAGGTTTTTTTGCCCCCTCACGGGTCGGCTGTGTACGTCCGTGCAGGTACCAACGTGTGGACCGCTGCTGCCTTCTCCAAGCTCCTCCCCACCCGGGCGCCACTGCCCTCGCCCTGACCAACGCACCACCGTCCCTATGCCCTTTGGTAAGGGTTTCTTCCCCTCCCTACATCGTACAAATATTTCTGTGCAGTGCCCGCTATCTATAGACAAGAAGACGTATTTTTGTATCTATCTTATAGAATTCGCTATTTTGTAGCTATTGTGTGCCCTGCAATAGAGAACATTCGTGAGTGCTAATGTAGAACTGCAGAACATTTGACTTGTTGATTTATACCCATGCAGCTGTGTGATGTAGGCGCTTCTTTTTCCCTTCTCTGCATATATGCAGCAGCGGTCAAGGTTAGTTTCTGTGTATGTGCTTTTCACATTCTTTGTTTCTTTTAGTTCGATTCTTCTAGACGTTGTTTCTCAATACGGAACACAAATAATATAGTTATTTTGTTTTTCTGGATGTCAGGTTTTCAAAGATACTAATTGCTTGTTGCTACTACTGTCGTACGCCATATAAGCAGAACTTGAGGGGGCGGTATTAGCTTTCGAGACATGCAAAGCCTACATGTATTATTGCATTGCTTATCTGATATAACAAACTCCTGATTTCCTTTCGATTTCTAGAGTTGGATTTGTTGTTCCCTGTTTTTAGGATGGGAGGATGTTCTGGAGGACCTTGAGGCTGCAGATTTAGATTATCCTCCCTCTAGATGATTCGGTGCTTCTAATTAAAAAACTTGTAGCCAGCCATAAAAGGTTTTTCGTTGATTACCAAATTGTGATTATTACCATGTTTCCTGCCAGCATCAGACATACGACTGAGCTTTGTGCTTCAATCTTTCACAGAGGTTAGGCGATGCATGAACTTTATTTTAATTTACCGGCTCAACAAACAACATAGCCTTTTGTTGGCTGTTATAACAGCCGGCTCTTTCACTTGCAAAGATGGCCTATTTCCCATAACTGAAAAGGTTCTATGTATAAAAATCATTCTGTGTATAAAGAACTTTACTTATTCATTAAGTTACCATTCAGACCAGATAGCCATACTTCTGCATAAGTCCAGTGACACGAGCCTACATTGCTTTCTTTCTTTCAGTGAATATGGTCTTAAATTAGAATGATAGACTATAACCAAGTATTGTGATTTCTCTCTATGCTTCTGCAGCCTTTACTTAAACAGAGGAAAAGGTTGGTTTTTTCTCATACAAGGATATGTGGTTTAAGATATAGTATATGTTGTCAGATGGGCATTTTTATCTTTCAGTTATTTATTTTAGTAACCCACATGCCATTCCCAATTTTTGCTCTATTCTCTTTTCCTATAAAGTGCTTTGTTAGGATCTAATTTTACCTTGGATTTAAGTTGTGAAGGCACAAAGTATGAATATCTCACTGTTTGATAAAAACATTCAGCTGTTCCAGTCTTTGAGAAATCAGATTACTATTGACAAATCCATATGTGCAAAATTGAAATTTCATATAATGCTATATAGTAGATGTGGTTGCCATGTATGCACATATGAAAATTCCTAAACATATTTATTTTACTTTTTTTGGTGCATGCAGTTTTGGATTCCTTTTGGAATGTCTCAGTTTCCAAATTCTATCATACTGTGTTGTTCCTTTTAGACTTTGCAGATAATCCTTGTAAGAGAAAAACTAATACATGTGGATTCAACAGGAATGTTATGTTGTGAGAATAAAATATATGTATGCTTTGTTTCTCAAAACTGTGGTAGATACAGTAGGAAGCGTACATATCATCAAAAGCTTTATCACTCGATACATTTATGCAAGCTGCACATCGTATGATTATTGAAGACGTGTGTAGAGAAGAAAAATTACAATAATGATGTACTCTTGTGGCAGCATAGCATCAATTTCTTTTTTTCTTTGTTCATAATTCTAAATTGTTAGCGTATGCAAACAAACGTTGACAAGAGCACATGTTCTATCGGAGAACTCCTAATACTGCTTGCGTGTGAGGTAAGCTTTGGTGTCTATTTCCTTTCATGCTCATACCGAAAGTATGTTTTCATCTGACAATCTGTTGTTTGCTGATTAGATTTCCTTGGTCTCTAGGTGCATAATCAGTGATATATTACACCCACATAGTTCTTTGTTTTTGTATGTGAAGGTCCACAATGAATTTAGGTTAATATGTTTGGTCACTTCTATACATACACCTATTATTTCCTTGAAATGAAACAATCAATAAGTTCTTCAGATTCTAGAAGCTATTACGATACTTAGATGCTCTAAGGACTTCTCTATGGAGCGTTTAGAATTTTTGGGGACTCTGTACTAAAATATGCAGTGAGTTACCATCTTTTCTTGAAATTTCGTAATAAGCATGAGGGGCAGTTGTCATCTGGAACGACTCAGATAATATGTAATGCCACACTTCATAGGCTTGGAATTGAATGCAATATACAGGTAAATTTCTTCTCATCAAGGGCAATAGATACAAATGCTGCATTATCTATGTTGTACATATGTTGTCTAATCGTCTGCTCTAGCTTCATGGAGAAACTAGATCCAAATGAAAAGCTGGAGCTCTCAAGCTGTTCAGATACAAATTTATGATTCTCTTGTAAATTGTAATGATTGTTTTGACAGTAAATGAAACATAACAAAAGTGGTAACCTTATACCGGTTTGGTAGCTTCATGTAAGCAGAGAATATGAAAGGCTATGATGCCTGGGCATGGAAGCAACAATGTTTTGCATCCTGTGGCAGCTTGTTTGCTTGCTATATTGTTCTATTAAATCAGATATTACCATTTTGCATGTGTGGCACGATGCTATTGTTCAAATGAAGAAATTTTCAATAATAATGCCCGCTCTACACTGATTATGGTGAACTCCATGGCTGTCGGTTCCTTTGCGTGGGACTGTGCACTTAGGTTGTTTAGTTTAGTTTTGGCTTTATTGGACCTACCAATTTATATTATTTGGTCGGTCTAGATGTTTACTATTGAATTTACAGACGTTACTTTTGAATTGAGGTCTTTTTGAGTTCCAGTGAGCTAAGATTAGTTGAATAGGTTGGCCGTCTACAGTTAAAATGTTGTGTTGGAGCATTTGTTTGGTGATGAGGAGTTGCACTTTGTTATATGTCTAATCTGGTTTGGACATTAAATAACGTAAACAATTCACTAAATCTTTTCGTATCTTTTATATGTAATATACAATTGATTTATGATGTTTAACTATTTGTTTTCCATTTTGCAGAGTGCGCTTGCTTTCTCTTTGCTTGACAAGCTAGAGATGAAGATAAGGTTTCCAAAAGGATGGTGCATCAGTTTTATTTTAAAATTTTCATTAATGTTTATGTTTATTGCATGGTGTCTTATTTATCAGTTGGTTTATTATTTTCTAAGACGGTCTGACAGTTATTTATGTATTAAGTATACTACAAAAAAAATATTGTTTACTACTATTTTTGTACATATTGTTGTATGTGGTGCTTGTTTTATCATGCTGCATTAATATGATGCTTGATTTATTTACGAGTATGAACATGTATATTTTGCTTGATATATGATGACATAAGATAAAATTGATGTTTATTATTCAGTTTGAGATCATGTTTGATAGTATGTATCACTTTTATTTAGTACTTCGTTGCAACGCACGGGCACTTTACTAGTAAGGTTTAAATATTTAAATTTTAACTGATTGTAAGAAATAGTGTATATAAAATAGTAGTTGCATATGATTTTGATCGATAGAACTAAACTCAGTATATTTTTTACTATAATCTTTTTACTAATCTCGTTTTAAAAAACGTAATATTTAAAAGTTAGTTACGGTAGATAATATAAACATAAATAGACTGATGGTCGAAAAAAAAGCTCAGCCTTGTACTCGATCTCCAAATTATACTGTATACCTCGGGCGGTTGATGATATCTTAAAAAGTAGAGATACAAACCATTGTACTATGTACGTACCTTATATGCGCTTGCCGTTCCCCTTTTCTTATTTTCCAACACCACTCCCATGTCATATTCAGGGGCTGATGATGATGAGACATGGATTTTGTGCACCTCTAAATTTTTCGACTCAAACCTACAATCTCTACCTTACATTTTTATCGTGTGATTTATGGAGTTGTCTGCAGCGATCAGGAATCAGTCTTGCAGTGTGTCCACTTCGTATGATAAGAATGACTTTCGGCTATGGCAAGTGAAGACGCTAATTCGAAGAACCTGAATCTCATAACATCATGTTTCTAGGCACTACCTGCGGTGCAGAACTAATTATCACCTGTGAACTAGCTGATAGTACATGGATTCCTTCCACAGACAATTGTCCACATCATTCATGCGTACCCCAAAGCTCCCAACAGTCATCAACTAGCTAGTACAAGTTTACAATATCTCTCTCTCTCACACACACACATATATATATATATAGGACACTGAAATGGGACACCAGGGTGCCCGAGTACCAACCTCCCTGCCTTTAGATTGCTTTTAGATGCGTACAAGTGCAATGATATATAATATCAAGATGGAAAATTTTAATTATGAATGAAAAGTCTCAATCATAGATGAGAAGTCTTAATTATAGAGCCTAGGCGCTATAGTGCCCCTGTTATTAATATAGGACGCTGAAATAAGGCACCATAGTGTCTGGGCACTAAGCCTCTCTGCCTTTATATTACTTTTAGATGCATGCTAGTGCAATGGTGTATAATATATTATGCATCATAGATGGAAAGTCTTAATCATGGATGGAAAATCTCAATCACACTAGCACGCATCTAAAAGCAATCCAAAAGCAGGGAGACCTAGTGTCCAGACACCATAGTGCCCCTGTTATTTATATATATATGGTTATATCTTGTTGTCTATTGGTGTCAGCTCAATGGGGCACCCGTTCTTCAACCTGGGAAACATTGCCCATTTCTCAAGGCTTGGGTCTTGGTCTGCCATCTCCCACCTGAAAAAACCACAGTTAATAATCATACGCACTCACTTTGTTTTTTTACTTTCACTTAATCTGTCTCTGTTTTCATCAGTCAAATTAACGGTTCTTTCATCGTTAAACAGTTTTGAGAAATCAGAATGACCCCTTATAACTCCGAGTTGGAGTCGTTACTTAGCGGCAGCTTCTTCTTGCTACAGCTTAAGAGCCAAACCTGAAAGTTGTAACAAGTCGGTGCAGAAATATGAGCATCATGATTTTGGCAAGATTCATTCCCAGGCATGTTCTCCCGCCCGCTCCAAACACCAAGAAGCTGTATGGCTTCACATCATCCTGTTCAATGCCCATAGCAAGGAAGGACCTCGTCATAAAATGTTCGTAGCAAGTGTTATAAAATACACGGCAGAAATAGGAGATCAAAGGAATAGAGGATGTGGATTTAACATAGAAAAACCCTTGCCAAAAAAAAATCATGAACATATGAAAGCAGAATTCAACTATGCGAGGAGAAGTTTATAATGGGCCTCTTGCCTTCGCCATGGTCTACAAAGGTATATTTACAGTGATTATAAAGGGGACTTTAGGTCGAAGTAGAACTCTACGTTGGCAATGGAAACAAATCGAAAAGGATTTAGATCACAAACTCCACCTTAACCCGAATTGCCTCGTGTAGCTGAAATATCAAATCAAATCTTCTCAAATCATAATCGATCATCAACGATCCTTGTGTGTTAAAGTCCATAGGACTAATCAATGAGTAAGACTGGATCAGTCTTCTCCATATACTTCTCCTGTGACGCTGGATAACTATAGTGAAGAACACATCTCATAGACTTTTTGCATGCTCCACTTAGAACACATAACTCGGCAAACAAATGCCTATTGAAGAGCAATTTGCACATGTGAATAACTAAATTCTACGATATAGTTGAAAATTGCTCCTATAGAAGATAATCCAGACAAAAGTAACTCCTGTGTCATCAATATAGTAGAAGCAAATATCTACAATAGATCACTCATATTAAGCTGTGACAACTAGAACATATTGCACCTGCAGTACCAAACGTTGTAGTATCTATACAGACAATTAACTCCTTGCACTTTAAATCCTTTATTTTGAACTCATATTTGGAGCATAGCATTCACTGATGAACTAGAAACTCCTGAGAGTATTATGTAGCTGCCATCAGGGTGACACCGAACGGTGAATCAGTTGTCCTCCACAACTGACATTTTCTTTTTTTGTTTTTTCTCAAAATCTCCTCAATCAAGTGTAGCCCAAATTAACTCGTTGTGTATATTTATAGTAACTATAAAGGAGACTTTAGGTAGAAGTAGAACTCTGTATTAAAAACAAAAACAAACTAAATAGGATTCGGATCACAAACTCGTCAGCAATGATAAGTATCTCTATAAGAATATTCTTTGGACAAAAAGGAAGGATAATTTAGCTACACCAAATTGCTTGTTTATTAATTTAGGTCAGTTCATGATCCAGAAATCATTTGAAAAATAAAAAAAGAGTAAATTTCATAGAATTTAGTTACACCCTGTAGAATTTGATGGGCTCGGCACTCCTCCATGTAACACCCTGTAGGTGCGCCAACGAGGTAAGCAAGGGGGTTTGGAATGGGAGAGCAGCCAAACTAGGGTAATGTGTAGTAGTTTGCCTCAAAGTCTGTGGTTTTGTGAAAAAAAAATTGTCAAAGCATGGGTTTTTATGTTACCAATGCTCCAAAATCTAGAGTTTTGTGAAATTTACGTAAAAATGTTATTTTGGTTGGATGTAACTCCAATGATCTGATCGTACATACTATACTATACTATCCTTTGCAGGTATATGATAAAATTATATTTCTTTTCAGACTTACATTGAATCTTGAAGGATCAAACACCATCGGATTGTCGTAAATCGTCGGATCATAGTGTATAGACCTCGCGTCAACATTTACAATCCAATCCTTCTTAATATGGAATCCTGTTGGAACGAAAGAAGGATATTTTGTTTGTTTTTGTTTCAGTAGTCCTACTTGTTAATAGCTTTCAGAAAGCAATAGAAAGAGAAAAGAATGAAACTTCCTTGAAAATAACAAGGAAACAAACACAAAGATACCTACCTGCAACCTGGCAGTCCTTGAGAGCCACTCTGGGAAACCAAGAAACTATAGTAGCCATCCTTAAGGATTCTTTCACTGCCTATAAGAAATCAAACTTGTGTTACTAGCGGTGATAACTATAAATGCAGAATGAGCATACATGATTCGATTGAAATAAGAGCTTCCTCTTATCAGATTTTCCATGACATTCAGGCCTGAGACCTATTTTATATATTCAGATTTTCCATGACATTCAGGCTTGAGACCTATTTTATATATTCAGATTGGATACACACACACAGCACAAACGATTCGGTTTCGGAGACTTGCTGAAATATGTGGCCATGTGAGAAACGGTATGGCTAATTAAGGCCATATGGCTACGTATATATGTACTACCTTGTATGCATACTCCATGCCATTCAGATGTTCAAGCGTAAGAGGTGAATCATGGTGCTTGGATGCCCACTCCAGTTGAACCGACTGCAAAAAGAAAGAAATGCAACATGCATGAATTGCAGTCAAGAAAATAAGCAACTTGCGCGTACTCGATCGATCATAGTGTGTTGGCTAGATCAGATGGATTGAGTTACGTACTCTTAAGGTTTCTTGGAAGTCTCTGTTGTCATCCAAATACTTGATCATCCATGTAATTGCTGTTGCTGTTGTAACTTGGCCTAGAAAGCGCAAACATGAATTTCAATTAATTACACATTTATATAATAGACAGATTGGTTGATAGATTGATTGGTAATCTTACCAGCAATTATGAGTGTCAAAATGTTGTCTAAAATCTGTTCATCCGTGAGCGCTTCTTGAGGCCCTGCAGATTGAGCTTTACGAAGAAGGCTCTGCAGAAAGTCGTTGCGGTGATCGTGCAAGCCGTTATTTCCATGGGTTCGTCTCAAGGATATTTCCTGCCTCAGTGCGGCCATGATCCTTTTCCTTGCCTAGAATTAATGGATCGATCACAAAAATATGCAATTTTTTTCTCCTGCAGGTGAACTAATTAAGACGATGTATCCAACTGAAGAAAATTACCATACCTGGAGGCCTCTGTAGAACCTTGTGCCCGGTAGCCTGAGTGGGAAGGCGAGCATGGCCTCAGTCACGTCGAGCACATCGCTCTGCAGCTGATCCAGCTTGCTCTCATCGTCCTGTAGCGTGCCGATGAGCATCTCGCAGATGGCTCTGAAGGTTATCCTGAGAGCGCCGTCCAGCACGACGACGCGACGTCCCCGGGTCCAGTCCCCGAAGATGAGGTCGGTGGTGAGGCGGTCGAAGGTGGCGGCGAAGGCGGTGGTGGAGGCCGAGGTGAAGAGGCCCGCGACGGCGCGGCGTATGAAGCGGTGTGTGGCGTGGGAGGAGCAGAGGAGGCTGTGCTGGCCGAGCAGGTCGGCGACGGTGCGGATGTAGCGCTTGGAGAAGTGGGGGGGCTCGGCGGCGAGGAGCGACCTGGCGGCGTCCGTGGAGGAGAGGAAGACGTGGCTGTGGCCGAAGAGGGTGGTGCGGAAGCAGGGGCCGTACCGGAGGTGGCGCGCGTGGACGAAGTGGTAGAAACCCCGGCCGCTGCTGTTGGCGGCCAAAAAGGACAGGGTCTCCATGAAGCTGCTATTCCTGATGCTCCATGATCCTCCTCCTCCTCCTCCCGGACCTGGTACTGCTACTGCCTCCTCCTCCTCTTCGAGGGAGATGTCCATCTTGCGCAGGGAAACAGCTGCCGCACGAACGAGGTAGCAGCAGGTGATGGCAGCCACCAGCAGGGTCAGGAGGAGGCCGTCGCCAACGAGCAGGCGCCATGCTGCTGCCTCCATCATCGATCGATCCGCCTTGCTGCAGGCTGGTACTCAAGTCATGCATATGCAAGGATTGATTGACTCGACTCGAGTAGTGGTCGTTGCCGTCAATCTAGCTAAGCTGCACCCCACTTTTCCTAGCTCTTAATTTGTGCGCATTCGTAATCGTAAGCATGCAACTAATTAGTGCCTCCCTCCATCATTTATCTCCCCGTCAATCCTCAGTCCATCAGCCGCTTGTATGTCTCCATGAATTCCAATCCACTTTTTATGTGCTGGAAATCGATTGATGATGTAGTCCATCATGGTAATAGAGTGTGGCAGCGCCCTTTACGATTCGACTTCAAACTCAAAAAAATGTGTTACTCTTAACAAAGCGTGATTTCGAACTTGGACATTTTTTTTTGTACGTAGGTCGAGCAAATTGACAACTACGTATAGAATTTCCCCCCCCCCCCCCCCCATAATTTCACGCTGATTACGTCCCCCAACCGAAGTCAATTGCACAATTACACCGTAAACAAGATTGCACCTGACATGTTGTCGCCGTCGCCTTCACTTATCAGTCATCACCTCTTTGTAACATCACATTTTTTGGGCATTTGAATTTTTTTAAATGAAATTCGCTATTTGCCTCTTTTTCAATTTTCAGCAAAATAAAAACTCAAATTGAAACTAAAAATAGAATTCGAAACTTGAAATTCAAATTTAAATCCAAAGATTTAAACTCAAAATCAAATTTGAAATTCAAATTCTGAAATCCAAACTCGAACCCAAAAATCTAAATTCAAAATTTGAATTTTAGGTCAGCACAAAATTTTCCTCTCTCCCCGGCCCATTGACCTTCGGCCTAGCTGGCCTGGCCTACCTCCCTTCCCTCTCTCCTCTTCCACCTCCTCTCTTTCTGAATTCAAAATTAGTTTTTTGTAATTCGGTTTGTTTGGTTTGTTCGGTTTTTAGCTGGTTTTTTTAAAAATTGAATTACCAAAAACCAGGTTTTTTCGCATACCGTACCGAATACCAAATGCCAATCAAATCGATTTGACCGATATGAATCAGTTTGTTCAGTTCGGTACAGTTGTGAACAGCCCTAGTGATCAGACCGTCATCCCCGTGGTGGTCAAATCGTCTTACACTTGACAGCAACTCTAAAATTGCAAGCTCCCAAAACTAAGCTCAAATTTCGACAATATTTGTATAAGAAAGTCAAATACCTATCATACACCATAGGGTGACCTCCACATAGTGTCACAGTCAAGGCAAGGTAACTCGTATCCTTTCTATTAGGATTTGATGATGTGTGCTACATGAATTACTTGATGAATCATAATAGAATTCGGCTTTGTACTTCACTTTAAAGGAGAACTAGGATACACTATATAAAGCCATAAGGGTTAGTCATAGGGGACTCAAGTCACAAATCAGTTCATCCAAAGCAAGAGGTGTACGAGAAGATTAGAGACTAAGTTATTATTTAGCATTAGATTACTATAAAGGGCAAAAATTCAATGGTTCTAAAAGATTCAAGATGGTTGTGAAAGAGCGATAATCTCTTATACTTTTTTGAGGTCATGCTTAAAAATTTAATATCGATTTTGTTTTTAATATCTTGTACTTTCATACTATATATCTTATAAGTCTGATCAAAGTTGCCTATAAAAGGTATCAAAACGGAACTCCCCTAACTTTAGGACACACTTCAGGTCGACAAGCGCAACGAGGTTGGCCGGGTTCTTTTAAGCTTATAGCTTAGCTTCCTACCATAACTACCTTTTAAACTGAGTATTTTTTTAAGGTGTGATTTATAAATTGATTATACTAGATAATGTCCTGACTTCATCTATATTGATCAAAATTATATATAACTATTTTTTTATACTCCCTTATAAATAGTTTAAATTGAAAAATATAAATCAAGAGGTATAAGCCGCTGTCTAGAAGCAACCCATCCGTTTCCAGCAACCTTGCCCCGACGTACGCGCGTAGATGTCGTAACTTGCGCCTAGCGTGCTCTGCAGGAAGAGGTACGTGGTATCGATGTCATGAATCTGAAATGCAACATCCAATAATGTGACATGTTTGCATCTGGAGCACTGGAGATAGATATGATGCCGGAGAAGAGCAAGTATAATAAGAGGCTGTTACTAGGCTGTATGCTGAGGTGGAAGAGAGAGAAGAGGAGAGAGAAAAGAGGTGGGCTGTAAGTTTACAGCCAGCTGAAGCACAAGAACTAAGAAACTTTGTGAGAGAAATGAGTGGGTCATACAGTATTTAGCTGGCTGTAAACTACTATATGAATGGACTGATAAGTGGGCTGTAAGTGTTCATATAGCCAGCTGAAGACTGTATTATTAGTCTTGCTCGAAGAACAGAATTCCGCGGAATGCTGTGGCTGAATCTGATGGGTCATATCGATGGAGAGTTGGTCTTAGGTGAACGAGTGCATCACTCATCACTCGAGCAGATTGGTCAACAAAGCTAAGATGCTGCTAGCTAGCTGATATTTTCAAGCCGGCCTACGGTGGTGCGCCCGCACAAACTGTTGATTAAGGCCCTGCTTAAAAATGGTTTATTTTAAATGACTTTTGACTAAAAATTATTGTAACTGACGATGATTTATTTGGCGTAATTAAATTTTAAAAATAGAAAAAATAGGTTAGCCCATCACGGATAGTACAAACGAATACGGGAAAATAGAACCGTAAAAAAAGCTCAAAAAAGCCAAAAAACCAGAAAAAGACGAAATTGTTGAATAGTGAAAAATAAACTAGAAGCCCAAGCCAAAACGAGCGAGGCCTAATTGTTGTTTCTCGTACGTCATAACGAACCAACCAATTCATGCATGAGTCAGCTAGCTTCAGTATATGGCTTTGATCTAGCTAAGACTTATGACTTATAACTGAGATCTCTAACTTATAAAGAAAATTTTTGAATTTTGTTCATGTGAGAGAATACACAGAGAGAGACAGTTGCGTGCGGTTTTGGCCGATATAAATGAAATCAGTACAATATGTACTATAATAAACTATTAGACCCTATTTTGAAAAGACATTCCGTTTGAAAGTTAGTTACTGTAGCAAAACCAAAACCGTAAGCCGAAGCCGCAGAAGCCGTTTTGCCGAACAGGCCCTATATGTGTTCTTTCTTGACAAGCTCTAGCTGAGATATTAGCTCAAATGACATTTTTATGATAAAAAAATCATAAATTATAGTTATAAGTCATCAGCTGAAAAACTCACACAATATATATATATATATATATATATATATATATATATATATATATATATATATATATATATATATATGCATGTTGTTAATTAGTGCTTGTGTTTCCGTGTGACTAATTAGCTTAGCTAGCTAGCATACATTATGTAGGATCGGGTATGATAAGTCAAATAGGATGAACGACTTCTTAGAATATCATCCCGAGTATTAGCAACATAATTCAGCAAAAAAACACAAACCGACAAACTTTATCAAAGAAAAGAGCCAAAGATCACAAAGTCACCCGAGACATTTAGTCTCATTGGTCTGACTATTGGCCAGAGAGTGGTTGGACCGCTCAATCAGTCTGACCGGAACACAGGAGTACTCTGACCGCTCTACAAATAAAGGCAAAAAGAACACTACCCATGATTAGGAAAAAATACCAACTCTTAAATCACTAATCCAAACAAGATGAAACTTGGTACAAGCCTTCTCTAGATTGCTAGGAATCTATTCCATTCAATGATCATGAAGATCATAGCCAAAATTCTGACTTTTACCCAAAACAAGAAAGATTGCATCAGAACTGGGCAAAAGAGAAAAACTTGATAAGCACTTCCTTGTGAGTTCTGACTTTTACCCAAAACAAGAAAGATTGCATCAGAACCGGGCAAAAGAGAAAAACTTGACAAGCACTTGCTTGTGAGTCCTTGATGATCTAGATAACTTGGATATATTCTCATATGTCATAGAAAACTATATCACAGCACAAAAAGAGAGTAGAACTAAGGGAGACCAAGAACTCCTCAAAGCCACTTAAGATGGCAAGGAAATAAAAAAGAATACAGCATGAAAGATATAAAAAAAGTTCGATCTTTCATTACCAGGAAGGGATGAAGGATTACAACCACTCTACACCTTAGAGGACAAAGCTATCACAAGAGCATGAACACAAAACTTCCAACATAAGGAAACCTAACCCTAGATATTATCTCTCAACACATAAGGGCTTATATAGTGGAGACTCCCCATCTCACACTAAACCCTAATAATCAGCCCACACTTAGTAAATATAACCACATACAATTTAGGGAAATCTAGTAACCCACATACAAACATATTTTACACACACACTTGCGCGCTTTTAAAATCACGACTTCCTCATGGCTCTAATAGCCCGATAAGACACTCCATCCTTCATGACGTGACCTAATCTACCTTAGGCCACAGCCATGGTTTTGCAAATCGCCTCTCTACCCGATATTAGACAATTTATGTAATTGCCACCCACTGACCTCTACGATGCTTTTCATTAAAGCAAACTCCAATATGAAACTCGTGATGCCTAATGACTTGCCACCAAGCATATACTACTCTAGCCTTCTCCTGGATTGTCTCCACTTGAAACAGCTCAAGTTCAATGGCAAATCATATGCATGTACTTATCTCATATGCTTCTCCACTTGAAATGCAGCTTCACCCGGACTTATCCAACCCTCCATGGCCTCGGGCTCCTCTCTTAGCCTCGGTCTTACCGTTAACCACTAACAATCATCAAGCGTCCTACATATCAAAGAACAAACAATCATCCCAAACATAAGTGACATGCACTTAACTCTCGTTAGCAAACATCATATGGCACTCTCGGTTATGATTAACATAATGCATTGACTTTCGCCGTGACTAACACTTACATAGACTCCTGCCATGACAGGGGCGGATCCACGTTTACCAATGAGGAGGCGCAGGCCCCTGGGCAATTTTAATTTTTGTTGCTTAGAGTTCAAGTTTATACAGTGTATGCTCTCACATGCTAAAAACTAGTGCTCTTCCACATGTCAAGGGCTACATCTATATAAAAGAAAAAAAGGCTTAAACATATCATCAACACAGGGGGAGAAAAGAAAAGAAAAACATGAAGGACGTTGATAAAGCAAGACACTCCCAAAAATACATGTAAGTTGAAGTTAGCATGACACAACATATCAACTGATCGTGAAAATAGAACAAAATAATATAGGCTACTTGAACCGATCGAGCGTAGGCCACCAACTAGTCCAACCCCAACCAATGTCAGCCCAAGGCCCAAGCCAGCACCAGCCCCTAGCCAACCAAGTAGCCAACGCCAAGTCTAGACGACGCTTTACCTACTTTCCCTTGTTCCCCACGCGGCACACCACGCACACGTCTGCAATGGCGACGGGCTCGGCATTAGAGTTGCCATCGTCCAGGAGCCGCGGGCAGCTTCTCGCTTGTGCCTACGTGCGTCAGATGGTATGGTTAGATTTCTCGCTGTGTTAATCTCATGGCGCGTGCAAGTAAATAGCGTAAATCTTGGTGTATGTATGCAGTATGGTCGACGGTCACGGCAGTATGTGAGGTTGTCCACTTGTCGTCTCGTCCTGACTCTTTACTTTTAAAGTCCAAAAGTTCAATGATCTTCATAGCTAATGAAGTAATGATCAGACGACCAAAATAGATACTAAATTCTATGATTTAGATTTTTGAGTTTCAATTCTATAATCTTTAAAATGTTTTTAGGTCAGTGCTTTAATATTAGAGTGCCTTGTCTCGATTTTGCAACAATTGAATTAGAAAAATTTTCAATGTGTTTCAATATCTAATTCAGTGTTTTCTAACTTTTAATAATTGTCATCTCTCCATGGTAGGTAATCCGTAGTCATAGAGCAATTTCTAAAAAGAAAGGCACTAGGTCAAGTGTAAATGCTACCAATAAAGAAAGTCTAGAGATAAATTAGGAAGAAGAGATTCAGTTTGATTCAGGGAAAAGAAAAGGAATAGACGACTATCTTCCCAATCAGAAAGATGTGGTAAGAAGAAATTGCTTGGATAATAGGTATTGCCAACCTCGCACGTAAGATTTTTCATATACAATGTTTGGAAAGAAAAAGAGAAGATTTAACAATGCATGTTTTGATTAGTATGCCAGTTGACTTGAGTATAGTGAGTCTAAAGTTATGAAATTTAGAATATATTACAATCAACTATATTATTGATGGATGTATTTATAAGTATACGCATAAAGCATGAGGCCCCTATATCATTTTTGTTTTAGATCTGCCACTACGCCATAACTAACATCTGCAAGGACTCCCAAAAAAACTCCTATAGCAACAACATAATCGAGACAAAACTCATCTTACTCAACTCAGCACAGATTGATCCAATCACCAATCGACGGCTGGTCAGACCATCCCTGTCAACCTTGGTCAAACCCTGGTAACAGAGGAGCCAGTATAACTGCAGCAACCATATCGATTAGGCCGCTCGACATAGCTCTGATTGGACCGCTAATCACTTGACAGCAAAATCAGATATGCAAATGACATACAATCAAACTCAAACTTCGATAATAAAGCACAAACAAAGTCAAAGGGCTCGTGCCTTGTAGCTTTGGTTTATAGTTTTTGGTTGCAGGATATAACTTTTAAGTTATTTGTGAGAGATAGTATAGAGTAATAAAAAATTTACATATAATCTTAAGCTATATAAATAAAATCACTACGTTATACTAATATCAACAAATATTAATTCGATCTACTTGGCGTAGGCCACTAAACTTGTCGGATGAATTGATGTTCATCGATCCTTCGCCCTCGGCGTGCTAGCTAAAGCCTAGCCTATTCATGCGGAGGTGTCCCATCGGTCGATGCGGAGGATCAGGAGTGTATGACCATCGTACATAGTGGAGCAGCCTACCTTGCCGCTCACTTTATTCCAGTGCATTCCATGCCATGCCATGCCATGCCAACGTGTCTCTGTCTGCCCGTCTCCACCTTCAATCCCTCTCTTTTCCTCCCTTTATTCATTTCCATCTGCGCGCTTGCTTTCTTTTCCCAACATGCATGCATGCATGCATGCATGGTCTGCTAATTCTATTTGTTTAACTAGAAAAGGGGCCAATCAGTCATATCTACAGAGATATCAGATCAAGGTCCAACGGTGGATACTTCCTCACATCTCTCCACACGTTTTGATATTTTTGCTTTTTTAAAAGCTTTTAGCTTTTAACTTATCCCAGCAATCACTATTCATTACATTAATAAATTGTAGCCAAAAGCCATAAACTCTATCATCCCCTCCTCTCTATTTTGGTGGGTTTTTTAGGCTATGGCTTATGGTTTTAGTTTAAAATTTTGAATTCTAGTTGTTCGCATGAGAGAGTACGGAGAGAGACACTCGCGTATGATTTTGGCCAATATAGATGAATTTGATATTGTATCTACTACAATCAACTCGTAGAACTATCTTTAAAATGCACTATTTAAAGAGATAGCTACAAAAGATATAAGCCAAAAGGCCCGGCAATTGCATATACGCCAGTCGTCGAGTATTGACCTATACCCGCTAAATCACAACCGCAGATGACCCACTCCCACCGTCTACGTAACACCTAGCCCAACATTGGCTGCTGTCGTTGCCTCCCCCTCCCCACCTTGCTTCTAAGGTGAACCCTAAAACCCTAACCGCAGTTAAAGCCTCAATTGTTAAAATCCGACAAAGACAATACATACTCCCCCTATTATGCCAGGGGGAAACGCCGCGCGGAGGGAGCGGCCACGTAATATTCTCATTTGGGTATACCCATTGAATAGTATTCCACCAATTAATGGCTGGTCCTGATAATTGGTGGGTGGCGAAAAGAACTTTTTCATTGTCCGTACATTGGATGGCGTTCAATTTCATCTCGATATTTTGTAACCAGTTATCAGCGCTCATCGGTTCTGTTGCTGATGAAAATCCCGGTGGTCGAGTCTTTAAGAAAATCCCAAATTTAAATGCAGTCGCACTTGATATTGATGTTAATTCTTCTGGCGACGCTTTTGTAATGAGCTGTTCCAATACCCTTGCTTGTTGTTCTAGTATTCTGACTTGTCCTTGTCTGACTTCAATCCAGGTCTTCTCTATGATGGATACAACTTCTTTTATGTCAGATAAGGCTTCTGTCATGGTGGATAGGGCTTTCGACAAGGTGAATAATCTGTTCTGATTTTCATTGTCCATCTGTTGCACCATCAAATCTTTAGTTTGCGCAATGACTTTTCGTTTGATAGTAATCAAAACTTAGGAATCAGTCCTGTAACACTTCTGGGCTTAGCAGAGGAAGTGAGACGAAAACGAGAGAAGAGCAAAAAGAAGTAGGAGAAAAGATGAAGTGAAATTAAATGATGTTTCTGATTGCTTCTGTAGAACACCTCTTCAAAATCTACTTGCTTACTTGCAAGGATAAATCCCACATCTGCTAGCCAACATTCGTAAGCTAAATTCATTCTCATATTATTCTTGTACATGGGCTTAAAATCCAATGCCCTTTCTAATTTAGTTTCTACTTCACACTAGGGGACTATATCCTAGTTATGACCTCATTTTTGTCGATAACCTCGAACAATTATAATGATTCCTATGCTCCACCGAAGATGTAATTCCTATTGCGTTCTTCTAACTTTATTAATCATATCATGGCTATCTAAAGTCTATAAAAATTCCAACTTCAACCATGACTATAAATCCAATATCAAGCCTTATAATCCAATATCCTTAATTTAAACCCACCGATATCATTTGTATCCATATTCCTTAAAAATCCAATTATTTTTCATTATCAACTCATAATCTTAGTCGACTCAATTCAATTATTAACTAAGCTTCTTGCTATTTTCTTCTCATTTAATTCATCATTTGAAAAACCCACCAAGGATAATATCATTAATCAGATTTTTAATCCAATAATCATTATTATCAATATCCACCAAGAATATTATCATTGGTTAGGCCTAAAATCCAATAATTATCATTATCACATTTCCTTTTTTTTCCTTTTTTTTTGATCCAACAAACTCTATCACTTTATCCATTCATATTCTTCCAATATTAACATAATTCCACCAATATCTTCGATTATCATCGTCTCATATTTTGATCCCTTATAGGTCATCTACTCCCTTGTCTGAACTTCCATGGTTACAATTCAACCTATTTGTTGCAATCAGAAATTTGCATTTAATTTCTTCTGAGATTTGCCTGATAGGTAAGGAGAGATCAGAACAGAGTAGGTAAGAATTAAAGACGAAATGGGATAGGAGCAGAGTTTTTAACATACTCTTTATTTAAAATCAAGAATTTAGTTTTGCACGAATCACTTATATAGCAGCCTACAGGCTAAAAGTGCAATTCAGCTATTAATACAAACAGAAATTTTCGTCTATTTAAATGGTTTTACCCTTTGCATCAAGGATATCAAACGGGTATTATTTGCTAACTACTCGAGCAATGACCTTATAACTTTTCAAAAGGAAAAGTTTTTGATTGGGGTATATACACTACTCCTCTTTAACATTGTTTTTAAGGTTTCTTAAGCTAGGGTTAGCATTTGTTTCATTTGGTCAGCATGAAGTTAGTCTAAACATCTACTCGCATTTTAAGCTTTTTGACAAAGCCCAAAAGGAAAGCTTTTGCTTTTTGTCTAAGAAGGGTAAGATAGAAATAGAAAAGGTAAGACAACAATAATACTTATGGTTTTCCAAATTCTTTTGTATTTGAAAGTATGGTTTTGTGAAATCGTAATCTTATCGTAACCAAACCTACACTTAGGGTCATCCTACGGTCAAGCAAGCGGGCTCTGATACCACTCTGTAACACCCTCATTTCTGGGAGTATTATGAAATCATCGCAGTTGCCCAGGACTGTTCAACTGCGAGTACATCCATTGAGCGTATAACATTGCCAACACAAGCTTAAGCGTAAAAGTGAACTTTATTGCAATATAGGGGCTAAAAGCCAAGTATTACAGCAAGGCCAACGGCCTTTAGTTACATTACAGCAAAAGATGCCACAGGCACGCCTGAGCGGAGAACGACCCTAATTCCACGCTTCATCAACCTCGTACGGAATCATTTCTTCATCTTCTCTCGCTTCCTTAGAATTAATGATTTCTGTTTATGTTTTTAGCAAGCATGAGTACTACCACTTGTACTCAACAAGTCACATGGAGCGTAATAATAATTTCATGCATGGTATATCAAGAAAAAGGGGATAAAGTCTATTATTTTATGTGGATGCAGTTTTAGTTGGAACCATTTGAAAACTCTAAAAAGGTACTTCATTAAAGTAAAAGGGGGGGGGGGGGTTTCAAGCTTGATTACCATTACTCAATATTACCAAACCATTCCAAAACTACTTATGCCTTGATACTGGATTCACCCACTAAACACAGCTTCGTTTACCGGAAGCACGGCGTATTCGAATACCATTTGTCATGACTTTGCAAAGCTGCCCAGCTTTACCCACAAGATCCCTTAACTCCCGCGATAGAGTTAAGACAACAAGAATGTTCACTGCTCAATTCTCTATATAGACTCCGCCCAGTAGGTGTTTAATCTCGACAAGCTCGGATGACCCCACGGATCTCGTCCGACTCATCGCAGTCCTACAGTTGTATGGTTAACCACCTCCCATACGGACTCACCCTCTGTCTCCCCCTTTCCAGTTGCAGAGGTTCAATTGAAGTTGAGCAGCTACTAAGCCAGGTTTGACGAAGTCAAGTTTGACCAAATCAACGCTTATGGTTGGGCGGTTACTATGTCCGTTACTCAGCATAAGGGTCTAGTCCTTACATTTTTAACTGAGGCATCATCCACACACGAACCCAATTTCAGTACACGCGGTACTGCCACCAACCCACAACCAGCCTCCACCCTAGGATAAGGTCCTCGGATCCACCTCTGCGATCCTCATTTATCCTATTCCCAACTTTCTAAAATTCTAGACCAATACCAAACCTTAACAGTATAGAGATTCAATGTGATCCTAAACTACCATGTTATTAATAATCTTATATTTTATGTTACTAGGTCTTGTCAAGGTGAATGTGACCATCAAGTTAAACTGGGCTTTTCGGGTGGTAGGACATAACTAGTATCATGTCATTCTAAACATTGATTGTACATAAAATAACAATGCGCAAATACATAATGAAAATACAGTAAATAAATAACTTAGGGAATGTAGGATCAACATGATCAAAAATATGTGTGACTTGCCTTGCGAACTTTCGATTTCGATTATTTCGTATTCTTCAGTGGGCCGGGTCTGGACTTGAGCTTTTCCCTCCTGCTCTTGCGAAATCTCGACTTCGTAAACTAACGCAAAACAAATAAAACAAATTAATTCCATGCTCGAAGGAATGAGCGAGGAATAAAGAAAATAAAATAATAAAGAAAATCCGAGAGACTCCATTAAATTGAGGATATTGGATTATGGGAGGGCTATATGGGGAAATGGGCCTTGGATTTGGGTTGGCGGGCTCGAAACGAATCCGGGGAGTATAAATATGCATTTTGGACTTTGGGCTAGTTACTGTTCATTGGGCTCGGTGCACTGTTCATCGGGCTCGAATCCGACTCGGTGGGCGGGCTCGATCGAACCGCGTCATTTGGGCTCGAGCCGGCTGGAACGAGCGCGGGGCGCGCGGCTGGGTCTAACCGCGTCGGTGCGGCTCGGGTCGGTTACTGTGCTTCTTCTTCCTCCCGCCCGAGCGCGCGCAGTGAGCAGAGGAGTGAGGTGACGGGTGGCGGTGGCGCTAGAGTGAACTGCGACGGCGACCAAGGGTATGGACGGGTTCCTGAGGGCGAGGAGGTTCCATTTTCGGTGATTGTGGGCCCAGTGGAGGCGGCGATCGCCGGCGGTGGACTTCCCCTTTCCGCGGCCATTTTTGAACTTGCGGTGAGAAAAGGGCCTCCTAGGGCAATTGGGCTGGCAATTGGGCATCCTAGGGAGGTAGGGAAGGTTAGAGGGGGTTCGGCCGAAGCTCGGAAGGCTTGGGTCGGGCCGGCCATGGTGGCCGTGGGCGGCGGTGAGGTAGTGAACGGCGCCGGGGAAGGAGAGGGATTGGGAAACTAGGGCAAGGCTTGGGAGTTGCTTCTAGAGTTATGGGGAGGGTGTAGGCGGAGGGAATCGGGAAATAGACGGCCGGAGATGGGGTATTGAATTAGGGTTCCGCAATTGGGGATTTGGCGATTACCGGCGATGGAGAGGGAGAGGGGCGCTTGGGGAGGTTCGGTGAGCTACAGGGGGGCTAATGGGTCCCAATGAAGGGCTCGACCGGGCTTAAATAAGCGGGAAAGGCGATTAGCACCGAGAGGCGGCGGGGAAAAATCCCGGTGGCGGTGAGCTGGAGCTCGGGAAGCCTCGGACGGCTTGGGCGTTACTCCACGACAGTCAAGGGGTCAGGGGTAGCAGTTGTACGGGGCGGCTGCGGCTGTGAGAGGAAGGGGCGAGAAAACGGTGGAGGCGGAGGCGAAACAAGGCACGGGAGCAGCGGGGGCGGTCGGTGGCGTCCAACACCGGGGCAGGCGCATTTATGGCGGGCGTACGACGGCTGACAGGCGGCCTGGAGCTGGCAGGGGCGCGCGGGCGCGCGAAGGCGCGAGAAGGGGTGGCGGCGGCAAAATCAGAGGCGGCGGTGACGTTTTCGGCTGGTGAACAGTGCCGCGCCGAAATCCTCGGTTTCCACCGTGATCACGCCGTGATGGGGAGGGTTAAGGGGCTGTGATGCTTTGAGATTGGTGGAGAATAGAGCTAGGGAGGAGATGGAGCTCAAATCAAGGGCAAATCAAATTCAATTTGAATTTTGCAAAAATTTGGTTTGTTTCAGTATTCAAAGTGAGCCCGATCGCAAAAGGTGCAAATCTCACTAGAGCATGTATCTCGAGGCATACAAGTAAGGTTACACTATGTACAATGATGTGATCTTATCTGTCTATAAACATTGCCATATATGACACGAGATGATATAGAGAAGGGAGAGGGAGCATAGAAAGTTGGGTCGTCTCTCATGCAGTAGTCAGATGTAATACGATAAACAAGACATATTGTATCATTGATAAGCTGTCTATAGAGACATGCAAAAAGACAACATATTGTATGAACTGTCTTTAGTACCGTCTATAGATAACATGAAGAATATTATAGATAGTAGTTATCTATATCATTGTACATACCCTTAGAAGAGTGATTCATATAAGGGCAAGAAGATAGGCCTGATGCTTAATTATCAAAACCCTTGATTGGCTATCTCCTGTCTGGCTAGCTTGAAAGTAAATATTCGGTCAAGAGTCAACCAACAACAATTCGGGTATATTTTTTGAAAATATTAGTTTTAGGGTATATACTCATCTACAACAATTCAAATGAAACATATAAGTTTGAAAAAAAATACTCAAATTCAAAGTTTTGAACGAATTTAGATCACATACTTTGCTGATTTATATATATAATCAGCATATACCTACAATCAAACTATCATAAAAAAGGCAATTACAATTCAAAATTTAGTTCAAACTTGTTTGAACTAGTGAGTAAACTAGTTAAACTTGACTCCAAAAATTTTAAAAAATTTCGCACATGATATATACCTGCTTTACACCGAGGATATACACACACACGACGCTGAAATGGGGCACCATGGTGTCTGAGCACCAAACCTCCCTGCCTTTCGATTGCTTTTAGATGCGTGTAAGTGTAATGATATATAATATATCAGACAAATCCGTTAACATTCATTAATTCAAAAAAGCATCAGTTTGGAAAGGAAGTTATTGATTTAGATTGATTTAGCATGCTGAATCAATTATGGATAGAAAGTCTCAAATCATGGGGTCTGAACACCATGGTGTCCTCATTGTTTATACTATATATAGAGGGAGCATATCTAGTGCTAAAGCCCTATTCAATACTAATATGCTAATGGCAATCCTGGCCATCAGATTCAGCTTGGATGGCCTAGATCGAGGTGGGTGAAACACCTATTCTCACTTATACACTTTTTCAGAAATACCCCACATGATTGAAATATTTCACAAATCTCAGCTCACTTCCCTTTGTCCCTCCCTCTCGCCTCCCTCTTATCGCTCTCTCTCTTGCCTCCCGGTCGTCGCCCTCCTTGTTGCCCCACCGCCCCCAGCAGTCGCACTCCTCCTCCCCCTGGCCCTCCCACTCACACACACCCCCTCTTGCGCCGCCTGCACTCAGCCACCGCCATGCCAACCTCTCCGCCACAACGAATGAGCAAGGCGGCCCGACGAAGAAGAGGTGCCCGTCGACGAAGATGACCAGATCCTGTCACCAGAGATGAGGACAGCGCCCAGATCCGACCTCCCCAGCCTCCCCATCGCCTCCCTCCGCACCATCCTAGTAGTGTCGTCGCCTCCTCCTCACGACCTCGCCATTAGACTCCCGCGCCACCTCACTGCACCACCTTACATCGCCAACAACACCCTCCTTTGCTTCTCCCACCCCAAAAAGGTGGAACAAGATCCAAAGTGCTCCCACATCCGGCTCCTCGTTCGTCGGATGGAACCGGAACCCAGTCGAGAACTTGGTCTTCTCGTGTCCTCCGCTCTTCTTCTCCTCCCCCTCTACCATGTTGGCGAGTCGTGACGGTGTTCTCGGGGTCATAGAAATTCCTGGTCTGTAGAGAAGATTGCTGAAACGTGATGACGAGCAGAGCGGATGCCTCATGAGCGCTGCGCGAGACGAGCGCAAAACGGAATCGCCGAGACGATTTTTCAGCGACTCGGTTCTCGCCTAGGCTCTGCTTGCTGTGATCGCTCAGGCTGCTAGTTGCTTTATTTCTTTGCGTGTTGACGCTGAATGCCGCTCGCTGTTCTAGCCGTACGACACGCGCGCGGAGGCCTCGGGGAGCACCGAGCGCGAAACAGAATCACCGAGACGATTTTTTTAGCGACTCGGTTTTTCGCTTGTGCTCTGATACCACTTGTTACAACTTTGATCCTGGAGAAAACGCATACATCGCAAATAATCTAAGAGAACACGGAAGAAATTTCTGAATTTTTTTCTCTTATTTGCTCCCCCTTTTTTCTTTGTTTTTTCTCTCGCTTCTTCTTCCTTACAAAACTGGGTACAAGCCTCTCCAATATATAGGGATAATACTCTCCTACTCGTATTCCGATTCGGACTTCAAGTTGGACTCAACTTCAACTTGAGTTATATATGGAGACGGACTCTACTACGTGTAGGACTCAAAGTCAAGATTATTTCTAACATAAGTCATACTTAATGCTGTCCCAATGTTTTTATTATTTTTGTTTTTGTTGCATTAGAAATGTAGAATGTTCTGGCACCGAAATATTCTATCGAGAAGTAGAAAGACTGAAAATATTGATCAGCATTGATCTTTCGTGGATGTTGACGAATCTCTTTCAGAGACCCAGAACTACCGTTGTTTAGTTTCCTTGTATAATGGGAGCCCGGGCTTATGTTTTTGTTTACAAATTCCGAACATTAGATAAATAACGTGTATCTGAAATGTTTAATCAAACAAAGTTGGTTTCCTTTGTGAATTGTGTAACCATCCTATTCGCCCCCCCCAGCTGATTCATAATGAAAGTGTTTGTTGTTGTTGTTAACTTGTTATGGTTTTTTATATGTATGTCTCTATATCTAACCATTGGTGAGGTTCAGAGTTCAGACTGGTTTGGTGCAATTGTTATGAACTGAATAGGGGTAGCAATAGCTTGTACTCAAGGATGATTTAACTATGAATGGAACAATCTAATGATAAAATTGTTAAAGTCTATAGTTGAAGCAACCCATGAAGCCTGCCAACCCACATAGTGCCATGAAGCCCGCATAATGTTGCCTGCAAATGTCTTGTAGCTGATGCGGGCATGGCCGAACTGACCGTGGACATGCCCACTTTCACTCTTAATACTTGGTGGCAATTCATTGTATATAATTCTTAAATACTTTCAGTGCTATTCATGGCATTTCTAATGAAACATTCATATTTCTTTTCATTTTCCAAATTGGAGGAAGTCCATCTTTTTGCCTCATTCTACCAACTCAAGATTTCTCTTCTTTTTTCACTTCCATTGTGTTATCTTGGAGCTCAGATGCGATCACCTTCTGCCATGCCTCACAATTGGCATTGACGTGAATGTGATGTTCAGGAAGTGCATTTGAGGTTTTCAGTTTGTTGATTGGTGGTTCATGTGTGTGTATGTGGTATTCCATTTTTCTCATGTGTACTGGACTATGAACATTACAGGATTGGTAACTTTGAGTTCACTGGAGAATTTGCCATATTTGACCTTTTGGATATCCCACTATACCATGGATGGATAGTGGATCTTCAGGTATGTATTTTCCTAGTTTATGCTTCTTTCAACATGGATATAAACAGAATTAAATCAATCTCAACTCTCAAACTTTCTAACAATAAAAGAATTGCACCAATCCGACTGAAATCTTGTTGTGCCTTTGCTCCAATCTCTTTCTTTCTCCTGTTGAACTAGTTTGATTTATAGTTTTGAATCACTGATGCTTCGACTAACTCAAAATTTCTAGCGATATTATTGTACCATTAGGTTTTGGTATACAATAGTTTACTTGTGTAATTTACATTATTAAACCAAGGCTACTTTTCAACATAGTTTGATGGAATAGCATGTGCTTACTAGTAACATGCCAATAGTGTAAACATCTCTGTTCGCGAGCACAAGTTGTTCTTCACTCTCCTGCAAATGAAGCAGAATTCATTATACTGTTTGTATCTATATTTGCAAGGATTCTTAATATTCAATTGATATTGGATGGTATGCCATATACTTTGTTTATTGCCATCTGACATTGTTTTTATAGTTTATCTCATGATTCAGTAACTTGTGGGATATTCTCTTGGTGAAAACATGGTATCTGTAACAAAAGGTATTGTGTCACACATTGAGGTGCTATCTCTTGGCTCATTCAGTTTTATCTACATCATATTTTTTGAATAGACTCTTTCCCCAACAATGTAATTTGAAAATATAAGATAGCTGAAATGAAAAATATTGTGCTAAAATATAAATTATTTTAAGGGTTTTAGAGTATATAATACGTTTCTTTATACCGTAACAATATATGGGCATTCCCCTAGTGTGTGTATATATATTCTCTAGCTGGTAGGAGTGTTTCTCTTTTCCAAGGCGATGAAGACGTTGGTGAGGTTATCCAGCTTGCCGCCGTTGCTGCGGTAGTATGCCTCGAGCAGGAAGCGGTACCTGCGGAAGAGGCCGCCCATGGCGTCCCACCCGAAGTGGCTGCCCAGCATCGGCTCCACAACCGCCCGGATGGTGCTCGCCGTCTCCGCGGCCAGAGTACTCAGGGCATCTACTGCGGCATTATCCCTTGGCGGGGAGCCGCTGAGGCGGCGGCTGGTCTCGAAGAGGTCCATCCTCTTGAGGGTGAAGGAGCCCTCGTCGTGGATGACCTGCCTGAGCTCCTCCGGGCATGGCCCGTAGAAGGGCGCGTTGAAGCCGTCCACCTTGGCCGCGTCGACGAGACCCGCGGCGGCCATGTCCATGAGAGCCTCGGCGAGAAGGTCCCAGAGGTAGCAGTCATGCGCGGAGGGGAGCGTGGTCCTCCTGGCGACGAAGGTGAGGATGAGGAGGCCGCCCTGGCGGATCTCCGCCGCGCGGCACGAGAGGAAGAGCGAGAAGTCTCTCTGGAACTGCATCCTGTAGGCGTCCAGCACCGTGGCCGGGCTGCCCTCGGAGACGTAGATCCTGCCCTTGTTCACGCCGCCGCTACTCCCAGATCCATCCTCAGGCGCCTGCATGCGTACGTACGTGTAGATCAATATATAATTAAGCAGTGCTCCTACATCTTTCACTCTAGCAAGAATAGCATGGAAGATTCATTCATTACCTTGGATAGGAAATGTAGGCTGGATGATGAGACGACGTAGTCGAGGCTCGCCGCCGGGAAGAGGCGGCCGTAGAAGGATCCCGGCCGCGCCGAGACGAAGCACCCCTCCAGCTGCTGCTCCGTGGTGGGCTCTGGCAGCAGGCGGAAGACGCTGTTGAAGTCGTTGGTCGGGAGGTCGTTGAGGAAGACGTGGAACTCCGGGGGCGCCTCCCCCGGTACTGCTAGCCTGGCGCACTCGGAGAGGACGGCCTGGACGGCGTCGGACGCCATGAGCAGCGCGTTGGGCCCGGTGGCGCAGCCGAGGTCGGCGATGGCCATGGCGGCGGCGGGGCGGCGCGAGCGGTACAGGGCAGCCGCCATGTCCTGCCGCTCCTTCTTGGTCACACGAGCGATCATCCTCTGGAAGTCGGAGTTGTTGGTGTAGCTCATCTCTCCGGCTTCTGCACTGTTCATGCCGACGACTCCGCCGCCGACTGTTGCCAGCACCTCCATGCTATATATTAATTAGGCACCTGCACCTGCACCTCTCTCTCTCTCTCTCTCTCTCTCTCTCTCCGTTGAGTGAGCCTGTCGATCGATGGATGGTCGATCGTCTCTCTCGATCTGCTGGTTAATTAGCTCAATATATGCGTTACATGCATATTTATAGCCGGCCGCCGCTAACTCTTGCCTAGTACATCTGCGCAGCAGGAAGCTAGACTCGCTGGCGGAGCGGTGCGGCGCTCGTCGTCGTCGGCATCCACCGTCCAGACGCGCGTACAATGAATTGCAGCGTGTAATTCACGCACGCGCGCGCGAGTTTTACGCACGTGTGTATATATACTGTTTTCTTTTCTTAGGAGTCGACAGGGACACGTACGGACAGTGACCGTATACGTACGTACATGTATGTGTGGTCGATCGAGCTACCAGCCACGTGTGCACTACACGTGCGTCCGTTATACTCGCACGTGCATGCTTACATGTGTCCGTCATCGATCGATCGTACTCGGGGGTGTGTGTATATATATCACCACGCGTATGTATATATGGTCTCACTTAATTTAACTTAAGTTTGAATATATCTTGGATCCGACGTTGATATACACACACTAGTTGAGTATTCGTGTGTTGCTATAAAAAATCATAATACCCACCATGACATCAAACCATCGTTGTTGTGTGCTTAGGTTGCGTTAAGCCATCAACTCTGTCGAAACTTGGTTAAGACCCATCTCGAACTCCCCCTCTCTGTTCCTCTCGCTCGCGCACACCATCGCCGGAGATGCACCATGTGAAGTAATAGAAAAGAAACAACCAAAGTCGTATCTGAAAAACCATAAAAAGTCATAAATGTCAAGTACAAAAGAACGGATGAAGTATCTCAAACACCTAATGTAGTAGTATATGTCTAACTAGATTTTCTGAGCATCATAGAACATATGTATGCGTATCAATTTCCAGCAATTCATTTTGTGGAGAAAATCAATTGCACCCATCACCATTTGAATCTCTTAGCATTTTGGTGATTAATGATTGTTATTTCGTCAAGTAACTTGTGTTTAAATGATGTCAAGGTTAGTTAGGTCTTGGTGACGATAATGGGGTGTTCTTGGCTATTCGTGGAGCCTCTAGTGTGTCGATGATGGCAAAGCAAGATGCTTATTAAATATTAAGGATCTTGTGACTAGAATTGATCTAAGGAGTCGAATATGGATCAATTTAGTGATATATGTTATCTTTTTTCTTGGGCCATACTATTAAGGGTGGTTCAAAGGCTAGTAGGTTGAGCTTTGTGAGGTTTGGTATCTAGATATGGTGCACAGTGGTTCAAGGCTAGTAGCTTGAGCTTTGTGAGGTTTAGTATCTAGATATGGTGCACACTAGGTTTTTCTAGCTCAGTTCTAGTTAGAAAGTTCCAAGGATCAAGTTTGGTTGAGAGAATCTCAACCAAAATTTGGATTGATTTGAGCTAAGTAAAAAAAACAACATGGCCAAATTATCTAGGTTGAGGCATACTATCTCAACAGGATGGTGTTTTTGGTGCTCAGTCGAGACTCATATATCTAATTCTTGTAACATTTGCCTCTATTTTGCAAATATGTTTTGTAAATGGTTGAAGTCCATGTACCTATTCCTTGTGGTATGATCTAAGTTTATAAATGTGTTTTGTAAATTGTTGGTCATACATTATCCCTTGATATGATCTAAGATTGTTTGTTGCTATTTCTTTGGACTTAGACCATAGTAGTGACTCTTTAGATTTCTTATGACTTCTTCATTGATCTAATATATTTGAGATCATGCAGATAGGTGGGTTGTGTAAACCTCTAAATAAGCTTTCTATAAAGTCTGAGATCACTCAATTTCAACATCAAAGTTAAAAGCTATGACCGTTTTTCTAGTGTTGTCTATGCTGAAATATAAAATCAGTAATACCGATTTTAGCAAGTGGTACTACTGCTGTGTGATAGTACCGATCTTACAAGACGGTACTACCGCACTAAAACTGCAACTGCTAGTTTTTTGAACCCCAAATAGTCGTTGAACAATAGGTGCAGTAGTACCTGCCATACACGGTGATAGTACCACAAATGCCGATTTTCCTAAGTTTCATCTACAACAGCTAGTTTTTATGGCATGTGCTATAAATACCCCCTTGGCCGGTTAAGAGACCATCATTTGGCACTCCATTTCATTCGCTTGATCTAGTATGAGCTTCTACTCTCAATTGTGCACATGTTGCACCTTATGAGCAAGGAAAGAATTCTCTAGTTGCATATGTTCCATCTAAAGGTGGATTTTATATCTATTTGAGGTTATGTATTCGTTGCACTTAATGAAAGTCAAGTAAGCGGGCTTGACTTAGTACTCCTAGAGGTTGCCGATTCCTAGATGACGTCGAAGGCGTCGTGCTCGATAATCTTCTCAAAAAAACTTATGAGAAGGTCTAACGTGTTGTAAAGATTGAAACTCATCTACCCGAAGCAGAAAAAAGCTACTGCTAATAGAATTAAGATGTTTGGCTTAATTTACGATACTTTTGCCATCATGCATAGAGCTGATTCAGAAATCCGGATGGCGTGAGCAGCAGCATCCGATTGGACTGAGCAACGACCAGTAAAATATACACTCACTTAACAACTTTCTACAAGGTACGATAAACCAAGCCAGACGAGCACCAGGCAGAGTACAATTGATCTTACAGCAATGTGCATACAGGTTAGAGGCACCAAGGATGAAATTTGTCAGAAATAATCCAGTGAAATTGCATGCAGTCTCACCGGAGAAAACATCATACAGGTGGTCTCTTTGCTCCACTGCACCAAAAACAACTCAGTAACAGCACCATTCACAAACATCAAATCACAGTGATAGGAGTTCAATGAGACTAGATCATATCAACGGTGTTTCACAACATCTGCACAGGCGCATAATTCACAAATGCTATAGATCAACAAGACCCAAGCAGAATAAAGAGGAATTTCTTCATTATGCATCTTACATTCGAATGCAGAACAGTATTTACAGACAGACAGACCCATGGAACTCATACTACATTTAGCAGACACAGGATGTAGATACAAACGGAGACCTCATTTATGTACATCCGAAAGCTCTCTTACGATTGTGCAGTTTCAAAAGCCACAATCAGAAGGGCAACGACAACTTAACTCAATAGGTAGGTACTAGCTTAAAAGAAACTGGTTATATCCTGGGTGCAGAAAAATTTACAGGTTGGGATAGCAAAATAACGTTAGGGTCAATGGGGATGACGATGAAATGCTCAGGCAAAGGTAACTGCACAATGGGGCTCTTTGTTCCCGCAAGCAAAACCTTCGACTCTTACTTTTGGGCTGCTCGCCCCGCAAGATGGAGAACCTACTTCCACTCTTCCAGCCGGCTTTTTGCCGAAAGAACCCCCTAAAGGAGAAAAGGAAGGTGTGTTTTTACCAAACTGCGGATCATGGACAACA
The DNA here is from genome assembly GCA_017311315.1 of Dendrocalamus latiflorus. Classification (NCBI taxonomy): domain Eukaryota; kingdom Viridiplantae; phylum Streptophyta; class Magnoliopsida; order Poales; family Poaceae; genus Dendrocalamus; species Dendrocalamus latiflorus. The sequence continues at coordinate 34,478,222 of CM029661.1, read as the reverse complement.
GGGTTGTTAGTGCGTACAGGGGGTGAGCCACAGAAAAAGCCCACCTGGCTGCTCAAATCAGTATCAACATCAGGGACGTTCTGAAACAAGAGAAAATTGGAAATCAGGTACACAGAATATGATGCTGCAGATAGCAAGCACGACTTAGCAATGTCAGTAGCAACAAACTACAGATACGGTACCTTGCTGAGGATGAGATCAATGATATCCGAAACAGGGTCTGCCCTACCCACTGGTAGCGCACTGCATTCATGGAGCAACACAGGTCAGCAAAAAAACAGGCTTGTGCTTCAGCTATTGAAAAATTGTAATGATATCGACGCTTTTGCAAAACATGGCACGCAAAACGTACATCCCTATGCCATTCTTCTTGCCCTATGCCATGCTTCTTGCCTACTTTGGAGGTGTTCTTATTGGCTGCGGCAGATAGTTTTTGACTAAAAATGAATAATAGTTGCTTTTAGAAGGAGGGGGCAAGCGGTGAGAAAAGAGAGGGAAAGATGCGTGCACAAGACGCGAGAGAGAGAGAGAAGTGAGGTGTGTGATCCGCCCGTGACCCCTGCCTTATCCTCAAAGCGAGATGGGGGCAGGGGAGGAATAGAAAAGCCGCTTCGAGAAGCCAGGTGTTCATATTTGTTTATGGCTTCTCCGAGTAGAAGCCAAAAGTAGAAGCTTTGTCACAATATGCAACCCTATGTAATGTTTATTTCTTACTTTGTCGTTACATGCGTATATACTTGCTATCGCAAGCTTCTAACTTACGTATGTAAAACCCTCTTGTCAAAGAATCTCCCGATGAGTATAGCCTTATGTCATGTTTCGTGCTACATTGTCTGCATGCATACTTGCTAATGTTCCATAGCACACATGCCTCTATCTGACGTTGTCTTCTATGAGAATACACAAACATATAGCCTACGCAATCCTGTCATATCCATTCAAAATTTAGCAAGTATGCCTCCATGTGTATAACAGGGTATTATATCTGCTAGACTAGAAGAATGTAACATTGGAGGTCAAATTGGATGAAGAATGGACAGCGAAGTACTAACCCATTGGGCTTGGGGCTGGCCCTATTCACGGATTCCATAAGGAATGGGGGGCGGGAAGCGCGGCGAGGCTGAGGGCAGATGACGTCGATGCGAGCGACAGGCTGCGCATCCATCTGCCAAAACCTTGACCTTCGGTCGGGCATGGGTTCGAGTTGCTGCCCCCCTCCTCCCGCGCTGAGCATCATCGTGCAGTGCTCCATATCTTCCGCAGCCTCCTGAGAAACAAACAACACAGGACCGTTGCCGCCGTTGAGCAAACAAGGATTTCTGTTCGTGCACTTTTTTTTTAAAAAAAAAACGGATCTGTTCGTGCTAGTCATATGTGATTTTCCCAAAAAAATAAACAAGGAAAGTTGAGAGGCAATCTACGAAAAATAGCAGATTTGAAACGAAAAGTCAAAAACCAGGATCAATATTTTCAGATCCATGGTTTGCGCTAAAACTCAGCAAAGGAATTTGTTAGAAAAAAGAGAGACTCGGAAGGAATTTACAGAGAAACTAGGATGCGTAAAAGTAAGATATGTGAGCAGATCTGGTACCAGATCCGGCCCTCGACTGGCTGGCAGATCCACCAGATCTCCGAAACCCTAATAGCAGGCAGGCTAGGCTACCACCAGATCCACCCCCCTCATCTCCACGCCGCCTCCCTCCGCCTGGAGAGCGGGTCTCTCTCTCTCCCTCCCCTCCTCTCGCTGCTTCTTGCTATCCTAGAACGCCCCCGCCCCGCTCCGCTCTCCGAGTTGTGAGGGATGGCTTGGTTGCCTGATGATGCCAAAACAAGCAGGCCCAACCAGATATCGGTACGGCCCGGCCTGGGTCCGAAACGGCTGACGGGTCTGTACCATGTGCATGTTCTTTTTTACTGCAGCTTATGGCTTATGGCTATGGTTTGTGACTTTTGAACTGTTTATATGAGAGATGACAGAGTAATAGAAACTCACGTGCGGTTTTTGCCGATATAAATGAAGTCAGTAAAGTATATACTACAATTAACTAGTAGACCCTATCTTGAAAAAATACTCCATTTAAAAAGATAGTTACTGTAAAAAAGCCAAAAAACAGCTTTTAGAAGCTGAAAAGAACAGGACCCATGTCGGCTCGTGGGTCGAGATGTTGGCCCAGACACGGTCTTGAGAGATTCATGCCATGCCGGACCAGCATAAGTCTCGATTGGTCCGCTGGGCCAAGGAGGCACGACACATCTATGTACCCCGTTTAGCTTGTTCAGACTGAAAATTTTGAAAAAAAAATGAATAGTTAAAATGTGTAGAATTTAAAAAAGACATAGTAAATTATAGAAATTACATGAAAAACACATTAAATTATAAAAATGGTAGAAGACATAATAAATTGTAGAAATGTAATAATGAGCTTTATTCCTGCTAAAATGGCTGCCTCATTAAAAACTTTGCCAAGTAAAAACTCAACTCAAGAAAGTATTAGCAAAGAAAAAAGAATACAACATGTAGCTCAGCATTACAAGTGAAAAAGCATAAAAGTACAAGGTATAGATAGATGCTCCAAGAATCGTCAATGTCCTGACTGCCTTCGCCGCCAGCTAGATACAGATTGTTGAACACGTGTTCCAATTCCGTATCTATCACGCAGTGTTGGACTCGCACATCAGCTTATTATCAGTCTTTCACTGTGAGAAGTATTTCTACCATCTCACTCGTGAGCCTTGTTCTTCTCTCCTCCAATATTCTTCCAGAAAAACTGAAAGCAGACTCAAAAGAAATCGTCGAGACATGAATAGTTAACACATCCCATGCTAATATGGATAGCATCTAGCATCGAATATGTTAACTTATGCTCACGCTACTAGTCCAAAATGTTGAAGTCCTCTATGTAGTGAGGCACGGGATCGCTATCCAGAAAGACCGATAGTTCACCAAGGACCCTGACATGGATTGCTACACGTCCACCACTTGACGATGTAGAGCTTGATCTTCCGAAGATCTCCCGAAGGAAAAAATGATGCCCCACATGTTTGTCTTCTTATCTATAATGGGTGCTGGTGGAGGTCATTGTAAGCGAGCTCCCTAAAAAACTTTTGCTCGTACTTCTTGTAAACTTCAAACAGTTGTAACGAATAGCTGTAAAATAGTTAGAATAATCTATCCCTATAGAATCACCTATAATTGAAAAAACATTAGTGAATCCTTCAATTTTAGCTCTTAGATCTAAAATAAATGCAAATGTATATAAGTACGGAATCTCATTTCAATATTTTAAATATTTAGTTTTCATTGTGCACACAGCCACTCGTAACACAACGTCATTTCAAATTTTTTTCAAGTGAACAGTAATAGCAAGATATGATAGACAATTACCTGAGATGTTGGATAGTACACTCCGGATAAAGCATTAGTGGATTTGTAAAGAGTTCGAGAAATGCTAGTAACTTCTCAGCAACATACCAGTGCTACTCAGTCAGTAGTGTGTTGTCGGTATGCCTATAATAGTGCATGTGAATGAAAACAGAAAATGTAGGCTTGTAGGGTAAAATATTTTGTAACATGAGATAAGTTGAGTTCCACTTTACTGGCATGTCCACAGCGAATTTTTTTGGACGTACATCTATCACAATGCAGTAGGCTTTATATGCTGCAATTCGTTGGTTAGAATTATTTACAAAAGAAACAGCATTGCGTAAAGCTTGAAGATATGGATCCAACCTCTTTAAACCAGGTTTAACTATAAGATTAATAATATAGCAAGCGTATTACTAATGTAGCAAGAATTATTTGGCATATGTACCAAATACGAGAGTGAGCATATCCATTGCCCTGGAGTTTGCTGCAGTATTGTCTACGGTAATTCCAAAAAATTTAATTGTAAGACTAAAATCTTCAATGACTTTGATAATACAATTTGCTATATTCTCACCCGTGTGTGCTACGTCAATTAGTTTAAAGCCAATTAGTTTTAGGAGGGAAATTTATCTTTTTGTATGTGATTTGGCCATTTGGTGTTCATGTTTTGTAGATGGTTATTTATTATATGAACTTAAATCGAGGCTTAGAATTGGAGATGATGTTTTTGTATATGGTTATTTATTATATGAACTTAAATCGAGGCTTAGAATTGGAGATGATGTCATTGATTTTAATTTAAAAAACAAAAGTATGGGTATGTGTTTGCAGATTTGATTGTCCTTGTTCTTTTCTCCGTATTCTGTTTACGGTGGTGGGATTGCAAAGAATGAGGATTATTATATATGTTATAATTGCAATCAAATGCAATATGTTAAATTTCTTTTGGGACTTATTCATGTTATCAATTATTTGAGATTTGTTGCAATGCATATGCATTTAACTAGTTACTTATACATGAAAAGGGTGAGTGATTCTGGGGGGAACGGAACTGTATTGCGCGCAGTTCTTTTAGGTGAACCGACTATTAGTTCATTAATAAGGCCGTACCTGCGGCATGGATGCATCTTGGTGATGCCTAAACTATTTACCATGGTGCTCAAGCTCCTTTACAAGTACTGGTACTCATCTACCAAGTTTGGAAAGAAGGAAACAAAGCATAGAACCAAATGCAGATTTATCTTTTTATATGTGATATGGCCATTTGGTATTCATATTTTGTAGATGGTTATTTATTATATGAACTTAAATCGAGGCTTGGAATTGGAGATGATGTCATTGATTTTAATTTAAAAAACAAAAGCATGTGTATGTGTTTGCAGATTTGATTGTCCTTGTTCTTTTCTCTGTATTCTGTTTACGGTGGTGGGATTGCAAAGAACGAGGATTACTAGATATGTTATAATTGCAATCAAATACAATATGTTAAATTTCTTTTGAGACTTATTTGTGTTATCAATTATTTGATATTTATTGCAATGCATATGCATTTAGCTAGTTACTTATACATGAAAGGGTCAGGCATTTAGAATATTTTGTTCACATACCGTAGGCCTTGCTCCTCGAGTAGTGAGTAGTAATAATTACTTATAAATAAATTAATCATGTTCCAAACATGCCCCTAGTAAATGGCGAGTTCAGTCATAGGCCCTATTTATATTGATTTTTGCTTCTGACTTTTGCTTGGAGAAGTCAGAAGCCAATCTAAACACCCGGTTTTCTGAAGTGACTTTCTCACTCCTCTTGCTCTAGAGATAAGGCAGGGGTCACGGACACATTACGTATCCTACTCTTGCTCCCATATCGCACACATATCTCTTCCTCACTTTTTTCACAGTTCACACCATCCTTCTAAAAGCCATTATTTTAGTTGCCACTATTCGTTTTTTAGCCAAAAACTATCAATCATAGCCAAAATCCATCAGCTACAGCCAATATGAACATATCCTAAGATTATTACTCCAAGATCAAAATCAATCAAATCAAATCTCATGGGGCAGGAGGCAGCATCAACAACAACTAGCAGTTAGAGACTAGACTATATGCTGGATGGATAATACCTTATTGGAATCTTGCTCACCCTCAAGTATCATGTTGTGCAATATAATACATGCGTATGTGATATCAGCAATACATATGAAGGACAAGGACATCTGGAGTAGTGAAGCTCAGAGAAACAAGACGATGGTGCTGCAGGAACAAAAGACGGTACTGCAAGAGGCAGCACTAGAGGCGGGGGTATAGAAGGAATCACTAGAGATAAACCAGAGAAAGGCTGTGATAGTGAAGAAATGGATAAAGAGTCAGAAAGAGACAATCATGAGATCGTCTCATCGGTGGAAATAGGACAAGGTGCTGAATCTCGATAGAAGTAAGGCAAGTAGAAGGATTATGGCAGCGATTTGTAGAAGGAATGCATGGTCAGATTTTTGTGAGCAGCCCCCGCAGTGTGACGCGGAGCAGCGTGAAGGCTAGTGGTGAAGCCGACGGCAGTCCTGCTACAAGGACCAGGAGTAGCAGCAGGGCGGATGGTGGTTGCTCAAGGTCGTAGAAGGCGGAGGAGCACTGAGGCCGTTGCCGTTGCCGTTGAAGAAGCAGCAGCAAAAGCCACATCTCGTCCGCTTTCTTTTGAGTGATTTTGGGGGGAACGGAACTGGATTGCGCGTGGTTCTTTTGGGTGAACCGACTATTAGTTCATTAATAAGACCGTACCTGCGGCATGGATGCATCTTGGTGATGCCTAAACTATTTACCATGGTGTGTAAGCTCCTTTACAAGTACATAAGTACTGGTACTCATCTACCAAGTTTGGAGAGAAAGGAAACAAAGCATAGAACCAATATTCTTCCAGAAAGACTGAAAGCAGACTCAGAAGAAACCGTCGAGACATGAATAGTTAACACATCCCATGCTAATATGGATTATTTCCTTGCACCCGTGGCCTGATATGTAGTGTTTACTCCTTTTTATTGTTTGTGCAATCACCTTCGGTTACAGTTGTATTAGCTTCTACTTTAGCTTGATAATACTTTGTTTGACTATTGGGAATAGTTTAATTTAGTTGCATTAGACTTTTGAGGATCACTCTTTCATCTTTTTATATATCTGTTTCCTTTAGTATTATAATGGTTTTGATCATAATATTCCTTGATTGAATAGATAAGGACCTAAGCTATGACTATTTGGCTTCTGGACTTAAGTTAGCATTAGATAAAGATAGGACAACACTTGATGCAGATCGTCTTCAAAATTACATCGACATAGTTTTAGCTCTTACTATGGTCCCTATTTCTCGTTCAATTGTTGTACACAATTTGTCTCAACGTCTAATATACATGCACGTGGGACATGTATTGAATTAATACATAGGCGATAATACAATTTTGGGAAGGTTTTAGGAGGGAAATTTATCTTTTGTATGTGATTTGGCCATTTGGTGTTCATATTTTGTAGATGGTTATTTATTATATGAACTTAAATCGAGACTTAGAATTGGAGATGATGTTTTTGTAGATGGTTATTTATTATATGAACTCAAATCGAGGCTTAGAATTGGAGATGATGTCATTGATTTTAATTTAAAAACAAAAGTATGGGCATGTGTTTGCAGATTTGATTGTCCTTGTTCTTTTCTCTGTATTCTGTTTACGGTGGTGGGATTGCAAAGAACGAGGATTACTAGATATGTTATAATTGCAATCAAATGCAATATGTTAAATTTCTTTTGGAATTTATTCGTGTTATCAATTATTTGAAATTTATTGCAATGCATATGCATTTAGCTAGTTACTTATACATGAAAAGGGTCAAGCATTTAGACTATTTTGTTCACATACCGTAGGCCCTTGCTCCTCGAGTAGTGAGTAGTAATAATTACTTATAAATAAATTAATCATGTTCTAAACATTCCTATAGTAAATGGCGAGTTTAGTTATAGGCCCTGTTTATATTGGTTTTTTACTTCTGACTTTTGTTTGGAGAAGTCAGAAGCCAATATGAACATCTGGTTTTCCGAAGTGACTTTTCACTCCTCTCGCTCTAGAGATAAGGCAGGAGTCATAGACGCATTACGTACCATACTCCTCTTGCTCCTATATCACACACACATTTCTTGCTCACTTTTTCCATCATTCACACCATCCTTCTAAAAGCCATTCTTTAGTTGCTACTATTCATTTTTTAGGCAAGAGCTATCAGTCGCAGCTAAAATCCATCAGTTATAGCTAATATGAACATATCGTTTGACCATTACTCCAAGATCAAAATCAAATCAAATCAAATCTCATGGGGCAGGAAGCAGCATCAACAACAGCTAGCAGTTAGAGAGACTAGACTATAGGGTGGATGGATAATACCTTATTGGAATCGTGCTCATCCTCAAGTTTCATATTGTGCAATATAAATGCATGCGTACGTCAAAAACAATGTTTTTGTGTTATCTTGATCTGTGGAGAAGAATCATGGAAGCGATTTGTAGCAGGAATGCATCGAGTGGTCAGATTTTTGTGAGCTGCTCCCAGTGGCGGACTCAGGATTTTATCAAAGGGTATGCCGTACCAAAATTTTTATATGCAATTCGGTAAAACCATTTGCCAATTCGGTAAATAATTGGATGTTGGATATTTAACAGAGAACCCCATATGACCATCTGTATGGCCCTAAGATTAAAAACATTGAGAAATTAGAAAGGTTAGAAACAGAATACGCAGAAATTAATCTACATATACCACCTTCCTGTTTATGAAATGAGAAGTTTATTTCTATTTCTCCAAAGAGTTTCAATCAAATTAGTTAAGCATTTGTTTCGGTCTAATTAAAATAAGAAAACTTAATTAACAGATGCAATTGATTTGGTGGATAATTAAATTCCATAAAAAGCGAAATTTACATCATTTCTCGAAAAATTCACTCATGTTTGACAAAAAAATAACGGTCCAAGTTCAGTACAAACAGGATGGCATGGTAATAACCAGCAAGCACTGGCTTTAAGATCAGTTTAGGAAATGGATGAACTCCAAAAATCTAAAATAGAACAACTTTATGTTTCTCCTTTCATAACTTCTCATAGTAAGTTCCACAGAAATAGCAGAAATATAGACTGCTTCAAAAGAAGATGTTCGATTGTTGTGTAAGATAATGTTTTTCCTAGAAAGTAGTTTCTAGATGATGTAGAGGTCATGTCATGGTGTTGCTACTATTTTGTCTCTGAACAACGTCAGGAATGCTACATTTTGCCATTTTACTAAGTCCTACTATTCTTGTAACTTTAACTCCAGTTAAGTATCACCTCACACCACCATCTTTTGTTCAAACAATTATTGCAAAATATCACCAGTGATTAGTTTAATCCTTTTGTATGGACTATTTAACATGTATCTATATTTGAACTAGAAGAAGCAAAATGTTTTCCAGCTACCAGGCATTACACGTCTTACTGTCAACTGCTACTGCAACCTTTTTACAGGGTGATGTTCTTGAGTTGGCCTTAACTATATAGAAGTCGATGCAGCAAATAAGTTGAGGAATTCAGAAACTTTTTGATGATCAGACCAATCAAATGCATTATCATGTATTAAGAACTCTCAGGAGGGAACATTTTACCATTAAGTTCATTGGCATAAAACTAAAATGGGAGAACAATCCTCCAAGCAAAGAACTGGCTTACAGGAGCAAAAACAACTCGTAGTTCTTGGTCAGCTATGCATATGTTTTCACCACCAGCAAAAACAACTCGTAAAGCTACTCGCACATTTCGTCGAGCACTTTGAAGGCGGTCTCCAAGTCATCGTTCTTGACGTAGTACTTGATGAGGATGTTGTAGACGCAGGTGTTGGGCTTGGGAAGGTACCTGTTCCGGGGGTTGCGCAAGTCGGCTATGAGTTTTGATAGGACGGCGAGGGCCTTGTGCGAGACGCAGTTGCGGCGGAGGAGCGTGGGGGTGTGGTCGGCGGGGAGGAGGCGAAGGAGCAGCAGGAACTGCGGCTGGGCGCGGAGGCGGCGCGGCCGAGAACGGCGGCGGCAGCGGAGGGGAGGCGGGCGCGTGCGAGGCGGATGAGGAGCGCGGAGAAGGTGACAGGTGTGTGGGAGAACCCGCGCTGGGCAGCGGCGTTGAAGAGGTCGAGCGCGTGCTGGGCCCCAGGGTATGCCGTGGCCCACCCGGCATACCCTGTGGGTCCACCCCTGGCTGCCCCCGTAGTGTGACGCGGAGCAGCGTGAAGGCTAGTGGTGAAGCCGACGGCAGTCCTGCTACAAGGACCAGGAGCAGCAGCAGGGCGGATGGTGGTTGCTCAAGGTCGTAGAAGGCGGAGGAGCGCTGAGGCCGTTGCCGTTGAAGAAGCAGCAGCAGCAGCAGAAGCCACATCTCGTCCGCTTTCTTTCGAGTGATTCTGGGGGGAACCGACTATTAGTTCATTAATAAGACCGTACCTGCGGCATGGATGCATCTTGGTAAACTATTTACCACGGTGCTTAAGCTCCTTTACAAGTACAGAAGTACTGGTACTCATCTACCAAGTTTCGAGAGAAAGGAAACAAAGCATAGAACCAAATGCAGATTCCTGACAGAAGAAACCGCACGAGACATGTAGCGTGTGTTTGGTTTGAAGGCAGTAGGGATAGAATGGCTCCATCCCTGTTTTTAAGGACGGGACCGTCCCCGTTCTTTGTTTGGTTGTAAGGGATAGGACCGTCCCTGTTTTTTGTTTGGTTCTGGGACATCAAAATATGGGATGAGTCATCCGACGTGTGGGGCTCTTTTGTCATCCTCTTGTTTTTGAGAGGCGAGGAAGAGGGACGAGCCCATCCCCTCATTTTTGAGGGACGGGGGCATCCTCGATTTAAGGGAATATTCCCCAAAGGGGATGGGCTCTGTCCCTGCTGACTCCAATCCAAACAGGTTCAAATCTGGGATCGCCTTGTCCCATCCCCTATTATCCCTAGAACCAAACACACCCGTAGGGTGCGAACACGAGGTGCAGCGGCAGGCAGGCTGCCACCAGCCCATGGTCATCGACAGACACAACTAGTCTTTACACACCCAAGCTTGCAGGTTGCACACATTCCATACACCACAAAACAAGGCAGGCTAATCTGAGCAAAATCCTTAAACCATCCAAGCCCATTAGTTGCATTTAGCACCCTCACAATTCAACTGTACAAGTTGCATTTCTTTTCACCCGCCCAAAACACAGCACCTCTGCACCTTTCGCCTAGTTCTTGCTCTTCTCCTTACTTGTAGCCGTCCATACAATAGTTTGATAGGGCAAAACTCATGCGGAGCAGACTTTCCATTAATCATTGCACTCAGGTCACAACCTTGCTGATGCGAAAAATAAATAGCAAAACTGGGACAGGTTTTTCAGTCTCCAGTAAGTGAGCAAATACTGATTATGTTTGCTCCAAGCTGTCCTCAGTCGAAGGTTGAATTGTGTCGGCTCTGCCGCTAGACTTCTAATGGTTAGGTGAGGTTGATGGACTCCCATCTTTAGTATCTGAGCTCAGGAGAGGCCTGTTTCTCCCAGACCTGGACCGGACATTGTTCCCCACGGGGAAAGGTTCCTGAGAAGAATGTATGAATCTCCATGTCAATCATTTCATGTCATTTACATGATGTGGTGAGATAATAGATTGTCATAAAAAGCAAGAGCTTAATTCGTGTTTTGCTGACTTCTGTGATGTATCATGCATCAACAGCTTCCTAAAATAGGGCAGACCCTATGTATGTGCGACTCAAAAATCAGCATGGCGCACACTATTTACAATCAAAAGGTTTATAGAAATGATATCGAGAGCACAATAATTCATACCTCATCCCCTGCATTTGGACCGTCTTTGTGGAAAAGCATAGGGCGGCACCATTTGTCTTCATTCATCAGGCTAGAATTCTGAAAATGAGCAATCAACGCACTCCTGCCCTGGATTCTAGCATATGCAAGTGATGCCACCTTTTCACTATTGAACTTTTCCCATTTCTTGCCATTAAATGTCTGCAGAAAAGTACGACTCCAATTAGTTCTCAACATACTTTCAATTGGAAAGGGCAAGGCAAAGTAGCAGGTGTTCTAAAGGATAGAAACACAATATAATGGGGTACATTAAAAACACATGCATGTCTCGAAGCAAAAATGCACTGCAATAGTTAAAAATATTGTTCAAATGTATCAAGTGTCATGTTTCCACTCTTGGAAGGTACACTAAAAATGGTGAACTGGATATAGTTCTTGCTATTATCTAGTAAGGCATGGGTATATACCTTGTAAAATGGGATTATGTGCTGTGGATCAGTCATATTGATGAATGCGTAGCCCACGTTACATTTGTTCTGAGGAAAGCATACATTGCCAGAGTCAGTGCCTAGAAATTTAAATGCAAATTCCAACCGTCATACTTAGAAAAAAAGAACAGACCTTAAAATCAATTGGAAGGTAGATGAAATCATAGGTTCCATGGTGATTCTCGTCAATGACCGCCAAAAGAAGCTTACAATTGTACCTGTTGAGGACATCAAGTGTGAGTCCACAGCAGAGAAAGTCCCCCAAGTAATGTGCAAGACAAAACTGGCAAGTGGTGCAAACGTACTTGTTAGGGATGTTTTTGATCATCAATGTGGTGCGTGAGTCTTCACCCTTTGCTATGCGGTCAATGTCAAGCTCAAATTGCCTTTTGTTTTCAGACTGGGCAGCATTTCCATCATGTCTGCGGCTCCTCATCCAATCATTAGTAGCATCATATGAAGCGGAAACATGGATCATAGGATTCCTTCCGTTGATTGCATGGCACATTTGCTGCAGGGATGGAAATCCAGCACCAACTGGGGAGAACATTCTCTCCGTGTAATTTCCTCTGGTAGGTGCAAAGACAGAGAGTTCTGATGGATAGAATTGAGGGCTACCATGAAACCCTACACTTCCAAGAGATCCTGGATATAAAGAGTGTACGTTTCCAAAACTGCCTCCATTCTTTGGAGCTGAACCCAAGTGATGTTGGTCCATAGGATGAGCACCAGTGTTCAGCATGTGAGGTGGCACACCAGGATAACAATGCAAGTGCATTGGGTGCTGCAAATTGGACCACAGCATTGGAGAAGAGGGACTTTGAGGAAAAGCATTTGAGTTATTCCAGGTGTAGTGCTGTCCATGAAAGCAGCAACTTCTGATTCCAGTGACCCCAAATGCTGCAAAACAATTTTTTATGCTGATGAAGTTTGAAAAGAATAAAAGAAACGAGAAGTATAGCATTTGGTCAATGCATCAACAAATTTCTATCATGGTATATCCGAGCCTTCCAACAGTATAAATGTGTAACATGATGTTGTTCTGGTAATAAAAATATGTATTATCATGTATCAATAACTTTTTTTTGAACGCTTATATCAATCACTATCAAAAGCAGTGATTTTTTACAAATACATGCTAAACAGGTAAAACCAAGGTTAGGAAAGACAATGACAAGCAGTTCAAGGTGAGAAGTTTTACCTTCATTATTTTGATCAAAGGAATTACCATGAAGGCCACCAGAACCCACATTTTGGAGATGATTGTAATCCACTCCATCAACCCTGAAGCTAGCATTCCTGCCACTATCTGTCATGAACTTAGAACTATTACAAAAACCGCTGTGACATTCCGGCAGTGAGTGTGGGTGGAAGGTCTGCATTCCACGCCCAAAGTTCCCTTGACCAAGTGATCCACCAAGTTCACTAATAGCAGCTTGATTATTGTGCTGACGTGTAGATTCAATTCTGATAGGTGAAGATAACTTCTGGGGACCATTCGTAGAGAGGCCATGGGGTGATCTATCCAATTGTGGGCTAACCGGAGAAAATAAATTATGAACACTGTTGTTCTCCCAACTTTTGGGGCCCACCTTTCCTGTTTGACATGTGTCCAAGGAGGCAAAATGTTATGAATAATAGGAATTGATGAATAGTTTTAAAAATGGCGATAAGTCCTATATTGTACTTACCAATGGTCCCCGGTGGAGAGTTTTTAGGCTGGTCAGGGAAACCGTCCTGCTTCGATTCTCTAGAACATTGCTGTCTCAAGCTGTTAGGTACACAGACAAAACGTTACTTCACACTAGGAAATGGCAACATAATGCAGTTAAGGATATAAGTGTATTTGTGATATTTTCCAGTTTCTAAGGTTTAGCCTTGTGTCCCTCGTATACCTTTGAGTCTTGTGCTATATATATTGCATTGCGCTTTGGGCTGTACAATACAACAACATTCATTTATAGATCTATCAGAGCCAAGGTTCATACCCTAGCCTTCGCTCGTATCCCGCTACTGCTGCCCCCGAGAGGACCAATCTCCACCCGTCGTCGCGCGCCCCCGTCGTCCGCGGATCTCGCGACGTGAAGGCGCTCGGGCGGGGCGCTCTCGTCTTGCGCGGCTTCCACGCACTTGTCCAGGGCGGACGTTTCTCCCATCGCACCGGCTTTCCTGACTCTTGCCATCCGCTCGGGTTTCTTCCGCCGGATCCCGCCGCCATGGACATCGTCCCAGCCGCCTGGGCTCAGCGCCTCTTCTGGCCGCCGCCAGCTCGTGCTCGTCGTCACTGGCTCACACTTGTGTCGCCCCCCTTCAAGAGCGGCCACGTCGCCACCATCCAATGGCCCGCCTCTTCTCGCACGTGCCGTCGTCTCCTGGTCTCCTTCTTGGCGTCGCAGCCGCCAAGGCCTAAGGATGTGGCCTCTATCGCCGCCGCCGTCCTCAAGATCCACCGCCGTCTCCTCGGGCTCTCTTCCTCCACTGGATTTGGCTGCCGTCGGTCTCGCCTCTCCCGGATCCGGTCGCCTCCGCGCCGGATCCGGCATCTCTAACTCGCTCGCCGCCGATTTCCTTGGGGCTTCTCCTCACCGAATTTCTCGGGTAGGGGCGGGTTCTTGGCTGGGGCATGGCAGCGCATGGTCTTTGCCCTCTGTGAGGAGTTTGATGTACTCGGCAGTGGATGGAGGGGGCATGAGCTTAGGGATCATCCATTTTGGGCTGCCTAACAATGCTGGAACTGTGACCAGGGAGCATCTATATGGGGACCACCCTTTCATGACACTGTTTGTAAGGAGTTTGGTATTTATTTTGAGTCCACTCTTTTCAGTCTTCCGCTACGTCTATTTAAATCTATAGCCTCTATTTTTTTAGTTCGTTCAAATTTCTATGTTAGTCAACCAACGACTTTGCTAGCTATAGTCCATCCCCTTGAATTTAGTGTGGTTCTCTCCTTTTCGCATGGCCGTAGTCACCGCTCTTCTCTCTGAGCCGCTGCAGATTGTAGTTTTAAGGCCGCCGCTTCTCTCTGAGCCGCTGCCCCAAGTTTTTAAGGCCGCCGTTCTATCCTTTCGCGCCGTCATCGTCTCGGACTTCGATCTACGCCACCATGCTTTATAGGCTACCGCATGATTTTGGATGGAGATCTTCTAGCCTTGACAAAATTTTTAAGGACTGTACGCTATGACGACATTTTCAAAACTTAGATTTTGGATTTTTCTTATTTTGTGTTCACCCTTTCAAATGCAATGCTATTGCATACGCTTTGCATTTGAGGGGTGTTAAGAATATCAAGGTATTTGTGGTATTTCCTAGTTTATAGAGTTTAGCCTTTTGTCCCTTGGATCCCTTGAGTTTTGCATTATATACATTGCACTTTAGGTTGTGCAATACAACACCGATTCATCTATAGATCTAACAAATGCGACTGTGTATTAGCATTTAACATGGCCATGACAATTTAGTAAACAGTAAAGAACTCATCTTTAATACAAAATATAGTTTCATGCACGGTCAGTTTGGCCCTAAGGCAAATTAAAAAGGTTAGAGTGATTTATGCGAGCTGATTTTCTGTTACAGAAATGAAAGAAAAAAAATGTGCAGTCCAATAGCTGTGCCAGCAGCTACAAGCTTAAGAAAAACTGTGGCAAATGTGAACTTGCAGTGCAGCATTTTCTCTTGAAAAAAAAAGCAACAATAGCATTTTTTATAGTCTTTCCTGAAGACAACAATTTGTAGCATCTTGAAAAGCTTCCTAGCATATTAATCCCGTATTCCCACATGAAGAAACGCAACAGTATACAGCACAAGTATGACAAGATAATACCAAAAATGGAAGAAATACCGGGCAAGCAAATTACCAAGATCTCGCCCCTCCAGGATGGCCAGGTTCAGCCTTGATATTTGGGCCTGAAATATCACCCTTATTAAGGTCATGCAGTGCCGCTTCTGCTGCTCTAACATCATAGAACTCTACAAATTTCTTATTGCAGCTTGTACAAGCCCTGCAAATCTGCAACTAACAAAAAGGGCCATCACAGTTTGGGTCTCTCAATTTTATAAAGCAAACTTTGAAAAGAGAGAAAAATATCATTACCTCCTTCACATCACCGTAAACAGTAAATATTTGGAGAAGATCATCATTGGAAATGGAAGAATCAATGTTAGATACCAGCAATACTCCCTTATTGATATCCTTGTCTGGAACATTGTCCTGTTTAAGTAGCACACCATGAGAACATCAAAACATTTTTTATAGATTTCCAGTGTTAAGCTATTCAAGTCATAAAATGGAGTGGAGAAACTTTCTAGAAAAAACTCTAGCACGATAGCAATAGTACGCATATGCTTAAATAGTCCATAGTTTCATCACAAATGCCACATCAAGTACGTGAATATTTCCCTATAGCTATCAATTTAAGTTGGAGGGGGATATTGGAATTTAATGACATACAATTAACCATATATTGGGAGGGACAACAGACAGAAATTCCAAATAAACTGAGGAATTCGAGAATCAGCTTTATACCAATTTCTAACCAAATAGGACATTATGATAAATACTTCTAGTTTCTAGTCATAACCGAGTTCTAGAACCAGATATAGAAATATGCAAACAACTTAGTTCGGAAAAGCCAAAAAATGGAAATGGAAAACATGGACATTTTTGTTGAGTTACAAATAAGCATTGAAACATAAGCTATAATACTAAAAGAAGGGCATGAGCGCATCCTAGGTCCCACCTAGTATGTTGTTCCATAGTTTGAGAACATAGTCTAATCAAGCTACAAGGCTTGTCCTAGTGTGATAACTGAGAAGAGGATTCTGAATTGTGTTATCTTATTCCTTATTTCAGCCTTTGCCACGTAGAAACATGGTTCTCTAAGGCAATTAGAGGAGAAAGAGACACAAGGTCATGTTGTGTAAAGTGTAAAGGGGGGTTACTCGGAGATGTATGATTCGCTGTGGACAATTGTCCAAACTCAGGAATGCATAGGATATGTCACTTTTGGCAGAAGTTTTATCAGGTGACAAGTGTGCAATGCTCATGTTAACTTTCAGCACATAGCATAGAAAGGATTACTGCATACTAACAAACTAATTTCACAGATTAAAGTAGGGACATGTATGATAGTTCTAACATTATTTTGTGGCAAGTTAAATTGAGAGAACAGCATTGCAGAACAAACATGTAACATGAAAATGCAGAAAAATGAGATTAGAGGATATGTCTACTTCAACATAACTGATAATATGTTTACCTTCGGAATGGAAAATTGTACATCAAGGTTCATCAGCCCCAGAGGCTTGCTATGGAGCGCTCTCATTGCGTTTTGGGCAGCTCTTATATCATAGTAAGACACTGTTACAAACCCATGGTGCTTGCAGGAAGTGTAAAGCATGTGTATGTCCCCATATTGCTGGAGGAAAGAAAAATATGAATTTGAAAGGGCAGTGTTTACTAAAGTAAAATGAAATTTCAAGAATAAATAAGGAAAAGGTTGACAACCTGAAACAGAATCCTTAGCTCAGAATCCTCAATGTTAGCGTTAATATTTCTGACAAGAAGAGTTCTGGAAGGCCGTTTATTGATAGAGTGTTCCCCAGAAAATTGGCACTTCAAGGATCCTTCCAGTTTTTTTTCACCTTTGATGGAATCATCGTTCTCAAGCTCCATTCCACCTCCAGTGCAGAATATATCTTCATCAGCATCATTCTGGTCGGTAGATAGGCCAGTAAATTCAAAGCCATCGATAACGCCCGATATTAAATCATCGTCATCAGGAAGGAGATTTCCAATAGTCTGAGCTTCAATTTCTTCCATGGACCCTAGAGGTTCATCTCCCTCGCAGATGGAGTTAAGTGTATCAGCAGATTGACCAAGAACACCACTTGCCATTACTCTCGCTGCAGAACCATAAGGCAAAACACCATAAAGGTAAAAAAAAATCAAGACAATATCTTGGAAGAATAATACCTGTAATTGGTAGTGCAATTATTGATGGTATCAGATCTTCAAATTGTGGTAACACAATTTACTTGAACTCTTAAAAGGGCAAAAGAAGCTCACATTTGCTACTGAATACTTCAGTAAGGGAGCTGGATGAAAGGCCCTTTCCACAGCCAGGCGCACGTTGATCAGCACTAGTTGGTTTATCAAAAGCTTCCGATCTTGTAGACAAGCCAGGCCTGGATCTGGGGCTTGTAAGGATATCACCCCAAGAAATCGATGGTAAATTTGAAGCATTTTCTTGCCCCATCAAATTACCGAGGCTAATGATGCCCAGACCCTTGCAGGCTCGACCTCCTGGATTTTCCATACCACCTTCTGGATTTGCTCCCATCGGATGGACCTTTTCAAGTGGAGAAGCAAAAACTGACTTGCTCCCTGCCATTAATGAATACACACAGTTCATGAAGTACTGATCATGGCATTTAATTGCAAACTGTATTTAGCTAACCTTCCAACTAATTCCTACCAAACTGTCTTCAACCAAAATTCCATAAGCATCCATTGTAAGAAAAGTTCCCACTCATTCCCTGCCGAATTGCGCACTGATATCTTTATCTACCGAAATGCTTACTAAAATTGGATGCTTAATCAATTAGCAACATATGTGGTATATATCTAGTCCAGACAGGAATTCCCTGGCAAGAAATGATATGAACTAAATTGATGCAACAGCGCAACTTTATGGTTATAGCTAGTAAGTTAAATTAGCCTTAAAGAACCAGCGGGAATTGACCAGCATAACAAGCAACCAGAATATCCCCCCATAAACATGAAACACGAGTTTCTGAACTGTTCTCTGAAGCATGAATTGGATTAGGCAAGTTAGGAATGGATCTTTTTAGGATATTTTATTGAAGCATCAATGACTCCACTAACCACCAACATTGAGTATAAAGGAAAAGCGAAACATTTTATCAAGGATGTAGCAAGAATTAAGAATATAACACCTAACTGAACAATTTCCAGCATGCAAGAAGCAACAACCATGAAATAATAATCACAAATTTTCAAATCAAGCATGATCCACACCTTTCTGATCGACCATTGACTCTGATTTCCAAAATCCAACTTGCCTCTGCATTAAAGCATGGGAACGAAATCATGTGGTGATACCGTTTTGCATTATCAAATGAAATCAAAGCCAGGCTCTCTCTCTCTCTCTCTCTGTTTTTTTTTTTTTTTGCTAACCTCTGTAGGGACAAGATCCTCAGAGAAGAATGAAGACGATGAGTCTGACGGTTGGCCAAATGGCGAGAGGTGCCTCGTGTCAATGACTCCAGATGCTATCACCATAGGTGCAGGAAAATGTTTGCCTTGAGTCCCTTTCTTTCTTTCTTTCCTTCTTCTTTTGTGGTTTCTTCAGCTCAATCCCTCAACGTTATGGCCCCTCTCATCAACTGCCTGCTTAAGGATTAGAGAACAATAAGATGAAAGAAACAAGAAGAGAAGATCTGTATGGGCAACTGCTGTTTAAGGAAGTTACTACCCCGAAAGCCCTACTGTTTGAGCACCTGCAAATTCCGAAGGGGGCGGACAAACACAATGCCTTCCAGTTTCTTCAACTGAGGAAGTAGCTCAATTAAAATTCAAGAAATGTACTGGTGTAGAGTTCACAATCAAGATGTTAACCTCCAGCACAAGGATTGCGCACCCGACGCCATACTTGCTTTGAGCTCATTTCTAAAGCGAAAATCACTGGTTTTTGGGGGCAAAAGGCTAACAAAGATGTCCCATTCAGAACCATAATATGGGGGTGAACCCAACCAAGGCAAAGGAAGAACTCAAGAAACCCCCCCTCCTTGTTACAGAAGCAATCAAACCAAAAATGTCGAAATAGAGAAAAAGGCTAAAAGGTCAGAAGAGCAGATGGTGACAAAAGGTTGCTTCCTTTCTAGCCAGGCTCGACTTTTGTTTTTCTCTCTCTCTCTCTCTCTCTCTCTCTTTTTCTCGCTGGTAGTACAGCTCGAATTATTTTCTGGATTACTACTCCATAAGAGGGAAAACTGCAGGCGATTGCGATCACAAAAAAGCTATGGAGGAGGAGGAGGAGGAAAAAATAAGAAGAAGAAGAAGAGAAACACTATCGAAAACCATCGGTGCCTGCCTGAAAGAAACAACTCACCAGAAGAAGAAGATGATGTCCGCTCTTCCTCTTGCGATCTGTGTGTGTCAACTCAAAGGCCCTGCAGTTCGATAAGATTAATGCGGGAGCTTAGCACTATGGCTTATATCGTAGCCGTAGCCTAGGGATGGCATGAGAGCAGAAGCAAGCTCCGGCTGCTGCCTTGCTGGTTGCTTCTCCCTCGGCGTAAGGCAACGATGGAGATGGAGAGGGAGAGGGAGAGGGAGAGGATACGCTATGCACCACGCCTACGCGATTCCAAAGCAAAACCTGACCCAAAGGAAATCAATCCCCTTGCAGCACTACATTACGGTACACTACACCTGTTGTGTTCTTCCCCTTCTCCCGCACTGCAAGCAACCAACCGTTGCCTTGCCGCCACACGCAAACAAATCAGCACTTGCTTGCTTATCTTGCCACAAACACAAATCACAGGTAACACACAAACCATGTTGTTTGGGCATGTTCTTTTTCGCTGCGGCTTGTGACTTTTGAGCTGTTTGTGCGAGAGATTACCGGGTAACAGAAACTCACGTACGGTTTTTACCGATATAAATAAAGTCGGTAAAGTATGTACTACAATTAACTAGTAGACCCTATCTTGAAAAATACTCTGTTTAAAAGCTAGTTACTGTAGAAAAGCCGAAAAGCAGCTTTTAAAAGCTAAAAAGAACATGGCCAAAATTTACAGTATAAGCATACTTTCAGATTTAATTTTAGCCAAATTCAATTTATATTCAACATATTTGCAGCAAAACATGAATGACATAAATTGCATAAAACTATGTAATTCCATATTGCCATTCATACTCATGTAAATATTCAAATAATATAAACACCAATGTGCTGAAAATAACATGGCAATATGTCCTCTAAGCAAATAAACAATTAAATTTAGCATATAACAAATTAATTGTTTTAACATTGCTCTCAAAACAGAGTTGCGCAAGATCATAGATCTTGGCCTTCTCATGCGAATGACCATGCTCTTCATAAATGATCTAATACCAAAAATCAGGTTTTGAGCTCACAAATATGTTTTCTACTGTCACAACTGATCAAATACAGAAAACAGCAACTTCTGTCTTTCGGTATAAATGTTCACAGTCAGTAATATTTTAAGCAGTAATCAGACAGTCCCAGATTTTAACATGCAGCATCTACCAGAGATTTATTATGCAGCATATGCCAGAACTAACATGATAAAAGAAAGAATCTCTTCTGGAGCAACTAAAATAATTACTGCACAGCAAGATTTCAATTGCATATGAACAAACCTAATCAGCCGAAAGACAGCAAAGGTATGGACAGTAGATGACAAATCACTAGAGCTCAAAATCCTAATCCTGTTATCAAGATCTATTTCAAATATCCAAGTTCATCACAGAGCATGTAATCCGAGCCCACAAGTAAACATGTCATATACCAATTCTTATTCTTAAATAGAACTTATAGAACAGATACTACCGACAAAGTTTGCAAAGAGTCAACAATACTCATAGTGCAGACGGTATTCAAAACCGTCCAGGAGTAATCAAGCCGAAGAAGTACTCGAAGAAATAGGGCAAGGCACACTCGTAAGTGCTGTCCCAGAAAACCTATCACCCCTCTGTGCCGATGAAGAAGAGGAGTGTGGTCTTCGGAGATACAAAGCCCTCTCCGAACTCGGATGCCTGATGCCGGAGTCGAAGGTTAGGGTAGCGCCACACAAGACCTCAATGAGCACACTGGCCGAGTGCGTTCAAGAATAGCAGAGAGTCGTCACCCTCTTCGTCCCTCTCCTCAGGTTAGTCTTCAACCTCCAGATTCACTCACCCCACAAAGGGCAGCCGAAACCAGAAGCAAAAGGCCCTCAATCGGAGATGGGGCCGAAGCCTCCAACCTCCGCACAACCTGAAAACAGAGAGGAAGAAGAAGACTCAAGAGAGCAAAACCAGATCGGAAGAGAGGTGTTCACCATGGAGAGCTCGGGCCTTTTGAAGAAGGGACGAGGTCTGCGAGGAGGTGACGTGAGCGGCCGGCTCCGAGGAACCCGAGCCAGCCTGCGCCTCCATCGCTCGCCTCTCCACGCGCCGCCTCCCAACACCGACGGAATCGCCAGATCTCTGCCAAAACCGAAATGACCGCACGCCCTTCTCTCGCACGGGAATCACACGGGGCGCGCACAGGGAAGAGATTCGTCTCCTCCCCCTTATCTCTTCGCGCGGCTCATCGACAGGTGGGCCCCGCCTTCATATTTTTTTCTTTTCTCAATTGGGAAATTCCCAAAATTCCCTCGCGGATACAACAAACCAAACCAGGAATTAAGGAGGAGGAGGAGGGGAATGGCCGTTGACCAGCCAGGTGTCACTCGTGCCATGTACTGTGTGTGAGCTTACCAGGTCGTCGTTCGTACCTCTCGTGAGCTTTCTTCGACTCCCCGCCGGTTGGTTGAGATGAGCTTCCGTTGCCTCGTGCGGTGGCTCGCCGGCTTGCAAGGGGAAGCCGACGGGTTGTTTTGGGGAACAAGGGATGAGTAACAATGGAGGGAGCAACCTAGTCGAACTCGAACAGAGGAGGCTCCAGTTACTCTCAACTTCGATCCACTCAAGCGCTTGCTTTGGAGACGCGTGGAATTTCTGAAATACTCAGAAGATGTTCTATCTGTCTCTCTCAACTAGCTGCATGTGCGCAGCGTCACGCCGCGCAAGCCGTGGCCCATTAACCGGTGAGGTAACGCGCGCGCACGCGGCAGCGAAGGAAAAGCAAAGCGCGACGAGAGGCAAACAGTAAAAGAGAGCGCATACACGCGGCAGGCGGAGCCGAAGCGAGAGCGCGCGCACGCGTCGGCCACAGGGAAAGCGAAGGCGACGTGGATGCGGTCGTTGGCCGGGAACTCCCCCGGCTTTGTATAATGGATGATACCACGATAAATCTAATCGCTAAGGACAAACTGCAACACAAGTGCCATCGCCTTCTACATCCATGGTCATAGTTGTCACTAGATGCTGTGATTTGCATTGCATGTATGCATCGTATGTTGAATCTGTGCTTGACGCTACTTCCATGTGCACAGGCACGCATAGTTACCAAAGTTTGCAAACTGATTGGTAAGATCGAAATGGATGCTTATTTTGGTAAATTTTGATCTTACCAATAGCAAAATGAGCGGTTACTATAACGATTATTGTTTGATACTGTAGCAAAGTACTGTAGCGCAGTTACTGTAGCATTGTACTGTAGCGATCTACTGTAGCACCAAGGAAAAAACACTGCAGGCTGATGCATCAGAAGCGGCACAATTTTTACACAATCTTACAAATTGTTTTTTAATTAAAACTAATTCATATATGTAAGAAAAAACATAGATAGAGATCAATACATGGAGAAACCCTAGAAATCAAAAAACCAATAAAAGGATAATATATGCTGATTAAAAAACTCACAAACTTTTATTAAAAAACCGTGAGCACTGTTCATCCATCAGCCATCAAGTATCCATGCATGCAGCCGCCGCTCAATATTCTTTTTTTCGCTTCGTACCAGACGTCGCAGACAAGTATATCCTTTTATACAGCCTCCTATGACATGTATCCAATCTCTACTCAAAACCCTAATACAACACGTCCAACTAGGCCTAAGCTTTTTTTTTTCTCAACCAGGCTTTCGGCCCACTCCTATCCAAATTCTGGGTCATGAAATTCTTGGCTTAAGTATTAGACAAATTTTGACAAAAGAGAACTAAAGAGGCAATGAAAATAGAATCTTACCAAAGTTTGCAAACTGATTGGTAAGATCGAAATGGATGCCGATTTTGGTAAATTTTGGCATTGGCTTAGAAGCAAACAGCCTGCCAATGCATGCATTCGCACAAAAAAAACATCACTGGGAGCACGTATGCAAAGTATTTTATTCTGCCTTTCATTTCTTTACGCTTGTACCATCAGGAAATTAAAAGAAGTGAAGAAGAGGACGACGAAAAGATAGATTCTACTCCAAATTGGAATTGGATAGGAGCTGCCTACTACTGTCCTGTTACTGTGTTTGGCACCGTCGATTATTTTGCTTGTCCTGTCCACCGGAGAGACACCTCGTGATTCGTGCGCACTACGTGTCGAAACACAGAGCCACCTGGCGTGATTATCTTTGCCGTGTCAGCTATATCATCGTCATCAACGACATGGAGATCGATGGGCTAGTATCATTTTTTTCATCTCCTTTTCGTGCCAGTGTTTTGCGTAATTGCATGTGACAGTTTTCTTCTCGGTACCATGATTAGTTAATTCTACTAGAGATACCCACAATGCAATTAAAAAAACCTGGATTCTGTCCCAGGTGTTTATATATTGAAACACCCCAAAAATTCAGAGTTTTTGAATTTTTGTTGAATTTTGCTTGAATTCTTTTTCCTTTCCTAATTTGGCAATTTCTCTGGAATTTCGCTTTCCTTTTTCATTCATCCCGCCTTCTCCCTCGCTCTGGTGCTCCTGCGCGCGTGCGCCATCCCCACCGTCTCTACGATTTGGCCGCCGCAAGCTTCGCCACCTCTGTGCAAGATATTTCAGTGCTGCTTCCCTCAACCGACGTCACCACTGTGAAGCGGCCCCACTGGTTAGCTTCCCTACCCCGCTCTTTCTTGCTCCGCGTGAAACCCCTCCGCATTCACCTCCCCTGGCAGCAGCTCCCTCTCTCTCGATCCTTCTCTGCCAGAGCGCCCCAATTCAAAGTATCAGTACCCCTGGAGCAGTGCCACGTTTCCCCATCCTCTGCGCAACAGCAAAGGCCTTTCCCCCTTTCCTTCTCTGTGCCCTAGAACTCACCCCGAACCGCATCTCCGTGGCCACCAATCTCCACTGCATATAAAGCCCAACTCTCACTGTCTTGAGCTTCCTGGCACCCTCACAACCACTCACAAGCAACCAATCGAGCTCTCACCCTCTGTGTCACCGGCGATAGCCGCCCCTGAGCCCGGTAAGCTCTTCACCCAAACCTCTACTTCCGACCATTATATTCCAATTAATCGCTGTCATAGCAGCTCTAGGGTACCACAAACAAAAATCCAAGCTCAATTTTACACTAGCATTTCCGTAGAGCCTTGCCGACGAAGTCCACCGCCGGCCCAAACCACCCCTCCGTGGCCAGCTCGCCTGAGTCTTCCCTGAGCTATGTCGTCACTCCCATTAGCCTCCTAGTGTCCCGTAGATGGTGAAACCGTCGCCGGTTTGGCTTGTACCTCACCAGAGCCCCTGAGTGCCGCCGTTGAGACTATGTGCTTCTCGGTCGCCGCCAGCCCCTACCGGTTCTCCAATCGTTTCCTAAAAGGCCAAAATGGATTCCTAATCCTAAACCGCCCCTTTCTGCACCACCCTCTCCTCCGAGGAACCTTCTTCGATGTCGTTCTTCGTGAACCGCCGCTCCTCTATTTCCGCCGGAAGGAGAAGCCGGAGGTTGAAGACGACTGGGAAGTGGGCGACGTGGTCGCATCCCGAGCGTTGGCCCCGCCGCCACCTCCCCATCCGGGCTGTCCGTTTCCTACGCATCCCAGCCGCTCGCGTCATGTGCGTGTCGCCCATCGGGCGGATGAAGGCGCGCGCACGGTGGGCTGCGCCCACGCTCGCGTGGGCCGTCGGCCAGGCGGCCTGTGCGGTCGTGGGCCAACCGGCCCGTTACCGTTAGGTCACGCGGGAAACCCGGCCGGGCCGCACTATTCATCCCAGGCCGGCCAAATACTATTCATAGCATTTAAAAAAATTCAGAAAAATCTCCAAAAATCCTAGAAAAATCCATAAACCCCAAAAATACCAAAATACATCATTTTGACCAATTTAATATGCTAAATTTAAATTTGGCATCCATTCTTTCAAATTTAAATTCTAAAAATTTAAATTTCACCATTTCACAACATTAATTCTATAAATTCAAATTCTACCGTTCCACCCAATTCCGATTTTATAAATTCAAATTCTTCGTTTCGCCAAGTTAAATCTTGATAAAATCCAAATCCGCCCAATTCAAAAATCGACCGTCCAATTTTAAATGTCTATCTTTATTCTCAAAAATCTGTCCAACACATATATGTATCTTTTAATAGCCTTGAACCTATCTAGTTTAATTGTAGCCGTGTCCACTCACCAAGCATTGTTAAACTTCGACCTTCCAACCCCAACCCATTTCTTTTTATGTTCTTTCTTGTTTTTAATTTGCATTTTGTTCCCAGCTTGCATCTTGCAAAGCATGAACTTATTTGATCTCGTTTTCTACGCTAGTGACGGGACCAAGCGAGTTGGTCAGCGGAAGGGCAGCAAAGACATTTGAAGCTATTCAAGAAGATCAAGAACAACGAAAAGAAGGCAAGTCACATGTTTTTTATCATATTGAATCCCATGAAATTTACATTATTTACTTATGTATTTTCATTATTGATAGTTGCAAATTGATAGTTTGCGTAAAATAAAATGTTTAGAATGACATGATATTTAGATAAATCCTACCACTGATAAAAGCTCTGTTTACTTTGATGGCCATATTCACCTTGACAACCTTAGTAAGAATTAAAATATTGCACAAATATATATAAAATCATCTCATTCAACATTACACACTACTAAGTGACTTTGGCCGTTGGCCAGTAGGTTTGAAAAACCCCGGACTTAGGGTAGGGTGGTATGGGACGCCGTACCCTAGGCCGGTAATGCTGGTGTGCAGGGTGGGGTAAAGGTGCTACGCGAAACCGTGCGGCGGATTTCACCCATCGCTTTACCCTTCAACAGGTACACTATTAAGGTTTGAACCGTGGACTAGTAGATTTGGAAAAACCTTATCTAGGGTGAGCGTGCCCTAGAGCGGAGGTGCCGGTGTGCATAGTTAGGGTAAGGGTATTGTGGGAGACCGTGTGGCGGTTTTCGCCCACTGCCTTTCCCTAGAGTGGAGGTTGCGGACCTCAGGAAAAATATAAGGGCAAGAACCTTGTGCTAAGTAAAAGACACAGTGATCGTCCAACCACAAGTGTTGATACATCAACCCTGGTCTAGTAGCTGCTCAAATTCGATTGAACCTCTACAAAAGCAGTTTGGAGGCAAAGTGCGAGTCTATACGGAAGGGGTAAGAAGAGCCGTATGGAAGTTGGCGATTTTATTTTGAACAATCTGACCGATCGATCTGAACCTCAATCATGTGTTATGTGTGCCGCACAATAGTAGGCTAAGGTAAATCAGGAGTTGTCTGAGCTTACTGGGAGGCCTGTTCCAAAAATAGGGGCGTTACATATATGCACCGAGGTAATATATACTACTACATCAAACTGGTATTACTTGATTAGTTCGTATTTAAGTTGGGTATCTAAGTCCACGTATAGATTATCACTGCATTCTCAATAGCTCATTACCAGAGGAGAGCGAGAACAGTTAGGTAAGATTTTATATACAATCACCTCAATAACTTACTATTAAAGAATCACTCCGGTAACTTATTATTAAAGATCCCTACAATAATTATTGTGGCATGAATCTTGTGTCTTGTCTTTTGGTTTTCTTAGTAACAGGGTCTGTTTGGCAACGACTGTGGCTTATGGATAAATTTTTTAAATTTTGGTTTTTTACGGTACAAATTACGAAGAGATATATACTCACTTGCGATTTTTGGATGGTACAGATGTTGGACTTTTAACGTGTACATTGTTTAACTTGTAGACCCCGTCTTGAGAAAATACTCCGTTTAAAAGTTGTGTACTGTAGCAAAAGCCAAAAGCCACCAGCTTTGGAGTA
This sequence comes from Dendrocalamus latiflorus, assembly GCA_017311315.1. Taxonomy (NCBI): domain Eukaryota; kingdom Viridiplantae; phylum Streptophyta; class Magnoliopsida; order Poales; family Poaceae; genus Dendrocalamus; species Dendrocalamus latiflorus. The sequence continues at coordinate 34,450,652 of CM029661.1, read as the reverse complement.
AAAGAACACGCCCACAAGCTCCTGCGTAATAATCCATTTAACTTGTATCTTCTGTCTTGGTTTAAGTGCTTCCACATCACCAAATTCTGATATTTTATGCCCTTAATAACAAGTGAAAAACACTGCTGGAGTAGCCTCACAATGGGTGGGTTTGATTGGACTTTGGTTTTAGCTTATTACCTTTTGGTGGTGATTATTTGGGCTTTTTTGTGGCTTATAGTTGAAAAGCACTGTAGCTGGTTGAAAAAACACTGTAGCTGACAGAGGCTTATTTAACATGATTAAATTTAAAAAATTAAAAAATATGTTAGCCCATTACGTATAATACAAACAAATACGGGAAAAAGAACCGGCAAAAAAGCTTAACAAAAAACCAAAAGTTCAGAAAAAGACGAAATTTATGAATAGTGAAAAATAAGTCGGAAGCTAAAAGCTAAAGCCAAAACGATCACAGGGTGCCTTTGGTTGAGCTTTTGGGAGCTGCTTTTGCTTCCAAAAAGCCAAAAGCCAACCAAAGGGGTGGAAATCAGAAGCTGTCTTTTCAGAAGCAGCTACTTTTGGGTAGTACAGTTTTGAAAGCACCTTGGACCCTGCTTTTAGCTTTTGGCTTTCTGCTTTTTGAAATGGTGAAAATAGAGAGCTGTTTCACAGTTGTTTCAAGGAAATAGATATAGGAGATAAGTTTTATACTTGTTTGAACCAAACAGCTTATAACTTTTCCACAGCCCACAACCTACAGCAGCTTTTTCACAGCCCACAGCTCACAGCAGCTTTTTCAGAAGCCACAGCTCAACCAAACACACCTACAGTCTTGTTATAGTAACTAGCAATTAATGGATAAGGATGTACTGTGTAACACTATTAGAGTAAAGAGTGGTTAATCGTTACTCCGTACGTAATAAGCAGTTTGGCATTTGTTCTGCTACGATAGAGCATCTCTTCACCAATCCTAGAAAAACATACATCCGTGGGGTTTGTTGTCAGATGGTGAGTCTCATCAATCGAATTGATGAGCAGATTGCTACTTGTAACTAGCAATGAGATATTAATTCCTCTCAACCAAATTAAGTAATTTAGCTCGATCGTCCGTCGTGGATAGTATCGAAGCTTTGCACTCACTTGAATGGGCATGTCCTGTCGGGTCACTTCACTTGAGTACAAGCTATGATTCAATCAAGCCTAATTAACCCCTCTCCCTAAAAAAATAATTCATGATACACTATTTGAAAAGAATGAGGTAGCTTGGAATGCTACTTTAAAGAATAACTCTCACCATATAAGAGCAACTCCAAAAGATTAGCCAAAAGAAGTATCTAAATTTAGTGATTTAGCTATTCTCTAAAATGAATCTCACCCAAAAAAACAAGACTACTCCAACAGGCTATCTAAACTAGAGGGCGCGCGGTGGGTCGCGTACGCGCGGGAATGGGGCGCAGCGTGCGGGAAGGAAACGCCGACCGCGCCAAGAGGCTGGATGGTGAGCGAGGTAGGCTATCCAAAAATAAAGAGCGAAGGAGGAGGGATGGAGAGCTACTAAATTTGGAGAGTCATTTACAGAGTCTATTGGAGACGTTTTTTCTCCAATAATAGCCAAATTTACCTTTAGAAAATGATTTAGCTCTTCTCTTGGAGTTGCTCTAACACTCCAAAAAAGATTAGATTCAGCATATACCATTTTCCTTATTTTATTGCAAAGCAAAGCATTTTCACCCTTTAGCCATAGGAAATGACTATTTTGCCCGCGTATACTATGTTTTCATAATTTTTAGGAAATACCACACAAGCCATACGATTGAACCAAACTTTCTGTTGCGGTGCGATTGAGTCCCTCCATGCTCAACTAGTGTCAGCTCTATTAGTTTTTTTGTGGATAGAGCATTGTAATGCAATTTGAGTCCGAATATGCGCACGTAATTATATTTTGCGACGAGGAACGACATATTTTATATTATTTTACGAAAAACAAGAGAGCTGCTAATTCATTCATTGAGAATGGCATATTTTCTGTTTCAGAAAGGAAAACTTTGGTTTAGTGAATTGTAGGATTAAGGATAACCGACTAGAGGTGGGTGAATAAGAGGTTTTTAAATTCTTTAAATAAGACAAATTTTAATAACGAGAATGAGATGAAAAATGATTTTTCACAAATCAAGGCATAAATTATTTAAGTCTTTCTATGTGCACCAACAACCTAAATATAGGGGATGAAGCAATTAATATAAATTATAAGAAAGTAAATGCATAAAGTAAAGAATAAAAGGATAAACCACATGATGAACACGAAGACTTTTTCTTGTCATCTCGGAGACTTACCGGTCTCCACTAATCCACGTTGAAGGAGTCTGAACGAATCAAGCTGACTCCACGCACGAATGGGCCTTCCTCGAATCACTAGTGGTAGCTCTTTCTTGCTGTGAAAAGGTGAGCTTCAATCTTCACAATGCAACCAGGACTTTTCACAAATTTTTGAAGCGATCACCGGCTCTCACACCTCTAAGCCATCTAGGAGGCGGTAACCTCCAAGAGTAATAGGTCAATGACGCTCACTTGAAGGTGTTCAAGTGCCAAATAGCTCAATCAGTGCATGCAATGTACTTGAAATCTCTTAATTACCTCAAGAAAGTGGAGTAAAGGCTCAATAGGTGAAAGAGTCGAGGCAAGGACTCAAGAGTATTAAATAGAGTTCCAATACATACCCTTGCTGCAGGTGAGGAGGTATTTATAGTCCCCAACCACTAGGCCGCAAGTCCCCGGTCAACCATGAACTATATGCGCCAAGATCATCCCCTAAGTTTCTGGGTCTTCGACCACTTTATATCGACCACGTTGTGTCGACCACGTTGTGTTGACCACATTTTACAACCATGTCTTTGATCACATTGGGTGTCAACCACGTTCTTCGAACACGTTGTGTCGATCACGCTGTGTCGACCAACCGTTATGTCGACCACGGCTCGCCGACCATGTTTATTTTACTGCAACACCAATTGTACCACTCACGCAGAGTTGGTACTTCCGATCTTCGAGCACTCACTGTTACTTAGACACCTCAACCACAGCTCCTCAATCACGTAGGTTTTCAAAGCACTGATCGGATACTTAAGCTTGGTCTATCGAATGGTTCGCTGTGTCTTATAACTGGCTCACTATAGTCCAGAGGGTCTCTGACTCTAAAGGTTCCAACTAGTCTCCAACTACTACATGAACTTGGGGACACATGTACTCAGCTAACATCAACAACAAGATTAATGTCAACACGATGTACAGTCTGGTTCAACCGATTGTTGTGCCATGCCTCATACGGCCACATGTTCTCGGTCAATCACAAGGCACGTGGTCAATTTATGGCAGCCTATGCACCAAGATGGAATGAAGAGATTGGTTCTGGGTGTATCGTCTTCACAATGGAAAGATAATTGCATTGTATGTCCATCTGATGGAAGTAACTCTCAACAAATCTTTTGATATGGAAAGCAAAGGTCTAGAAGGCAAGAATTTGGGAATCGATCAAGAATTTGTTCTCAAAAATAATGGCATGATTGGCACCATGTAGGAGCCGTGTACATTGCCTGTGACCTTTGCTCGTTCCTATAAAAGGAGAGAGGGGAGAATGGGAGAGGCAGACAGGGAGGGCACTTGGGAGCATAATGCACTAAACACACCCTAACGGCGGGGGAACTCAATGAGCAGATACACAGAAAAGGGAGGACACCCCATTAGCATACATACGTAGAGAGGATGCACACAATGAAAGGAGGAGAAGGCAGAGGATCCTAAGGAAGTAATCTTTACAAGCTAAAGCCATGCCATGCCATGCTCAGGATGGTAAAAACATTTCCTTTTCTCTTTCTCTTTTATCTAGCCAGATTGGAGGTCAATGGATGATAGCAGAGGTGGGAAGGTCACCAAGTGCCTACGGTCGCTATTGGTAAGGTCATCGATTAGATGCTTTGGAGCTCGTCGTGATGCAACCCGTGGCTATCATCTGCGTTCCAACTCACTGGGCTTGAAGTATGAAGACCCTCCACTCTTACATGTGATGCACACCTCGGCCAAGCTGTGCTGCCGCAACAACCCGCCATGTACCAGAATAGTCACGTCTGATGTTGAGGACATTGTATCTGTTGTCAACCGCCTTTGATACTCAGTCACCATTGACCGCCCACAATACTCTGAGCGCCTCCGACTGCTTGTCGTACATGAGTGCCTCCGACCACTTGTTGAAGGCAGATGCCTCTGACGGCTTGTAGAAGTTGAGTGCCTTCGACTGCTTACTGTACATGAGTGCCTCCGACTGCTTGTTGAAGTTGGACGCCTCCAACCGCTTGTCGAAGTTGAGCGCCTCCAACTGCTTGTCATACACGAGTGCCTCCGACCACTTGTCGAAGGCAAATGCCTTTCACTGCTTGTCAAAGTTGAGCACATCCGACGGCTTCTCGTACACGAGTGCCTCTGACCCTTTGTCAAAGACGCATGCCTCCGACCACTTGCTAATCATGGACACCTCCAACCACTTGTCAAAGTTGAGTACCTTCGACTGCTTGTTGTACATGAGTGCCTCTGACTGCTTGTCAAAGTTAGACGTCTCTAACCGCTTGTCGAAGTTGATCTCCTCTGACTGCTTGTCCTACATGAGTGCCTCCGACGTCTCCAACTGCTTGTCGAATTCGGACGCCTCCGACTGTTTGTCGTACACAAGCGTCTCCAACCACTTGTCGAAAATGGACGCCTCCGACTGCCTTCAATACTCATTTGCTTATGATCGTCCACTTACTTGGATGTCACCGATCGCCTGCTGGGCTTAGACGTCTATGACTGCTTTCAGTACTTGGTCACTTTTGACCACCTGTAGTACTCGGGCGTCGTTGACTGCCTTTGATACTCTGTCATCTTTGATCACCTGCTGTGTTCAGACTGCATGCTGTGTCCGGATGTCACCAACCACCTTCTGTGCTCAGTTGCTTACAACCGTTGTGGGTACTCGATCGTTAACGATCACCCGCTATACTCGGTCACTTCCAACCGCCTCCAATACTCGGATGTCATCGACCGCCCACCATACTCGGATGTCATCGGCCGTTCGCTGGGCTTGGGCGCTATCGACCGCTCACAATACCTAGACGTCATTGATCGCTCACCGTGTTTGAGCGTCGTCAACCACCTGTCGTACTCGAACGTCTCTGACCATCCTTGATACTTGGTCACTTTCGACCCTCCTAAGTACTCATATGCCTGCCAACCATCCGTGTTACTTAGACGAGATGTGCTAAAATAACTGGTACTGCTACAGTATCCAGGGCAGTCTTTTGGGTTTCGACTACCGAAGAGATCAGCAGGCCCGACGTTTGTTTACTTCACGAGCGCTCCATGGCATTCCAATTTGCCATACATACTCTACCACGGAAGGAAATTTCCTTCCCCATCTCAAAAAAGAAAAAAATGATCATATACCCTCCATTTAGATGGAAATTGAGGATTTACTCTCCTGACCCACGTGTCAGTGACTTATGATGACCCCACGTGTCATTGAGATGTGGAGGATAAATCCTCAATTTCCCAACTAAAGAGAGGGTATATGATCCAATCTCCCCTCAAAAAAAGGAAAGAAAAAAGACAGGAATTTTCTTTCCGCGTAGAGAGAGAGAGAGAGAGAGAGAGAGTTGCTTGGCTTGGCCTCCCAATCCCCATCCATCAAATTCCCCCTCTGCGCTCTTGTTCCGCTCTCAAATCCAACAATATTAATTATACCTGGGGAGCCTAGCCTACTCGATTTGATTCGATCCGATCCGATCGGAGATGAAGAAGATGTTCGGCGCCAAGAAGAACAAGGACCCACCGCCCACCATCCAGGACGCCACCGATCGAGTAACCACCCCACCTCCTCTCCTGCTTCCGGATTGGTTTATCGGTTACTAGGGTTCTTATCGCCGTCGCAGATAAACAAGAGGGGCGATACGGTTGACGACAAGATCAAGAAGCTCGATGCGGAGCTGGCCCGCTACAAGGAGCAGATCAAGAAGACGAGGCCCGGACCCGCGCAGGAGGCCATCAAGGCCCGCGCCATGAGGGTCCTCAAGCAACGAAGGATGTAAGGCACCAACCCCTCCTTGCAGCATCAATTTCCCATTACATACTGCCATCCTTGTATACAGCTTATCCCTAGTGTCTAGCACCATCTGCTGTTTCTCCTCTAGTGGACTAGCTCTACATGTTAGTACGTGTGGCCGCCTCCCTATCACACCTTTCCCCTTTGCAATTGGATTCCACCTCGCAAACTAAAACTAGATATATAATAGCTAACAATGGGGGTTTGTTTCCCTGACCTGACGTGGCCTCACCACTCAGGATGCTCTGTGAGTGCTGTTTGCATGCAATCTTTGGCCACTAAGATCTGTTTGGGATTGCGGTGCATTCGAAAGAAAAAGGCTCCATTTACCAAACGATTTTAGGATATCTCACCATCTGTTATCTTACTAGATACATGAGGCGTCTTCTATGACCATATTATACTCACCCCACAGAACCGCCAAACAGAGCATAACGGCTCATGATCGCTGCTGGACAGCAGACCGCCTTGCACGTCGAGGCGTTCAGTCACATATGCTATGCCCCCTGTGTGAGCAACATCCGGGAACAATCAATCATGTTCTCATTCAATGCCCATGGGTGAAGCAAGTTTGGGTAAAAATCATGCGTCTATTCGGTTTGCAAAGATCAATGCTAAGCATGGAAGCCCGACTGCTCGATTGGTGGACATCCCTACGAGAGCGATTGCCCAAGGATCAAAGGAAAGGATTTGACTCAATTGCCATCCTTTTCTTTTGGACTGTCTGGCGAGAATGCAACGCCCGTGTCTTTGAAAATGACAAGATGGATATTCGATCTCTAGTGACCAAATTCAAGCATGAATTCTCAAATTGGCGCCAGGCGGGCGTGGAGTCGCTACCACTTTCTTTATGTTTTAGTACTTAGGGTACGACCAGGGCAGCACTGCTGCGTTGCTTTGGAGCTCCCTTCAGTCCTAAGCTTTCTTTCTTCTTTTTTTTCTCTGCCTTTCCAGCTTTTAGGCGTTCATCTTTTGTAAATCCAAACACTAGTTTGTCTAGTGCTATGTTCAGTTTTTCCTCTTAATACAAAGGCGTGCAAGTCTTGTGCATGTTCCCTAAAAAAAGAGAGCGTAACAAGTTGTATTGGAACCAAAGTAATTGCCCTTTCAAGGGCATTCTTTTACTATGCATCAAGGCTTACGCAACGGCCAACATCTGTTGTTCAACAGTACCAAAAATTATTAACAGATTCTCTAACGAACAGTCATGTACGTTATGGATCTTCACATTGCTCGGCAACTTCCGTTGGCTTTGGGCTTAGGGACAATCAAATCAGGTGTCTTTCCCGCATTGTTTACATTAACAATTGAACAACAATGCCAAAGCTTGTAAACTATATCTATAAGAAATGGGTAGCCACACCTACTCTCCTGTGGAAGTCCATCAGTAGTATCAATGTTGTCAAGTCATCATCTAAAAGGGTTATTTGAGGTATAGCTGGACCCTGAATGTTGCTGACTTGCTTTCATATGCCTTCACATTTTTCCTATTTTAATATAGGTCATTTTTTTACAGGATCAAAATTTCCTGATAGGTAGAGGTTGTGTTTTTTCCTGCTTAGGTTACTTGATATAGACAATTGATTTGGAAGTCTAGCAAGTTTGTTAGCAAGGAAGTTTCTATAGGCAGGACAAAAGGGGAATGCTATTTTACTTTACCTCCAGCCATTAGTTACAAAAGCTGATCATCCTTTAGCATTTAATATCAGGAAATTTTTAATGAACTTTTGGTGGTCGTTTCTGTTACTTTTTTTGGGCAATAGTCTATAATTTAGTGCTCTAATCTTTATACTCCATATGCTTTCCCTACAGGTATGAAGGACAGCGTGACATGCTGTACAACCAAACATATAATCTTGACCAAGTTGCTTTTGCGGCGGAGGGACTTAAAGATGCTCAACAGACTGTATGTTGCCTTAGTTTCCTCTGAAGTTTGATTTCCATGATAGATTCTATCCTGATTACCAAACTTATGTTAAAAACATTTTTCAACAGATGACTGCAATGAAGGCTGCCAATAATGAGCTGAAAGGGATGATGAAAACTGTGAAGCTTGAGGATATAGATGTATGTAGCATCCTTTTTGTTTACTAGATTCTTCATGTTTTTCAATATTTTCAGCTTATATATATTTTCATTGGATTGTTTATTTTCCTGCTTACTTTTATTTTCGATTGCATCTGAATCTATACCTGCTTTTCTAATCTGTAGAGCATGCAAGACGAGATGTTGGATCTTATGGATGTGAGCAATGAAATACAAGAAACTCTTGGTAGAAGCTACAATGTCCCAGATGACATCGATGAGGAAGAACTTATGGGGGGTACAGCTCTTATTTGGTAGTTAGTTATTCTTAGATAATTTAAATTTGTAGCCAGTGGTAACCTTTCAATTTTAAATTTGTATTTGAAGTTGAGTTAGCAAACGTTATCTCAGTTCCCAGTGGGAGGGAACTGGTACTGCCCTATGTCCAGGATTTTCTCCGAAGCATTTTCTTTTGGCACTTTGGTTGTAGGCCCTTTAGTGGTTTTGTGGTCACCAAGTGTTGATTTACTGAAAGCTTATGAAGATAGACAGTTCTCTGTTTGCTGTCCTCATTTTGTTTTTTTTAAATGCAGAGCTTGATGCTTTGGAAGCCGACATGGACTTTGAATCAAGTTCAGTCCCATCTTACCTTCAACCAGACAAGGAACCAGATCTAGATTCTGAACTTAACTTGCCTGCTGCACCAACTGGTCATGCAGAAGCCCCACCAAACCGGCAGCAGGTACTTGAATTGCGAGAATGTTATTAGTTTTTGTCTACTTCGATTCTGATGTCACCATCCCTAGGAAGAAATCAGTGCATGATTGAACAAGACTCAAACATCATTTCCCATACACATCACAGTACTTATAGCTGTGAATTGTTTTCTTTATCCTGTCACGTGATCTAATGACAGGCTAAATTCTCCAGACCTTTATGAATGTATTTCTTAGCTTTGAGTTCATGTAATTCGTGTAGAATTTGGTAGCTGGTAGAACATCATGCACGCTTAATGTAACTAAAGGACCATGTTGTCGTTTGGAACAATTGAGCATATTCTAGCTTGATCTTAATAATAAACCATAGAGAAGAAACACATAGAAGGGGAACATGCAAACCTTTTTCGTGCCAAACGGGCCCCTAGTTTGTTATATGATGGATTGATCCTGAGCTTTGGAAACACTTACCCCTTTTAATGACTCGCAAACAACGACAGTCATCTTTTGCTTGCATATGTATGGTTCCATTACTTTGTGCACCACTCAGTCGGCCGCTCCTTTAATATGCATGGTTCCAGTTGCATTGAATGGCTCGACTGTCAACCAGTAGTAATTTGCCGCTTGCTTTTGTCTTGGTGCAGGAGGATGAACTGGGATTGCCTGCAGTGCCACAAGCATCCATGCGTAGTTAAACGACGGTGGAGGTTGAGCTCGATCGATGTAAAAACTTGTGTTTTGTGCATGAAGAAATTCAGTGTATCTTCCCTGATATAGCACTACAATTAATTATACTTTGAAATCTCTGCTCCCCGTTGTTTGTTTAGGGCGTTAGAATTGATTATATCGTCACTTGTGCATGTTGTAAATTTAATTGACTGGGACATACCATCCTCATTCTGTTTTGGCGATCGTTCCTTACATTTGGGAATAATGATATGGTGATCTTGCTCTGTATGGTGTATGTATTGGAGACCTCTTTACGTCCTCTGTTTAAGCATGTTTAACATTACGTTAATTGTAGTTGATTTATAACGGCATATGGGTGAATTTGCGCGTGCAGGTCCGATCCGAAGTGGTTGGTTGCATTGACACTCGCACGCACGGCCAACAACTACAAGCTGCATCCTACTAGCTGGTACGTGTGCTCTAGTCTGGCCTAGAAAACGGCCACCGGCTTCAACCCCTCAGGTAGTGCATGCATTCGGTCGGCCGTGCATGCGTGGATATGTTCTAGAGCTGGATAATTAATTAAATTGCATGTTAAGTATTAGCTCTTACTTTTATTGCAAATTGGCCGGGACTCTGCATGATGCGTGTCCTAACTAGCTACCTACCTTTTCATCTCATCTCATTCATCATCTTAACTACTAATCTACGGAGTATGTGTTAAGGTTTGCTACCTTCTTTCGTTCATGCATCTCAATGCATGATCTCCTTGCCATGTAGATTTGATTGCCTAAGAATCTTCTGCCAAACGATATTAAAAACAGCTTATATAATATGTTATCTTTTTATATATCTTTATAAACAGGTTTTTCATGACATAATACGTCTTATTTATCGTATTACAGTCGACTACTGCATGATAGATAACTTAATTCTCTATACTTTCTCTCTCTTCTCTATATTACCTTATGTTCTATATGGTAAAATTTATAAACAGCTAACAAATAGTACATAGCCTCATGCATGCATCACCTGACCGGGCGGCCGGCTGGGCAATCAAGGGCGTACGTTCCTCCTCCTCCGGCCCATTCCTCCACCTTGAATGCTTCGAATTAAGCTTCAGCTTAACTGCATTCTAGTCCGATTCAGACGTACGTACGCCAACCCGGCCCCAAGGATAATCTTGAAGAATTCTCTCTCTCTCTCTCAATTATTTCTCAAGCATGCGTCCATTGTCACTGCTTTGATTCGTCAAAGGAAAAACGCTACCCAAGTCTGCCAGCAAACAACAGTTCTGATCGGTTAGCCTGTCTCCCTCAACAATGCTAGCTGCAACAGCTTCTCACACTATTAATGTAGTATATATGTTTGTTGTTTCATGGTGATTTGACCTCGCTCGAGGTTTTCCTTCCATCAGACATGGATTGCATTGCTATATTGCCGGCCGGCAATAAGTTGGGACAACGTACAAATCGTTCTCTCTTTTTGTTTCTTCTGACGCATGCAGATGTATAGCCATGTTTTTGTGCATTCTCTAGATAATTAATAGACTAACTAATGCCATGAACATCTCTTTTTTTTATTTTTTGGTTTTGTTGGAATTTTCCTTGTGCTCTCGGATCGCTTCGCCACGGCACTCTGCCGCCTCCGTCCACGACCATGGACATCGCCTTCGCGTGATGTGAACGACGGGATGAGGCCTCTGCCTGCTGTTGATACAACGTGATGCAACTCCTGCTGGAAAGATGCGTAACAAACAAATAGAACACGCGATGGCTTTATTTGTTCTTTCTTCTCTTTATTTCTCTTCTACTTCGCTTCGTACATCGCCTCCTCTTATCACCCCGATCAACTTCTCACCTTGCTTCGTTCTTTTGATTATAAGCCTACCCTCTTTATTTACTAAACGATGACTAAGACATAGACTAGAAACCGAAATGGCTTTTGCTACCGGACTCATAAACGAACTCAGAAACAATACGTGTATACGTATACACAGCAAAAACGTGTACACGTGTAAGAACTCAGATACGACTAAGCAACAGAAACAAGATTACTGTAACAATTACCTCCTTAATCTTGTTTCTCCATCTTGATCATGCCGATCTTCTCTCTTGCTTCCGCTTCTTCCTTCTACCTGCACTCCCGTGCACCCTTCTTTCCTGAGCCATCACCGTCCTACCGACTGCGCTTGCTTCATCCTGAGCCTTGCACAATCCGATGCTTGCCGCGCCTCGCACCTGGACTTAACCTGTCCTTCCTTGCACGCCTGCCTGAGTTGGAGCACCTGCTCCCACAGCCACCTTGGCTTCGCCATTACCTGAGCCTCCCGCTCTTCTTTCTTGGATAAGTCTGCCCGCTTTCCCACATATATCTTAGCTGAGACTACATCGCCCCTAACTCCTATCTCCAACGCTTCCTGCGTTCCCTCTGCAAAACCACAAAAGACTGCACCAACCTATACTCCAAGTCTTCCTCTTAGACCTTGTGCATTTTTTCCATCTGGAGGCCCACCACCTTGACTTCCTGTGTTAGCCGCACCTGCATGTGCGCCGCATGTACCTTCGGAGCCACTGCTCCCTTCATGCGCGCCTGCATGTGCGTGGTTATGTGGCTTGCTGCCATCTATGTGCGTGGAGTCCATAGACATGCTCTTTTCCCCGTGGCTGCTAACGTGATGTTGTATGCATGCCTCGTGTGCTAGCTGCACGTGACGCACCTGGGTCTTGCCATCTTGGCCAGATATCTTCACTTTCATCAACAGATCTTTGTTCTTATCGTACACACACAGGAACTCATCCTGTAGTACCACCCTGCATCCTCTTTTTGTCATCTGTCCGAGACTAAATATGTTATTGTACAGACTTAGTATAAAGTAAATTCTTGTCAATAACTTTTTATCTCCGTTCTTACATTGCAACATCATCGTCCATTTGCCTCTTATCTCCACCATGGAGCCATCGCCAAACTTGACCTTACCCAAGTCTTCTCGTCGAGCTCATGAAACATAGAGCAATCTCCTGTCATGTGATTGCTTGTGAGTAGCGGAGATGAAGAGCCCATCGACGCCGGAGTTCATCGTGGAGGCCCTGGACGCAGGGTTCACGGTGGATCAATTGGCTAGAGCCGAGAAAGCTCTAGCGCCAGGTAACGTTCAATCCTCCGCAGATCGTCTCCTTCCTCATTCAATTGTCGCTAAGTTGGTTCAACGAAAATTGGCCGGGGCGCCTTGGCAAGGGCCCTTGCCATCTCCTAGAGTTTCTCCTCCGAGGAGTCTCGGCGATTGTGTTGCAAAGGCAAGAAACCTCAGTGCTGGCTCTCGTGGCGCCTTGACGTCGTCTAGACGGCCTAGATCGCCGGCGGAAAGGCACGACGGAGTCGGTGCCGATGTTCGCGGATCCCGGCCATCGCCGGCGCGGTTTCTATCGGCAAGTGACGAACAGAATTCAAAAAAAATTTGAAAATCACAATCTTCAGTGCTGCGATCCGGAATTTCCTCCGTTGTCACCCGCGAAGCTACCGGTCGACTTGACCGCGTGCGTACACACGGGGAGTTCGGTTTGAGCTTCTCTGAAGATCATTGGGCCTGGTAAAATTTTCCGGCCCACCAAAGGCCTTTGTGCTCTATTCACAAGGACAGGAACCAGGAAAATCACAAAAACCTTATCGAAGCCGCCGTCCAAGCCATCCATCGCCTCATCGTCGTCTTCCATCGTGCCATCGCGTTCATACGCGGACGTGGTGCGGGTTGGGGCGACCATGGCGGCTCAGGGCTCGGGCGGGAACTTTGGCCGCGGAGGCGGGGGAAGGGCGGCGGGCTACGACCCTGGCTTCCACCCGGGATTCAATTTGGGACACGGGGGACGGGGCAGGGGCCGCAACTTAGTCCCTTCCCGTGGTCGCGGTCGCGGTCAAGGAGGATACGACGGTCCGGGCTTCAATGGCTACAACAACGGATACAACGGCGGTGGTCGTGGTGGTCGTCCCTATGGCGGGGCATATGGAGGAGGGCGTGGCCGTGGTAACTGGAAAAACCATGGCCAGCCGTACTACCAGCCGTCCTCGGCACCGGGACAAGAAGGAAATCCGCCTCCCCTACAGGCGGGTGGCACGTTCGGGGCTGAGATGGCCGCGATCCCGTCAACTCATGTCGGTGGGCCACAAGCGGCTGGTGCCGGTGGCGCGCACGCAGCCGCTGGCAGTGACGGCGCGTACGCAACTGCTGGCGGTGGTGGCGCACACGTGGCCGTTGGTGGCGGTGGTGAAGCAGGGCGAGGGGAGATGGAGACCACGACTTCGACGACAGCACCGGCAGCACCCGAGGCCCCCAAGAGCGCTGTCCTACCAAACACCAATGCCTCAACTGTGACAAATGAAACGCCAGAGTCATCTCACCAAGGAAAGCCGAAAAGCAAGGGTAAACCATTTTGTTATCGCTGTCACACTAAAGGTCATGCTATGGCAGAGTGCACTGTGATTTTGTGTTGTGAAATTTGTTATGGAGATCATGTCACAAAAATTTGCCCAAATATAAAAAAATGAATATTACTGCTATTCCTTGTGGTTATGCGGTCGAAGGCTTGGGTTTTTATTTTATTCCAGTCGCTGAAAATCCCAAGGTGAATTTAGAGGAAAAAATCAGCTGTGGTACGTGTTTTGGAGGGTTCTCTTACTGCTGATCAGTTAGCAGTGGAACTTGGCAAACTACTACCTGGAAAAAACAAGTGGGTGATTGAGGAGAAAGGTACTGATGCCTTTATCACTAATTTCCCATCCTCTGAGCTACTGGATTGGGTGGTGAACTGGGGTCCTATGGACACAAAGTCAGTGAAAGGTAAAATACGTTTTGAGAAAGGAGTTGAGAATGAGGTCTATAAGTATGAAATTGATAAAGTTTGGGTTCAGTTCCGTGGTCTACCAAAGGAGTTTCGGGAATTTCCTATTATTTGGGCGATTGGTTCCATTTTAGGTGTTCCCAGAGCTGTAGACACAAAGTTCACTAAAAAGTTTGGTCGTGCCAGGATGAAGGTAGCCGTGCTAGATCCCAACCTTATCCCGGACCTGGTGGATATAGTGATTGGGGATTTTGTTTATGAGCTACAGTTCCGTGTTGAGCATGATATATCTGATGGTGAGCCTCAGGTCATTGACATGGACTCTACCATAGATGAAGATAAAAAAAATGGGGAAAAAAGGGAGATCCTATGGATGAGGATGGTAAAAAAGAAGAGGAGTTAGCAAAGGATAATGCAAATGGTGACCAGATACCCGGCTCCGGAAAGCACAATGGTGGTGCAGTCCAGCAGGAGGATATGGGTGCTGGTTCTGGGATTCAGCAGAACAAGGAGGCTGGTGCGAAGCCTGCACCAGCAGGTGTTAAAGCGAACAACAAACCAGTGGTAGTGCTTACTCAGGGGTTAACAGCAGATGGAACTGGCCAATGGAAGGCTAGTTTGATGGCTTCCCAAAATGACTCTGGCTTATCCAATAAAATGAGTGTGCATAATGGTGAGACAGTGTCTCCTATAAGATCCAGTAAAAGAAATGCGGCGACTTTAGATCAGGACTCTTTGGAGAAGGCGTCGAAATTGAAAGCTCGCAAAAATCTGGACTCCTCTTCAGACAAAGGTATTAGAACTCATCCAAGCTCATTCCATATTTTACATGATTCCTTTTTGTTAGCTACAACTAATTCGATAGGGGTTATTCTTGGGAATAATGAACAAACAGTGTCGCTTTCTTTAAATTCTTTAAAAGCTATAGAAGCTCACAGGGTGAATGAAATTGTTAGGGTAGAGGAGGACAAGTTAGATGATGCCTCTACTGTTTGTTCCATAGAAGATAATATAGATTTAGAAGCCTTGAATCTTATTTGTTTAGAAATCTCAGAAGGCCTTGGTGATGGGGGTTGTGACCCTTTGTGTCTACAGACTCCTTTATCACAAAACAAAAGGTCGCGTTCTAGGAACAAGAAAAAATAAAAAAGACGGTCTAGATGAAAGGTATTTTTTGGAATTGCAATGGGTTTGCTGACCCTAAAAAATATAGATTCCTATCTGACCTAACAAAAGAAAAGAACCTAGATTTTATTGCCTTATCAGAGACGGGTAGAGCCAATTTTCCGCAATCGACTTTGAATAATATCTGCGCTGGCAGAGATTTTCTTTGGCATTGCATGGCTCCACGGGGGCGGTCTGGTGGCATGATCCTAGGTATAAACTTGTCAACTTTTGACATTGGTGAGATTGAAGAAGGGGATTTTTTTTATTCGTTTTAAAGTTCGTCATAAGGAAGATGACTTTAAGTTTAATTTGATTTCAGTATATGGGCCGGCTCAGGTAGATCAGAAATCAAATTTCTTATCAGAAGTAGTGCGAGTATGCTCAAAAGAAGCTTTACCTATTATTATAGGTGGCGATTTTAACATTATTCGTAGCCCTGATGAGAAAAGTAATGACAACTATAATGACAGATGGCCTTTCATGTTTAATGCAGTGATTGACACTTTAAATCTTAGAGAATTAGAATTGTCGGGAAGAAAATTTACTTGGGCTAATCGTTTGCAAAACCAAACCTTCGAAAAGTTGGATAGGATTCTGGTCTGTACGGATTTTGAGTCCAAATATCCACATACCGCTGTAAATGCACTGTCTAGAGAGATTTCTGACCACACTCCGCTGTTATGTTGCACAAATAATGCATCCTCATCTTATCAACCCCAATTTAAATTTGAATTGGGTTGGTTGCTGAGAGATGGTTTCTGTGACATAGTAAGAGATGTGTGGCAGAGCGTACATGCTGAAGGCACTCCCTTAGAGAGGTGGCAGGCTAAGATCAGAAGGCTACGCCAATATCTCAGAGGTTGGGCAAAAAACGTGAGTGGTGCTTATAAGAAAGAAAAAAAATGACAATTTTAAATAAACTAGACGAACTGGACAAGAAGGCAGAGAGCTCAATGCTCAATGAAATGGAATTGAACTTAAAACATGTGTTAAATGAAAGGCTAGCGGAATTACTTCGTGAAGATGAACTAAAATGGTACCAAAGGGCTAAGGTGAAACATCTATTAGAGGGTGATGCAAATACGAAATACTATCATTTGTTGGCAAATGGTCGGCATAGGAAAACTCGAATTTTCCAGTTGGAAGAAGGGATTGATATAATAAGTGGTGATGCTCAACTTAAAAAGCATATTACCAATTATTATAAAACACTATTTGGCCCATCGGATAACTCTACCATCTCTTTGGATGAGTTACAAACCGAGGATATTCCCCAAGTTTCTACACTGGAAAATGAGTTTTTAACAGCTGACTTTACAGAAGATGAAGTAAGGGCTGCAATCTTCCAAATGGAACATAATAAGGCACCAGGACCGGATGGTTTCCCTCCAGAGTTTTATCAGGTCTTCTGGACTTTAATTAAAGATGATCTGATGGCTCTGTTTACGGATTTCCATCAGGGATCCTTGCCACTAAACAGTCTTAACTTCGGAACAATAATTTTGCTACCTAAGCAGAAGGATGCGAAAGTGATTCAACAATACAGACCAATATGTCTTTTGAATGTCTCTTTTAAAATCTTCACCAAGGTGGCAACTAATAGATTATCTACCGTAGCCCAAAAGATTATTAGACCAACACAAACAGCCTTTCTTCCTGGCAGAAATATCATGGAGGGTGCGGTAATACTCCATGAGACGATACATGAACTTCACTCGAAGAAGCAGGATGGGGTTATTTTCAAAATTGATTTTGAAAAGGCATACGACAAGGTAAAATGGAGTTTTTTACAACAAACTCTAAGGATGAAAGGGTTTTCACAAAAATGGTGTAAATGGGTGGAGAAGTTCACGCAAGGAGGAAATGTTAATATTAAGGTTAATGACCAACTAGGTTCATACTTCCAAACAAGAAAAGGCTTAAGGCAGGGTGACCCAATGTCGCCAATACTATTTAATATAGTGGCTGACATGCTGGCCATACTGATTGCTAGAGCCAAGGAAGCAGGGCGAGTTGAAGGGGTTATTCCTCATCTTATTCAAGATGGATTATCTATTCTCCAGTATGCGGATGACACGGTGATTTTTATGAGTCATGATGTTGAGAAAGCGATAAATATGAAATTAATACTTAGTACTTTTGAACAACTATCAGGGCTCAAAATAAACTTTCATAAAAGTGAGATCTTTTGTTTTGGGAAAGCACAAGATCATGTAGTGTACTATTCGCAGTTGTTTGGTTGTAAAGTGGGGAAGTACCCCTTTCGCTATCTTGGTCTACCAATGAATACTAGGAAACTAAACAATAAAGATTGGCAAATGATTGAGAACCGAATTGAAAAGAGGCTCAGCGGGTGGAAAGGTAAAATGCTTTCGGTTGGGGGTCGACTGGTCTTAATAAACTCGGTGCTCTCTAGTTTACCGATGTTTATGATGTCTTTTTTTGAGATCCCAAGGGGAGTGTTAGAAAAAATCGATTGTTTTAGATCAAGATTTTATTGGCAAAACGACCAACACAAGAGAAAATATAGACTAGCCAAATGGGAAATCTTGTGCCAACCGAAAATACAAGGTGGTTTAGGCATACAAAATTTGGACATTCAGAACAAATGCTTGTTGAGTAAATGGCTATTTAAATTGTTAAATGAGGATGGCATGTGGCAGGAACTTTTGAGGAATAAATACATAAAAGATAAGACACTAGGGAGCTGCGTTGAAAAACCAACAGATTCTCATTTTTGGAAAAGCTTGATGAATGTAAAAGACACCTTCATGGGTTTTGGTTCCTTCAAAGTGAAAGACGGGTCGCAAATCCGATTCTGGTTTGACACTTGGTTGCAGAGCAAACCACTAAAAGATAGATTTCCATCGTTGTTCAATATCGTAAGAAGGAAACAAGACACTGTGGCACAAATCCTTAGTTCATCCCCACTAAATATTTCATTCCGTCGTAATTTAGTGGGCACAAACCTAAGGGATTGGCACAGAATTGTTGCCTCTTTGCAGGATGTGAACTTACGTGAAGAAAGGGATGTTTTTGTGTGGGCGTTACATTCATCAGGAATTTTCTCTGTCAAATCCATGTATGCTGCGTTAATTAACAATGGAGTGCGAGTGTCACAAGATATTTGGCAAATTAAGGTTCCTTCAAAAATAAAAATATTTTTGTGGTACCTTAAAAAGGGGGTGACTTTAACTAAGGATAACCTAGTTAGGCGTAACTGGAACGGTGACACGAAGTGCTGCTTCTGTCATTCTCTAGAAACTATTCAACACCTTTTTCTGGACTGTTTTTATGCCAAGTTTTTGTGGCGAGCGGTACATTTACTGTTCGGACTAACACCTCCACAGAGTATAGATGACCTTTTTAATGGGTGGTCAAAGAAGGGTAATAAGAAACAAAACGCTTTGTTATTGACAGCAGCATCGGCACTTTGTTGGGCAGTTTGGATAACAAGAAACGAGGTGATTTTGGACAAATGTAGACCAAAATCTTTTTTGCAGGTACTATTCAGGGGAACTCACTGGCTCCGTCAGTGGGCAAAGTTGCAGCGGCGTGATGATCTACGGGATCACTTGGTCTTAGCTGGGCAACATCTTGAGTCGTCAGCTTTGCAATTCTTCGGTTCCAATGGATAGTTATCAACAAGATTTATTGGTCTTTCTTAGTCAAAACTTTACATGCGTTTTGTTTATCCATGTGTTTTGCTATAAAGTTGGAACCTTTTACAGCTCGTGTGCCAGCCTATGGCCTACCTTTTGTAATAATTGGACTGATTCTATCGGTTGATAGATGAAGCCGGATATAACTATCCTTTATCTAAAAAAATGTGATTGCTTGCTCCATTGTCTAAGTATCACTGATCCGTGTGATTGTGACTACATTCCTTCGTGCGTAATTTTGGAACTATGTTCTCCTTGTTCAGCATCACCATGATTGGTGCCTTTTTAACATATGAGGAGAGAAGTAGTAGCGATCCGTCATCTTCTTCTTTGTCTTGGGCGAGGTTCACCTCCCCATTCTTCTTCTTGCTTCGACAATTCGAAGCATAGTGCCTGTACTCGTTACATTTGAAATACTTTATGTGGCTGCAGCATTTGGATGCGTAGTGCTCGTATTCACCACATTCAAAAGCACTTGACATGTGACTTATCACAGAATCTGTCACCACCGCCTTGCCCAACCTTGTCTCCACGGCCACCTCTGTCGCCTCAGCCACTCTGGCTACCTCAACCGCTCCATCTCTCGCAGTTGTTTGATGAGCCACGACCGTCTCTCGGATCTCCCTTTACTAGCAACACCTGCTCGTTATGAGTCTGGGATCCCTATGTGACTAAAACCTCTTCAGTAACTCCTCATGCGCCTTGAGGGAGCCGGTGATCTCCTCTATATTCTTCTTGTCCAGATTAAGTGTGGTGACAACAGGTATATACTTCTCCGAAAGCACGCGCAGATATTTCTTCGCCGCTACAAATTCCTTCATCTTATCGCCTCGAGAGTTAATTTGATTGTACAATGAAGTCAGCTTGCCGGCGAACTCGTCCACCGACTGGGTCTCTCCCATCTTGAGATTCTTGAACTCGCTCTGCAAATTCTGGAGCTGCATCTCCTTTACACAATCAACTCCCTTGTGCATCGTTTGAAGCGTCTTCCATACCTCCCGTGCCGTCTCCTTGCCGATGAGCTGATGCATCATTGAATCTGGTACCGCTTGGTAGATGATAACCAAAGTCGCTTGATCCACTTTGTTGTCCACCTCCTTGTCCTTCCTCTTCGGATCAACTGCACCCCAGATTCCTTGAGTGCGTATGTTCGCCTTCATCTTCATTGCCCACACCGGGTAATTGTCGATCATCAGGAGAGGATACTGGAGAGAGATTAGTCCACCTTGGACCTTCGCCTTATCGTCTATAATCTTTATAAATTAGTAAGATCAACAGGCTCTGATACTACCTGTTGGAATTTTCTTTATGCTCTCGGATCGCTTCGCCATGGCACTCTGCTGTCTCCACCCACGACCGTGGACCCGCCTGCTGGAAAGACACGTAACAAACAAATAGAATACACGATGGTTTTGTTCTTTCTTCTATTTATTTCTCTTCCGATTCTCTTCTTACATCGCTTCCTCTGATCACCTCGATCAACTTCTCACCTTGCTTCGTTCTTTTGATTACAAGCCTACTCCCTTTATATACTAAACGATGACTAAGATATAGACTAGAAACCAAAACGTCTCCTGCTACCGGACTCAAACAAACTCAGAAACAGTACATATATACGTATATACGGCATGAATGCATACACATATACGAACTCGAATATGACTGAGTAACTGAAACAAGATTCCTGTAACAGGTTTCTTTTCTGGTTTGTCGAGTAGCATGCTCGATGCATGTTCTCACTTACATCGGACTTTCTCTTGGCCGATGGTCATATAGGGTTATGACTTTTATGACATTTGCTTGTCTGCTTTACTGACGACCAAACTTCTTGTCTCCTAAACGTCTTTGAACTGAATTTTGTAGACTCTTAGCTCGTTGTTTCTAAAGGCAAAATGGCAGATCCAAAAAACCTAGTGCTTAATTAGTACTCCACTAGCCAAACGCAGGCAGACAGAGAGACAAGTACGTGCGTATCTTTCAATGCTAGTACCTACCAGTCCAGAACAACTAAATAGCACGATACACATTGAATTCTGAAGCTCAACCATGGTTTCTTTCCAAAAGGTGCGTCACTGCAGCCTGCAGTGCAGTACATGCATGACAACATAGTATCTACAGTGATCATCATGTAGTAACTTGCAGAAAGGGAGAGCCAACAAGGTAGATGCAGACCAACGCGGTGCAGTGTTGTGGAGGAGTGCTTCCCTGGTCGTAGTAACTTGGTCAAGACTCAAAAGACAGGCATCTATCTGACAGGTGTTGGCCAGCAGCTTTGGGAAGGCAAAAAGCTCCCCCAATTCACTGCCTCCTGCCTAAGAAATGAGCAAAAGTTATGATTAATGTTTACCGTAGCAGCCGTCGCTGCCTTCTAGCTCTCAATCCTCTTCCGCTGCCACTGTCCTCGGGAGGTGCGATCTTCTCTTTGAGCCACATGCAAATTGTAGAAGTCGTTATAATGCCGCCGCTTCTCTGTGAGTCGCCGCCCCGAGCTTCTAAGCCCATCGCGCTTTCTTCCGCACTATGCTTCTTGTGCACTATATCGCCGTTGTCTTGAGTTTCGATCTGCACCACCATACTTCTATCTATTCCTTTTCGGCTTGGTTTGACAGATTTTTCAAGAGCTACACGCTACGACGACATAATCAAAATTCGGACTTTAGATTTTTCCTATTTTAATGTCAACTATTTTCGAATGCAATGCTATTGCATACGTTTACATTTAAGAGGTATTAAGAACATTAGTGATATTTTCTATTAATACTGGAGTTCAATATTATATCCTTTTTGTACCCATCAGAGCCAGTTCCAACTGCTTAGTTCCCTAGCGCCAGCCATCAGCCCCAGCCCCAGGTCACGCGGCGCACCGCACACGGTTGCCTTAGGCCGCAGCGGCAGCAACACCATGGCAAGCAGGTTAGCAGGTTGCCCAAAGATTCCACTTTTCTGTGCACACATAGGACAGAGAAAGCTAGCTAGCTTTCGAAAGCTTCAGGCTTTCAATGGATGGATGGACCAAATCAGATGAAGAGAGAGAGAGAGAGAGAGAGAGAGAGAGAGAGAGAGAGGAGAGCAGGAGGCCAAGTCATATCATATCAATCAGGCCGCAGCAAGTACACATTGCAAGGCATGCATGCACACATACTACATGTCTACACATGCAACACATAGAGGAGCAGCAGCAGAAGCAAAAAACATTGGAGCAGCAAGAAGGGAACAGTACATGTCCTCGCCTTGGTGACGCTGCAAACACACTAGAGACATCAGGGCAAGAATTAATGGTGCCTTGCCTTGGTACTGACGTTGATATCGTGAAGATATGGAGTGGGGCTTGACGCAGACGGTACAAATGGACCATGCAACAACCAAGGGATCCTCGAGAGATCCTCTGATTCAATTCAACTGTGTCAGCTTGCCCCTTCTTGCTCGGCTTCCTCACTTCAATTCACTCCACTTCTTCCTGCTCTACACATCTCTTAGGTTACATGCATGCTAATCTCTTAACACATCGGTCATCGTTTGAACAGATGCTACAATAATTTGGCAAGCGCAACAGCACATCATCAGTCAGGATTGTCAAAGCATATTAATTACTAAACGAGTGTGATTTGTAGACTAATTAATCTGGGACTGCAAAGTAGCTCCCTAATTATACCTAGCTAATAGCCAGGAAGTGACAAGTAGGAGCTTACCAAATGAGGGCGGGCCTCTCCTCCTACTGAAAGAAGCACATGCTGCTGAACTCGACTTGGTGCAGGGATCGAGAGCCCTCCTGCCCATGCTCTTCTCCCACTTGCATCATACTGCTGCTGCCGCCATCCTGCAAAAGGGAAGGCAGTGAGTGCACGTGTGTCAACTCACATTACCTTGACATGAACCCTCTCTGCTACTGCTAGCTAGGCTGAGTCTAGCTAGCTCTCGTGCCTTCTTCTTGAGTGCTGTGTGGAATTTCTTTCCATCACACAGGCAAGATTGATCTCATGTAGAGAAAGGGACTCAGATTTTCAGAGACAGATGTATCCTATCTTGACCTGAGCAAAGCCTGTGGGTCCTTGAGCCTCCTCAAGTGAGGTGTGTGGTGCACCAGTGGGTATTTGGTTGCCTTGGCCCATGCACTGCACCAGCTCATGTGGCATCTGTTGTGCCAATTTTAACACCTAAAGCACACACAAAGGGAATCATCGTTACTGTAGGTAATTGGGTATATATAAACATTGATTGATTGGCATGCATGGAAGAAGCAAACTGAAAGCAAATAATTCTTCAGAGGTGCTCGCTTTTGGATTGAGATTTATCATTATTAATCTTACCTGTGGAACATTTGGGTACATGTCGAAGTCCAGCCCAAACTCATACATCATTGGGTTCAGAAAGGCAAGCTTCATGGAGAGAAACTGAAAGAGCATACAAGAACGAATTAAACGTGAAACCATTGACTGCTTGTGTTGTTTTTATCTGATGATATATTTATTTGAAACATTGACTGCTTATGTTGTTTCTTATCTAATGATATATTTATTACCTCAACTTGGTTCTGCAACGATTGCACATAACTGATTATCTCGTCTAGCATGAGGGCTTTTCCTGTAACCTATGCACGCACACAATGAACCGGTTACTAGGCATGCATATCCTAGAATCAGTGGGAACATAACTCCAACCAAAGTCAAGATTCCATGAATGAATGAATGAACGGAGAAAGCGAGTGAGGCATCCTCACCTTGTCACAACCAGGAACCAGGCTTTGCAGCATCTTCATCCTCTCACTGATCTTCTCCCTTCTCACCTACGACAGTTGAAAAGCCTATGTGAGCATTCTTTCTTATGATGATGAAACTATGATTGTTTGGGCAATTGATTAGCTGCTACTACTCAGATGATCAGATTAGGTAACACATGCATACCCTCTCTGCAAGGCTGTGGCTATCTGTGGCTTGGCCCCTCCTTGCCCTCACATGAATGTACCCAGCTGGTGGCTCCCCGCCTGCCTCCTTGGCCTTCACATCACCATGTCCCCTTGCCTTTTTCTCCTGAAGTCCCTTCACACCCACATTGCTCCTCCTGTGCTTTCTACTCTTGCCCCCACTTCCATCCTAAATGGTAAAAACACAGAGTAACCCCCAGCACCAGATAAGGATGCCACAAATGCAATAGCTTACCTTATGTAGTACATCAATAGCAAATGGGCCCAACATACATGGACACTTCCATGGAAAAATGTCACTACTGGTGTGTGTGTGCTTTCTGGTTTTGGTAGATTTCCACAGTTCCACTAGTAGGGTAGAAATTATGCAAGCTGTTACATGTACCTTATTCAGATAATGTGCACCAAGAACATGTATACATGGTTGTAGAAAACATACGGTAAACTCTATTTCATTTCCATAATCAGGCTTGCAGATGTATGAATGGTACATGTGGCAAGAAGATAAACCCTATCAAGAGTGAAAATATGCTAAAACATAGAAAAGTGAATATATAAATTTGCAGTTTCCTCTTATGTGTGCATGGCAAGCAAAGATGCCATGTGTAACTGCTTACCATTTCCTGAGCTGAGCCCAGTGAACTAGTGCTGCTTCCTTCAACGTCAACCACCCTTCTCTTGTCACCAGCAGCAGCAGCAGCAGCAGCTTCAAAGGAAGGGTGGCTCTCCTGCAGCGGCAGCAGCACTGGTGGTGAGTATACCATTGACATTGAGCTGGTGTCAAGGGAGCTGCTGCTGCTCTCATAGGCCATGGTAGCTGCTGCTGCCTCAAGGTTGCTGCTGGCAGGGAAGCCTGGGACCGGGAGGGGCTCAGGCTCAGAGAGGAAGCAGTAGAGGAGAGCTGAGTGGTGCAGCTGCTGCTCATGCTGACTTGAGAAGCCATCCATGGTGGTACTAGCTACCTTGTAAGCCTTGATTGGGTTGGGTTCGGTTCAGGACTTCTTCAGGGCTCTGGCCTGGTTGTGGCCTAGCTTCGCTAGCTATCAGCTTATATAATGTTAGAGCAGCATTCTATTCAGTTAATTGACTGCTCTCTCTCTCTCTCTCTCTCTCTCTCTCTCTCTCTCATCAGGCAGAGGCCTTCTTTCTTCTTGCTATGGTGGGCCGGCTGTCACAGGGCTGCCCGTTACATTAATCTGCGTTGTGTTTGTGCTGCAACTGCAAGCATCTTGGCTTTTAAAACCCAACACACTAATTGGGTGACCGACAGTTTATCACTCATCACTCCGCAAGAACTACGCATCCACATCTGGATTTGGTCCAACTCAAACATGGTAGTAATACCCCTATGTTTCTGTCGATATGCCGTACATTCTTTTTATGTTTGTCAAGATTTATGCCCTTGACATATTCAGAACAGAAAATGCGTTAGTGTCATGCTTAGTTAGAACTCGAACCAAGGACTTGGCATGTGGTACATTACATAAAATGGGAACTGAACTGGGCACGTCAGGAGGCAGAGAAACATAACTCTGTAAATTCACCTTTCTCAATTATAAGAGAATGTAAATTCCTCGTGCACCACCAAGTACCAACTCATGTGCTCCTCTAAAATCTCATCTCTGGTAAACTTAAAATAACATACAGTATATATGCGTACAGTTTCGATGAACCATAGGCACCACCATAATCTAGCATCCAATGGCACAGAGACAATAGGCAGCGTATCAGGAATTAAGGATACGAGAACGAAAAAACAAAGCTATTAGCTATCCACACAATCACTTAACAATGCGTAAATATTCATGCTAACATCATGTGCGATCCTGCAAAATCAGAGTTTACAATAAATTAGTGCTGATGCCAATGAAGAATGTCATGAAGGTTTGCCTTTCCTTTTCTAAAACAACAAAAGGGAAAGTAAGGTGCGAAATTAAATAAGTATTTGTGATCAAGAATTGCCCATGTGACCAAGAGTGAGGTTATTAACGTCATCATCTTCATCACTTTCTAAAAAAACAGCATCACTGTCATGTTCTTCAACAATTCTAGGAAAAAAAGCCGACAGTCTATTGCGTTCTACAGTTTTAAGCACCCAGACTGAACCTAAAACTTCTTTCTCATTTTTGCCAACATCTAGGCCTAGGTTGATGAGTTTGGAAGCAACAACAACATCTGAAAAAGATGTGAAGGACAGATTTTGCTTGTTACCTTCAACCTGCTCCAAATTATTCAACGCAGGAGGTAGCGGCGCCATCTTGGGCGCCTCCTGTGCCACGGCCGGGTACTGCACCCTTGCTGCATCAGGCTGCTGACGAGTGCCTTCCGGCGCAGCTAGCCGTTGGCCAGCACCTGCCGGCGTCAGCCCGTGAAGTACCCGCTCCTCCATCGGTGCTTGGAGCACCCCAACATCATTAGATGTTGCTGCTCCATCTCCCTCAACACTTAGCAAATCACCATCCTCATCAGAGAACACACCTTCCACCAACTCGTCAACAAGAACATTATCATTCTCCACAAGAACCTTGTTACAACACTTGTTATTAATTTTGAGATCACAAGCCATATCCAGCATCCGAACCTCCATACCTTTAATTTTTGCTTCAAGTTCACATGTAAAGCAAATTGATGAAATCATGGTAAAGCTTTACTAATCAGATTTGTCTCAACAGCTCACACAAGATTACAAACTTGGTTTCACAAAAGCATGGAGTTCAGAACAATCCTTGACATGTAAAGTGAAAACTGATGAGTCATGACAAGCCATGCTAATCTGATTTATGTCAAACAGCTTATACAACATTACAAACTTAGTTTCACAAAAGGGTGTTTTCCAGATCAATGTTTGGTATGTAAAGCGAGGGATGAGTCAAGCTTTTCCTAACCATCAGATCATATGTGCAGTAAAGTAACTTTGATGATTATCCAAGCACATTTGTAGAGCGCCACCTAATATAACATCCCGAATAATCAGTTTGAAAAACATACAAACACTTTAGCAGAGCAAATGCAAAACCAAAAGCAGCCCAGCAATTGAATGCAGAATCCTCGTGCCATGACAGCTATAAATAAGCCTTCACCATGAAGGTCCTCCTTATCCTTCACACAACATAAACATCACTCAAAGAAGAGCAGAGTAGTATCAATCATCCTGCATCATCATGAAGAGCTTCTTCATCATCGCTCTCGAGCAGCGCCTTTGCGCAGTTGGACACCTGCAGCCAGGGCTACTAGCTATGGCAGAAACAGCAGGAGCAGCAGCAGCAGTGGCAGCAACGGATGAACCCGTGTAGGGAGTTCCTGAAGCAGCAGTGCAGCATGGTGAGGCTGCCGTTCGTCCGTTCGCGCATGTGGCAGCTGAGCAGCTGCCAGGTTATGCGGCAGATGGCGGCGCAGTCCCGGTGCCAGGCCATCTGCACCGTGGTGCAGGCGATCATGCAGCAGCTGCAAGGGGAGTGTGGTGGTAGTTTCTATGAGCCTCAACAAGCTCAGATTCAGACGATCGATGGAGATGGCGCAGAACCTACTGCAGCACTCGCTGCATTGCTACTTCCACTATTACTACTGGTGGCTATTACTGTAGAATTGTTTGTGCTAGCTAGTATAGCAGCAGATGCATCGCCGTTTATATTTTTTAGATAAAGGATATAAAATCCGGTCTCTATATCCACGAAGGATATACACAGCCAAAAGTTACACGAGCTCTTAGGCTCAAAGCCTCAAAACTGAGGTACATAAAACAACATGAAAGATAGCTTAAGGACTACGAAAAGAACTAGAAAAGCTAAGCTTCAGCACTTTTGCTCCGTCCTTGCTTACAAATAAGCCCCTAACCTCATCCGACCGAGCCACCCAAACTATGGTCTACTTTGCGTGAAGATGGACCTCCGAGGCAACGTCTCCAAGAAGGCGACGAGAGTCACCGACGCCGCTCGCCTCACCGAGGCAAGACTTTCACCTGGAGATCATAACACATGAGAGCTATGTAGTGCCACGACACACCTCCAGGAAGGATAATGGCGCCCGAAGGCGTCATTGATGTCGAGACCGGTAAGATCACCAGCAAGGCTTTCGCCAGCACCTCCACAGCACCCCCACGCACTACCACACACAAAATAGACCGTCACCAACACTCCGGGGCCCTACACGCCTAAAGGTCATGGCATAGCCACCCTTGAACTCCACGATGAGCTGCTTCCTGCAACGTCCGCCACTGTAGAGACCACTAAGCGACGTTTAAGAGCCACCACTGAGCAGATCCAGGGACATGAGCCACATATCAAACCTACAGCAAAACAACGGAAGGGCTTGGCACAAATCTTCCTGAACGCCTTACGGAGCCTGAACGGCACGTGGATCACCACCGCCTTCTTGCTCCCGGCCGCAACCAACTGGAACTCGGAGCTGATGAAGAGGACCTTGAGGTCGTTCTTGAGCTCCGACCTTACAGCTTGCATATGAGTGCGTGGGATCCCATCAAGGATAAATCCAGATTCACCCCTGTAGTATCCCTCCTCAAGACGCTTTGTCAGCAATCCAAATATGATGTCCTCCGGCACAAGCTTCCCTTCATTCACTGAACTAGCAATCTTCTTGTAGAGCGAGGAGGCGGGGTTGAGCTCCTGCCTGACGAGCGTGCCCATGGAGATGTACGGCACGGCGAGCACCACCGCGAGGCGCGCGGCGTGGGCGTGCTTCTGCGGGCCGGGGCGGCCCATCACGACCCACTGCACGCCCCTGGGGCCGCCGCCGCCGGGGCACGACTCCGCGGTCAGCGCCGACGCGCAGGCCCGCCATAGGCGCGCCTCCTCCTCCTCCTCCCACTTGGTCCAGTACACCTCCTCCTCCACCACGGCCGCCGCCGAGGCCGCGAGCCTCCGGAGTGGGAGCCCGCCCGCGGGAGCGAGCACGCGGGAGAGGGATCGGGCGGCGCCAGCGAGCCGCAGGAGGCCGGCCATTGTGGAGGAGGAGGCGGCGGCGGCCAAAGAGTCAATGCCAGTGGAACCAGCCAACTGTGGATGTGCCCAAACCGAAGCGGCCGCCTTCGTGCCGACCTCCGACGCGCCCCGAAGCCGCTCGCCGCCACCCAGATCCTGCCACATCCGCACAGATCCGGGCGCGATGGCCCCGCCGTTGCCTTCCTAGCGCCCGCGCGAGGCTCGGCGGCGCGATCCAGCAGCGGCGAGACGAGGGGCGAGGTGGGTGCGGTGTGGCGGCGCTAGGTCTGGTGGCCGCCCGTGCCGCCCCGAGCGAGCGACGCGAGGGCTCCAAGTGGCCGCCTTCGAGCCGACCTCCGACGCGCCCCGAAGCTGCTCGCCGCCACCCAGATCCGGGCGAGATGGCCCCGCCGCTGCCTTCCTAGCGCCCGCGCGAAGCTCGGCGGCGTGCTCCAGCAGCGGCGAGACGAGGGGCGAGGTGAGTGCGGGGTGGCGGCGCTAGGTCTGGTGGCCGCCCGTGCCGCCCCGAGCGAGCGACGCGGGGGCTCCCGTTCCATCGCCGTTTATATAGCGGTGACACATCATCATGTGTGACCACTAGTTGCAACTTGGAATAGCATCCATCTGAATAAATAAAGCTTTGATCTCAATAACATCACCTGTCTGTCTTGCACATCTGAACATCGTGCTTGCATGTCCTACGGATATTGTTGGAGCCACCATGCACCGTGCATGTATGTTCTTCAGAGATCGATCTCATCTGCACCATGCACAACACGATGGAAATGGTTATGCCTAGATTAAATTAAGGACTAACTGACTGCTCTTGATTAATTATGAGACTTGTGAGTTCTGACCTACTTGTCTCTGCATCCTGGTTCTAATTCTTTGTAGTTTTCAAGGAGGTCCACATCAAATTTCATTGTTGGTTGGAGAGAGAGAGATTTGGTTGTCCTTTTTTCCCCCTTTCTTCTTCTCTTTCCCAAATGTGTTCTTTATTTGCAATAACCACCTTGGAGAAAAATGAAATTAGTCTTGTCCAATTTCTCATCCACGCGCAATCTCAACCGCCCGTTTCTTATCAAGCGGACGATAGGTAGAGGCCAATCCATTTCGATCCATTTGTGCAGTATATAACCTCACATTCACAAGAAGGAAAGCCTAGCCATGCATACATCTATCTATGCTCTTGTCTCTGAAGAAATAGCTAGAGAGGGACTAATACTAGCTATAGCATAGTTGGCTAGTTTAGTCAGAAGAACAAGAGGCACACATAGATCGAAGACGACGACGACCAAGAAGAAGATGGACTGGGCTCCGGTGTTCATCTCTTTTGTGCTCTTCATCTTTTTGTCCCCGGGGCTGCTGTTCCAGGTGCCCGGCAAGTCGCGGGTGATCGAGTTCGGCAACTTCCAGACGAGCGCCGTCTCCATCCTCGTCCACACCATCCTCTTCTTCGTCCTTGACGCCGTCTTCCTCGTCGCCATCGGCGTCCGCATGGAGCTCGGCCCGCCCTAGCTTGCTGCGCATCTGCATGATCGAGATGAGCTCTTCGATCACTTACTTGTTCCTAATCAATCTGCTGCACCTGCACACCTGCCTCTGCTTGTAGATAAAAGATCGATCGACCTTTGCTTTTCTTGGAGAAGACAAGTTTGTATGCACTGCACACATGATACGTACGAGAGATGTTCGTTCGATTAATTCTTGGCTCTTAGCTTTCTGTACGCACTTTCATGCATGTAGTTCACTGGAATTCGATAGGTATATATGTGAAATACTAAACACTTCATGTGAAAATTCTTCCTTGTACAGAAGCATGTTGATTTCTTCACTATATCATCATGTAAAAAATTATACCATTTGAAATAACAACTCTCAATTTGTTGGCTAGCTCAGGTTGCTGGAAAATCATCCAGAGCTCTCAAGAAAGAAAATTAAGCGTTACTTTTCGTGGCAATAGAAGACAGCTGCTTGTTGTTATATCGCCATACATAGCGATCGACGTGGAAGTGCGAGAAGAAAACAAAGCAAAACATTATGTACACAGTACAACCAAGTGACCATCCATCCTGCAAGCTCGCAGGAGCAGATAGCTTTCGCCGTATTAATAATTTCTTCTGAAGCAGATAGCTTTCGCTGTATTAATAATTTCTAGCTTTCGCTGTATTAATAATTTCTTCTATCTTGTGGTTGGTGTTGATCGGCCCCACTCGGTTGGACCCAAAAATAGTGACTTATAACTAAAATTGCACTGTAGTTAGCTGAAATTACACTATAACTGAAAGTGACTTATTTGGCGTAATTAAATTTAAAAAAATTAAAAGTAGAAAAAAATATGTCAGCTCATCACAGACAACGTAATGGAATACGGGAAAAAACTGGCAAAACAGCTAAAAAAACCAAAAGTTCAGAAAAAGACGAAATTTATGGATAGTGAAAAATAAGGCAGAAACTCAAGCCAGAATGAGCGGGATGTCAAACTTGACATCTGATTAAAAACAATTACAGCCGAAATTTCAACCACCAGTTGCATCGATCCTGGTTGCTGTTTTAATTATATAAGCACCTAATCATTTCCATAAAACAAGCTTATGGGGTGCTCAAAATGACTTTTTTTAGTGGTTTATGGCTGAAAAGCAATATAGTTGGCTGAAATTGCACTGTAGCTGATGGTGGTTTATTTGGCATAATTAAATTTAAAAAATTAAAAATAGAAAAAACAGGTTAGCATATCACGGATAGTACAAACGAATACGGACGGGAAAAAAGAACCAACAAAAAAGCTTTAAAAAGCAAAAAAAAACTAGAAAAAGACGAAAGTATTGAATAGTGAAAAATAAGCCAGAAGGCTAAACCGTTTTGAGCGGGGCCACGTAAGTCATAACAGGAGGTCAAGGAGGCTATTCTTTCTAAGAAAAGGGGTTGGGAATCGAACCCGTGACTTTACACTCAGTATCCCGCACTCCACGGAACTCATCTAGGCCAACTTATCAAAATCGAGTTTCAACACTGTTGCTTGCCACTACTTTTGCCATTTAATTTATTTCTCATTTAATTACAATTGGACCGGTCCCATGTTTCAAACATTTGTTTCAACTTTCGTTAATTATTTAAATAAAGTATTTTAAAGGTTTTAATTTATTTATGATTTCTACTATTGTTTTTTATTATTTCTTTTTTACTTTGGCGATGACGTTCCATAGTAGTATTTTAGCTTGGGTGGGGTGCTACAAATATATGCCATGTTTATCCATTCCTCTCACGCATCTAAATACTGTACAGAGCAAACGACGAGTTGAAGAAACTAGCGGCAAGCGACGAAAAGCGACCGGATTAGCAACAGTGACACAACATCAGCGCACAGTTTGATTGTGTCACAGAGTAGCACACTTTCCATTATGATATTGATACGCATGTGCCATTTCTTACAAGCCTTAGAACAAATTAAACGAATAAGAGCTTATTTTATTGTTGTGTTGAAGAGGGAAACCGATGGAGATAAGCTTGTGCTGCCTAGGTTCAAAGGGGGAAAAGATTCCTTGCTTTACTCTGACGATTTGGTCGGTTTGATCTTGCAGAGAAAGATTAAGCAAAGAATTGACAGGAAAGAAAATGATGATTAATTATTCTCGATATGAGAATTAATAATACTTTAGTTAATTCTCCAGCTAACAGTCTAACCGTTTGCTTGATATTGGCAATCTATGGTACTCTATATGATTTGTATTGGTCTAACTGAATTTAGGCATCAGAGGAAGTGTTCAGACATAATAATGGTGCCTGTCTCAACACTTGGATCATACAAGAAAAAGCATTTGAATATATCATTGATTTTGCTTGCTAATCTATTATGCATATTTTTTCCCCCTTATTCTTGTTTATTATTGCCCCTATAAAAGTACAAATATATCCACTATCTTTTTTGAATGGTTGCAGCATATCCAGGCATCAAATCAGTCGATTTGTGCTAGAAGAAGGGTGGCTTTAGGTTGCGTATGCTACGCTTTTCACATAGAATTTTTCCTTCGCCTATCCTCTACTTTTTTTGCCTGATAGAAAGCGAAACATCAAACGCAAGCACAGCCAGAAACTTGAGATTGGTTGCCATCTTGCCGTAAGGCTCTAGTCCAACTAATAAGATACCACCAGATTTTCCTAGTTGAATGTGGGTTCAATACCAGCTCCTGTTGCACTGGATTGTTCTCTAGCTCCAACTAGAATATGCTGGATACTGGATTTCACCCATGTTGTTAATTGTTTCCATGGATTATTAAGGTAACTACTACTATAACAAAACTCTTACTTTAACTCAAGTATTTGGCTTGGCTTGACTATGCCGTCACCAGTTACCGTCGTTTTTTCTGAGATGCTAAATCAGAATTCAGAACAGTCTCCGACGAAAAAAGAAAAGAGAACAACTGTAACAGTTGGATGAGCCACGCAATGCACAGAGGTGAGGTGTCCAGACCTCACTCTCACTGTCTGTTAATTAAAAACAAGTGTGATGTTCTGGTTACTCATCTAGTCAGCAAAAGTGTGACTTTGACGACCAGTTGGATAAAAAAAAAATTCAAGTATGTTTTCTTTTCGTCTTTTTTCAAACAAGCACTGGCTAGGTCGTAATCGGCATGGTGGAAAGGAAAGCGAAACGTCACCGACCGATGGACTGGAGTGGCAATCAGAGCAGAGCAGAGCAGCAGCAAGCGCGCGAGACTGCCTCAGCTCACCTTCCCTTTCTGCTGCTGGTACTGCTCTATTGGTATACTAGTATTATTTGGTTGTCTAGTGAGCCCCAAGAAACGGAGCTCGAGGAGATATCGTCGTCGCCGGAGAAGGAGATAGGATGGCTGACTGGGGCCCAGTGGTGATCGCGGTGGTGCTGTTCGTGCTTCTCTCGCCGGGGCTGCTGATCCAGCTGCCGGGGCGGCACCGCTTTGTGGAGTTCGGCAACATGCACACCAGCGCCGTGGCCATCCTCGTCCACGCCATCATCTACTTCGCCCTCATCACCCTCTTCGTCATCGTCATCGGAGTACACATCACCACCGCCTGACTAATTCATCATATATACCTACTAGCTAGTTACCTACACATGCAATTATTTATCATCTTTGCTTTTTTTTCTTCTTCTTCTTTTTGCCTTGTTAATTACCTCCAACTAAGTTCTTGGAGACCCCGGCCCCTTGTTTCCATCTTCTGCGTCCTGCTCTGAATTACTGGGTACTACTAGTATGTGATTGTGATGTCGATTGCCTTCTCTTCTTTACCACATCGTGTCCTGCGCACGTAATTCCATGTAAAGCTGCTTGAAATTTAATAAAGATGTTCCATGGATCGGAGTAGCATGCATGCATGGTCCAAACTTAATCATCCAGTTGATGCGCCGGAGACAAACTCTAGATTCATTGCAAGAAGATTTCGTTTCAAGGGCATGTGAAGGCCGGTGTTGCCTTGCAAAGGGGCAACACCTTTTCAAGGCACCTCGCTTTTCAAGTACTACTCTGCAACTTTTCCTTTGTAATTGTTAAATGTATATTATTAGCTATTGTCAGCTCAAACTCCGGCAAACACTCAAACTCACACGCACACAGAACCGGAATGGTAAACTGAATCTCTGAAGACAGTATTTTGTGCCGCAAGACTTACTCGGCTTTTCAGTTTTCAGACCTTTATTATAGCCAACAGTACATGACCAAGTAAACCGAAACAATCCAACTACTCGATACAATCGGATCACTCCGGAAATCTAGCTAACAAAAATGAAACTAATCCGCGTTGAAACGCTCGCGCAAGACCGAATCAACCGGGCGCTAGAAGCTGTCACAAAGACTGAAAAATAAACTGACGAAAATGAAATCTGACGGAAATCCGACAACAGCGACTTCTGACGGGAACCCGGCAAATTTCAGCTGCGCAGGATTACTGAAGACTACAATCCTCCCCCTAATCCTGACGCTGCCCGCCAACATCAGCGGCCCCGATCCGTGCTCGCAGGTCTTGAAACTTGATCTTCCCAAGCGGTTTCGTCAGTAAGTCAGTGAACTGATCTTCCTTCCGCTGCTCATGTTAGTCTCATCGTCTCCACTACTGCCTCCGCATCTATTGTATCCTCCATCGCATCCTTTGCTCAGTGGCATCATCATTTGGGACATCTTTGCCGGTCGCGTCTATCTTCATTAGTTCATTGTGGTCTTTTAGGGTTTGTGTCCAGTTATGCTTCTCTAAGTTGTCAGGATTGTAAACTTGACAAATAGTTTCAACTCATCCTTCCAGTGAGTCAGTGTCACAACGTCGTTTTGATCTTGTTCATTCTGATGTTTGGCGTCCAGTTCCTTTCATTTCGATAGGAGGTCATCGACCACATCAAGATCGGTCAAACAATTCTGCTGCGGAGGTTTACAGCATCCACACCCCAGGGATTGGGAGCTATCAGCTCGCCCATCGGCACCTGCGTGCTTACTGCTAGGGGACGGGGGGCGGGGCCAGCCTGGACCAATTGTTCATGTCAGTTCGCCCATCAGGACCTCCGCGCTTGCTATCAAGGGAGTACTGTTGTAGGAGTGGTCCAACCCCCCTGGCGGGGCCTTGTAACTGGCACAATATATAATATACCCAATAGTATAGGGACATGTGTATAAAGAAATGTACTAATATACCCCTATCTTTTATAATTATTAATGGGGTAAGATATGAATTTCCCATCGAATTTCACTCATGTATATAAGCCCAAGAGGGGTATGAGGGGCAAGATCCATTCATTTCATATACGAGCACTCTTTCTTGTCATTAGTTCTCTCTAGTTAATTCCCTT
Organism: Dendrocalamus latiflorus; assembly: GCA_017311315.1. Taxonomy (NCBI): domain Eukaryota; kingdom Viridiplantae; phylum Streptophyta; class Magnoliopsida; order Poales; family Poaceae; genus Dendrocalamus; species Dendrocalamus latiflorus. The sequence continues at coordinate 34,414,800 of CM029661.1, read as the reverse complement.
CTTTACTGTTTGGTCTGTAGCCACAACGGTGGTAGAAAAGGTGAGCCAGAGCAGCTACCACCTTAGCGTTGTGTTTAAGCAGAAGCTTAACTGCATCTTGTTGTCCATGGCCAGCAGCCCATATGAGGGGGAGTACCATCATCGCTTTCTGATTCGACATCAACTCCCTTGGAAAGAAACAGCTTCATAAGCTCTATGTTTCCTGTAGAAGGAAACGAAACGTTTCAACAGTTCAATTTCCCATTTGTAACATAAAGAGTGACAAGGAGGAGAGATGGATGATCTATATCATGAGTTGGTAACTGGCATTGCGAAAACATTGTGCGGGGCATGATTAATTGTTGTTACCTATTCCTGCAGCATGATGTAGCTAGGGCTGTGGCTCCGAGGCTAGTGGCGACAGAAGGATTGGCTCCATGGTCAAGCAGGTACTTCGCGGTTTGCAGATGGCCTTGCCGTGCGGCATGGATGAGTGGAGTTTCACCTGGTGGTGATGAGATGATTAGCAGAGCAGGTAGTAGGAAATGGATTCAGAATTTGAAGCCTGCCCACGCTTAAGAAATAGATTGCATGCTTCAGAGACAGTAGATTGCATCCTTAAGAAAGATGTTAGTTCGGTGAGAAACTTCAGCCGAAAAATTCATAGCTGTGTAGAAGTCTAGCCATTCTAAGTGCACGGAATAAACCTGGCAGTATGTAAAAGCCTAGGGAATCACTACCGCTTCACTTGCTGAAGCCTGAACTCCTCCGTCTGAGCAACAAAACGATTCTCAACTACTCACTCGTCATCCACTCCTGTTTCCCTCACCTGCCCCTCTCTCTCTCTCTTTCTTCGTTTGCTTAAGTGAGCTCTACTGTAGCCGAACACCACAGCTAAGCCTCTCTCCATTCACGGTAAGTGCGGACTGTACGTGCAAGACCTCTCCGACTGCCATTAAGGTTGAGCCGAGTACTCCTACCACCAGGACGGCCAGGTGCGACCAGCGAGTGAAGAGGACCTGTAGTTGTTGGCCTGTCGGAGGACTAACGATGCGACAGGCGACAAGGTGGAGGGCTGACATCGGCTAGTCAAATCCAATGTTCTAAATAGCGGGCTAAACCCCTTAGCGGCTGCCTCTCCCAAAGGCTAAGAAAGGCTATAGCGGGCTAAATAGCGGACTATAGCGGACAGCTTCCAATCGGTGGGTATCGCGATGATTTGGGCTTGCGCGTGATTTGGGCCGAGGAAAATGAAAGCCCACGCAGAAACTTGCCCTAGCGGCGCTAAATGAACCTCCATTTAGCGGTAATAGCGCGCTATTAGCCGCTAATAGCGGAAAAATTCGTTTAGCGCCAAATATGGCATAGCTTAGCGTCTGACCTCCCCAATCGCTATAGCCCGCTAAAGCTGCCGCTAAATCCCGCTATTTAGAACATTGGTCAAATCTAAACCCATTGAAGACGAGGCAACAAGCTCATGGTCTCCTTCTCCTTCGATGAGCTTAGTCATCGCCGCTAATCGTATACTTTTACTCTGAGTAGGCTTTGTTGCGGACGTTCACTTGATTTGTTGCAACACTCTTTCTGGATTGTTACAAGATTTATTTTTGTTTGTTGCTATATCCCAGGCAGACTTTTGTTACGAGTGTTCTCCTGAATTATTACAACACCATTTATCTATTATTGCAAGTATTGTTTTTGTATGTTGCAATATATCTTTTCTCAACAAGCTATTTTTAATGGAAATTTGTTGCATTCTTTTTTTTTTGTTGCTACACCCTTTTTTCGATTGTTGTTGAAATTGTTTTTTGTTTGTTGCTACATCTCCGGTAGACTTTTGTTGCGGATGTTCTTCTAAATTATTGCAGTACTATTTTCCATTGTTGTAAGTACTATTTTTGTTTATTGCAATATATCTTTTTCAAATCCTATAGCAAGTTGTTTTTTATGGAAATTCATTGCATATTGGTTTTTTTTGTTGCAACAAGGTAGTTTTTCGTTTCACTGTTGTTGTGAGGGGTTGATGCAATTGAAACATGATGCATTCCTGTCGAAGCTCCTAATACACATAAGCCACGGTTGTTGCTGGAGTTTACTCACTATGTGAGATGCCATCAAATTGGTTAAATTTATTGACGATTTTGTTACGGTAATTCAAGGTAGAGACCATGCAAATAAATGATTTGAAAGGTAATCCATCGTGATGGATTTTACGAAGAAAATTCAACGGTTAATGACATACAAAGCTAACGCTCGGCACGTATGTCCGGACGCCAGTCGGTCTTATTTTTTTTTTCTTCTTCTTTTTCTTTTTAACTGAAGCCTGCCAAATTTTCATAAGAGGCAGTGTGGCCTCACTAATCTAAACGAGATATCACAGATACAGTAGCAAGCAACCAAAGTCCAGGCGCCCGGCATATTCTCTAGTATACTATCTTCCATTGTGGTTCATGACACCACACACCCAATCTGCCATCACAATTACACGAGTTCTCTTCATGTCTTAATCATCATCCAGCCATGACTCGTGTATGTTATGTGTCTTCCTCGCATAAATATAAGCAAATCTAAATTGCAAGTGCAAATCTTGACATAAAGGCCAAGGCGTCGCCCTGGATGATAGACAGATATTCGTCTCTACAAAATCTGGCCTCTTCGAGAAAAGGGTATCCGTATTTGGTCATTCCTATGACTTCAGTACAACCTAACTCAAGCAAAAGTTTGGAGAGCTCCGCGTAGTGCCATCTTAACTTAAGCACCTCATCAACTCGCAGAACTCAGAAAGGAACCAAGTCCAGGTAACCTCAGCCCGCTAAATCGGCTTGAGCTTGCCTTAGGTGTGCGCATGCTTGCTTCAGTCGAGGACGAGCCTCCATTTGATGGCTCAGACGATCTTTCCGTTGCAGATGATGTTCGGCTGAGAAAACCCTTGTTCTCCTGAAAATGTCAGGCACAACTAATTAAAATCATCACCTCAAGGCAGTAGACAACACATCTAATACAATTAGACATGTAGAGTGCAACGTCAAACTGAAACCAAACCAGACCTGGGATGCCTCTACCCTAGGTGATGATTCAGCTACAGGTGAGACTGTTTGCGGAACTAGAGGAGGCAGCAGCGGCAGAGAAGTACACTGTAGTTAGAAACACAGGAACCATAGTCAACAAACGAGCATTCAGAGTTCAAACTATGGAAAAGCTGAAAAAGGAGTGTGTCTTCACCCTCCCCACTATTCGCTCCGAAGAAGATCCAATAGCTGGAGGAATGGACGATGTGACCTGAAATTCGAAGTAGCTTTTCAGAACAAGTATCTAGGAGGGCAATGGTTGAGGAACTGGTTAAAAAAAATCATATAAGCAACATGCCATTAAGGAATCACATAGGATATGCTGACTTGCCTTGGCATTCTGGCCAGGTCCCATTTGATGGGTGAACTCAACCAACTCACGTATTCCATTCACCGTACGATCCTAACAGGATTCAAGTAGATAACACTAGGAACATGAAGAATTTGTTAGGTGGGGAAAGAAGCAGTGGTACTATGGACGTCTACTTACCTGAGTGTATTCAAGGTTCCCAAGCTTTAACTCCTGCGAGAAACAAGAAAGGTACATGAGTGCATCAGTGCATGATACTAATCTCCAATAAATAAGGTAGAAATGTGTTCCACTACAAGGGGCCTACCAGATTTCGAACTACAAGATTAACTGTCTGTAAATCCTCCTGGAAAGCACTTAGATCCCCATGGATGACCGCGACCTACAAGTCAATTAATTTTGTATCATTGCCTCACTTCAAAATGCATCAAAGCAAGAAAAAGGAAAGATGGTATGTGGCAGCAATGTTCCAACCTCATCCCTTGTGCCTTCAATAATCTGTTGGGTTTCATCTAAGCTAGTACCCACAAGATCAATCCTTCCAGCAAGATGTTTCCTTGTAACCTGAACAGTGAAAACCAGAAATTGATACATATATGTTTTGGTTGGAACACAACAAAGAAAAAGACGGAAGTATAACGTGGTTCTGGTATCTAGTTGGAAGCACAAAACTGTTCGCGTGCAGTAAGGAAAAACTTACAATGACACTATCTGAAACTTGATCCAATTGGCTGCCAACTACATTGCAAGCATCAGATAAGCCACGCTTTGTCACAAACATCATATCAGAAAGTTTCCAACCCTGTAAATTAATGCGCAAACTTTAGATACTAGCTATACTGGTAAAACATGAAACAGTAAGTAGATAGGATAGTCACAATTTGCAGCTATGGCCATGACCCTAGAATGGCACAATAAACATTAGCTGCAACTAGAATAATCTAAGATGGTATATTTGTCCTCCGTGATTTGTACTCTTTCATCAAACTAAAAAGAATCAAGTTTTACCTTCCACTTTATGTATGCATAGCCAATAACCCCAGCAACAACAACTGCTGTTATAGTAAATGCACCGCGTCCTACAAAAGAAGAAGGTAAGACTGATAATTATTCAAGGACTTTGATCAGAATTGTATAGACTAGACTACTAGAGAGGAATGAAATTTATGTAATCGTGTATGTTTAAAGGGCGTGATAAAAAGTTTTACCAGCTCCAACATAGACGTTTGCAACTACCATGAAACATGTCACAAGTCCAAAAATTCTACCAAGGCAAACAACAACATAATGACATTCATTGATCAATTGTTTCTTGCGTGAAGACCAAAAAAATTAAGGAACACCAGGAAACTACAGTAGAATAGCTTTTAAATAATGAGGGGGGAACTTCCTAGTTTCTACTGTCTCCTGGGGATGAGAACTGAACACTAAATAAATGAAGAGAAGTAAAGCAAATAATTATCGCCATGCTGCTATTTGGTACACGAAACAACTTCAAAATAAATTAGGGCCTGTTCTTTTCGGCTGCGGCTTTTGGCTTTTGGCTGAAATTTTTGAATTTTGGCTGTTTACGGTACAGATTACGGAGAGACAGATACTTGCTTGCGATTTTGACTGGTACAGATGTTGGGCTTTTAACGTATAGATCGTTTAACTTGTAGACACCGTCTTAAGAAACTACTCCGTTTGAAAGTTAGGTACTGTAGCAAAAGCCAAAAGCCGCCGGCTTGTAAGGTAAAGAACAGGCCCTTAGGTTAGTGCGTACTCCAGGCATTTTTTTTTGAAAGTACTATGGCAAAGAAAGAGAAAGGAACATGTGGACATCAGATCAGAATTGCAAAAGACATAATACAAGAATTATGCTATGCAATTGTAATTTTGTGAAACATGTGGATATCAAAACACATCTAAGTAACTGATTTGATTCAGAATTGAGATAAGAAAACACCTCGAATCTGAAGCATCAAAAGGTTATAGAAAAGCCTAGGGCTCTAAAAGCACATGGATATTTTGCAAGGCAGGTCAGGCTGTCAGCACTGTCAAATGTAACTTATAATCTAATACAAAATTTGTGCACCATGAAATTTCTTTTTTTGTAAAAGCTCCGTTTTACTTGCAAGTCATAACTAAAATATAGTACTCGATGCATATAGGAGATAGAAACTAGTCTGCAAGCACTGACCTGATGTAGCAGCACCTGACACAACTGTGACTGGTCTCGAGGCCAGGTACTTTATCTCCTCTCTGAGACAGTTGACCTAAAATATTTAAAAGCTCTTTAAGCATTCTGTGAGGTAGGCAAAACAATATACGCACGCGCAAACCTGAGACATCAACTGAGCAGTGTGCGGATCGCTGGTGGACGATGCACCTTTCCCTTCCTTTCCATGACTTTTCACAAACTAAGGGAAGAAAACGTATGTTGTAAAGGTGTAAGTATTGTGTCGTAGCATATATATATGCACACACCAATAATACTGCTCAGTCGAGAGTGAAGACATGAAGATAGAAAAATGGTACCTTGGCAGCACCAGAAAAAACGTCCCCGACACTGGTAGCAACTTTCCCATCGTTACTTGTAAGAACAGATCCAACAATGCCTGCAAACAAAATTGCACTTGCCTGAAACTGGAACCACGGGCGGGGTTTCTTGACGGAAAAATTATCTGTAAAGTTACAGGTACATGCTGCTGCTGCATACGGAACAATAGAGATGCATGTAGCGTCCTCGGCAAAAGCCGCCTCCTAGGAGAGGATGATCATGAGCAGGAGCTCCAGAAGCAAGAGTCTAGCCAAATCATGTGAAACTCCTCTTGGTTCTACTACGAGATTCTATGGAGGGCGCTGGGAGCGATCAGATCCCTCGTGGATTTTTACTTGCATCATGTCCTCTGGCGTATTTGCGCGATGCTATGGGGATTGCCCTGATCCATCCAAGCAAGCATCACGCTAAACTGTAAACAGAACCAATCCCGCCGCCGCCACAACGCTAAGATAAACCCGAGATTCCCCCATCGGCGGACACACCCGAGTCGCGAGACATTGCCAAAGGAAGTTGAGAAATCGCGGAGAGAAGATGGGGTTTCGAGGGGACTGACCGGAGCCGACGAGGATGGCGACGTTGCCGAGCACCATCTCCCTCCCTCCCTCCGTCAAGCTCCCCCGACGACACGAGCGGCGGCGGCGGCGGCGAGATCAAAACGAACGCCTCGTGCTTGGGTGGGCTTCGTTTGTTTGTTTGTTATTATCAATGAGGGAACGAGCCGAGCCGGGACTGGCATTGCATCCGCCGTTGGGTTCTGGATGGACGTACTGGATTTGATGGAGGAGTAAACCTTGCTGCTACCATACTCTAGTCGCCTTAACTATCGAGTCTGGTGATTAATAAGCTAAGCTAGCTGCCCACCACACGATGGTGATCTATCTATCTATCTATCTATCTATCTATCTATCTATCTATCTTGTCTTGATTAATTAGCACATCAAGACCTCCTCCTTGGAGATCGAGCAAGCAAGCAAGCATGACGTTAATTGATTGCAAGGCATTTTGAAGGCATCTTTGCAATTCAAGATGCAGATGAAATCAATCTATGAACAATTCAAGCCATCACGTTCTTACCGATTAAATAACGAGATAAAACACAGGCTCCTTTCATTTGGTCTACTCCAACTAAACATTCATTTTTCAAGAATACGTAGGAGATCTACGCATCATCATTTTGCATTAACAGGCGCGCAGTAAGCAACCGTCAATGCCTTGACAGCAAGTTACACCCAAAGGAGAAGACAGATTAGATTACAGCTCAATGCCTGCAACTCCAGTGGACATCAAGACATCCTACGGCTACAAGCAAAAACAGGATAGAACGATGCAACATGTTCCATTTGTGCATGGGGCATCCCCAAACAACTAGCTGAAGCTTTCTGGCTCATAACTCACCATGTCATATGATACTAGTATGAACTTTCGGAATTTTTCAACTATTCAAACATTGCAGCCACTATTCGGACAAAAGTAAAGCACAATCTGGTAGGTATCTAATACCACCCATTATTATTATACAAAAGCATGGAGGTATATCAAAGTTCAGTACGGACAAGGAAGGGGCCCAAATTTAAAGCATTTCTTAGGATCCTGCAGTGGATGACTTTCCAGCGTCCTTTTTCTTCATCTCTTCGAACTTATCAATTGCGACCTGCAGCTCATCTGTGCCTCCCACCGCTCTCATGGTGTAGTAGTAGACTCCCAGGACGAAAGCAGACAGTCCGCCAGCCACCACGAGGTTCTTGGTCTTGGGTGCAAGGCTTCTGAATCCCACCATATTTAGACTACACTGAGTACTGCAGGAAGTGAAGATGTTGAATGTTACAAGAAGTGGAGCCATGCTGATATCGGTTGGAAGCGCTATATGGTATACACAATTTTGAACTGGACATTAGGGGTAAAGCTAGATATGTTTATACAGATTTAGGCATGATTATTTCCAATGTTCTTCTCCAGCTTGACCCCACTGGCAGCTATACAATTTCGCAATTTAGTCATTTTACAGCAAAGCAAATGTACATTCTGTGTTACCCTGAGAAAAATAGGGGTTATCATGAAACAGCATATGATGCTGATGTAGCCTTCGGGATCAAACAGTGCTGTTTGCAGAGTAAAAAACAGGAATTTATTGAGACATATTTCAACAATAGAAAACACTCTGGTCAGCACTAGAATATCGAACCTGAACACTAACCCATCCTGAAGAGGTGTGACTACTCGATAGCAATTTGAGAGTAGAACATAGTTTCCAGACTTGTTTGCGACAAGGATCCAATAAGTCCATAGAGAAAGCTAGATGAGCTAATAGAAGTCCAATTGCTTTGTTCAGACATAGGAATAAAAATGCTGTTGCAACATAGTAATCTAAACTCCACTCCAGTCTAATTCCTTTGGATTTTTACCTAACCTACCTACAGAGAAGAGAGTTCCCTTTTAGTACAGCACATGTGACTAGAGAAGGAAACATATATACATCGCTCCAGATCGAAGCAGTGTTTTGAAGACACACTATGTGATTTATTATAGTATTGTCTGTTGGCACTCTGACATAGTGACATATATATAAAAAGAAAGATTAGTTATCTAGCCAAAAACTCCGCCTATGTAATTTTCTACATAGCCAGTCCCAAGCCAGGAAAAAGGAGGAGAGTTGTGTTAGGCTCGGCGAACCAGCGTAAAAAAAAAGACACCTTTTCATAGAATAAAACCCAAAAGAATCTTCCCTAAGTTTATTTTTACAGATCCCTGAGTTCGTAATTGCATCAAAGGTTCCCATGAAATGAACAATAATCACGATGCTTCACATTAGCTTCATAATGTTCAAGACCTCTAAATTGATATTCGATATAGTGATAATTTAAATGAAAAGGATACCATGAGCCCAAAAAGCATACGCTCCAATAAGACCAGTTCCAGAACTCCCAACAAATCCTATTTGCCAATTCCTTTTTGCAGCACTCTTGGGTCTAACAAAAATCTGAATGATCACAGTGTTTATTTGGCCTTAGCTAGACAAGAAAAGCTAGCTAGAGAATCATGACAGTGTAACAATAAATGAAAACTAAGGTGATTAAAGAATATGCTTCACAGCCTGGAAATCTTAGTATAGCATGTTTCATTGGGACGGTGATCAGCGCTGAAGGATTGTCAAATAGTAATTACAGTATTGATATTTCATTCACATAGGCTCATGTACTAAATTGCATAGGAAAAGGGACAAGGACAGCAACTTATGAGCAAATTTCATAGCAACATGCAAATTCCAGTCACTCAAGAACTAAAAATAGAAGAGGAGATGCTAACTAACTCATATTACTCCCATAATATTTGCAAGAGTAGTGCTTCTCTGCTCTTCAAAAAAAACTAAATTGCACAAATCACATATCAGTTTTGTATTGAATCTTGAATTTGTAGAATTCAGAATAAGATTGGAAATTACTAGCAACACAAACTGTGTCAGTTGGATTACTGTGAGAGAAAGCAGGATTACATGGAGCTATAATGAGTAAACATTGACATGCAAGGAAGAAAAATATTATTGACTTTGCAAGTTTGCATAGTATTGACGGCATGAAATTGACAGGGGCAGATGGTGACATAGTGACATATATATAAAAAGAAAGATTAGTTATCTAGCCAAAAACTAACTCCGCCTATGTAGCTTTCTACATAACATGTCCCAAGTCAGGAAAAAGGAGGAGAGTTGTGTTATGCTCGGCGAGTCAACGCAAAAAAAAGGCACTTTTTCATAGAATAAAACTAAAAAGATTTTCGTTAGGACGTAACTCTCTTAGCGACGTGCTATATCTTAACCCGGATGTAGTGATAAATGAGCAAGGACGGGACGTTACTCCCTTAGTGATGTGCTATGCTGACGCTTGGATATAGTGGAAAATGTGCAGGGATCTTCACACTTTACTCAACGAGTGCGAGGGGCAAAGAAGCTAACCGAGGAGAATAGGATCCGTCTGGGTGGTTGGAATGTAGAGTCCTTAACAGGCAAGTTAAGATAGTTGATGCGGCGAATCGGCGATTAGGAGACGTGTAAATATTTTGTCGTTCAAGAGACTAAATGGACGGGTCAGAAGGTGAAGGAGGTGGAGCATACTGGCTTCAAGTTGTGGTATACTGGAACAAAACGAAGTAGGAATGGAATGGGCATCTTAATCGATAAGAGTCTCAAGAACGAAGTTGTCGGCGTGAGGAGATAGGGGGTAGGATTATCCTAATCAAGCTAATCTTTGGCGACTTGGTTTTGAATGTTATTAGTGCATATGCTCCACAAGTAAGTCTAGGTGAGGCCACTAAGAGGTAGTTTTGGAAATATCTAGATGACATGATTAGAAGTGTGTCTAATAGTAAAAAGCTTTTCTTAGCATGCGATTTCAACGGTCATGTTGGTACAACTAGTGGATGGCTTCATAGGGTGCTTGGGGGTTTTGGTTATAGTGATAGGAGCCAAGGAAAAGATATCTTAAACTTTGTGATAGCCAATACCCTCATGATAGCTAACACCTTTTTTAGAAAGAGACATTCCCATTTAGTTACCTTTAGCAGTGGTCAGCATGCTAGCCAAATCGATTTTATCCATGGATGTTACGGGCGACGCCTAAGCGTCCAGGCGGGACCGCGCGGATGCGACGTCAGTTCGCCTCGCCTTGGTCTTCTAGGCCGTCCGCCCCTCTCCTCTCCAGCCGCGCCGCCTCCCTCCCTCCTGCCGCGCCGCCTCCCTCCCTCCCGCCGTGCCGCCTCCCTCCCGCCACCGGCTTCCCTCTCTAGCTTGCTCCCGCCGCCGAGGGGAGGGGAGGCGACGGGGAGAGGCGGCGACAGGGGGGAGGCGTCGGGGAGGGGAGGCGCCGGGGGGAGGCGTCGGGGAGGGGAGGCGCCGGGGGGAGGAGGTGGCGCGCGGGGGAGGACATGGCTGGGGAGGGAGGCAGCACGCGGGGGAGGAAGCGCTGGGGAGGGGAGGGAGGCGTCGGGGAGAGAGCGGGAGGCGACGGCGTACCTGGCGGGGAGGCGTCAGGGAGGAGCTTCGAGTCAGGAGAGAGAGAGAGTCGGGAGCCGGGATGAAGCGTCGCGGGGAGACTGCATCGCTAGCTGAAGCGTCGAGGGGAGACTGCATCGGCTGCATCGCTGTGCCTTCGCCTAGGCGTCGCTGTGCCCTCGCTTAGGCGTCCAGGCGCCCCTTACTCGCCGTGGTCGCCGACTTCGCCGTGACAACCATGATTTTATCCGTGTTAAGAGGGAGGACAAACGAGTCTATATAGATTGTAAGGTTATACCTGGAGAGTGTGTTGTCTATCAACATAAGTTACTAGCTCCGACTTTCGTTTTAGGACACGGATTCAACAGTGAACAGTTTATGCTTAGGGTTCCCTGTTTCTATTGCTCCTTCTAGTACCAGGGACTGGCTGGATCATGAGGGGATCGATGTCAGAATGGGATCATCTCTATGCTTGTGTGGTCTTCCTTTTTTGCGAGATCTCATCTTTGTCTTTCACTGCTACTCTCGAGTTCTTCGTGAAACAACCAAAACGAGCAAATATGGTTTGCCTTGATGGTTGTATGCTTACTTATTTACTGCTCCCATGGCTGCAACCACTATCAGAATCTAACCAATATAGCTTCATCATCACTATGAATATGATGAGCCAATTAGTCTAGTTAATTCCCATTCTTTATGTAGCAAAGCATCACTGAGAAACATGGTTGTCATGGGGCTCTAGCCAGTCGTGGCAACCCCATGGCGCCAGGATGTCTAGGTGCCTGCCTAGACGGAGATTAGACAATGAGGTATATTGGCTAAATCAGCACATATAACAAAGAAAATAGGAAGAATAGATGACGGATGGGCCACTACCCACTCAGCCCATAACCTCACTAAAGCCCAAAGGCCCATCTAAGTCATCCCCTCCCTCCTCTTGTGCCCTAATCATACCCAAGACGCCACCTCTAGTAGAAGCAAAGAGCAGTGGCCAGCGGAGTAAAGAGTAGGGGAGACAGAGAAACAGAGAAGAAAGGAGAGGGAGAGGAGTAACCGTGAGGTGAACACGGAAGGCAGGGAGGCGACGATGTGCTCCAGGTGGTGGCGGCGGCGGATGCAAGCTAGAGGGGGTCAACAACGGGTGACAGTGGCAGCTCGGGTTCTGCCAGGCCTGATACATGTCTCCCCCCCTCTCTCTCTCTCTCAGGTAACCCAAAGGCCAGATCTGAGCCCCTCTCTCTCCCAGACCGCTGCCAGTCGAGGTGAGCAGCCTTGTTGTCCATTGCTGGCCGACTGGATGACATGTCGTCGACTAGGCGACGCCATGACAGCTATACTGGTAACTAAATGACTCTACTACTTTTTGCATATGAGGTTTTCAAAGCATCAAACATGTGGGGAATTATATGAGGGTCAACAGATTGTATTCGATAAAGAATGTTTTAGCTCCTAAAAGTTTTATCATGTCTACTTGTTCAAGTGGGCATTTGGGCAATTCCCAGCAGCCACTTGTTCAGCAAACAATTCACATACTATCCTAGTGTGTTCATCATTCCACTCAACATTGTCACCCATTTGCTACGTCAACATCACCCAACCATAAATTCATTGCATTAGCATAATACACAATACTAGTACATGTAGTTTGTTTGCTATCGAGGGAAATAAAAGAAGAAGAAATAGGACATGACACTCATCTACGTAACAAATGCCAACTCTTACGAGTTAGTACACACTCAAAGCTCTGGGTTAAAGCATCAAACAAACACAAATCTTGGGATATGTCATGAAACTAAATAAAAGAGTGAAACATGTGTTTCTCAACAGAGGGACACAAACTGGACCTAATTTTAAAACTAAAACTAAACCTAATTTCATAAATGGACAAAAAGTGGAATCATGAAGAATCTTCCCTGAGTTTTTTTTTTTTGACAGATCCTTGAGTTAGTAATTGCATCAAAGGTTCCCATGAAATGAACAATCATCACGACGCCTCACATTAGCTTCATAATGTTCAAGACCTCTAAATTGATATTTGATATAGCTATCAGGGGCGGACCTAACGTGGGACATGGGGTTCAGTTGAACCCCAAAAATATGGAAAAGTAAACTGCTACTGGTACTCCACAACGCAGCAAGCAAATCCGCCACAAACTTCATGCACCGGACCGGACTATCCATCCCAGAAAGGAAGATTTGGATGAGATTGCTCACAGAAAAGAGAAGATCCTCAGGACAAAGGTCACTCTTAGAACAAGAATCCAAGCAAGCTAGGGCTTCCTTACCAGCGAAAGAAGATATCAATCCGGCAGAGCGGAGGACGACGAGGACGCCTAAGAGAGAAGAATTCCTTCGCTTCGAGGGTTAAATGACGTTGGCGTGAGACAAACGGCGAAGCAATAGCCGCCGCCGTCGCGAGGAGATATGGAGAAGAGTTCAGGGAGGAGAAGAGGATGGGCTGGAACTAGAGACGAGAGAGGTTTGGGATCCGGGGATTTGGGGGAGGATAGAAATCTTGACGATGGTTTGTGTTGTGCAGTTTTGCTGAAAATTGGGGATCCACTCTACTCTAGGGCTCGTGTGGAAGACAGATCGAAGGCCCACATTTCGTGTTCGTGCCAAGGGAGCAGCGAGCAGTCTGGAAAAAAAAAAATCAGTGTCAATCAAGACAAGAAAAAGAGAGTAGTAAAGGAGAAGATTTTAGGGAAAAAGGGTCAGAGGAGGAAAACATCATGGTCTTTGTCGTTTCTCGCTTGGGTAATAATTTGGTTTTCTTCTATATTTGTTAATTTAATTAGAGATTAGAGTCGAGGTTATAGAGAAAGTAACAAGTATTCATAAGGAAAAATGCTAATAGATCAGCTAATCTGCTATATTGCTCTCCTGTAATTTTGGGTACTGTATAGGAGTAATTTAGGAATGTCATCTACTAGATAACTGTAGAGAAATCCAGTAGCTTTCTATAGAATATTTATTTATGTTGATCGGATAAATAGATTTTAAGCTATGAATTTTGTAAGACTACTGTCTGGTAAATTTATCGTCTTCTATTAGCATATATTAATATGTAGATTAAAATTACTAGATGGAATAATTTAGATGATTGATCTACATGAAAGATGTAGATAATTAAGGATTCTAAAGAGTCCATGAACATTATTTTTCCGCGAGTAGGACATAAGTTATGAATTTTGGAAGACTGCTATCTAGGACTGTTGCTGGTGAATGGTGGATGTGAATAAGTACATATGGTCGGGATTTGTGATAAGGATCAAAATGTTTTAAGATGTATCTCTCGAAATATACTCCTACTGGTTACAAATACATGCCATTTTAGACATTGATATAATCTCTAAAATGTAACATTGACCGCTAATTTATATTCTAATATGTTTGTAAAATCCGGTAAAATTATAATATTATAAAAGTACATTTCAAGACAAATATATACATATGATTTTCTTGTATTCAATGTAAATTTATAAAAAAATATATTGATAGTTAAAGTTTTGAAAGTTTGACTACAAGCATCTCAAAATGACGTATATTTGTGAATGAAAGAAGTATTTGTTTAGTTAATACTTAATTTAGAAAAAATATGATTTATGAAAGTGCAATACTAGTTTACTTTATCAAGCACATGCACTCAACTACTTTATCATAGATGATAGAGATATTTTCCTCAAAAGGGTCCCATTAAAATATTTAAAAATCTTTCTAAAATCCAGCACTGTGCCCCCCGCCCCGGCAGCGTCGAGGCGTCATCCTCCTCACTCTTCCCCTCCTCGTCATCGGCCTCCTCCTCCACACTAGGCTCTAGCCCAGTACATCTCCAGCCGCTGTCGATCCTGCAGCCTCGCGCCCGAGCTCGTAATCCGTCACCCCCAAAACGAAGGCCACAGCCTCCTCTGCCTAAGGCTGTCACAGAGCCCGAGACAGTGCACGTGTGGAACCCCTTCGTGGCCATGCCACCTCAAGCAGCTTCTCCCTCAAATGAGGACGACTCTGATGACAAGAACATGCGCAAGTCACGCCCTTTGCACTCGGACAAGCTAAAGCCAGGGTCTTTGCAGTAAGAATCGCATACGACTGAGCTGTTCTTTTGGTATTGGATTGGATTTGATTTCTGAGACTGCCTGCCTTGTGTTTTGTAGCATGAAGGATGAGATGATCCGGCTGTACCTGAAGAACTCGGCCGTGGTGGCGACACCGAGGGAAGTGTGTTTGCTCAGTGCTCTTGGGTGTCATGGTATTGGGATGGTGGTGGGGGTGTTTGTAACGCCCCCGTTTCTAAGGGCGCGTACGGACACGGCATTCCGCAACTATTCACGCATGAACAGTTATGGAGTGTCGCGCAAGAGTATACCATTGCATGCTTACAACAAAAGTCTAGCATATATTTCACATAAGGATTAACATCCAGTTTTCAACAGCGGGGCGTGCAAGCCCAAAGTATATTTACATTACCAAAGCTCCAAGATCCGCTTGAGCGCGGCCAAGACCTAAAGCCACGGGTCCTCGTCGAAGAAGCAATCCTCAGGGGCGTCCTCGACAGGGAAACCTTCTCCTTCGTCTTGATCCTCTAAAGAGGGGATTAAGCAAGCCGTGAGCCAAACAACCGGCTCAGCAAGCCCCAAAGGGACTCTATCTTACTACATGCACGGATTAACAAAGGAAGGGAGTATATTTGGTTTATTAACTTTGAGTGGATGCAGTTTTATTTGCAAACATTTTGATAAAACGGACCCAAAACTACTCCTTAAGATCCCAGGGGTTTTTCATGAAAATTTAATTAACCAACTAATCAAGTTAAAGCATGTACAAAACTACTTAAGCTTCGCTGATGGAATCACCCAAGTGACACAGCTCCATTAACCGGGAGCACGGCGTATTCGAATACCATTATTTTGACTCTACAGAGTTTGCTCAGCTTTACCCACACGATTTCTTAACTTCCGCGTCCGGGTTAAGAAAGCCAGGTCGTTTCACTACTCAACCCTTTATATAGGCTCTACCCGGTAGAATCCACTCGGGTCTGGCACAAGAAAACAAGAAAACAAACATCCGCTTCGAGTGAACTCTACCGTTGTTAGGCACCCGCAGCATGGCCTGCCTAACCTTGTTACTCAATACTTCTCAGCACCTGTAGAGTTTCAATCGAGTTGAGCAGCTACTAAACCAGTGTTGACAAGTCAACTCCTGTGGTTGAGCGGTCACCATGTCATTTGCTCAGCGTAAGGGTCTGGTCCTTACATTTTTCCCTCAGGGGCCCGCAACCCCTGCCAGGTCCGCAACCTTACAACCTAGGATAAGAGGTGGGCGAAGACCGTCTCACGGCTCCTTCCCCAACCCTTACCCTAATCTGCACGCCGACAATCTCCGACCTAGGGCACGGTGTCCCATACCACCCTGCCCTAGAGTCGGGTTTTCCAATTTCTATTGGCCCGCAGACACAACCTTATTAGTGTAAGACTTTGAGTGGTAATAATAACCTACGAGCATCTAGATTAACAGATAATTATTTCTAGGGTTAACAAAGGCACGGCTATAAGTTTAACATGGCATTTGTCGGTGGTAGGTTTAATTACATAAACATGTCACTCTAAACATTTTATTTTACTTTGAACTAACATTTCAGAACTAACTTAATGCAAATAGCATAATAACATAATTAAATAACATGGGTTGCAACATGATCAAACGATTTGGGACTTGCCGATAATCTGGACGATCTCGGCTAGCTCGAACGTAGAAGCACCTGGATCCTGAGACTGCACTTGAACTTCCGGGATCTCCGGAACTAACGCAAACACATAAAATAATTAAATCCAGCTTGAGACTAATCAAGCGAGGAAAAATAATCTACTAAAAAGGAGTAAAATGCATAAATCCTCAATTTGGAATTTTAGGAATTTTTCTGGGATGAAATTGGGAACAAGGAGGTCAAAAATGGGTTCAGGACATCAAATGGAGCAAGGTGGTGAAATTTGGGAATTGTTGGGATTTTCTGTGATTTTCTAGGATTTCTCTGGATTTTAGAAATTGATATTTTAGAAATTGATAAACTCGGGAAAATCGTTTTGAATAGTAACCGGCCCGGCTTGATGCTACAGTGCGGCCTGGCCCGAGGAACGGCCAGCGCGGCCCAGATGCTCGTGCGCGCGCGCGGGAGCGGAGGAGACCGAGAGGCCGCGGTACAACTGCGCGACGCGCCCGCTCGATCGGGATGGCGGACACGCGGCCCACGCAGACGGCGGGGATGCCAGGCGGACCGAGGGCCGGATGAGGCGGGCGGAGATCGGACGGCATCGGGGTGATGAAGGCGGGCGGAGCGGGGGTTTGATCGGGCGGCTGGGGAGGGACGACTTTAGTTGGATCGGACGGTCGAGGAGGGCAGCCATCCGATGGCTGCGGTTAGAAGGCACGGAAGGGGGAGGACGGAGGAGATGCGGCCACGATGGTCGTCTTCCTCCTCCGGCTGGCACGGCGCCTTCGGGACAGGGCCACGGCGGCGATGGCGGTCCGGGCGCAAGGAGGGCCGTCGGCGGCAACCGAGGGCACCGGCGGATAGGTCTCTGAGAGGGGAATCCATTTTGGGCTCGGGGAGGCGTGAAGATCATCGGGGAGGGTAGGAGACCGAAGGGAAGGAATCGGTTTCTCGACGGTGAAGGGGGTCACCGGAGTCGAGGGGGCCAAATCGGCGGCGGCCACACATTAAGGGGGACCCGGGGCTCATGTTGGCGGCGCTGGTTCCGGTGGGGAAGCTCCGGAGTAGGCTGGCCACGGAGAGGGGATTTCGGTCGGCGGGGAGCGGCGGTGCTGGAGCTCCTCGGGGATCCACCTGGCCAAGGAAGTGAACCAAAGTGATCAGGGGGTAGTGGGGTTTCTTTTGGCGAATGGGATCAAAAAATGAGGAAAAGGGGAGGAAGGGAGGCTCACTGTCGTCGCCGGCGCAGGGGAAGAGAATGGCGGCGCTCGGAACGGAGGGACTTCAATTGGTTGCGCGAGGAGGTCCTCTGGGGTGGTAGGAAGTGAACGGGGTGGTGAGGGAACTTGGAAACAAAGGAGAGTGAGGGGAGCAGTGATGGGGGTTTTATACCTCCGGCGGAAAGGGGAGGGAGCCGTGGGTGAGAAGGCTCGAGCGCGTCCACCGCAGTCAACAGAGGACAAGGGGGTTGTTGGGCGTCTCCTCCGCGCGTGGAGTGGCGTCCGGCCGTCTGAGCAGTAGTAATGGTGATGGACGGGGGAGGGGAGCGGTTGAGCTACGGCATGGGCAGAGGTGCGTCCGCGCGCGGGAGGGGTGGAGGCGGGGACTGACGGGTGGGGTCGGGGAGAGCAGTCGAGGTACGTGGAGCAGGGGAGGATGAGCCTCCTTCGGACCGGTGGACGGCGGGGTGCGCGGGCGGTGGCGAATCCGCAGGCGCAGAGGCGGTGCGGGGAGCGGGCGCAGGCGCACGCGCGAGGGAGAAAGCGGGGTGCCAACGCGGGAGGAAGGGAGGGGCGCCAGCGGGGAAAGCGCGCGAGCGCCGGGGCGAGGTGAAGGCGGGAAGGGGCGGGGCGCCAGCGGCAGAGGGAAGGGTGCGGGCACCAGAGAGGGGAGGAGGGCGGGGCGCCAAAGGAGAAGTGGAGGCGCCCGGCCAGAAAAAAAAAGCGGGTCAGGGAGAACTTTCCCGAAAGGGAAAGTTTTCGAAATTCACTAAAAAATGCAGCAAAAATTAGGAAAAATTTTGGTTTGAAATTTTGGGGACTTTTCAGTGTTGTGTGTTTCCAAGGAGCATGTGCGTGATGCCCTCTTGGAAGGTAATAATATATGGCTTGTTCTTCTCTACATTAGGTGAACAATGTTGGGTTCTATCAGTAATTTCTACATTAGGCGAACAATGTTGGTCTTTCACTAATGTTGCCAAAGTTGTAATCTTTCATAGATGAAATGAAACTACTAATGCTTACTTGTTGTGGGGGCCTTGGAATTGATGGTTCCACTGGCCATATTTGCAGCAGTACATGGCGCATTATCAATGATGATTTATATGCATGATAACTCTTTGTGAACTTTTCCTTTTCTACAGTTACATAACATGCTTTTAGTTAAGCGTGTATTCTGTTTTTCACCGGAGGTTCCCGAGCTTGGGGCGGTGGAG
Source organism: Dendrocalamus latiflorus (assembly GCA_017311315.1). Taxonomy (NCBI): domain Eukaryota; kingdom Viridiplantae; phylum Streptophyta; class Magnoliopsida; order Poales; family Poaceae; genus Dendrocalamus; species Dendrocalamus latiflorus. Next base: position 34,395,773 of record CM029661.1, on the reverse strand, counting down.
TTTAACGGTCTGTAGAGTGTGGGGCTCACAATGGCGGTGTCCGATTTGGAAGGGGATCTTCGAGGAAGGCTGGCCACGAGAGCGTGGTTCGGTCGGCGGTGAGCATCGGCGTTAAGGCTCCATAGAGATTCTCCTGCTCAAAGAAGTGCACCAAGACAATCAGGGGGCAGTGGCGAAGCTCTGGTTAGAAGGAATCGACGAATGGGGGAGGAGGGAAGGAGAACCGTTTACGGGGGTCACCAGCGCAGGGGACGATGGCGACGACGTTGGGGGCGGCGGGACTTCAATTGGTCGCTCAGAGAGGTACTCGGGAGTGGCAGTAAGTGAGGGGAGGGGTGGAGGATGCTTGGGGAGTAAGGGCACCGAGGGAGGGGAGAAATGAGCTCGGCGGAGGGGAGAAAAAAGGGAAACAGCATGGGCGGTGGTGCGGGAGTAGGCAGCCAAATGACGGGGAGTGGGTGGCGGAGTGACTGTGACAAGACCGTACGCCGGAGTCAAACGCGCACTCGCGAGAGAGAGGGGGAAGAGCAGGTGAGCTGCCGGGGCTGCGGTGGTGCGCTGCGCGGAGGAGGGAGACGGTTGCTGCTGCTGCCAGGTGGGGCCAAGGGGAAGAGTCGGGCGACGCGTGCCACCCGTGGTGTTGTCGGTTTTCCGACTAGGCGCGGACGATTGGGGCGGCGGCAAACAGTGGGAGCGGCGCTGCGCGGGCATGGGCGCAAGCGGAGGGAAGAGGCGGAAAGGGAGGGTGGCGTCCGGGAGAAAGGAAGGCGGGAAGAGGAAAGGCGCCACCGGACGGGGAAAGCGTAGAGACAGAAAGGGAAAGCGGGTTTTCTGGGGACTTGCCGAATTGGGAAAGGGCTCGGAAAATTCACCAAAAATCAGGGAAAAATTCATAAAAAATTCATTTGAAAATTTGGGGTCTTTCAAAAGGCAGGCAAAACCCATGAAGCAATACCGCCCATCTGCATCTTCCTGTCCATGCATCAATGGAAAGGAACCCACTTACCGATCCTAATGCTTATCCAGGGGGAACCACCTCTTCTTTGGGTGGTGAAAAAGCGTGGATTTGTTCCTGGTCTCTGCATTGCATTTCTAGATGTGTGCTAGGTTTTTTGGGCTGATAGTTCGTAGCTTATGGTTTAAATATTTAAATTCTGGTTGTTTATGAGAGGCAGTACGCAGAGGGAAGTAGTCACATGTGATTTTGGCCGGTACAGATGAACTCAGTATATTTTTATTATAATTTTTTTTATTAACCTTGTCTTAAAAAACATATCATTTAAAAATTAGTTACAGTAGATAATATAAACATGAATTATTTTAAATCTAAAAGAACTCGGCTGTAATCCCGGGGAAAACAGAGGGAGTGCAGCGTAAAATATCTGGCTTAGTGAGCGGTCGCTGCCGGACAGACCTCGCATGAGCTAGCTTAGCTGCATATCCCCACCAACGCATGTATCTTTGCCGCCCACTAGGCCAATCATAGTGGCGCCTTGGTGCTCCGAACTTGCAGCTCCATCAGCTCAAGGTGCCCCCAGGCAGACACACAAACAAATCCAGCAGCTCGATCCATTCTAGTCTAGGGCAAGATGCGCGCCTTCTTCCTCGTCCTCTTGCTCGCCTCCGCCGCGACGGCGAACCAATGCCACGACGACGACAAGGCGGCGCTGCTCGCCATCAACTCCGCCTTCGGCAACCCCTACCACTTCGCCTCCTGGACGCCCGACACGCCCTGCTGCGACTGGAACGACGTCGACTGCGACGAGGGCCGCGTCGTCGGCCTGAGCGTCTTCCAGGACGACGACATCACCGGCACCATCCCCGATGCCATCGCCAACCTCACCCAGCTCCAAACCCTCACGCTTCAGAGCCTCCCAGCGCTCTCCGGCACCATCCCCGACTCGCTCGCCGCGCTCTCCAACCTCTCGCAGCTCACCATCTCCGACACCGGCGTGTCGGGCCCCGTGCCGTCCTTCTTGGGTGAAATCACCGCGCTCACCTGGCTCGACCTCTCCTCCAACTCGCTCACCGGCACCATCCCCGCGTCGCTCGCCGACCTCCCCAGCCTGTCCTTCATCAACCTCAGATTCAACCGCCTCACGGGCACGGTGCCGCCGTTGCTCCTGAGCAAGTCCCCCGACCTGGCCTACCTCTTTCTGTCGCACAACAACCTGTCGGGGAGCATCCCGGCCGAGTTTGCCGTGGTGAACTTCGCGTTAGTCCACCTGTCGCGCAACGCCTTCACCGGCGACGCCTCGGGTCTCTTCGGCCGGGGGAAGGTACTGCAGTACATCGACCTTTCCCGCAACGCCTTGAGCTTCAACCTGTCCGGCGTGGAGTTCCCCGAGCAGCTCCTCTACATGGACGTGAGCCACAACGCGATCCACGGCCGCATCCCGGCGCAGGTGGCGAGCCTGACCTACCTGGTACGCTTCAACGTCAGCTACAACAAGATGTGCGGCGTGGTGCCGAGCGGCGGGAACATGGCGAGGTTCGATAAGTACTGCTTCCAGCACAACGAGTGCCTCTGCGGTGCTCCCCTTGCTGCCTGCCATCAACGTTCCAAGCTAAACTAATTAATTACCACTTTGCTTCCAACAAGATAACTCTCTCTCTCTCTCTCTATGTATGTATGTATGTATGTATGTATGTATGTATGTATGTATGTATGTATGTATGTATGTATGTATGTATGTATATGCATGTATGAATGTATATGCATGTATGAATGTACAGTACTGTACGTACTACGAGCGGTAATTAAATAAGCCGGTAACGAATGGCCTAGGTATGAGTATATATATATATATATAATTAAGTCGAGCAATATATTATATTGGTGGTGTAATCGATATCTTGGAATTAACCAATGTGCTTCCAGGTGTAAAACGGAATTATTAACCAGGCTCGGGCGCAACGCAACAAGCCACGCGGTTGCATGCAAGCGCACTGAAGCAAAATATGCAGCCACGGTTAGCTCTAAGTGCTATTAATTAGTACTAATCATAATTAATTAGAGTTTTAATTAAAGCACTAAATTAATAGTGTTTTATTTAGTATTATTTGTATTAAATTAGTACTAAACTTAATTAATTAGCTCTAATCATGTAGTGCTAATTAAGTGTGCACAATATTTTTAGTACACTCATAATTAACTAGCATTAATCATATTTAATTAGTGATAATTAAAATTAAAAGTCTTTTATGGGATAAAATTCAGGATCAACTTTTCTTGCTACCGTCTCGCTTTATAGATTAGGCAAGAGGTCACTGGCAGGGTTCTCATTACTAGTATTCATATTTTACCGAAGGGGTCCGGTAAGCCCGGTAGAAGCGAAAATCGATTTTTTTCGAAACTTTTTGAGCCAAAATATTCGAACCAAATTTGAAATTTAAATTTCAGAATTAAGGACAAATAGGCTATGACATCACAGATGGCCACAAAGTTGTTGATAGCCCAGTGGCTAAGGCGCATGCGCGCGTACTGGCCACTAGGTGGTCATCTGTTAGGGTAATTAGCAATTGGAATAATACGAATATCAATTAGAAAGTCCAAGAACAAGCCTCCAAGGTGCTTTCCATGATTCCCTACTGCTTATGTTGCCCAAGGTCCTTTCCAAGATTCTAATTAGCATGTACTAGCTAGAATAGTTTGTCTAAAAAATGTTGGAACTTGGGAGTATAATAATTGAAGCACATTTAGCTCATATAATACGTAATCTAGCACAAAGAGGACAAAACCAACCTAGAAAGTGCATTATGTAGTCATAAATTTAAATTTAAATTTGAAAATTTTGGACGAATGTTTCCTGGCTCCAACCGGTTTTCTTGGTAACCGCCAGTTACCGGCCGATAATCACCTTTTTTTCCCTGATCACGCATCCCCGGAGCAAGAGGAGTGGATCTTGAATTTATCCCATGAAAGTCTTTTAATTTTAATTAGCACTAATTAAATATAACTAGTACTAATTAATTGTGAGTGCAATAAAATATTGTCATTAACATTAATTAATTGCACTTAGAGATAATTAAAGAGCTAATAGTGGCTGCACAATGCGCTTGCATGCAACCGTGCATAGGTGGCTGGGCAGGAGTCGCCCTGGCGCGCCTGTGTCTCATGCCACGCCTGCTCCATCTTGCCAAGCAAGGGGGGCACAATAGGTGCCACGTGTTGCATATCACACCCTCCGAGCTCGAGGAGGGGTAGGGGTGCAAACAGTACGGGTTAGTTCCGACCGATCCAGTACTGAATACGGGAAGGTAATTTAGTATCCGGTATCAAATCTGGTCAGTACCGGATAGTTGCTGCCCGGTACGGTAGGAAATGGGAGAGCTAAAATTAGACCGAATAGTGTCAGTAAACGATAAATTAAATACTATCCGACCATATATCTGACAAGTAAGTTAGTACCCCAACAGACCCAGCCCATTAGCCATCATTGACACCAACTGGCCTAGATTTTACCCAAGTCATAATCTAGCTCCAGAGTTCAGCCACTCTAGTCAGTCACCACCAATTTCCGCTTATGTTGTACTTGCATATGAATTTATTGGTTTTTCGAATTAAGTATGAATTTATTGGTTTTTGAATTTATGTATGAATGTATCCCTTATGTTGAACTTGTGTTGTGTTGCTATTGTACTTAAGTAATCTAAATGAATTTATTGCTAGTCGAAGGCTTGAAGTAATGGTGGTATGATTCAGTATATATTCCTTTATGTATACACATACTATCCCTATATTACCTATTTTCGCTGGATATAGGTAATGCACATGGTTTGGAAGTCGAAGCCTTGTGGATGCTCATGCAGATGGTTCTCAACAACGAGGAAGGACTTAAACTGGAATATTTCAAGGATGATTTACCTACCAAGCTCTGCCCAATTGAAGCTTTTCTGAAGGCACTGCTGGATGTGCCATTCGCATTCAAGAGAGTGGAAGCTATGCTCTACGTTGCTAACTTTTATTTGTAGGTCAATTAGCTGAGGATGCCATATGCTACTTTTGAGGTACAGTTTGAGCACTTGGGGTTGAATATTTTTTTTGCTTGTTAAAAAAAATGCTTCACAATCTTATTGGCTACCTATTTGACTTCAGAACTTGAAGGGCATAATGCTTGTATAGATTATGTTGCATGGGTATAGGCATATTAGTAGTTCAATATTCTCTCTTTTACACAATTGTTTAAATCATTGTTACCGTTACTGTTTCCTTCCTTTTATTATCATGTCTGAAGGTTTTAGTCATTTTATTTGTGCAGGCAGCTTGTCAGGAGCTGAGAAGCAGCAGGCTATTCCACAAAGTTCTTGAGGCTGTTCTAAAATTTGGCAACTTGATGAGTATCGATACAGGTTCACCAAATTCACATGTGTTGGAGCCAAACATTCCTGAAGATAGTTGATGTCAAGGGAGCTGATGGCAGGGCTACACTCCTACAATTTGTTGTCCAGGAAATTGTGAAACCTGAAGGATATGCACTCTGGGTCGGCGACATGCAAAACGAATGAAAGCACGCTACAGTACGGCGTCGAATGTAGAAAGCATGGTCTCCAAGTTGTCTCCAAACTCACAGCTGAGCTAATCAATACTAAGAAAGCTACATCCATTGATATAGTGAATCTTAGCATGAACATGTCGGAGATTGGAGCAGGGCTTGGAAAGATCCGTGTTGTTTAAAAATGTTTACAAATAAAACTGCATCCACATATCATAATGAAACAACTATATTCCCATCACTTGAGAAGCCTGACAAGTAGCTATATAGCATTTCTCTATGTGATTTGCTGAGTACGGTTGATTGTACTCAGTCTTGCAATATTTCCACCACAATAGATACTAGAAGAAAAGAGTATCTTGCAAGTTTTCATGTTAGAGTTACGATCGCACTCAAGCACATTCCTATGGAGTTTTCTTTAGTTCTTCTGAATGTAAGTTAAATTTTGGGCTTGAATGCCCGTGTTGTTATTTAAATTGACCGTTAGGTTATATTTTAATCAAATTAATTCCTTTCAAACTTTTGTAAGCAGGCATGATACTCCTTCTGTCCGCGATTGTTCGACGTTCTTGTTCCTAAAAATAGGGGCGTTACATAGATGATCGAGAACAATGTTAAGCCTCTCTCTCTCTACATATATATATATATATATATATATATATATATATATATATATATATATATATATATATATATATATATATATATACTTGTATGTTGGACACTTGTGGCTTGTATAGAGTATACTTGTACGTATATCAGGTTAGTTTGTATGGTCTGTAACACCCCCATTTTGGGGCTGTTAGATTATCCTCGCAACTGCCCAGGATTGTTCAGCTGCGAGTACTGTAGACGAGTGTACATCATTGCCAAAGCAAACTTAAACATGAAAACCAAACTTTATTGCAAAAATAAGGCTTAGCAGCCAAGTTTTACATAAAGGGGAGTACAACCCAAAGTTACATTACCAAAAGAAATTCCATGGGCAGGCCTGAGTGTAGAATAAACCCTAACACTCGACGTCGTCTACATCGTAGAACTCGACGTCGTCTTGATCAGCTCCTTCATTTTCTTGACAAGCATCCTCTGTTTATGATTTTAGCAAGTATGAGTAAAATCAACCGTACTCAACAAGTCACATGGGAAATGCTATTTAACTATATGCAAGAGATTGCCATGGAAAAGGATAAAGTAGTTCATTACTTTATGTGGATGCAATTTTGTTTGTAAACACTTTGCTTTTAAACATAAAATATTAAATCATAAACTTAAGATATTTGGGGGGTTTCCAAACTTGATTAACACACTTTCACCTTTCCAAATCCATTCCAAACCTACTTATACTTCGTTGCTGGAATCACCCATTAAACACAGCTTCATTTACCGGAAGCACGACGTATTCGAATACCATTAGTCATGACTCTGCAGAGCTTCCCTGCTTTACCCACAAGATCCCTCAACCCTCATGACTGAGTTGAGAAAACAAGGCCTTTCACTACTCATATCTTTGTATAGCCTCTACCCGGTAGGGACAGGGCAACACAGGCAGTCGGCATTCCGCTGGCCAACGCAGAAAGCGCACCCTGATTCCTGTGTAATCCTACCGTTGTTAAATATGTTTTATTGTTTCCATACCACCTTTGTATATGCGGGATGTTCCTTATTTGGATTCCCCAATAAGTTGTAGATATTCAATCGATTTGAGCAGCTGCTAAACCAGGTTTGACGAATCAACGCTTGTGGTTGGGTGATCACTATGTTCTTTACTTGTCATAAGGTTTTAGTCCTTGCTTTTTACTGAAACTACTTTTCAATTACAACCAACAACTTTTCGGCAAAGCCGAACCACTTTGTAATATGAGATATCTGAACATCTAATCTACTTTGATTAATTAAATAGCATACTTAGTTTTACTAGGGTCTGTCAAAGTGAATATGGCCATCAAATTAAACTGAACTTTCTCGGGTGGTAGGACATAACTAATATCATGTCATTCTAAACATTCATGACACATAAAATAACATTGCACAAATAACATAATGAAAATACTGATAAATAAATAATTAAAGGAATATAGGCTCAATATGATCAATAACATGTGACTTGCCTTGCGGATTTATAAATTCAACACTTTCGTATTCTTCTATCTGTTGGTCTTGAGCTTAGTCCTAAGTCTCTTCTTCTTGAATTGGTTGACTTTCAACATCGTGTGCTAGCGCAAAGCAAAGAAATAATTTAATTCCACGCTCAAAGAAAATGAGCTAGGAATAAAGAAAGAAAATCCGAGAAGATTCAAATAAAATAGGTTTTGGGCTTTTAGGATGTTCAAATGGTGAAATGGGCCTGAGAAATGGGTTGGCGGGCTCGAAACGGTTCAAATGAGTACATTTGTATTTTTGGGCTTTAAAAAGGCTTAACGGGTCTGGTTACTATTCACCGCGGATATTTACTATTCAAACCGGGCAGGTTACTATTCACAGCGGGCCAGGTACTGTTCAAGCGGGTGTTCACTGTTTAAGCGGATCGAGTTATTGCGCTAACGGGCCGAGTTACTATTGCTTACGGGTTTGGATGCTCGGCTTAACGGGTCGAATAAACAATGCCACACGGCACTGTTCTTCTTCTCCACGCGCACGCGACTAGAAAACAAAGCATTCGAGCGGCAGCGGTCGGCTATGACACAAGGCCTTCCGACGCATACCAGGAACCCATTTTTGGGGTTGGTATGGCCAGGGGAAGCGGCGTTCGCCGGCGGCGAGCTCAAAAGCTCGGGACGGCTTTTGATGGCTTGGGAACTTTAGGGATGGCTATTTCTAAATCGGCGGGTGTTTAACCATCTAGGGGCACTCAGGAAGGTCCTAGTGGCGGTGGCTCACGCTGGGAAAGCTCACAGTGAGCTGGCCACGGCGAGGTGGTTACGGCTAGCGACGGTCTTCGACGGTAGGGAAGGGAAAGGCTTGGCGAGCTAGGGCGACAGTTCGAACTAGTTTCTAGGGACTTGAGGAAGCTGTGGGCGAAAGCAATTGGAATTCTATTGGGTATATTGAAGAAATTGGTTTAGGGCTCACCATGGGAAATTTTAGTGGTCGCCGATAATGGGAGTGACGATGGATCAATTGGGGGCGTGGGCAGCTTCACTGGGCTTCGGTGCATCTTCACGGAGGGGCTCGGGGCTTTTTATAGGCGAGTTAGGGCGGTCGACAGGGATGACGCATATTCGAGCTCGCTCGGGAGGTTTCGGGGAGCCTCAACTTGGGTGGCAGGGAGGTCGGCAAGGTGAGCTAGTGCCTCGGGTGATGAGTTGCGGCGGTCAAGGGGCGCGGCTGGTCGGTCGAGAGAAGGAGCTCGCGAGAAGGGCAGAGGCGGTGACGAGCGCACGACAGGCTGCCCGACGCGCGGCAGGGTGGGCTAGGGTTGTCAGGGTAGGGTGTACGAGTGCTGACACTGCTCTAAGAGCTAGCAGGGGAAGAGGAACGCGAGAGAGGTCGGGAGGGCACGAGAGGGTTCGAGCGGCGAAGAAAAATCGGGAAAGCGGCAAAACAGGGGACGGCGATGACAAACAGGAGCGGCGACGGCTGTTTTCAGACATGAACAGTGATGGCGCCAATCTCCTCCATTGGGGCAATGCTAACAACAATAGATGACGTGGTTGGCTTGAATTTAAGCTGGATTAGGCAAGGGATCAAGAGGAATTCAAATGAAAATGAAATTCCAACTCGTTTTGAAAATCTAGTTTGTTTCAACCTTACCCCTTAAAAAGAATCTCGTCCTCGAGATTCGGGGACGGGTTGGAAAATTTCGCTGCATATCCAATTCTTTCTCCCAAGCTGTTCTATCCACTGTGTTACTTTACCTTCGAATTTTGTGAAGCCTCGGCAATCCTGTTTCTCTTTGTCATGCCCAAGGTTAATATGCTTAAGGCGAACTTCTTACCATTTTCAGGTCTAAGACTTTCTGTATGTAGAGATGGCAATGGGTACCCGGAACCCGATACTCGGTGGGTTTTTACTCTATTAGGGTATGGGTCTGAGTCAATTTCCTAACTCATGGGTCTCTTAATGGGCAAAAAGCCCAACCCATCGAGTTTGCCGGGTTCGGGTACATTCCTATAGTACCCAAACCCGTAAACCCATGGGTAATATAAACCCGATCCATAGGAGTTATAAACTCAGGCTAATATGCTATGCCAGTGAACTATGAACTGAGAATTGATGGAGTGAACTAGTGATGTGCATTGTGGATTTGTTGTTGCTTGTTTCATGCATAGTAGCATATAAATTGAACTTATTGTTGACTTGCTAAGCACTGCACTGTCTGCAATTTGCACAGCTGTTGTCGGGCACAGGCGACCCGTGGGTACCCGTTACCCGAGTGGGCATGGGTCTGGGCAAAAATCTGCACCCGTCACGGGCATGTGTTTTTTAGCGGGCATGTCCAACTTTCATGGGCACGGGTTTGGGATAGCAAAACCCAGCGGGTTTGTGCCCGTTGCCATGACTATCTATATGGCACCTTTTTTTCAATAAAGGCTAAAGAAACAAATGCATAACTCCAAGTTCAATTAAAACTGGTGGGGGCCTCAAGTGAACATACCCATGACGACATGGTGGTCCCTGCTTCTCCTGTGTTCGAGATATGATTTATTTTTTCTTGAAGTGGCTTCGGTCTTCTTGCTAAGTATCCTTTTGATGTTCCGGTCAGTGGTGGTGCAGGTGTAGTTTGTTGAGGATTAGTCGATTGAGCTTGAATCTTAACCTGAGCTTTTGCCACTTCAGAAAGCAGTCCTCTTTTAGGGTATTGATATTTGAGATGACCGGCTTGTCCGCAATGGAAACATGCGCTTCCACTACTTGGGTAATTTCGGTAGTAGTGGTTTCTTCCAAAAAATATAACACTGTATTGTTGTAGGTTGGAGAATATTATATTGCGGGCTTGGAGTAGTAATGGACTGAGGTCTTGGTGTGAGTATCACTTGTCGATTCTGTCAATTCTTAGTTTGTGGTGGTTGTACCATTCTCCTTTTGGGTGTTTTTGATGCTAATGCTTCTACAACTCCAGTGGGAATGTGGGTTTGGTGGAATGACTCTTCAAATTCTCCCCATGATATTTCTTGATTTCCACGCATGATTCGGTAGTTCATCCACCATGCAGCGGCTTGTCCTTGTAATTGATGGGAGGCATATAAAGTATTTTTTGTATCTGTACATTGCACGGTCACATATATATCTCGATCACATGATTCAAATTTCCAATTACAATTTACTCTTTAACCACAAGTAGTATGGCCATGTATTTCTGGAATCCAACACTCGAGAGGCTTAGAGATATCTCTCCTGTTGTATGGAGGGGCAAATCCTATCTTGATCGACCAAATGCACAAGCTGGATTGGTTTGCTATTAGCTTCTTTGCATGAAAGCTTGACTTGGTTAGTGGTCACCCAATGCACAAGCTGGATTGGTCTCCGAAATGCATTGTAGATGAATCCGTTCATATGAAAACAGTTTGCAGTGTCCATCATATGATTGACTTGGCTGTGTTTAGCAATATGTGTATTGGACATCTGTGGGTTTACTTGGTTGCTCAGTTGCCCTTTTAATAACCAGCTGGAACTGTTTGAGCTAGCTAGTCTGTTGTTTCGCAGCTGTTTTTGTCAAAAATAAGAGACCAGCACTAAGATGAAGCATATATTTGACTTGATATCACTATTATTTGCAGTGCTACCGAAACCAAGGTGATTCTGCATCAGGGCGTGGCCGCAACCTAGGGAAACGAAGCAGCTGGCTCGTCAGTAGATAGCAAAGCAAGACCGGTGAAACTTAGCAGACGTCTTCCCGTCATTGATATGCATCACCGGAGGCCATGAGGTTTAATTTGGCGAAACCCCCTTGCATTTGAAGGGAACATTGTGCGGCAAATGATCTCAAAACTCCCCAAACGCATAGCATTCATTTTTGTCCATAGTAGTGTTTTTTCCCCTTCTCTCGACAAAAAATGGGATGTAACTCGTAGCTTGTTAGTCGTGTACACTGTAATTAAAAAGACAAGATAGATGAGCATCCTGCAGGTAAATGGAAACTGTAATTGCTGAGATCGGCAACCTGCAGGAATGGATAGACAATGAGGACGGACAAAGATATATGAATCATGAACACAATCTTGCCTGTCTGTGCATTTGGATAGATGCTTAACTAGGTTGAATGGTTAAGATGCATAGAGGAAGCATGCGTTGTGGACTGTCTTGAATCTGAGCAGTAACATTGACCTATCTGTTCATTCGGGCGTGGATTTTTTGGTAGGTGCGCTTCGACCTGAAGACTTTGTGGGCAGGCATGAGCAGCAGACAATTCTTCAATGGATTGTAGTGGAAAGGCAGGCAGGCAAAACCCATGAAGCAATACCGCCCATCTGCATCAATGGAAAGGAGCCCACTTGCCTACCCTAATGCTTATCCAGCATGCCTGTAAGAGTGCAGCGTACAAGGGGGAACCACCTCTTGTCTTGGGTGGTGAAAAAGCGCGGATTTGTTCCTGGTCTCTGCATTGCATTCCTAATGTGTGCTAGATTTTTTTGGGCTGATGGTTTATAACCTATCTTTACTATTATAAAAGTGTGAGTTGGTGGTTGGTTCATTCTCTCTCCTCTCTTCTCAGCCATCCGATTTGATTCAGACCATTCGTCTCTTTCCTCCTCCTCTCTCTCAGGATACAACCGCCCACCCCTCCACTTTTCCCATCTCCTCGCGCATTCTGGCCACCCTTCTCTCTCTGTCGCTTGCTCTCCAATGTTTGATGTGTGAAGTTGGCCAGGCAGTAAGTTCCGTCTCATTATATTTATGACTCCGTTGCAACGTACAGATCTCTAACTAGTAGTTTCAATATTTGAATTCTGGCTGTTCGCGAGAGGAAGTAGTCGTAAAATATCTGACCAAGTGACCAGTCGCTGCCGGACTGAGCTCACCAACGCATGTATCTTTGCCGCCCACTAGACCAATGTTTAATCGAAAGTACACATAGTGGCTGGCGCCTTGGTGCAGGTGCTCCGAACTTGCACTTTGCGAGTGTGTATATATATAGAGTATGTGTGTGTGATGAACACCATGCAAATTCAGCAGCTCCATCAGTAAGTGCCCCCAGGCAGACACAAACAAATTCAGCAGCTCGATCCATTCTAGTCTAGGACAAGATGCGCGCCTTCTTCCTCGTCCTCCTGCTCGCCTCCGCCGCGACGGCGAAGCAATGCCACGACGACGACAAGGCGGCGCTGCTCGCCATCAACTCCGCCTTGGGCAGCCCCTACCACTTCGCCTCCTGGACGCCCGACACGCCCTGCTGCGACTGGTACGACGTCGACTGCGACGACTCCACGGGCCGCGTCGTCGGCCTGAGCGTCTTCCAGGACGCCAACCTCACCGGCACCATCCCCGACGCCATCGCCAACCTCACCCACCTCCAAACCCTCGTGCTTCACCACCTCCCTGCGCTCTCCGGCACCATCCCCGACTCGCTTGCCGCGCTCTCCAACCTCTCGCAGCTCACCATCTCCTACACCGGCGTGTCGGGCCCCGTGCCGTCCTTCTTGGGCGAAATCACCGCGCTCACCCTGCTCGACCTCTCCTTCAACTCGCTCACCGGCACCATCCCCGCGTCGCTCGCCGACCTCCCCAGCCTGTCCAGCATCAACCTCAGCCGCAACCGCCTCGCGGGCACGCTGACGCCGTTGCTCCTGAGCAAGTCCCCCGACCAGGCCTACCTCTGGCTGTCGCACAACAACCTGTCGGGGAGCATCCCGGCCGAGTTCGCCGCGGTGAACTTCGCGCACGTCGACCTGTCGCGCAACGCCTTCACCGGCGACGCCTCGGGCCTCTTCGGCCGGGGGAAGGCACTGCAGTACATCGACCTTTCCCGCAACGCCTTGAGCTTCAACCTGTCCGGCGTGGAGTTCCCGGAGCAGCTCTACTTCATGGACGTGAGCCACAACGCGATCCGCGGCGGCATCCCGGCGCAGGTGGCGAACCTGACCAACCTGCAGTTCTTCAACGTCAGCTACAACAAGATGTGCGGCGCGGTGCCGACCGGCGGGAACATGGCGAGGTTCGATCAGTACAGCTTCCAGCACAACAAGTGCCTCTGCGGTGCTCCCCTTGCTGCCTGCCATCAACGTTCCAAGCTAAACTAATTAACTACCACACTACTTAATTCCAACAAGATAGTAAGCGATGGACAAACCGCGAGCTCTCTCTATGATATATATGTACTACGAGCGGTAATTAATTAAGCCGGTAACGAATGGCCTAGGTACGAGTATATATAATTAAGTCGAGCAATATATTATATTGGTGGTGTAATCGCGCGATATCTTGGAATTAATTAACCAATGTGCTTCCAGGTGTAAGACGGAATTATATATGCATAATGCATGTGTAATCGAGTTTCTAGTCCACTTTTAATTTCTAGAGCATGCACTAGCTATAGTTTGATGCAAGTATACATGTGGGGATTGTCTTGTTCCATCGCATCGCATGCAAATGAAATGATCTTAGCTGGATACCCATATATCGATCTCGTCTAGATGCAGTGTGTATGGGTTGTCTTGTTCGTTGATCATGTATCTTGCTGGCTGTCCCTGCGTACTCGCCGCTACTTGTTCATGCATCGTCTAATAATGGCTACCAATCTTTGGTCAGATTCAAAAATGTAGCAGACTATATTTGACCAGTCACTGACAGGCACATGTATATATTTGACCAGTCACTGGCAGGCACATGCATGTATATTGTATTGTGTTGTCCACCACCATCATCTCACCTTGTTTTTTCTTGCTTTGACTAGGATTTGCATTGCATTGCATTGCATTGCACCCTAGCTTCAAATTCTTGGCCCAAGAACATACACTGTGGAGCCAAACTGTAAATGCAAATGCTCCAAATTTACTTTATAGACAGACAGAGCCAGCCCACTGAAAGCCTGTCCAAAGCCTTGTGCTGCATCAGTGCCAGTCACACTCACAGGAGCTAGTACAGAGCATTACAGCAAGATGATCAGTCACAATACCAGTTAGGAGTCGTTCAAGAGGTCGTGGTGGCCAAATGGTAATTTGCTATGACCATTTTCATCATGAAATATTTATTATGGTGCATAACCGGATTATTGTTGAAATGAATAATCGCTTTGTTGAAAGATCAACCTAGTTATTGAGGTGCATTGCTTGTTTTAATCCAAATAATTCTTTTGCCAACTTTGATGAGAACAAATTAATTGAACTTGCTACGATATATGCTATTAACTTCTCCCAACATGAGTGTGTAGTCCTTAAGGACCAACTTGGTACATTTATTGTTAATGTGAGAGATGATATATCTAGATTTTACAAATTGCACTAACCTTAAAAATCTTGCTATGAAGATGGTTTAGACTAATAGACACACAATATTTCATTGGTATATCGTCTCATTGAATTGGCCTTGATTTTGCCATGGCAACAACAACTGTAGAAAGAGCATTCTCAACTATGAAGATTATTAAGACTGATTTACGGAATAAAATGAATGATGAGTGGATGAATCATAACATAGTATGTTATATTAAGCGAGACATATTTGTAAGCATTAACGATGATAAGATTTTAAAGCATTTTCAAGGGATGAGGTTATGTAAGAAACAACTATCTTGTATTAGTGGTAAGTTAACTTCTTATAAATATAAACTTCATGTTCTTTGTATTTATTCATACATCTGTTTAATTTACTCTCATATGTTGTTTTTGTAGATTCTGGTTCATATCCAACTATCAATGAAGAAATGATGGGATAGGATAGAGAGCAGATATTTATTATTTATGCACTCAAATTGTATATCTACTATACTACATTATTTATGTTTTGCTATATTTCCTTATTATATTTTACGTTTTAGCATTGAACTTAAGATTTATATCAATGATGTAATTGTGATGTAATTTTGTTAAACTGTGGTATGGTATAAATTAGCGTTAGTTCTAGGTTGGTAGAGTTTAACCTGGGATGCAGTTAAATCCTGGCTCGCCACTACTCCTGATAGATTTGCTGAGTGCAGCAAGCAATTGATTTCTGAATGTGCGTTGCTTTGTTTGCCGCTCGCTCGGTAGCCGCGCCTTAATCTTCAGCAAGCTGGCTGGCTGCACAGCAGGAGGCATACCTCACGCTGTCGAACAACAACCTGTCCGGGAGCATCCCGGCCGAGTTCGCCGCCCTGCAGTCGACCTGCGCGCAACAAGCTCACCGGCGACGCCTCGGTGCTGTTCGGCCGGGCGAAGCCGACGCAGTCCATCGACCTGTCGCGCAACGGCTTGGAGTTCGACCTGTCCGGCGTGGAGCTCCCGGAGCAGCTGTTCTCGGCCGACGTCAGCCACAACATGATCAACGGCGGCATGCCAGCGGTGGTGGCGAACCTGAGCAACCTGCAGTACTTCAACGTCAGCTACAACGGGCTGTGCGGCGAGGTGCCGAGCGGTTTGATCAATACTGCGGCCAGCAAAACAAATGCCTCTGCGGTGCTCCGCTTGCTCCCTGCCACCGGACGGCCTCAACTAGTCGTCGAAAATGTATATGATTGGCCTTCTAGCGGAGTAGGTGGACAAGAAATGTCTTCTTGATTATACTCCTCTTCAACTCTTGATTATAATGGAGATCAGATCAATCATTCAATAATCAGCACGAATGAGCTATAGCATTTTAGCATGTGGCAACAGTTTCCTCAACAAGTGAGTTCAGATTACACATTTAAACTATAGTAGAACCAACAGGCGCAGACACAATTTACCAGAGCTCGGAATCCACTCTTGCTATTGTTTTGGATCCATAGGTTATAGAGTGATAAATTGGTTTCAGAACTCGTGCAGATATAGCACGCAAGCCTAGAATTATCTCAAACCATATGTACAGCTGAACCACCAAGTGCAGGATATGATCCAGTGCCTCTGTTCATTACTCGTATTTCAGGTAGTTGTTCCTCTAGCTCAAAAGTAAACCAAGAATATTGACGCTACCAACACCGCTTCTAGGCGAAACAAAGCATTACAAAAAAAAATTCGGCTAGAAGCAAAATACTAATCCAACAGAAAGGTCTCGGCCTCCATCAGTACTAACATTAGGATCTCAAACACGATGAGTTTTTTCTTTAGACCTCCAATAACAAGTACAAAAATGCATATTCTGCCAACATATTCTCATCTTTCATTCCGGCAAATCAAAAGCCAACACAAATAGCATGAAGTCAGCCACCCAGATGGTATATGCAAATTATATGACTTGAGCAGCGGTGTTCAGTTTCTCGGCTATGCTGATCTGTGTTCTTGTGATGCTTGACAGGTATACCAGTGCAAGATTATCCTGCAGCGTGAAAGGATAATTATTATTATTATTAATGATTAGAAAATGAATCAAGGTAGCCATTTAGTACTACTTGGAGGCATCAACAGGCAAAAGTATTTACCTGAATCCTGTCATTGAAAAGCTTATCAAAAGCAGCTGGAGACAATTTCGGCATTGAAGCAACAGTGTCCACAATGAACCTCCCAATCTTGTTGTCTGGTGCCACACGTCCTTCCTATAAATGATGCAAGAAAAGCCATTTAACATCAAGATTCAAAGAAAATGGGGGAGATTTGAGAGAGAGATTCTTACCACAACATCATCAACATATTTGTAGATGTCATCAATAAGAGCATATAGCTTTTCCATTGACGACTCCATCCCTTCCAAATCATTGGGGAGCTTCTCCATGATTGTAGATTTCAGGATGTCAACTGTTACAAAAGCAATAATAATCACAACAGTTGAAAAAGTTTTGCTTGTAGGGGAAAAAAAACTTAAGAGTTAAGACGGCTAGAGATTATTTGCTGTTGATACTATTTTTACAATAAGCATTCCACATACTCATGGAACAACTAACTAATACGACTGCAAAAAATGAATTATTTTCCTACAACAGCAGGGAAATCTTCCATAAATTTGCTAGTCTCCATATATTGGACACAAACAAAAAGAACATAGAAGAGTTCAACAGTGTTAAGTATTTTCGAAGTTACTGAAAGTAGAGTTATTGAACTTCTATAGAGGTTTCTAGCAATAGAATAACTGCTTTAATTCAACATAATCTATTAGTCATGCTAAGCAGTTTATATCTTACTGTAGAGAATTTCAGTTATGTAAAGTTAAACTACCAGACCAACAGGAATAATTCATGTACAGTACATGATGGATTAACTATCGTAAATGTGAAACATACATCCAACTTTTTCTGCCTCAAGCATCCTTAGATCCAGAGGAATTTCCTGAAATTGTGCAGCAAGGTGCCTATCTCCAAGAGACAGGTTGGATGAGATATAGGCTTTGATGGAGGCCTCCCCCTTGGTGAACCCAGTATCGACAGTGAGATGAATGGGGTTTTGTACTTCTCTTGAATAAAATTCATGGATAAGTGTACTCCCTCCTGAAACACCAAAGCCAGTTGAGAACCTGCATACAGACACAAGGTATCAATCACCACACAAGCAAGGTGGAGTCGTGGAGAAGCTTGGAAAGGACATTTTGTAGAACTGAGCTAATGGTGCTGATTTCATAGCGACTGTTCTTTCAAAAAGACATATTTGCTCTCAAGAAATCAAGGTCTAATAGCCCTGCTAGATGCGCGTTCAGTGCTACCATTAATGGCCGCATAGAGTGATTCTGTTGATCCACAGCACTAGACAAAACAGGGTTGTATCATGAAACCTTCAAATAAACAAATTATTATAGTTCTGGCTGGTGTCAAATAGAACCATAACATTAAGATGTGCTGATTATCTGATACGATTTGACAGTTTCATCTACTCACACTACTTCGTGTTCAACATCTATGCACCACGAATATACAATACAACTCAGCTGTTGTCAATTTGTTAAAAGAATTCTAACATTGCACAAGCATATAACCAGCATCTGAAGTAGCAACAACAGAAGCAAACTTACAATGATACAGCCAAGAAGAATGAATGAATGAATGGTGCTTACCATCCGACAATCGCTTCCTTGGGGTTCACCTTCTGGTGGGACGCGTACATGTTATGGTGGTACTCGATATCCAGAGCAACCTACATATCCCACACATCACCAACCAATGTCAGAACAACGAGTTCAACAAACTAACCCTAGATCTCGGGTTAAAATTCGGCAGACGTAACGAATCCTATATGCTCAAAAGGGGCTTGTAAAAATCGCATCTTGCGGAGAATTTAACACTAGCTCGAACTCGAAGTAAAGGGGGGCGAGGGAGGATTTTAACCTGATCGGGGGACTCGCTGTGGGGGACAACGTACGAGTTGCGGACGTGGACGGTGCCATCGGGGAGGACGGAGCCGAGGAGGGTGCCGATGACGCGCTCCGCCTGATCCGGCCGCCGCACGTAGCTGTCGCAGATGTTGAACACGACCACGGCCTCCACCCGCGCGGACGACGGCGAGGATGAGGACGACGGGAAGAGGAGCACAGGGCCCGCGGCGTGGGAGCTCTCCGGCACGGCCATCGCCTAGACGGAGTTGGGGAGCGGCGGCGGCGCTCGGTACTAGTGGAAGGAAGGAAGGCGTGGGCTTCTCCGTTTATTTCGTTAGGGTTTTGTTGTCTTCGTCGACTCGAATCGAATCCCTTGTTTTATTTATAGACTCCCCCGGGCAAATCTTACGTGCTACCGAGGGCTTAATTGCAACGCAGAAATTCCAGACGGTTTAATTTTTGCATTAGGGAATCCATGGGTGAAAATAGTTGGGATAGTTTTTTTTTATCGATTCAGATATTTTTAAATACAGATTATATTGCCTCGAATATTTATTGGATTGTATCAGATCAAAAATAAATACAGTTTTTCTCTATCGAATACGAATTCAATATCTTACTATCCGTCGAATATAAATACGGGTCTGAATTATCCAAATATTTATAGGCCGGATATCCGCAACCTACGACCTTTATTTCAGTCTAGCCCACTTACCGTGTAAGGGTAAAAAGTGGATACGAAATATCCATATTATCTGGTTACCGTATTCGATATGATGGGAATATGGTATAGATTTTTTATTCAATTAAAAATTTCTATCTTATTCATATTTACATTCAAATTCGCATAAAAATATGGATGCGAATATGGTATGAACTTTTACTATTCGAAATATTATTTTATCCAGACTATCCGTATTCGTATTTGACGTAGTAATATGCATATTTTATTACAATATGGTTAATTAGTTAGACAAGTTTTTAAATTAAACATGAATTCGTGTTTCTTTGGATGAAGTAAATAAATTAGAATGATTAAGCATGATTGTATAAGGATAAAATATCATTAATATCTTCATACTTTATAAGTTATGTGAATATTCAGATCAGATCAAATTGAGTAGATATTTGATTCGAATTTATATTCTTTACAATATTCAATTTATATTTGTATTTAAGAATACTCAGGTTTATATTCATATTTGTTTATAAATACAAATACGAATATGGTTTGGATATTATCTAATCCGTTTTCCCGTCTACTCCCTCGTTCCTCATATGCTACTCATTTACTGATTGACTGATGTGCGAGCGCCGTTTGATCAAGAAATCAACGCTTAATAATATTCCTTTGCTTAATGATACTAACAATTTCCTCAGTAAAAAAGTACGGCATCAATGCTTCGTAGTGAATAGACCAGCTCACAGGAAAGGAACCTCCCAATTCATATAGAAGCAAACATGCATACGCAGCTGGCTACCGCCTGTTGCTCACAAGTATGTTTCTATGCATGTAGAACCGTTAAACGAAATAGCGTAAAATCGTGTTACCACTGAGACTAGAGTAAACGAACGAACGGTCGATCGTTAGCATCGTATAGATAAGTGACGGAACTAGGCCTCGTGCTATATAAGTTGTAGCCCGAGGTCTGGCAACTAAAACCCATACAAAATTCATAAAAAAAAAAGAGTTAGTCCAAGAATCAACCTAAGAATAGCTGGCTCAGTCCGGGGCTTGGGCTGGTTCCACCCCTGGTATAGATCATCGCATACAGCCAAATTCCCCTCATCCAAAGACAAATTTGACTCTGAAAATGGCTAGACGAACCGCGACGCAGAACCCCAGGTCAAGCTGCTCTAGCTTCCATTGTGTCGTTTATGTACAATTGTCAAGCGTTTGTTAGCAGCAGTTATCCAGGAATCAATCGGCTCATCACAAAAGCAAAGAACCCCCCTTGGCGACTAGACATTTTATCAGCACATGCTGTTAGCACTTCGCAAACAACAAAACAGCATCAGTTCAACTTGTAGGCCCAACTGTGCTCTTTGAGGTAGGCTTGGACTGCTTCCTTGATGGCCAGGTTTGGAACCAACTGATGCTCTTTCAAAGGCTCTCGTGTCACCGGGTCGAAACTCCCCACCTAAAACGAAGGAGGATATAGTGAGTCATACAATATTCTAATTTAGAGTAAATTTGTTGCTCTTGTGTAGAAACTTGGCCCTACCACATATCCAATTATAGGTAAGGGGATTTCTAGATTTGAATTTGACCATCACCACATAATCCACAAATGATATGGAGCATTCATACTTAAAGACCATACATATTCCAATATTGCACTAGTTCAATTTACTTACATCAGCTATTGTTCATAAGTTTCTGCGGGGTTTCCTGTAATATCAGTTTTTTCAATTATGCAGTATTTGACTTGATGCAACAACAGTATAAGGAATCAACTAAGTCTAGGGCATTGTAGAATTAGGCTATTAGCATTTCAATGAAATATGAGCAAACTGTACATAAAAGAAATAAAATCAAAATCTTTCTAAAAACAGATACCAGACTAGCAAAGTGGGGGGCACCTTGCGAAGATGTTCAAGTAGTATGGCCCTCTCATATGTTACACCACTGGGTGTGATCACTGGATCTCTAAAAATCTCAAAGGTTATTTGACAGCAAAGGTAGTCGGGCACCTAGGTTTTCAGGATGGCAACAGCTTAAGAACACAGAGGAAAAAAAGGTTAACATTTAACGAAAAGAAGTTGATTATAAGGTATCGTAAATACTGCTTTTACATCTGTTGGTGTATCAGCAAGTATAGCTTTGGTGAAGACTTCTGATAGTAATTTGCATTGTTCTGAATACTCATTGGTTGTCCCGTCAGAGTCTTCGACAAGTGTGCCACTAATAAAGTGATGCTCCTGCAGAGCATTTTCACATGCTTCCCTACATGTCCATGTGACACAGTAGTGTCAGAAAATTTGAAGTGTCATGTATTTAAGGCACCACAGTGAATGCTAAAGCTTTTACAATTTGACCATCAATATCAAATATGCACACTTCATTTGATCTACAGCACACTGATGGCAATTATCTTATTGTACTGTCAATATATAACGTACTTTAAACATTGCATCTTCCAAACTTGTTGAGTGGAGTGTTTTTCCCAGTCTAGGTATTTCGCCTTAGCAAGCACCTGCCAAATGTCCTCCGCCATTTTGTCCCTTGAATTTGAAGGCTTCAAAAGATCCAAAGCCTGTTCTCCATAATAAGATGGGCAAGACCTTAGTGGTAGTGTGGCAGGACATCAACATGCCAAGTCAAAATGCAGATATTACAAAGGGAGGTGGATATAACATGAGCATAGCAATATAACTATCAATACCATTAGCTGAGCTCACTTACAATACGAAGCTACAATTGCAGTGGCATGCAGATGAAGTAAGAAGACATAGCCTTAGCACGGCACTAGTGAATAGGTCATTTCAACTCCAAAATTAGTAGCAGACCTTTGTGAAAGGCACTGAGGCAGTTATTACTTATTACATATTTACATCACCATATTTCTCAAAAAGTCAGCAAGCAGAATGATCAGTTAGGTGTAGTCACAAAATCACAATTTCATCTGATGATGGTTACTAATACCAAAGAAAAGGACAAGGCATTCACTTCAGATTCCACCAAGACATATGTAAGAAACACACAGACAATATCATCCAATGTGTTTGACTATTCACCCCAGCTCTTGAAAAGTTTGAAAGAAAGAAAAACAGGACAGCAAGGGCCGAACAGGGGAATTACACTATACATGTGAAGAAAACAATTTAAGCTTCGAGAAGAATTATGAGGTATGACTTAGATGCATGTAAAATGAAAGTTTAGTTTGTTGCTATCTAGACCATCTTAAAATTTATAGTCAGATTGGTGCCTCATCTGCTACATCTATTTCTCCCACATTAATAATTATTACTTGGAGATGTCTCTAGATGTCTCAAATAGCAATATGTATATGCATGTCTTCTGAAAACATGGCAATGCATATAAAATCAACATGATAGTTTTTAATGTTTTCTTCATCAAACATGGGAGCTAGTGCATATAGCAATGCAAATAACTTCCAAGTGGAGATATAACATCATGCACAGCCAAAGATATAGATCATGTCAAGAAATGCACATACATGTACGGTGTGGATTAGATGACTTGTCAAAAAAAAAATCCTGTCTGTCACAATATAACAGACTCGAGATATGATTTGACAAAAGAAAAGGTCAGAAACAATGTAATGAACTCAGTATATTTAGAACCTGGTTCAGAATTTACAAATGACAAACCTTCTCGAATTCCTTGACAGCAAGAGCGCATTCATCCTTCTCAAGCAGCGCACATCCGAGCAAATAGTGGCCCTAGATCACACAGGGAATACAAAGCTCTAACAATCGCATGGTATGTATATTATACGCAGTACGTTAACACGCTCAATTGCAGTTCAGGATGAAAACAACAACTGAAGTTGGGACATTGGTATGATGTCACCTTGACCAAACTGTCATCAAGCGCAAGAGCCCTCCTGCTATCCTCTTCGACCTTGGCCCAGTCCCTACGTATGAAATTTCATTTTGCAGAGTATGTAGTGAAGATTGCTTAGTGATAGTACCGAAATGGGCAAGAAGGGGAGGGAGGAGAAGAGGCAGAGGACGCGCTTACTTGCGCCTGAAATGGCACAGGCCCCGATTAATCCAGTACACTGCAACATCGGGGCAAAGCGCAATTGCCTGGCATCCGTCGCGTAGGAGCATCGATTAGTCGAATTATTCGCTTCCAAAATTAAAGGATGGCATGTTTGCGCGAATGTGTCAAGCATATCTCGCATAAGGATCGAAGTGGCGAGTATTCATGGAAGTCATTTGAAACTGGATAAATAAGAGTCGCAAGCAGCAGCAGCAGCAGCAGCAGAAGGGGGAAATCGGGAAGGAGGAAGGGTTGGTTTCGGTTGTGCTTGCCTCGGTGTAGCAGTCGATGGCGGCACCGAGGCGGGCCTTGTTGAAGCACGCGTTGCCCTCGATCCGCCGGAGCTCCGCCTGCCTCGCCACGCCATCCGCCGCCGCCATAGAAGCTTTTCTGCTCGCTCAAATTATTTGAGTTCTGTTTGGTTTGGGATTTCGATTACGTGAGGAACACTATTACAGGGTAGGGCAGCGTCGGGAGGAGGGGAAGAAAGAAGATGGAATTGAGAACACTAGCCTCATAGGCGCGGCGACACGCCGCGCCAGCCACCGTGTGTACCGAAGTAAAAGAGGCGATAATTCGTGAGGAGTTTTTTTAAAAAAAATCGAGGGCACGTACGCAATTTCGAGAAAGGTAAAGGGGTTTTTTGAAAAAAATCGAGGACTTGTAAGGACCTGTTCGTAAGTAAAGAAGGGCCTATACGTAATTTCGGGAACCTGCGGGGCGCAATCCAAAAAATTTTTTGGGAAAAAAAACTTGCAGGGACCTTTTCGCGAGAAAAAATGACCTATACGTAATTTCCGCAAAACCGGAGGAAACTACCTCCTCCGGCCGTACGGGAAATGCCCCGCCACGCGCCGGCCGGGGCGCGCGCGCGGGCGGGGAAGCGGTGACGTGGGGCGCTCGCTGGGCGGGGAACCCGCGGGGCATAATGGCGGAGCTATGCCACACCTTTTATTGCCCATTTGATAATAGTAAAATTTTTTGCTTTTTAGCCCAAATTTTGAAAGTTTTTTACATATGGACCCCTGGAGAAAAGATATGCAAAAATAGACCCTTTACTCGGCGCCAAAGCATATGGCGCCCAGGGTACATATGGCAGCAAGAAACGTCAGGGACAGCTGGTGGAGACTGCAGTGGAACCAATAGCTGGCAACGGGATGGCTCGAGCGATGGCAGGATGCGGAAGAGAACACCTGGAGAAGTACGTTCGAGGCGTCAGCAGGCATCGTGGCTTTGGCACAGACACGGAGCTTCGTAGGTAGGTGTCATGGCGTGAGCACAAGGTGGAAAACGAGGGCTGGCACTTGGGTCCAGGGCCCACGCGACACAGAGAGAGGCGGTGAGAGAGAATGTGGAACAATGAGATTATGCCTTTGCGTGGAAGAAAACGGAAATCTAAAAGCGACTTCAGAGAAAAGGATTTAAAATTGGTTTTCCTAATGGATTTAATTGCAAAATTCAAGTTTGAATTTCTAAAATTAGCAAATGGGCTCCAAAATTCATGAAAATTTTTAGAGAGGCATTTTAGAATATGAAGAGCTCAGATAAATTATTTTCAAGCTTTGATCAGGTTTCCAAAAATGCAAAAAAAATGCTGAAAAAAAATCTGGAAAAATAAATCCAAAAATGCATCAGTGATGATTTAAAAATAATTATATATATAGGTTTTGGGAAATCTGGGTTGTTACACATCTGCTGGACAGCTAAGGAAACATGCCAATACATTCTTCAGAAATCAGAATAGAAGCCAATTGCCAATAGATTTACATCAGACATTTCATTATGTTACTCCTTTATAAAAATAAAAGTTTTTCAAACAGGCAAACAATGGATAGAGTGGCTACATCCCTTCCGGTTTTAGTTTCCACGATGATGGAAGCACTGAACCCTAGTTGCCATTCATCTGAGCCGGCCTGCCTCCCAGAACCAACTCCTTGAGCCGAGTTATGCAGTCCATTGCCCGCTCGAACTCGCCGCTCTCCAGAGCAAAGCTGAACCGACAGTAGTCCGGTATTCCGGTCCATGAGCTACTGTTTATACACAGGCCAGTCGATCTGAGAATGGCTTCCCTGATGTTGCAGCCATCGAGCTTGCCTTCAAAACCATCGACCTTGAATGATTTGCCAATGTAGGCGGTCGGTTTCGCCAGCATCGAGATACCACCACGGCTGCCAGCAACATCCCAGCCACAGCTCTGAAGTGTCTGTTCATTGCAGAAAAACAAAACAAGAGGGAAAAATATGTCAAACATGTTAAGGGTATTAGAGATAAGGTATTAGAGATAGAATAGGACTCTTATTTGTTTCCTTATATCTCTTGTACTCTCCTATATATATGGCCCATTGGGTCTCATATCAATACACACAATATTCATAACATGGTATCAGAGCTTAGGTTAAAACCCTAACCTCGATCTACTTCCGCTCCGGCCGCCGCCGGTCACCGCCGGCCGCCGCCGTCGCCGCCCCCGGGAGGAATGTGCTCCACTCCCGGGGGGCCGGCCACCTCCTTCCGCTTCTCGCCGACGCATCGGCCTCGGGCCGCCGCCGCCGCACGGGCCGCTGTCTCGAGCCTCTGCCTGGAGAGGTCGCCCCTCGTTCGCCCGCTTGGAGCCGCCTCGCCGTCGTCAGATCGGCGCCGCCACTTGGAGCCGATCCGTCCGGATCTCCACCGCTCGAGCCGCCGCCGCCGCCGCTCGGGTTGTCTTCGCCCGAGTCAACGCCGCCAGATCCGACGTCGCCGCCGCCGGATCCGCCCGCTCCTCGCCAGATCCGGCCGCCTCCGGCCGTCGTCGCCCGCGCCAGCGGGTCGCCTCCTCTGCGCCGGATCCGCCCGTCCCCGCCAGATCCGGCCGCCTCCGGGCCGCCGCTGCCGCGCCGCCGCCTTCGGAAGCCGCTGCCGCTCCATCGTCTCCGGGCTGCGTCACCTCCTCCTCCCGGCCTCTGCGCCGTCGCCGTGTGCGGTCGGCCGCCTTCGCCGCTTTCGCCGCCGCCTGTTGCGCCTGCCCCGAATCCGGCCATCTCCTCCATCAGGCCAGCCTCCTCGCCCGTGGATCCGGCCGACTCCACCGTCGGCAAGCCTGGATCCAGCCGTCGCGCCTCGGATCCGGTCGTCACACCGAGGCGCACGCTCCTCCGCGCCGACGCCGCCTCGGCTCTCCGCGCCGTCGTCACGTCTTCCCGCGCCCGCTCCTCCGACGCGCACGCTCCTCCGCGCCGACGCCGCCTCGGCTCTCCGCGCCGTCGTCGCGTCTCCCCGCGCCCGCTCCACCGACGCGCACGCTCTTCCGCGCCACCCGTGTCTCGCGCGGGTGTGATGAGCGAGTGGGATCGGGTGTGAAGAGGGAGATGGAGGGGGAGGGTGATTTTAAGGATTTTCTGCGGCTGTTTTCTTTTAGGCAGTCTTCAGTTATTTTCCGTGAGTCTTCCGTCGCGTCCATCCAAAATCCTTAGTCTCTTTTCGTTCGTTCAAGCCGTGCGAGTCCACAAATTTATTGTCAGTCATAGAACTGTAGGAATTCTCTTTTGCATGGCAGCAGCCGCTGCTCTTTTCCTTGAGCCGCTGCAGATCGTAGAAGTCTTTATGAGGCCGCCGCGCTTCTTCTGCACCGCGCCTCCGTTGCGCTTCTTGTGCATTGCGTCGCTGCGTTTCTTTTGCACCGCGCCTCCGTTGCGCTTCTTGTGCACTGCGCCGCCGCGCTTCTTCTGCACTGCGCCTCTGTTGCGCTTCTTGTGCACTGCGCCGCTGCCGTCTCAGGCTTCGATCTGTGCCGTCATGCTTCTATCTATTCCTCTTCGGCTTGATTTGACAGTTTATTCGACGACTGCACGCAACGACGACTTTATCACGACTCGGATGTTGGATATTTTTTGTTTTAGTATTAACCCTTTTTCAAATGCAATGCTATTGCATACGCCTTGCATTTGTGGGGGGGTGTTAAGGGTATTAGAGATAAGGTATTAGAGATAGAATAGGACTCTTATTTGTTTCCTTATATCTCTTGTACTCTCCTATATATATGGCCCATTGGGTCTCATATCAATACACACAATATTCATAACAAAACATGCGTGGAAAAACTCCACAATGTTCAATTCGAAGTCATTGCTGCTGTGCAACATATGTCTAGCTACTTGCAGCTATATCATTTTTATGTGATAACACTGATCGAACTAATTTTGGATGCACCAACTGCCAAGGAAAACTCATGTTACTGAAATTAGCCTGAGGTTCTGCCAGTCTTTCTCAATGAACTGAGGTTACTTGGAAGTTGGAAGGGACCAGAACTGATAAATGAAAGAAAATTGAGAGGACAGCTGAGAACGTTACAAAATTCTAACCTTCATCAAGCGGTTGGCACGATTCTTCAATGTCTCCTTTTGCTCCACAATTAGTTTGGAGAAATGCTGATCCTTCTGGTTCTTAAGACCCAGCAGTTCTCTGAAAGTGTACTTCAATGTGCCATGTGGCCGACTCAAGCTTGGGAAACTATAAAATGTGTCAACCAAGGATGAGTCATACAAAATTAGAAACCCAAAGTCAAGCCCTGCCGTGGCCAGCTCAAAGGACAGCTCTCCAAGCAGAACTACAGAGAATGAGGGATTTGAACAATTCACAGCAGAAAGACATCTTTCCAAATTCCACTGACTCCAACCATCGGTTTGGAACTCCAGACCAGAGAAGGAAGTATCTATCACTACCCTAGCTCCATATTTAGCACAGACAGAAAGCAACTCTTGAATATCATTGTCACTGTACAGGAAACCAGTAGGGTTGATTGTGGGGCCTGAGATATACACCCATGGCCGAGATACTTCCTCAAGTGTGTCAGCTAGAACCCTTGGTTCAATCTTGAAACTTGAATCTAAAATGGTTGGAATAGTCAAGGTGCTTGCGTTCACAAACTTTGCTGCCGAGACGTAATGCCCATTGGTGCCCAAGGGGAAAAGCAAGGTGCCTTGTTCTTGCATGCAACAAAGCACAAGCTTGTTGAAGAGTGCAAGACAGGTGTTGCCATAAATAATTTCAGAATAACCATCTGCTGGGAAACCATAGCTATCTTTCACCAGTTGCTGAATGCTGGAACGAACATCGGTTTCAGATTCAGTGATGTTCTGTCTAACAAAACTTTTAAAAATGGTGGTGTTCACTGCAGAAGGTACTGGCAACAAGCTGCGATCTAAATCCATATGAATGATACCAGATTCCTTGGAATCAGGAATGAAAAATTCAGTTTCTTTCAGGGTAGACATTGCTGAATTAGAAAATTCAATCATCTTCTGAGGTATCTCTTCTGCAGGTTGTCTCTGAAAAAGAGCAATGAAAAAAAATAGAAGGAAAGAAACCAAAAAGGATTAACATTTAGGTCACAAAATATTCCATGGGTCCCTGGCAGCATTATTATTTGGAACTAGACATGAAATAATTGAAAAATATAATCAAACATTCTACTAATACATTTAGCTGTTCATTTTCAGTACGTGTTATCCAACTAAGGGAGAACTATTCCAATTTCCAAGATTTAAGGACTAGCTGACTTATGCTAACGGGAATGTTCACTAAGAAGAAAAGCCATTAGGCATCGAAGGTTGTGGTGAAGTCTAGAATTGGAGGAGGTGAGTCCTATTTACCTCTTGTTGTGCATGCCGATCAGCAATTTGAAACGCCAGCAGCTCATGGAAAAGACAACCATAGTAGTGCTGGCTGATCAGAGAAGTATGCCCTTCCAATAGCTCAATAGTTTGTGATAATGCCTTGTAGACAGCTGCATTTTCAGAAATGGCAAAAGCAACTTCCAGATCAGGATAAACCTGCAAGTTTTAATCCAAAATCAGATAAAGCAAATGCAAATGAAACATTACAGTGTTTCTAATGTACACGTAACAATGCAGAATAGAGTTCAAACACAGTTGCAGGCTAATTGATATAGCGTGGTGCATAAGTCCACTCAATGAAAATCAATGGCTGCAGTCAAGTCATAGGCACCTGATTCTTTACTAAACCGCACAATATAGCTGCATGGGAAGGTAGGGTATTTCCAGCAAGATATTTCAATACACCATTAGAGCTTGGCAGACTAGACAACTCCAGATGCTCTGAAATATCTAGGAATAACCGGGAACCAACATCTTTCGTGATGCTTACTAAGTTCTCAAAAGCAACACTGGTGATAGCCTCAAATTGAGCCATGCCAGTAACAACAACCTGAGGCTTCAGTTTCCTGATCAACTCAATCATCAAATCTGATTGGCGTGGTGCTTCAATTACAGTGATTGTGTCTTCAGCATGGTTACAATCTGCTCCTCCCTGAGATTTAAAATAGAGGCAGTAGCATCAACATTCTTGTATTATATGGAATTAATGTCTTGTCTATCCTTTTTTTTCAACAGAACTGACGTGTCTTTTCCACTGTTCCCCTTGAATAAGATTTTTTGGGGGGAAAAAGCAAAAGGACATGACACTATTAAGTAGTAGAGATCATATGTTGCCCAAAGAAAAGGTGCCGCACAACACACACAAGCCCCAGATGCATGCCTGCGTACCTGCCTGTGTTTGTTGGGGAAAGTGCAAACCCATGGTCACACAGAGAGAGAGAAATCAAGGTACCTCAATTGCTAAAGATGTTAACCATTGCTTGTCCAAGTGTCTGGTCAGATGTTCATCAACAATTGCAAGCGCCGGTGAGAGCAATCGAAGAGCATTTTCTATTGCCACAGCACGGGAAGGGAATACAACAACATTCTAGTGCACCAGAAAAGAAAAATGAGCATCCTATGAAGCATAAGTAAGAAGCATAGAATGGCTAGATCTTATGAATTTCTAGTAAGTGAACATAATTGTAAAGGCAATAGACACCAAGTCTTACATCAGGAGTTAATGGGATGTGGTGGTAGCTCTTCATAAATCCAGCAACAAGATTCCGGAAGTTTATACATCCGGCTGGTGGTTCACAAGGATTGGACTTATTCTCTTTCAAAAAACTAGCTAGGTATGCTAGGAAGGGAATTTTTTCATCAGCAACAGAATCGTCATCGAAGGACAAATCGAGGGAGCTGCTGACTTCATGGAATCCATCTTTAAGAAACTCAAATATTTTCTTCACCTGAAAGTTCTGTGAATGAATACCATTCCTGTCGTTATATTATTATTTTTAGAAATCTAAAGAGAACACAGAGGAACCTGGTTGGGCTGCCGAAGTTGACAGCTATACACAGACAAAGCATGTGAAATGTGGCCACCAGATTTCATGTAAGCCCAGGCTGTGCGTGCACAGAGAGGCTGATCCCCAACAAGATCCATGAAGAACTCAAAGCGATGCCGGCTATTTTTCTCAATTTCAACTAAAGCTGAAATATCTGTGTCTGCAGCCTGCAAAGAACACAACTAGTTTGTAATGATGCCAAACAAAAATGGCGTTGCAATATAAAAGCATAAAGTAGTATATGAAAATTCTAGGTCTTACTAAATGCTGTTGTGCTACTCGAAGTATATATTGATGACCAAACCAGCACATAATGCTGGCATGCAAAATAGTTAAATAGACTTCCTGATTAATTAACATCCGGTCTGTCACAGGGTCACAGCATCACTACCTGCATAACTTTTGTTTGCCAGAGTTTTGTGATGCGTAATCCACGGCGTCGAAATAGGTGTTCACAGACACCTTGTCCTGGTCGACCTCCCATGTTGAATATCATAATACCCATAGGCTTTATAACAGCTATCCCTTCTTCAACTGCCCGAGCAATCAACCCAAGGCCAAATTGGTCCTCAACAAAACCCTGGATGCAGTAAGAGTAAGGTATGCACTAAGTTCACAAACATAACAAATGAACAAAAGGAAATCGGAATAGTACAATTAGCCATTGACCATTGTAAGAAACATTAAATTGAGTAACATTTTATCTAACACCATAGCATAAAGATTATCAAATGCTTAGCAACTGATCAAAACTTTTGTACTCCAGCAGCTAAGCATTTGAATACCACTGCTAATACTTCCATATTCCAGCTGTCCTTTGTTACAGGCGAGAGTAATGTACTAATCACATTTGTCCTTATGATTTGTAACACAACAAAGTCATGCAATATGTGGAGGTTGAGGTGAAGAATTTCATATATGGATTACTGCCCAAACAAGAAATACTAGTATCCAGCATTTCGTCTCCTTGCCCCGACCAATACAGTACTGTCAATGCTGTCCTTCCTAACTATCTGGAATTTAATTGATTACTGATGGAACCAAGTTGTCAGCAGAGGTCATACATTATTTACATATAAAAAAGATGCATTTCTTGCTTAATATTTGATTTGTATATCTGTAAGTCTATAACATGGGAATGAATTTTATTTTTATTATCTCAGGGGTTGGAACATGTGCCTACAAGGAGATAACATATGTTCCAAATTTTTTCTTTCTTCTAAGCAGTTTAGAAAAAAAATGCTAATTAGTATTAAGTAAATTGAATAGCTTAAGTTTCACGCATATCAATCCATTTTCATTAAGAGATGAACACATAGAAGACGTCTTACAACTTACCTGAAGAGCACAGTAGTTACTCAAGGAATACAAGAACTCCTCACTTGAATTTTCAGTTATAATCTTTGACATTGCCTCTGGATTTGGGTTAAGAATCTGAAAAGCAGATTTTGAGAGTAAGCGCTTTCCTCCAGCTCTGATATAATATAATTTCCTTTCACAAAAAATGGTAAATTGTATTGGGACAAATTGGCAAAGAACCTGAACATGTAAATGGCGGACACTGTCTAGTAAATTGGCAAACGGTATGTAAACCGCGCCCCTTAGGAGGATTGGGAATACTTGATTTGCAAAGATTCGCCCGAGCTCTTCGCTTAAGATGGTTGTGGGTAAAATGGAGAGATCCTACTCGGCCCTGGTCCTCCATGGAGCTGCCGTGCAACACAGAGGATTTTGCTCTTTTCTCGGCAAGTACGACAATCACGGTTGGAAATGGAGCAAAGACTAGTTTCTGGAAGGATAAGTGGTTGAACAACCAGAGCTTGCAATCTTTAGCTCCGGACATTTTTAAAATTTCTCGGAGGAAAAAGATTTCGGTTCAAAATGCCATGCGGCAACATTTCTGGTTAAATTGTATTGGGACAATTTCGGAGGCTAATCAACTCTCGCAACTAATCGGGTTAGCGGGAAGCCTGTATCATGTCAACCTGGAGGATACAGAAGATTCCATTCTTTGGAGATGGACAGCAAGTGGGGAGTATTCGACTCGATCGGCTTACTCAATTCAGTTTAGTGGTTTAATTCCGAAACCTTCTCTAAACCATTTGTGGAAAGGACATGCCGATCAAAAAGCCAAATCTTTTGGATGGCTACTTCTGCAACACAAGATCTTAACTGCTGACAATCTCATCAAAAGAAATTGGCCATGCAATCCTTTGTGTGCTCTCTGTTTCCAGCAGGGAGAAAGCCCCGGACACTTAGCAAAAGATTGCATGTTTACCGTTGCTGTTTGGAGCAAAGTAATAGAGCTCTTGAACTTGAGAGACCTTCCAGCTGGGCAAAGTTACAATAGCCTCTCGGGTTGGTGGAAGGCTTTTGCAAAAATTAGGCCACAAACAACCAAACGAGAATGCATTGGGGCTCTACTCCAAATGTGGTGGAATGTTTGGAGGGAGAGGAATAGAAGAATTTTCGAAAACTCCTTTCTCTCGGTGGATTCGGTGGCAGATCAAACAGTTATAGGTAGCAGGCAAGTGATCTTAGTTGCTTCGACAAGAGAGGCGACAGGAATCGGGTAGCGGTCAGGGTTTAGAGTCCTTTTTTCTTTTCTTTTCTTTTCTTTTATTTTCTTTTTGCCTTTGGTCTCACGGTCGGGTGACCGTTTTGTTTTCTTTTCCTTTTCCCTCTTTTAATATATGGCAGTCCTCCTGCCTTTCTTTCAAAAAAAAAAAAAATGGTAACAACTGACTGTACCTGTGGTATGCATCCAACAATGCGATCAAGTTCTATCTTGTTGTCTCTACAGTAAGAAAGAAGATCAGATTCATAGAATTCAACTCTATCAAGCAATGTCTTCCCTTCCCCGTCATAGATTGGGAGACCATCATCATCTAGTGCATTCAAGTAAAGGTTTATCCATGCAATCTTGACAGCGCTTGGGTTTATATCCAGACCATAGACCTTCAAAGAAAGGAACAATGCTCAGCTTGCATTCTGACAAAAATAAATGGCTGAACTACTTAGGTAATGTCGAGCTGAGTGCAAACAAATTTGATCCACTGATATGTGCAATTCAAACTACTAAGGTACATGTTATTTCCCCTTTTTGTCCTTCTCAAAGGACACCTACTGTTCAGCACGGTGGGAACAATTATGTCGTATTGGATGAGTGGCTTGCTCAAACTTTGGAAGCAATATGCTCAATGGATGTTGCTTTCTCATATGTAACAAGCAAGTTAGACTGTCAGTGGATTACCGAAAGTCCAAAAGTGTTATATCTTGTAACCAGAGTAAATGTCTTAAGTGCTGCAGCTCCCACTTCTGTAACAGTGACGATAAAACAAAATGTACAGAGGACAAGAGATGCCAACCTTCGAAGGGGACCACTTTTCCGCAAGCGCGATGGATATCCAACCATTGCCACATCCCAGCTCTGCCACTGTCTTATCCCTGAAAATGGAATCTGGAAGCCGATTGAGGCCCTCATAGAAAGTGAAGGACCAATCTTCAGGAATGAAAATGCTAGGTATCTCCATCATTCTAAGCTTCTTTCTTTGTTGGAATCCTAGAAGCAGTTGATAATTTTGTCAAGCTACAAAAACCAAATAATAGATGCTTGAACAAGACAAAGTTCATGTATTAGTGGACTGGCAAGCTTTTACCATTGCGCCAACTAAAGACAGAAGCTTTCACTTTATACACCCAAACAATAACATAGAACTCATGTCAGGTACAGATTCCAGATAACGTAAGAATTTTGTAAATTACAGCTGTTCCAATACAAAGACTACATCTATATCCAATATTAACTGAAGATATGGTTCACGCCTTTCCTATTTTTGTTGTTATGACGATAAGTTTGCCAGGCTGCTCGTGTCGTGTTCTTGTTCTTACGATGATAAGTTGGAGCAGGATTGTTTTGCCAAAGAAGCAAGTGTGAGGAATCAGCTCGCAAAGCATGCCACACACAAGGAGGCGCATTATATAGTGGTGAATTATGAAGCAAGCCTAAATGATAACGTCATCAAGTAAACAACGCACCAAAAAATAAGTCAGATCAAGAAAGGCATGCCCTTTTGTTTTTCATATAAAAGCCAAACAGGGAGTCTAAATTATTCAGCAACCCGGACAAATAATTGTTCCCTTGAAAAGGACCATTGGAATCAAAATTTTCCACAAAGACACACACATATCTTTCCAGGGACAACTAATGCTTGCAACAGCATCATGCATTAGCCCATGGTCGGCACGCTGGCAAAATCACAGTCAACTGGGCAACCCTGATTCCGAAAGATCCGACGGAAGTCACAACCAACAAGATCATTGTCATAGGGGGGACCTTGGAGGTGGGGGTCGAGGGCAACATCTGTTGCGGCAAGTCGGAGCACACATCATGATCAGAAGAGCACACAACATGGTTGGAAGACTTCAACCGTGAGTACTCGAAAGTTTCAACTGGGAGTACTTGAAAGCTTCGACTATGAGTACTCGGATGAACAGTACTCTACTACAGTACCCGTAGAACAACGCTCTGCTATAGTACTCGTAGAACAGCGCCCTGCTGCAGTGCTCGTAGAACAATGCTATGCTATAGTACTCGATAAACAGTAATCTTACGATTACAAAGCAACTCATACTCAAAGTTGGTTATGACCACGAAGGAACGTACTCGAAACGAGTTATGATCACGAAGGAATGAGTTACGACCACGAAGGAACATACTCAAAGTGAACCACGGCCACAAAGGAACGTATTCGAAATGAGCCACGACTACGAAGGAACGTACTCGAAGTGAGCCACGACCACGAAGGAATGTACTCGAAGCGAGTGACAATCACAAAGACTCGACACTCGCGGGTGGCCAAACTCGCTGGAGAACAGTGAACTCATGAGACAATAGTGTTTTTGTGCCTCCCGGAATTGGTTTGCGGCATTTTCTCTGTTGATCTTTTATACTAAGAAAAAGAAATAATTGACCTAACATACCTACCACGTCCAGCTCTTGATGACGCGCCATCCCACGTCCGAGCTATCTATGACATTCATGAGGTTACAAAACGCACACACTAATACTCTTAATACACGCACTAATTGACTTAACGTACACACTAATGCAGTACGACTAAGACTACTGTAACGTCTGTAGGTGCGACGTCATTAAGTCCAACAACGTCGCGGATGCGGAAGTGGAAGGTGCAGAAGCATTCCTCTCCGGAGGCGGGATTGGCGAAGCGGCACCGAGGAGGCGTCGGATTGTGGCGCAGGAGGCGGGGGCCTAGAGGCGCTTGAACAGGGCCCTGGCGGCATCGTACGCAGCGTCGCCAGACGTCGCGCAGGCCCAGGAAGGCCTCCACCTCCTTGTCCCCGCCCACCAATGCTACCATTCCTTTCACCGGATTAGGTCAGATGGTTCTCAAGGAGGTGAGAGGAGAGGGGAGGAGAGGAGAGGCACGGTGGCTGGGCGATGCCGTGCCCAACAAGGAAGGGGCCCAATTGTAAATTCCGCTATATGTATGTATGTATGTATGTATGTATGTATGTATGTATGTGGGAATTCTGTTACAGCAGCATGGGGATTTTAATCTCGTTATCTTTTATTCATTTCAGAAATTTTGAGTCTGTAGATAATGCTTTTTTTAAAAAAGTTTATTTTTTAGTACATAAATAATTGCACATAATCTTCCTTTGATTTATGGTGAAAAAAAAAGTGTATGCAAAGTGCAGAAATCCCGCATATATACGTGTACTTTTGGCTCTACTCTCATGAAATACACCGTAGTTTTGAGGTTAAACTTTTTCCGGTCGGTTGTCTCACGCTTAGGTCGGTAACATTAATTTTAATGTCAACTTGGCAAGCCTCTAAACATGCATGCATCGATCACTGTCTCACTTATTTCCCACGTGTGAAAATTGTAGCTAGCATATAATAATATAGCAGCTCATGCATGCATGGTCCTGTATCTTGATGCTTATATATACAACGCAAGACAGGGATCGATCGATCGATAATTTTGACTCTGGCTGGTTCTGCTGAGTTGACTTGGAAATTGAACTAGTTTACTACCTGAGGAGGAGGAGGAGGAGGTGGTGGTGGTGTAGGGGCCGCCGTGGAGGAGCAGGTCGTGGATGCGGAAGTTGTACCGCCGGAAGCACCCATCCTCCTGGCCGTGGGAGCTGAACCGCCGCCGGAGCGCGCCGAGGAACACCCGCGCGCCGCGCCGCGTGGCCGGGTCGTGGAGGCGGGCGAGCACGGCCTTGAGCTCCGCGTAGGCGGCGTCCCCCGACGCCGCGCACCGCTCCAGGAACGCGTCCTCCACGCCGACGCCGACGCTGCCCATAGCAATATATATATGCGCCTGGCCTCCTCCTCGATCTCCTCTCCTCCCTAGCTCTGCGATGAGCTGCATGCGCCTGCGCGGTGTTTCGTTTATATATATGGTGGTTTCTTTCCCCGTACGTGTTAATTTGTTTTCTTCTCGATCACTACTTGTTTTCTTTCCTTTACTCTTCCTGACGTGCAAGGTCATGTGTAAAATATGCGCAAATGAGAAGGCTCAGAGGTGGTTCACAAGTCCACTCTACGTCCAAATCCACTAAACGCCAACAGCTGAAACGCCACGGCCGGCGATCCTTCCATATGCTACTCGTTGGACCTTTTTATCTAGTTAATTCGTTACCATGTACTATATGTATATGTGCTCGATTAGCTAGTACATCCACTCTGGAAAACAAGTTAAACGTGCCTGCATTTTGTAACGCCTCCGTAGCGCTTGCAACCCCCTAATTGTCCAGAATTGTTCAGTTACAGAGTACTGTATATGAGTGAGCATCAAACCAACACATACTTACAACATAAAAACCAAACTTTATTACAGAAGTATAACTTATTAGCTAGATTTAGACACAGCGAGTGTGCAAGTTCAAAGTTATATTACAACACAAAAAAAAAACCAGGCGTACTTGACTGAGGCTAAGACCTAAAGCCACTGATCATCGACGAAGTATGACTCTTCCAGATCCCATCAACATCTTGTTCATTATTGTCCCAAGGCTCTTCTGTTTGTTGTTTAACAAATAATGAGTACAACTGTACCCAGCAAGTCACAAGGGTAAACCCTAATTTATTTATTTGCCATTATTGTCAAAGGATAGGGATAAAAGAGGGTTTCAATAACTGATTACTCAAGTTAAAAACATAATGGAATCTATTTATGCCTTACTGTTGGAATCACGTATTAAACACAGCTTCATTCACCAGAAATATGCCATATTTGAATACCATTTATTATACTCTGCAGAGTTATCTAACTTTACCCACAAGATTTCTCAAACTCTCAATATCATGTAATAGACACGCTTCAGCTAGCGTGCGACTAAGTTGAGAAAACAAATTTTTTTACTGCTCAATTCTTTATATAGCCTCTACCAGGTAGGTTATGCACCACACAAACTTGGGTATCCACCAGCCAATTCAAAACACACCCGCCCAATTTGAGTGGGCCTAACGTTGCTATGTATGGTTTTACCGTTCCCATACCACGCCCCTTCACTCCCACTTCCTGTAGATATTCAATTGAGGTGAGCAGCTACTAGACCAGGTTTGTCAAGACAACACTTGTGGTTGAGCGATTTCTTTGTCCTTTACTTAGCATAAGATTCCAACCCTTAATTTTCACCACGAGGCAGCCATCCACAATCTAGATCCCCAGTGCTCTATGACACTGTCACCAATTAATCCTAAACCTCCTCCCTAGGGTAAACTCGTGGACCCCAACCATCTAGTGGCTTTCCACGATATATCCTTAATCCTAGAACTATTTAAATAAATCCATCGACAAAAATGCCAAAGTCACTTAGTAGTACAAATATTTTAGATGAACTAATTTACAATTAATTATATAGCAATTAAATACTACTAAGATTGACAAGATAAATATGGCCTCAAATTAAACATGGTATTTTCCGGTGGTAGGACATAACTAATTCACATGTCATTCTAAATATTTATTTTAATTAAATAACAATGCGTAAATAAGAACAACGTAAATATTGTAATTAAATAATTTAAATTTCATGGGATTCAATATGATCAAAAACTTGTAACTTGCCTTGCCACTCTAAAAACTCTGCTGGCTCATAAGCTTCAATGTCTAGGTCCAGTCCTTGAACGGTCGCTTCGGAGTACTCGGGTGCTAGTGTAAACAATTAAAATAACATAATTAAGCTCCGTGCTTAAAATTAATCAAGCTAGGATATAAATAAAATAAAGAGGAATAAAATGCAATAAAATCCAATAAGGTGGGTTTGAATTTTTAACGGGGCTTGGTTTGGCAAAATGGACGGCGGAATGGTATAAATGGGCCCGAGATGAACAAAATGGATATAATCTTGATTTTGTGGGTTTCGGGTGAACAGTGGTAGCTATAGTGTGGTACAGTACTGGGTCGGCCTGTGGTGAATAGTGGTGCACGGCTCGGCTCGTTGCAAACTGTAGGATTGTATGGCGCAATCAGAGGAGGTGAATGATTGCATTCGCTTCTTCAAATCTCTATGTAATCGATGGCAAATTCGATCGCTCAAACAAATACTTATTGCACAGCTTTGCTCGCAGTCGTATGCTTCGCCCGAATAGCAATCATAAAAAATCATGAACCAGATTGATTCAAAATCTTCTTTATTGCTGAATTTTCGTTGATTACAAAGTGCTCTCACAAGCACCCCCTAAAATCCTAGCACCAAAAAGCCTCGCAAAGCCCCATGGATAAAATCCTTAGCCTGCCTCTACTTTTATATCCTAGAGCCCTAAACCATGTTTAACTCAAACATAAACACAAAATCTTATCTCTATCTCAAATTAAGGGACCCGAAACCCTTCCGTACACTGATTTTTATTCAAACTCTTAACCTTTTCCGTTATGGACTTCATCCACAACTCCTAACACACTACGTGACGAAGTATCGAGGATCGTACCTCCTGTATCTTCATCACCCCTCATCAATTTCCGTGTTGAAGCCTCTAGGACCACACCGCCCGTAGCTTCTTCATGCATCACCACCTTCGATCTCCATATGCTCCAGCATTAGCCCGACCATCTCGTGTGACATCCCAACCGTTTGAACCTCAGATTACCCCCTCCTAGTCCCGGTCCTCTTTGTCATTGACCATGATCATCTCCACGCTCACCTGAACATACAAAGATCAAAGAAACTTTTTTCTGGCACAAGTTCTTCCTAACTTGACCGTCATCAGCACATATACGTAAACCATGCCTTTCACCATCCATCATCAATAAGCAGGTCATCCACAAACACAATTTTCATCGCTATCCAAAACTCAACTTCAAACAACATATACGATTGCTAGCTCAACGAGTACTCAAGTACTCGAAAATTCCCATCGCTCAACTCAAAATACACGAAAATAACAGCCATCGCAATCGACTACCAAGAACCATCGAGTACCGACTATCGAGTACCAATCACTATGACCGCCAAGTACCGAGTCCTTTTGACTACGAGTACTGTTCCTCCGAACACTATTTACCGATTACCGCCAGCCAGTCCTACTGCTGGCCTAACACGAGTACTCGAAGTACTCAAAGATAGTAAGAGTTAAAGCACTCGTATACAACCGGTTCACTTTTTGGGGTCAAAATCTACAATTGCCTACTATTTTAATTTTGCTGTAGTTGAAGTAGGACGTAGACAAAGTCGAACAAGGTCAAAGTCTACCATTCGATCTTCCGATGGCACTCAAATGTCATCTGATCCTCCAATACCACTCGAACACCGTCCGATACTCAGTTGCTACTCGACAGCCGTCCGATCCCCCTTACCCGATCGGACTGGTCCAAACCTCCTTGAAGCAGAGCGTTATCCGATACTCCTTCGCTACTCGACAACTGCCTGATGTCACTTAGTCGATCAGATTGGTTAGAACATCCTTGAAGCAGAGCGTCGTTCGATATTCTGTTGCTACTCAATAGCTGTCTGATGTCACTTAGCTGATCAGACTGGTCTGAACATCCTTGAAGCAGATTAAAACCATCCAAACGTGATTGAAACCACTCGAAGTAGACCAAAACCACTCGGAGTCACTCAAAACTGATTGAAACCACTTGGATTCAAAATCTTTGACTACAATCGACCAAAACTTTCACAAACGTAAATTTCAAAGCAATCCAAATGTCAATTATTCATCATTATTTTATTCATGACCATCCACATGGTCTAACACATGGAAAATGGCCCCATGGGCCAACTAATCCAACCTATGCACACAATCGCACAGCCCAAAATGTGCAGCAGCTCCAGCCCAAAACGCGCGAGCACACGGACTGCCGATGGGTAACATGTGGATAGCCGATATCGTGCCACGACGCCGCTTGACTCCTTCTTCCTTTGACCCTCTTCTCTTTGATGCAAGGCAGAGACACGGTGACCATCGCAACCGAGCCTTGGCGAAGCTTGCCGTCAATGATTACTAGTACGGATGGACTCCAAATGTTCCGGTGATTCCATTTTTGGGGTTTAGGAGGTGCGGGAAAAGGGCGATGGTGGGCAACGGTAAGGGGTGGTTCCAAGGTTCTTACCATGGCACAGGGACTCTCCGGTGACTTTCCGGCGAGGGTGAGGATTATTTAACCATCTATGGGACATAGGGAGGTGAGTGGTGGCAGTTGTTTTGGCTGCTAGAGTGGCTCGGTTTAGGCTATCCACGGTGAGGGCTATTCGGCCGATGAAATCTTATGGCAGTGGGTTGCTACGGGCAAGAGGGGGTTCGGTGAGGGTGGCTTTAGGTTCATGGTGGTCTAGAGATGCTATGGTGGCCTTTAATTGGTTAATGGTTGATCGGAGCAGAGAATTGGCCGTAGGAGCTTACTGGCGCGGGGGAGTTCATCAGCGGAGCTGAGGTGCGAGAGGAGTCAAGGGGGTGGCTCGGTTGGTCAATTGAGGTTGGTGTGAAGTGATTTGAGTGGCCGATCGGGCTTTAAAGCCAAGCTATGGCGTTGGGAGTAGGGTCTGGCTTGAGCGACATCGATGCCTAGAGGGAGGAGGTGGTGAGGGGCGCTACCGGTGAGACATGCATGCAGGCGAGGTGGCGAGGGGAAGTACTACGACCTCTGATAAAGCTTGCGCAGGCTAACAAGGATGAGTACGGTGGACGCGCGCATCGGGTAGGAGGTGCGGAGAATTGCGGTGGGGAGTTCGCGGGTTAGCTCTACGCGAGGAACGAGGTGGGAAGGACGGCATGGCGAGGGCAGGGATGACGCAAGGGGCTCGAATGCACGAGATGAGCTGGCAAAACCTGGAGCTCGGTGTGAACGCCGAGAGGAGGGGCAGCGCAAGGGCCAGGTGGCCGAGCGACACAGGAGAAAGGCAGGGGAGGGAAAGGAGGGCGTCGACCAAGGGTGAAGGTGGCTTTGTCGAAAAGGGAAAGCGGATTTTGACTGGGGTTTTCCGGAAAAAGAAAATTTGTTTTGAATTTTTGAGGTGTTTCACATTTCTACTCAAGTTTTGGTCAAGTAAACTGCTCCCTCCTCTCTTTTTTACTTAACATTTTTTTACTTTGTATAGTGTTCAAGATACAATTTTGATAGTTACTTTTTATAACTTTACAATAAGATATACTAATAATATTATAAAACTATTTTCAACGATAAATCAAATGGTATAATTTTTATATAGCCAATCTATATAGTTTTAAATCTATTGACGGTCAAAATTTAAGAAAATTTAACGATACAGATTCTAGAATGTCAAGTAAAAAAGAAGGGAGAAGTAGCAGGTAAATGTACACATCATTGTACGTTGCAAGTTGGCTCTATTAAATTTATCTTGACCGATGAATCAGCTAGCCTATCTGCATATATTACTCGGTGAGGCGGTGATCGATCACAAAATATTTTTAACCAAGTGCATGGATCACCGATGTCGGGTTGGGGCATCATGCATGTGACTTGGTTATATTCTTCTTCTACTTCTCGTTGATACAACATAAATAACATAACCCGTTTTTTCTATGACAACGAATCGTTGTAGGTTAGCAGGGGATGTAGGTTCCTGCTCCTGCAAGCATGCAATTTTATATAACCGGATCATCTGTAAAGGGAAAGGGAAAGATTGGAAGAAAAAGATACATAAGTGAACATGGATCACGAGTGG
This sequence comes from Dendrocalamus latiflorus, assembly GCA_017311315.1. Classification (NCBI taxonomy): domain Eukaryota; kingdom Viridiplantae; phylum Streptophyta; class Magnoliopsida; order Poales; family Poaceae; genus Dendrocalamus; species Dendrocalamus latiflorus. Next base: position 34,352,896 of record CM029661.1, on the reverse strand, counting down.
CTTGTTAAACCAATCAGCAAAATTAAATAGAGACCACGTAGCCCGATTATTAACTAGTTGTTCTGGACTGAACTATGGCTACAAGGCGGGGGGTCCTCTAAACAAATTCCATGGAAAATCGAATCAGCAAACAGCTCAATTTGCGGAATTCAGTAAGTGGACAGTACAATCAGCATACCACTCTCTGCCATGGTTACAGTGAACAGCATGCAGCATGCTTGTGCGAGCCAAACCAACAAATCCTGATCCCAACAAGTTGCTGCTCTATTTCCCTTTCTCTTTTCTTTCTTTTCTTCAGGGAAGAATCGCACATCTGATCGAACTAGTTGATCCTGCTGCTCCAGTTGCATCAGGAGTGGCGTCACAAATTTGGTGTTGATTTCTTTTATGGCCGTGTTCTGGTGTATGCATTGCATACAAATGGATCCGTTCGAAATCAGTCTCGGTCGATCGCCCTAGGCAGCACCATGGCAGAGGAGGTGCTTCCATTCCATGCTCTACTCGCTACAAGAGTGTTGGTTGTGTTTTGTACGTTCGTATGTAATTAACGTTAGGATTTCTTGCCCTCTCGCTTTCGATTCTCTTCTTTCTCAAAGGTCCCTTTCGCTTTCGGTTGAGGTTACATCGCAACCACAAAGATTATTAGTACTAATCTTGGGATATTTCTATATACAATTACCGAAATGCCCTCGTGGGTTTGGAGTCCAACGAGGATTAAATAACCCATTAAATACAATTTTAATATTCAATTCAAGCCCTAAGACTCATGTGGTTGTAAGCTTCCAAGTCAACAGCCACTCGGAGATATCATGAACAGGTATAAGAGCCCGCCTCCAGGCGATTCTCTCCTGTGCGAAGGATAAATCACATGCTTTATCCGCTTCCAACTTCACGATGATTTGGTCTTATGTCTCTGACAATAGTTGCTCTGTAGCTACCTCTATGATTCTCTCTCATTAATAATAATAACCGAAGAGATCTCTCTCTCGCTGACAACAATCACCAGCTCGACCAGACGGGACGATTTAACAAGGCGCCTACTCACGTGGATAAGTGACACCCCTTCGATGCTATTTAAGTGTTGACGAGAGAAAACAACCAAAATAAGAAGACAACCAGAACTGGAAGAACACCAAACAAGACAATCATAATCTTTCGACTAGTGAGAAGATTATAGAGATTAGGACTAGTCACATCCCTTTGTAATCTTTTAGTGGAGTATCTTGTAACCAGTTTATAGCAATAATGATCATCCCTATTCTCCTCCTAAATCCTCCTATGAGATTTAGTCTTTTCCATCACAATTGATAAGATCATCGACAACTAGCACCGTCTGTGGGGAAGAAGACGCTGAATCCTTGAAGGTTCTCATCAACAACACCATTCTCACCTGATTTTGTCAATGTCGCCATGCGATCATAGCAGGAACCTGGAATGAGGAGAATTAGTTCGATCTAGCAGACTACGCTTATCTCGATATGGATGCATGCATCCATGCCATGGAACATGAGGCTTCTTCACCATCGTCCTCCATCCCAAGCTTGCTCGTCTTTGAGACCAGCGAAGTTGACCGGATGGAAGAAGACACGCCATCTTTTGTTCTCTGTTTCCTCATCTACTTCCAATTTATGTAATGAGCTATGTGTTAAGTTTTGGCCTTGTCAGCCTAGTGGTAAAACCTATTGTCCGTATGGATTATTTGTAAGTTGTTCTGTATCTTTTGTGTTTGTCATATGATGTATGTGTATGGTTCAACAATATATTTGTGTGCATCATCTATTAATTCAGAAAATAGTGCAATAGAGCATAGAGGATTTAGATTGCAAATCTAGGGTCCGACAACAAGTCCATGAAACAACAGCCGAATGGTCGCCATTAAACTTCTTCAAGAAGGATATATGGAACGCATTGTGTTTATGAGTGCATGCTGGAAGCTCCAAGCAGTAAGCCACCAGTCCAATTCGTTTCAGCACCTTGTAAGGCCCAAAAACCATGGTGCCAGCTTGGAATGTGTCAGCACTGCTAAGGAGGCTGCTTGTCGATGTTGGAGCTGAAGCCACACCCACTACCCAACTTGAAACTCGAGGTCATGGTGCTGGCCATCATAGTACTATCTTTTGAGTAGGTTGTATTACGAAGTAAGTGTTAGTGATGTGCCCAAGAGGCAATCATAAACAATTCGGTTTTATAGGGTAAAAGGGATATTGATCCATATGGGATTAGGGTTCTAATGGGCCTACAACGTGGAAGCCCATTAGCATGCTCTATAAATATGTGGAGGCGGGGCTGCAGGTATTGAGACTACTGTGCTGAAAACCCTGGCCGCCACCTCCCCTCGGCCATATCCCGAAACCCTAGCCGGGCGCGCGGTGCTAGCACACCAACGCACGGCGTTCCATCCCGAACGTGTGGACTCCGTGGAGGCGCCGCTGCTGTTGCTGCTGTGCTGATCGGCGAGAAGCGCAAGGCTATTGCTAGGACACGAGGAGGAGACATTCAGTTCGTGAAACGATCGACTGCTTCTTCTTCATCAACGCGCATCTACGTTGGACCGGGCTGCTCCAACTCTTCTTCCGCTGCGCAGCGCATCTAGTGGTAACTATCCATGACTCCCTTACACGCATGTTTTCTGGTTGAACGCGGTAGAAATTCAAATGTTGTAGCTAGCGTAGCCTACCCGTTCTCCTTCAGTAAGCAGGTTCAGGTTTCTGAAACTATGTTGTACTGGCTGTCTTTTGAGTAGGTTGTATTACAAAGTAGCCAAAGGTGTCTTCAGTAGGCTGATCCTTTCCGAATGTGTAGACTTGTAGGCAGCTTTGTGTTGATAATCAATATTTGGCAGCTTCCATGTGATTGAGAAATGCAAAGTCAGAGTGAGAGTACTAATATGTTATCTTGCATATCTAATTCCAAATACTTGTTAGTTGGCTGCTTTAGAGTTCAACACCTTTGGCTATTGCACTCAATTTTACCCAGGTGGTTGCTTTTTGAACATCTCATACAATTCCTATGATCCTATCAGTCCCATTATGTGAAATTTCAGAGGTAAATATTTGTTTCCGGCCGGTTGGAGTTTCCCTTGTAAAGGGATTGCGAGTGTGTACATGGGTTCTTGTACTAATATGATATAATGATCTTACTATACAGTACAACAGGAGATTATTTTGTTGTTTCGAAAAAAGCTCTTCTTTGTGGATTGAGATTGTTTTCATGAAGATTTTGTGTCACCACTGTACTGTTGTCGTATTGACATACCTGTAGGATATATAGTTCTTGCCTTGATTAGTTTGTGTCTGTACTTGCAGATTGGTTTGGATGTGCAGTTGCAAAAGAGGACTCTTGTACATTATTTTAGTTTGTTCAATTGATTTTTCTTAAGATGATGAATGTGATAGGGTTATATTGGGGGCTAGCACACTGCTTTCAAAAGTTCTGATAACTTATTCGCAGCAGATATCATGCATCCAATTTTCATAATTCATGTTGCTGTATGTTTGTAATCAAAGCAGACGTTACGAAAACATCTCGTTTCACATGTCCATTCTTGCATGCTTTTGTGTTACAACGATTTATTCATGTTGCTTCATGAATTATGATTATTCCTTTGCTGTAATTTGTGACATGCAGATTGGTTTATTGTGGACTTGTGGTTGATCTCTACATGTGAAACTATGAATTTCACTGTGATTCAGGAGATTTGCTATGGAGTTGTGCTGACTGCTTATTGGCAATATTTACATATTATGGATTCATTTCGTTTTGGCCATTTACCTGGCTACGGTTTACATATTATGAGGATGGACACTGAGAGCTGACGATTGGAGGGTCAAATGGACGAAACGTTGTGCTATCGTTTGTCACAGGCTGCTAGTAGTTTTGATTTTCGATGGCATTGGACTATCGTTGATGTGATCTTTTCATATGCTCATACATTTCAACGGCATCAGCAATATGACTATCCGTTGCTACAATTAGTGCATGCAGTATATGTTCTCAAATCTGGATTGATGCCTCTCTCAAGCATCTCTTGCGAAGCTTTTGCACAGATCTAATCTTCCAAGCCACCGCATGCATGCAGCTTATCACTGTATTATATGTTACAATGTCAGGAGAATGGCAAGTTCGTCCATTAGCTTCACCTCATGAAGCATTTGATCCACCCGATCGAGCAGCTTTTCGTGCCATGTCCAGAACATGTTGAGGTCAAACTATTGCAAACGGGAGATACTCTCACCATTCTTATTCATCCTCATTCCTTCAACCAAACACAAACTTGAACCATCCCATCCACTCTTAAATAGCAAACTATATCATCTCGTTCAAGACCATCCCATCCAAATTAAATAGAACCATCCCATTCACTCTTATCCTACAACATGTCCATTCAACTCTAAGTCTTTGTCTTGTCCTTGTTATCCAAACGTTACATAAGCATGAGCAGTGCATTAGACTTGTCTAAGTGGGGAAGGAGACAAGTATACCCTGATATTTCTTTGACGGTCAATTTCATAGATAATGTTCGTTTCTTTTAATTTTACTGTACGTGAGTTATGCGTGGATTGCTAGCAAATTGTCCTGCTCTCAATGTTTAAATATGCATGCGTGCTCAGTGAGCAAGATAAGAGCTTACTCTCCTTTTTACATTTATATATACTGCGTTCTGTTGGAAGCAAGGTGCTATTTGGCTTATTTTAATCATGAGATCCATTCCAAAGTTCAATGAAAGAAGGTAAAGTCTACGAATCTCAAAATAACAACGTGAACGTTACATGTAATCCCACAAGGAAATTTATGCCAACAGTCCAAACCATCGATTCATTACATTAGGTAATTTGACATGCATGGCGAAGCCTGGATCTGTTCTTTTTAGCTTATAATTTATTCTCTCAAATAAACAAATAGTTAGTTTATGATTTCTCTCGAACAAACAAATGAGACAATTTCTCTGTCACCGTTTTAAAATAGCTTATTGAGATAGTCTTTTTAAAAGCGATTTATCGGATTTCGGTTCGTTTGCATCAGCAAAAAAAGAATACAACAAAGTATCTACCGCTCCCAATATCCTATATATCCAAATTGCACGCACCGCAATAGATGCGGTGAATAAATTAACCTCTTGTGTAAATGTACAATAGATGAACACCCCTCAGTTTATCAAATACTGACAATACTATAATTACAGAAAGTTATTAACAAGACCCCTAATTGAGCAAAGGATAATCACAGACAGACGGCACAAATTAACCAACAAGCAGTAGCCATTCATATGATCACCAGTGTTGGACATGGACATGTAAGATGGAGATCGCACGGCTAATAACTTTAGGAAAAGCTCAATATATAGCTTATTAATAATGATGCTGCTGCTGACTGCATCTACATCTTGCACTGGTTAGTTAATCAGCTAGCCTAGCTGCTGCATATATTACTTAGTGATCGATCGTTGCGCTCCCACAAAATATTAAGTTTTTAACCTATATGTACATGGGGCATGTGACTCGGTTATATGTTATTCTTCATCTTCTTGATACAACATAAATAAACAACCTATATGCCCCGCGGACTCTCCGCGCGGAGGCGCGCCCACATCGCCCCGCCCGCGCGCTCCGGCCGGCGCATGGCGGGGAATTTTCGTACGGCCAGGGAGGCGATTTCCCTGTATTTCCCGAAAATTACGTAAAGGTCCTTTTTTCCTCGCGAAAAGGTCCCTGCCAGTTTTTTTAAGCCCCGTTTTTTTTGAAAACACCCCTCTACTTCACCGAAATTTTTTATACTTTTGCAGGATAGCGCCCCGCGATTTTCTAAATTATGTACGGGTCCTCGTTTAGTTACGTACAGGTCCTCGTTTTTTTACAAAAAAGACCTTTCACTTTTTTTGAAATACATATGTGCCCTCGATTTTTTTTTAAAAACTCCTCACGAATTATCGCCTCTTTTATTTCGGTACACACGGTGGCTGACGCGGCGTGCCGCCGTGCCTATGAGGCTAGTAATATATATAACCAGATCGATCAAACCCCTTTTCTCTTAGACAAATGAATCGTAGGCTAGTAGGGGATGGAGGTTCCTGCTCCTGCAAGCATGCAGTTTTATATATAACCGGATCATCTGTAAAAGGAAAGGGAAAGATTGGAAGAAAAAGATATATATAAGTGAACATGGATCACGAGTGGCTTGTTAAACAAATAAATCAGCAAAAACATGGATCACGAGTGGCTTGTTAAACAAATCAGCAAAATTAAACACAGACCACGTAGCCCTCTTTTCATCGTATCCCTATCTTCATCGTAGCCCGATTATTATGTGTCTAGGGAACATGGCTTGGTTGGCCCGATAACAATAAGCCCTCTTTTCATCGTATCTTCTTACCTAGAGAATCCTCCAGTTGCATCAGGAGTGGCGTCACAAATTGGGTGTTGATTTGTTTATATCCTGGCCTGGCTGGCTGCATTCCTGTTGATGGCCAAACCGGCAGCCTTGCATAGTATATAGCAGCCGTAACAGTGGCTGCTGCACCTGTTATTGTCCAAGTACATTGATACGAAAATATGCAACGCGTCATCTCGTATTTTCGTTAAGAATTTTTATACAGGTTCGGATCTTCAGAATAATAACCCTACGTTCTATGTGATTATTGCTCAGAGAAATTGATTACAGCTGAGAGTAATGCAAAATGTCTAACACTATTTCTTGATCCAATGTCCCGCACCAAACGATGTCTCAATGCTTCGGGTGATAACCATCTGCCGAAAGTTACTGTCAAAGAGACGTAGTGGCCCATTTGCCGCGCGACGGTTGTTATCAGAGAGAGATCGTGTGTGGTTATTAGGAACAAGCGCACATTATAACCGCCTTGTCAGACGATCCAAAATGAAGTAGGTCGTTGTAAACAAGCTAGTCGGGGATATGCTGGTTGCAAAAAGATTCACGACCACGAGATGATCATAGGAAATCTTACGACTAAATGGTCGTAGAAAGACTTACGAACAAGGGGTAGTCGTAGTAAGACTTACGACTATATGATGGCCATTGAAGGGCTAATGACTAAGTGGTCATAAAAAAACTTATGAGTACTCTATGAAATCTATCTCTTAACGATAAAATATATACTCGGAGAACATACTGACGTAATAATTAGAGGATTTTTATATCCTCATCAATTCTTTTTTCTGTTGCATATATATCCGAGAAATATTGCATACATAAATAAGAAATGTTACAACCATTCGCTTTTTATCTGTCCCTCCGTACGTATAAATAGTAGCATTTCCTCCGGACGTATTAGTGAGGAACGTCACGAATATGGACAATACAAGTTGACTAATTGATGTTCCCCGACTATTCGTACAGTACTTATACATCATCGAGTCCCCAGCTGCATGATCCATTGCCGATGGTGCTGGTCCGCTTACCCGCGTGGCTCCGTGCGTCCCGCTGCGCATATGTCATGTCATCATCACCACCGCCGGCAACCACCGCGCACCGTCGAGCACTCAGGATGCTGTTCTTATCCCCCCCCCCCCCCCCCAATATATAGCAAAACCATGAGCATCCGCACTACATAGGTGTTAGGATACAGGTGGGCTACACTAGCGTAGATCATCTTCTGGCCAACCGTCTTCTCCTCGCGATCATCCCAATTACCACCGCAGTCGCAGCAACGCCTCTACTGAAGTCCACACGTCCAAGGACGAAACATCGTGCTTGGCGTGCTAGCACCAGTGTGCATGACAGGGGTTATGAGAGGTGGCAGCTAGGGATTCGACGAGTGTGTTTTGGGATGCCTCTCTCAGCCCCCACGCCTCTCCTTATATATCCTCCGATCGGATGCTTATCCGATACGAATAGAGATCGTATCCCACTCAGAGACTATCATCTGAACCATTATCGTTTCAACCCATTAAGTGTGTGACCCTGTATATTCATGTATATTTTGCCATAGCCAAAAACTCTTTTCTGGTCCATAAGTCCATAGCGGTCCCTAGCAGAACATAATGACTCCCATGCATACATAAAGATCATGTTGGACGAACCTATAGAGTGCTTATGTACTGATCTCTTTACCTCATGATACATGATCTGTTAGACCATGTGGCCTGGTCTAGGTTATTTTAGATGATGAATAATTGACAACGTTGGTTATGGTATTACTTATGGTGTGTTGCTTCTTTATATGCTTGTGATAGCATAGTGATTTGATAGGTTGCATGATACGCTCGTGTGAGGTATTGTGCGGATTGACTTGAGTCAAGTCGTGGACTTGTGCTCGTACGCGGTTGTTTGTTTATTTATGTGCAGATGTTGCTAAAAGTTAGTGCACATGAACCGTGATGAGAGCAACTAGATAATTCATTGGGTTGACGGCGGTTTTGGTTCACGCCGTGACCTTTTAGATGAAGAAATTAGTGCACGGTGGTTTGTTGATGCCTTGATTTGTTTGAAGAAACACAGTGCGACGCGATCGTGATTTTCTGGAGAGAAAGAAAAGGAGAGGCAGCGACTAGATAATTGACTCGGAGTGTAGGCGGCTTGTTTCCTGGAGAGCGGCTGATTTCTTTTTCTGTCGGTGGATCGAAGCATTGAGCCGCAGCCAACTTGGATTGATCGAAAAGACGAGCGTCGACTGCGTTGCATGGTGAATACTCTTCACGTATACTATACGTGAAGAGTATACCCCTCGGCGACCACCTTGTTCCCTTCCTCCCGGTCATACCCGCCGTTGGCGATGAAGGTGCCCTTGAAGGCCTCCCTGAACGGCAGTAGCCGGTGCGGGATCTGCCGCCGGCCATCGACGAGCGCCATCCTAGGCTCGATCATGTGGCAGTAGAGGATGTCGTAGTCATTGAGCTTGGTTACCATGTGGAGCGCGAGGGCGTGCGGGTCGGAGTCGTGGCAGTCCATGTAGTCGGTGAAGGGAGAGAGCCGGATGCCGACGCGGTGTGCGCCCACCTCCCTCACAACGGCATCCACCACCTCCAACGCGAAGCGGCAGCGCTTCTCGAGGCTGCCACCGTACTCATCTGTGCGGTCGTTGGTGCTGTCTTTCAAGAACTGCTCGATGATGTACCCATTGGCGCCGTGGATCTCGACGCCGTCGAAACCTGGCAGGCATCCGTGAAGAGAGCAGATCGAGTATCTTTTTAATGGCGATCTTCTATCTTTTTAATGGCGATCTTCTTAATGTACTAGTAGTATCTTTTTAGTGGTGATCGATCGATCAGGTCCTCCTACGACACGCAGCAGGGGACGACGTGCATACCAGCTTGGACGGCGTTCCTGGCGGCTTTCCTGAAGTCGTCGACGATGTGGGGTATCTCCTCCTTGGTCAACCTTCTCGGCGGCGAGAACTCCTCGCGATGGCCGTCGAAGCTAATCTGCGGGCTCACCTTCCTGTCCGTGCTCGACACCGGCGCCTGCCCATTCGGCTGGAACTCTGCGCGCGCATGCAGCAGCGTAAATTACTGCATGATGAGATTTCTTTCTCGATCGATCTGCAGGCAGGAGTACAGGAAAAGATATGTACCGTAGGTGGAGACTCGTCCGACGTGCCAGAGCTGGCAGAAGAAGAGAGCGCCCTTGGCGTGCACGGCGTCGACGATGGGCTTCCAGGCCTCGACGTGCTCGGGGGTCCAGACGCCGGGGGTGTCCCTGTAGCCCTGCGCCGTGTCGGAGACCCCCGTCGCCTCCGTGATGAGGAGACCGCCGTTGGTGGCCCGCTGCGAGTAGTAGACGGCGGCGTGCGGCTGCGGCACGTTGCCGTAGGAGCGCTGCCTCGTCAGCGGCGCGAGCACAACCCTGTGCGAGAGCTCCAACCGCCCCATCTTGTACGGCGTAAGCAGAGCAATCGCCACCATCGTTGCCTGCAGATCGACACAAGCGAGGCGAAGCGAGCACTGGCTGGAGGTGAGACGAGCTCCTCGAACGACCAGTGCCATTTATAGATGGTGAGGGGTACCAAAGGCAACTTCACTGTGCTTGCTACGGACCGGAGTCGTCGGCGGCACTGGAGGCTGGAGCAACTGTGCAACTCCACCCAGAGATGTATGTCGCAAACTAGTGCGTGCAACTGTGCAAGTACTTGATTTATTTCACAAACAAACAAAAATCAGAAGAAAGAAACAATGGAATAAATGGCGACCAGGACCTGCTTTTATCCACGTTTTTACGGATGACGGTGGACGACGTATATAGTTTTAGACTTAGAAAACTGTCTTATTTATTTTAATTTTTTAAAGATGATAAAAATTCAACACACCAAAAGAACAAGATAAATCACGTCATTTCACCCCTGGTGTATACGCACCGTGGTAAAGGAGGTGCTTTCATGCTCTCCTTGATACAAGAGTAGTTGGTTGTGTTTCAAGTGTGTATGTAAGGGCCTGTTTGGGACTGCTCTGCTCCAGTTTTTCCAGCTCTGCTCCACCAACTCCACCATGGAGCAGCTCCACTGTGGAGTTCCTGGAGCAGGTGGTCCTGTTTGGCACGCAGCTAGCTCCAGCTCCAGGAATGTGAGGTTTCCCTGATAAAGGTCCAATGTGCCCCTGAATAATGTTTGGTGTATGTTTTGATGTCTGCGGAGCATATGTAACTGATTTTTTTTGTTGCCAATTGAAATATGATGTAAAATATTATAATCGCAATAAATTTATTCGAGAAAACCAGAAAACAAATATTTTGGTCAAATAATTCCATCCTTTTGTCCCATAAATTGTTGGTCAAAAAACAAATATCAGTCCATTACACCAATACAAAGCTGTTGCCTCAACAAACTACCCTTGATATCAGTGTGACAACACACAATGAGACCAATAAGAACATGACAAATCCATCTTCTTGATCATCTCTTCTTGAAACCATACTTCTTACGCTCATAGAAGAGATCTGTCTTGGCGCTTCCAAGATTGACAATCTTGGGGCATCCATCTCTTTCTCCTGCTGTGTACACTCCTTGCAGTAGTAGGCATCCGAGATGCCAACCCCTCCACAGATGACACACCTTCCCTGGAAGGACCCATAGTTGCACTCATCGCAAACCCTGACAAGCGTACATTGGCGCACGTATGAGTCACAGATGACACACCTGCCATCGTATTTCTCACACAAGCGACCAATCGCAATGCCAGGCTGCTTCCGGCACATGATGAGATCAGGATGATGCTTCGCCATGGCTGTCGGATGCTAACCTGCAAAACCACAATGGAATGCAATACAGACAAGAATCAAGCAATGTCATTCTGCAAGTAACCGGAATAACAAGCAGACAATAATTTGTTAGTGAAATATCCCTATGAGAAGCAAATTGTTAATCAATCATTCATGTAACTGTTGGCTCATTGGATGTAGCATATCTGAGTAGCAAATTGTTAATTCAATTATTTGTTGCAAATACGACCAACATAGATGTAGTATCCCCAAGAGAAGCAAAGATCAGTTCAATTATTCATTCCTAACACTGGAACCTCTGAGTGGCCGCCCGCCCCTGGCTGGACGACGTCGACTGGGCGCTGGACGGCCGCGCCTGGCCGCTGGGAGGTCGGGGGATGGAAGGAGGCGGCCGCCGGCGGCTGTTGAAGGGGTCGGGGCAGCCCGGCATCTTCGGATCTATCCATCCCAGCCATCACGTCGCCGGTGGTGGCCGGAATAGGGCGGCGGAGCGTCGCGTGGGTGGGGGGGCGGAGAGGAGCGGCGCGGGTGGGGGGGCAGAGAGGAGGAGGGCGGCGCGGGTGGGGGGCGGAGAGGAGGAGGGCGGCGCGGGTGGGGGGGGAGAGGGAAAGAGGCCGGTGCGGGTGGGGGGGCGGAGAGGAGGAGGGCCGGCGCGGGTGGGGGCGGAGAGGAGGAGGGCGGCGCGAGTGGAGGGGCGGAGAGGAGGAGGGCCGGCGCGGGTGGGGGGCGGAGAGGAGGAGGCCGGCGCGGGTGGGGGCGGAGGGGAGTAGCGGCGCTGGTGGGGGCGGAGGGGAGGAGCGGCGCTGGTGGTGGCGGAGGGGAGGAGCGGCGCGGCCCGGGGGCAAAGGAGCGGCGCGGGCGGGGGCCGGAGCAGAGGGGCGGCGCGGGGCGGAGAAGAGGAGGCACTGCTGGTGTGGGGAGGAGAGGAGTCACGGGTAGGTGGGGAGGAGAAAAAAGAATCGAATCGGTATGGAATTGTGTAATGGCAGTGGTGGGTAATTACCCTCCAACTCCACGAGAAGATACAAAACGCTGGTTTCTGGAGTACCCCTTGAGGAGCTCCAGGAAAAACGTGGAGTTGGCCCTCAACTCCACCTTTTTTTTTGGAGCGGAGTTTCTGGAGCTGGACCTGTTTGGCTGGATAGTTTAGGAGCAGAGCTGCAAAAGTGGGAGCAGAGCAGTCCCAAACAGGCCCTAAGTATGCATGTAACATAACGATTTCTTGCCCTCTCGCTTTCGCTTCTTTTCTTTTTCAAAGGTCCCTTTCGCTTTTAGTTGAGGCTGTCACAACCACAAAGATTACTAGTACTAGTCTTAGGATATTTCTGTTGTATTTTGTGATCCGAATCTGACTAGGTTTGACCACTTCTAGTACTAGTCTTTCGATCGCTTGAAGATTCGATCAAGGAGCAATGCGAACTGATCGGACGATATGACTAGGACCATCTTCTATGAGACTATGCGTAGGTCACTCTATGATTGTGGTGAATAATTGACTTTTGGTTTAGAGAGTTTATGGAGTTTGAGCTTGGTTTTTGAAAATTTACAACTTTCCAGTTGCTTTCTGTTGATGGAGGTATGACCAACATTGGGACTATAGCCATACCGGCTAGGAGCTGTCACACTAACCTAGGGTTGGCGATCAGACTATCGGTGAAGCAACGGTTAACTATTTGGGTGTAGTAGTACCTGACTTGAATGACATGTAAGATGGAGACCTCACGGCTAATCTACCCTACTCTATAATACACCAAAATTATCTTTACTAAATCCACCCCCTCAACCACCCCCACAGTCATGCCTAATCTAAGTACACCCAGATTTGTGTACCAAAGTAATCCAACTTCATACAAATGAATGACCTAGATCTCTTCTCAAGCCTTCTTCTCTTACTCATTGAAGATCCTAAGGTCAAAATCATCCGGATCATGCGAACCCAGAACCCCACCCCGTGTGAACTACACCGCCGTGGTGGCCTTCGCGCTCGCGGCGTCTCTCCTGGCCCACCCTTTCTCTCTCCTCATCCTCCTGGGCCTCCTCGCCGCCTGGTGCTTCCTCTACCTCTTCCGCTCCTCTGACCAGCTCGTGGCTCTCTTCGGCCGCACCTTCTCCGACCGCGAGACGCTGCTGGGGCTCGTCGTCGCGTCGTTCGTCGCCTTCTTCTTCACGTCCGTCGCGTCGCTCATCATTTCCGGGCTGCTCATCGGCGCCGCCATCGTCGCCGCGCACGGCGCGTTCCGCATGCCCGAGGACCTCTTCCTCGACGATGCGGACGCCGCCAGTGGCAACAGCGCGGCTCAAGGGCTGCTATCCTTCCTCGGGTGAAAGCATCTAGGCCCCTAAAAATGGTTTTGGTAATTAATCAACTTATATGAATATGGGACTAATGTTTTGTATGAGCATGCGAAGGTCAAATCCATGTGATGGTGACAAGATGCAAACTAAAGAACATAAAAGAAGACCCAAGCTGGTTCAAGACAAAGGTACGTTTAGAATAGGACCCTTTTTATTTTGCCGGTCTTAGGAGAATGGTGGAAGACTGGATTATAGGGTAGATAACCGTACCATAAAGAGGGATCTTGGAAAGTAGTTTGAAAACAAATTTCTTGTGCCAATTGGATCATGTTTAGAAGCATGCACTCATTTAAATTGCTTTAAATACCTTTTCTGTGCTCTGTCTGGAAGAGCGGTAGTACCGCTGTGTAATACGCCAGTACTACCGGTGAGCGGAAGATCCGGCCTCAGAGCGGATCAATTTTTCCAGAGAGCACCGAGCTGAAGTCGTGCGGAAACGGAAGTACCGGCCGTTTTAATGTCGGTACTACCGCAGTGAGCAGTAGTACCGCACTATTCAGCGGTACTTCTGGCCTCCGGAAGATTCGACCTCAGAGCGGATCAATTTTTCCAGAGAGCACCGAGCTGAAGTCGTGCGGAAACGGAAGTACCGGCCGTTTTAACGTCGGTACTACCGCAGTAAGTGGTAGTACCGCATTATTCAGCGGTACTTCCGGCCTCCGGAAGATCCGACCTCAGAGCGGATCGTTTTTTCCAGAGAGCGCCAGTTTTTTGGACCTTTCGGATGTCGGCCAGAACGGTAGTACCGCGCCGACTTTGCGGTACTACCGGAGAGCGGTAGTACCGCAAATGTCAACGGCGGTAGTACCGCGCCACCAAATCCAACGGTCACTGTGCTCGTCTGACAGAGCCGTTCTGACGCAAGATTTGGGAGCGGTAGTACCGGCTCCAGCAGGGCGGTAGTACCGCTCATCCTAATTTTTGCGGAAAATTGTGTCAAACGGCTAGTTTGGTTGGTGGAGGCTATAAATACCCCCACCACTGCACAAGGGCTAAGGTTAGAGACTCATTGCACAATTCTTAAGCCCTAGAGCATTCATTTCACCTCAATTCTTCCATTGCACATCAAAGTGAGGTGGTTGAGCATTTAGTGCTAGAGTTTTCATTTGCCAATACAATTGACACTAGTTTGCATTCAAGCAAAGCCCAAGATTTGTTACTCTTAGTGCTTGCCGGCACTTGGACGGTTGGGCGGAAGGGAAATCGGTGATCTTCTCAAGAAGGTTGTGAGAAGGCCCGAGGGATTATGAAGGCTCGGAGCTCGCCTACCCGGAGAGGGAAAGGGCTACCACTAGTGACCGAGGTGATTAGGCTCATTCGTGGAGCCGGTCCGATTTATTCGGGCTTACCTCAACGTGGACTAGGGGAGACCGGCAAGTCTCCGATCACCACGGTAAAAAGTAATCGTGTCAATTGTGGTTTGCTCTCTTGTGATCATTTTCATTCAAGCTACGCTCTTCATTCATATTACTTGATTGCTTGCTTAGTTAGAGTAGCAATTGTTGTTCTCTACTATTTGATATTGCTCTTCGTCGATTACTTGTGCTAGTGTTTGTTTGAGCCTTACTAGGTTGATTAGTGGTGTTAGTGTTATCTTGCTCTATTATTTCCATCAAGTTTAAAATTGCTAATTAGAATTAGACGAAAATTTTAAAACCTCCTATTCACCCCCCCTCTAGTCGGCCTCCTCGATCTTACATCGGGGCACCCGGATCTAGGGTTTGAGGCGGCGAACGACGAGATCTGGTAGGCTTCTTGGGCTCGGGAAGTTCGTCTTAAGATGGAATTGGTCTGGATCTGGTCTTGTTGTAGCTGTAGCCTATTTAGCCTCTGATTTCTCCGCCGCCTCCTCCCCTCCCTCCTCCGCCGCCTCAAACTCCTCCCCACCTCGCGCCGCCGCCACCTCCTCTTCCCTCCACTTCTCCGGCTCCGAGACCGCGATGGCTTCCGTCGCATTAGCCTCCAGCGCGCTGCGGCCTCCGCGCCGCCAGTACCCTCCCGTCCCCCCGCCACGCGCGCATCCAGCGACCACCACCGCTCCAAGGCCGCGCCGAGGTGCGACCGCGGTCGCCGCGTCAGTGCGCTGTCTGGCGGTGGCAGCCGACGAGCTCTCCATCGACCCCTCCTTCCCCGAGGGTGAGGACCGCGCGCTCTCCGGGTACGTACGTGCCGCACCGCGCCCACCCGCACCAGCTCTTCACCATTCAAACCGAGGCGCGGTTCAGTTCACCGTCGTTGCCTTTTGTTTTCTGGTCGGTCAGGGTGGCCGAAAGGCCGGAGGCGGACGTCGTCGTCATCAGCAGCGGGATCGGCGGGCTGTGTTGCGCCGGCCTCCTGGCTAGGTACAGCCAGGACGTGCTGGTGCTCGAGAGCCATGACCGTCTGGGAGGCGCAGCGCACTCGTTCGACATCAAAGGCTTCAACTTCGACTCGGGGCCGTCTTTGTTCTCCGGCTTCCAATCCAGAGGCCCCCAGGTAATCCCCTCGCCTCGGTGAGCTCAGGCGGTCCTTGATTAATTCTGCGTAACGCATAAGCAGATAAGCTTAAATTTTGGCAATTACGGACGAGATATTACCAATGTTTATTGGTGGTGAGAACTTGAAGCTGATGGGATCATTCAACTGGCCCAGGTCCTCAATGCGCTAGGCGAATCGGTTCCATGTGTAGATGTGCTTCGTATGACTACTCTTCGATGGTTTATGTACCTGGAGGCCAATTCCTCTCGCAGATTGGGCCAACTGATTTCTACAAGGTAACTCTCGGACTATTTGATTTGATGTACCATTCACTGTACTTTTAGCACGTACCGTTTCTTAATTTGCAGCGAGTTGTTTTGATACTCATTCCTATGACTGCTCTCTGATTGCTGGGTACGATTTGATGGAAAATTGCTAATAATATGACTTGTAATTGGTTAACATTTGTCGGAGTAACCAGTGTGCATAAGTACAACTTACAAGAGATGTTATGTCTTTCTCAAACATGTCATGGTTGCTTATGGAACTTAGTAGTGCTCTTATCACATTTATTCGATGTTCAATGTTAACCTTTTGTTTGTCAGGATGCTCTGGCCAGTAGTGATTACATTCTGACTTGTAATTCATGCAGGACCTTGAGACATATGTTGGTGTTGATGCAGTCCAGGAGTGGAAAAGGCTTCTGGTGAGCTCCCTTTATCTGATAATTAGTTTCTTAGGAAAAAGTTTTCCATTTGTAGTAGACTCACTGAACTGCTGAAAAATGCATGATGGTAATGCATTCTCTCTTTGTGCGTATAAATGAAATGATTTTATTGTACAATATCTATGAATATTTCTGTGGGTTCATAGATCCTGGTGGCAAGGGCCATCATTAGGATTAGCTATGAAATGGTGGTTGTGTTGCAACTTACAACATCCCCAAGTTTAGTGTTGCATCTAAACTTGGGTCAACCTTACTGTAACGTACCACATACCAAGGATTTATGTGGTGGGGGAGGCAAGGGCGGCGTGGCGAAGAACGTGGGGAGATGCAGTCGGGGAGATGGGGGATTCGGTGGAAGCGGAGAAGCCACTCGGCAGTTTTTTTGTGAGTTGGGCCCAAATGATGTGCATGATCCGGATGATTTTGGCCTTAGGATCTTCAATGAGTAAGAGAAGAATGTTTGAGGAGAGATCCATGCCATTCATTTATATGAAGTTGGATTACTTTGGTACACAAATCTGGGAGGACTTAGATTAGGCATGACTGTGAGGGTGGTTGAGGGGGGTGGATTTAGTAAAGAAAATTTTGGTGTATTACAGAGTAGGGTAGATTCCATTGATTCAGACCTCAGGCTGTTGCAAAACATATGATCGCTGTCAGTACTAATCTTAAGGTACTTCTCTACCTTTTAACTTTCCAGCCAAATCTCGCATGATCTTTTTATCCCCATTTGAAGTTCCATCATCTGTACATTTGAGCTAGAGATGAGTTAAATTCTGCATGTTTAACATGTTTGGCTAATCTGTTAGAATATTCCAAATGTCACATTACTACTCAAGAACCCTAATTCTAATGTGATAAATTTTCAACTATACCTTTTTCTGTTTTTAAAGTTTGTGAAGGAGTTTGGAATTGACCCTAACAATGCTTTTGCATTTTGGGACTGGGTTGGCGGCCGCTATAGTGGTGAGAACTGTTTTTCTATATAAAAAGTTATCAATACAGCTTATGTTTTGTGTCATAACCGTAGTCTAATGTTGCAGTTTGCAGTGCTGTTGGTGTTCTGCCCTTATCCCTTCACTATGGCTTTCCAATTGTTCAGAAGTATGCTATCTGAATCTATATTTACATCCTTAATTTAATAACATGATTTCTATTTTAAATTTTGTAGCATAGGTTAGGTTCATGTCTGCCAAATGAGTTTGTGTTTATTGGGATTTTTTGTGTTTAGAACACACAGAATATGAGTAAATGAGAGATAATGGCAATGAACGATGAAATAAAAAAAAGCTTGGAGGATGCTAATGCCAGTGCACACTTGTCTGGTAAACAGGCATGTGTCAGGACCTCGATGTCCTTGCCTTAATTCTGTCAAGCCATTCCTACTTCTTAGGATAAACTCTAATGCATGATTTGCTTCTTCACCTTGAGAATACCTAAAACTTTCCTTTTATCCCTAAAAAAGGACCTCAGGATGCATTTTTCGGCTGTTTCAGACAAGAGCAAGTTCCTCCTATACGTGTTATTCTTCATGGCATCTGTCAAAAAATTACAAGAAGTGCTTTAGTAAAGGTTACTACACATATATGTTCATCAGCACTGACCACTCTTTGCAAGTATAAGAAATATATGCAGAAATTTGTGATAAAGAAATATAAGCTTGAGTTCTATCATAGTAATGTGGAAACAAATATAGAATGTGGTAATGTGGAAACCGATGTAGGATGTTGGATTTCTTGTGTTTATGACAAGTAAAAATCTGAAGATAGGATAATTAAATCCTGCTGGAGACCTGGAGTGCTAAATAAGTATCTACAGGTTGGAGGGGCTTGAGTTTAAATTCTAGAACTCAAGCCTGCAGACTATACACCTTTCAGATGGTTTGAGACTGATACAGCTTATTCCAGGTAGCATAAGCCCACTTATAACTAGAAAGCTCAATCCCCTCTCATCTTTTTGAAGTCAGCTTTGGTGGTTATTAGGATACACTAAGTCTCTCCAAACAGGGCCTAAACTAAATTATTAAATATTTCAAAAGTTCAATGATTTGTGTCAACTGTGTTTATTGTCAAAATGTTAATGATAATGCCAGCAGTCTGAAAAGTTCATTTTCAGATAAAAGATAGATTATCAGTGATATTGTCTTAACATTTTTTTCTTTTGAAGATTTTTGGAGGGTGCTTCCAGCATTGACAACCACTTCTACTCATCTTCATTTGAGAAAAATATACCTGTATGTGGTTTTTCTGTGTAGGTTATTGATGTCAAGTTTTCAACCACTCTTGTAACAGTGTGTCATTTCTGGGTAGGTACTCCTTGGTTTGCTGAGTGTGTGGAATGTTTCATTTCTCGGATATCCGGCTAGAGTGAGCAACTCTATTAATTGCTTTATTATTTCCAATTATGTATTTGCTGAGAAGAAGATGGGTGCAATGAAGGGGGACAATCTGGGAGGAAATAATGGAAAGAAGACTGCAACATGAGAAGAGTTGAAATTTTTGTTGAAGAGTTGGGGAGTGATTCTGTAGAATGTAAATAGCTTGGTATAGAGAAGGGATACCTATAGATACTAGAGTTTCCATCCACTGGTAGTCTGGTCGTACGTTGAGCAGCTTTGTGACATCTCGTGTAGCTCAATCGTATGTTTTTTGTTTGTTAATCATCGCTCCTTGGGCCCCATGGATTGCTTTATAGATCAATGTAAAATCAAGAGTTGAAGATGTAATCAACTAAAGATTGTGTTCATTAGTTCTACAGGGCTAGAAACCCGGCGTTTAGTGCATATTTAAGCATATATCTTCACCGTTCTAATTTCATATTCAGTTCCTTTAAAGAAAAACATATCTGATACATATTTCAGGTGCCTCATCCTTTTGGTCAATTGGACTCGATGATGGGAACGACGTTGGCGTAAAAAAACACAGAAAGAACATCGTGTTTCATATTTCTTTATGTGACAAAAATATTTGTTTTCTTTGTAGCCTCAAGTTTAAACAATGTGGGGATGGAGAAAGTCGTCGGTGGGTGAGTCCAATGATGTTGTCGCCTCCTCAAAGGATCAGTCGTTATGTGACATAAATATTTGGTTATACAATATATGAGACGTGAATATTAATGAATCTGATTGTTTGTTTTATTTTTTACAAATTTTATCTTGTTTTGTATTTTACCGTAGCGTTAGCACAGGCACACTACTAGTAACTTTAGGAAAGCTCAATTACGTTTTAGGTGGTTGCGGCAGTAGGGCATGTGAATGGTTTCTCAACCGTATACATCAACTAAAATACCTCTCTCATTGAAGTTGCACGCAATAGTTGGGGTCGTACCCTCTCGCACAATTTTCTCTCCTCTTTATTAGTTTCCCTAATATACTCACAATAAACTACAATTCATTCCCAACTATTTTCTCTCCTCTTTATCAGCTCTCCTAATAAATTTGCAACATTTTACGATCTTAATTCGTCGAGTGAATCTATCTCTTATGGTCTCGTAAGAACAGCATGACATGATGATGGTGATTCAGGAAGGGCATAGTGTCAGAGGCAAGGGAGGCGATATTAGAAATGTGGGCAATATTTTAATTCAAAATTTTATTAGGCAACAAATACAATAAAAGACTAATGATGCAATAATCAAAACTAACCCCACACAATACATGTTTTACACGTACACTTAACACATGGACGCTTTTCAAAGCACGTAACCGCACACTCGCTGAGTCTTTAACATTTGATCTTCTCAGCATCTCTTTAACCTAAACCGCTTTTCCAAGTACTGCGGTTCTGATCCAACAAAATTTCTGGTATTTGGCAAACTACCAAAATACGCTCGCCTTGACCAACCTTCATCGTCCCTTGCAAGAATCGCCATGCTTGGCACATATAGATGCATCAATGGTTTGCTACACGTCGGCAAGTCTCTCCTATTCCGATTCCACTGGGTCACGCCTCACTTAGACCGACCAAACCACTTAGTGCAACCCATCGCTCGAACCTTTTCTTCAACATTCCGTACCTTCCCTATGTAATGTTTGAGCTTAACCATCTTATCCAGCATTCTTGACCGTTCTGGACCTTGACTCCTCCACGAGTATAGTCTCGGTCCTCGCCATTGATCATAGTTGACTCAAAGCCTCCCTGACATCCAAAGACAAAGAAATCTTTTTCGGGCACAAGTTCTTCACAACTTGACTCACGTTAGCTCAAACATGATTTATGCAAGGTAAATGCACTGACCTAGGTCCAAAATACCCAAACCACAACCAAATTCTGAAATCTGAGAACTACTATTAAAAACCACAACTAACCTGGTCTGACAATTGAGCATGGCCGGCCTGATTGATTCCACCGATCTAACTGCTCAGCCAAGCTAGTTAGACCACTAAGACTGAAACCTGATAGGAAATTCTAAATCTTTTACAAATTTAAAAACTAATTTCATAAACATTGATAATAGTTTATCACAAATACTTTTAAATTTAGGAATAAATGAACCATAGGTCCAATTCTAATAGGAGATAATGGGCCGCAGTGACTTCGGGTCTTGTGCGCATGTAGCTGGTGTGCATGGAGGGCCGAAGGGGGGAGCCTGAAAATTTTTAGTATGAGATACGGCAGGAGTCCGAGCTATAAACCATGTTTTTTTTTTGTATACATAAGGTATAAGCTGAAATAAATTCCTTTTTAAGCTTATTAGATTACAATAATCTGGGCTATTAGATTACAATAAATTACCTTATAATCTGGACTGTTTGTTTCCACTTATAATTTATAAGTTATATTATAATAATCTTAAGTGGAAACAAACATGGTCATAATTTGATTCTGTCGTGAACAGGGACCAGGTGGGTCCCACGACCGAAGGAGGACACGGCTGGACAGAGCGGTCCCGACGGAAAGGTTCGGGAAAAATTTCCAACCCTGATCTTTCTTTGACGATCATTTTCATAGACAATGCTCGTTTCAGGATCCTGAAAACCCTTCACACATGACTTTTATTGGAGGCGAGCTAGCTAATGATCGAGCATCACAGAGTGATCGATCGATCATGGTTTACGACTGTGAAAAGACACGGCACGACAAACAAATTGGCACAAGACAACCGAGAAGCGTAGCAGCTAGCAGAGCAAGCTCGATATATGAATCATCAGGTTGAAAGGAATGGGTAATCCGTGTAGCCGACGACCGGATCGGAGGTGTAGAAGGTCATCCTGTCGTACTTGTTGAGCGGCGCGTTGAGCTCCAGCCTCCTGGGCAGGTCCGGGTTGGCCAGGAAGTGCCGGCCGAAGGCGACGAGGTCGGTGTACCCCTCGGCGACCACCTTGTTCCCCTCCTCCCGGTCGTACCCGCCGTTGGCGATGAAGGTGCCCTTGAAGGCCTCCCTGAACGGCAGCAGCCGGTGCGGGATCTGCCGCCGGCCGTCGACGAGCGCCATCCTGGGCTCTATCATGTGGCAGTAGAGGATGCCGTAGTCGTTGAGCTTGGTTGCCATGTGGAGCGCGAGCGCGTGCGGGTCGGAGTCGTGGCAGTCCATGTAGTCGGTGAAGGGGGAGAGCCGGATGCCGACGCGGTGCGCGCCCACCTCCCTCGCGACGGCGTCCACCACCTCCAGCGCGAAGCGGCAGCGCTTCTCGAGGCTGCCGCCGTACTCGTCGGTGCGGTCGTTGGCGCTGTCTTTCAAGAACTGCTCGATGATGTACCCATTGCCGCCGTGGATCTCGACGCCGTCGAAGCCTGGCAGGAAGAGAGCAGATCATGAGAGTCTCTTTTTAATGGCGATCTTCTATCTTTTTAATGAACTAGCTAGTATCTTTTTAGTGGGTCCTCCTACGACATGCAGCAGCGGACGACGTGCATACCAGCTTGGACGGCGTTCCTGGCGGCTTTCCTGAAGTCGTCGACGATGTGGGGTATCTCCTCCTTGGTCAACCTTCTCGGCGGCGAGAACTCCTCGAGACGGCCGTCGAAGCTCATCTGCGGGCTCACCTTCCTGTCCGTGCTCGACACCGGCGCCTGCCCATTCGGCTGGAACTCTGCGCACGCATGCAACAGCGTAAATTACTGCATGATGAGATTTGTTTCTCGATCGATCGGCCAAGATACGCCGTACCGTAGGTGGAGACTCGTCCGACGTGCCAGAGCTGGCAGAAGAAGAGAGCGCCCTTGGCGTGCACGGCGTCGACGATGGGCTTCCAGGCCTCGACGTGCTCGGGGGTCCAGACGCCGGGGGTGTCCCTGTAGCCCTGCGCCGTGTCGGAGACCCCCGTCGCCTCCGTGATGAGGAGCCCGCCGTTGGTGGCCCGCTGCGAGTAGTAGACGGCGGCGTGCGGCTGCGGCACGTTGCCGTAGGAGCGCTGCCTCGTCAGCGGCGCGAGCACAACCCTGTGCGAGAGCTCCAACCGCCCCATCTTGTACGGCGTAAGCAGAGCAATCGCCTCCGCCTCCATCGTTGCCTGCAGATCGACACAAGCGAAGCGAAGCGAAGCGAGCACTGGCTGGAGGTGAGGTGAGCTCCTAGTGCCGTTTATAGACGGTGAGGTGTTGCCGTTTATAGTAGCTTGCTGCATGCGGACCGAAACAGTCGAATAAATGGCGGCCAGCTGAGGCGGACCGGCGCCGGTGGTGGCTGGCTGGAGCAGACACAGCGCACATGTGAATACGATGCATCACCAGCAAGCAAAGATACAATGCACTTACTTGATTGATTTCACAGACAAACAAAAATAATAAATGGCGATCAGTTGAGGCGGACTGCATGTACTGACTGACTTTTAGTTATGGTTTTTTTTTTATGTAGTTTTGGACCCTAAAAGCAGTCTCTAAAAGTCAAATCAAGTAGGTTTTTTATGTAGTTTTGGACCCTAAACGCAGTCTCTAAAAGTCCAATCAAGTAGATGCTGTACAATGCTCCGTTTTGTTTTGATTTTTAGAAAAAAAAAATCAAAAGTTACTAAAAGTCAAAAGAACATGAGAGGTCATCTCACTTCACTCCTGGTGTGTGCATTGCATACAAATGGATCTATGCAAAATCAGTCTCGATCGAGTGCCCTAGCACCATGGTAGTGACAGAGGAGGTGCATTTGGTTTTGGTTGAGATTATATCACAACCACAAATATTACTAGTACTAGTCTTGGGGCATTTCTGTTGTATTTTGTGATCCCAATTTGATCGCATCCGATTACTTCTAGATGGGTTCAACCATTACTAGTCTTTCTAACTACTCGAAGAGTTCAATCAGGAAGCAATACGAAATGATCGGAGGTTGCAATTAGCGTTATCCTAATCCCAACAAGTTGCTGCTCTATTTTCTTTTTTCTTCAGGGAAGAGTCGCACATCTGATCGAATAAGTTGATCCTGCTGCTGACTCCAACGATGAATAACCACCACCAATTCGGGCAATGGTTCCAAAAGGCTGTAGAATATAATAGTATTCACATCCCTATCCTCTTACCTAGAGAATTCCCCCAGTTGCGTCGTGCCTGGCTGCATTCCTGTTCATGGTCAAACCGGCAATAATGCATAGTATATAGCAGCCGTAACAGTTGCTGCTGCACCTGTTATCATCGAAGTACATTGACACGAAGACGACTCGGTACTTAGCAAAGTCAATGGGTGGGTTTTTTAAATTGTAATTTTCAGTTTAAATTTAAAATCTTTAAATTCTTATTTTATAGACAGGTGTCAATTATTCGCAAGTAACTAATGACATTATCACAATTGGGCGTTGGCAAGTCTCTTCCATTCCGTTTCTACTTACCATACCTGATTTAGACCAATCAAGCCACTTGGTGTAACCCGTCGCTCGAACTTTTCCTTCAATATTCCTTACTTTCCCTGTGCCATTTTTGAGCTCAACCATCCCATCAATATTCTTGACCGTTCTAGGCCTCGGCTCCTCTATAAGTGTAGTCTCAGTTCTCGCTGTTGACCCTAGTTAACTCGAAGTCTCTCTGCACATCTAAAGATAAAGAAATCATTTGCACACACAAGTTCTTCACAATTTGGCCCACGTTAGGTCAAACATGATTCATGCAATATAAATGCACTGACCTAGGCCTAAAATACCCAAACCACAATCAAATTTCAAAATCTCAAAACTACTGTTGAAAACCACAACTAACCTGGTCAGATCACTAAGCATGGCTGGTTTGACCGGTTCCACTGATCTGAATGCTCAACCGAGCCAGTTAGACTGCTAGGATTGAAACAGGAAAATCTAAATCTTTCACAAATTTGAAATTCAAGTTCACAAACATTGAAAATGGTTCATCACAAATAATCATAAACCTTCTTATATGGTCCTTTCACATGCTTTGAAATTTAGGAATAAATAGATCTTTGTCTCATAGGTCCAATTCTAATAGGCGATACATGGGCCGCAGTGGCAAAGCAGAAGGTGTTGAATACAACAGTGAAGGCATGAAGGCGATACATGCTGCTGCAAAGCAATCTCCCACTCCTACTGACACACACGAGCCGAGCCTTGCGTTGCGTGATTGCGTCAGTCAGTACACACGGACACGCACGCGTGGGGGGAGGGATTAGCCAGAGGGAGCAGCAGCGGCAGCTACCTAGGCTAGGAGGAGGAATGGCCGGCACGCGGAGGGCTGAAGAGGAGTACGACTACCTATTCAAGGTGGTGCTGATCGGCGACTCCGGCGTCGGCAAGTCCAACCTTCTCTCCCGCTTCACCCGCAACGAGTTCTGCCTCGACTCCAAGTCCACCATCGGCGTCGAGTTCGCCACCAGGACGCTCCATGTAAGCAATTCTCTCTGCTCTCCTCTCCTCTTCTTCCATCTCCTTGCTCACTTGTTGCCTACTAGCTAGATCGGCCGGATGGGTCTCCATTTCCTTTCCCTTCCTCTTCTCTTCTGATCTGCAATCCGTGCGCTCCAGATCTACTCACTCATCAATTATATTTGCTGTCGCTCCTGTCAACTACTGACTTCCGGATCGGGAAATTTAACTTTTTGCCACCCTTAACATTGCCACATATCCAAATACCATCCTCTTCAATGCAATTAATATTTTGCCACTCTCGAGCCTACGTGGCGCCCACGCGAGCGCGAAAGCCGCCACGCTGGCCCGAGCTGGCGCTACGCCCGCGCCTCCCCGCTCGCCGGCGCCCGCGCCTCCGCCTCCGGCCCCGCGCCGCCGCCCGCGCCTCCCCGCTCGCCCGCGCCCGCACCTCCGCCTCCGGCCCCGCGCCGCCGCCCGCGCCTCCCCGCTCGCCCGCGCCCGCGCCCGCGCCTCCGCCTCCGGCCCCGCGCCGCCGCCCGCGCCTCCCCGCTCGCCGGCGCCCGCGCCTCCGCCTCCGCCTCCGGCCCCGCGCCTCCGCCTCCGGCCCCGCGCCGCCGCCCGCGCCTCCCTGCTCGCCGACGCCTCCGCCTCCGTCCCCGCGGCCGAGACAGGGGAGCGAGAACACCGGCGGCTCGGGCGGTGGGAGCCCGATTCCTCGACGGTGAAGCATCTACGGGCATCCCGGAGCTCACCTGGGGCGTCGGTCGAGGCCGAGATGGAGCAGGGCGGGCCGGCGGCGAGAGGGAGCTTGGCAGCGAGGATGAAGACGGCGGCGGCTCGCTGGGGAGGGCGGCGGGGTCCGGCGAGGTGGGGGATGTGCTCGGGGTGCCCTGGAGATGCCCCACGGGCGGCGGCGCGGGGCCGGAGGCGGAGGCGCGGGCGCCGGCGAGCGGGGAGGCGCGGGCGGCGGCGCGGGGCCGGAGGCGGAGGCGCGGGCGAGCGGGGAGGCGCGGGCGGCGGCGCGGGGCCGGAGGCGGAGGCGGAGGCGCGGGCGCCGGCGAGCGGGGAGGCGCGGGCGCAGCGCCAGCTCGGGCCAGCGTGGCGGCTTTCGCGCTCGCGTGGGCGCCACGTAGGCTCGAGAGTGGCAAAATATTAATTGCATTGAAGAGGATGGCATTTGGATATGTGGCAATGTTAAGGGTGGCAAAAAGTTAAATTTCCCGGATCAGAGATGCTAGCTAGTTACTTAGGCTATCAGCTGGTTTCTTGCTAATTCGCAACCGGTTGTCAGTTCACAATTTCACTGTGCCTGGCTAGCTAGATCTACCTACCCCCTCCATCAATGGCTCAATGCCCGGAGGGGTATACAGTTCGATGAGACCTCAAATCCATTACCCCTTGTCTTTCATTTTCAGGCTGCTTCTGAACAATGCTCAAACTGTAGGCCAGCTCAACACTATCTATTGCTATTTAGTTGCTTTTAGTTTGTTACAACAGACATTCAGACAAGGAGGGCAGCAAACCACTAGAAAGAGGAAAATGAGAAGAAGCTGATAACTAAGCAAAGCTCCTGCTGCTGTCTTCTTTCCTGTCAAGCAAAGGAACACTTGAATGACCTTCAAATAATCCGCGTGCTTTTCGGATCGAAATCATCCAACATGTATGATCAATCGTGCTAATCCACATGCACGTTGGATGGATGCCAGCTCGTCCGATTGGAATGGGCTTTGCTTGTGATAGGGCGTATTCCACCTGCACCACCATTAGTATTAGTATTGTAAACTTCAATGTCACGCTCAATTCCGTATCAGGCTTAGCAACTGGCAACTTCCGTCCATGGTTTAACTCACACCTCTTAAGTCTTACTAACAAGCTGCCTACCATAGAGGTCTAGCATGATGACCAAATTTGTCTCTTGTTTGCTGTGTACTTGCTAGGTTTAACAGTTTCAACCTTTGAGGGTTTACACAGCTCATGACAAGCGAAATACTTTGTTTATCTTGACTGCACCTTTGATGAACTTGTCTACTAGCAGTTGTCTTCCCTGAATGTATAAATTCTCAAGAGGCTTCTGCTGATGGTTAATCTAATTTTGACTCGATGTAGGTCGAGGGCAAGATAATCAAGGCGCAGATCTGGGACACGGCAGGGCAGGAGCGGTACAGGGCGATCACGAGCGCCTACTACCGTGGGGCCCTTGGAGCAGTCCTAGTCTACGATGTGAGCAAGCCCACAACCTTCGAGAACATCAGCCGGTGGCTGAAGGAGCTGCGCGACCACGCCGACGCGAACATCAGGATCATGCTCGTCGGCAACAAGACTGATCTGAAGCACCTCCGGGCTGTCGCCATAGAGGACGCCCAGAGCTTTGCCGAGGCAGAAGGCCTGTCCTACATTGAGACGTCGGCGCTTGAGGCTACAAACGTGGAGGAGGCGTTCCAGCTGATTCTCGGCGACATACACCGGACCGTCAGCAAGAAGGCAGTGGCATCAGATGACGCCGTGGCAGGGGCTGCCGGAGTCAAGGAAGGTAAAACGATCAATGTGGCGGCTGGTGATGCCAATGGCGAAAAGAAGCAGTGCTGCTCAGCTTAGAACGGATGATGCTTGTGATGGTTGTTTTTGAGTTTAAAGCTTCGTTGATTCATTTTGTCAGATATCTACCGTGTTAGACCTGACATTCACATATTCTCTAAAGCAGTTACTATATCATATCAAGTTGGTTGGTCTATATATCTGCTAATGTTTCTGGTTTCATGTCCATTCTGAGAGTTACATCAGTCAACATCCCGCAGACAAGCACACAACTGAGAAGCTTCCAAGAAAGAAGCCGAAAGACAAACTCCAGCTAACGACAAGACGATCGACAAGCTTGCATCAACCAGAATGTGAAATTCCCATACCATATAATTGTTATGAATATTGTGTGTATTGATATGAGACCCAATGGACCATATATATAGAAGAGTACAAGAGATATAAGGAAACAAATAAGAGTCCTATTCTATCTCTAATACCTTATCTCTAATACCCTTAACACCCCCCACAAATGCAAGGCGTATGCAATAGCATTGCATTTGAAAAAGGGTTAATACTAAAACAAAAAATATCCAACATCCGAGTCGTGATAAAGTCGTCGTTCCGTGCAGTCGTCGAATAAACTGTCAAATCAAGCCGAAGAGGAATAGATAAAAGCATGACGGCACAGATCGAAGCCTGAGACGGCAACGGCGCAGTGCACAAGAAGCGCAACGGAGGCGCAGTGCAGAAGAAGCGCGGCGGCGCAATGCACAAGAAGCGCAACGGAGGCGCGGTGCAAAAGAAACGCGGCGACGCAATGCACAATAAGCGCAACGGAGGCGCGGTGCAGAAGAAGCGCGGCGGCCTCATAGAGACTTCTACAATCTGCAGCGGCTCAAGGAAAAGAGCAGCGGCTGCTGCCATGCAAAAGAGAATTCCTACACTTCTATGACTGACAATAAATTTGTGGACTCACACGGCTTGAACGAACTAAAAAAAATTACGGATTTAGATGGACGTGACGGAAGACTCACGAAAAAATAACTGAAGACCGACTAAAATGCGACTAATACTGAGCGGCGGATGGATGCAACAGCACCAGACAAGAGAACACCCCCATAAACGACGCTGCGAGCCAGTCCGGTCAAATAGCCAGAGGAGACTGATGAAGCTTCACGAGGGAAGAGACCCCGCGCGCGAGATCGCACCAGATGAGTCCACTGCGCCAGGCTCACCTCACCACACAAGAGATCCGCGCGAAAGAGGAGCGAGTGGAGAGGCGGCGACCCTCGGGCAAAGCAGCAGCTACACCAACTCAATGGAAACTCTGCTCGCCTCCACCTCTTCTCTCTCTGTGCACAAAACTCTGCTGGCCTCCACCACCTCTCTCTCGCGCCCCTTCCTCCTGCCTTTTTCTTCTCGGCAACACACCCCTCCCCCCACAGCCAAATTTCTCCACCACAGCGACCGGCGGCGACTAGAAGACGACGACGACGACGAGCTGGATCCGGAGGCCGGCGACGAGCACAGCAGCCGGATCCGAGGCGGCGCCAGCCGGATCTGGGCGGGAGTCGGCCTGGCGCGGCGGCCGGAGCTGGCCAAGAGAAGCGGCAGCGGCGGAGGCCCGGATCCCAGGCGACCCGGCGCGACACGGCGGCACCTGAGGACGGTGAACGACCAACCAACGAGGGTCCGGGAGAGGCTTTGCCGGTGTCGACCAACCAACGTCGAGAGAGCCGAGCGGCGGCAGAGGTCCAAGAAAAGGATGGCGGCGGCGGCTCAAGAAAAGGACGGCGGCGGTCCATCCAGATCGGATCTGGATGGAGTGAGAGCACGAGGAGGGCAGCGGCCAGACGACGGCGACTGCAGCGAGATTCGACGATCTGGTGGCGAGGAGGCGGCGCCCAGATCGTGAGCTCTGGTGTGGACGACGACAACCGCGTGCGACGGTCGGCGACTTGGAGATGACTGCCCCAGGCGGACGCGGGGCGCCGACGCAGATCCGGCGCAGATTCGCCCGGATCTGGCTGGAGGCGGCGGCCAGAGACGCGTGGGCGCGCCGGCGTGAAGATGGCCGCCCCCAGGAGCAGAGATCGCTCCTCCTGGGGGTAGCAGATGCGGAAGCTCGAGCGGAGGCTAGGAAGCAATGACGGGTACAGCAAACCCTAACCTGAGCTCTGATACCATGTTATGAATATTGTATGTATTGATATGAGACCCAATGGGCCATATATATAGGAGAGTACAAGAGATATAAGGAAACAAATAAGAGTCCTATTCTATCTCTAATACCTTATCTCTAATACCCTTAACAATAATATCATGTAGTGTCACCTTCAGGCTCATCCAATGTGTCTGATAGATACACCGATGAAGAAAAACAAACTGATGATATCGCATCACAAACTGTGGCAAAGTAACAGTAAGTAGTAACACAAACTCTGCTGTATACACACACGGTGGCCAGTATGCACTGCTGTATACACGGTGGCCAGTATCCACTGCATCTAACGCTAAAGGAATACAGTTTGTATCCAGTATCCACTGCCTTCTCCAGTGTTTTGATGAATCTTCAAACATCCAACCGCTCAGCCAGTAGCTGTATCATGATAGGAATTGAGTGCTGTTGAGCTTATGACGAGCAGCAGCTACTCTTCTGTTGTTGTATGGGCTGCCCTTTCATGTGAACATGGACGGTTGGTTTCCTCTCCACGGCAGGCTGGGTTGCCATCCTGCAGCAGTAGAACGGCAAATAAATTCATCAGCCAGGTGTATCTCTGTAATCTGATAGACAACTCACAGTAGCACATAAAGAAGATCACATGGGAGGCATGCACACTCGGTAAGACTTGAAAGGCACGGAAAGCATCCATGGATAGATTTAGAGAAACTGTACAATCTGCATTTAGCACTTAGGAAAACTATTTTTTTTAGGGAACGCGCAAAAGGATTGCACGCCTTTGTGTTAAGAAGAAAAGAAAAAAACAGTACAAAGTACACAATACCGAGCGGAAAGGGTACAAACTAAAGAAAGAACAGGAGGAAAACAAGTTGAAGGAAAAACAAGAAAGGAGGCCGAGCGCCTGACCCACAACGCTCTAGCGGGGTTGGAAGGCTCCCTCAGGTAGAGATCCTACACCAGCTCGGCGCCAACACGAAACCTCATCAAGGATCATGGTCGAAAAAGCGGCGATGTCCCTTTCGGAGGCGTTGAAGACACGGGCATTTCGTTCTTTCCAGATCGCCCAAGAGAAGAGGACTAATGAATCAAAACCTTTTCTGAGAGACTTTGGGAGACTCTGGCGGACGGCAAATGAATTTTGCATTTGAAGCAGCATGCGCTACCTGGAAGTAGAAAAAGGTCAAAAGATGTGTCCAAGCCTGTTTCACCCAAAGCAGTCCATGAGAAGGTGTTCAATGGTTTCAGGCTGTTGCTTGCAAAGGCCGCATATTGGATTGGCAGGCAACCCGTAGCGCAAGAGACGGTCGGCCATCCAACAGCGATTGTTTAAAGCTAAACACATGAAGAGTTTACATTTCAACGGTGTTGTATTCTTCCAAATCGGACTATGAGCAGGGAAACAGGTTCCCCAGATGAAGAACGTGTTGTATGCCGATTTGGTTGAGTATTGCTCTGAAGAATGGAATTTTCAAACCACCTTGTCAGCATTGCCCGGTTGCAAGGCTATGGATCGCACATGGACCCAAAGTTGAAAGAATTCTGAGAGGATCTGGGCTGTCAGCGCCCCCTGAATGTCGGTGACCCACGCATTGTGGATGACCGCCTAGGCCACCGTGAGAGACTTCCTGGCTTTCAGCCTGATTATACTGACGAGCGAAGGCCACCGAGTTTGAATGGAGCTTCCCTCTAACCAATTGTCTGTCCAAAAAAGAGTATCATACCCATTGCCCACCCTTGTTTCCGTTGCCGCTTGGAACATTGCCTTGATCACCGGTTCATGATCCACTCGAAGGTTAGTCCAGGTGCGAGACGGGTCTATTTTCTGCCACTATATCCACCACATTCTCAGTGTGTATCCCATTAGTCCGAGGTCGAGAATACCCAAACCGCCGAGGGGGAGTGGCCGGCAGACCGTTCGCCAAGGTGCCCAGCAATGACCACCGTGAACAGCATCTGTCCCTTTCCAGAGGAAAGCTCGATGGCGCTTATCAATAGACCTGATTGCCCACATAGGAAGGTCGAGCAAGAGAAGGTGATACAGAGGCATGGCGGATAGGACATGCTTGACCAAAATTAGGCACCTGGCTAGGGAGAGTAACCTGCCTTTCCATCTTGGGAGCCTTTTCAGGAATCTATCTAGCAAAGGCTGCAGCTGCGACTTGGATAGCTTAGACAACGACAAAGGCAGTCCGAGGTAGCTTATCGGGAAGTAGGATAGTTGACAAGGAAACTCTTGTTGTGTGGCGTTTAAAACCTCCTCACCACAGCCGATTAGTGTGACCAAACTCTTGTGGTGATTGGCGCGGAGGCCGGATGCCTCTCCGAAAACGGTGAAGATGTATTTGAACACCCGAAGATCTTGCAAGGATGGAGCAACGAAACAGATGACATCATCGACGTAAAGGGATACATGTTCTTGAAGGCCCGAGATGGCAAGGGGGTAAGGATTTGAGCACTTCCATGACCAATATGAATAGGGGGGGGGGGGCAACGGATCTCCTTGATGCAAACCCCTTCGCAAGGCAATGGTGCTGCCCAACTTTCCGTTAAGAAGGATTCGAGAAGAAGCAGTGGACAGCAACAAGGAGATCCATTCGCGCCATTTTGGACCAAACCCCATGTGCGAAAGAATTTGCAATAAGAACGGCCAGGAAACCGAATCGAAAGCCTTCGAGATGTCCACTTTAAGCAGTAGGGCGGGTTTGCGCTTTGCACGTAAATTTTTGGCTGCTAGGTGAACGAACCGGAAATTGTCATGGATGCTTCAGCCGGCCACAAATGCACTTTGGTTTGGTCTCACCAGAAGCGGCAGCTTCGGCATGAGCCTATTTGCCAAAACTTTGGAAACAAGCTTAGCAAAACTATGGAACAAACTGATCGACCTATAATCCAAGACGCGCGCCTTGACCAAAGAGTTGACACATCTGGAGTAGGTCACAGTGACTTCCTTTCAGCCTGTCACGGGACCCTCTTTCGGTGCCAGGAGTAGCAAAGGTTGTGTTGTTTCCAAAATTGGGTCTGAGGGCTCCGACGAAGACGCAGGATTCTGGGTCTGCAACCCGACGTGTCACCCAAGCAGTGGCGTGTGCAGGTGCGCTTGGGGTTGTCCAAGGATGATTTTTGCTCGTGGTGGATCCGGTTCAGGGACCGCGGGGCCCACTGGAAGCAGAGCTTTCACCGAAATAGAAAGCATAGTCATGTGGTCCGGCTGATCTCGCCGGCTCTCCGACCTGAGGGGCCCTAGGAAAACTATTATGAATATCTAAAAAAATGCGTGCAACTATTTACCTTGGAAAGCATTTGAGTGAAATTATTCTCGAAGGTTGGAAAGGTCCATGAGAAATATTTGAGAAATGTTAATCATTGGGCCCTTGTGTAAGTATAAGATCAGAAGAAAAGGTGAGCATTCTGTTACCATATTTTAATAAAAAAAGTAATGAAATCTACTGATAGAATTTACCGAGCTTTCTATACTGCAGGCATGCAACAAATTTCATAATCGTGCCGTGCCGAATATGGCAGAGACATTAGGAACAAAAGGGCCTCTAAAAATGTGCATTTCTTGGTTTACCTCTTCTTGATTTCTGATGACATGGTTAAGAAAGCTTCCTCCACATTGACAGATTCCTTTGCACTTGTCTCGAGAAAAGGAATTCCTAATGATTCTGCAAAAGCCTGCAATTAAACATAGATATTTTACTCATTTCATTACCATATATAGAGTCGTTAGTCCTGAAGAGCGAAGACTGAAACCGCATTAGGAAGAAGTATATCAAGAAGAACATAGAAACATGTTTATTTATCAGGAATGAAACATGTTCATAGTGGTTATTGGACTTTTAGCGACAACCAGAGATGCAATGTTCCTTCCACTGTGAATATTCCTTGTCAGTTACGTTCAAAAGATAATCGCAATTAGATGTTAGCCAACAACAAGGGAAACGACATTAGTTTCTAAATGTTAACAAAGACATTCTAGAATAAGTTGATAACAGCAATCAGTGAAATTGACATTAGAACTGTAGCATTGTCACAGGAATCGGTTGTTTGGACTATGGCTAAAATTGTCTGTGATAGTAAAAAAAAAGATATTTACCTTGGCCTGCTCTGTATCAACAACCTTACTATCAACCAGATCACACTTGTTCCCAACTAGAAGCTTGCATACACTGTCACTGGCATACCTATCAATCTCACTCAACCACTGCTTGACATTATTGAAGCTTTCCATATCTGTCACGTCATATACGATCTGAAATGTATTGTAAGAAATATTAACTCCATGCCAATTCTATGGAAATCTAGAGCCTGAAAGATGAAACACAGTATATAATGCAAAAAGGAAGATCAATGTGTTCAGTTCAATACTGACCAGAGTAAAACGTAAAACTATTCCAACCAAATCTAAATAGTTGTAAGTGTGTAAAATAACACAGCCAAAAGAAATGATTGTAAGTGTGTAAATGTAAAATGTTAGCATAAACTGCAAATATGGGTGTTCAAGAGGAATTACAATGATTCCATGAGCTCCCCGATAGTAACTGCTTGTTATTGTCCTGAACCTTTCCTGGCCTGCTGTGTCCCACTGAACAAGAAATACAAACATCATTATAACAGCTGGAGGGTTGAATGAACACAGGTAGATTTTGTAAAGCAATGCATGACCTAACACATCAAGTCTCACCTAACAATTAATCATCAACACCCTAGCTTCCGATTGTTTATAATTTATCTGCTTGGCAAGCATGTGCAATCTAAGTTATCTGATGTAAACTTTTATGACAATTAGCTACTTGCCAAGTACATTGGCCCAACCTAAGTTATCTGATGTAAATTATTGCATGCAAGTAGATCCTGAAGACCTCTCTTATCATCTAAATCAATTCCTCTCCAAAAATAAAGCAGTCGGATGGTCCAGTTCCTCAAATCAGGTTAAGGGGTTTTAGTTGGTGCAAGGGTATCACATATCACCGATAATACAGGACCAGCCATGTCCGCTTTCCTTTTCTGGCCGGTATCCCCCTAATTAAAAATCGGGGGGAAATGGCGGGCCAACAATTTGAGGGCATAAACAACACTTGTTGAATTCAAGACACTGCACAGGCGGCAAAATTCTAATATTTCAGACCCATCAGGCCATCACCGTCCTGCAGTCACTGCATTCCTCCACAGTTATAATACTGAAACTATTCCTACTTCCCTGGTTAAGAACCAAAAACAACAACCAATGCCTCAGGTTTTGTCAGGACGATGTATTGAGTACACAAACCAAGCACCCTAATTTCTAGAGTTCCAGCCTACCATTTTGGATCAAATAATCCATCTTGCAAACATCAAGATCTAGGACGATGTATTGTTTGGTTGTATGAACTATGAAGTCATGCACAATATCCTAAACATCAATGGACAATATAATTACTAAATAAATGAACAATACTAGTGAATACACATTAGGAAATTCCCTCAGTGAACTTACAATCTGTAGCTTCACCGTCTTTCCATCGAGCTCGACAGTCCGGATTTTCTGAAAGGTGGCACATTTGTGAGAAAAAAAGAAGCTTACCAAATTGCAGTTAGATGATTGCAGTTGCAAAAGCTACTTAATGATTCATCAATAACAACAAAAGAGGATGTCATTTGTACTGACAAAATCAACACCGATGGTACTGATGTAAGTGTCGACGTACGAATCGTCCTGCATGAATCAAACCAACAGACTCTTATCAGGACCCATACTTAATCACCGCATCGAACGTACTAAATTTTCTTTAGAAAGAAAAAGAAGTTTCCGAATAAAAGATGGAAGCTTTCTTACAGCAAATCGGAGGAGGAGGCAGGACTTGCCGACGGAGGAGTCGCCGATGAGAAGCAGCTTGAAGAGGTAATCGCTGCAGCAGACGACGCAAAATCTTTGATCACACACCCCCAAAAAGAAAACCGCACAAATAAGGGAAAAAATGGGAGGCGACGGCGGCGTGTAGAAATTGGGACTTACTACTCGATGCTCATGGCTTCCCTTGGGTTTCGGAGGATTCGGAGAAAGAAAAGTATAGGAGAAGTTTATTGGAGATTAAAAAGGCAAGGTTTTTAGAGGAGCAAAGCGAAGGGGAGACGCAAAGGAAAGTCTCCTCCTTTTCTTCCTCTGCTCTGAAACCTGCTCCTCCTCTGATTATATCGAGTCATAACCGACCGACGGGTCAGAAGGGTTGGCAAAGTTAGGGTGGTTTGGACTTTGGCGGCTAATGAAGAGGTTGTTGTGCAAAAGAAACAAAGCTATTCCTTTTCTCTATCTGAGAGTCCAAAGTTACTATGTTTTGATGGTAATGCTTTACGGAATTTTTTAAGTAAGCAATTTTTAATTCTAAATTATACTAATATACCTGTATTTTTTATTTTGTAGAAATGGTCATCTATCGCCGTACGGTTGGTCGACTTGCTCATGCCTTAAATTGGGAGCCTTCGACAATGGCTCGTGGTTGTACGTCAGAAGTCAACGACCATCGTTCGTGGTCGTAAGTCGGAAACCATCAAGAACACCTCGTGGTCGTAAGTTCAAACACATCGACCAACGCCCGTGGTCGTAAGTCGGAAGACATCGACCACACCTTGTGATAGTAAATCGGAACACATCAACCAATGCTCGTGGTTGTAAATTAGAAGCCGTCGATCACACCTCATGGTCGTAAGTTAAAAACTGCCGACCATCACGTGTGATCGTAGGTTGGGAGTGTCGACCATCACTGGTGGTCGTACGTTGGCAAGCCTTTGGTGCATTTGTGCCCTGTCGCCAGACTATCGGCGCCAGCCTACTCGGAACGCCCGACCTGCTCAGCCCCGACTTCGACCACGGCCCTTCGACGTCGACCATGGCACCCTTCGACCATGGCCCCGACTTCGACCACGGCCCCGACTTCGACCATGGCCCCCGACTTTAACCACTGCCCCTTTCAACTACTATCCCCTTTGACCATGACCCTTCGACGACGACTACTTCCCCCTTTAACCACGGCTTCGACTTCAACCAGCGCTTGTGGTCATAAGTCAGAAGACATCGACCACACCTCGTGGTCATAAGTTAAAACACATCGACCAGCACTCGTGGTTGTAAATCGGAAGCCGTCGATCACACCTTATGGCCAAAAGCATGTTACAATCCATGAAGAGTGCGAGACCTTGTGGGTCTTGCCGTTGAGGGTGGGGAGCTCGATCTCGAGGGTGGCCTGTGGGTAGTCGACGGGGATGTCCAACTGGAGGGGGAACTCATAACGGCGGAGGTTATGGACGAACCATCAGGTGCCCTCCGGGTTGGCGCTACGACTATGACCATGACTGCTATGACCACGTCCACAGGCGCTACAACTACGACCATGACCGCGACTTCGACCACTGCCCCTTTAACCACTGTCTCCTTTGACCACGACCCTTCGACGTCGACCACTTCCCTCTTCAACAATGGCTTTGATGACGACCATGGATCTTTGACTTTGACCACTACCCCCTCGACCACTGTGCCCTTCGACAATCACGACCCTTCGATGCTGACCACTTCCTCTTTTGACCACGCCCCCTTTGACCATAACTTTAATTTCGACCAAGGATCTTTGATTTTGACCATGGATTTTCGACTTCGACCACAGTCCCCCTCGACCATGGCCTTTTGATGCCGACCACTTCCCCCTTCGACCACGGCTTCGACTTCGACCACCGATCTTCGACTTCAACCATGGATCTGTGACTTCGACAACTGCCCCCTTCGACCACTATCCCCTTCGACCACGACCTTTCGATGACCACGGCCCTTTGACTTCGACTACTTCCCTCTTCGACCACTGCCCTCTTCGTCCACTGTCCCATTCGATCACGACCCTTCGACGTCGACCACTTCCCCTTTCGACTGCGGCCCCCTTCGACCATGGCTTCAACTTTGACAACGGATCTTCGATTTCGACCACTGCCCCCTTCGACCATGGCCCTTTGACAATCACTGCCCTTCAACATCGGCCACTTCCCCCTTCAAACATCGTCCCCTTCGACCACTGTCCTTTTCGACCACAGCCTTTTGACTTCAACCACTGTCCCCTTCGACCATGACCCTTTGACGTCGACTATGGCTTCGACTTCAACTACTATCCCTTTCGACCATGGATCTTTGATTAATAGATTTACTTAGGTGGTACAGAATTGTCAATGCAGATTTGCTGAACTGAAGGCCTTTCATGGTATTGAAGATAAGCCAACTTCAAGGACATCAGGCCCGCAAAAGATGGCTTCTGGGCTTATAAGTAATGGTCTTGAATAAACTGGATATTATATGGTTAATTGGTTAGCATGAAAGAACTGAAATATTTTCTACCTTGCATGCAGTTATCACTTTGAAATGTTTGGGGCCATCTGTGGGTGAAAAGCAACCGTTGACAAAGAAACTGCCTCCTACAACTACTGTAAGTACTTGTTGGTACTACTTAGCTATCCTTGTTCTTTGGTTCCCTTTAGCTTCCTGGTCGTTGTTTGAGCTGCCTTGCATCAATATTTGTAAATTAGACTGCTGAGAAATAACAAGTTGTGGTGACAATCTATGTTTGCTGCTCGTCTTTTCACGCTGACTGCTAACTAGATGCAGCAGCATTTTGTCTCGCCCAATGTTTAAACTGCTGAAGTTTGGGTGTTACAGATTGGAAAGTATGCAAGGGCTTCTTTAAATTGAAGGACATCAAACTGAGACTGTTTCTTGAGAAAGAGGTATGAATTCTATCGTGTATGATCATTGCTTCCACCATAATCAATTTTGCCCTGATGCTACACTCACTAATGTTGCTTTCAGATAATCAATCCTCTTCATTGTTTCGTACATCTATCAGAGCAAATGTGAACTTCATTGTGTATTCAGTAGAAAAACTCATCAACGTTGTAATCGGATAATTTTGTTCCATGGCACACCGGATCATGTCTCAAATGGAGATTGATTTTGCAATGTATAGCAGTTGATCAAAAAAAATTGGAGAAGAAAGTCTCAACAAAGTATTCATAATGTATATTCTGAACTTATATGTGTCTTCATCGTGTAAACAAAATCAATGTATTACTTTACCCTTTTTCCAGTGGGTTGCCATGACACGCAATACAGGTGCGGTTATGCGGATATGGTGATATGACATATAGAGTGTTCTTTTAGTTACGGCTGATAGCTTTTGATTCTAGCACGAGCGTTTGTACGAATAAATCAAATATTGAAAAGATTGTATCAATAAACCACTTTAAAATAATGATAAAAATTGTCTTATTTATTTATTTAAACAAAATTATAAACCGAAAGGAACTGGCTATAAAGTGAAGCGCCGGAGGCAAGTAGATAAAAAATTGGCTAATTTGTTACCAGAATAAAGGAGTGGGTCAAAATAACTCAATGATACAAGGGCCTAACACGTATAGGCCCCATTTAATTCCCAATCCCATTTCCCACCTCAGGCTGAGACACGAAACAAGTGAGATTGGTTGGTTCCTTGCAGATCTTCGTGTGCTCGAAATTTGTCAGTTCGTCCCAACAACCAGGCCAGCTATTTCCTTGGTCTCCTCCGATCTTAGGAGCTCTCGGACTCGGAGGGAGCAAAAGGTTGGTCCTGTGGAAGCATTCTTCCCAAAGGTTGCAGCTTTCTTCCGATTAAACCCCATTCTGTTTGTCTTCCCTTTCCGATCCAATCCCGCATTCACCTCCTGTAAGCTGGGATTGGATCCTTCCCGTTTCTTGTCTTGTCCAAGATTTGATGCTATAAGGCGGGGAGGAGGCGAGGAATCGGTGAAAGATTTGTAGGTTCCGCCTGATTTGATCCTAGAAGAAAATTGCAGGGGATTTCTTGGCCCGGGATTGTAGGCAGGAGGTGAAACAATCCGTCTGCGGAAAGAAAATGTCATTTCTGACGAGGATTGGTGTTTTGCCCTGGCTCAACGTCAAGGTTGTTGATCCCCTGCTGCAAGTAATCAAAAGGTACCCTTTATATTGGCCATTACGCTTCTGCGTGCGAGATCTGATCCACTTCTTTGCGAAACGGTTGACCACTTGCTTCAGTTATACCAGTTATTGTGGATGGAACAGCTATATAATGCCTGTTCTAGCATCTTTTTCATTCATTCAGCTTTAGTTTAAGAAGGTAGTTACTGTCAAATCCTAGAATTTAGTTGGAATCGCGTGTAGCATTGTTCTTCTTATTACCCCCCTTCATGTATGTCTTGCCCATTCTATATTTGTCCATCTGGTGCTTGTAGCACTCATTCTGGAGGATGTTGAGAAGCTTCTGTTGTAATGTTGCGCAGGGGAGCAGAACCAAAGCAACTGGCCTTCTCTGCTG
Organism: Dendrocalamus latiflorus; assembly: GCA_017311315.1. NCBI lineage: Eukaryota > Viridiplantae > Streptophyta > Magnoliopsida > Poales > Poaceae > Dendrocalamus > Dendrocalamus latiflorus. The sequence continues at coordinate 34,312,408 of CM029661.1, read as the reverse complement.
CTCTTGGTGTGACTCTTGGTATCTTTCCTATATGCGGTAAGGAATTTATTGAGGTGCATTCTTCTGCCATTTTTATTTTTGCCATAGAAGTAAAGAAGCGGCGGGCCACTTTAATTAAGACACCAATCTAGGAGAACAGGATTCACTATGCCTGTCAGCACAAGAAATTATACATCAGTATGCTCTAAGCTGTTTATTTACATGTACGTTCTCTGATGGCTTCTGATAAGTTGGAGGTCCTGTCCCACACAACTTTAGTCTTTCGATTGTTGTCGTTGATTGATGCATCTTGCCTCCTTGGTAACTCAAAGAAGCAAAGTTTTGTATTGCTATGTCAGAAAATGCTTTGATGAATTACACGTAGCTTTTCCCTAAAAAAATTGCATGCAAAGGGAGTTATCTTGAAAGTTAAGGTTCTGTGTTGGTGTACTGGGAACGTCATGTTCTTGAGTGATCATAACTAAGCATGTGTTTTTCTCCAACACCTATGAGTATGATGCGACATAACTGTTTAAGTGCAAAAATTTCTTGACTTTCAATGGTAATGATGCTTAATCATGCCTGCACTTATGCTGCAATTGAAACTTGTGAAGTGTATGTATAATATCTCTTCAGCGCTTCTCACTTTGTGACACAGTTATAGACAATTAGACATTATATTTGTAGATAATCCTGTCATATGTTCCTCAAAGCAACGTGATGTATCTTAGATCTTTCGTGATTGCAGGGACCACTGTTATTCTTTGTGGAGTTGCTATAGCAACGTTAGGAGCTCGCTGCAATGCTGCTACTGTTATGGTTCTAAATTTCGTTGTTACTCCTCTTGAGTTAAGGTAAACACACACTCAGTTCATTAATGCACAAATTGGGAAACTGCATTCATGGTGTCTGATTCTTTTACAAGATCTCCACATAGGCCAAACTTTGTTAGTTTGTTTATAATAGTAGGCTAGTGTGTTGCATCTGGAAACAATGTCACATAACTGTAATGGATTCTTTCCAAGATCTTCGCATAGCTGCTCAAGCTTTGTTCATAGATCATGACGGGACATGTTTGTGGATTCAGTTACGTCTTCAGTGCCACATTTTACAGAGCTCCCCAGTATTTGTGGGCTATTTTGAGTTTGGCTCGCTGAGTTTCCCTGTTTGTTAGTATCTTCCTTAGAGCCTGCACTGTTACATATTGTAATCATAGCGTGGATATGTCCCAAATCCATTTTGTTCATACGCTTCTTAGCAAGTGCATGGCTGATGTAAATGAATTTGCTGTTGCGAGTTAGCAGATGGGGAGAATCTAGTTTCCATGCGATTGGGACTGCTAATTCCTGATTACATTTTTCTCAGCTTGATCATCCCGTTCTTGCGTTTGGGAGAAGTAATCATGGGCGGTCAGCACTTCCCATTGACGTCGGACGCATTTATGAAGGTTATCACCGGCCATGCCTCAAAGGATGTGCTGCTCAGCATCGTCCATGCGGTTAGTAAACATCTTCAGCCAGACTGCCAGAGTCTAGCTTATACATGATCATAGGATAGGAGCATTGCTTTGTCTTTCTTTTAGAAACACTGACATGAGTACCACTGCCATTGTGGATCATAGATGCTGGGTTGGCTGATCGCTGCACCATTCGTGCTGGCTGCCCTGTACACCATCTCCATCCCTTGTTTCAAGCTTCTGATCGACAGGTTTGGCAGCATTCCTTCAAGCCCCAGGACACCGATCAAAGCGGTGTAGTCATAGTATGGCTCTCCTTGAAAGTAACCTGTTCAATGCTTCTGAAGCTGCGTATATACTTTGTGATGTCGTCAGATTGAGATGGCTCTGGCAACATTTTGCTCTGCCATCCTAGACATGGTGAATAAAATGGACTTCCAGGGGCATATGATTCGCGTATAGTTGTTTGTCATCTCCGTTTTATTGACATTTATTATATTTCTGAATTTACGGAGTCGGAGTGGGTCCACCACCCATCTAGGGGTGCTGTGGGCTCTAGCGTTGGCCTCGCGACTCTTCGTTCCTTTTGTGGCCACCATGGCAAACGTCAGCTGACTCTGACTCTCCCGCATTTCGCACATGGCTCTCCGCAGGTTTGCCAACTCTCGCTGCAGTGTCCCCCAAATCGCCTCAACGGCGCCTCAGCCCGCCTGGGGGGAGGGGGCGTTGGCGGCAGAGACCATTTCTTAGGCGGTACGAGATGAAATGGTTCTATCCACCGAACCAAACGCCTTCTAAGAAGATATGTGGGTATTGCCGCTACTTCAATAACAGCAACAACGACAACAACAACGACGTGAAGCTAGGCATCCCCAATACTACGTATATACAATACAAAGTTTTGTTTCCAACTACATGTCGGTCATATTATTACTTCCTGTATTTTGTTATAGTTGTTCATGGTCTTAGGAGTATTTATTGTAATATATTTATCTATTAAGAAAATCTAGAGTGTAGTTATTGTAATTTTTTCATTTGCTATCTCTACGTAAATACTTTAAAAGATGTTAAATAGTTATAGCATAGTATTTAATAAAAATATATATAATTATTTCTTATTAACTATTTCTTAGATTTATCAGTAATACTTCGTAGCAAATGGTCACGCCATAGCTCGACCACGTCATCGCGTCCGCGCACCGTCGGATGGAGGGAGAGACGTAGACCGCGTGGACCGACTAATGGTAACATGTATGACGTCGGCATGTAATGGTAGGATAAAAAATAGGAGTGTGTACTTGTCCATCACTTTTCTTTCAATGACCATAACTCTTGAATCCATTGCCCGATTTATCTTCTATTTGAACTATTATGGTCTATATAACAAGCTATAAGATCACATGATGTTAAGCTCATAAAAATGATAAGTATTTGATATTATTTTTGCCTTATTTTTATTCTTTGAGTTTAATTTTGAGGAATTGCAGTTTGAGTTGCTGTTATTTAGAGCTGACAGTTGTATCGACGTTGTAATCACGGTATGATCAACAAACGATAGTAACGACGTTAAAATCACGGTACGACTGAAGAGCGGTATGACCGATATGGGTGCCGCAGTCATACGGGGGCCTTGTCTTGAGTGATTTTGAGTGTTGGTTTGGCAGTGCTAGTCACGGTGGGAGTCCGTGCAAATGTTAGTCATGGCGGACTCCGTGTAAATGCTAGTCATGGGGATTCCATAAATGTGTAAGTCATGGTGTGTCAATACATATGGTTTACTAATTGAAAGTCAAGTGTATGTCATTTGTGCTTAGATCGATTGTTTTGTTCTTTGGTGTGCAGGTGTTTTGATAATAGTTGCGGCAAGTGGCAATATAGAGGCTACGGAAGGAGTCCTGAGGCCATGGCGTGTCGCATAAGCCCGGGTGTAGCAACATCTCAAGTCGAGAAGCACAGGAGAAAGACGAGGATCGTGAAGAGGTAATGCTTACATGTGGTGTGCCAATTGAACTTGTGTGTTTCAAATGGTGAAGTTTCTCGGAGCAAGCGTACGATCTTAACGACAAGGCATTAGGCATCACGGACTATGAAGTAATGTTGGTGTGCCATGAGACTTGGACGCTTCAAGTTGTGATGGCCTCGGGCAAGCGTATGATCTTGGCGACAGGTCATGGGCATTACATCGTCGTGAAGAACGACGGGTGGCAAGTTGGAAAATTATCCAAAACCGGGTGGAGTGGTAGTTTGTAAAACCATGGCGCTAACCTAAGTGGATTAGGTCACGTCTTTGTGATTGGAGTATCTTATAGGGCTTATGGAGCCTTTAGAAGTCATACTTTGAAAAGCATGCAAGTGTATATGTAAAACTCATTTGTGTGTGGGTTACCAGGTTTCTCCATATGTAAGTGGTGTGATCCATTGAGTGGCTAGTTGGTGTGAGGTGGTAGCCTTCACTATTAAGCCTTGTGTTGAGTTGAGTCTTTTAAGAGACTTGACATATTACTGTTAGGGTTTTCTTGTGTTGAAACCTTGTGTTTATGCTCTAGGCTTGAGCTCTGTTATCCTGAGAGATTAGCTGTAAAATATACCTCTTCAAGTGATATGAACATCCAAATTTTTACCTAAGTGAGTTGTGCCATGAATCTCTCACGTGCTTTTGATTTTCTTGCCTTTTATGTTTGGATTTTTCTTCTCTTGAGCTTTTCTGGTGCCAAGGACATATACGAGGTAGAGATATCTCTTAAAAACAAGATCCTATCTATCTAGGCATAATCTAGAGTAATTTCTTGAGTTTGCTCGGTTTTTCTCAAAAGAGATGTGATTTTCGGGTTTTACTCTTATGGGTGTTTTGGGTTAAATTTGTTATGTGTTATAGCTCGCTATAACATGTGAGAACTCATCCCGAGTCACTTTAACCATCTAGAACTCATGAGCAAAAAAAGATCGAAATTTTCCTCTTTTGCATGGTTTTGGTGCACCCTTCCTTCCTTGATAAATAGAAAATAATAAAAAATCATTAAGTTAGATTCGAGCAATAGTATCCTCTGGTGAGCTATATCTAACAACCTTCAAATCCAGAGTAGAATATTCCAATGAATATTCATTCATCCTCCTTGATCCCGCATTGATATTCTTCTCGGCAGATTTCCTCCATGCCATTTCCCATTCGCTCAAACTTCGTTTGACCCTGTCTACATCTCACACTCTCTAAAACTCTCTCCTATCACCAAAATTAACAGTGATAAATTTTAATTAAGTTTATTTAGATTTAGCTAGCTTTTGATGTTCATTTTGAGTTGATTCGAATTATTTTGGATTTGTGTGGTTGTCTTTGGATTTATTTAGATTCGATTGTTTTTCACGTAATTAAAATTTGGAATTGTTTTTCGCATAATTGGAATTCAGAGTTTCAAAAAAGCAATTGTTTGAACGAGATCAAGATCCAGATAAAGATGAATAGTAAGAGCAAGACTTTAAGCAAGAAGAAGACCCATAGTAAATTGAGCAAAGTAAGCCATGACTTTGATAATATTGCTCCTACCTTTTTTAATGCAAAGTATATTATTTCAAATTATCAAATTGCATGCTTTACTTTACTACACAACTTATATTACGTAGCTAATGCCTTATTAATAGTTGTGCTAGTAAATTTCATTCCTTGACTTTGGACATAATCTCTTGCCATCCTAAAATTAATGGTATGCATAACTAGCTGATAAGTCCATATCTAAATACTATGCTTAGTTTTGCTTAGATACATTTGGGCATTAATTTGTCCTGATATCATTTCAAAACATTGAAACATGTTTTAAACAGCTATTGGAGAAAAATGGCTGGTATGCAAACTAGAAAGGAAAGTTTGGACTCTAAAACTGTAAATTTGCTTTGTACCGGGTAGATGGTAAGTGAGGCTGGTGCGGTTGGAGCATGAGAGTGTGGTATGTAGCAGAATAGCCTAGGTAACTTTAATGACTAAATCTTGTGATGACCTTCCAAGGCAAAACAGTGCAACTACAAGTCTATAATGGCTACTATCTGGTAAATTAATTTGCGTCGACCCAGTGCTGGATGCACCATCTGGTGGAACATGACAAGAGTACCGAACAGAGGCGACGTGCGGCGCAAGAGGGGCTTTCGGAGCGAGCGGATAGAACTCCACGACGGTGAAAACCTTAGCGGATATAACCACGTTAGGAAGATATATTGTAAAGCCTTTGTGGTAACCATCTGAGCCTCACGCCAATGATAGCGTGATGGTGGAACAAATTGGGAATCTTTTATGAGTAAAGTATGCGTCTTCTGTAGAGCGAAAACTGTTCAAATAACCATGCTGACGGTCAAGAATGAACATAAGAATTTACCTGAATTAATGTCTATTTTATAAAAGAATCTTTGTGGTTGAGATAAAAATAGGAGGGGTGGTTAGAACTCTAAGTTTGATTTACTCTGGACGAATAGAACCCAATAAGTATAAATAAGTGGATAGAACCCTAGAAATAAAAAAATATCATATGGTGAATGGAATGATACTCTGTAAAAGGTGGATGGAACATTTATTGTAATTATAATTGTATACTGTTACACCTTTTAAAAATATGGTATAGTTAAAATGCTACGGCTCAGACTTTCTACTTATTATATTTTAATTGTGGTTTTCTGTAAATAAAAGAATCTCAAGTCTCTCTTTGTCAGCATTGTATGTATTATAATTGCATTATGTGCGGTGGCTTACGGAGTTTCTTCATACTCACTATTGCTCAATAACTATCATTCCGTAAGAAAGGAGAAAGAAAAGCTCCGCGGTCGTCCAAAGACGTTGACAAGACTAGAAGATGAAAATGCTAAAAATTAGATTGCGAGCCCCAGTTAAATGCCTGTGGACATATCTTGATAGTCGCACCTGTGTGTTGTTTCTGTTTTGTTATTGCTCTTTAAAAGTTTTGGTCTGATCGAACCATGTGTAAGTAAAGGACCGCTAGGTCTATTTATGTATTATCCACTATTATATGTGCATACATATATGCACATACTATTTACTGATGTAGAGAATATTACTATAAAACCATATTGTTTCGTGACTGTAAATGCAGGTCCCACCGGGTCCAATTCATTGTCGGCCGACGAGAGAGGAGGCGGGTCCAATTCAATCTCCATCGAAATCGTCACGTCCAAGTCCATGTCCAATCTCATCGATGCGTACGTTCTTTGATCCAATCTTTTCTCTCTTTTGAGATAATGAAACATCCAATCCAATCCCATCTGAATATCTGATACCAACACGTCTCGCGGGCCAACCACATCCAATCAATACATGACACAGGCCGCCGCCGCCGCAGATTACAAGATTCAACCGGCGATGGCCAACAAGACCGGCCGCTCCCCGTCGGTCTCCTCCTCCTCCCGCTCCCCATCCTCCTTCTCCTCCTCCCCTTCTCGCAGCCCCTCCCCTCCCCACCGCAGGGGCAGGCGCAGGAGCTCATCCGCCGCGGGGAGAGGCCGCTCGCCGCCGCCCAAGAAAGCCGCGACTCCTCCTCCTCCTCCTCCTCCTCGGTAATATATATATGCATACGCATGCCTCTGGGGAAAAAAATCAAAACTTTTTGCTGCTGCTACTGATTAATCTGGTGCAGGAAAGCGTCTCCGGTCCCTGATGAGTCGGTCGTACTCCACGTCGACCATCTATCCAGGAACGTCAATGAGGCTCACCTCAAGGAGATTTTCGGTCGGACCCCAAAATCCTTTATTTTTCTCCTCTCTCTCTCTCTCTCCCCGTGTGTGTGTGTGTGTGTGGTTCGATTCCTGTTTAAAGTTAGCTCAGTGCTTTGTAGATGAAGTACGTTGCTGTTAGTTTTCATCTTCTGAATTCATCGCTGTTAATGTTCTAGTGTTCCTTCCATAATAGGATCAACGCTCGTCTGCACTAGAGTGGACTAAATTGTAGGGAAGAATTGATGATTTGTCCCATCTTTCATGAAAATGGTAAGTGATATCTCACTCACATGCGGCATATCAGTGAGACATCACAGTGCATTTTATCATATCAAGTGGCAAAGAAAGATGGGGCAAATAATCAAATCTCCCAAATTGCAGTAAAAAAATGTCATGTTGCTGCTCCTTTAGCTAATTACCACCATTGTTTTACAGAAAACTATGGTGAAGTCGTCAATGTGGAGCTCTCCATGGATCGGGTGGTAAGTGCATGGGTTTGGGAGGCACGACCAAGCTGTCATCGTTGTTATCACATATTGGTTTCATTTGCTTTGATTCAGGTCAATCTTCCTCGTGGGTATGGATATGTTGAATTCAACAACAGAGCTGATGCCGAGAAGGCGCTTCTTTACATGGATGGTGTATGAACTGAATTCTGCCCTGCCCTGCCTCATTTCCTTTGGAACTTTACAAAGTAGACAGCATTAAAAATTCAAACTTGCAAATCTGCACAGGGTCAAATTGATGGAAATGTTGTTAAAGTGAGATTCGCACCTGCACCACGGCAAGGAGCTGCTGCTTCGCCGAAGGCTCTTCCCCCTCCTCCAAAAAGAGATGTGCCTGAAAATGGTAAAGTTGGTCATAGTGCTGAAAAGGCTACTCAACAGTGGCTTAGAGAATTAGAGGTGCAAATGGTAGTATGGGTTAATCCCAACCGATGCAGTACCGAATCCGGTCGGTACCGAATACGAAAAGGTGATTTGTATTTGGTACCGGATAGTTGTTGCTGGATACGGTAGCGAAAACAGGAGAGCTAAAATTCGATCGAATAGCGTCGGTAAATAGTAAACCAGATACTATCCAACAAACACGTTAGTACCCCAATCGGCTCAGCCCATCAACCATCATTAACACCAACCGCCCTAGATTTTACCTAAGTCCTAACCTAACTCAGAGTCCAGCCACTCTAGCCAGTCGTCATCAATTCTTCTCGCTTATGTTGAACTTGCGTATGAATTTATCGGTTTTCGAACTTATGTATGAATTTATCGCTTATGTTGAACTCATGGTTGTCACGGCGTCATCTAAGCGATGCCAAGTTGTCATGGCGGCCGGAGGGGGATGCCAAGGCTCGTCTCACCAGGGCCGAGGTGTTAGGCGGCCACCTCCAGGCCGGATCTGGCCGCCTCTGGCTCTCCCCGCAAAGATATGGCCACCGCCAGGCCGCAGCTGCCAGGCCGTTGGCTCCCGCTGGCTCAGATCTGGAGTCGACCGTCTCTTCTCGTGCTGTCATTGCCTCATCCGACGCTCTTCCCGAGCCGTACCCCGTCGACCCCCATGCTGGGCTCCATCTCCGCGTTGGCCCTCTCCGTTGCAGGCCTCTTCACCATAGGATCCGCCATCCTTGAGCCTTGCCACCACTGGATCTAGCCTACGCCGCCCAGATTCGACCGCCGCCGGCACCTTCTCCGCCTTCTTTGGTTGGCTTCCCCTCCTCTGGTCATGATGACAGAGGGAGAGGTGCAGAGAGGGAGCTTCCCCTTCTCTGGAGAGAGGGAGAGACGGGAGTGGAGTGGATGAGAGAGGGAGGGGTGGAGAGAGGGAGAGATGGGAGTGGAGTGGATAAGGGCGATGACGGCTACTGTTTGATGGTGGGGGCAAGGGTGGGAGTTGGGGTTAGGGTTAGGATAGGTTTATATGGAATGAGGGGAATGATCTGGATGATTGGATCTAGATCTAAGGGTTAGGATGGTTTTATATGGAATAAGGGAAATGATTTGGATGGTTGAATCTAGATCTAAGGGTTAGAATGGGTTTATATGGAATGAGGGGAATGATCTAGATCTAAGGACTAAGAAAATTGACTAAAAGTTAAGAAATTTTAAGGCAACTGTCGTCTAACTACTATCGTCTAACTGTCGCTATGGCGAGCGCTTAGTCGACTAGGCGTCCAGGCGCCCTGGTCTCACCGCAACTTACCAGAGCGCCGTGACAACCTTGGTTAAACTTGTGTTTTGTCGGCTATCGTACTTAAGTAATCTAGATAAATTTATTACTAGTTGAAGGTTTGAAGTGATGATGGTATGGTTCAGTATATATTCCTTTATGTCTGTACATACTATTCGCCTATATTATCCGTTTCCAACCCGAAACCATCATGTATCCGCTCCGATGGTACCGTATCCGAAACTCTAAATTCGTATTCGTATCTGGTCTTACCGTATCCGACTCCAAATCCGAAAAAAATATGAGTTAGGATACGATATGAACAATATCCATCCGAATCCGACCCGATTGCACCACTGTAGAGAATGTAAGCTTTTATACCTTTTGATGTATCAAATTTTTTGTTCTTTGTTAGAGTCACCTTGCCCTCCCATCTAGCTTGCTACTTTGCTTTTGGTCCCCAAATTGGGCTGTATATTTGTTTTGAGTGGTAATATAGATAGCGTTTGAAGCTGAATTACTTTCCTATGAGCAGCATCTCCTCAAAGAAAGCCACTTCCATCTCCACGAAGGCGATCTCCTCCAAGTCGAAGAGTTGATTCACCTAGGCGGCGGCCTGATTCACCTCCAATTCGTCGTCGACCAGATCCCTTTCCAGTTAGGCGTGGTGAAACACCTCCTAGCCGGAGACCAGGATCTCCAGTTAGAAAACGTTCTCCCTCTCCACTGCCTCGAAGGCTTAGATCACCAAGGCGGTGAGTAATGACTATAAGTGGTCTCTGTTTCGTCGGCATTGTGATTGTAAGTGCTGAAATATTTCATCTAATGACAGCCTTTCACCCAGAAGAGGTCGTAGCAGTCCAATCCGCAGACGCGCTCCATTGCCTCGTAGAAGGCTGTAAGTCATTTTAAGCTTGTCTCTGTTGATCTTTTTTCTTTAATCTTTCATATGTTATCTAAAATATGCACTTAGAAGAAGGTGGGGGCGAATTAGCTTTTCATATATTCTGTAGTTCTATTACGAAAAAAGCTAAAGTTATGCAGCTCTAGTTGCAAATAAGGAGCTGAAGCCTGCTGAATATTCTTGGATGGTTGCTCTAGCTTACCATGAGTAGCAATTCTGATTAGTTTTATGCAACTTTTAAGGCAAGCTTTTTTTGCTAGCTTTAATAGCATTTCAAGCACGAAAAGCTCCAAAGAAGCCACATGGTGGTACTCAGTCAGACAGCATCAATTCGATTTTATAAGCTAGCGCTGGAGTGTGGCTAAATAGGGCCTTCCTTCGTTCTTGGTTATTGAACTTCCCGTCTTACACATGTAGTGCAAAGAATGAAGAATTGCAATTGAAATATCATGTCTATGTGGTGAAGATACATGTTAATGATGTTGGCTTTGGTTTTTTCTATGGATAGTTCTTCCAGGTTTCCAGTTATCTTTTCCATGTTAAGTTCCATTCTCTCTTAAATCCTTATGGAGCCTTTTCTACTTATTATGTCAAGTTTTGTAAACTAATCTTGGCATTTTTTTTGTTAATTATTCTTTCTCTCCGCAGGACACCTCCAAGGCGGATGAGGAGTCCTCCAAGAAGGCTGCCACCTGCTCGCCGTCGTAGTAGATCTCCCATTCGTCGACCAATTCGCTCTCCTTCGAGATCAACTTCTCCACGCAGGTAATGGCTGTATTGATCTCTCCTGTCTCATTTTGGATCAGTGGATTGTGCATCTTCTACCATATAAAAACTTACAATCGACCCTTCTCACTTCAGTACTCTCTGCTGAGCAGTGTAAAGAAATATTTCCTTGTGTTAATAATTCTCTTTATGGGACCAGGGGTCAAGGACCTCCTGTGAGGCGTGGCAGGTCCTCATCATATTCTGATTCACCTACTCCTCCAAGAAGGGTAAACTCATAATTATTATGGCCATTGTTTTTTGAGGAAGAAAAGGGAAACAGTTTTTTTGGTGGAGTTCTTGTTACAAAACCTATTGTTGTTCCAAAACAAACATTTTCCTCTTGTGCAGGGAGTGGGAAGGGTACCCAGAAGTCGCAGTCCTAGAAGGTAATAACCAGTTTTTTTGCATTTCCCTTTCCAAGTCATATGTAACAGTATTTTTCTTTGGTATGCAAGCAGCTTATCATAATAGTTACTAGCTATATGTTTTTGTAATGAGAAGATGTATACACCTCCCCGAAATCTATATGTTTTGGAAATAAGAAGGTGTTCTTTTTTTCACCGGCGCAGGCCTTTTAGAGGAAGAAGTGTTTCTAGCTACAGCCGTAGTAGCAGGTCAGCCTCCTCCCCTAGCAGCAGTTAGAACTCCCGGCATGGCGATCCTGGTAGGTATTCTGTCTCGTTACTCTTTCTCTCTGATCATCTCGTTTGCCTGTGCTGCTGCTGTCTTTGCTGCCAAGCCTTGGTACTTCGGTGTGAGTGGACGATGGTGCGTAACGAACGATCGATCAAGCTGCCAATGGATCGGATATTGCCGGAAAAAAAACATGCGCTCCTTGGAGAGTGTCTGTCTGAGATCTTCTTGCTGTAGTCAATAAAGTGCATTGGTGTTCGAAAGCAAACAGGCTTAGTCGCTGTTGTTACGAATTACGGTTATTTGCTGGTGAATTGAATTTGCCAAACTTGTCGAGCCTGGAAATGAGATTGACAATTAACTCCTACGTATACTTGTTGTCCACATGAGATGAGATTAGCGAGCAAAGCCAGCCCTTATCTATCGTCTTCTGACGCTGTTTCCATTGTCGTCGCCGACGGCACCCATACCCGTCTGCAACCAAGCTTTCATTCATGCTCGCAAATCGCCACTCTTTGGAGAAAAGCTTTTGGCTTTAAGGAGGAGAAGCGTGTCCTGATGCAAGGAAGCTGGGTGCAACAATTACAGCAATTCGAGCATCAGAGCCACAAGTTGAGGGATGAGCGTCAGAAGATCCACCGTTTCACACGAGGAGACGTCGTAGCAATGCCGGACGGTGTCGCGCACTGGCTGTGCAATGACGGCGACACACCAGTTGTAGCTGTCTATGTTTTCGGCACAAACAACAACATTAACCAGCTCGAACCTACAATGAGGGCACGTAATTAAGCGGTATTGCTTTATACTACTCGCGTAGTCGATGGCGGCTATGTTTATGCCTATGGCCGTTTGATATAGCTGTGGCTTATAGTTTTTGGATAAAATTTTTGAAGTTTAGCTGTTTGTGACAGAGATTACGGAGAGAGATACTCGCTTGCGATTTTGATTGATATAGGTATTGACCTTTTAACGTGTACTACAATTAACTTGTAGACATCGTCTTGAGAAAATACTCTGTTTGAAAGTTAGGTATTGTAGTAAAAACCAAAAACTGATTTTAAAAGCCGTTAAAGGGACAGATCCATAACCTGACACTATGCATTAATTTACGTGCTCCAAATTATCAGATATTCTTGCTAGCTGGGAGCTTCAACAAGGGGCAGCATCACTTTGGGGAGAACATCTCGACAGGATTAAGCATCGAGTTAGGCCCTGCTTAAAAAGTGATGTTTCTTTTGGTTTTAGCTTTTGGTTGAGTGTGAAAAAGATTAAGGGAGTAAGAGATATTTACATTGAGAAACTATTCCGGCCAAAACAGCTTTTGTAGTAACTCTTACAAATGATTTATAGAAACCATTTTGAAAAACCACTCGATTCAAAAGTCAACTTCTAAAAAGCTAAAAATCAGAAACTATTTGAAACATGACTAAGTGTGGCCTATTTGTTAGTACAGATGTCGCTAGAGGCTTCATGTAGAGCCAAAACGACGGAACGTGGTGAAATAGTTGGTGTGGAGATCGGCCTTCAGTTGCTCAGGCCCGCTTCGTTGCCGCAACGACAAGAACAACACCGGTATCAACAAGAACAACAAAGCAGTGTCTGATGGATGGAGGTGAGGCGAACAAATATACAGAGGTATATTTGTCTGAGGTATCAACAAGAACAACAAAGCTCTGCACCATGGATGGAGGTGAGGCGAACAAATATACAGAGGTATATTTGTCTGAGGTATCAACAAGAACAACAAAGCTCTGCACCATGGATGGAGGTGAGGCTAAACATCCAGAGGCCTGATGGTCACGCTGACGTCTACAACCCGCGTGCTGGAAGGATCATGCATCTCAGTAGCCAAAATTCCCCCATCCTGAACCCTGTACAAACGAGCGCTGCGCGAGTCAATTTATACGAGGTAATTGGCGATAACATAGAGCTCACTTTACGTCTTGTTCGATGCTGAACTGTGATGTTCTTCGAGCAATTCTAACAACAACAGCATAGTCTTTTACCCCAACTAAATTAGGAAATGTTAGAAATAAAATCTCTTCAGAGTCAAAGAGACGAGAGCCTTGAAAAAACCTATAAAAACTAAAAACTTAATTCGTACCTCATATCATCTGAAACTAACTCTTCTGATGGTTCTAAAACAATGGGACGCTAACTATTTATGGTTCTAGTACGTGGAACGCTAACTTCCATGTATTTCTATCCAAGACTAATTCTTTAGATATAGCCCTCAAGATTCTTTTAACTGCTTTCTCCTACGTCAGTCTTGGTCGACCTCTGCCTCTTCTTACGTTTTCAGTACGTCTTAAAATTCTACTACGTACCGGTGTCTCAAGAGGCTTCCGTTGAAGATGTGCAAACTATCTCAAGCGATGTTGGACAAACTTCTTTTCAATTGGTGCTACCCTCACCCTATCACGTATATTATTATTACGGATGCGATCCCGCATCGTGTGTCCATAGATTCACCGTAGTATCCTCATCTCCGCTACACTCATCTTTTGTATATGATGTCTTTTAGTTGCCCAACATTCTGCTCCATATAGCATCATGGGTCTGATTGCCGTCCTATAGAACTTACTCTTTAACTTTTAAGAGACTTTTTTATCACACAGGACACCAGATGCTTGGCACCATTTCGCCCACCTCTCTTTTATCCTGTGGCTCACGTCTTTATCAATCGCAACAATGAACTGCAGAGGTTCGTATTTATGGCCGAGCGAAATATGAACCCGGTGCGCTCACCCCATATATTAAGGACTCATTATCACGAGCAACGCTTTGGGTGAGGGGGCACGGCATCGTAACACTGACAAATGTGCAAACGAGGAAGCGAGTGTGGGGGATGACACGAACATAATGACGTTAGTACGAACGAGAGAGCGCGCGAGAGGAGCATGACACACAGAGAGTGACAATTGTGCGAACCAGATAGCAGGAAATAAAATATAGCACGATTTGCTGACACATGCCACTTCAAAAGAGGCCTGAACATCGTTAAATTCATGATTAAATTAACTCGAATAAACGTGGCAAATTTAGACTACACAAAATTTTTAAAAATTACACAATAACTATGACTATGTCAAAAGGCTTCACATAAAATTTCGTAATTTTTGAAGCTCATTTGCTATATGTAAAAACTCATAAAAATATCAAAATTGTATGATTTTTTGAGCAACATTCACAATGGATAAAATTACTCAAAACTTACACTACTAGGTACGTTGTGTCAGGAGGCTATACATAAATTTTTGTACTTTTTTGAGCTCATTTGGTATATTTAAAAATTCAAAAAACACTAAACGCAAAAAAATTAGGGCAAGTAATTAAGCCGGTTAATTAGCTGACTTAATCACCTGCTGCCCCCTCACCAGATGGCATGCTTGCCTACCGTCCCCCACCGGGCGGCAAGTTGCCTGCCGTCTAGTAACGAGGCGGCAGGCGCCTACCGCTGGTGGCCTTGCCAATGTCGCCTCACCGGCGCTGCTACCCGCTCACCGAACGATAGAAATATCATTTTTATAAATACAGTATGTAACTGTGCCAAATCTGACTTTACCCCCCATATTTTTGCTCCAACAAACTCAAAGTCGTATACAAGCGAGGACATACTGCCACAAACAAATCATCCCGAGTGCACGAATCGCGAAGCAAGGACACCACCACGCCCCTTCCTCTTGCTCCCGTCGCCTCGCCTCGCCGCCGCCGGGATGCAAGCCGCCGCACGGATGGGCGCCGCGGCGGCCTTCCACTCCACAGCCGCAGCGCTCTCCAAATCCACGGTCCACCCTAAACCCACCTCCCCTCCAACATCTCTTTCCTTCCTTCTTTCTTGTGTCTAAATCAAATCACGCCTCCAGTTCTTGGTTCTTGACGCGAAATCGTGGCACGATTTGGCTCCTTTAAGCTGACAAATGAAACTAGCTAGTCTATAAAATAAGAATCAATCTTTACCACATATAGCACGGCAAGATGATAACAGAAAGGGCATCGCAATGATAAATAAGCACTAACCAGTGATGATGCATCTCTTCTGTATCTGCGCATCCATGCTGCAATTTCAATATTGAGCCAGTGAACTCTTCTGTGCAATGCATTTATCAGTTGGTGCGCAGTTGCTTGCTGACCCATGTCCTCATTATGCTAGTTCCTGCCATTGGGATTAGGGTTAGAGTTGTAATAGTTTGCTGTACCTTTTCAGGTTTAGTATACATTTCTTATATACAAATTTGTTGCTGTGGAAGATGTAACTCAGAACTATAAGCATGAATGCTGAAGCGTTTGCTAAGCACTATACCATTTGTGTTTCTTCAATTATTTGGGATTTGGGTTTAACAGTTACGGAACTGTTCTTGGGCAGCCTCATATCCGATTCGCCGTCCGTGAAAAGCGTGGTGATGCAAAGAGCGCTCTTAAGAAGATTCTACTTAATGGCAGCCCCTATCAGGTATCTGTAACCAATTTCTTAAATTTTATTTACTTCCTAATTTGTGAACTTGTCTGTAAATGACAGCACCGTACAGATTTACAATGTCTTATCCTGGTATAAGTGGGCTACGCTCATCTCCTTGACTACAATTATTTTATACCAAATGTTTGCTGTTTCACCATGCTGATGGGCAAATTATATATGCCTCAACAACTATGAAACATGAAGCGGACACTTCTTTATTTAATTTCTTTGAAAGCATTGCCTCCCTGGTGAAAAAGGATTAGACTTTGTAATAATGTTGAACATGGTCAATAGGAAAGCAGTAATAGACAAACGAGGCAGCAGAAAGTTAGTGCCAAATCAAAGGTCCGACGCTCTGGTTCCGGAAAAAATCCACATAGAAAAAGCAACTGTAAGTTTACTTTCAAACCTTTTACATTCCAAATGCTCTTACATTGAATAACTTGTTTGTACTTTAGACCATTTGTATTTTCTGATTCCCAATTAACTAGACAGAAGGAATGCATATGGAAATGTGCGAATGTGAGCCTACTTCTAAACTTCTTGATGTGTGCGTTGGTTGTATTTGTTCTTCATTAACATTGCCATGAGGCCTTGATTACCTTCTCACAATTTCTGTTTCATTCTTTAATTAAATTGTGCTGTTATGTGCTTCAATAGTACAATTGCACTGACTTAATGTACATGAACCATTATTCCTAGCATCTTCATTGTGTAACTATTTTTGGGGCATAGTTTATATTTCTCTACCCTAAAAGCGTAAATAAGCAGTTATTTCACAATTATTTTCAGTATATTTGGATGCTAAAAAGTGCACCATAATGTTTTATATAGGTGGGCAAAACTGGAGAAACTTTGATGAAGATGAATCCAGTGATACCCCTTACGGGAACTTTGGTGGTAAGAGATCTTTTACCTGGTACTGGCCTGGGGAGAATGATGTCCTTGGCAGTTCTCCTAGTGGATTTCAATGGAGGGATGATACTCAATCGACCAAATCAAGGGAAAGAGTTTGGAACGAAAGTGATGTGGATGAGGAAGAAGAGTCTTGTCGTGATGATTTCAGAAGCCATAGAATCTCTCTTGGTTTGCCACCTTTAGGTCCCTTAAAACTTGATCATATTAAATCTGCGTAAGTCTTATGAGCATTCTCTACAGCACTGTATCACATTTGCATGGTTTCAATATCATAGGGCTGATAATTGGTCTTCTTTCTCAATGTAATGTTTCTGCAGTTTTCGCGCATCGGCTCTCAAGTGGCACCCAGACAAGCATCAGGGATCTTCACAGGTCAGTGTGGGTTGTCCTTGCAATTTCTGTCACACATTAGTGGTAGTCTTGCATGCTCTTCAGCAAGGATTATTTGTGTGGCACTGGTAATTGGTCGGTACAACTGTACATCAGCCACACTGGGTCACTGGCTATTTTAGAAACTATTGGTTCTTGAGCCCGTAGGGATACCGCATTCTGGTTGAACTGCCAGCAGTGGTACTAGGAAAAGGCATCATGATGACTCCATATCACCACGCTTGTCACTGTCATATTAAGCATAATTGAATCGTAGTGCATACATGCAACATAGGTGACATAGAGCTCTTAATGATATAGCGGATTGAGCGTATAAACAGAACTCATCTTTTTTTCTTTGAGTTGTTGGCCTATAACCTGTGTAAAGGTCTCGACTCTGAATACAACTGTATTGCAGGCTGAAGCAGAGGAAAAGTTTAAACGCTGTGTAGAAGCATACAAGACGTTGGCTGGTGCTTTCAAATCGAGTGGTTCATGACAGCATGCAAGAGCAAGGGAATTTTTTGGAGAACTTGTAGTGCTGAGGGAACTGGAGTTCCAACGCACCAAGAAAACAAATATTTGTTGTTAGAAGAAAGTGTAGTAATTCAGAGTTTAGACTCCATATTCTTAACGAATTCAGAAGATGAATATATGTCAGAACAGAGAATGGATGAATCCTGTCAAATCAGTTGAGGCAAAGGAAATTCCAGGGGTTATTTGTAAATTTTGCTTCCACATTGCAGTAAATACTGTTCCATGGTTCCATCCATGACAACCTTGTTCCATCATGTAGTCTACCAATAATTACCAAGGAGAGTTTGTTGCTATGATGCTTTCATGTAGTAAAAATCCATTTGGAGAACATCTTGTAATTTTTAAATTGGGGTCCAAATTATTTCTGTGTCAGCCAATGTCCGTTGTTTCCCCTAACATAAAGGCAAAGACTACTGTCGTTATTCAATATACGCATTTTTTGTATTCATTACATTCTTGTTTACAACAGGTAAGCCTTTAAATTTTTCGTCAGGCAATTGAACCTGAATATGACAGCAATGGAACCCTGTCCGGTCGGAGTGTGTTATACCGTCAGATAATCTCAGCACGACACAGTACCAAGGTGCCAGCAGTTGACGATTCCATGGAAACAGTACATACTTCTTCCATGGATGTTCACTGTAAAACGCTTCCAGATCTAACGCCATATGATCCAGAGAAACAAATCCAAAATTTAGCACAATCCTTCCCTTAGAGCAATTTATAGAACTATAATCTATGACAACCAATCCAGCCAATCAAGTTTGACAACTGATCTCACAAACAAGGTGAAACGATACAAAGATAGTGTACTCGCACAAGGAGCCACCACGTATAGAAGTGGCATATCCGGAGAACAGTCATGTCTGGGGGAAAAACATAGCCTGCAAAATCTGCAATACATATCTAGAAAAATGAACCAAACATTACTCTAAGGCTAGATGACAACAACGTGAGGACTTGACGCAAATCAGAAGCACTTCCTGTGGACAATCGCAGGGCCAGATTCATCGTACTCGTCCTTCGATATCCACATCTGCTACACCAAAGTCGCAATAACAGAATTCAGACGTTGGTTTGACTTAAGCCTGATAAGTTTTTGAAAGTAAAGTTGAACAATTGTCCTAGCAATTGCAATTGAACGAGACGAACCTGTTGGAAAGTGCTGAGCGAGGCTAGGATCGACCCTCCGATCCAGACACTGTACTTCCGCTCAGGTGGAGCAACGACCTTGATCTTCATGCTGCTCGGAGCAAGGGCAGTGATCTCCTTGCTCATACGATCAGCGATGCCTGGGAACATAGTTGTACCCCCACTGAGCACAATGTTGCCATAGAGGTCCTTCCTGATATCGACGTCACACTTCATGATGGAATTGTAGGTCGTCTCATGGATTCCAGCAGCCTCCATACCGATCATGGATGGCTGGAAGAGGACCTCAGGGCACCTGAACCTCTCTGCACCAATTGTGATTACTTGACCGTCAGGTAGCTCGTAGCTCTTTTCAACTGAGGAGCTGTTCTTGGCAGTTTCCAACTCTTGCTCATAATCAAGGGCAACATATGCAAGCTTCTCCTTGATGTCTCTTACAATTTCCCGCTCGGCAGAGGTTGTGAAGGAGTAACCCCTCTCAGTGAGAATCTTCATAAGGGAATCTGTGAGATCCCGACCAGCAAGATCCAAGCGAAGAATGGCATGAGGAAGCGCATATCCTTCATAAATGGGAACAGTGTGGCTCACACCATCACCAGAGTCGAGAACAATACCTGTGGATGGGGAGAAAACTTCAGCCAGGAAATACTCCACTAAATTGAACTTCTATTGCTTCTCAATATCTTAGCTACAATTATTTTCCTAAATGCAAAGGGGAGTGAGCAGTAATCATGATTACAGCATATCCAAATTATGCAAGCAAACCAGCATTTGGTAGAGACGAACATAAATCAGGGTATTAATTATGGAAGCTTGACAATAATTTTAAGCAATTAGTGGAGGGCAGCATAACTGCATCATATAGGTACATTATCGAGCAAACCATCACTGAACTAAAAGTTGGAAACAGTTCATAATCATACCAGTAGTACGCCCACTAGCATAGAGGGAAAGCACCGCCTGAATGGCAACGTACATGGCAGGAACATTGAAAGTCTCAAACATAATCTGGGTCATCTTCTCCCTGTTGGCTTTTGGGTTCAAAGGTGCTTCAGTGAGCAAAACGGGGTGCTCCTCAGGTGCCACACGAAGCTCATTGTAGAAAGTGTGATGCCAGATTTTCTCCATGTCATCCCAATTGCTTACAATACCATGCTCAATTGGGTACTTCAGTGTGAGGATACCTCTCTTGGACTGTGCCTCGTCACCAACATATGCATCCTTCTGTCCCATCCCTACCATAACACCTGTGTGCCGAGGACGGCCAACTATGCTAGGGAAAACAGCCCTGGGAGCATCATCTCCAGCAAAACCAGCCTACACGATAAAACATTAGAAATGGCATTGAGAAGTGCAGGAGAAGACATAATGTAACAGTTGATGAAAACTTCTGACCTTGACCATTCCAGTGCCATTGTCACAGACAAGAGGCTGGATATCCTCACCATCAGCCATTTCCTACAGAATAGCTGCAAGTAGCATAGGAAGGATATCAAATAATAACAAGTAATCTTGTCAGTCTATAATACACAGAAACACTGGACTTGTGAAAATGTTTTCATTGAAATGAACCAATGCCCTTCTTAAGCGAAAAGTCAACAAAACAAATGCATTTTATGTATTACCTCCAACACTAAAGAGGGTTAAGATCTAGTTTGTAGGCAATACTTTATGACTAAAAACATCTGCATTCTGCAACAACATATTGCACCAAGTCAACATGCTTGGTGGTGTGCTTTCTACTATAAAAGACTATAATTTTCTTTCCTCGAAATGCTCCATGTGTTGGAAGTCGTGTACAAATACAACCTACCAAACCATTTTGCAGGAGTCTAATTAATCGCCTAAAAAAACGAACAGCAATCGCCCACTAGCAATCTACCTACCGTTTGCCTCAACCACGGATCTAGGCACTACAAGGAATACGCGGCTATCCATGCCAATGCAGGGTGATTTCCAAGAAAATCTATGTAGGAGCGCACAAGCACAAGAACCGATCGAGTTGCAAGAAACAAACAGCAGCCAGTGGCAGATCACAGAATCAGGCAGGCATCGTCCGGATCAGACACTAATATACACGAGTTTTCACCGGATCTTCATCCAGGCTGCTCAAATCCGGGATCGCAAAGTCGCAAGACCGAATCTTGGACTGCAAGTGAAAGGAGAGCAAGATCTAGCTAGCTAGACCAACATGCTGAGAGTGGGAGGGGGGTGTGGGGAGGGCATTACCGTGGAGGTGGAGGTGGAGCGCTGCTACGGCGGAAAGCGATGCGATCGGAGGACGATACCAGTGGTGGTGGGCGGCTGCTGCTGCCGGCCTGCCTGCCGCTGTATGGACGGGCGGGTACTCCTCCACTCAGTTTATGTTTGTATAGGCTATAATAACTAATTTTTAAATAATATATTTTTTAATATATAATATATATAACGATTATAGTAAAAAATATATATTAAATTTAACTATACTAATTAAAATTACATAAGATTATTTTTTATATATACTATCTTTTATAAATAATCAGAATTTAAATATTTAAGTCATAAGTCAGTCTGAACACTGCTGCTCCGGTTGACGTAAGAGAAGAAAGCGTTTCCTTTTTCTTTCTATTTTCTTGTCAATTCATTTCTCAAACTTTCTACCCGCATTTGAATTGGATTTGACAGTACAATCTCATTCTTATCGCATCATATATATATGCTTTCATGTGGATTCAATCCGGCCCATTGATCTTGTTATACTCCAAAGCCTTCTCTTTTTACCAAACGAAAAATCCTTAAAAATCTTTCTGACCAACAC
Source organism: Dendrocalamus latiflorus (assembly GCA_017311315.1). Classification (NCBI taxonomy): domain Eukaryota; kingdom Viridiplantae; phylum Streptophyta; class Magnoliopsida; order Poales; family Poaceae; genus Dendrocalamus; species Dendrocalamus latiflorus. The sequence continues at coordinate 34,290,561 of CM029661.1, read as the reverse complement.
CACTACAAAGCTAAGTTTTTGGCATTTATAGCGTATTTAGAGTCTGTATTTATAAAAAATATTAGTATGCACACGACAATGGCAGAAATACCCGTTTTGGCGTCCGGTTACCGGGCGGCAGAGCTATAGAGCTGATACGTGTTCAGCGATGCCCCGTAGCTGTGTGGCAGGGGCCTACAGCCGGCCATCATGCAACCACGCGAAGGCCGCACGGCCACCGTGCAGCTCCTTCTATGCCGTGCTGCCACCAGACGGCAGGTAATTAAGCCGACTTAATTACCTACCTTAATTATTAGTTTATATTTACTGCTTGTTTGAATTTTTAAATATAGCAAATGAGCTCAAAAAATTACAAAATTTTATATGTAGTCTTCTGACACAATGTACTTGATTATAATTTTTTATAATTTTGTCCACTTTGAATGTTATTTAAAAATTCATACGATTATGCTATTTGTAAGAGTTATTACATATAGCAAACGAGCTCCAAAAATTATAAAATTTTATATCCAATCTTCCAACATAGTTGACCTAATTGTCTAATATTTGGAAATTTTATGTGCTATGAATTTACTTTGTTAGTTCATGTTAATTTAATCACAATTAGCGATATGTGATACTCATTTAATTCGTAGTTTAAATCATAGGCAGCACGGCCACCATGCGGTGGCCACCCTCCTTCGCACATACGTCACCCTCTTGCTACTATCCCCCTCCCTCATTCACACATATGTTGGCTCATCCATAGGCCGCACGGCCACCATACGGTGACCATCTTTTACATTATGTGACCTCCCTCCTTCGCACATACGTCACCCCTTGCTACTATCCCCCTCCCTCCTTCACACATATGTTGGTCCCCCCTTGCCTGTTTCCTCGTCCGCAAATATGTCACACTGTCCATGTCGTCCACCCTCGCTCACTCCCTCGTCCATACATATGTCATTCTTACCATGTCGTCCCTCCTCGCCTGTGGTGCTGCGTGTCGACAACGAGTCCATAATTTCCAGTGGCAATGCACTGGGTTTCCTTTTCGCTAGGCCATAAATATGGAGCTCTAGTAGTAGCTCATCGCTCGTCTCAATATCATTTAAGTAATCAATTGATTAATTGACAATTACCACCATATAAAATAGCACATCTTGAATTACCACCACATAAGCAATTAGCATTGCTACGATCGTGACGACTGTTTTGATATTTACTCTCTAAAAATTCTTAATTATGATATGCACTCTTAATTCTCAGTGACGAGCGTGAGAATGAGAAGCAAAATACAGTTGAGATGAGCGATGAGTAACCGCGAATTAAATGAGCATCATATATTACTAATTATGATTAAAGTAATATGAATTAACATGGTAAATTTAGAGTACATAAAGTTTTTTAAAAAATTAGACAATTAGATCGACTGTGTTGGAAGGCTGCATATAAAATTTTATAATGTCTCATGTGAACCCCAACTACGTAATTCAATGTTCATTGATCACATAACATAGCTGGGCCTGGGCGCTCTATGTTTTCATACAAATCTTGTGTTACGTTGGATCACCTTAAATGCGTCGAGGACATACGTACGTGCACATGTACTGATCCATGTACAATCGTGCATACACTCGCTATTAAAAATTGTAAGGTTCTTCTTTCTTAATTTGCTTTCTACAGGAGTACTAGCTGCTAGTAGATCTTAAGTGACCATTTTGGAGATTACTTGTACTTAGTACAAAAAAAAAAAGGAAACATGCACGCTAGTACTTAGTACAAAAAAGAATAAAAATCAAACTTATCCTTGCAATCATTCTCTTGCTTGTACACAGGAGACAGCTCATCACTGGCTCCGAGAAAAGGAGTTTGTAGGAAGCAACTAGAGCGGAAAGTTGGGTCAGGCTTATCCGTGTCAGTCTGAGGTCCGGCAAGATCCAACACGGCACGGGCACGTCATGTGGCAGTCTGTGCCGGCATGGTCCGAACAGTGGGCTGGGCTAGGCCTGAAAATTTGACCCATCGGCATGGTATGGCATATCGTGCTATGCTCGGGCCGGCTCGGCCCAGTGAGCACGCTAGCGTCCACTGCCGTCTCGACCTCAGCCTCGCCTCCCACCTCCCGTCACCCTCCCATCGCCATCTTATGGATTCCCTACAACCACAAGCCAACACAAAGTAGAGAGGGGAGTAGAGGGGACAAGGGAAGGAGTATACTCGATGGCAAGTGAGGTAGAGGGTGTTCTGCAGGTCATCCCCACCGGCTGCTGGCTTGGCCTCGGCGAGGAAGGCAAGCATGTCGTCGATCCCGCGACCACCTCGCTGGCTCCCGCCCATCTTGCCTACGGAGGCGCTTGACCGCAACGCCTGCGTCTGTGGCACCGGCTGTCGCGCTTCAGCCCTGCGGTCACTGGCTGAGAGCGTTGACGACCTCATTGCCGACCTACGGCTCCTCATTGTGGGATGCAGTTAGGGGAGGGGAGGGAGGCGGCCAAGGGAGGGGCGTTGGGGGTAGGGGAGGGGAGGAGGGGGCGCCAGGGTAGGAAGAGGGGCCGAGGGGAGGGGAGGGAGGCTAGGGGAGGAGGGGGCTGGTGTGGAGGGTGGGAGGCAGCCGAGGGGAGGGGAGGGTGGCCGGGGGAGGAGGGGGCACCAGGGTGGGTGAAGGAGACGGCCGGGGAGGGGACTGGAAGAAGGAGAGGGCACCGAGGTAGGGGAGGGGCGGAGGGTGGCGGCGGGGAGGGAACTAGAGGGAGGAGACGGGCACCGGGGTGGGGGTGGCGATGGGGAGGGAGGTGGCCTGGGGAGGAGTGGCACTGGGGGTAGGAGGGGAGGCTGCCTGGGGAGGAGGGGCGTAGGGGTGGGGGGAGGGAGGCGGCCGGTGGGGGGAGGAAGGCCGAGAGAGGTGGGGTGCTGGGTTGGGGGAGGGGAGGGAGGTCGAGAGAGGAGGGACGCTAGGGTGGGGGAGGGAGGTGGCCGGGGAGGGGATTGGAGGGAGGAGAGGGGTGACGGGTGGGGTGGCGACAGGGAGGGAGGCGGCCAGGGGAGGAGGGGGCACCGAGAGGAGGGGAGGGAGGTTGCCAGGGGAGAAGGGGGTGCCGGGGTGGAGGGAGGAAGGTAGCCAGTAGGGGGAGGGGGAGGCTGGGGAAGAAGGGGCGTTGGGGGTGTAAGGGAGGGGCCGAGGGGGAGGAGGGGCGCATGGGTGGGGGAGGAAGGCGACCGGGGAGGAGAGGGGCGCTGAGGTGGGGGATGGAGGCGGTCGGGAGGGAGGGGACTGGAGGGATGAGAGGGGCTTCGGGGTAGGGGAAGTGTGGCCGCCGGGAGGGGATTGGAGGGAGGAGAGTGGAGAGATGAGAGATTCTGAGAGAGAGAGTGGAATGGAGAGATGAGGGAGGAGAATCATTTTTCTCAGACATTCGGGAGAGCAACGTTCAAAAGATCAATGTTTGAGAGAGCAACGCTCAGAACACAAAGTTCGGGAGAGCAACGTTCAGAAGAGCAACATTCGAGAGATGATGCCTATAAATTCACCTCGCATCTCTCATTTCTTCACAAGTTATTCAATCTCTCATTTCTTCAACATCCCTCTACACTCTCCAAGTTCCTATTTCTTCAACATCCCTCTATACTCCCTATTTAATCACCATCCATCCACTATACTACCAAGGATTCGGAGTACCAAGAAGCTCCCGAGCGGTATGCAGAGGAGTTAAAACACGAAAAAGGTAGCCGGGCGACTTAGTGTAAACTCTCACCATCACTCCTCTAGTCCTCCTCCAGCTACGACTCTAGTTGATGCTTGTCGAAGCTCATCAAGTATGGGAGACTACGGCATGGATGATCGTTATATGGACGGTACATAGGGCAATCACATGCACCAAAGACTGGGAACTAGCTAAAGAGCGGCAATAGCATCAACTGGAGGATCCTGAAATCGTGCGGGCATACGCTGACCTCGAACGTATGAACGACCTAGACATTGATGAGTAGATACTATGTGCGCATATTGTTATAGTTAGTCTGTATATATATTGTTACTGTACTATTTTTCTTACTTGGGGAACCCCACTCTGGAGTGTTAAGGTTTTTAACGATGCAATAATATTGTATTTTTAAAGTATCAAGGAAATGTCATTTTTCTCGAAATATTTACATCATTGCATACCCATGTTTTTATGCAACTAATTCAATTTCAACCAGTTTTTAACGAGGTGGGTACGAGAGAAAGGAAGATGGCGGCGGCGGCCGCCTTCGTCGTGTATAGTTACTTCGGGCTGGGTGGGCTGGTACAGCACGAACGTCGGTACGATGGGCTTTGGGTCATGTTTAGGCCTGGTTGGAGGTGAGGTGAGGCGGGCCAGCACGGCACGGCACGACGAGATAACTGGGCCGAGCTGGCACGACACGAAATGGCCTGAAGTACGGTAGACCCAGGCCATGCCGGCATGGTATGAAGTAGCCCGAAGTACGGTAGGCCTGAGCCGTGGCACAGCACTGCCCAACTCTCAGCTCTAGAAGCAACCCGGCCTTTTAATCCCTTGTGGATTAATTGTGGTACACTAGACTGGTTGTTTAGTAGTATATCAACAGGTTGCTAGAAAATTATAGTACTGATTTTGCTCAGCATTTTTTGATAAAGATTTCAATAATCTACTACTTCCTTCGTGTCACAATACACATGGTTTTAACCTTCTCAACTTTTTTAAAAATATAAGTCGTTTATAATTTTGAGACATTTTTGCCCCTTTTATTCCTATTATGCCCTTGATTAATTTTATCAATAAACTATCTCTTTTTGTATGTCTATACTCTATCTCCCATGCAATTCCCACCAAACTATAATTAAAGAAGTAAGACTAAGAAAAAAATTTAAAAATAACAATGTCATTTCATCCGCTCCCCTAATTCTTAGGCCCAAATCTAAAAAGATCTGTACTGTGGCACGAGGGGTATAAACCTGTTCCCCAACTTGATCTTCTCAAAAGCAACACCATCCGTTCATTAATCCGCTTCAACAAAATGACCCAATCACCACCCATGCTACTACATGCCAAAGCACTTTAATCGGTCTCAGAGCATAGATCAGATACAATTTCTTCAGAAACAAAAGAATCATATATACAAATATGAATCAGTTAGAGTGACAATAGGCCTGTTGGTATGGCCGCAGCTTTTGACTGAATTTTTTGAATTTTAACTGTTTGCTACAAAGATTACGGAGAGATACTCGTTTGCAATTTTGATTGATATAGATGTTGGGTTTTTAATGTGTAATACAATTAACTTGTAGGCTCTGTTTTGAGAAAATACTTTATTTAAAAGTTAGGTACTATAGTAAAAACCAAAAGCCATTTTTAGAAACCGTTAAAGAATAGACCCATTAACAAAACCACTCAGATCTCAATGGTAAGTAAACACATGTATAGTGTCGCTAGAAGAAAATTAAGTACATGAACAAACCAAGACCAGCTTTCTTTTCCTTTTGCTATTCAGCAACTCTTAATACGGTACAGGAGCAGATCGAGGAAAGAGGAGGTGTGGTCTACTTTATGTTTACCAATTAGTTAATTATAGTATATATTATAGTGATTTTATTTATTATGGTTAAAATTATATATGAGTTTCTTGTATACCTTTTTATAAAGGGGCTTTTGCTCATTTGGCCCATGCATCAATATGCACTTTGCTCATTTGCCTCAGTTGTGTCACTGACACGTGGATCCTGGACCCACGTGTCAGTGAGACATCACAGGGACAAATGAGTGGGGGCAAATGAGCAATTATTCTTTTTATAAACCGTTACTATTTATAAACTAAATTTAACTAGTAGTGTGCCCGTGCTAACGCTACGATAAAATACAAAACAAGATAAAATTTGTTGATCTGCAATATATAATATTTGACGACGACGAGCGTGTTGTAAAGGCCTTACGACCTCCCAGAACTTTTTTACGACCAGTTCCATTCAATTACGACTGGTTCCGACCACTTCTGTTGCCGTACGACCACTCAGGTAGCCGTTCGACCACTCATAGACTGTCAATTGAGCAGGTACCAAAAAAAGATAAACCTTGGGTACCACAACTATAAGTCTATAATATTTCCTAGCCACAATTAGCCAATCTGGTTCAAGCGTAGATTATTAGGATAATAATAAATCGATTCGCGTGGGCTAATCGAATTGCACCTTATGACCCGTTCAACACGACCACTTTATTCGTCAGAGACACTGCCCTGGAGCTTAATCCAGGTCATCGTGCTAACCATCCACCAACACCTGCTGACAGCATTACCGAGCAAAAATTACTACTTCGTAACATTCCTAAACAGTGCTGGAATGGCTGATATTCTCCGTAACAGTCCTGAACAGTAAGATTATGGTCCCAGCAAAATGGTATCTTAATCAACCATTCTAGTGCCGTCCAGTAGAGCTACCTGCTCAGAATCTTCAGGGTAGCACTAAAAGAATTCAGAGTCCCTGAGTACATCTGAACCTCACCAACCAACCCATAGTCATCTCCACGTGAGCTGTTGCTGATTTGCAGCCTTGCAGGCTTTGCCACTAATTACCGATCGATTTGCAGCCTTGCAGGCTTTGCAGATAAAGATGCCTTCGAGTCCTTGTTCAAACTCTGAAGTCCATAGTTTCACTCGGCAATGTTCACCTCACAAGTCCAGCAGCCACGCATCAAACACCAAGAAGAAGAAAAATCACACCTACAAGGCGTTTACCTACCCGTCTTCACATGGCATAACCACCGTCAATCAAAACTGCTCAAGGGCATCGGCATCATGAGGCCAATGGGGCCACCGGCGTCGTCTTGACGGGATTCGTCGCCTGCGCATGGAGAGAGTCGTGCAGCAGGATCAGCTTCAGCCCCTTGGCAGCCGCGATCGACCTCGGGATCCTCCTCCTGGCTCCATGGCGGCTGTTGTAGTAGTTCTCCGCCAGGGCAGTCTCGTCCAAGCACGACCAAGCCGACCCTCTCGGAGCACTGGCTGTCCACATGAACCTGCTGGAGCAAGGGTTCATCAGGGTTTCGCGGAATTCCTTTGCTCCCTCGCAAACCAAGCCCTGCAACGAAACAGAAAACACCACCAGTTCGATTTGGTTGGGAATGTGCGGCTATATGTACACTGAATCTTCGGGAGAGCTGTAAAGAAGAAGAAGCCATGTTACCTCTGCCATAGCTTTGATCTTTAGTGTGATGCTGCTGGACAGAATGACGATGTTCTGGTTGCTGCTTCTCAGCTTGTTGAAAAGGAGGGCGCAATCAAGAATATGATCTTCGGTCTTTGGAGAGACGGTGTCTGTGAAACGCTTTGGGGAGAAGAACGCCATTGGGTTAAAGGTGCCAGGGGTGACTTCTCTTTCTTCATCGTTGCATTGCATTGTAGGAGTTGCAGGTGGAGTTGGTGCTACTGGCAACATATCGGATGAACTCTGAACATGAATCCACCAGCTCTCCTTTTCCATGCACTCCTCGATCCACTGGAGTATGGAGGTGGCCTTCGATGACCTTCCGAACAAACCCTCCCGCTGTTTCATGCAATCGAGCTCCCTGATCACTGACAAGACAATAAAACAAGCTTTCAGTGAAGAGAATCATAGTGGGGAATGACAGATGCAATGGAACACTTTATACACAACTGAGAATTTATAGTCTAAACAGAACATGAACTGGGCATACAAGGCCACTCGCATATCTCTGCTTAATAACAGAAAAATGATGGACAACAATGGATGCTGTATACAAGTAAGAATTTGTTCAAATGTTCATCAAGTACCGATACCTCTGAAGAGTTTCAAAGGCCCATTTCATTTGGAAGTCTTCGAACTGTGATTTTACCACTTCAGTGATGGAGCATCGTTTAGCAAGTAAAGCATGATCATGAAGAACACATACCTGCACAACTGCTTTAGGCCAACGTGCATCAACAGCTTCCATGAATTCATCTACAACGGACAAGTATTCCTCTCCTTCCAACCTAGGTTGCCTCAGTCCTAAATCTAAGGCAATACTCACTTAATAAGTTATGCTATAATGCAGGAATTTACTCCAAAACAGTAAAAGAGTTTCTATCTTTTTTGCTAAAGAAGCAGCAATAGAATTTCAAGTTAATCAAAGAATCCTCAACTGTACTTGCAAGCAAAGTTGATAAAAGACATCTTATATGAATGTTTCAGAAGTTAGTTTTAATGTATCTTACGCACATAGCTTGTCCTGAAGAAGCCTTTCATTGTTTGTTCCCACATCAAGCATTATCGGAAGAACCTACAAGCATTGATGCATTTGGATAGAGGGGTAGAGATTCAGATTTTCTTCTATTACAAATTGTAGGGTTGCTGCAATCCAGAAATAACTTTATTACTTGTTAGCCTATTTCATTCCATCATCAAAAGGTGTTATCAAGAAAGGATCTCACAAATATAAAATACAAGGGTGGCAGCAGCACAAGCCGCTCTAGCCCAGCATCCGCACCTAACAGCTTCCTCTTCTTGTTTGGGCGTTCTGAAGTGAGCATAAACCTGTCTCTTGCTCCTAGGAGCCAATTCAATGAATAGTCCGAGCCCTCTCTGTGCTCTGGTAAAACAATGTCATCGCTCCTACCTTGATCTAGTTCAATTTCCATTGGCTGCTTCTCTTGATGCAAAATCACCTCCTGCATATCTTGTTCGCAATGCTCTTCATTAGTCCCGTTGTTACTGAGCAGCTCCATATTGCCCCCAACCAAATATGAGCTCTCCTGCATATCCTGTTTGCTATGCACTGTGTTATTCCCAAACTCCTCGGCTCCTCGTTGTCCTTGCCCAAATGTGAGCTTTCATCCGCCACAGCTACATGAGATGGATCGAAATTCTCCCCTAAATCCTCGCCACTGCCCACAAATGGTATGAGCAAGCATGGATCGAGCCAGTTAGAGCTCAACAGAGGCTTCGGCACTAATGCCTCAAAATCCTCCAACGTAATCTCCCGGAAATACGGCTCCAACTGCTCCCAAAAAACCTTGGACCTAGCACTCACTCTCGGCTGCTCCACGGCAGCAGCAGCAGCTGCTGCTTCCAGCTGCTGAGCCTTCTTATGCTTCTTTCGCACGTCGCTATGTAGGGCTGCTACATTTTGCCTTTGGTTTCAGATTTTGTTAAGATCAACCCAAGTTGAGAAGGAATGAATGGAAAGAACAAAAAACTGTTAATGTGCCATTTGTTGACAGCTCAACACCTACCTAAAGCATGGACCTTAAATCCAAATATATGTCCAAAAGCGTATTCGAATCAAAAGCGACACCTAGTGAAGATTAGTTTCAGAAAAAAAAGCACTTTGCTTCTAAGTAGCTAGTGTATGCTAATAAGAAATAGACAAAACCACTATTGCAATCACTACAGATCTGTGCAAGACATCAGCATTAAATATATTCGTAAATGAATCCCAACTTCTTCAGAAAATATACCTTGAATTTTCTTATTCTTGTGTGGCGGTAAAATCTAGCCCAGCAGGCAGCAGTAAAATTGAAGGCACACTACTACTATCTAAAGGAAACATAGAGTCACATTGTAGACCAAGGAGGTTTCACAAAAATAGCATAGGAAGTAGGAATAGTAACAGTAATAGATATGAGGCTTTACCTGATTTCCCCAATAAACATTAGTACCTCACTCATGCAAGAAATGCACCATGAAAAGTAAGAAATGCCGACCAGCTGCTTGCGCACCTACAATAGACACAATATTGTTAGTAGGTGTTTTTTGGGGCGTTGACAGAGCCATAATTTAGGAAATAAACTCACATGGATAATTAAGAAGCCACATGATCCAGCAAGCACGTTAGGAAATAATTTAGCAACAATAACATACCCTCATCACACAAAAAGTCAGAAAGTTATCATTGTTGATACAACACTACTCTTGAGTTTATTCCTAAATTATTTCCAAAATGACATACCCTCAGTCTAGCTAATTGTCAGTAAGTCTAGATTGTGACTTTGTTAGTAAGTTATCACTCTGCATCGCAATAGGCAAATTAAGGTGCATTAACGTATTAATATCAAGTAACAGCAGGCAGGCAAGGAGGATTAGGAGCAGTGGAGCATCAACCCCATTTGAGGTCGCTGTCTTGAGCATCAACCCGCGCCCTGGCCCTTGCTGGCGATCTGCTCCCTGTACTCCATGAGAAGTGACCCAAAATACACCTCAAATAACATCGTACTGATTACACACGAATCATCAACATACCAATTCATCTTCCTCGATTAGGGATCCTGAGCATTAGCATTACATCGTTTTGTGACACACCATAGACATTTTTTTAAAAAAGTAGATGCACATAATCAGATGTTGTAACCATCGGAATGCCCCATCCAAGAACAGTTAGACGATGACCACACGCTGCGCGCCTGATTGACAGATCCAATCGCCAGTCCACAGAACCAGATTGTACCAAAGGGCCATCCGCTTGCGCCAGATCTAGCCCGATCAGATCCAGACCCAACCCCAGCTCGCGACGAGCAAATGGCAAGATCAAACAAACAACATGCACGGGATTGGGGAAGGCAAAAAGATCGAGGAGGACGCACCTAGCAGGTGTTACCGAACTTGTCGTACATGAAGCGGGTGATGATGCTGGTCTTGCCGACGGACTGGTCGCCCAGGAACACCAGCCTCTACTTGGCGAGGGCCGGCACGGGGGGCCATCTCCTCTCCTCCTCGTCTTCCCTTCTCCGGAATAAGACGGCGGCGAGATCGGATCAGATGTGCGGGGGCGGGTGGATCGAGAGGTGCCTGCGAGGGCTGAAGCCGTACCAGATCCGTGACGGCCGAGCGCACGTCGTTTCCCGGGCGAGGACAAGCAAAGGAGGCGATCGGCCCCGGAGACGACGCCTCAGCGGCGGCGGGGGGCACAGTGCTGGAGGGCGGGCCTACGCGGGGGAGAGGCCGCCGATCGCTGCCGTAGATCTAGGGCTTCCCCACCCGACCCCGACCATAACCGCCGCCGTGACTCCAAGCCCTCCGATGGACGGGGACGCGCGGGGCTTGCGGTGGTCGCGGCGGCGTGAAGACTCCTCACGGTGGTGGTGGCGGCGGCGAGGTGGGGAGACGGCGGGCGAGACGGAGGCGGAGGCGGCCATCAGGCGGAGGAGTTGATTGGTTTTGGGATTTGGGGGCGGATGATAAGGATCGGTGAGGAGACCGGGGGTAGTGGGCGGGAGGGGAGTCGTCGGAACGCTGTTGGGAGGGAGCGAGAGGGTCGGCCGAGGGGTCTGGGTGGAGGAGAGGGGAGGCGGTGGGGGCGGAGAAGACGGCGGCGGAGCGGGGGAGGAGGAGCAAGGGCGGAGTGCAGCGGAGGAGTAGGAGGTGGGAGGCGGCGGCGCGGTGTGGGGGGGTGGGGGCGGGGTGAGCAGCGTACGAGCGGAGGATCAGAGAGAGCGGGTGGGCCATGAGGCGATGGCGCAGGAGGAGGCGGGCGCGGGGTGGGTTCTCTGTTCAATGATGTGCATGATCCGGATGATTTTGGCCTTAGGATCTTCAATGAGTAAGAGAAGAAGGTTTGAGAAGAGATCCAGACCATTTATTTGTATGAAGTTGGATTACTTGGTACACAAATCTGGGTGAACTTAGATTAGGCATGACAGTGGGGGTGGATTTAGTAAAGAAAATTTTGGTGTATTATAGAGTAGGGTAGAAAACGCGTAAGGGCATCTGTAGTGTATGAAAAGAGGAGGTCTTAAGCCACCTTAAAGTCAACCTTATACATTACAGGGGTGACCTTAAGCAGACCCTAAGCAAAAAAAGCTTAAGGCTGGTCCTCAAGCTAAAGACCTGGTCATAAGCATTAAAATACAATTTTTCTTTATCTGCTAAGTGGGACCGTCTTAAGGCCCCTTGGGTTATATACACTATGCAGTTGGTCTTAAGGTTTAGATGGGACCCACCTTAAGACCCTTTGGGTTATATATAGGGATGAAAACGGAACGGAAATATCCCGTACCGAACCGCATCGTTTTCTACATTTGACCCGATCGAATTCGTATTTTCGGACAAATTCGAATTCGCTTCGAAATACGGAATACCAAATTCGAAAACGGAGCGGAAACGGTTTAGGCATTTTCCGACCGTTTTCTACTTTTCTACATTTTATTCGGAATATACTGTATTGTAAATTCGGTTCGAAATACGGAATACCAAATTTTTTTTTCAGATTCTAAAATGGTTGGATCAATTGTGAGTGATCTTGAGGTTGAGGCTTTGGCTAATGTTGCGGCTAAACTGAAAATTGAGGTATGTGTATGTTTATTGACTGCTTGCTCTGAAATATGCTATTGCTACATCTAATTTTAATTCACTTTGCAAACTTGTAGGAAAAGGACAAGGAGAGGGATGAGGACTCTGAGGAGGACAATGAGGAAGCAAAAGATATGGAAAGCGATCCTGACCTCATGGATGATGCTGATGAACTGTAGATGTTCTGCTAGCTGTTAATTGTTTGTTCTAGACTTGTATTGTATTTGTATTTATGTCGGCTATTGTGTTAATACTTAAGACCAAGGGTCATGCACTTGTTAATTATTATATGCACTTGAACTTGATCATGCACTTGGTAATTGTTATGTACTTGGTCACTTGTTAATTGTTATGCACTTGGTCCTACAGGTCGGTATTCCGTATTGAATTTTCGTATACCGACCGTGTTCGACATAATTCCGCTCGAATTGGTTCGTTTTCGAAATTCTCGATATTCCGTAAGTTCGCGTTCGTTTTCGTGTCCGGCTTTACCGCTTTCGCTTTCGTTTTCGTATTCAAATGTAGAAATAGAAAACGGTTGAGGAGTTTTCCGACCGTTTCCGTCCGTTTTCATCCCTAGTTATATACACTACATATGCCTTAAGGGCATATGTAGTGTATGAAAAGAGGAGGTCTTAAGCCACCTTAAGGTCAACCTTATACACTACAGGGGTGACTTTAAGCAGACCCTAAGCAAAAAAAACTTAAAGCTGGTCATCAAGCTAAAGACCTGGCCATAAGCATTAAAATACAATTTTTCTTTATCTGTCAAGTGGGACCGTCTTAAGACCCCTTGGGTTATATACACTATAGAATTGGTCTTAAGGTTTAGATGGGACCCACCTTAAAACCCTTTGGGTTATATACACTACAGATGCCCTAAGTAAAACCAGCACAAACGGCGACAGGGAGAGAGAGGGGAGGAGCTCGTCAGAAGCAAAGAACAAACCGAGGGAGCCCATCCCTCGTGATCGACAGCCGAGAAACCGAGGAAGGGAAGGGTGGGAGAAAAGAGGGAGGGAGGTGGCGCATCGACTCCAGCAGCCGGCGATCTGTCCCCTTCCGGTTGTGTGCCGGCTGGGTGGATCTTGGAGGAGGAGCGGTTTCTTGAGTACACGGAGTGTTGATGCCCACCCCCCGGGTGGTCCGGTACGAGATCTTTCACCTTCCTGCGCAAATTTTTATTCTTTGTGCGGTTTTGAGGTTCATTCTGGGCGCCTGGTGCCGGGACGGCAGGAAAGGTGGCTGCTCTGCTCGAAATCTAGTGTTTCTGTGGTTAACTGGGTGTTTAATTTCTGGCTCTGATGCAAGAAAGGAGGCTATTGTTTCTCCATTGGTAGTTTATGTGGCTTCGTGTTGCTGATTCTTGGCATTTAGGTGGCCTGTACCCCCTGATGCTGATTTGGTTTGGTAATGTAGGAGCAAAGTTGCTCGAATTGTGGACGCAACTCGCGTGCGTTTTGCACTGCTCACCACATGTACTGCTAAGCCTGTGAGAAGAGAAATGCTTGTCTGGTTGTATCGTCCTGTTCAGTTGGAAGATCGTTAATCTCTGAATGTGCTCACAGAGAGTCATTTTGCTTAGGAAGCTTACTGGAAACAACAATGTTCTTTCGCTTTGTTGTTGGACAATGTGGGTTTTCCTGGTTTTAGAAAACAAAGAACCTAGTTACCTAAAGCCAATTATTGTTCTTGTTCTGAAGAATTACAGATTTACAGTAACACTCAGATACAACATACTTGGGTTGAGTTTCTTTTGGGCTTTATGCTTATGTCTTTGGCTTTTGCTACAGTAACTAGCTTTTGAACGGTGCGTCTTTTTAAGACGAGATCTACAAGTCGATTGTATTAGACACTGTATTGACTTCAATTATAATGGCTAAAATCACATGCGACTCCTTCATACTCTCTCTCGCATCCAGTGAAGTATCGGAGAAGCTAGTTTTCTTTCCCGTATAAAACTAGCAAACCAGTCTTATTTTTTAGTAAACCCTGCCATCATGGGTCTAGACTAAGGAGTGTGCTATGGTATTACTGCTTGTAGGAAACAATCTTGAATTCATTCTTTCCTTGGAATAACTGCTTTAACTTCTGTTATTCTGCTTTCCAGGCTAGTGGTATGTAGCATCCCATAAGAGCGATCTGCACATATCTTGCTGCATTCTTCTCTTTCATAAAGTTTTAGTTGTGTTTGAATTTGCTTTTGTACAGTACTACAGTGGTTTTTACACTTCACTGTCAATTATGTGCAGGTGTTTGAGATATCCACCTTATTCTAGCTTATAGCTCGATCAGCATTGTTATTCTGCAGTACTCCCATGACAGTCGTGAGTGTATATTGGTAATTTGTAGTTACCTGGAGATCAGATGTGACAATATGCACACAAAGGGGGCATCTTCAGATGTTCTTAGAGCAAGCATTTCTAGTGCCCCTAGTACATCTAGCCATGGTTCTGCACAAGATGACTGTGATTCTTTAGGTGATGTCTATGTGTGGGGTGAAGTTGTTTGTGATAACTCTGTACGAACTGGTTCTGATAGTGTAATTAGATCAACTGGGAAGACCGATTTCCTCGTCCCAAAGCCGTTGGAATCCAGTTTGGTTCTTGATGTGTATCATGTAGATTGTGGGGTCAGTCATGCTGCATTGGTCACAGGAAATGGAGAAGTTTTTACATGGGGTGAAGATTCTGGAGGCCGCCTTGGCCATGGAACACGAGAGGATTCTGTCCACCCTCGTCTGGTCAAGTCTTTAGCAGCTTGCAGTGTCGATTTTGTTGCCTGTGGGGAGTTTCATACTTGTGCTGTGACAACAACGGGCGAACTTTATACCTGGGGAGATGGAACTCACAATGTTGGACTTCTAGGGCATGGTACTGACATAGGACACTGGATACCTAAGAGAATTTCTGGAGCACTGGAAGGTCTTCCAGTTGCTTATATTTCTTGTGGGACCTGGCATACAGCATTGATTACATCAATGGGCCAATTGTTTACCTTTGGGGATGGTTCATTTGGGGTATTAGGCCATGGAAATCTAAAGAGTGTTTCGTGTCCAAGGGAGGTAGAGTCACTATCAGGGTTGAAAACAATTGCAGTTGCATGTGGTGTATGGCACACTGCAGCTATTGTAGAGGTTATTGTCACTAAGTCCAGTTCAAGTGTGTCTGCTGGAAAGCTATTCACATGGGGAGATGGCGACAAGCATCGACTTGGTCATGGTGACAAGGAAGCACGACTTAAGCCCACTTGTGTTGCTTCGCTTATTGATTATGATTTTTACAGGGTAGCATGTGGTCACAGTCTTACTGTAGGCTTGACAACTTCTGGACAAGTGTTGAGCATGGGGGATTCTGTTTATGGTCAGCTCGGGAATCCTCATTCAGATGGAAGGCTTCCATGTTTAGTTGAAGATAAGATTGCGGGTGAACATGTTCTCCAAGTTGCTTGTGGTTCCTACCATGTTGCAGTTGTGACAAGTAGGAGTGAAGTCTTTACATGGGGAAAGGGAGCTAATGGAAGATTAGGCCATGGAGATATAGAGGATCGGAAGGTACCTACACTGGTCGAGGCATTGAGAGATAGAGCTGTTCGGCACATAGCCTGTGGTGCGAACCTCACTGCTGCTATATGCCTTCAAAAATGGGTTTCTGGAGCTGACCAATCACAATGCTCCTCATGCCGACAGCCATTTGGGTTTACTCGAAAGAGGCATAACTGCTATAATTGTGGACTTGTCCATTGTAATGCATGCACCTCACAAAAGGCTTTAAGAGCAGCATTGGCTCCTAATCCCGGGAAACCATACCGTGTTTGCGATTCTTGTTTCTTGAAATTGAAGAATTCTTCAGACTCTAATTCAGCTAATAAGAGGAAAGACATTGTACCCCACCTTTCAGGTGAAAGCAATGGTGATACCAAAGTAGCGAAAGCCATCTTGCCTAGTAATATGGATATGATTAGAAGTTTGGATAATAAGGCAGCAAGACAAGGAAAGAAAACTGATGCATTGTCATTTCTCCGGACTGCTCAAGTTAGTTCACTACTGCAGCTGAGAGATATTGCTTTATATGGTGGCATTGATCTGAACAGATCAGTTACGAGAGCAGTGCGTACATCAGCAGCTCGGTCAGTAACCACTTCAAGAGCTGTTTCCCCTTTCTCTCGCAAGTCTAGTCCACCACGTTCTACCACACCAGTTCCAACAACTCATGGTCTTTCTTTCTCAAAAAGTGCTACTGATAATCTGGTGAAAACAAATGAGCTCTTAAATCAGGAAGTTGAAAGGCTTCATGCGCAGGTATGTAGTTCTCTTATTCAGCAGAACTTTGCTTGGGTGTTTATTATGTCGGAAGGAATTTAGCACTTTTATCTTTGTAGGTTGATAACTTGAGACATCGCTGTGAACATCAAGAACTTGAGCTGCATAAATCAGCCAAGAAAGTACAAGAGGCCATGACACTGGTTGCAGAGGAATCTGCGAAATCTAAAGCTGCAAAAGAAGTTATAAAATCTCTAACAGCACAGGTATTAGCAAATTGACCTGAGCTGCATTATTCACCAGATTGTTTTCTTAACAAATTCATTGATTTAATTCTCTTGGTTTCTATGATACTGTATTGAGTCAACACATTGGCATAACCGATATACTAGTCATGCATTACAGTATATGTTCAACTTTTACGTAACTTTGCTTTTCCCTACAACAGAAAATCTTTCATGGTTGAGCACAGGGAGATATGCATGCTAAGCTTCTGGTGGTTTAGATTTCCCATGAATATTTTGTATTTGGAAGTACTTTGCAGGCAATGCATCTTCAAGATTTCTTGTGATTGAATTCCTTTCTTTCTAGACAAGCACTCCCAAATGTGTGATTGCTGCTTTTTTATATCCCAGCACGATCATCTTGGCTTCTTTCCTACATAGAACCAATTAAAAATATTTGTTAAGAAAAAAATGGCCTTCTACATCTCAGAAAAAAAACAAGATCAGGGTACCTTTGTTTCATCAGAAATAGTTGTTAAATCCTTATTTATTATGTGTCTTTTCTCTGACTTATGTAGCTGAAGGATATGGCTGAGAGATTACCACTGGAACAGGGTGCTTATGATGGCTATGAGGCAAAGCAAGTTCACGTTCCAAATGGTATCGAGCCACATGTTGCAATCTACTCTAGCTTGAATGGAATTCACCAGCCACGGATCGAGTTGCTCAATGCTTCAAATGCACATAGCCCAAACGCTGGACGACCATCACATTCAAATGGAATCTCAAGTCAACATAAATTAATGGGTAATGTTAGTGAAACTAGCGAAGGCAGCACTCACAGGCATAGAATTACCAGTCCTTGCGAGTTGGATCTTCCTCATCGAAGAGCACGCAGCAATAGTGATGAGATGCTGGCTGCAAGTAATAGAGTGGATGATAATGTCAGCATAGATGCTAGGTCCCTTCAAAATGGTGAGGATGGCTACAAGCCTCGAGGCACAGTATCAATATCCAGCAACCAAGTTCAAGCTGAGTGGATTGAACAGTATGAACCAGGTGTATACATAACACTCACGACCCTCTGTGATGGGACTCGGGGTCTGAAGAGGGTTCGCTTCAGGTGAATTAACTTCTGTTCTATCTTGTTTGCTTAACTATGCCCTTGTTTAGATTTTTTTTTCACGTACAAGTCATAAAACATTGATGATTGCAATCTGAGTTGGTTGATCACAATAGGTATTCTGCATGTCACTTTACCACCCAGGCAGCCTGCAGTAGCTGGGTTGAACGTTTTTTTAGTGTTTTGGCATATTCCAGAACACAAAATTTCCACACTAAACATTATTAGAAAAATGAAAGACTGCATTGTTACCTGATTCAGCTGCCAAATTAGCGCTTTTGTTTTAATGTGTATCTGAGAGTAGTGCTATATATATATACCCATCCTGAGTTACTACTATATTGACTAACAAGCCAACATTTGTTAGCAACATCTAATCTATCTTGATTCGTTGCCTCATCTAAAATTTCTTGTTTACAGTCGAAGACGCTTTGGGGAGCATCAGGCTGAAAATTGGTGGAATGAGAACCGTGAAAAAGTGTACGAGAGATACAACGTGAGGAGCTCTGAACGAGTGTCATCAGCAGCCTCGACCCGGTCTGCCTATTAACCTGAGGATGACATGCGAAATGTTGGCACCTGTTTTCACAAAGGAAAAATTGCAAGATTCCAAGACCGCCAGCAGCAAATTATGAAGCGAGGCACAAAATTAAAGTCATACCGAGAGATGCCATATGCCATCGCTACAATAAAGCGCTTCGATTTTTATAGTCTTTTGATACTGTAATATTGATAGGATGATGGTCAACTTTTTTTGCTCTAACATGGGCCTGTCTCAGTTTAATGTACATAGAAGGATGAAACAAGATGTATCTCAGGGGAAGGGGAACGGTGTGTCAAGGCATGGTTCCTTTACCCTGTTAGAGCATCTCCACTTTTTCTCCAAATTAGATGACCCAAGGAAAAAAAAACACCCCCCAACAGCTCTTTTATCCTGTTATCTATTTTGCAGTGGAGCCGAATTCCACCGTCTCGCTCGCGAAACCTGGCGAGGCATCGCGGCTCGCTAGCTGCTTTCCTCCCGCTCATTTTTCCATTTTCCCGCGCTAGTCGGTCGTCTTCCCACGCGGAATCCCTCCCTCTCGCGCCCCCTCCCGCGCGGACCTCCCCCACGTCGAAGCCTTCCGCGGCGCCCTTTCCCCCCTCCCCCCTGCGGGCGCAGGATTGGAGGCGCCCGCACGCCTCTGCGTGGTCCCGGCGGCGCCTGGCCCTCCCTGCGCGCCCGGCGGTGCCAGGCCGGCCCCGCAAGCTCCCGGCGAGTCGCATCCCATTCTTCGTTTGCTCCACTGACATTCGTTTGCTCCGCAAGCTTGTGATGTGTAAAACACTATAGTACAGACCAATATAAACGACACATATATTTTGCCCTTTATCTAAGTAAGTGCCTTGGAATGCTTTTCGAGGGCACATAGATAACCACGACAGTTATATGTGCCTTTATTTCCTAATGAAAGCCGGCACATGCTATGTGCCACGATGACAATTCACGGCACATATATGTGCCCCTGTATTCAAAGATAGCTAAAATAGAGAGTCTGCTAGAGTTGGAGGAACAAAATATAAAAAAAAGGGTTGGGATGACTCTTCAAAATACATTATGGGTGTCTCTATTTTAACAAGACTCTTGGAGTTGCTCTTATAGGCCAGTAGGCAGTTTAGGTGATTTTTTTTGTTCTTATTTTTTTTACGCATATGCATATGCTTGTTTGAGACTTATAGTAACTTGGTGATCGGTTCGGCTGAAAAGCTCATGGCTGAAAACACTGTAGCTGACTGAAAAAATACTGTAGCTGACAGAGGCTTATTTAGCATAATTAAATTTAAAAAATTTAAAAATATAAAAAATATGTTAGCCCATTACGTATACTACAAACAAATACGGGAAAAAAGAACCGGCAAAAAAGCTCAATAAAAAGCCAAAAGTTCAGAAAAAGACGAAACTTATGAATAGTGAAAAATAAGCCAGAAGCCGAAGCCGAGTTGATCATGGCCGTTTTTGCAAATTTGTGCAAGTGTTGTCATTTTTGTGTCACGCAAGACCTGGTCCTCAATGTTCAAAGCTGTTGTTGTCAATTCCTGGACTTCATTCAGGTCGCTATTCAAGAACACATTGGTATTTCTTGGAACACACCATCATGCACGTGGATTCCTTGGTGCATCTGGAATGGGTATAGACCATGCATTTACCTGTAGCTAACAATTTTGTGAGATTTTGAAAACTTGTACGAGCACTTTTAGTGGTATTTGCAACATTTTTTTAATTCACCAAAGTGCTAATTTTCAGCTGATATGTTACCTCACCGGGTGGTAAAAAACTAGATGAGCACTTTATCATGCATCCTTCCCAAACACACATGCTGAGAAGCCTTAGGCAAGCGGGAGTGTATAGTTACCATCTGAATATTTTCTTCCTAATTATCATCCAAATTTGTGACTTTTAAATTAGAGATCAAATGGCCTATTATTTTTAAAGGGGAGAGATTTTTTTTCAAGGGGGTAGAAGTCAAGGAGAGGAGGGAGAATTCATGGCCATTAGATCTCTAATCTAATGGTTATAAATTTGGATGATAGTTAGGAAAAAATATCCGGACGACGTTTAACAAAATCCCAAGCAAAAAAACAAACCGTGTCATCACCAGCAGGCTCAAGCTGTGGTGCTTGAAATTGGATGTTCCCACAGCAAGCTGGTCTTGTTGGCATATCTCTCGTACTTGTTGGTTTCGCATGGATGCTGAGGTAACTTCATGGAGCCAATAAAAGAAAAGGGCATACTATAGGATTATTATCCAGAACAAGATGTGGCTTACAAGAACCAAATGCTAGGATTGATTGATTCCTTATTTATTGGATAGGTTTTTTTTGCTATGGCTTATATCTTAAAATTTTGAATTATAGTTATTTGCGAAAGGCAGTACGTAAAGAAAAATAGTTGTATGTAGTGGTTCGTCTCAAATAGTTATATGTAGTAGGTGTCCTACTAAGGACACCTGTCATGTCTTCGGTGGCCTCAAGCATATTCCCTACGGCTGTACTATTCTACTTCGAGCTCTTTTCTCCTCTACTTCCGTACGCAAAGCTTCTATTCATACAAATGCATGCACATATACACATTATACGTGTTCAATGTCCTCTTTTCCCTTGTCGGTCGCTCATCTTCTTTGATGTTCCCAACTCAATGCTAGGCTTCCTCACTAACCGCGGCTACCTCCCATCTTCAACGAGGCTAACATGTCTTCTTTAGTCGTTGTCTAACGATATGGAGAATCTTCTTGTCATCGCCGGTAACATCATGTCCCTTACCAGCAATAATAACATGTAATAATAATAGATAGATAGATAACTACGATAGCATTGTTTTTTCGATTATAGCTGATAGTTTTTTGCTGTGCCTGATGGTCTTTATCTATACTTTTTGAGACGACGGTGGACGATGGAGATGCTGACATGAACGGTGTATACAGTTTTAAGCTCAATAAACCGTTTGAAGAAGTGATTTTGAAAAAGCAATCCTGTTTATTTCCAGAAGAATAGGGCGTTTTAGACGATGGATCAAAAAGGTTGACCAAGGAAAAAGGTTTGACTCGGATTTGGCCTGGTGCCATATATACGTACGGTACGTGCCGCGGCCTCGAGGCCCCGGCTGGATCGATCGAAGGCTGCGCCTACTTTATCTCCGCCGCCGACTACTCCCTCCCACCCCCCTCCGTCGCCGCGGCCGGCCACCGCCTCCGCCCCTCCTCGTCGCGCCGGGCTCGCACCAAGCGCCAAGCCCTCCCGCTCCAATCGGCCGGGCCCCCACCTGCGCTCGCAGCATTTGATGCGGGCCACCCAGCCCTAAGCCGCCGCCCCGTCTCCCATGGCCGGGGCCTTTCGCGAGGGCAGCGCGCAGCTCGCCGGCTCGGCGGACGCGGCGGCTCCTCCTCCGACTCCTACTCCGGCGCTCGCGCAGTACCTCTCTCTGGACCCGCTCGCCTTGGGGGAGCCCAGGCACTCGCGCCACGGCGAGCTCAGGAGGGCGCTCCAAGCGGAGGACCAGCCCGAAGCGCTCAAGCGGATCCGCGCCAGCGTCGCTGAGTCCTCGGGCAAGGCCAGGTACTGTAATTTACTACTGCTAGTCCTTCTTGCAATGGTGTCAGTGCCACATTGCTAGTTAATTAAGCTCTGCTGCTGCTGCTGCTGCCGCCTCGGGTAGGGAGAAGGTGAGGTCGCTGCAGGACGCCATCCAGAAGCTCGACAGGTACAAGAACATCGTCACCCGGAAGCGCCTGAGAAGTGATTCCGGGCCTGAGAAGCTCGGGGGAGGCTCCTCGGGTGCTTTGAGGATCGGAGCTCAGAACAACTCTGCGGTCATGAGCAAGCGCGTGCGGTCGTCGCTGGCAGATGGACGGGTTTGTGCTCAGTCGATTCGCTTTGTTCATTATTTTGGTTTAATTCTGTTGTATGCTTGTTTGAGCTAATGTTGTGTATTTAGGACTGACTCAACTTCAATGATATAGTCATATTGTGTCGGCTAGTCATTGTGCTCATTGATTCCCCTGGGAGTTTGAAATTTATGAGTTAACGAAGTTTTAGCCTTTACACTTCTCAACATCTTTAGTTGGCTATGACCTGAACGAGATTTCCTAACTACGCAATAGTGTTGATATTGTGAAACGTAGGAGTTCACAAAGTTTTAGTCTTTTCGATTCTCAACTTCCTTATAACTAGTTATAGCTTAACAACTGTTCCTGGTTTTGCTAGACTGCTTGTTCCTGCCATCTGCCCTACTCTTGTTTTTTTGGCTACTTATAGGTGGGAACCAGTAAGAATGTAAGATTCAAACAACTTTCTGAGTTTGTAAGTTGAGTCATGGGCAGTTTGAAAACAATAAACAGCCAGCTACCACCCAGTTTTGTGCTGGTCTTTAAAGAAAACTATACAGTACTAGGGTGTGAAGATGATGGTTTTGGTTTAATTCCCCACTGAAACAGCCTATGTTCCCTCTCGGACCATTCAATCTCTGCAGCCAATTTGATCATTTCATGGTCCAATTGCAGGATTCAAATATGAACCGATCCCAAAACTTGCTGGTTTCTTAAGAATTAGCCTGGTCTGCGATTCCTAGTTCCCGGTGCTAACTTGGCAGTTACCTCTGGGATTTGGAAATTGTAACTCTGGCTGAACTTGTTTCAATGTCTGCTGTGTTTTTGTATAACTTCTATAACAGATTTACTAATTACTATCATTATGTTTTCATATTCCTTATAAGTTTCTTGTGCTACCATTTGCGATATTTAAAACTTCTTTCGTTATTTCTCCATATTTCAGTTGGAAGGACGTGGTAGTGTTCCTACAAGGCAAGGTCCTTTGGTTAATAATGATAAAAGTTCACCTTTGGACAAGGAAAAGAGTTGTGCAAGAACATCTGGTACAGGATCAGGGCTTTCTGAAGAAAAATTACGGGGCTTATCTACTGGAGGTGAAGGGTGGGAGAAAAAGTTGAAACGCAAGCGCTCTGTTGGAACAATGCTCAACAGAGGCAATGATGCTGATCGAGATGTCAAACCCCTGGGTCAACATAAGCCAGCCAATGAAGCACGCCCGCGGTCTAGTGATGGCCTTGCATATAGGTAAACTGTTTGCTTACCATCAATTTTGTTGCTTAAAGTCGGATTTAGTTTTTTTTGTGAATCACAGTAAACCTTCTCTCAGATGATTAGGTCTAGGTATCATTCTGAATTAAAGCTCATAATCTTGAAACAACTCAAACATTAGAAAGAAAGATAAATGTGATATCTTGACTAGTCGAGCGTCATACACATTGCACTTAACTTGAATTAGGGAGTGAGGGCTGACATGCACTGTCTTGAAAAGTCCAACATCACGAGAGAGTTGAATGGTATTATTATATATGTCCATCATCACAAAATTGACGTTTGACATTTTTCAGCTCTTGTTTGGGCTGAGCTGCTGTTTATTGCTTTGATCCACAGATTTTCATTAGCTTGCAGTCGGATTTATACTGTTTACATATTCTATTTGAATCCTTTTCCAGCACTATATGCGGAAATCTGTTCTGTCAGCACATCGTCACTTCCTGCAGGTTAGATGGTTAGAACTCACCCTTATTAGTTCTTATATTACAGACATGGAGCTTCTGCCGGAGCAGTAGCAGGTAGTAAGATGGATGGCAGTTCTCAGCAGAATAACATTGGGTCCCGTATTTTATCCAAGACAGATGTGGATTATGCCACTCTGCCAAATGAAAGAAGAGAGCGGCATGCTGGAATTGAAAAGGAACGGGCTATGGTAAAAGGAAACAAGTAAGCATAGTGCATTACTTTATTCTCATGCATAAAGAACTTCTCTCCTCCTGATGATTTAGATTTTGTCTTCGTTACATATATCTGAATGAGTAGCACAACATTATCAGTCTTTTGATCATCTGCTGCAACTCTGTATATATAGAGCGCATACTTCCAAGGATATGCAAACTGGAAGCTTAAGTCCCTTGCCCAAGGCTAAAGCATGCAGGGCACCAAGAACCAGTTCACTTGTCATGGGTTCATCTTCTAGCTTCCAGCGTGCAGCTGGTGGAAACGATGAATGGGAAGAAACACCTTACTCAAATAAAGCCTCACCTTTGGGAGGCATGACCAACCGCAAACGTTCCACACATTCAAATGCTTCATCACCTCCTATTGCTTGGGTTGGTCAGCGTCCACAGAAAATGTCACGGACAAGAAGAGCAAATGTTGTTTCTCCAGTCTCAAATTTTGATGAAGTCTTATCTGAAGGATCACCACTTGATACTGCTGCTAAATCAGCACCTGTAGAACCCTGTGGTGTTTTGCTTACAAAAAATGTTACTAGTCATACACAAACAGTAACTAAAATGGATAACATCTCATCTCCTGCTGGATTGTCGGAAAGTGAGGGATCGGCTGCTACCGAAAGCAAGGCTAAGGAGAAAGTTACGAATAGTGGTGAGGTGGAGAATGAGGGTGCAAATGCAGTCCATAATGCAACAGGGTTAATTTTTTTATCAAATAAAAATAGGATTCCTTTGAAAGAAGAACTTGAAGATGGTGGTGTACGTCGTCAAGGGAGGAGTGGAAGAGGTACTGTGCATGTTAAAGGGTGTTCTTCCATATCAAAAGAAAAACTGGACGCTACAGAAACAAGAAAGCCACTAAGAGGTGGAAGGCCTGGACTTGAAAAGAATGAAAGGTACTTAATGTTTCCTTTGTAAGGATTGGTGGATTTTACTTTGTTACTATGATACGGATTTGATCATCTAAACATCGGTGCAGTAAGGTGGGGCGCCCCCCGATGAAGAAAGCTTCTGACGTCAAAGCTTCATCCTGTTACACACAGGCTCTTAATTGTGAGTCTACTGATATAGCAGGTTTTCTGAAAGATACTTCACCTTTGTACCCTGCCCATTTTGGTTAAATTTTGCAACCCCCCCCCCCCCCCCCCAAAATGAGTTTCTATATCTTAATAACTAGCTGTGCATTGTAGGTGAAGCAGAAGATGACCGAGAGGAACTTTTAGCTGCTGCAAACGCTGCTCGCAGCGCTATCGGTGCATATACTGTCTTATCTGATTTTTCCTGGTGAGATCTGTCAGCATCTGTTTGGGTTGATGCTTTATAACTTTCTTATTCTTTTTCTGCAGTTGGTGCATACTCCGGGCCTTTTTGGAAGAAAATGGAACCAATGCTAACTTTTATAAGCTCTGAAAATTTAGCTTTCTTAAAACACCAGGTTGGTGCCCATTATGTTTAGATATGTCATGATTGACTGCACTTGCTTCCTTGTTGGGTTGGGATGGATTCTTACTTATTGGAATCTGTGGTCAGATTAACCTTGTTGAAGAGCTTGAGATGAGCATGTCCTGCATGCCTGATGGTGAACATAATGTGATAGCATCCACTGAATACAGCGGACCGCAAACGATGGTATGTGATTTATTTTTGCACTGTGATTTGTGAGTCATCCCAGCCAAAAAAAACCCTCCACCCCTCCCTCTTTCATGAAATTTATCTTTATGAAACTCATCGACTATATGTCCTTGTTTCACGTGTCCCGAAAAACTGCAGGAGGAGCTTTCGTCTCAGGTTATGGCTCCATCTAATTCTTCTCTCTTACCTGAGCAAAGCAAAACCAATGGAGTTGGAACGAAAGGACCTATTGACTGTTTTTCTCCTAGTGAGGAAAACTGCAGCACTGGACCACAAAAGGTAGAAGCCGTCAAATGGTTTCACGAGATGGTCCCAATGGCACACAGACTCCTTTCAGCTTTAATTATGGAAGATGACTTCTCTGACTCCAATGGTGTGCAAAGAGATATACTTGTCGAATTTTCAAATAGCCACATTCCTTACACTGCCAACAGATACCTAGAAAATGAACTTCAAGCCAGTGCCATAACATCTAATTTTGGGTTGAGTGTGGATTTCACGCACTCAAACAATACTTCAGTGGTACATCAGAGCCTGTGCAATGGATACACAGCTTCCAGCAATTTCATCAGCTCAAATAGTCAAAATTCGGTTCATGGTGAGAATTTGTCAGATGGAGTCAATTTTGCTGTATACCCAGAAAATGGCCCTTTGCATGAGTTGATACCACAGATTTCACGGCAATGTGAAAATCCAGGAAGTTTATTTCCTTCACCTCCATATGAATATCAGTATGGGCAGATGTCTGTGAATGATAAGGTTTTGATTGAGCTGCAAAGTATTGGGATTTGTCCAGAGACAGTGGTATGATCCCTTAAACTCTGCATTTGTGAACAGTTAGTGCATTTGAAAACTTCAGTGTTGCTTTATGTAGTTTTTTTTATAAGTTTGTATGCCTAGAAATCAGGAAACATGTCACATAGAAAAAACATCACAATGACAAAATTTAAACAATCTGGTGTGTTTCTTGGATGGAGTTGGTAGGGAATTATCTTTGGTTGAAATGTTATCCTGGCGTACGAGGTTTATATTCCTTCTGCAAACATAAAACTATTTTTCTTGGACACTGATGAACCTCATACATGGATAAGGGTTACAATTGGGGAGCTGCGTCATAGGTTTGATATTTGTTATAGTTTAATATATTTTGTAAAGTAGTTTCCAACACAGATGATTGCTGAAAGTACTTGAGATCTGTATCAAAAGTGCCTATATATTGGTAGTTGTAATATGCAGTAGCTATATTTTGTGGCAGCTATCCATGCTAAGAGGGAAAATATCCCATAGGCATGTACTTAGTGCAAACAATCTTTTTATTTCCGATATTTGATGTCATTTTCTGCGTGTTCCAATCTTTATATTGTCCCTTGCAAAAGTCTGTTGAAGTTTATGTAACAACCTGACAATTTCAGAATTTATTCTAGTAAATCCCCCTTCTTTTACATTCTAGTTGTGATTCTTGCCTAATGTTTGAAATACTACCCTTTTCAGCCAAAGCTAGATGACGGAGAGGACGAGGACATCAATAAAATGATTTCACAGTTGAGGAAAAGGCTGCATGATCAGGTTACATGAGCAATCATTCCTAATAACATGTGTTGAAATTTCTGTTCAAGAAAACATGCCTCCAATTTTGATGGAACCTGGATGCTTACCTTATTACTCTATGTACTCTTTTCAATGTGTTAATGTGATTGCATCAGATCCTTTTGAACTATTACAATCGTTATCATGTTTTTGAAACTTGGTTTTTGGTGTAAGGACTTTTCAGATATTTTTGAAGCACTTTATGTGAGCATGTATAAAGTTGTCCTTGCCCATCTGGCATCAACATGTGCTAGTAACTATAGGGGCCGTGGGAGCTATGCATTGAAGTGACATCCATTGGCAATTTGGCATGGACAAATACAGATTAACAAAGCACCATTAGTTATTTTCCATGGCGAAACTGTTTTTTTGTACCCTTCTTCATAATTGTATATATATAGTATAAATAGCAGGGGCACCATAGTGTCCAGGCTCTATGATTGAGACTAGTTCTCATTTGATGCATTCCTGTGACGCATTTTCTTACCTTTACATACATATATTCTGGAAGATGAAATTAGTTTCTCACTAGGCTTTCATCCATGTATATCAAAATAATATCATTCTTACTTTGCAGGTGAAGCAAAAGAAATGCAAATTACGTAAGTTAGATAAAGCAATTCAAGATACAAAAAGTATCGAGGAGAGGTATTGATGGATTTATATTTCTGGATTAGATCTTAAATGCTAGTGCATAAAGTTACTTCAGTGGCTAACTTTAGTATTTGCCTGACAGGAGCTTGGAGCAACATGCAATGAACAAACTGGTTGAAAGGGCGTACAGAAAACTTAAGGTAGTTGAGAATCCTCTTTACATGATTGCTTTTCTTATATCGATGCAAATACCTTATGAGATTATAATTTTCCTGCTCTTGTAAATTATAGTTTTTCTTATAGTTATGCAAAGTTTATTTATTGAGGCCATAGAGATTATTCATTCTTCCTTTGTGAGCGCTTTAACTTGATAATGGATTTTTTTTAAAAAAAATGGTGAAATCATTGTAGGAGCAGTAGCTCTTTTTCTTTTTTTAATATTGAAAGGTCAGCCCATGTTGGATGATGTATGCCCTTTAATCTTAATAATTTTGTTTTGGCCAAAAAAAAGTTATGCAGATGAACGTGGATTAACCTGGATGGATACTGATTGTATCTCTTTATGGTGTATAGGGTGGGCGAGTTGGTTCTAGTCACAAGGCTGGTGTCAGTAAGTCTGCCAATAAGGCTGCAAAACAGCTTGCATTGGCCTTTGCCAAGCGTACTCTTGCCCGATGCCAGAAATTCGAGGAAACAAAGAAAAGCTGCTTCAGTGAGCCTTCTCTTTGGAGTGTGTTATCTATGCCCTTGCCAAGCAGCGATGAAGGTAATACACGTCCAACTATTTGTAAGAGAGAAAATTCCATTTTTGTTTGTTAACTTGAAAGAGGACTGTAATGTGCACTTTTTCCCCCATCGAATCATTTTTTAGCCATATCATAATTTCCTGCCTCCTTTCCTTGTGGTCTTAGGTGTAGAGAGGATGAAGCTTCAAAAGCTCGACAGAAGTCCATTGGATCAAGGTAACTCTTGCCGTCTTCATGAAACCCTTGGTAAACATGATTTATGCCTCAACTAGGGAGACACTAAGATGTGCTACTTGGTGATGTTAGACGCCCACTCCTGCTTCACAAGCTATTTCAACCATTTCTTATCCTTTACCAGGGGGCACAAAATGGAAAAAGAGTGACAGGGAAAGGGATCACAACAGAGATGCGTCTGCAAAGGGTTCTGGTTTGAAATCAGGGCGTCATTCATCAGGCAGTGGGAGGAGCGGTGAACGTAAAAATAAGACAAAGCCAAAGCAAAAGCTGGCACAGCTATCAACTTCTGGAAATGTTCTTGGTAGAGTCGTGGAGTCGTTTCCAACACCGGCAACGCAGGAGCCCCCTGAACCAGCAGGTCCTTCAAGTGCTAAAATTATCCAGCAGCCAAGAAACACTCCTGGGAACGCTGCTCAGCGATCTACCGATGCTGCGCTGACAAACTTGCCTGGATTAGACGATATATTAGGTGTTCCAGGAGGGCTTGATGGGCAGGGCAATGATATCAGTTCTTGGTTCACTGATGGTCTTGATGATCCATTAGACATTGATCTTTCGGGAGCCCTAGAAATCCCAGATGACGACCTTACTCAGCTGGGATTCATATAAAACCAACCAATTGTTTATCCTGTGCATATGTGGGAGTCTGGATCTGATGTTAGGTTTCCCTGAACATTGTAGAGATAATCGGTTGGTCTCTGCCTCTTAATTTGGTAGAGCTTGTAAGTGGTAGAGCATTTGACTGCGGATGAGGAGGTACTCGATTAATTCTTGTAGTAAGAATGGCATGGCAATGGTGCTAATGCCTAATGGCATCTAGCTTGTCTTTTGTTTCCTCGTAATTCTCTGCCGCGATTTATGAGCGTGCGCATTTGAGCTCGGTTCGTTGCTAGCTGGGAGACGTTCTTGTAGCTCCACTGCTGTGTACAACATTTTTCCTTTCTATCTGCCAATGAGGCTGGGATGTACGTAAGGTCCTAGTCTTCGGTTTGGATCGCATAGGTTTTGTAGGAATAGAAAATTAAGCTGAGTGCTAATATAAAATGTCCTGCAAAATTATTGCCTTCCCAACAGTATGACAGCCGTGATTGTAGCTTCGTTCTCCTGACGGCAGCCTGCTGGTACTTGAAAAACGAATGCTACATGCGTCATCTGCAAAAGAAGAGAATAGTTCTAATCTAGAACAGGAGAGGGGGAAAGGAAGCTATACAGGGTAGAATTTATCACCTCAGAGTCTGTTCTGTGCCTGAAATCTCCACCAAACCAATACATGTAGACTTTGGTTTGTGCACAGGGAACCCCTTGGGCAGATCAGACAACAAAGGTTCTGCAATGTCTAATAAATGCTGGTCGTTCACGCCTGATGCTACTAAAACCAAGCGGTCAGCAGTATAGTTTTCCTGTTGCAATATTAAACATTGTTATCTATTGTTTACTTAGCATTAATTGTGGAGATGTACAAAGAAGAGAACATTAATCTTTGAGATGCATACTAAACCATTTTGCAGCCAAAATGTCTTCAGACCATTAGGATCTAGCCATTATGGTTGTAAAGGTCTAGAATGGAAGATTGCGATGAAGCTGTACTCTACAAATAATGCACTGGACCTTAGCCTACCAATTTCAGAGCAATTCAAAACTGAAAAAAAAATGTTTGTGGTTGTTGATTTCATATTAGTATAGGTATCAATGGACTGACCAAAACTAGGAAGGTACACAAACACAGCATCGTCTACATGATGAATGTTGAAGTCAAATGCGGACACGAGATTAAGGAAAAATAGAACCGTACAATGTAGAACCTGCAAATGACACTACGATCAATTCTCCCAAGAGCTCCGCGTAGCTCCTCCTCCTTCCTCTGCCGCCTAGTCTGCAAGGCCATCTCCTCACGGACATGGAGCCGCGGCAATAGAGGTAGTACTACTCCACTTGCTCATGTAGCTGCAGAGGAAAACATAAACAGGGAAGAGGAGCATCCAATAAACACATTGACAGCGCAGGAAGAGGAGAAGAAAACCTCTCTTTCTTCACCTTTGTGAGCAAACACGGTGGTTCGCCGTCACCGGCGCCGGCGCGCGCCGTTTGCTCCGTCTGCTTGGTGTTTTTTTGGGAAGGATCGTTTTTTTGGGAAGCAGGCCTCAAGTGAGGGTTCTTTGTTTTCATCCTGGCCTAATTTTTTTTTATCTATATTAGGGTCCCATTTTTTTTAACAAAATACTTTTTCTCTGTTTTCACTTCCATTCCAATGGTACTGCACTTAACGCAGATCATGAAAATTCGTCTAAAAGAAGAGAAAATGATTCACGAGAGAGTGTGAATGAGATGCAAGAAAGCAGCAAAAAAGCACAATGCATGTGGTGAATATGAAACAGATGATGATGACATGGTTACTGAATCTACAACCAAGGACGCACGCACGAGAGAAAAATGGTTCATCATCCCAAGCGTCAGTCAGTTAACAAAAGAGAATGAGCAGTTAGGTTTGATAAATCATTTGCCATTTACACGAGTGCAGCGTCGTTATTACACCAACACCAATCTCTACATGCCGTCATTCAGTTTCAACCTGATGGCAGCATTATTGCGTGTAGTATCGAAACCAATAGGTTGGATCAACAGGTTCGGTAGATGCGTACTCTAGTCTGTCACCTCTAAAGCACGCCACTGACTTCACCGTCGTGGCTGCCTGGCTCATCCCTGCACCTTCAACCACTACTTCCGTATAAACTACAGCTACAATCTTTGTGTTCTACGTCAAATTTCTGACAAGAATTTTTCCAAGAATAGTGAGATCGCCAACGTGTACTTTCCACAAACAATAGCTGCCTTGTACGTCGCGACGGCAGCCTGTCTGGTATGAACAAGCAGCAGCATCTCCCCTATCAGTCAGCTCTCAGCTGACGGCGAGTTTGATGCCAAGAAATCCTAACCCGGTGGCATCAATCACTGCTGGATCTCGCACAGCTCCCAGTTTCCTTCGCCGTCGATGAGCTTCAGCTCCAAGGAATGGAAGGGAATAAGAGCAGGCCGCTGTAAACAGGGAAAGGTTTCAGCAACACTAGAAATTGACATGTCTGACACCAAGCGTAGTTTTTCGTTAGGATGCAGAGGCTTCAGCAAAGAACGTGTTCACTGGGAAGAAAACAGGGATCACCCCAGATATTTTACGCTAGCACGGGAATTATATGAATACTTACTTGCGAGGAAGTGATCACAGTTATACCCATGTTAGTTGCTAGCCTGTACAAATGCTCTTCAACATCAACACTTGTAGCACTGCAATGAAGTATGCCATTTAGGACCCACGGTAATTGATCAGCGAATCAAAATCAAAATGACAAAAGAGCGCTATGGCACAATGCATACTTTGTGCACTCGTCGAGGATACCAAATTTAGGATGGTGGAAGAACAAACGAGCCTGGAATGAAACAGTAACTCCCACTTTAATCAAAAGATATTAAGAGACAGATCCATAGAAAATGAAAGCCAAGGGAACAAAAAGTGATTTTTGCAGTTAACACAGCTTGAAGTGAAGTTAACACTGACCATCCCAAGCCTCTGCTGTTCTCCCAACGATAAAACATCTTCCCAGTTTGGAGTAGAGTCCCATCCTTCTCTGTCTAGAAGATAGACCAACCGAACATTCACAAGAATTGTCTTCAGGTGATCATCCAGCAGCTCAGAAGCACAAGACCTGTCACCTACATTACCATAGAGCTTCCAGTTACAAGGGGAAGAAACATATAGCTTACTACTTATGATACACGGTTCAAATATACAGTTCTTATTAATTCAATAATCCAATATACAGATATTCCATAAAGTAAGTGGCACCTACCAGCTTTGCATAATGAGAGAATTTTCATTTCTGCTTCCTCCCTTGATAGAGGGTATATGATCTGATCTCTCAGAGTACCCAGGCTGGTATATGGACGCTGAGGAACATGAAACATCCCTTCAGAGGGCTTGGTAACTCTCCCAGAAAAGGTGGGCCATAAATCTCTGAGCACCCTAAAAACAGAACTCTTTCCACTACCATTGGGGCCTACAGAAAATCAAGGTAAACATAAACATGTCAACATAATTTCACGGCTGAATAAAAGATAAATAAAGGTTGCCTGCAGAGTGCAGACAGACCACATACCAGTCAGGAGAAGGCTTTTCCCTTGTACCACATTGCATGACAGCTTGCTAGCCAAAAGCTTCTGCGATGGTGTTACAATGTCCACTTCATGAAATGAAATAATTTCTTCTGACGATGCACTAACGGCATTGGAAGGCACCAGGGTATCTAGGTAAACAACAATTCGAAAGTCATGCTTAACTAGCGTGAAGATATAATGTAAAACTTAAAAAATGACCATACCATCAGTTGACTGAGAACATTATGAACATAAAATTGCCACACAACCCAATGGTAAAAATTCCCAACTTTGCTCATGGCTGGTCAATACTAAAAAATATTAGTAAGTTATCACTAACACAAACATGCAACTATTGACAAAACCTCAAAATCCTGCAACCATTTTCTGCCCACTGCTATAGCATTACTGTTAAGTTTGGCATAATGAAAAGGAAGCAGTGCTAGATTGAGAATGCTGTTGTTCTGTGATGTGCCAAAGCTCCATCATAATATGCAAAACAGGATGCTTCATAATAAGCATGCTGTATGAAAATGTCATAGAATTTTGAAGAAAACATAATGCATGTCATACAACAGATTCACTATAAGATTAGTAGTATTATCATGTAACCCTACTAGTGTAGGACACGGTCAGTGCTGCCCTACTATGTTATGTGTTACTGAAAAAATAAAGAAACTTCTAATTAAGAAAGGTAAAAGAAAATTGTTATGTTAATTTGGTCCTAGACAACTGAAACTTACCCCTTTGAGCTACACATAGAAGTTCCTCAAGCTCAAAGATCCGGTTAATCCCACCAGATAGTTCGAGGAATTTCTTATGTAACTCGAGAATGTCACCAAAGGCTATGAAGCTTTGTGACACCACTGATGCCAAGAACCGCAGAGCATGTGCCAGCTCTCCTGTTGCACAAAAGAAACATAAAATGTTTTGTGAAGTTTATAATAATGTAGTTTGGACAACAGAAGAGTTTTGGTGATTAGTAACCTTGAGTTGAAGTCAAAGCTCTGTCTCCCTTGTGCTCCAGAGCATATAACAGACTCAGACCCCATGTCACATTGTGTGGCAGTTGCTTTGTCACAAAATCATCAACAATACCATAGAGCCACTGTTTGCTCAACAGAATCTTTGAGTGGTTAAGCAATTTCATGAATTTAGCCTCAACCATCTGATATATGAGAACAAAATCATCAGAAGAAAGACTATAGTTCATCTCAACTAACAAAACAAGAACACCAAGAACTATTGAAAACCAAAATAAAACTTTGATCCATAAAAAGTTTAAAAAGGGGGAAAACATAGTGTGCACATCTTGCATTATAAGTTGGAATCAGCAAAGATAATAGACAATGTATGGAACACAGCATGTAAAAATAACACACAACAAGGGGTAATCTGTGAATGGCCTTTGCTTAGGGTGCGGTAGTTATATTTTAGCTTCTCCAAACAGCTAACTTCTGAAGCTTCAAGAAAAGCAACAAGGAATTGGTAATTATGCACGTATTGCATCTCTGGGCAGCAATAATGGGAAATGGCTTAAAAAATGACAGCAATAAGAGGCATAAAAAATCTATCTGCCATTATCTAGATTCTAGAACACGGATGAATTAAACAGGACAATACCAGCTTAATATCTGGGATATAATCTCAAGAAATCAATCATCCAATATCACAATGAGATTTTGTAGTTCATATCTAGCAGAGTAATTAAGTAAAAAAATGCAACTAGCATTCAACTGCCAAGTGTATACCAATCATCATACTTCATGATTCAACTTAAAATAATTGACCCAAAAAAACAGTGAACTGACACTATCAACACATGGGTATATATAAACTTTAGGCACCATCCATTCAGTGTGAAGGAACTCACTGCTTTTTCTCTTGAACCACCACCAAAGAAAGCAATCGATTCAGCATGTGTTCGCAGCCTCGAGTGCATGAACCTTGTACATAGTTCACCAGGTTAACACATGGAAATTCTTAAAGCAGTAAGAAAGTCAGGTCTGCCAAGTGCCAAGACACAACAAAGTACGAAGTATTAACCTGAATGTTCCTTCAAGCTCTTGTTCTTGGCTTGCAAGGCGACCAAAGTCAGGGGATACAGCTCTCAGAAAGCCCAAACCTAGCAACATGTAAGCATACAATATAGCAACTCCTCTTCGTCCGGACAAAAGCTTCATTCTCCATGTAAACCTAGTGAATTCGATTGACATTATTACACTTAATTTCTGTGTACTAACCAAAGATTAAACCAAGTACATGTCAGTGCTTGATAGTTGATACCAAGCATAACTCACCAAAGAATGTCGATTAGTGGTTTTACCATTCCAGTAACTAAGCCAGCAAGGTCAGTGGTCAATTTATCCACATCAAGTGTTAATCTTTGGTCTGCATCAATACTTTTACCTGACATATTAAACACCTGAAAACATATACTAGAATAACTCAGCTTCAGTCAAAACCAACAATATTACCTCTGTTGCACTATGCAAACTTATTCATAAACCCAGGCCCCCTGCACACCGAGAGAGTACAAAGCACAAACATTAAAAAAAAGTACTGGCGATTGAGATATCAGCTGACCAAAACTCTGTCCAAACCTCTTGAAAGATACCAAGTCTAACAGACAACCCTTCATACCCACTAGAGACCATCCACTCCGTATATCACTGGGCAACAACTGAAAGATGAGTATTGCTATGTGTTCTGCTAGAGGGTATACCTTGTAGAATGCATTTCTTTTCAGATAATATTGAAGCAAATGGTTGGTCATGCGAATTCGCCATCCAAGGGCAAGTCTTGCAGTAAGGGTTCTGTAAAGATACAGGCTATTAAAACCATGAAAGCAAACATATACAGAAATAGTCATGAATCTACCCAGCTTAAATTTGCATGCCCAGAAAAAGAGTATTTCAATTCTACAATAAATGCTCCCCGTTAGAGAAACCTGATGATAATGTATTGCACAAAGAACCAAACAAAAAGGTGCAGGTGCTTCATTAAAACTGAAATATAAAGTGATTATTCATGATTCCATGGCAAAAGAATCTCTTGAATGCAGGTAACCACAGATTACCTGAGAGATGGTGCCACAAAAGAATTTGCAGCACTTTGCAGAATACTGACACCAATCAGACGAATAAAGGCAGCTTTATCCTGCTCCAAGACAAATTTCACAGTTGTCCCTGACAAGATGGGATGTATCAGACAAGAAATTCATTTGCAGCTCTTCCAACAATAGAAGATATTGAGAAAAAAAAAACCATTCAATGAAGCAATACGATCCGAGATCCAAGTACGAGAGAAAACAAGTAAAGCAACAGCAAGCAACTGCCCTCCTTGTTTGTCAAGTAGTTTAGGAACCTGGAGAGCAAGAAAACAAGAACAGCATTAGAATTTGAGAACATAATAACATCGGAGATAAGCTTCCTTGAGATGGTTTCATATGCTTCATCAGATATATGTCCGAGCTTTGTTGCATGAAGTCTGAGTTTATATTGCATTAGTAGACTCTAATATTTAAATATCTAGTAGCTGCAGATGTATATATTAGCTTGCACATAGGAGCAACTGAGTATTAACAAGCTACAATATCTGTAGCAGCTGGATTTGTATTGAGGAACAAAAAACTAAAGAGAACTAGTGAAGTACGAAGCAGAACAGCATACCAATATTTTAAGCATTGCAGCTGCTCTGGGAGGCAGAGGTCTTGGAGAGACTTGTAAATGTGGGATTAGAGGTGTTTGTACTGTTTGTTCTATTTCCGACTTGGGGGAAGTTGCTATAACCTTTGTAGAGTAAGAATGTTCCTTGGACCTTGATGAAGCATTGCTCTAGTAAGGAAAACACATAAAAGCAGTGACACAGATAAGATTAGTTGGTAATAATGGAATAGACATATCCAGAAATCATATACCTTCGCCCTGCTCATAAAAGCCCTTTGAACAGTTAGCGCATCAGATTTACGATCGGTTTCCAATGATGAAAAGTCAGACTCTTCAGTAAAAAAGGTTGAGTCATCCCTACAAAAGCAAGGGTCATTAAATTTTCAGTGAATTAATTTGGGAAGAGCAAACATTCAACGAATTATTTCAAACCTTCTATGCTGAACATCCCACCCTCCTTCACCGTCCAAGGACAAAACAATATCATGAAATGCAACTAAAGCTGGGCGATGAGATATCGTTATGCATGATGTGCCCATTGCTCGAACCTTTTTGCAAAAACGTTCTTCCATATCAGTTGTCACAGCACTAGTACACTCATCAAGGATGGCGAATTTTGGCTTGTGGTAGAATAACCTGGCCATTCCTAATCTTTGTTGTTCACCAAGCGACAGCTCATCACCCCAGTTAACTTCCTTATTAAGAGGATAGCGTTCTAGCAAGTATTCCAGGTCAACCTGCAAAAGGAGCACGATTACAAATTCCAGCAGGTTCATGTACTCAAAGTTGTAACTGAAGAAGCCATAATATAAATATAAATGTGTATAAATATGAATACTATTACATTCTTTAGAAGGTCCACCATGGCATCATAGCTAAGTGGTTCAATCTCCTGATCTGCCGTAAGAGGATAGATTAGCTGTTCACAAAGTGTGCCAACAGCTGTGTATGGTCTTTGTGGGACATAAAAGATCTCCTTATTAAGATCAGAACCAACACCAGGTTTGACAATATGGCCAGATACCAGTGGCCACAGGCCCCCAAGAACCCGAAAAAGGGAGCTTTTCCCGCTACCATTGGGACCTGAAATAGGAGTAGAAGCCCAGTAGAAGATCAACTTTTCACATAACTGACATTTCATGAAAAGATGTGTTATGGTCTAATACTCAAGAAAGTACTGTAGCGTATGTACTGTAGCACGTGCTGTAGCACCACGCGTGTTAAGCATGATTTGTTATTTAGAAATCTATCTATTAGGTGTTTGATATTATCTATTAGTTAAACAAGTTATAATTAGATTAGATTGTTAGAGATAAGTTTTCTTATAGATTATTTCTTATGAATTAAGTTAGGTCGTCCTTATAAAAGGGATAGCATGTATCCATTATGAATCAAGCAAAGATGAATAAACAAGTCGCTCGTCCCTAAAGTCCAGCTATGATCGTTTCCTTAACTGGTTATTCTAAATTTATTCCTCTCCCAATCGGTGCCCTCCTTCACCTAGCGTCATTCTACTTCAAGTTGTCGCCGTCCAACCTCCCTCCGACGGATAATTACCTCCTTGTGCTAATTCACAACAAGATGTATGCACACTGAGAGATTGAATGTATAATGAGGCACACATACTAAGATAATCCAAGAAACCAAGCAGCAAATTTAAACCATATCCTTCAAGAAGGTGGCCTTAACCATCATACATATGACTTTAAGTAGTAACTCTAGTAACTGAGCTGAGTAACAAATGAATACCTTTTGAGAAACAACAATTTCATTAATGTAATGAGAGAACTTGTGAAACGATGCCTTAGTCAACTTTGGTTCGGTTTTTTTTAGTTGATCATCTTTCAGGAACTAAGCTTTAAATATATGAAATCTGAAGTCAGCATGCTTTCAAATTACTACTTCAGAACCTAACATCTTCGAAGTGCATTTAAGTCCTAAGGGCATATATAGTAAAAGGAGTAGCCTAAGAGATCCTAACAACAACAACAACAACAACAAAGCTTTTTATCCCAAACAAGTTGAGGTAGGCTAAGAATAAAACCTTCTCAAGATCAAAGAGATGAGAGCCTTAAAATAAAACCTACAATGCTAAAACCCTAAACCGTACATCTTGCTATCTGAGCCGAAAGCCGAAAACACTGCCACTAACTTTCTTATGGTTCCGGTACGTGGATCCCTGACTTCCATGCGCTCCTATTCAAAGCTAATTCTTTAGATACATTCCAATCCCTCAAATCTCTTTTAACTGTTTCCTCCCACGTCAGTCTTGGTCGACCTCTGCCTCAAATAAGCGCGGTGGTCTTAGAAGCTCGGAGCGGCGACTCAAAGAGAAGCAACGGCATCATAAAGACTTTTACAACCTGCAGCGGCTTAAGAAAAAGAGCAGCAGCTGCGGCTATGCGAAAGAAAGGAGATGACCACACTCATCCGAGAGGATGGACCACGGCTAGCAAAGTAGTTGGCTGACTGACAAGGAATTTGTGGACTCGTACGGCATTGATGAACTGATTGAGAGATGGCAACGGACTTGGATCGACACAACAGAAGACGCAAAGATAGCAAATCTAGCTGATTATCCCAGTAGGCACAAAGTGCAAAGAACCAGTCCACCTCCCACGCCACTCTTTCGCCCATCCCCTTTTCCTCCTCGCCCACACCCCAGCAGCACACGAGGGAGAAGGGAGGACGAGTAGGAGAAGGAGGCTGAGGCGGCTGTCATCGGCCGAAGGCGTAGGGGTGCGGACGCGCAGGCGGCACAGAGGTGCGACAACCAGATCCAACGCGGCGACGGGCTAGAT
This sequence comes from Dendrocalamus latiflorus, assembly GCA_017311315.1. NCBI lineage: Eukaryota > Viridiplantae > Streptophyta > Magnoliopsida > Poales > Poaceae > Dendrocalamus > Dendrocalamus latiflorus. The sequence continues at coordinate 34,250,970 of CM029661.1, read as the reverse complement.
TCGGCGCGGCTCAGACAGTCAAGGCGGCGTCGGCGCCCTGGGCGGCGGTGGTGCGGCGGGAAGACGGCAACGGCTGAAGGGGAGGCGGAGAGGGCCGGATCCAGCCCGAAGGCAATCAGATCCACGTCAGATGGAGCGGCGTCGGTGCAGAGGCGGGCGCAGCCACAGGATCCGAGCTAGGGGACGAGGTGACAACGGGAGGTAGCGGATCCGGCCTGGAGGGAGCCAAATCCGGCCGGATCTGGCGCAGGCGAGCGCGGCGAGTCATCAGCGGGTGGCAGTGGCAAGGATCCGGGACTGGCTAGCGCAGCTCCTGGCGGCGGCTGCCAAGGCCGTGGTGGCCAGATCTCCGCACAGGATCTAGGCGCAGGCGGCCTTGCGGCGGCGGAGACGACCGGATCCAGCTCAGAGGTAGCTGGATCCGGGCAGGGAAGAGCCCGGCGGCGGAATCCGGCACGGGGAGTCCGGATTCCGCAGCGAGGAACCCAGATCCAATGAGGGGAGCCATGGATCAGGTGCGATTAGGCCAGATCTGGGCTGGGGCGGCCGGATCCGACATGGGCGTGGGGCAGGCATGATGGCCTGGCGGCGACGTCGATTCGGCCGGGCGATGGCGCGGACGGCGGCGCATGCGTGAGCACATCTGGGTGCCAGCACTAGCGTGCGGACAGGCGACGGCGAGAAGCGGAAGGAGGTGGCCGCCCCCAGGAGTGGAGCACACTCCTCGCGGGGGCGGCGGCGGCCGGAGGTGACCGGCAACGACGGCAGAGGAGCTAGGTTGAGAACCTAGGTTTTGATACCATGCAAGAAAGCTTGAAGCACAAATCTATTACAATAGCCCATGGGGGGCTTATATAGAACAATGGATACAGACCCTAGAAACTAGGAAAAGACCTAAATACCCTTGACACTTTAATCAACCAGCACCACATCATCAGCGAAAAGCATATACCAAGGGATATCTCCTTGTATGTCCTGTGTAACCTCGTCCATCAATAGGACAAAAATGTATGGGCTCAACGCTGACCCTTGGTGTAGTCCAATCTTCATAGGAAAGTCATTAGTAACACTACCACATGTTCTGACATTGTCACGGTATTTTCGTACATGTCCTTAATTAGGGTAATATATCTTGTTGGGACTTTTTTCTTTTGGAGCGTCCACCATATGACCTTTCTTGGCACTGTCATAGGCTTTCTCTAAATCAATAAACTTCACGTGAAGGTCCTTCTTTTGCTCCCTATACCTCTCCATCAACTGCCGTAGCAAGAAAATCACCTCCGTGGTTAACCTCCCAAGCATAAAACCAAATTGGTTTGGCGTCACTCTAGTCACTTTTCTTAAACAGCGCTCAATCACTCGTTCCAAAGCTTCATTATGTGGCTCATGAGCTTAATTTCTCTATAATTAGTACAACTTTGAATGTCTCCTTTATTTTTGAAAATAAGTACTAATGTGCTCTTCCGCCACTCATTTGGCATCTTGTTCAACCTAAAAATGCTATTGAACAAATTAATTAGCCAAACAATTGACATTTCTTCTAGGCATTTCTACACCTCAATAGGGATGTTATCAGGCCCCAACGACTTACCTACTTTCATCCTTTTTAAGACTTCTCTTACTTCCAACTCCTAGATTCTTTGAACAAACCACTATCGGTGTCGTCAAAAGCATCATCCAGTTCAGTCATAATATCATCATTATCGTGATTGAACAATTTGTCGAAATAATCTCTTCACCTATTTTTTATCTCATTTTTCACCAAAAGTCTATTAGTGTCATCTTTGATGTATTTAACTTGGTTGAACTCTATCGTCTTCCCTTCTCGAAGTTTAGCCATCTTGTAGGCATTCTTCTCTCCCTCCTTTGTTCTTAATTTCTAATAAATTTCCTTATATGCCTTGCCTCGTGCCTCGCTCACCACTTTTTTTGCATTCTTTTTTGCTGCTTTGTTTTTCTGTACATTGTCATCGCTCCTATCATAATGCATATGCTTGTAGCATATCTTCTTCTCCTCAATAACCTTTTTGCTCTTCCTCGTTCCACCACAATTTATCTTTTGGTTCTCCTCTTGTCCCTTGGGTTACTCCAAGCACCTTCGTAGCCACCTTCCTAATGCGAGTTGCCATATTTATCCACATACTATTCACTTCGCTACTTGCTTCTCCCACGTCCCACATCCCTTCCGTAACCATCCTCTCCTTAAACGCCTATACGGTATCTCCTTTGAGTTTCCACCACTTCGTCCTCGTGGCTCTGGCGACCTTAGCTTGTCAAATCCGTAACCTAAAACGAAAGTCGGAGACTACCAACTTATGTTGCTGGATAACGCACTCTCCAGGTATAACCCTACAGTCTATGCAGGCTCGTTTGTCCTCCCTCCTAACAAGAACAAAATTGATTTGGCTAGAGTGCTGACCACTGCTAAAAGTAACTAAATGAGAACGTCTCTTTCTAAAGAAGGTGTTAGCTATTATGAGATCGTAGGCTGCGGCAAAGTTTAAGATATCTTCTCCCTCTTGATTCCTACCACCAAAAACCCATGAACCCTTTGAAACCCTCCACTAGTTGTACCGACATGACCATTGAAATCGCCTCCTAAGAAAATCTTCTCATTGATAGGCACACTTCTAACCATGCAATCTAAGTCTTCGTAAAATTGCCTCTTAGCGGTCTCATCCAACCCTACTTGTGGAGCATTTGCACTAACAACATTCAAAACCAAGTCACCCAAGATTAGCTTGACTAGGATAATCCTATCCCCTATCTCCTCACGTTAACAACTCCACTCTTGAGGCACTTATCGATTAAGATGCTCACTCCATTTTTGTTTCGTTCTGTTCCAGTATACCACAACTTGAAGTCAGTATGCTCCACCACTTTTGCTTTCTGATCCACCTATTTAGTCTCTTGAACGCATAAGATATCTATATGTCTCCTAATCGTTGTATCAACTATCTCTCTTAACTTACCTGTTAAGATTCCTACATTCCAACTACTTATACGAATCCTATTCTCCTCGACTAGCTTCCTTACCCCTCGCACTCGTCGAGTAAAGTGCGAAGACCTTTGTCCATTTTCCATTACATCCGGGCGCCGACGTAGCGTGTCACTAAGGGAGTGACGTCCCGACCCTTGCTCATGTATCACCATACCTGAGTTCCGATATGGCACATCGCTAAGAGGGTTACGCCCCAACGAAACTTTTAATTTGGGTTTCATTCCATGAAAAGATGGCATGATTTTTACATTGGCTTGCCGAGCCTAACACAACCTTTCTCGCCGAGCCTAACACAACCTTTCTCCTTTTTCCTGACTTGGAACAGCCTAAGAGATCCTAAAAAACCTGAAAATAAAATAGTGAACACAAAATGCCATCGAAGGTAATTACAGGATCAGTTTACAATTGCAATGTCTTGATAGACTGGATCAGTACAAGATAAGCGCAAATACTGTTTTTCCTAGTAAAATGCAAATGCTTTAACTTCTCCTGTCAACAGATTGGTTAGAGGTTATAAGAGATCGAAACAAAATGATAGACATGTAAAGACTTCCATCTAACAACATATCCTACTTCATAACCACACAATTAAATAACTGCAGATGATTAACGGATGCTCTACAACATGTAAAAGAAAAACGCATGTCACGCTATTGATACATACATTCTCATATCTGCTCCAGTGTTGGACATCAAATTTCAATCAATTCAATTTTTATTACAGCTATCATTTATAGGAGATAATTACCAGTGATCAAAAGATTAGAACCCGTTTCTACTCGGAGAGTTAAATCATCAACCAAGACATTCCCAGCAGGTGTCACCACCTGCAATAACTTGATATCAGAACCTTGGAAACATATAAACAAATAAAAAGCGAATGCGATACTCCTCCAAGCATGCTACTACCTTAACACCTGAAAATTCTATATGGTTTGCTTCACTGATGTAATTTCCAGCAGAAGAATTGTGATTCAACAATCTATCACGAACCCCAGACAGCTCACATGAAACATCCAGTAACTCACGAATCCGGTCTGCATAGCCACTGTAAAATTACAGTGAAAGTCCATCGGTGTCACAATCATGCCAGAAAAAAAATCAGAACTCAAAGACACAGTTCTTATATTCTAGAAGATACAAAAGGATGGTTTTACCTCAAAATATTTAAACGTCTTGTGCTGATAGAGAGGAGACCAAGAGACTGAAATAGTGATATGATCACGCTCGTGTGGTATCGAAGATTACTTAACATTTCAGCCCTTCCTATGGTAGATGAATCAGGTCTAAGGTTGCCAGAGAAGAAAGGTTCAATAATAAGGACAACTGCTACAGTGGCCCCAAAATACTTCAGAAAGAAATCTTGAATCATGCCGAACCACCAGTTTTCATGGAGTACACAATTCAGGTGCCCAACAAGAGCCTGGAACTGCTGCATAATATGAGATGCTTCTCTGTTCTCACCGCCATAAAATGCAACACTCTCAGCATGAGTTCTTAATCGTGAATGAAGTTGACGATAGTCCCCTTCTAGTTGCTGTTCCATGGATTTCAGCTTTCCAAAAGCAGGAGAAAATTTTCTAATTGCTCCACCAGCAACTAGTATATATGCCTGAAAGCATTTACTTATTAATACATTACACAAACACTAAGGAAGCAAAATGTAACACAAATTGAGCATTGCTCCGCATTGGTAGAGGTATTATTATTTACATCACAAACTACTAGATGAAGCATAGCAACCAAAATTTTCTATTGAAAATTACCAGAATCCAAACCATGTATTTTGGACTAGCATAAGAACAGAGACGCCAGGTGTATATTAACCCTTCTGCAACTGCAGCCAGATCATCCTGTACAAGTTCACTAAGTTCAGAACAGAACTTTGGAATATCACTAGCAATCCTTTGCTCCGGGTTTGATATTCGATGATCCACATGTGAGATCTTGTAGTAAACCATATTCTGGGCATACAGCAAAAAAAAAACAACAAGATATCTTATGAAGATTATATTTCAAAAAGAAAACCATCAAGTTGATAACCAAACTATTGGCTAACCTGTGTCCGAAAAGCATATCAGTACATGCACCACTTAAATCTACTGTATTTCTATAATAAGACATGGAAAAAGAAGAAGATGAACTGATATGACCACTACTTAAACATCAAATGAGAAATAAAACTTGACAACCTGATGACAACATAATTACTTCCATTTCCAATAAATTACATAAATTAAATAGCGGGAGCAAATTCAACTAGCATAGAAAATTCACTATGTTAGAAAGGGAGAGAGAAAGGATATGTCACAGCCAAACAGAATGTTGAAGCCAACTAGAAGAAACAGTAAGCAAATTTCTTCATGAACCAACCTAGTAATATTACAACTGCCTATCACGGAAATGAGAGTGGTCTTATTAAAATTGAAAAGGATTAGCACATGACAATTGGTTCAGTGATCCCCCAGTCCTCTATATTTCAGGGATTTTTAATTTATACATCCAGCCAACTACAAACGGCATGAATGTTCTTTTTCATCAGCTGTTATCTTTGCAGCACTATCAACATATTTAAGTCTTTGGTCATTATAATCTACGACATAATCCTCCCGAGGATACCAACTGGAACCATATCAGTCCATTGATAGACATAAACTTGGAAAATACTCTTAAAGATATTCTTGGGGAGCAATGCAAGTGAGAAATGTATGCAATGGAAAGGAACATATATTGCAACCAATACAGAATCAAAATAGATAAACTGATGTACCTGAAAATAATGAGCATGGACGAGATCTGTTAAAATTTTCTTGAAGCGCAAACTTAAAGACCCTGTTAAGTATTTTGAGGTCTGATATACTGTGGATTGGAGAAAGCATAAGATTAAATTTTCGATAATTAGGCGTGTAAAGGTTGGAACGCGCTGAAGAAATGCTGCTTTAAACAAATAGCCTTGAACTTTTGCTAATCTATGCCCCACAGCAGTACGCAGCACCTGAAAACAATGCAATGCCAAGGATGATGTTTTTCGATCATTAATTAATTAGTAAATCTTTCAATACCATTTAAAAATCAAGCAGCTGGCAGTATCACATCCCATAGATAATAGTAAAAACCAAAGGTCCATGCAATGGTAATATCATTTTACTGAATGAACCACACAAGTAAACTTAGCCATTTCAAATATTACCAATGGAACATATGAAAAATCATTAATTAATTAGTAAATATTTCAATACCATTTAAAAATCAAGCAGCGGGTAGTATCACATCCCATAGATAATAGTAAAAAGGGGGATTCCAAAGGTCCGTGCAATGGTAATATCATTTTACTGAATGAACCACACAAGTAAACTTAGCCATTTCAAATATCACCAATGGAACATATGAAAACTGTATTAGCTAATATTGTTGCACTGCAGAATCAAAATCGGATATTTTCGAACTTGCTATATCCACCACGAAAGTATCAGTTTCTTGCCTCTGTTAAGAAAGTAGAATAAGACAAAAGCAAAATCGAATATTTTGAAAGTTGCTATATATCCAACATGAAATTATCAGTTTACTTGCCTCTGTCAAGAAAGTCGAATAAGTGTTAGAGATTCAGTCAGTATACCGTCCACAGATCAGAAAAGGAGCTTAGTTCTTATGTATACAACTGAAAGCTAGCTGCTCAGGCATCGGACAATATTGAAATTACTTCTAGGGAACTACTAATTCCGAATTTCCAAAAAAAAAAAATTTGAAACGAGTGCGGCACCACCAGAAAATGGCAAAACTTACGGCTGTTAATATCAAGCCTAGAAGGTAGCGCGTGCCATTTGGGCCAATCTTCTTAAGTAGGATAGCAGCTAGGAAATGCAAAGATTTCAGGCCACTTTTCCTTCGCTTCGTTCCGGCCAATCTAACATCCAGGCCATTTTGATTCGACCTGTCCCCATTCCTGGCCAATGCATTGGCATCATCACCGCAATTCGCTTCCGGACGCCTTCTCCTTTGGCCTTGGCTTGACCGGGCATACGCCAAAGCCCCACCTGCAAGCAGCGCACCGGAAACAACCGCAAGAGTTTTCCTGTTTCCACACGAGTGATTAAGAACAAAGATTGCGTTTCACTGATAAGGAATTGGAAAGGGAAAAAATCAAAAAATTTCAGCTAATGAGCACACACCTCCTCGAAGCCAAGAGCCCCCGCCCATGCTCGGTCAACTGCAGCAGCTGCAGAGATGGCATCTCGCTGCCGCAAGATGGCCGGCCTCCCCGAGCTGATATATGAAAGTAGAAGAGAAGAAGATCCCTTATCTATAGCAAGGCATAGACCACCGTGGAATCAGAGCGCCCCTTCTGCCACCGCCGCAAAGCATCATCGCTGGCTGCACCCACCCGAATTGGAAAGAAACAAGGACGGGCTCAGAACCACCACTCCAACTCCATTTTTTCTTCGCAGGCTCCGTGGAAAGCGCAGGCGAATTGGCGAGTTCGGGGGGTGCGAGATCGAGCGCGCGAATCTTAAGCCGGCGAGAGGAGGGCAGCGCGGCGGTTACCTTGATCTTGGCGGAAGCGGGCCGACGAGGAGATCGCCAGCTACGAGAGCGGTAGATGCCGCGAAGCAGGGAGGCGGGCGGGGAGAGGAACAGAGGAGAGGAGTAAAAAAGGAGAAGTTGACGAGATTTAAGAGAGAGAGAGAGAGAGAGAGAGAGCGAGAGGGGAGAGGGAGAAAGAAAGAGATTTGGAGAGAGACCAAACCGAGCCCACTCGGCAGTATGGCACCGCTTCATACGACTTTAGCATCTGATTTTTTTAGCTTTTAATTTATTTAAAATAGAAATCATTTAAAATATATCGGCTTCTAATATTATCTTATTTTAGCCTTTTATGTTTTTTCACTTTTCTTGTTTCCTCGTCTTCCTTTATATTATCCATGACAATATAATGGTTTTTCTCAATTTTTTTCTTATTTTTTCTCGGAAAAAGTTAACATCAGCTACAGTATAATTTTAGTCGGAAGCCACAAGCTGAAGCTCCAAGCTGAATGGAGTGCCGCCAAACTCTCGCAACTGCATTGTACAATTTGCAAAAGCATCCTAAACTTTTTCGTTTTCTCATTCTTCATTTTTTTCTGAGTGAGCACGCGTGTGTCCTCTTCGTTTTCGGATTATTTAAGTGATGCACCAACTACCATTTGGCTTAAGCTTCTGGCTGTGATTTTTGGATTTTAGCTAAAATTGCACTGTAAGGCTGTTAGCTTTTTTCTGAGAAAAATAGAAAAAGGACACAAAAAGAGAAATTTTTGAAAGAAAAAGACAATGCAACAGAATAAGAGGGGAAGGCAAAAAAATCAAAATTAACCAAAATTAAAAACTAACGAGTTCTAAGTGGCTTCTGTCTTAAATAAGCTGAAAGCCAAAAAGCCAAAAGCTGAAGTCGTTTAAAGTGAGGCCTAGTTAATAGTTAAAGTTTTAAATGTTGCGTTACGCATATTCTAAGACAATGTCTATGCAGAGACGGGGAAAATACTTTTTTATGATTCAAATACATGTTATCTCGTGAGCTAGATCAAGAGCAGACCTGGCATAGTTCACAAATGTTCAGTTGAACACCTAAAATTTTTAGCAAAAAGCTCAGTATATACAAGATATGGCATATATGTATATACTTAGTTAGACCAAATTCACTATATTCATACCCAATCATCTCAAATATAAATCGGGGTCATTTGGCCAGTTTGCCCCCATCCACTGGCCGGCTGGCTTGGCAGCCTGGCTCATTCATGCGTCGATCGGCTGATCACCTAATCCCCAAACCGGGCGGGCGATTAACCCTAAGAGCAAGGCTAATAATACAGCCTTCAGCTGGCTGTATGGACACTTACAGGCCACTTATCAGCCCATTCATATAGTAGTTTACAGCCAGCTGAAGGCTGTATGACCCACCCCTTTCTCTCACAAAGTTTCTTGGTTCTTGTGCTTCAGCAGGCTGTAAACTTACAGCCCACCTCTCTTCTCTCTCCTTCACCTCAGCATACAGCCTACTAACAGCCTCTTATTATACTTGCTCTAACACTAGCACTCACTGCTCAGTCACTACTTGGTGTTGGTCTCTCTCTCTAGGAGGGGGGCACAGGAGGCAACAGAGGCAGTTGCACTCAGCCGGCGGCTGCCTAGCGCTGACTCCTCGCCCACTTCCAGCTCACCTCTGGGCTCCGGCTCCGCACCTCCCTGTGGCCACCTGCCGTTCACCTCCAGCTCCGCGTGACCACACCTCCGCCTCCGCCATCGATGACAAGTGCACCGCCTGCAACCTGCCCCAGTGCCCTAGCCCATGCGATGTTGTCAGACATCAATTCCTCTCTCTCAGTTGCAAATTCATATTTGCAAATGTAGATCAGGGGCGGCCTGGATCTTCATTCTTCAGGCTTCAGCCACTTACTAGCCTTTTGGGGATATACCGACATTTGTCACATTGTAGAATATTCAACTGATATAGTGATCAACTCATTCTTTCAGGTATCACCGTATAGTAATTTGGAAATTGGAATGCACATTTACAAACGGAGCTAGACTGCTTGAGATTGGAATTTCAAGGGTAACTGTGTAGCGTGTAAGTAAACTTTCTTTCAAATTTCAATTGGCACTCTGAATAAAACATGCTTCTGTAATATTGTAATGCATCTGTAATTTCAATTTGGAAATTGGAATGCACATTTTGGGGACATACCGACATTGTCACATTGTAGTTACGATTTATGAAAAAAAAAATGCTTCCATAATCTGTACACTCTAGTTGTTGCTGATTTTACATGATGATATCATTCTAATGTGGTATGTTGATGGTTTGTGTGATTTTGAGTTTCAGATAACGAAGTCCCTCAAGCATTGTGGGATCTCTGATGAATGTAAAAACTAAAAATCTTTTCAAAACCTTGCAGAAACTTTCTTGCTTTAAACACCTAGTGTTAGTACTCTCGTTATGGGGTCTTGAATCATAAGCATTTTGTGTTAACTCGATATTTTAGTGACTAACTTGAAGCATGCTATGTGCAACCCCGATCCAGTTTCCATTTCTAACTGTTGGGATATCTGCAAAAACCGATATTCCACCAAACCATAATTCTCATGATAGGCTGCTATTTGTGGCTTCATCCGTGAGTTCTTGTAATTATATCCTACAAAAATATAAAGTAGAAAAAAAAAGACAGCTTGAAATGCGAATGTGTTTTCCGACAGATATTTGATCACGATATGCCAAAATTAACTATCTTTGCCTTGAGCTAGATCTAGTTTTCTGTCCCACAACATTAGAAGAAAAATGTAAAGTCAACTAAGTTGGCAGCCTTAAGTACAAGCCTACTAATATTTGGATGGAGGCCAGGTAAATAATTCAAATCAGCGAATCCCACCGAGAATTCAAGAGACTGTTTAGAACACTGGAATTTCACCACTGTTTAGAACGCCGGGATTTCACCGTGAATACATGAAAGGTTACGTGGAAATTATGAGTTTCCTTTGATGTCATAAGAAAAGCTCGACATCTCAGAACTGCAGAAACAGGAGGAGTTTGGAGAGGGCTGGAATGGAAGTGTGGCATGTTGGTTGCAGTGTCTTTTTTTTAATGGATGGACTTGTCTTTCTTTCTGGTGCCATGTATTATTCAATGTTAGCTAACTAGCTGCTGAATCGTTAAGTCTGAGCAACTTAAAACGGCAAGTCAAGTCTGCTAAACTGAACCCGGCCAGGAACAAATTAAGGTAGGGGGTTGTGTCTGTATGCACACACCATCTTGGGGATCTTTTTTAAAAAAAATAATTAATTTTTAATTCTAAATTACAGTATTATACCTGCTTTATTTTTATAGTTTTGACTATATATCACTCTACGGTTGGATGAACCGTTAGGATTACTTGACATGGCAAATTAAGTCGGTCGCATCGATCGATCAGAGAGAGTAGCTGCATGCGCTGGGGATCAGAGATATGGCAACGTACAGCACTGTGGGCCTGCCGTGCCGTGGCTCGCTCGTCACATGCATGCATGCTCAACCGGACCACCACCTCTACCTACAGTCGACTCCACTAGATAGACCGGGCCTACGTACGTACAGTCACTTTGCAACGCCAATTATATTGATCGGCACGCTACATGTATGAGATTTTGATTAATTACACGATTGATCCATCTTTTGTCGCGTTAACATCCTACTTGTTCGTGCGCTTTGCCTAGACGGTGGTGCATGCATGCATGCTTGGTCACAGTTGTTCATAGTTGGTGGGACTCGAACCACGACCCTTACTGTGACATCTTGGTCTAATCTCTGAGCTTAAAATACTATCCCTACTTTATAACGCTAACATTTATAACCATCGCTGCTAGATCTAGGCAGCATCTCCGCTATTTAAATCTCAACAACACGCTAAACAACATACACTTAACGATGAGCATTGAAGCAAATGTACAAATTTGCCAATCATCGAAAGGAAATGCCTGAGCCACACACGTTTAAATATTTTCATTAAGACATATTGTCTTAATACAAACTACTTAAGTATGTCATTAAAGTCTAAATATACCAACTGAAGATGGTGTACGAATTACTGTTTTCCACGTGGAATAAATGTGCTACTCTCATCCATGCATGTCGTCTTCCATGTTCACCTAAAAACCAACAAATAAATAAAAGAACTCATCAAGCATAAAATAAAACAGTGGTGTCAACACAACAATCTAGTACATTCCATATCTGTGAGCTGTAAGTCATAATCTCTTTAATTGTATCACTGTCTTCTGTTACTTTTATGCAATGCGATGCATCTGTAACTATGGCTTATACCGGTATAGTAGAGTGTTCACTCGTTGATGAACCACTCTTGATTCGTCCTTTTCATACGGAGTCTCAAACTCCTCTCCCGTAAAGTGCCCACCGAAATGGATCTTTTTTTCCATCCCTTTGAGGTGCATATCTCTGAAGGTCTTACTTAAGAGCGCTCTGAACTAGCTATATGATTTACTCACCGTCCAAGTTTATATGCATTTTGCATATAAACACAACGGATCTTTGAGGTGAGCTCCAACCTTCACAACACACCGGATCTTCTCACAACCTTCTTTAAGAAGAACACCGTACACGACGTTTCCAACGCCGTCTAGGAGTTGGCAACCTCCAATAGTAACAAGTTAAGCTCCTTGCTTGACTCTCACCACGTGCAATAAATGTACAAACTCAAGTGGATACGAAATCCACCACTAGATGCAGCACACACAATCAAGAGCATTTCTCCTTACTCACAAGATGCAGCACATGCACAATTGAAAGAAGAACCTCATACTAGCTCAAGGGAATGAAATGGAGTCGAGCAACCTCCTCACCAACTGGACACAAGGCGGTATTTATACCACACACAATGAAACTAGCCGTTGGGGACAAAATCAGGATAATCGGTAGTACCGTCGTTATAAGGCTGGTACTACCGCTCCCCTCGTAACGGTCAGAAAACTAGCTATTACAAACTGGAACCAGTAGTACCACCACACAGTTTTTGGCACTACCGCACAGAGATAGTACCGCTCTACACATGCAAAACTACCATTTTCCAAGGGAAAACAAATCTCCCAGAACGATGTTTGTTAGGGAAAACATACCGTGGATAAATCAGTCGTATCGCACTACATAAGTTGGTAGTATCGCAGGCCGATCTGACCATTCACACAGAACCGGTACTATTGGTCTTCGACTACGTTAGATGGTCGATATTTAACTGCGCTGATATTCGACCACACAGTTCTTTGACCACGTCGGGTGGTCAATCTTCGACCGCGTCGATCTTCAACCACGCAAGTCTTCGACCACGTTGGGTGATCGATCTTCAACCACACAGGTCTTCGAACACATTGATCCTTGACCGCATAGGTCTTTGACCACGCTGGTCTTCAACCACGTTCGTTTTCGACCACCAACTGACGTGGTAGTATCGTGATCTCAACGTCGGTAGTTCCACCCAGTGGTAGTACCGCATGACATACAACGGTAGTTCTGATTTTTCTGAAAAATACATGCAATTTAACAGATTTTGCAAAGAAATTAACTCATTTGAATATGAGTGTTTATCTTTGAGATTAATTGCTAGCAAAGATTACTCGTTCGGTTATTATTAACCATCCAACCATTAATACATAATGAAGGACCTAAATTTATAATATTTTCCTCTTAATGATTGATGATAACCCATTGCAATTGATTTAATTTAAAATCAATCATGAGTATATATGAACTACACAAGTTTTATATACTCAAAATATATATTTCAACGTAAACATCCTTAATATGTATTGAAAAGGAAACGTGGATCAATACTAATGAAACCACAAAACATAGAGTAAACTTCTCCTAAATGTATGCATACACGAACGTATAGTTAAAAATTATATGCATATATTCATCTTAGACTTTTGGTGAAGTTTAATCTATATTTTAAATCTGAGGAATACACTAAGATATAAGAATATGATGTTAAATGCACACCTCCATTATTTTCATATTTTCATCCAAATAAGACTAATTAATATCATAATCAATAAACAAGTTAGTCTTACATTTGCATTTGTCATTGATTAAATTCAAATGAGACTAGGCAATATTATAGTTAATAAACAAGTTAGCCTCACAATCGTATTTATCATTATCACGACAACTAACTTAATAGAGTTTAAACTTACATTGTCCCCAGACGGTCTAGGTATCTTAATTAGCACTAATTAATTTAGTATTCTAAAGTTGAAAGGTTCTGACCGCAAAACCTTTTTATTTTCTTTTATTCTCTCTTAGATTATTTTTATTATTTGTTTTTCTTTTCTTTTTCTATTGATATGACACTTAGAGCAAGTCTTATAATACAGCCTTCAGCTGGCTGTATGAATACTTACAGCTCACTTATCAGCCTACTAATATAGTAGTTACAGCCAGCTGAAAGCTGTATGACCTACCCCTCCCTCTCACAAAGTTTCTTGGTTCTTGTGCTTCAGCTGGCTGTAAGCTTACAGCCCACCTCTCTTCTCTCTCCTCCACCTCAGCATACAGCCAGCTTACAGCCTCTTATAATACTTGCTGTTAGAGCAAGTTTAATAGTACAGATAGCTGCTACCTCCAATACATTTCCATGTCATCAAAAGATAATGATGCAGTCAACTCATACAATAAGCTGGCTATAAGTTGTCTCCACAAGAGCTCTCAATCATTTAATACATACATGGGTATTGATAATTTAATACATGCATTGGTATAGCAATTAGTTCTATGGGTACATGCATGGATAATGCCTCTTTTCCTGTGCTATAGCCTGACTCTTGCATGGGAGTCGGCTTAGCTCTCTCTCTCCTTTTCTCTCCCCTCCACATAGGACTATGCTGACATGGATTCCCTTGTAGCTAGCACAATCAGCCTTATTAAACTTGCTCTTAGGTACAAGATCAGGGACTAGCCATCGGTTGGCAGCGCTTAACTCGAAGTCTAGCGACAAATAAAATACCTCAGAGATTAAACACTAGATCATCTGAATCGACTCTATTAACTCCAAATCAATTATGTTTTCGTAAAAAGGCCGAGATTAATTACCGTGCTGAGAGGCTAGAGAAGCCATTTGGTCCCAGGTCACCTCACCTGTCCTCGATGGATGACGTCTCATCAGCGTACTACATAGATAGATAGAGTAACTGCCAACCGGAAATCAATGCGTCACAGGTGCGAGTGCCGGCATATGCCTGCTGTATGACCATCCACAAAGGCAGTCTTCTTCTAGCCTAGGGACCGCTCCGGTTTAAAATTTCGGATTTCGACTTTAGTTGTTGATTATAACTACACTATAATAATTGTTAGTTTTTTCTAAATTATTTAATTAAAAAAGAAAAAATCGTTATATCGCCATAAATAATTTAAAGGGATAAGAGAAAAAGAAGAAAAAAAAGTAAAATAAACTAAAATAAATCGAAATTAGAAGCAGATATGTCTTATCTAAATAACTTTTAATTTAAATAAGTTAAAAATAAGAAAAAAAAATCAGGAGCTCCAACCACCTTTTGAAGCGGAATCTTGGGTGGTGATCGGTTCGGCTTAAAAGCTCATGGCTTATGGTTGAAAACACTGTAGCTGGTTGAAAAAAGTATTGTAGCTGACAGAGACTTATTTAGCATAATTAAATTTAAAAAAATTAAAAATATAAAAAATATGTTAGCCCATTACGTATAATACAAACAAATACGGGAAAAAAACCGGCAAAAAAGCTCAACAAAAAGCTAAAAGTTCAGAAAAAGACGAAATTTATAAATAGTGAAAAATAAGCCAGACGCCAGAAGCCGAATTGATCGGGGCAGCCAATCGTCCACACAAATCGAGATCAGTCACCGAACAACGAATTCCTGATCTGCCAGCTAGCTGCCTGACAAATAAATTACCATGTGAGTTACCACCACGTACGTGCATCTCACAATCGGCAGGTCGCTGCACGGTCTTGCACCCATCCAGTAACAATTGGTGGTTTTTTTTTGCTAATGACTTTTGACTTATATTTTAAGTATTTAAATTTTAGTTGTTCGTAAGAGATAGTACGTACAGAAAAATAGTTGTATGTGATTTTAGCAAGTACAGCTAAACTCAGTACACTTTTTACTATAATCTTCCTATTGATTTCGCCTTAAAAAGTGCACCGTTTAAAATTTAATTACTGCAGATAGTATGAGTATAAATTGTGAATAAGCCAAAACAAACCCGCCCAATAATACAGCTATGTCCGCACACACGTGTACATTGCAGTGTTAATTATTAAAAAAAACTAAAGAACAATATACTGTTCATCTACCAAATTGATAGGATAGCCTTCTACCGTTGATCCAATCTTTTCACCCGAAAACCACCAACCGGTGCCTCTTCCCTTTCTCTCTTTCATCTGCCACCATCAAATCACCCAAAAGTTG
This sequence comes from Dendrocalamus latiflorus, assembly GCA_017311315.1. NCBI lineage: Eukaryota > Viridiplantae > Streptophyta > Magnoliopsida > Poales > Poaceae > Dendrocalamus > Dendrocalamus latiflorus. The sequence continues at coordinate 34,235,012 of CM029661.1, read as the reverse complement.
AGCTTGGCGTCGAGTATGGCATCCAGCAGCTCGTTGCATATCTTGATGGGAATCGAAGGCCCTTTTTGGCCCTCCTGTGACACAGCAATGGTCGATTTCGCCTTGTCCGGCCAATTTTTTTTTCCAGCTTTGGCCTCCTAGCGTGGTACTCATGTGGCACCCCAATGATCTCTCGGGGATTGGGTAACCGAACCGTTCTGCCATTCGTACCTTCCAGTCTGGTTGTCTGGGAAGGGACACTACTACAGGACCCTGCAACGGTAGACCTGTGAGCATGGCAATGTCCTCGAGAGTAGTGGTCATATCTCCCCAGCGAAAGTGGAACATGTGGATCTCCAGACACCAACGGTCCACGAGCGCGGACAAAAATGCTATGTCTAACTGGAACGCATGCGGTGTGTCCAACATGCGAGCAAAGGATAGGAGCCCCGTCTGTTGCAGTAGTGGGATGTACCGCTAGTGGAGAGACCAGTGTTCTCAGGGGGCCTGAGGATGATGGCCGAAGGGGCCACCCCATACGTCCATGCACGACAACTGTGTTGGGCATCCTAGTGTGAGTCGAGGAGCTCGTATGTGGGGTCAACTGAAGGTTGTGTCGTGTTCTGTCAAAAGTATAACATAAAGTTAGTCCGAACTCAAAACGTAAGATACAAATAACAAATTACAAGTAAAACATATGAAAAATTAAACGTTAAATGCATGACCAATTGGGAGATAAGGAACATGTGATATATTGGAATCCATGAACCGACACACATATGATGTGGTTAGGAAGTACTTGGTTATCTTGGTAATGTGGATAGTACTGAATTTTTTTTTTTGCTAGACCGTGGAGGTAGTGCACATTGCAAATGTTAAATTTCACGAAGTGCCCCTTCCATTTGATTACTTTATGAAATTCATCTCAAAATTAGCCTATTTGACCTATTTTGTTAACTGCGACAAATAAACTGCACACAAAATTAAAATCAAAATTTTTTTGGTGCTTTACGAGCATGTTAGAATTGTTTCATAATTTTTAAACCTCATTATGTTTGTAAATTCTCTTGTTGTCGTCATGGATGACCGCTATCGAAACTCGTTAAAACTTTTCGAAGCTTTTTATTACCACCTATTCAAACTCTCTGGCTGAAACTTGTGAAAACCCAAATTCTAAAATCCAAAACCCAGTGAAACCTTTGCCCTAAAACCTTCCGAAAACTTGGGAAAACACGTGAAACTGGTTGAAGCCCGAATCCAAGAAACTCGTGGAACCGTAGATACTTGCCGGGGCGAAGAGAACGCAGGCCCAGTCCAGCCCAGGAGGCCGATGGGCAAAAGTGTCAATTCGCAGAGGAGCAGCAGCTCGGGAGTGGAGTGAGGAATTTGCCTGGCTGCTTCGAGCTGCTGCCGATGCGAGTAGGTCAATCTCCAACCTTGCGCTCGCCACCGGTATCTATATAACGCCTCCCTCCCTCCCTCCCTCCCTCTCGATTTCCCATCCTCGCGCTCGCTTCCTCCCTCCTCTCCCTCCCGATTCAGAGATCCTCCTCGCACCGCGCTCTCCAGCCATCCGCAGCCCTCCGCCCCCGGCCGCCCGCCCGCCGTCCCCAGGTGATTCTTCCCTTCGATTCGGGTGCTGATACTTGTTCCCTGGTGTTATTCTGTGCTTTTGGTTCGTGGCTCAGCCTGTGCCGAGATTTTTTCTTCTTCACTGGGGACGGGAGGTTTGTCAGATGAGATACGCTCGGATGAATCGCTCGAAAAGTCCCGGCCTTTGACACACTACTGATACAGAGACGGTGGAATCGCGCGATTTTTTTTTGTTTTTGTTGTTTTTTTTAAGCGAGGAATGCCTAATCTCCCTCCAAGGGGAACTGGCCAGATGGTGCCAAGTGTTTAGGTACAGGGAGCCTTGCTTGTGTGATTGCAATTGCTATGCATGTACTTGTCCGTATCAAATGGGGAATCTTTTCTTCAGAGGCGAATCCATGGCTTGAATGACGTCTAGTTGACAATAGCAGGGCGTGTATATGTTGGCGCAGGCAAGGTGATGGCCACCTTCGAGCTGTACCGGAGGTCCACCATTGGCATGTGCCTCACCGAGACGCTGGACGAGATGGTCTCCAGCGGCACTCTCAGCCCTGAGCTCGCCATTCAAGTGCTTGTCCAATTTGATAAGGTCCGATATGGATTCCATCTTCACTTCCTAGTGGGGAACATAAAAAAAAAATCCTTTCCTTCCGGATGATTCATTTTATTTGTTTGCATTTTCTTTTTTCTAGTCTATGACGGACGCGTTAGAAAACCAAGTGAAGAGCAAGGTTTCCATTAAGGTATGTACTTCTGTAAAGAGTAACAATGTTGTTTCTTTGAACAGCAGGCCTGTATTCATTTGTATTACCTTTTGTGTTGCCCGCATCAGTTTGATGTTTGCCTGTTTGGAGGGCTCATTATGATCCGTAATTGCTATGCAGCTGTGAAGTAGTTTATCTGGTTCTAGATTTACGACTTCAGGAGCATGATAAATATTTCTAGTTTTCTAGGCAGTCAAATACCTGCACTTGGTATCAGTTCTGCGTTGCAACGCAACTAGCTTGTTCATTCACACCTTGGTAAAGCAAAGAAATCTTAAACTTCTGCCTTGCATATATTATTCCTACAAGGGATTCCATTCACAGCTGGTAAGGGGAGAGACTCTTAAAAATCTCTTGTGTATGTTGTTCTGGGCTCTGAGGGATATTGCACAAATTGGGGAGCACTGAATTGTATAGAAAAGAGTAAAAAACCAAGACCTGTCGACATAATGTATGCACACAACTAGACAAGAGCTTCTGAAGCTACCACTTATTTCTTATATTATATGCTTCCGTGAACATTGTTTCAGTTATCTTAATTTGCATCACATCAAGTACCGGTGGATTTTCCTAATGTCCAAACCATTAACATGGATTGTGGAGGAGAAGATCCCTTGTGGGCAAACGAACTGGAGTGGCATGTATCAACATTTTTTCTTGCCAGATTAATCTTCAACAAAATGAAATTATAAGCAGTAGTGTCAAATGCCTTCTAACATCAGATCTCATGGTTCACTATTTTATGGCAAGTGGGATATGGGATTTCGTTTTTCCCCTATCCAGCTTTTATTTGAACATGATAGAAAATTGATGTTAGAATCTCGGATAATCTCAGGCATGGACTAGACTTCTTTCAGAAGTACACATGAGCTGGAGACATCGGACATCATACCGACATCTCTGCCCCTTTCAAATGGCGTGCAAACTCTTGTAGATCTTAGCTGCTGGCCCCCTCCTTGAATCTGCTCCCGTTTGCAGATGTCTGCAGGAGATCCTAAGATTGTAGGTAACATATGTGGAAAACCAGGTCAATTATATCTTTAGGTAACACCACACAGAGCAGGCTTTGTCCCATTTCCAAATTGACCAGCATACTGCTGCTACAACAAACATGGCGAATTTTCTGTTTTCAACTGCTGCTACGCCAACCATCAGCCAAGGCATGTTGTAACTTCAAAAGCAAATTTTGTACGAGCAATGTGGGTAACTTGTTTACTTGTACTTATAAATGCCCTCGTAGCCTGTTTTTGTATTTTGATACCTGAAAACATATAAATGATATAATTATCAATCTTTTGTATATTGATGGGCTTGGCTGATAACATAAAGTGGAGGCAAGGCATGGGATTGTTACTGCTGCTCTTTGTAGTCGCCCTTGAGTGGGTTGAGAAACCCCTTTTCTAATAACCCCTCAATAAAAATGCACTTGTGGGAAGAACTCATATATCTATAATCTGACATTGACCTGGATTTTTGGTTATAATTGGAAGTGACGGAATGTGGCGTTGATTAATCTCTGTTTTCAACTTGCTGTAAAATTGAGGAATTGTGCATTTTTCCAACCAAACTCCAGAATTTTGCAATTCTAGGGATGGTACCCTAAGCCTCCTGTCATGTCGGACACAATTGTCCAATAAGCCTATGTTTAATGTACTTCTTTTGTTTAGTGAGTGATCTGATACAGGGGGAAGATGTGATGGTCTAATGTTTTCCAGCCTGTAATACTGTCACTACATGCGGCTGTAGTTCAGACTGTGCTTCACTGCTTCTCGTTGACATTTTTGTCATTACGCTGATATTCTTATCAGGCTATTGATGTTTGTTCTTTTGTCTGTACAGGGCCATCTGCACACCTACAGGTTCTGTGACAATGTCTGGACATTCATCCTGACAGATGCCCAATTCAAGCACGACGAGAGGACAGAACAAGTTGGCAAGGTGAAGATTGTGGCCTGCGATTCCAAATTACTCAGCCAATAACTTGCTTACTGTGAGCTCTCGGTGGGGTTTGTCTGGTATTGTTAGCCCTCTTCCGCTAGACCTGGCTCCGCCTGAGCTGCACCACCACATTGCTATTTTCATAATCAATGTGTACCTATACAATCTTCTGTGCTACCGAGTATCACAGCAGCAAACTTGCGCTTATGTAATGATTTCGCACTTGATGTGTTGATAATTTGGTATAAATGACTAAAGGAAGAGTACCTTGTGTGGTTCTGTATGACTCTCTGTTCGACTTATGCCTGTATGTTGGTATGTGACAAGGACCATTACCTTTCTGCCTGTTGTTTTCAGCTCCGATGTTATGTTGTCAAAACTTTCAGTTGAAAGATGTTTTTAGATCTTTTTTTAGGGAACATGCACAGGATTTGCATGTCATTGTATTAAAGACGGGGAAATTGCATACACCAGAGACCTAGTGTTTTGAGTTACAGGAGAGAAGAGCAAACTAACTGAAGAGAGACAGAGAGAGGGAAGAGGAAACAAAATGGGGGTAGGGATTACCGAAGGTTGAGACTACGCAGCAAATCTGCGAGGGGGCAACCAGTAGCTGCTTGTCGTCGAGATTAGTGGCAACTTCGCGTCTGCCGTGCGACAACATGTTAGCTCCCGCTTTAGATTGTCCAGGATCCCTTTGATGTTCATCTTGATTTTGTTGAACGTCTGAGCATTACGTTCTTTCCAAATAATCCAGAGAAAGAGAATTATGTTAGAGTCAAGTTCTTTCCTGTGAATCTTAGGTGCTTGCTTGCACATTGTGATCCACCAGTCTAACAAACGAGTATGACTTGTTACCGGTTGTCGCGGTCTGCCCAAAAAGCATGAGAAAAGGCTTCAGACCTGGCGAACCCAAGAACATAGAACAATAAGGTGATCAATTGTTTCCGTGCTTTACTTGCAGAGGGGGCAAAGAGTGTATGTGGCAAATCCTCACCGCTCTAGGCGGTCAACTGTTCAGCAGCGGTTGTGGATGGCTAGCCATGCGAAGAACTTGCATTTTAGGGGAGCTTTGCATTTCCAGATTAGTTTGTGAGCTGCAAAGTGGGTTCCACCGAGGAAGAAAGCATTGTAGACGGATTTAGAGGAATATCCTTCAGAAGGGTTTAGTTTCCAAATGAACTAATCATCAATTTGTGGTTGGAGTGAGACGGAGCCGACCTTATGCCATAGGATTAGGAATTCTGTGATTGCTTCAACCGAAATGGCCCCTTGAATTCCCTGGACCTAAGAATTGAGCATCAGCCCCTAAGAGATTGTGATGGTTTTCTTGGTTTTGCTGTGGACAAGATTGCAAATGGTTGGAACTTTGTCTTCAGCTGATTGGCCTTCAATCCAGTTGTCTAGCCAAAACAAAGCTCGACTGCCATCACCAAGCCGCACTATTGTGGCTGCCTTGAACATTGCGACAATGGTCGGCACATGAGATGCTTGTAAATTAGCCCATGCGCGTGATTGATCGATTTTCTGTCCCAATGACCAACGCAGACGTAGTGCATAACCCATTATCTTAAGGACAAGAATTCCTAAACCACCAAGAGCCATTGGTCTGCAAACAGTTTCCCATGCCACAAAATAGTTTCCTCCCAAAACGGCCTCCGAGCCCTTCCAAAGGAAAGTCTGATGTCTTTTGTCTATTAATTTGATTGCATAGGTAGGTCAGAAGGCTTGAAATTTGTGTGCCTTGGTTGTGGGTTAGGAGTCCTGCTTTGCTGTTCGCATTTAGGCTGAACGAAGGCGGGGTAGGCCCACATGATTCATGGGGCCGAGTAAGTCATGGTCTGTCTGATGTGTCTTCTGACCCAAGCTCCAGACGAGTCGGCCCATCAGAGACAGAAGCTTCGAGTGGCTTGAGAAACTATGGCTGAAAAGGAGTAGGCGTGGTGGAGGCTTTGAGTCTACGACTGTAGGTCACCAGCACCACACGCACGAGCTGATGAGCGCAGCAGGTCACGGGGAATTCCGCTAGCAGTTCAGCAACGTGTCAAGCAAGCGTTGGGGCTCCACGGATCTCCTTCCTATTGCTGACAGGGGTGGGGGCCATCGAGCTGGAAGGGAACAACTGTGATGCAAAGGTGGGCCCTACGACTGTGGAGCTTCCCTCCACCTGTGGTGTGGTAGTCGGAGGACTGGGATCCGGCAGCGACGGTGGGATCTGACCTTGCCATGAGATTTCAAGCACGGTACTCCCTTCCTCTGCTGCTACGATGGTAGGGAGACGGAGATCTACCAGCGGCGATGGTTGGCCAGCCTAAGGAAGCCTTTCCTTGGGGGGTGGAGTCTGGCAATTCTGGCACCAGATTTGTGCGGAGCGCACCTAATCCTGCATGGATGACCGAGCTGGGGGACTGTACTGGCACATCCGGTAGAGGGCCAGCTCCACCTGCCGAACCGACTGCGCACGCCAGTGGCAACGAAGGAGGCAGGGTGGGAAGGCGCCAAGAGCATTTTGCATATCATCGAGTGCAGTGGTGCGTATGGCCTCCACCATTGCCTCCTTGCAGCGTAGGGCATCCTAACACTCCGTCTGGATGGTCGTGGATGTAAAAGAAGAAACAACGCCTAAGGCCCGGGCCCAAAGAGCCGTGAGGCCCCATCTCCAGTCGGCCACCGTGGCCGCTATTGTCATCATTTTTAGATCTTGTGTTTGCTGTTTGGTTTTACTTGCTTTTGAACTTGAGACGAACATGATATATCTTGAGACGAACACGATATATCGGATTTTCGATTGGACCATGATTCTGAGTCAATTGTGGCTCAACTTTGTAACGCTTGCATAAATTGGAACGTAAGTTTACAATATTCGGATGGAATTGTTAGATATTTTGGGGTTTTTTTCCTGAATCTGTGATGATATAGCTGGAATTCTAGCTTAAACCGTTTGCTGTGAATTGTAAGGTTTATGAGGAACAAAGTAGAAAAAAAGATTAGCTTAAAAAGAGGATATAGAAAAGCTACTGGTCGATCGAAACAAGTCTCATAAACCTGCAAGTATCTTACTACGTACAGTACGTGCAAGAAATCCAACACTAGCATAAAGGCCAACGAATCAATCAATCAGTTGAAACGCATCGTGAACGTGACGTACCATCGATCATAACATGCAGAAACCAACAAAGAAGAGCAAAAGCAGGCAAGCTAAAAGATAAGTAAATAAAATCTGGCCTCAAGAAGAAGGAAAACACACAAGCAATCTTCTTCTCTTTTTTGCAGGTAGAGAGATGTTCTCTCCAACTTCGACTCCAACCGAGAGCCCACAACACAACCACAGCCATGCAATGCACTCCAGTACACTGCACTCACACAGAAAGAAAAGCTTTCTGAGCACATGCACATCACTCACTGCTCCTCCTGAGTGACTGAAAGAGTGAGTGGACACACACTGCAGAGAGAGAGATAGGGAGGGAGAGAGCTGCTCTGCTTTTTGAGGACGTAGGTAGGGCCAGAGAGAGAGAGAGAGAGAGAGAGAGAGAGAGAGAGAGGCCGTACAGAAAAGGAATAACCACATGGGCCATGGGATGGCTTGCACAGACACCACAGGCCACCTTTCAGGCTTCATTGCGGCTGACCATGAAAGAGAAAGATACTGTCACACACTTCTCCACCACTGTTCGCAGAAAATGAGAACAAGGAAAAGATGGGCATTTGTCTTGATCTTCGAAACGTCACTCAAGCTCAAACTACTCTCTGCATATTCTCTTCGGAGTTACATGTATCTAGTTTTACAATGGAATTTAACTGCTGCATCAATTCAGAGCTTTTCTCTGCACAAGTTTCAGCCTATAAACATGCTTTAGACAGACCCAATTCAGTTGCAAAACTTCTGGTTCTTTAATTCATAAGCTCATTGTGAATTGTGATTGTTTACTAGTGTTAGACCATGTGATTAGATTGTGAATTTAGTAATGATGAATAATTGATATTTTGGTTGCATTGGAATTGGCGTTTGCAAAAGTTCTGGTTGATGCGCTATTGTTGCTGGAATATTCAGGATGGCAGGTCCCAGGTGTCGACCACGGCAGATGATCAAGGTAGTTCAACCACGGCAGATTACCACAGTAGGTTGGCAACAGCATTTCGACCACGACAGGCTTCGATCACTGCAAAACGACTGCGGAAAAACAACCACGACATTTCAACCACGACACGTCGACCATATCAGGCTTTGACCATGGTATTTCGGCCACAACATTTCGGCCAAAGACATTTCGATCATGGAAGAACGACCACGACAGGTAATCAGCAGGATTCGACCTCAAACAGCGAACCGGTCGTAAGCTATTGTGAACCGATTGGTGCTATAGTATACCGGTCGTATGCTACAGTGTATCGGTTGTACGCTACAGGGAACGGGTCGTATGCAACGGTGAACCGGTCGTGAGTTACAGTAACCGGTCAGTGGTCATAGCTACAGTGCTTTGTCGTAGTCGTAGACTTCGCAGTCTGTTTTCATAGTCATAGACTTCGTAGTATGTTGTTGTAGTCGTAGGTTTCACGATCTGTTGTCTTAGACTTTGTGATCGGTAGTTTTAGACTTTACAATATGTTGCCATGGACTTCACAATTGATACTCGTAGGCTTCGAGTGCTCCAATTCTAGTAATCTTCGAGTACCTCGGGTACTCATGTCTGATGGGCGCATGGTCTGACCGGCCTATGCATAACGGTCAGATTGGTCTTACTTAGTGGTTGTTGTTCAGTACCCTGATTGGTACTCGGTACTTAGTACTCGATAGTCGATGGTATAGTAACTGGTTGATGGTCAGTAGTTGTAGACTAGGAGTGTTACGATGCTTGTGATTTGCGAGTGTTCTGAGTGATGGTAATTCCTGAGTACTTGTGGTTTTGGAGTACTCGTTGAGCCAGCGGTCTGACCGGCTTGTGCATGGCGGTCATACCAGTCGTACTGAGTGGTTTAAGGTTGAGTTTTGGAAAACGTGGTCATGACTAGGGATGGCAATTATACCCGTTTACCCGTATACCAGTGGGTAAATACCCTAATGGAGCCGGGTATGGGATATTTTCTTTACCCACAAGTATGGAAATGGGGGGAACACTCTACCCGTCGAGTAAACAGGCACGGGTATGGGTAAGCTCCACCCGTACCCGCCCCGCCCATTTTCCCGCGACATAGATTGACAGGTGGCGCAGTTATAGCAATATCTCTAATTACTATTGATTGTTATAAACTTTTCTATATCTCTAATTGCTATTGATTGTTATAAACTTTTTCGATAGCTATTATATTTCCTAGCAACAGCTGTTGCTTATATGTACCTATCATTAATTCAACTCTCAGATGGTGACTCTTAGTTCATGGGTAAACAGGTATGCCCACGGGCGACGGGCATGGGTGAGATTTTTCGCTCGTTGTCCTTCGCAGGTATACCCGTGGGCGTAAATCGGGGTCGCAGATATGGGTATGGGCGAGCACTACCCGTACCCGCCGCGCCCGATTGCCATCCCTAGTCATGGCTGATCTGGTTGGTGTTGACGGATGAACAATGGTGTGATATGAGTGTGTGGACTAATAACGATTAAGTTGAGAAGGAATTGTGCTAGGAAATATGTTCTTTGGTCTTTACATGTGCAGGTTGGGCATGAAAACGGTCATATTCAGTGACGAGGGGGACCGGGACTAGGACAGGAAAATCTGAGGTTCAGGAAGTCGAGGATGTCACGAGATGGTCGGGCTCACGCTAGAGCATGTGGATATCAAATGTTGATGATGTGTGAAGAAGTTATGGGAGGTGCGGTTCTAGAGGCTTCGTCACATGATGAGATTGGAGAAGTTATGGAAGGAGTCAGTAACCTGAAAGATTTAAAAATGTTAGAAAACCATGTTTAGAAGGGTTTCGGGTCCCTCAATTTGCAGAATCGGATAGGGATTCATGTCTAGGTTGATGAGAACACAGTTTAGGACTCTAGCATATAAAAGGATGAGAGGTTAGGAGATAACCTATAGCTTTCGCAAGGCTTTGGAGAGAAAGCTTTTGTGTTAGAGTTTGAGGAGTACCATGAGGGCACTTTGTATCCACAAAGCATGATTTAGAAATAAAAGATTAGATCTATTCTAGAGAAGTTAGTCGGCGTTGGCGGCATTGTTTTCTGGGCATCGATTTTGGCTCGTTCTCATTACGAGCAGAGTAGTTCATGGCGAGATAGAATTTCTTCGTCGACTTCACTTTCCTCCATCATGTGTTTGTACAACCACTAGATCGTTGACAACAGCAACGGTGTTGAAGCATTCGAGTAGTCGGAACCTTCATCGAGCACGTGCAGAGCGGCTGAGCGAGTGGTCGAAACCTTCATCGAGCACTAATGGTTTCGAAAAAATGGGTGTAATCATTTACTCCCTCTGATTGCCATCGGTGGTCCTACAACTAGTCAGCAATCTAGGCTCATTCATGGCAAATTCCTACTATCCTATAAGCTCTTACAAAAGCTAAGCTTTCTTTGCGGCAATTGGCAAATAGCAAAATGTATTTACAAGTCGATGAGAGGGACACACCTTAACTTTAATGGCTAAGCTTTCAAATCTCAATATTGCATACACATTGTTTCTTTGACACTTCCAACTAGGCTTGGCTTCCAAATTTCCAAAAAGGTTTATCCAAAAGGGAGAAAAAGCAAACCGAAAAGGAGAAAATAAAACAATTAAAGCATGACACGAACAAGACTGGTCATGAAGAATATTGTGACTAATCAACACAACTCTCTGCTTCACTGTTTTTCCCCTCATGCTTACGGGCACAAGTTGCATCATTTGTTCCTCTACATGTCACATGCCCCCATGATCGATTTTTAAATATTCTTTTTTTATTCAGAAATACAAAATTATACCTATGGTTTTGTTTTGTTTTTTTTACAAAATTAACCTCTGTCACCCAATCGTTAGGCGACCGGACCATGTCACCCAACGACCGAGCCATACGCAGGCAGTCGCCCAACCGTTAGGCCACATAAATGTAGTTGCCCAACGGTTGGATGATAGATACTGTCACCCAACCATTCGGCAATAGGGCCTTCAGTCGCCCAACCATTCGGCGACTGGATGCTCTTTATAACTTAGGTGCTTGGGGGAATTTTTTAAAATAACCCTCTTTTATTTGAAAATACAAAATTATAATCCTTTTATTCAAAAATACAAAATTATACCTGTGTTTTTATTTTTTACAAAAATAATCCACCGTAGCCCAACCGTTGGACGAGTGAACCTTGTCGCCCAACGATTGAGTGACATGCAGGCAGTAGCTCTACCGTTGGGCGACAGGGGTTCAGTCACTCAACGGTTAGATGATAGGTCATGTTGCCCGATCGTGGGGTGACAGCACCTCCTATCACCTGACAGTTCAGCAACTGGAGCCCACAACAAATAATCTACTTTTTATTCGGATGTGAGATTGAGCAACTTCTATCGATGGTGTTGTTAGACTATAAAGTAGTGCTATATAATAGTTAGAAAAATTTTAGGTAGTCTGTTGTATGTCATATGGCAAAAAAGTTAGCATTTGAGATCTTAATTTGTAAATAAATATAGTAAAGTTTGAGTATCAATATCGTTGTCACGGTTTGAAATTCTTGGATGGAAAAAAATATAATGCATATAAATCGTGCTGTACAATGTCAATACAGTAGAAGATATAGGAGTGATGAAATGTTCCGACTAAAGATAAATTGGGAGATAAGGAACATGTAATATATTGAAGTTTCTGAACCGATGCGCATACCGATGTTTACTTAAACAATTACTGGAAGCCCTATGCCATGTATCCACATCGTATGCGCGTCAGTTCAGGTACTCCAATATATTATATGTTCCTTGTCTCCTATCTTATCTTTGGTCAGAACATTTCATCACTCTTATACCTTCTGCTGTATTCGCACTATATAGCACAATTTGTATGTATTATATTTTTTCCATCCAAGAATTCCGAACCGTGACAACGAAATTGATACTCAAACTCTATTATATTTATTTACAAATAAAGACCTCAAACGATAACTTCTTTACCATATAACATACAACGGACTATCTAAAATATTCCTAACTATTATATAGCACTACTTTATAGTCAAATAATATTATCAACAGAAGTTATTCAATCTCACATCCGAATAAAAATTAGATTATCCGACCGTTGGATAACTACATTCCTGTTGCCCAACGGTAGAGCTACTGCCTACGTGTCGCTCAGCCATTGGGCGACAGAGTCTACTCGTCCAACGTTGGGCTACAAGGGATTACTTTTGTATAAAATAAAAATGCAGGTATAATTTTATAGTTTTGAATAAAAAAGGATTATTTTTTAAAAAAAATCCCCAATGATCTCTAGTTCTCTACTCTTTTGTGCTATAGTTCCGTACAATGCAACGTGCCTTGCTGGTAATTGCCGACAAAAAGTTAAAAATGCCTTCAGAATTAAGCCTGCAAGTGTACGTGTAATCCAACTTAGAGCAGACTGAGTTGGTAAATTGACAAGTAGTGACCTCTGGATGAGAGCAAGATCTATGAGCAAAACCTATCATAATCTCTAGTTGACTGTTCAGATTGCTGTTAAATGTCGATCATTACTGTATTGTGTTCTATAACTTTCACTACACCTGGAGTTATTTCTTTGCATATATTAAAGACAATTATTAGCTTCATGTCAAGTTGGCTGAGAAGAATGTGCAGGGGTGTTTATTGGGAAAATTGCAGTAACAACTCAGAAGCAACTGGTCCATGTTTTACAGCTCGTTCCTGAGGGAAAGTAAAAAAAAAACTTCTCACCTCACCTAACCAGCCACCTTATATGTCTTTTTATCAGCCTTTCTTTCACTTTGCTTGTGAGATATCACACAGAAATATTCCTGCACCCAAGAAGGAAAGGCTGTTGAGTCTTGACAACCATATATAAATACACATGAGGGGCTTGAAGCAACAAGACCTACCCACCTCCTCTCTTTTCTGTTACTTTGCATGTGTTGTCGTTGAGGTGAACAAGAGGACAGCTTAGAGAGAGAAGAGTAGTGAGAAGTGGCAGTGAGATGGAAGTGGAGGCTCACTATGGCTTCCTACCAACGGATGGGAGGCAACACCTTTATGGCCATCCTCACCATCAACCTCCAGGTCTCCACAAGAATTTTTGGCCATTCTGTTCTCTTCTTAGTTGGCTGTTGATCGTTCTTTTCTTCCTTTGATTCTCTTGTTCAGTAATCTTCTGCTGTGTTTTCTTCATGTTTACAAGAAATTTTTGTTCTTGTCAGCCATTGAGCTCTTTGAAGGATTCTTGCAGTTGGGTACTCAGCCCTGTTTGGTTCTTGTAGTGTTTTCTGGTCTCAGATTTCTTGTCTTTTTGATGTTTGTCCTGGTTACTTGGTTCTGAGAACCGCGATGCATATGTTTGATCTCTTGCCAACAGGATCACAAAAATTTTTTAGAGGTTTTTGTGTCGGATTTTTTCTCTAGTGTGTATCTTCTGTTCCATTAGAAGTAAGAACAAAAAAAAATCAGTCTTTTCCCGTTTTTAGGACTATTTATCATATATTTTCACTCCTGTAGATCTTTTCTCTAAGAGGAAAAAATCACAGTGAAATTTATTCTAATGGTTTTGGGAACAACTTTTTTAATTTTCGGGACTAGAAATGTTTGCAGTGTGGAACTGTGGATCACATGAGAGAGAGAGAGAGAGAGAGAGAGAGAGAGAGAGATTGTTGGTGTGAATTGGGCTTATTGGCATTGTCAAATTGCGACATAAGGACACAGGAAAAGTTCAGACTAGTAGATGTCAAGTTGGCTCACATTTGCTTTCGGGTCTATGCCTCTTGTGAGTTTCCATTTTTTGACACAGCATACAAATACTCTGAAAGTGCAGGGGTCATTCATAATGCAATTGAAAAAAAATGCAGCTATGAACTTACTGATTCTTTTTTCTAGAGGCGTTGATCCATATCTTTTGTAATTGGGTCAGGAGATGATGATTGGTGGGAGTATTGCCCTTGCCCATTCTGTTACATTGAGGTGGAGGTTCCCTTCCTTTGTGACCATCTGCAGGAGGAGCATTGCTTTGACATGAGAAATGCTGTAAGAAAGAGACCCCCTTTTTTTACTCTTCTTGCTGCAACTGCATTTCCATTTGCTTGTATAAATATCACTGAATTTGGATTAGTCGAACTTCTGTGTTAGTTTGAGTAAAAAACGTAAACAAGACAGAAATCTTGTTCCAGGTTAATCCATTGCATAGACTGCACAATGCATTAAGCAACATTAGCTGTGAATTATAGCTAGGATTGGTTTCATCTAGGTTCAGTTTGTTCCCCTGGTGATGCTGATAGGCTAAGTCCCTCTACGATGATTGAATGGCTTTTCTTCAGGTGTGTCCAATCTGCGCCGACAACCTTGGGACAGACACGGCTGAACATTTCAGGAATCAACACTCACTTCTACTGAAGGTACTAATTTCACAGTGACTTCACTGCTAGTAGTGTCATAACAGGCATTGCAAGACATATTGGAGCTCATTTAATTGGCATTTTGATAACGAGTCACAGAGGAGGAAGTGTTCTTCTAAGCCAAGCCCAGCAGCAGCTGACAACGAAGCGTATAAAGAGGAATCCTATTTTGAAGCACCCTCATACTGCATGGGCAAGCAAGCTCCTGATTCTTCACCTGACCCGCTGCTCTCGCAGTTCATCTGCAGCATCGCGCCTCCGATCGATTCCAAGCCTGGTAAAGTTGAGGAGGGTGATGCTTCACCTTCCTCAGATGATCAAAGGTAAGGACTGTGCAATACTGTTGGAGCTTGAAAGCATGCAAGATGGTCCTGAATCTGAACAATGCTGCCTGCTCCAAATGCTTTCCACTTGCTTGCAGGCCAAATCAGGTTCTGATGGATGATGCGTCGAAGCAGGACCTCGAGGAGAGGTTGCAAAGAATCGAGTTCGTGAAGCAGATGGTGATGACAACAACTGCTTAGACTGTTTTTCTGGGGTTCCTTTCAGCAGTTGACTAGAACTGTTCAGGATTTAGGAAGTGCAGATGTGCCATTTATGCTAAGCCTGGCCTTTGTCACATCTATACCTAGTTACCTACAACTTTGGATATCTATGTGATCAATCGTAATACTTAGCTCAACTTTGGTTATCTTCATGTCCATTCCCAGGAGACAACAGTTATCTGAACTTTTTTAATATTCACCATGCGACTTTTCTTACACAAAAAATATACACCATACATTACAGGTGGGAAGTGCAAAGTACCAGTAGAAAGTGTAGAACAGAGGCTAAATGACTAAATGACAGCACGTTCTATTTTATCAAAGTTTGACATGTTTACTCAACATCAAATTTTGCCACATTGGGCTGCATCCAAGTATGTATTCATTGCAATACTGCAAAACATAAGACTGCAACAGCAGTACAGTGTCCAGGGTTACCAAATGAGTTCCGTTAATCCAAAGAGCCATCCAAAGTTCAAAACGTCAGATTAGGTAGGTCGCACTAATGTATCAGACTATCAGTTCACGCAGATTGTACCACTGTATATGCACCTCGGTGGCTAATAGCTTCTCAATATATGACAACCACGAGGGCTCAGCTCACCATACGTCTGCGATCAAAGTGAGAAATTGTTTGGAAAACCCCGAAACAGCACCATCAAATGTTGGTTCTTGATTGTAACCTTCCTGACGGGCATGGCCAATTCTCATAAATATCCCTTGGTAATTTGTTTTTGCAGTTCGTTGCAACTCCAAACGTCATTGACTGAATAGTCACCTGTGAAGCAAACATAAAAACCAAGATATATATTAAAAAATTGCATTTTATTAACTTAGTGAGCCAAAGAGGCTTATAATCTTCATATGTAATTCATCAATTATGAAGTAAGAATGCTTTGGGCTAGAGGACTTGATTGCAGTTAGTGGGGATTAGTTGTACAAAAATATAGGATTAGAGCTAATTAGCCATCATGTAGACACTAGTCAAAATTCACAGGATGGCAACTTAACGATTGAGTCTCTCCGCAGGGCAGTTTGAGCACAGCTGCAGGTAAACGCATATATTGGATTAGTCACCACAATGTATAAAAGCATAAATGAGATGAGGATATCCAAGGACAGTAACTCAAATGAAAACAGAAAGAACACCGGTCACTCTCAGATGGAAAGATAAAGTGAATCTTTGCATCCGAAAAATATAAGAAAAGAAAGAAGCATTTGGGATATTACCTTCACAATGGAACCAATACCAGAAGCTATCAACTACGGTACAACAGCTAAATTCAAAACTTTTTCCTCCAGCCCAATGAAATCCAAATCCTTATAGCACACGAAATTCTATCATCATTAAGGGAGATGAGGTAATTTGCTAACCTAATAAGACGATATTAAGGTAAAAGGGTATTGCACACACCTAATAACACAATCTTCTATTTGAGAAACCTAAAAAGGAAATCTGAAAGGTAATTCTGGCCTTTTATTCAGTTAAATTGTCTTACGCATAGAGGCGTTCATTTGTTGCCGAACTGTGCACACAAAGAAAGACCACAAACACTAAGGAAAAAAATAAGCAGTGTTCCTCTAGGCGTTAGGCGCTAGTCGGGCGGTAGACCGACGCCTAGCACCTAATCGAGCTAGGCGGGCAAAATCGGCTAGGTGGCCAAGGCGGGAGGCTGGCGCTTAGCAGAATATTAAAGCAGACCTTCCAAGTGCTTTCCCCAAGTCTGCACAGAGGGAACGAATGTATGTTCCTTTTGAGCAAGTAACTCAAAACATCAAATTTTGTCTGTAGATAAGCAAACAAAATTAACCGTCAAGAAGAGTTCAGACATGGTATGAAACACTTGTATATAAATCTATATTATCTAGGAATTCGAAAGTAGATGAAGAAGGTATTGTGGGGGGGGGGGGGGGGGGGGGGATATGCAAGAAAACATGTCTTCTAAACTGCGCTCAATATCAAACTGGTATATTGATATTCGCCTTGGTGAAAGCTCTACCATTTCACCCCGCCTTGCTTTGTCGTACATTTTTTCACCTCCAACCTGATAACCATTATGAACCGCAACAAAAAGAACACAAGTTGGCGAGGCCGGATTCGAGCGGCGACGGGCGGCGACGGCCCCCTGGAGCCGCTACGAGCCGAAGACGACCGGATCGGGCCCGGAGGGAGGCGAAGACGTTCGGATCCGGCGATGCCAGACCGGCGGCGGCCGGATCCGAGGCGGCGGCAGCCGGATCTGGAGGCCCGAGCCCAGATCCCCAGCTGCAGAGGGCGTCTCGAGGCCGGGCACGGCGAGATCCAGGGCGGCGACCAAAGAGGCGGCGGCAGCAGCGGGATCCGGGGCGGCGGCGACCGTAGAGGCAGCGGAAGACACGGCGGCCACGGGCAACGGCTCGAGTACAGGGCAGCGGCGGCGAGCGGTGGCCGCCCCCGGGATTAGCTCCTCCCGAGGGCAGCAGCGGAAGTAGATCGGTTAGGATTTTAACCTAAGCTCTGATACCATGTTATGAATATTGTGTGTATTGATATGAGACCCAAAGGGTCATATATATAGGAGAGTACAAGAGGATATGCCACATAGAGATAAGGCATATATGGAATAGAATACAAACTCTATATCCTAATACAACTCTATCTCCTTAACATTATGAACTTATGGTTTCATGGTTGACACCATAGAGTATTAGGCAGGAAAAAAAACTGTGTGCCAGCACCTTGAGGACTTAACAATAATTTCAAGTTGTATTGCTTAATCAGCAAAGTTAACAATTATTCTATCAACCGCTATGCAGCATCTTCTTGCCAGGCCTAAAGAACAAATACTGAGAAATCTACATTCTGTGTCAGGATAGTGTAAACAAAAGTGTGTAAATGGTCAGGCAAGGACAACTAACCAAACCCAACAACAACTGCATGTCATTATTTACAGCAATCACAGTACGCCATAGGGTTTTCAGATAGTGTGACTAGGTAAAATATGTGCAACTTATCCTTCTATTTCTTCCTTAGAAATAAAAAACACCAATGTAAACAGAAGTGTGAAACATGTTGAGGAGACTGTCATCCATGCGTATTAGAAAGCTAGCAACTCCCACAAACATGTACAAGGAGATACTGTACCTTAAATGGCAGAAAACATCGGAGGACCTTGCCATATCTCACCCATGAAGGATGCTGCTGCCTTTCTAATATCTTCATCTTTGATGTGTTCCCATGGTTCTCTCTGGATAACCTGATCATAAATGGATGGTTAGCTGTAACCATCATATAAACAGAAATAAAGTCAATATAAGCATAAAAAATTTTCGGTAAGTAACTGGATTGAATTGGCAAAGAACAAACATATTTTTTAATTATTCCCAAATAAAAATTGAGATTGCATAGCATCAACTGTTAAGATCTGAAAACAGAATTTGTAATTTATATGGCATTGGGTATAGCAAAATACAGTGCCAACACAATTCAGAGGATCAATGAATTCTTATGGACATAAACTACACTCATTGACAATGAGAGGTCAATCACATCAGTTGATAAGGAAATCAAGCACAATTCAGGATAGATTCTTTCGAAATTTCAATTTCTGAGCAACATTGAACAATCCAACAGCAGCGTAAATAATTTTGCACCTAATAAGTTGGCATTCCGTGTTACTTCCTCACATGTCATACAATTTAAAAGTAGATCCATTTAAACAATTCTTTGAATAGAAGTGTGTTCAGTAAAGTGTTGTAAAGATGCTAAGATACATACTGGTGAATCTGCATCCCAGGTTGACGTAGCTTCTCCAATACGGAATACACCACTATAGCCTTTAACCATTCCATGGTATCTTCAAAAGCATGTGGACATTCATTCAGGAAACCGGAAATAGGTTTCAACAAATGCCAGAGCAGAAGGGACCACTACAGATGGCATCCAATCCAATTCTTTCAGAATCCATCATACTTATTCTTAATCCTAACAATCTAGATTAACATGAAATAAGATAAGCCACAGGAAGATTGTCTAGTATCCACCAAAACAAGCTTTCCCAGAAAAGAGAAGATAGGACTACCTATCAACCACTTTGGTTGCTTTGCCCACACAAACAATCAACAATCCAGTCGCCATAGGGTCCAGGGTACCAGCATGCCCAACCTGCCAGCACAGATATTATAAACACACCTGTAGAGCTACGAGATAAAACTACATTATGACACCATGAAAACACCAAAATCACCTTTTGCACTTTCACTAATTGCCGCAGCTTTCCACAAACAGTAAATGAAGTCCATCCTGGGTGAGTAGAAAGGCATGTTCAGCTCAATAAGCTGGGGTGGAAGACAAAAGGTTATAATAATAGCCCCAAGTTGATCCTCTTCTACACATTTACTAATCACCTAACAAACATGCCAGAAAATTGACAAAAAGTAACTGCTATTCGAAACTAACAGTCCACATGTAGACTACTCACACTCAGACTAATGAATAATTAGCTCAAAATGCCCAGTCAAACCTACATCAAAGCAGCAACTCGAGCTCTCCAGGTCAGAATCACACTGTGAAACCTGATATGCTTTTGGGGATCCTAGGGTTTAGATCTAGCGGGTTCTCCTTTTCTATTTGAGTTCTTGAGAGATACCGAGAGGGAGAGAGGGAGACTGACCGTCGGACGGCGTGGAGGAGGAGGTGGCCATCTCGGTTCGTCGGTGAGGACTGCGCACGGGCAGCGGCGGTCGGAGATGAAGAAGCGGCTGCGGGGCGACGGGGTCGACGGCGCAGGCCCGGTCGGCGGCGAACTGGCGGCACGGTGGAGCTTCCCGTCGCTGGAGCGCCCCCTCAACAGATCGGGTTTAGGGTAGTGTCGGTGGGTCTGGCGGCGGCACGGTGAACCTCGTCATGTGTGCCGCCCCGGCCCCACCTCTCTTTTGTATGGCGCTGGCGACAGGGGCCCACCAGCCTATTGGGCTGGGCGCCCCCGATCAGGGCGCGAGCAAGGGGAGGGTATTTGGCCGTTGGGCCAAATGCCCTGCTGAGATCATTCTAACATTCTCCCCCTTGATCTCAATCTATACTTTATCTTTAATTACTTTTTGACTTTACACATTCCATCATAGATTAGTGCATAGAACATGTCTCATCGTCACGGTCAATCGCCGATGGATTCAACAGCTACAATACACCTCTCTGTTCTGAAATAGTTACTTTAAACTTTTGGGCCATCTTTTAGTCCAGGAATCATAGGCTTTCCCTTAAACCCATGCCGGCTACGTGTTCTCTGAACACGTTGGGTGGTAAGCCTTTTGTAAGCGGATCCGCTAACATCTTTGCGGTACTTATGTGCTCAAGACTTATAATTTGATCCCGAACTTTATCTTTCACAACATAGTACTTTATGTCAATGTGTTTGGCAGCACCACTTGACTTATTGTTGTGGGCATACGTTACTGCGGGTTCATTATCGCAGTACAACTTAAGTGGTCTATTGATGTCGTCAACCACTTTTAAACCGGGTATGAACTTCTTTAGCCAGTTCACCTGCCCCGTAGCCTCATAACATGCTACAAACTCGGCATACATTGTGGACGATGTAGTGACGGTTTGTTTTGAGCTTTTCCACGATATAGCTCCTTTAGCGAGAGTGAATACATATCCGGATGTAGACTTTCTATCATCTCCCGCAAAATCAGAATCTGTATACCCCACTATATGGAGTGAGTCTGATCTTCTGTATGTCATCATGAGGCCTTTTGTTCCTTGCAAATAACGCAAGACTTTCTTTATCAATTTCCAATGTTCTATTCCAGGATTGCTCTGGAATCTGCCAAGTAACCCGGTAACAAATGCTAAGTCAGGGCGTGTGCACACTTGAGCATACTGTAAGCTTCCGACAGCTGAAGCATATGGAACCGATTTCATTTGATCGATCTCATACTGGTTCCTGGGGCATTGAAAATCCCCATATCTGTCGCCCTTGACTATAGGTGCAGGTGATGGACTACATTTATGCATACCAAATTTCTTTAAGACTTTCTCTATGTATGCCTTTTGTGACAGTCCCAATACCCCTTTGTTTCTATCTCGGTGAATTTCGATCCCTAGAACGAATGAAGCTTCACCAAGGTCTTTCATATCGAAGTTTGAGGACAAAAACTTCTTTGTTTCCAGTAGTAGACTAACATCACTACTAGCTAGTAGGATATCATCCACATACAGGATTAGGAAGATAAATTTCCCATCTTTATACTTTGCATAAACACAGTTGTCCTCTACATTCTCTTTAAACCCAAATTTTCTTATTGTACTGTCAAACTTCAAGTACCACTGTCTTGAAGCTTGCTTTAACCCATAAATCGATTTCTTTAGGCGGCATCCCATTCTTTCATTTCCTTCCACGACAAAACCTTTCGGTTGTGCCATGTAAACATTTTCCTCCAAATCCCCATTAAGAAATGCCGTCTTTACATCCATCTGATGTAACTCTAAATCATAATGTGCTACTAATGCCATTATGATTCTGAAGGAATCTTTACATGAGACTGGAGAGAATGTCTCATTGTAATCAATCCCTTCTCTTTGCGTAAAGCCTTTCGCCACAAGTCGCGCTTTGTATCTTTCTATATTCCCTTGGGAGTCAAGCTTTGTCTTGTAGACCCATTTACAGCCTACTGTTTTGGCTCCTTTAGGAATAATTTCCAAGTCCCAGACTTTATTAGTCTTCATGGACCTCATTTCCTCTTCCATGGCATCAAGCCATTTTGAGGAATTTTCGCTTCTCATGGCTTCTTCAAATGAGGTGGGATCATCCTCCATTTGAAATTCCTCTGTATGATAAATCTGATAATCATCAGAAATAGCTGATCTTCTTACTCTTTGAGACCTCCTCGGGGCCTCCTCATTCGGTACATCTACTGTTTGAGGCTGCTGTTGCTCCCCCTCATCTGTGGCAATAGGTTCTATATGATCCTGAAGAGCAGGTTCTTCATTCTCATTTATTGTTGCCACGGGAGGAACAATAACAGGTGCTGGCACCACAGTGTCTTGTACCGTCGGTGCAGCGACAGCAGGTAGAGTGAAGAATGGCTCTTGAATCATCGGAGTGGGCGCATACACCCGCTTCTCTTCAAGGTCAATCTCTCGAGCTACCATGCTCCCCCTCATCATTTCATCTTCTAAGAAGACAGCATGTCTCGTTTCTACAAACTTTGTATATCTGTCTGGACAGTAGAAACGATAACCTTTTGACTTTTCAGGGTAGCCAATGAAATGGCAACTTACTGTTTTGGGATCAAGTTTCCCAAGGTTTGGGTTAAATACTTTAGCCTCAGCAGGACTCCCCCACACACGTAAGTGGTTTAGTGAGGGAACTCTTCCTGTCCACAACTCGTACGGTGTTTTGGGCACCGACTTACTAGGCACTCTGTTGAGAATATGAATGGCGGTTTTCAACGCCTCCATCCACAAACTCAATGGGAGTGTGGAGTAGCTCATCATACTTCGCACCATATCCATCAGGGTACGGTTGCGTCTTTCAGCTACTCCATTTTGCTGAGGTTCGCCCGGCATCGAATACTGGGCCACTATTCCATTTTCCTGTAAAAACCTCGCAAAAGGTCCAGGAACTTGACCATATGGGGTATGTCGACCGTAGTACTCCCCCCCACGATCAGATCGGACTATCTTAATCTTTAAATCGTGTTGGTTTTCAATTTCAGCCTTAAATATCTTGAATTTATCCAAGGCTTCATTTCTTTCTTTGATTGGATAAATATATCCATAACGGGAGTAATCATCTGTGAATGTTATGAACGAGTCATATCCATCCACACTTTTCACAGGAAAAGGACCACAAATATCTGTGTGAATAATTTGTAGAACTCCTGTGCTTCTTTTAGCGTCTTTTTTAATTTTCTTTACATATTTTCCTTTAATGCATTCTCTGCATTGTTCTAAGTCCGAGAACTCTAATGGAGGAAGAATATCATTCTTTACTAGTCTTTCTATTCTCCCCCTCGAAATATGGCCTAAACGACAGTGCCATAATTTCGACGACTCATCTAGAGTTCTCTTTCGTTTTCTGTTTACATTTGTAGACGAGGATTCAATCACTTTCTCGCACGCAACGTTCTCATTATCGCATACGACATTCACGTCATCACACAATGATAACAAATAAAGCTCATTCTGTAATATGGCAATACCAACACATTCTTTATTAAACATTATTTCGCACTTGCCATTTCCAAAATTGCAATCATAACCATCTTTGTCCAAATTTGACACACTAATCAAATTCCTCTGTAAAGAGGGTATAAAAAGGACATCTCTAAGTAGAAGAGTGGAGCCATTAGCTAATTCTAATGAAAGATCGCCAACGGCTTCAACTTCAGCTTCGACTCCATTTGCGACTTTAACGCATCTTTCTTTTCTTTGCGTAGTCCTCGTCGAACGGAATCCCTTTCTTAGCCATTATCATCTTTAAATAGTCAGGACAATCTTTCTTGTAGTGTCCCGTCTTCTTGCAGTGAAGGCACTGGTCTTTGTCTACAGCAAATTTGTTCTGTTGAGGCTGATGTACAGAGGCTTTGCCCTTGTTCTTTGAGAAGGGGTTACTGTTATAATTCTTTTCTTGTTTTCCCTTACAAAGTTGATAGCACCACCATGTGAGGATTTGATTCTTTCCTCCTCTTGCACGCACATGGCTATGCACTTTTCCATGTCCCATTTTTCGGGCTGCATATTATAGTTGACAACAAAAGTGTCAAACTCTTTTGGCAAAGAAGCAAAAACCAGATGAATAAGGAACTCATCCTTGAGAGCCAAAACCATCGGTTTCAGTTTAGATGCCAAGTTGCTCATTCTAAGAATGTGCTCTCTTATGCCATTGCCACCACCAGAATACCTCTCTGTTACCAGCTGCTTAATCAGCTGTGTAGCATAAGTCTTTGAAGAGCCAGTAAACTGACTCTTTATTTTCTCAAGGTACTCTGTGACAGT
Source organism: Dendrocalamus latiflorus (assembly GCA_017311315.1). Taxonomy (NCBI): domain Eukaryota; kingdom Viridiplantae; phylum Streptophyta; class Magnoliopsida; order Poales; family Poaceae; genus Dendrocalamus; species Dendrocalamus latiflorus. Next base: position 34,210,717 of record CM029661.1, on the reverse strand, counting down.
GTCACACTCTGCGATTGAGCCCACAATTGCAGGCTTAATCGTGTTCTTTATCACAGCCAAACATTTCTTGTTGGCAGTGACCCACTTTTTATGATCAAGATCATATGATATTTTTATGGGAGCATAGTCCCTCTGTCTGGTCTGCCAAAAAGCATCAGCCTCATTTTCATCCCTCACCGGTGCCACAGGCTCTGTGGGACACGGTGTGGCGACACAATTCATATACAATGAGAACAATTAAACATAATAACAACAACTGCATGCCTTGGTTTCAACGTTGGTTAAAATTAAAACATACAGTTGTTTACACATTAAATCTACATCACCGTTGGGCAGAAATAGAAATAATGCATAAAATCATCAATTAAAATTATAATACTGTTAACAGCAAAATTATATGCCTTATTTCCAGCATTGGTCAAAATACGACATACAATTTAAATCAATTTTATTTATACATTAAATCTACATCACCGTTGGGCAGAAATAGAAATAATGCATAAAATTCATCAATTCAAAATTATAATATTGTTATTATCAACGTTGGTCAGAAAATAACAATATCATAATTATCTGGGATTTATCTCTATTTTCGCAAAATTAAATTCTCCCGTTGGTTCGAATTTAATAATGAAAAATCAATCAACAATATCTTTTGCAGCGGAAACTGTAAATATTCAAAAATTCATTATTCAGAAGCATTATACTGTACACTTTTAATCTCTGAAAAATTAACACGTTGGTGCAAAATTTTCCAGAAATTTAATTCAAATTTCAATCAAATTCAATCATTAATGCTTCTGAAAACGAATAAACATTCTTTTCGGGGTTTACTGTTCATTCGGCCGAAATGGCCCATTCCTTCACGCGCGGCCCAGCCGGCCCGCTCTCCCCGCGCCTCACGCGCGCGCGCCTCTTTCTCCCCCGCGCCCAGGCCGCAACCTGGGCCTGGGCCGGGAAACCTCTCCCCGCCTGGGCCGAAAATGGCCCGAGGGTCCTTAGCCGTCCGATCGGACCCGATCAGATCAGACGGTTGAGCGCGCGCCGCGGGGATTACAATCCCGAAACCCTAACCCTAGCCCCATTTTGCGCCCTCCTCCTTGCGGAAAAACCGGAGCCCCAAGCGGCGGCGGCAGACGCGACGCCCGCGTGGCCAGGGCGGCGCGCACGCGACGGCAGCGGCGGCCTGGCGCAAGGCACGCGACAACCGGCGGCCCCGAGCAAGGCGGCGCTCGGCTTCCCCGAGCGGAGCGCGGCGGCGCACGGAGGGCGGCAGCGGGGCGGCAGCGGGCGGCGGCCCTGCGCGCACAACGACGGCGGCACGCGCGCCCGCGAGGATGAGCAGCGGGGCGGGGTCCCGAGGGGGCGCTCCAGCGAAGCGCGGCGGCCGGGCGCGCGGCGACGGCAGCTGGCAGCGGCCGTCGACAAGCCCACGGCGAGCGGCGGCCCGACAACAGCCGTAAGACCTCCGACCCCCTCTTATCCTTTTTTTTTTTTTTTGGTTTCTTTCTTTCCGATCCGGGGAGCTAGGGTTTGGGATTCTCTTTTCTTTTCTTTTCCCGCATCTAGATCTACGCCTAGAACAGGCTCTGATACCATTGATATGCTTTTGGGGATCCTAGGGTTTAGATCTAGCGGGTTCTCCTTTTCTATTTGAGTTCTTGAGAGATACCGAGAGGGAGAGAGGGAGACTGACCGTCGGACGGCGTGGAGGAGGAGGTGGCCATCTCGGTTCGTCGGTGAGGACTGCGCACGGGCAGCGGCGGTCGGAGATGAAGAAGCGGCTGCGGGGCGACGGGGTCGACGGCGCAGGCCCGGTCGGCGGCGAACTGGCGGCACGGTGGAGCTTCCCGTCGCTGGAGCGCCCCCTCAACAGATCGGGTTTAGGGTAGTGTCGGTGGGTCTGGCGGCGGCACGGTGAACCTCGTCATGTGTGCCGCCCCGGCCCCACCTCTCTTTTGTATGGCGCTGGCGACAGGGGCCCACCAGCCTATTGGGCTGGGCGCCCCCGATCAGGGCGCGAGCAAGGGGAGGGTATTTGGCCGTTGGGCCAAATGCCCTGCTGAGATCATTCTAACAAAACCACCTCGTGAACTAGCAATGGTACATATACATCAAAATTCAAATACACCATAGTCATCTAGCCACCACTTCAAACAAAAGCTGCAAGAAAAGCATTAGCACACAATGCTACCATTTTGACATGGCGGTATGCACTAATATATCTTCATGCAGTACCTATTTGCTGACAAATCCGCAAGAATAGCTGCAGTATTTGGCACACAGGCAAGTAACTGCGCTAGTTACTAACATGTCAAGAAAGGCATCACCTTTGGCACATCACAGATCACACAACTAACAACAATTCATCGTCTTAATCTCAGACAGCACAACCTAGTACTGATGGACTGATGGTGGTGCAGGAATACTGATATGGTCATGCAAACTTATGGCATTCCGATGAGAGCGTTCATCATATGGGGAGAAAAGGCGCCACCTTTGGGCTTGTCAACGAGCACAACGGCCCCAGCCGGGCCGTCCCACCTCGGCGTCAGCTCCGTCCTTCTACTCACGAGGTTCGGCTGCGGGCTGCGGCCACTCTTCTTCCCTCTCCACGTCGCGCTTCACCTGCCGAGGCTCCGCAGTGCTTGTCCTTCTCCCAAGGGAGCGCGAAGGCGTCGTGGAAGTCGAGAGCGCCTCCTCGCGCGCGTGCAGGCGAGGGAAGTCGACCACCTCCGGCTTGAGCTCCACGAACTCCGAGGAGGAGGCGGAGGAGGACTTGGTGTTGGAGGCGGAGGGGTCGGGCAGGAGGCGGCTGCCGCGCTTCCGGAGGTAGCGGCGCTTGGCGCGGTCGAGGGGAGGCGACGGTTGGTCGTCGGGGGGTGGCTGGTGGTCGGCGTACGACGGGGTGGATTTGGGGGACCAGGGGTCGGCGGGGCGGTGGACGATGAGGTCGTAGTAGAGTGGGTAGGGTTTTTTTTTACTCCGAAAACTGTTTCCATTAGACACTATCTCCAGCCAGATCGTTGGAGACCAAGCTGAAAACAAAGGTGGGGACTTGGCTCATGAACATCATCGAGCCAGAGCTAACCACGCTTGCCCCATACATTGCAAGGCGATCAGCCACCTTGTTGCAATTTCTCGGGCAATGCCGAATGCTGCAGAAATCGAAGGATAAACCAATAAAATCTCTAATTTGCTTGAGGAGGCTTCCATGCACACTTTGATCAAGGTCCAGCGAAGTCAAGCCCCGAACCAGATCCGACGCATCAGACTCCAGCATAATTCTTGACATTCTCAATTGCGCTATCATCTGCAGACTGTACAAAGCAGCCAGAGCTTCGGCTTGAAAAGGGCTATCCACTCTGCACAGATTACCACAGCCCCTTGAAGGAACTCACCAGCACTGTCCCTCGCGATGAAACCCCATCCTCCCTGACCCGAGCCAGCCTTAAAGGAGTCATCAATATTAATCTTGTAAAAATCTTCCGGTGGCGGCTGCCATAAATTGAGGTTGACTTGCTGCTGACTTTTCGTTGTTTTCCATCCCTTTTCAAATTCTGACACATAGAAGAAAATTAGTGAACAGGCCTCAGGACAAGTCACTCTTTTTTCCCCAGCATTAACCTTATTCCTCACCGACCACCACCTCCATAATAGAACCACAATTTGTAGCTGGGTTGGCTATGGAAAGGATCAGATTTTCCTCAGCAAATCTCGCCCAGAATGACAAGCTACTAAGATATTGCGATATTCCTCTAAGTTCAGCCCTCTCCAGCACTCCTTTACTTCTTTACATATGAAAAAGAGGTGCCCACAGTCTTCATCCAGCCTGTGGCACATGGGGCACAGGGTGTCCTCCTTCATCCCTCTACGACTCAAATTCCGCCGGACCGCCAGACTATTATGGGCTACACGCCACAAGAACATTTTCACTTTGTTTGGGACCTCCATACTCCAGATTTTATCCCACCTGAACAGGGATTCCCCATCTGGGCCTGGCTCAGAAACTGCTGCATCTCTACCAAGCTCATTCTCCCTGATTTGAATCGCCAACCCATATGCTGACTTAACTGAGAAGATCCCCTTTTTTTCAAAGTGTCAAGCCGGTCTATCCAACATATCATGGTTCACTCTCAGTCTTAGGATGGCCTCAGCATCAAACTCTGAGAAAATATCCTTCACTAAGGTCTCATCCCATGATCCCAAGCTCGGGTCCATCAAATCAGTCACCTTTGTTAACACCGTTGTCCCCCTTTTTGTAACAGGACGTCTTGTACTGCCATGTGGAATCCAAGGATCCGTCCAGATATTCACCGACTCACCATTGCCAATGCGCCAAATGAGCCCCTGTTTCAGCAGATTCACACCTTTGAGGATGCTCCTCCAAGTGTACGAAATCCCATCCTGCACCGCACAATGCAGGATACTATCATTGGGGAAATATTTTGCTTGAAGCACTTGGGCACACAATGTATCCGGAAAAACCAGGAGCCTCCAAGCTTGTCTCGCCAGCATGGCCAGATTGAACAAATAAAGATCCCGAAAGCCCAATCCTCCCTTATTCTTGGGGAGTGTCAACTTATCCCAAGCCAACCAATGAATCTTGTTTTTCTTATCATTCTGGCTCCACCACCACCTGCCAATCAAAGAGTTCAACTCATCGCACAACCCTTTTGTCAGCTCAAAGCAGGACATAGCATAGGTTGGGATTGCTTGGGCCACGGCCTTTACTAGAATTTCCTTGCCAGCCTTAGATAGTAATTTCTCCTGCCACCCTTGAATACGAAGCCAAACTTTCCTCTTTATATACTCAAAAGCTTTCTTTCTTGATTTACCAATAGAAACTGGTAGCCCCAAGTATCTCTCACTCTTTGCTTCTTGCATGATGTCAAGGACCTGTCTCACCTCATCCTTATCAACAGAGCTAGTGTGTTGGGCTGAACAATACAGACGATTTATCCCTATTGACCACTTGTCCTGAGGCTCGCTCATAAGCCTGTAAAATCCTCCTCAATTCCTGAGCGTCTCCTCCACATGCTCTCATCAAAATCAAAGAATCATCAGCGAAGAAAAGATGGTTAATCCTTGGAGCTTCCCTGCACACTCTAATACCCTCAATTTTGCCCTCCACCTCTGCCTTCTGTAACATTGCTGATAATCCCTCCGCACATAGAATGAAAAGATAAGGCGACAAAGGGTCCCCTTGGCGAAGGCCCCTCTGCGGAAGGATATTGTTTGAATATTCCCCATTGACCTTGATACAGTAGTTCACTGTTGTAACACACTTCATCACCTTTTCCATCCATTGCACTGTGAACCCCAATTTTAGCATCATCTTCTCCAGGAAGGTCCACTCAACTCGGTCATAGGCCTTACTCATGTCTAACTTAATTGCAGCCACCCCCTGTTTTCCCCACCTCCTTTGCCTTAGATAGTGTGTGAGTTCATAAGCCAGCAGGACATTATCAGTAATAAGTCTACCAGGAACAAAAGCACTCTGAGATGGTGTAATGATCTCCGGGAGCACCAGCTTCAGTCTGTTTGCTAGCACTTTGGAGAAGAGTTTGTACACTACATTGCATAAGCTAATTGGCCTAAGATCCTTCAAATTCTCCGGTGATTTGGTCTTTGGGATTAGAACAATAACAGTATCATTCCAACCTTCCGGCATAGCAGCCCCATTAAGCACAGCAAGCACTTCTTCTTTAACCTTATCACCCACAAGAGACCAGAATTTCCTATAAAAAACCACCGGCATGCCATCAGCCCCTGGGGCTTTCAGCTCACCCATATCCTTCAAAGCCACCCATATTTCGTCACTTGAGAACGGAGCTACCAGGTTGTCATTCATTTCTTGAGTAACCTTCACTTGAACACAATCAAGGACCTCATCAACCTGGGAACCTGCAGTGGACATAAAAAGTTGCCGGTATTGATTAGCAATAAAGCTCTTCAGGTGTTTTTCCTCCACCACCCCACCACCCTCATCTTTCAGCTTGCTTATAGAGTTCCGCCTTTTCCTTTTTGAAGCCTGAGCATGGAAGAATTTTGTGTTACGATCGCCTTTGGCCAACCATGTAGAGTGAGCCCGCTGCTTCCAATAGACATGTTGCTGGTCCAGGAGGCGCTCAAGCTTATAGTGCTGCACGTGCTCCTTGTTTATATACCCTTGGGAAATAGAAGCCCTCCTGATCCTCTCCATCTCCCTTTTTGCATTTTTAACTCTCTTCTCCAAGGCTCCAAGGACCTCCCGGTCCCACTACCATAACTCCCCTAACACCCGAGATTGGATTTCCATAAGACTAACCCCTCCACCTCTAATAGCTCTTTCCCAGGCCTCCTCCACCCGCTCGCTGCACTCCTCCTCCTCCAGCCATCTCGCCTCAAACTTCTTCATGACCTCCAGTGGTTTCCTCCAATGGACCTTTTCCTTCGCACCAGGATCCACAATGATGGGCCTATGGTCTGAGTGCCGAGGATCACCATTAATCACCCGGACCAAAGGAAAACGAGCCCGCCAAGCACTATTCGCCACCGCCCTGTCCAGTCTTTCCCTAGTGTAACTGGACGCATTTTAATGGTGGTTCCTCCAAGTGAAAGCATCCCCCACAAAGCCCAAATCATGCAGGTCACACTCCTCCAAAACATCTCTGAACTTCAACATGCTGCTCTCCGCTCTAGGGGCTCCCCATTCCTTCTCACAACTGAAAAGAATTTCATTGAAATCGCCACAACACAGCCAAGGGAGCTTACTGCGGTGCAGTAGAATTCGAAGCAACTTCCATGTTTTCTCCTTCTCTTCACTACGGGGCTCGCCATAAATCCCAGTAAACCGCCAAGCACACCCATCACCCTCCTTGATTTTGGCATCAATGTGATACCTAGACCAACTCAGCACCCGCAAATCCACCTCCTTCTTCCAAAACAGCGCCAGTCCACCCTTCGCCCCTACACTATCCTTCACCACCATATGTGGCATGTTCAGCTTCCACTTGAAACCCTCCATCCATTTCTCACCATGTTTTGTTTCAGAGAGAAACAAAACATCGGGGTCCTCCTTCTTCTGGACATCCAGAAGACTGCGAACTGCCGAGCCGTTCCCCAACCCCCGGCAGTTCCACGCCACAAGCCTCATTGGGACCAGTCGGGCTGACCATGCAGCCCCGCCAACAAGGAATTTTCCTCCCCCATCTCCACCTCCACTGGAACAAACTGGAGCTTAGCCTTCTTCTTTACTTCTTCCTCCCCACCGTCATCCTCTCCCCCTCGCTTATGCGAAACAGACGGGGAAGGAAACTGATCCCCCTTCGATTTTCCAAGCTCGCGCGGACGGCGTTTAAAGGAAGACCTTATCTTTTTTGCCTCACTTCCCCCAACCTTGGTCTGTTTAAGCTCCTCCACCGGCCGCTCCCCACCCCTGCTTAACCCTGCTTCCGCACCCTCCCCTAAAGGCGTAGAACCCACCCCATCCACCTCCATGCCGGCCTTTTCAGAGACCCCTGGCAAAACACACTCCTGCACGTTGAATCCTCTACCTCCTCCCTCCCCTTCTACCAACCCAGATTCCCCCTTCCCTGCTGTGACCCCCCCAGATCCTCCTCCCTCGCCTCCAGGACCACCCCTTCTCACCTCCTCCAGCCCCACCAGCTCCACCCTGCTCTCCTTGTCAGTACTTGTGCTGTCCCCAAAAATTAACTTTTTTGGTACTCCTCCAGTTGTAGTATTGTTAGACAGCATCTTGAGCGGGCTCGACCCATCATCACGAAGCTCATTGTCCTCCAAACCATTCCCCCTGCTTTCTTCCTCATTCTGCTGCAACCTCCTCCCCATCTCTCCACGCCTCCAAGAACCCGACGACTTATGCTGATGACTACCACCTGAACTGCTGCCCCCCAACCATCGGCTTCGCTGATCACGTTTCCTTGCCGGAGAGGCCCTCATCCAGTCCCCAAACTGATGATCATGCACCTTCCATACCTTCTCATCACACTCCTTTTCCACATGACCCAACAAACCACAAGAGTAACAAAAGTTTGGGAGAAATTCATATCTGAAATTACACCAACAGCTTGGCTCACCAACCTCATTCTCCACCATCACTCCCCTGAATAGCGGCTTGCGCACATCAATGAGAGCTTTAATCCTAAGAAAACTCCCCACAGCCGACCCATCTTCATCAGTTTCTACATCCAACGATTTCCCCACCTTCTCCCCAATCGAACGACCTGTACTTTCATTCATGAGACCTAGAGGCAGATTGAATACACGAATCCATACCGGGATATGGGTAAACTCCAAATCCTTCAGCCTCTTAGTCTCATCAAAATCCACCACAATGAACAGATCACCTCCAAATTCCCACGGACCCTCCGTAACAGCTCTTCTCTTGCCCCCCGGCTGAAGGAACGCAAAAAGGAACATGTTATCCCCCAACTCCTTGCACCGGATTCCTTTCGCCGGACACCAGATTTTACCCAAAGTCTGCACCATCCCTTCCACATATCCAGCCTTAACCGAGAACAGCTTGCCCACCGCCTGAGGAGGTCGACCAGCCTCCCTCGACTCTGACTGCCAAGCGCCTTTGACCGCCTTCCGCTCCTCCTCCGAAAGCTTCAGCCCACCCAAGAGACCCTCCAGATCCTCCGCGCCCTGCTTCCGCCCTTTCTCCATCAACCCCCAGCACCAACCAGAACCTCCGGCTCCAAAACCGAACAAAGACCACCCCCTCCCATCCCAGCCTCAACCACGAACCACCTCTGCCCACAGCCTCTGGACGCCCTTCCTCCCCCGACCACCACCTGGCTCACTCCCGGTTCTGCCGCATCAACCTCCACGCAGCACCGCCGGCCTCCCTGCAGCACACCCCCAGCTCCCGCACGCCCCAGCTCCAGCCGCCCTTCCGCCCTCTCCCTGCGGCCTCCCAGCCCAACGCCGGGGTCAGGGGAGAAGCCAGCCAGGGGGGCATTCAGCCATTGGAGAGGCCGAATCAAACTCTCGGAGAAGAAATCGCCGATTCGAAACCCTAACCCTTGGCCCGGGCGCGGGACAAAGCTCTGACTCGAAAGAACGAGCGGAGACTGAGGGGAGTGGTGAGTGGGTAGGGTTTGGAGGTGAGCGAAAGGAAGCGGCGGGGGGGGGGGGGGGGGGGGCGGAGCGGCGACGAGAGCAACTGCGCCGACGCCGCCATGGCTCCCACCCTGCCGCTACGAAGAAGCATCCTCTCCCTCTAGCCGGCCAGCAGTTCTGAGCTGGACCGTTCGATCAGTGATGGACGGTTCAGATAGACGCTGGGGCCATCTTTGGACTACAGAAATCTCAGTAGAAACTCGGCTGGGTTATTTTAGGCTGTCCCTTATGGTTTAAAGTTTTAAATTTTAACTGTTCACGAGAGATTGTATATAAAGAAAAATAGTTATATATGATTTTATCGGTACAACTGAATTCAGTATATTTTTTACTATAATCTTCTTATTGACCCTGCTTCGAAAAACACACTGTTTGAAAGCTAGTTACTATAGCATAAATCATAAACCACAAGTTATAAGTAGAAAAAAAAGAGCCTTGAACTCGCGGAGTATTTACACCAGTTCCTGCAAAATTCTCATGAAATTCAGACGAAGATCGGGCAATCCAAATTATGGCCTCGATCACAAGCATCAATACAACCAGCTCAAACATGAACAAGATAATGGAGCATTCACACTCATCTAACCAACACGTTCATCATCATCTCTCTCTACATATCCAGGTAAAAATGTGTACCACCATTCGCAGAGATGAAGCTAGACAAGCGTGGAGTTTGGAGGGGCAATGCCCAATTGCCCATCATCTTGTAGTAGGCCTTCTCCGCCTCCGCCATCCTGGTCTGGAACATCCCCCATTCTTTCCGGCACCGCGTCCTCACTCCTTCCCATGGCGCTTTTCCATTCTCTGCCTTGCCCTGTGAATCATGCACAAGGGGGAGGGGAGATGGTGCTCACCAATGCATCGCGCAATGCCATCATAAGTTGTGATATGCAACCCAAAAAAAATACAGCTCCTCCTCACCTGGTTCCCGAGAGAAGGAACCACTTGGTGAACAATCCACTGCGAATCAACGACTCCGATCTTCTCATGAGCAGGCTGTAATGAGCACAGCACTAGGTGATCATATTCAGGAGGACAGGCTGCTGGCTAGGCTGGTCAAATTTCACAACCAAAAGATAAAGATACCTCCACACATTTCCTGAGAGCGAAATCGAGGCCCCATCCCTCCATGAACCAAGTCATTCTGCAGTGAAAAGCAAGACCGATCAATTAAATGAATCAAGTGCATCGAGGGGAATTAAGGTGCTAATCAACTTATGGCATACAAGCCTTCCAAAGAAAATGTTATGGTATACAGGCCTGAATCATATGCCATACACATCTCCATGCATCTCTGCTGAAGACTGGAGCCATTATTTCAACAAACCTGTACATCAAAGATACATTAGTTAGATCTCTATGTGACGGATGGTAAACTACTATCATATATATTGGGAAACACTGTGAACAAAACTCAGAAAAGAGGATAATAACCACATACGCAGCACAAGGTGGAAGATGAGGGTCAGAACAAAACAAACAGACCACACTCCACCAAACACTTCCGTCGCCGCGCCCACGACTTCCGCCCCCTCCACCCTCCTCGTCTCTCTCTCTCTCTCCCGACGCCGCAGCCATATATACGCACGGCAAGGTAATTACTACCTCCACAAGTGAGTGGAGAATTTCTAACCTGATGCGGTTTTTTTTATAAAAAATTGTAGTAACTTAAGTAGGCACCTCCTTTTGTTGTAGGGATACAGAGGAGAGGCCAGGCTACACACAACGGTTTGGTCCAAGAACTGCTTCCTTTTGGACGGAAGTACTGGTCAGGCTCACCCAGAAGACATTGAAATGTCTCACTCTATGGTGGATCCACAGATTGGTGATAATATCTCAAATGGGATATTGAAGAGGAATGAAGTTAATGACATCGTCAGCAATGCGAAACATGAGTATCAGTCCCTTGGCACTTCTCTCCACTCCATGGAAGATATCTGTGAGCGGATATCGTCATCTGTGGACTTGTCGAACCCATCTGTGATCGCCAGGGAATCTGGAGGAGCTTCTGTCGGTACTAGGCCTAACTCTTTTGATGATGAGCATCTCATAGCAGATGTTACCGAGAGGTTAGCAAACTTGTTAGCTCAGCAGGAAGAGGAGGTCAATGCGCTACGAAGGAAGCATAAGGTTGACATAGAGGTCATCTTGAAAGGCGTGCCTACAGAGCGTCGCGAGGAAACCTTAACCAGGCGTGCCTACAAACTTCAGCTGCAACTCCATGTACATCCTCGCTGTGCGTTCTTAGATACCGGCACAAAGGAGTTTGTTTAGAATGGTGGTTGTGCAAAAGGTGGTCTCAGCCTTTCCAGTGTTCTTTTTTTTATGTATATCAGTGTTTGAGCTGTTGCATACTTGCAATCACAAACATAATGTTCAATTATCTCCGCTATGTTTGGATCACATGCTTGCCCAAGTCCGTAGAGCTGTATATATGCACATACTTCCTTCACTGATTTCTATGACCATGTAATTTCTTAATTGCAAGGGTGCCATGGAGGATGGAGCTGAGGAACTCTCCACTCAAGCAGATCTGAAGTGGCCAATGATAAACAACAATTTGTGCAACACATGCTCCAGCAGCATCCATCACATGCCCCAGATTTGTGTCCCCTGCCCTCACATTTCTTGCTTTCTTTCCTCTCAGTTTACCCAATTTCTTTGCGTCTGAATCTGTGTACCTGAAACCTGAGGCTCTCCAACCCAGCTGGTTAGTTTAGGGATGCTAGCCGCACACAGAATTTGGATCTGTGTTACAGCAGGAGTGACATGGGGCACCCTCCAATGCTGTGCTGCCACAACATTTTGGGATCCATCAATGATCAACCCCTTGATGTAAGGAAGAGATGTGCAGATCTGTTGACCACTTGTTTACAAGTTAGTACTTTGTATGCCACAATTGGCTAGCTGCGTAGGCACCTTTGAATATGGATTCGTATCCTCTACCATTGGACTGTAGTTATATCGTTTCATTGTTCCTCTTATCCATTGGATCAAAGAGGAACCATCGTGATTGATCGGAGCACTATAGCAATTAGTTATAACAAATTTTCAGGTACTATGGCGAGAAAACTATAGCGCTTGATCTTGACTTTGGTTTTTTGGTGTTAGGTTTACAAGTGAGAATGACAGGATACTATTTGCTAATTCAGTGGTAATGGTAGGAGCATGAATCCTTGGAGAGTATTACCGGGTATCGAAGATCGTATGTGTGAGCGGTGACGAGTTGGGTCAATGATATGCACCACAGAGTCGTCTCAAGCCTGCCCACTTTTATGGATCCAATGCATCAACCTGAGAAACAATGCCCAAGTGCACATGGAAACAAGGAGCCACCGCTCATTACTCTCTCACTATCACACAATAGGAGGGAAGCAAATTGTATGGCTCCAGATGCTGCCACGTGGCTCTGAAAGAGATGTTCAAGGGCCACGTGACAGCATCTGAGGAAGGGCCTTAAGTGAGATGGCGGAGCCGGCTGACGATGAGAGCCCAAGCAAACCCGGCCGCGGTGCAGGAGCCCAAGCAAAACTAGCAGCTGTGCGGTAAAAGACTGATGTGAGTTCAGTGGAGCTTAAGGGCCTGTTTGGGACTGCTCTGCTCCAGTTTTTCCAGCTCTGCTCCACCAACTCCACCATGGAGCAGCTCCACTGTGGAGTTCCTGGAGCAGGTGGTCCTGTTTGGCAAGCAGGTGGTCCTGTTTGGCACGCAGCTAGCTCCAGCTCCAGGAATGTGAGGTTTCCTTGAGAAAGGTCCAATGTGCCCCTGAATGATGTTTGGTGTATATTTTGATGTCTGCGGAGCATATGTAACTGAATTTTTTTGCTAATTGAAATATGATATAAAATATTATAATCGCAATTGATTTATTCGAGAAAACCAAAAAACAAATATTTACTCAAGAGCATAATTCACTGCATTAATTGGAGCATAGAGAATTCAAGCAAGTCCTAACAAAATGATAGCCCAATTTTCATCAAGAGGTTTATCTACCAACAAGAGGTTTATTTAGCATTCAAGGCTGCAGTTGGCCAATTTTCATCACTAGTATAACACACATCCACTGCTCCAGGAAGCACACAATTCATGAACATGAACATACTTCACTTGAACAGAAGGCACATGAACAGATTTTTGCAGCAACTTGATGATTTTCAACTTCAGACCAGTCGAATTTATAAATTACAATTTTCTGCATCTCTAGCATTATGCTTTTAATATAAAACTACAAGCTGTGTTACATGTAAAGAACATATAGTAGGAAATGTCAAACATTAATTGTGGCAAGGATAATATATCAAATTTTGCCAGGATCATGTATATGGGAAAGTATACATTGCTCGTAACATTCTCATCTCCTGTAGGTCGTTCAACAATCATATCTGCTCTTTGAGTTTCTTGACTTTCTACACTTCTAATAGTAGATGGCGAGGTAAATCTCAGTTGTTGTTTCTTCCCAGGAACCGGGTTTGCATCAGCAGCACTATTGTCTTTATGTATGGAGCTGCTGCCTCGGACTGTAGAATGCTTTGAGCAAAATGCCCGCATCTCAACCTACAAACAAATAAACAAGAAAACTAACATCAATTCATCACAAAACAGATTGAAATGGCAGAGAGGAGGAGGAGCGGCCGGTCGTAGAGGAGGAGGCCGGGCGGGAGGAGGAGCGGGGCCTGGCCACTGGCCGCCCGCTCTCTCCAGGCGCGCGGGTGGGGGGCGGAGAGGAGGGCGGCGCGGGTGGGGGCGGAGAGGAGGAGGGCAGCGCGGGTGGGGGGCGGAGAGGAGGAGGCCGGCGCGGGCGGGGGGGGGGGGGGCGGAGAGGAGGAGGCCGGCGCGGGCGGGTGGGGGGCGGCGCCATCAAGATGGGGGTGGAAGCCTGGAAGGCGGCCATTTTGGGATGGAGCCGGGCGGAAGAAAGAAAGAAAGAAAGAAAGAAAAAAGAACGAAGGGGTATGTTTGTGTAATGGCATAGGTGGGTAATTTTCTCTCAACTCCATGAGGAGGTATGAATATCTAGTTTCTGGAGTACCCCTTGAGAAGCTCCACAAAAAACGTGGAGTTGGCCCTCAACTCCACCTTTTTCTTGGAGCAGAGTTCTTGGAGCTGGATCTGTTTGGCTAGACAAACTGGGAGCAGAGCTGAAAAACCTGGAGCAGAGCAGTCCCAAACAGACCCTAAGAGGTTGCTCGTCGGCGAGCTCGGGTAGCCACCTGGATCGACGGGAGGTGGCTCCACCTATGAACAGGAGGAACTCAAATCAAGGATAGAAAGGATAAAACAAACAAAACAAATTAACCCAAAAGAACCGTATGTACGAACTAGTATTAGTGTATTACTATTATTTGAAAGATGACACATGGATGCATGCATCCAAGGCAGCTATAGCAATCCAAGCCATGGATGGAGCGCCAATTATGCATGCATCCGATCGGCTGTCCCCTGCCAGCTGATCCCCCGGAACACATTACTACCACATCGCTGAACCTAAAACTCAATCACCCACCCTATCATTGCATTGCATTTCATATTTCCATTCCATTACACTCGATCCAGTTCATAATCAGTTTTGAAAACTTTAGCTACAGATATCTTTTAAATATTTAGACTAGATACATGAAAAATCATATAGTAGATTCATATCAAAACATATTTTTATAATATCATAATTTTGTTAGATTTTATTATAATAATAATAATAATTAGTTATCAAAGCTACATTTTGAAGACCACAATGTCTAAAACAAGTTGTTTTTTTTTTGAACCGATGTAGTATTTTATTTCCGGGAACCACCGCTCCACTATATATTTTAGGGGCGGAGCCACATCCTGGACAGAGTAGACTTCAGTATGAGGTGTGGAAAAATATCTTATATACAGCCGGGTAAATTCAGCTTAGTCTGAATAACATTTTCATAGTCTAGCCCAGATAGTCTAGATCATTTCACCGCTGAGCCCGAAGAGTAACCAAATTCTAGCTCCGTCACTGATATATCCTCTCTTCTCCTCCCCTGCGCCCTCCTTTCCTCTCCATGTCCTCCTTTTTCTTCCTCCGGCTCTGTCTCCGACTCCGAGCTCGATCGAGTAACACATGACGCGTCGCAGCTGCAAGCTGTAGCCATGCAGGACCACGTGCCCCACATGCAGCAGAGGAGCGGCGATCAGCCGGCGCCGTCGTGCGACATCGCCGTCGACGACATCCCGGTCAACGGCCACAAGCCCGGCAAGGCGATCACCGCGTCAGTGTACCTTGCCAAGATCGCCGGACACTCGCGGGTCGTCACCTTGTCCTGGTCCCGCGACCTTCTCTCGCACGGCTTCGCCGTCTCCATCTCCGGGGCGGACGGCGCCGCCGCGGAGTGCAGGGTGGACCTCCGGCCGTGGCAGTTCTGGCGGCGAGCGGGGTCGCGCCGCGTGGAGCTCGGCGGGGGCGCGTCGTCCACCCCGGCAACGGTGCGCGTGCTGTGGGACCTCCGCCGCGCGCGGTTCGGCGCCGGGCTCCCCGAGCCGCGGGCCAGGTACTACGTCGCCGTGGAGGCCGCCGGCGAGGTGGTGATGGTCCTGGGCGACATGCGCAAGGACGCGCTCCGGCGCGCGGCGCCGTGCGCGCCCGCGGCGTCCGAGGCCGTGCCCGTGGCGCGGCGGGAGCACGTGTTCGGGAAGCGGCGGTTCGCGGCCAAGGCGCGGTTCCACGACCAGGGCGACGTACACGACATCGCCATCGAGTGCGGCGGCGGCGGCGAGGGCGGCGACGCGGACATGGAGATGACGATCGGCATCGACGGCGAGGAGGCGGTGCAGGTGAAGCATCTGCAGTGGAAGTTCCGGGGCAACCAGTCGGTGACCTTCAGCCGGGCCAAGGTGGAGGTCTACTGGGACGTGCACGACTGGCTCTTCAGCGCCGGCATGCGCCCGGCGCTCTTCATCTTCCGCCCGATCGTCCTCGCCAGCGCGTCGGCGCCCGCCGGCATGTTGGATGGGGCGGTGGCTGCGGCGGCGTACGGCTTCTGCTTGTACCTCTACGCGTGGAAGCTCGAGTGAGCTGCTGCTGCTGCTGCTGCTTCTGATACCACGTACGTTGAGACTCTCTTTTGTCAAAAAAATTGGACTAATGCTGAGTAAGATTATTTTCTTCTGATTTTGTAATTCTTTTTGGAAGAGGTATAATCGAATATAATTCTTCCTAAACCAATAGATACTACTATAACTACTACAGTATTCCCATTCTTCTCGCATTGCTCAGTTCAATGAGAGAGAACAGGAATGCCAACTGCCAAGAGGAGAGCAACCATCTCATATTCTCACACATGTAGAGATTAGTCAAAATTCTGATCCACATTTAATTATGAGGTGTTCTCATACTATTTAAGGGGGGCAAAAGGAACTGATCAGCTCCTGTTAGACAAGATGTTGACCTTCTGTGAGATAGCAACAGATGTATCCTCGTTTATGTACATGTTGTGTAGCACTGTAATTTCCTGAGAGTATCATCGAGATAGAATGCCTTGCCTGCTTAATTAGGTATGAATTGAGAGAGAGAGAGAGAGAGAGAGAGAGAGAGAGAGAGAGAGAGAGAGAGAGAGAGAGAGAGAGGTAAAGCAGGCAGCAGCTGTGGACTGCCTCAGAGCCTCAGACTGGCCGATGCAAAGCGAGAGAGAGAGAGAGAGAGAGAGAGAGAGAAATTGCCACCGCACGCAAAAGGAGACAGATTCGATCGCACCTCTCTCACACACACAAACCATGAAAACAATAAAGCAACATATCGAATTTATCTCTATGCCCATCCTCAAACATAACTTATGGTCTGTTTACGAATTCGATATGAAATTCTGTGGAAAGCAGAGCAGCTTCTTTTGTGCTTAGGCTGTGTCTCTCATGAGAAATTTGCGAGGTTGTATTTCATTTCTTCATAGCTGTGTATTTCCGATACCATATGGGTGTGTTGGTGAGATGCTAAAAGGCTGTAAGATTCCGTCATGGGAAAGTAATTGGGGGGAAATGGGGATAAACAAAGTTCATCCATTTTGTTCCCTTGCTAGCAGCTTGCATCTGTTGGATAGCTGGTGCCAATCAAGACTTTGTTAAAAAAAGATTATATTCTGATTGGTGCCATTTGTCTTCAAAGTATTTGTGCAGTGCCCTTTGATATACAACAAGGATATTAGCCCAACCATTTTAGATAATAGGTAGTTTTTTCCCTTCTGTTTTTCATTGCAGTCATTCCAGAGGATGACTTTAATTGGTATTGTGCGAATCAAAATCTAACCCAATCTATGTTTTGTTCAAGAATGTGGAAGGAATATATACATAAAATATAGCTCAAGCTACACCTATATAACAAAATATTCACTACATGGAACGAATCAAATATATTAGGAGGCTTAAATTCCATTCAACCATTGTGAAATGAAAATAAGGATTTCATATCAAAGATAACTATCTATTCAAGAGAATGTGATGAGTTGAGAGCATTTCTTTTATCTTGATCCGAATACCATTACTTGAAGTTCAGTTGTTGCATTTCTGTTGCCCTGCTCAAGATTGTTACCATTGTTCCTACAATCTTTCAATTCCTACAATCTTTCAAAACAACATCTGATTTGAATTATTCCTACACAGTTTCCTGACACTCCAGTGGGATCCTGTGTTTCTCTGATCCCTTTTCCTCTCTCGTATTTGGTCAAACCTCTAGTGGCCTATTTAGTATGGTTTGGACTCTCTGTAACTACCATTGACTTGCAGAAACAAGATAAACTGCCTTTCTCTAGTAAATATTATATAGTGAAACTGGTATTTTAACAGAATATATAGGATCAAGCTAAATCAACATTACTATATTAGAAGAAGAAAGATCAGAAAACTACTAAATATCACGGACATGCACTACTCCATATAATAGGCTTTGTGATCCAAGATATGATTCCTGCAAGTTTAATTTGATGCTGGTGAACCAAGTAGCTAGTGTGTGAAGCTGCATATGTTAATCTTGTGCCCGGGATCAGCGGACAGGGGTCTTGCGGTGGATCCCAACGAAAATGAAGAGACCATTTGCCCATGTGGCCAACCCAGCTGGTTGTCTGCTTCAGGCCTCAGCTCAAATAAAATAACCTTGTCATCTCATCATCCATGTATGTACTACTAGTATACTAGCTAGTAGTATGACTCAACAAGACACCTTAATTAATGGATTTTTTTACATTGCGATTAGTATAGCTAGTCCACAATACTACTCTATTTGCATGCCCATGTATGTATGTATGCATGCATATGCATACTGCGTAGGCATCGATCGACATGTGTGGTTGCTCCCAGCTCAGTATTCTCGACTTTATGCAATGATCGGCCGGCATGCATGTCTTGTTCTCTAGCTAGCTTGTGACTTATGTAATGCTCCATGTTACTTCTTTCCATTGGTCATATATGTGAAGATTCTCACGACATATTTAAAACAAATGGAAAAAAAATGTGATTTTGATGAGTACTATTAATTTGATAGCGAAAAGAGAACAATAACCTGTTTTTCATTCGCATGCATGAATAGTACATACATGCATACAATTTGCTTAGTTTGCATGGGGCCTATAGATATATATTTGATAAGGAAAAGAAAAGGAACAGGGATGCTTTTGCTTAGGATGCCTTAGCTTTTGCTTAGGATGCCTTAGGCTTACTTAATAGTGAGGGTGGACCATCTGTTACACGTCGCCGTGCCGCCCCTTTTGCAAGCTCTGAGCAGAAAGTGCTTCGTTTTTGTTGGTCTTTTGCCCACGAGATGCGATTCGATCGCAATCTTTTTCGGTGTTGAACTGTTGAGGGTTCAAGTAATCTATGGAGGATAGATCAGTACAAAAAACTTGAGAAAGAGGGGTTCAAGTAAGTTACTTTGTGATGTTGTGCCATGTATGTATGATTTGTCATGTCATTGTTGGACAGGTGTGATACTCCTCCTGCTAGTAGTACTTGAGAAGGTGGCACTGCAGTGCATTCTTGCTTCTATTGTAGTAGCCGGAGCTACTGGTACTGTAGTAATACATCCTAGAATGGATTATCTATTGAGGATAGATCAGTACAAAAAACTTGAGAAAGAGGGGCATACCGTGTCATCAGCTATGGCAGCTTTGCCCACGGTGTATCCCTCCCGGCGCCGGAGAAGAAGGCGTTCGATCTAGTGCTGCAGCGGCAAGTGCACCCCATGCTGGCCATGAGCAGAGAGCGAGCTCCGGTTTGATTCGGATGTGCCTGGGTGATGCAGTCGTCGTCTTCAGGAGTTGTTGTACATGTCAAATCATGGTGATTTTTTTCGACAACATGCTGCAATCAGTCATGGTGATGTTAAACCGACATGCAAAAATCATATTCTGCTGCAATCAAAACTCTTGATCCCCTATGGTCTGCAAAATTGGAGCTGGTTACACCACCAAGACGGCTGCGTCAAATCCGTGGGCTCGTGAGGAGAGTTGGCGAGTCAGCAGCCAAGGAATTTCGACTCTAATCATCCCTGCTGATCTGCAAGCACTTCTGTATAAATAGATATGTCGAAACAAGCAAGATAACAACAGAGAGAGAGAGAGAGATGAGATAAGGTAAACGGAGTTACTAGAGCTATTGGGAAGGAAGATTTATACTGACTTGCGCTTGCTGACGTAGTATTGCGATTGCAAGAATTATGGTTGATGTTTTATATGCCATAATGTTGTGAATTCTTCGGTTGGATTACACTACCCAATGCAACCCTTCTTTATCTCAACATGCTACTCAGCTTGTTTTGATTTTCCCTTTCTTGTTGAGACTGTTCCCCATACTAGAAATTGTGGTTTGCTAAATTACCTGGCAATTAAACGGAATGTGATTATTTTGTTCTTCTTTAATCAATGGAGTTATACGTACAGGAAATAAAGAGAAGAAACAATCCATTGCTTCACTGCCTGCCACTACTATAAAACAAAGTTATACTGGACGCCTCATCATATACGATTTCCTCGAACCGTCTGTGTCATAATTATCACAGATGATTTTACAAACGTGCTTCGTGTACTGTCTGTGATACCGTACTATCACAGACGGTTCTTGTTGATAACCGTCTATGATATTTCATAGATGGTTCTTGTTAATAACCGTCTGTGATATTTCATAGACGGTTATTAATACGAATCGTCTTTGATAATTGAGGCATCACAGACAGTTTTTAATTAGAACCGTATGTAATAGTTCACAAATGGTCATTAAT
Organism: Dendrocalamus latiflorus; assembly: GCA_017311315.1. Classification (NCBI taxonomy): domain Eukaryota; kingdom Viridiplantae; phylum Streptophyta; class Magnoliopsida; order Poales; family Poaceae; genus Dendrocalamus; species Dendrocalamus latiflorus. The sequence continues at coordinate 34,190,364 of CM029661.1, read as the reverse complement.
ACAAACCGTCTGTGATAGTTGTGTATCATAGACGGCTTATGGTTGGAATTGTTTGCGATATGCTTCCTCTTCCCGATGCGTGCCTTCGATCGTTTCGGCTTCCAAATGCATCTCTTCATCTCACGAGCCGGATATATTCCTTGTTGTATAAAAATGATTGTTCGCCACCAAAGATTAATCCTATACTAGCACCTCACCGACTAGCTATCTTCCTTGTCTCTCAAACACAAATAAATAGTTATCTATTCTTCCTAATTGCCAGCATTGATGGCCAACCTAACTACATAGACGAGCATCTTGCCGGCCATACGCTGCCAGATGCTACGCAAGGACACTGTGCCAACAATGTCCTCTCTCCTATATCCGAGGATTTGCCAAAATAGTTGAAAGCCACCTTCCATCGTCTTGACATCCTCCTCCGCTTCGTCTTCCAATTGGTCTCTCCCTTCCGACGAGCTAAGCTCGCCATCAACGTGATCCTCCACAACGACGTTGCATGTCTCCAAGAGACTTGCCATCGCTTGGAGTGCTTAGTTGAGGCAGCGGGCAATCAAGTCAACCTTGTCAAGACCCCTCAAGAAAGGGAACAGAGTCTATGGACTCAATTCGACTTGATTGTTCAGTCGAAGGGTGTTCGGGATACACTCGAATGAGCGCATCAGCGGTAGATGCCCGAACAGTTCGATGCCGACCACGTCACTTATGAAGTTTTGAAGCAGATATTGCATGCTACCTCCGACACTAGAAAAAACATCGAAACAGTTAGGTTTCTACTTTTTTTGTTATCTTTTGTAAGAAACGACTGGCGACGCTGTTTGGGCACCTTGTGTGTGTGTGTAAAAGCAACCAATTAAATTTGTATTTACTCTTTTTTATATATGTAAATGGTCTCAGTATAGCGACATGACGACATTACTGACCGGTAAAAAGCAACTAAGTAATACATATTTACTCCTGAGTCATTATTGAATTTGCATTTATGTATAGAATTTAGATTTTAGAACCATATTTATCACAGACTGTTATTAATACGAACCTTCTGTTACAAGTAATTATCACAAATGACTCATAACAATAACCGTCTGTAAAATCTCGCATTATCATAGATAATTATTAATGAGAACCGTTTATGATAGTGCAAGACTACTGACGGTTCGCAGTTGAAGGGGCCGAGCTTGCCCATCTGGGCTGGGGGTAGAGAGACAGAGAGCGGGCAGAGGGGTTAGGTTTAAATCACTATTCGCCATGGTTTCTTTTACAACAATAACAATTTAATCGATTGTACTCTAAAGATAATTATTAAATTTAACCAATGACGGTGTTTAGACAAGGTTGGATCGTACTCCAAAGATAACTATTAAATTTAACCAGTGTCGATGTTTAGAGAGGGTCCGACTGCTTGCTTCAATTTTGAAAACCATCTTTAAAGTATGACTTATCTGTTTAATGCATGTCCATTGGAACAGAGCTCAAGTAGATGATACATGCTACTATAATCTAAACTCTAAAAACAAAATAATATGAGTTTAGAATCTATGGTATTGTTTATTTAAGATCCATTACATCGTATGGGCACTCTGCTAGTCTCAAACGAAAGGTAAATGAAACTTGCTCCAACATGCATGCATATCATCCTGGATTAGATTACACACTGAATTAACAAAAGAAACATGTCTTAACATGCCAACAGTTCAGCAAAGCTGATACAAATAACTTCAGCTTAACTGTAAATTAAGGCTAGTGCGCCCGAGTTTATGTTACAACAACAGCAAGCCATCATACATACTGCCTCAGATAGCAAAGTAGTAGTGGTTTTAGTTTGGACAGCTAACAGCTCTCTCTCTCTCTCTCTCTCTCTCTCTCTCTCTCTCTCTCTCTCTCTCTCTTCTCTAGTGCTAAATTTGTACAGTGAGCAGGGTAACATGTTTCTTACTCCTCTTCCTCTTTACAGCTTTCGGATTAAACTTGCACAAATGCATGACTCACTCATATCCCTTCTGTGAGGTCCTCAGCTACAGACTGTACACACTGCCTCCCTCCGGTGCAAGCGAGACAGTAGTATTTTATTTCTGACAAGGCCAGTGGTATGGCCTTGTAGGGTTTCTAGTTGGAAACAAACCTAGCCACTGTTAGCTGTACACCTGCATAGTTCGCCCTTCAGGCGGCGGTGCATGCTGGTTGAAGCCCCAGTCGCTTTTCTGTATGCACAAGAACAAACGTAGTCGCATGTCAAGGGATAACTCTTATCATCGCTGAAAATAAACACAAAAGGTAAACCATGCGTACCTCCAGCAGCAACGAGCTTCTCTACGCGTGCTACTATGTGCTTCCCGTAGGTGTACTTCTTAAGCGTGTTCAGATGTGCTTTTATCCTTGCAAGGATCATCTCTCTCTGCTGATCATCACAAGTCTCCAACACCTTCTGCACCACATAGTTTGCAAACTGATCTTTCATCATTACCTACAAGGACAATTAAGTAACTTCAGTAAGGTCGCTTTAATCAGCTTTCAATGCCTGAAGATACAGCAAACTTCTAACGGAACAAATGTTTGGCCAGTTTCGCTTGACAGCTTGGTAAAAAAAAAGTTGAAAGAACACAAACCTCAAGAGGTTCACTTTCGTTAGTGGATCCAAGCATTTCACCAATCAAAATCTGGCGTTCTACAGGATTCCCAAAGGCTAAGCACTTCTCAATGACATTTGAAGCAAACTTTTGCTGGCTCATTTGCACGATTTGTCCAATTAACTTCTCAATAATAGCAGATCTCTCATGTGGTCTGCCATGTTCCAGAACATGCTGTAAAGTCGAATGAGTTCACTATTAGAAACGAAATATTGAGAAAATGAAACCCTTTCCACAAACTAACAAAGAAGGTCCAAAAAAATCTCAGAATTAAGACTGCAAAGCTCCAAATCTTAGTATTCAATAATAGCAATCAGTAAGCAGTTAGCATCCACTTGTTAGCAATTACTGAGCAGCAGGATCAGTATAATAACCAACAGAAGCTACTGCACAAAACAGAAAACAGTCTACATACGCTGCAAATCCCTTAAAAGAGAAGAGATTGGCAGTTCCATATCTTAGTATATTCAATAATAGTAGTTAGCAAGCAATTAAAATGCAGTTGATAGTAATTATCAAGCATTATGATCGATATGATAACCTACAGATGATATTGTACAAGATAGCCCACCTACATTGCACCACATAAACAGTAAAGCAGCATAGAAGTTTGGCCAAAGTTCATAAGGCATGTAATATATCTTCGAAAAAATGTGCATGTCACTGACCTGAACAACATAATTGCCATATTGATCTTGTGCCAGCAAGCAAACGGACTGGAGAATCTCATCCATCATTATTTGCTGTGTTGTAGGGTCATCACAGTGCTCCAGCACCCTCTGGCAATTCACATGACATGATGATGAGAGAAGTTGCATAGTAACATGTGTAAACTCAAAATGGATTCATTAGAGGCATAATATATAGTATTGGCATGCCTGTATAACCCGACAACCATATGGATGAGTGGATAGCATCACAACTTGACCATAGAATGTTGAGACAATGAACTGGATAGCATGCTGAGGGATGCACTCTATACATTTCTGTATTACATGGTTCCCATTTTGATCACGTACACAGCGCGTGACATGTCCATCCAGCTCAGCAACCATTTTTGTCTGCTGATCTAAACCAACGACTTCTATAGCCTGCATATATATCATCCATGACATAAGATATTTACCTTGATCTAGTCTTCCAGGCATTTATGTATTTATACATGCACAAAAAAAGGTTTGTCGTTTGTACAAGTATACACAGAAAGGATATGCTTAAGTGCACCAGAATTCATCCGATGTATACTCATATAACAGATATGGATGCCTATGACAAGTTATTAGTACATTAATGACTATTAAAAAGATCAGGTGAAGCTGTATGCAAGAACTCTTTATATTTTCCTAGGTAAAAGAATTCAAGTAATAAGCACCTTCTGTATAACCCGGCATCCATACATCTGAAGACTGAGAGCAAGGACACGTCCAATAAGCTGATCAGCCAATTCCTTTATCTGAGTAGTGCTTCCATGCTCAAAAAACTGTACAAAAGGCAAATGATAAGGATAGGTATCACACAGTCTCACCCTCAAACAAATTATTTCTTATTTTTTCCTACCTTCTGAACAACATAATTTCCAAATACATCAGTCATCAATGTGAGAGCTTGAGGCATGATTTCTGAAAACACCATGTCTTTCTCTTCAGTACTGGCTGTTTCTAACTTTTGCTGTATGAATCGGCTTCCATATTGATCCGCACTACAAATTATCCAATAATTAGTAAACGAACCAGGTAACCTTACAAGATGATATATCTTGTGCGTACTTCTGCTCATGGTTAAGAAATTAGCAGTGGTTAAGGGTTCAATATCCAGTGCAAAGTTGTACACACTGCAAAGCACTCCTAACGTCCTTCCAATAAAAGATATTTTAGGGATCATCAATAATCAATATGGACTAGAACTTTGTCAAAGCTCATGTTCTAATGCACTTAGTAAAAGAGGAACGAAAAGAGACAAACTGAGATAGATGGTTAGTTTTACAACTTTTTTCTCATCTTTTGCTTGGTACGTCCTTTCACTTCTTCTATACTGTTTTGCCATATTGTAGCCCATGTCAAGCAACATTACTATTTTTTTTCCCAAAAACAAAGAGATGCATGTTGTAAGGCATGTCGTAAAAGAGAAATAAAAGGGGCACAAACTGAGATAAAATGTTACTTCATAATTTTCCTCATCTTTTGCTCATTTTTTCTTTATACATCTCTTCTTCTAGATTAAATCAACATCAATTTATGCCATATTGTAGTTCATGTCATGATGTCAAGTCTTAGTCAGTTATTTCCCCTTTTTTCCAGAGAAAGATAGAGGTGTATTTCTCAACTAGAAAGTAACATTGACTGTATGCTGCAGGGTCGCTAGGCTTTTCAAGCTGTTAGGTTATCATGTTTATTTCAACCTCAATGACAAGTGTACCTGAACTCAACGACATGACCAGCTATTTCAGAGAGCTCGTAAGATTTGCTTTTGTTGCTCTTGAATTCCTCCAGAAGTGAGGGCATCAAATCGACGTCCATCTTTCCACCCAGGTCTGGAGTCCATGAACCAAAGGAACCACCAAAATTTCTCATGCTTGATGGAAAGCGCATGCTGCTTTCACCATGCCTAAGTGGAGGTGAAGAGGGAAGAACAGGAGTCGTTAAAGGACTTCCAGCATAACCAAGGCCAAAACCAAGGTTTCCATAGTAACCATAGTTCTTCTGTGACTGAAGCAATGGACCAAGGTAAGCTTTCTGAGGACCAAGTAAATCCATGTAAGAACTTCCCATATGGGCACTGGCCATGAGAGGATCATCACAGCTAGCTGCAACTTGGGCGGCAATCTCAGCTGCCCGAAGGTACTGTACATATACTGGATCAATAGGCGTCTGAAGAGAAGTTGCTGAAGTTGGACTTCCAATTCCATTGTAGTTTAGAAAGTTAGACGCACCAGCTAAATTTTGTTGAGAAGATAAAGTCCCTCCTGGGGACCTAGAACCAATCATAGGGGAAGCAAAGCCAGATCCAACTGACAAATTGTCAACCGATGTGAAATTACCAGCATTAAACTGATTTCTCATCATAGAAGAATTAGCCGAATTTGCAGAATACCCATGAGGTGCCTTAAAATGTCCTTGGTCAGGACGTTTCATGTAGGAGTGCTGCTGGTTGCCATTTGTTTGATCACCCTGTCGATCAAAAAGAAATTTGCGGACATTATCAACATCCTGATAGAGCTTAGACTGGTCCATGGGCTGTCCATTAACTGCTCTTGATGATGACAAGTTCATCCCAGATAAAGCAGCTACCAGATCATCAGATTCACCAATAGCAGACAAACTACGGCGGAAGGAAGATGAACCACCATTACTCTTCTTATCATTAGCACCGACTTTCACACCAATTGGAGGTAGGCACGGACTAGGGACCCTCCTCACAAGCTCAGGATCTGGGGATGCACTTCTAGAAAGTGATGATCCTAAAATAGAAGCATATGTGTGTGATGACAAATCATTGCTCTGAATTTCAGCCAAACTCTGTTCATTGCTGTCACACTGCAGGCCACCTATAGCTCCAGTCTCATGATGCAGAGCATACTGTATTCCAGAAGAATCCAGAAAGTCATTGCGATTGTGGTTGGCACTCTGCCTATCCATATCCCGTTTATTTGAGTCCTGCATCATTTACAACAAGTTGTACAAATCTGATCAGTTGCCTTGGCCTTGGGTAAAATGAAACTGAATAGAAGAGCAACTGCCAAAAAGCAATATAAAAATGTTTGTGACTGAAACACAGATTCGGGAGTTCTGCTCAATATGGCCACTAACAAGAACAAGATTAGTGAAGGATGTACTGGTAAGCAAACCGCGAGGTTTAGAAGCTTCTTTCTACTGGCCTAATGCAGACAGTGATTCGCCGAACCATGAAACGCAAATTGAAATAAATAGGCTACAACAAAGTGTGAAGTAGCCTTTTTCCTTTTGTTCCATGTGTAATCTGAAACAAGACAATCTTCCTACGTATGCTCTTCAGAGTTCAGAACATAGTAAGAAGTGTGCCACCAACCAATCAATAAGTCACACAGCTGCAACACCACAGGTCTAAAGCGTAATCAGTGTGTACAATGACAGAAACCTAATACATGACGAACCTATCAAATCCGAGATATAGAAGAGCTGCTGCATTACAAAAGTACAGTTCAATCAACAGCAGAAGCAGCAAGGTGGGAAATGGTAATTCAACACTAGACGTATACTATATGTAGTATGAACCCACACTTCTTTCAGTCAACAAAAGCACACAGCTGCAGGGTCAAAACTTTCTCCCATAACATACAGCACTGAATCTCCCATAACATACAGCACTGAATCAAGATATATACTGAAAATGGGAAGGAAAAAAAAGATGAGATCTTTCCTCAGAGCAACCACCTGGAAGATACTGGAGAAGCTCCTCTGCTGACCAAGGTCGATCCCGGGCAGCCCTACAACCCCGTCCCCCGCCGCCGCCGGCCTCCTGCCGTCGCCGATCCCGCCCAGCCCGGAGGAGGAGCGGAGCCGGTGTTGCGCCGAGCGCCAGTCCTCCTTGGAGAGCGGCGGCGGCGGAAGGCGCGGGTTGAGGTGCGCATTGGAGTAGTAGTAGCTCTGGTAGGCCGGGTCGGCCCGGAGCTCGTCGTCCAATAACACGTCGCCGGCGGCGGCGCTGGCCATGGCGCCCTCGACGGTGGGCGGCGCGGAGCCACTGCGAAAGAGCTCGAAGTCGCGGTCCGCCTCCCCGCGGGTCGCCATCTCCGTCACCCTCGGAGCACCACCCGGAACACCAGAAAAACGAGATCTTTACGGGCTTAGTGCGCTAAAATCCCGCCATTACCGTGCGACACAGCACTTCTCACCACCCAGACCAAGAAGTCCGCGGTTTTTTAACAAAAAAAAAATTACCCGGAAACGGTCAGTTTTGGAGATCGGGAGGCAGCAAGAACCGATTTTGGTTGCTCAGAGCGGGCGAATCGGAGAGGAAAGGTCCATGTGTGGGAGAACAGGCGTTCGAATTCCGCGAAATGGTGCGGATTTGGGAGGGATTCAAGCCTCCCTTTCCTTTCCTTTTCTTTCCCTTGTAGCTGTGTGTGTTCTTGTGGGGAAGAAGAGTACTGAGTAGAGACGAAGGTGCGGCTCGGTTAAGTACAACGGCCTGAGAGATTTGGATCGTTGGATTGCGGATTGGACGGGCAAGATCTACCAGAGGGGTTTGGGTCCTAGGGTTTTGAGGTCGCGCAGAGAGAGAAGGTTCTTCAAAGAGACGGCTCCAAAATTTATGAACCTTCCTCTTCATTAGATAGATGCCACGTGACCCTTTTAGCCAGGCCCCACTTATTTCAATTTCAGTTTCTGATTTTTAACTTATTTTTTACTATTTATAAATTTCGTCTTTTTTTAAACTTTTGGCTTTTTTTGAGCCTTTTAGCCATGCACCGCTCTAAATGGCTTCAGTTTCTAACTTTTTTTAAACTTTCGGCTTATGTAACTCTGAAGTCGTTTGAAACGCGTCGGTTTCTAATTTCGGCTTATTTTGGCTTTTTCGGCCTTTCCCCTTTCCTTTATTTCTTTGTATTGTCCATAACGATATAACGGTTTTCTTCTTCTTTTTTAATTGAATAACTCAAAAAAGGTAACAGCCGCTATAGTGCAATTTCTGTTAAAGCAGAAAGCTGTGGCGTGTGAGAAGAGATAGAAGACAAATGATTCAATGAGACAATCGGCATGTGAGAGGAAGATAAGTTCAAGGTATGTCACTCATGGTGCATCGGTGTATATGTGAGCAAGGTACTCTAATATGATGTAAACTAATAAGATAATTTATCGTACATATAATCAACGTATTGTTTGAGATTAAATAGAGGTATACATTTTAGAAAAAGAATAACTATTGGAGGAAGAATAGAAATATGCAACTATATGATCCATGTATGATAAAGAGTGATTACGTTTCTAAGGACCCCAAATAACTTATTGTGCTCAATGATTTTTCTTTCAGCAAAGCTCATCCTTCAATTACGTTCTAAGTTGTGTTTTCCTTCAAGCTTCTATTGTTATTTTCAATATTTATGATGTCTTCAAATTTTAAATAGCTCATGAGATGTATAAATATATTCTGAAGTATCTAAATTATATCATTTAATACTTATAAAACTTTAAACTAATTTAGCCATACAATTCTATGAGACACCGAGCTAGTTCCCAGTAACCAAAATGCTAACGATGACACGGCCCGGTACGTGTGGTGTTGTTTTTGGCTGTGGCTTATGGCTTTTGGCTGAAATTTTTGAATTTTGGCTGTTTACGGTACAGATTACGGAGAAATCGATACTCACTTGCGATTTTGGCTGGTACAGATGTTGGGCTTTTTGAGGAGGAGGGTGACGACGGAGGGGAGAACTGAGGGGCCGAGATCTTCGGGGGAGGCGGCAGCTAGGGAAGAACAAGATCTGCGGAGGAGGCGGCTGGAGGTGGAAGAAATTTGCGGGGGTGACGGCGGCTAGGGAGGATAGATGGGGGAGGTAGCGATCTGCGGGGGAGGTGGCTGCTAGGGAGGAGACGGGGGAGGCAGGCGGCGGTGATTTGCGAGGGAGGCGGATGGATGTTTAGGGTTAGATTTATATAAGGATTTGATGACTCAATCTGGGACATTAGATCTTCATTGGACGGTCTAAAATCTGACTAATTTTTTTGAACATTAGTTATAGGATTTGATGACTCAATCTGGAGCATTAGATCTTCATCAGACGGTCTAAAGTCTGACTAATTTTCTTGAACATTGGTTATAGGATTTGATGACTCGATCTGAGACGTTGGATCTTCATCGGACAATCCAAAATCTAACTAATTTTAATCTAAACATAAAATATATACTTATCTTCCGCCTGATGTCCTCATTTTTACTTTGGCCATCTAGGCCCTGCCTAAGCTCCCTAGGAGCTAGGCCTCACCTCGCCACCAGCTGTCGGAACCCGGAGCAACAACTCCTGGATCCTCTGTGTAAATCGCACTAGTCCAGGATCAGCTAGTGCACACAGTGAACAACAAAGATAAATATCAACCATAATGACATTTATTAACTAAATATGGGCATGATTGCCAGAGTTTACATCAACGGCACATAAGCCAAATTAAATAATAAGCAACGGAAGAAAAACCGAAGCAGAAGAAGCCCACTGAGCCTGCCCACAGGCAAACGACAGTAAGACGCGGCCTACTCGTCCAAGTCTTCACCGTAGTTGAAGTCGTCTTCCTCTGTGTGGAGATAGCAAGGTGAGTACAAACTTTTACTCCGCAAGTCACACGGAGAAATGCAATATAATGATAAAGGCATCAATTGAAGGCTTATAGGGTTAGTTTGCATAAAACAACATTTAAAGAAATACATTAATTAGATTAAAATTGCTGAATTTAATACAGTAAGTAAAACAGTACTTGTAATTGAAAATATTACCGTCAGTGCAGGCTCCGACCAAACACCAACCTATCCACGGGCATCCCACCCGGACCATCTTTTCCAAAAGTTCACGTATGGATTCCATCCATCCACACGCTTTCACTGCGCAACTCTGATGGATTCCATCCATCCACCAGGTTTCAACCTCTCACGGATTCCATCCATCCGCAAGGTTTTCATCTCTCGTGGATTCCATACATCCACAAGGTTTTCAAAAAATATTTTTGGAAAACAAAGTCTAATCCATGAAAAACTTTTACTCAGCATGCCCACGGCTATCCAGGATAGGTTATACACTCTGCAGAGGTTGTACAGCTTTACCTACAAGACACGATCATCCCGTTTTGCCACGCGAGTTACATACTTCCTTAGGTGTACGGCGGGGAGATCATGACAAGGCCTTTACAATGCAAAGTCTTCAACCTGGATAAGCCAACACTAAGGTTTCACCCCAGTAAGGAATCCACCAGACCGGGACCCCCTCTTGAGCCGAGTGAGACTTCTCATGGCCTACGCCACGCTCACTTTCATCCTACGACATGACCCAGGTTGGGACCAGCAAATTATTCAGCCAGGGCTGTCCCATACCAGCCTTGTGGTAGTACGTTAGGGCTTTGCAACAGTAGCTCACAGACCGGTCCTTAACTGACTTAGGCCCAACCACATACCTCCTGTGCCCGACAATCAACACTGTGTCTCCGAACAACAGTGCATGCCTGCACCCACCACCTAACCATTAGCCTAAATCTAAACCAGATTTTATATTTTATTTCAAAAATATTTCATAAACCTCCTTGACTCACCAAAGTCAAGAGTACAGTTCAAAAGCTTATCATTTTAGGTGAAAAGGTATCCCAAATCCAAGATTATATCTAAGCAGGTCTAAGCATTTGTTATGAAATTCTCTAGCTAATACTAGTGTACTAACCAGAGTTTAATTCTAGGGTGACAAGGTAAAAGGGTTTGCAATGTCAAAGGAGGAATTAACAAGTGGATATTAACTAAATTTAAAACTGAATTGAAATACATTGAATAAAAGTACGCATGCAATATAATTTAAAACAACATAATTTTATTTAAAATTCTGGGATCAACATGATTAAGGAGTGTGACTTGCCTTGCTCTTCAACTTGGCTTGAATCTTCGTCGAAGAAATTTCGTGAATCGTCGAAGTCTACACGTGAAAATAACCCACCAAATCCAAATAAATTCAAAATAAATTCAAATTGACTTCAAATATTTGAATTGGGGCCATAAATGGATAGAGGGGAATTTTTGATGAATTTAGAAATTTGAATGGGCTAAATCGGAGTTAAGACGAAGGAGAACGGGCTCCGGAAAGTTTGAAAAGAGAGAAAATGGAAAATCAGGATTTTTGGAATTATTTTCCTAAAAGAAAATCTGAATTATTGCGTCAGCAGGGAATTTCTTTTTTCGGTCGGATTATGTTTCTACGGGAAATTCGGGTTAATGACGCCAGCATGACGTCAGCCCGAGGGGAACCTACTGATTGGTGGGGCCTTGGTCCATGGACCAAGCCCACGGGGCAAAGGAGGGTGCTGAGGTGGCACGGCCGCCCGTGTGGCGCTGACGGGGACGGGGTGGCCCGAGGTGGCGCTGGCGTGGCGCCACGTGCCTGCCACGTGTGCACCCGAAGCGGCGCCGGCCGGAGGCGCAAGGGGCGGCAGCGTCGGCGGCGGACGGCGACGGCCGGAGGAGGGAAAGGGAGGAATGGGGTGCTCGGGGGAGGGTGCGGCTTACCGGAGGCGAGCAGAGGCGGCGGCGGCTCGGAAGCTTCGGCGCGGCGACGGCGGCGGAGCGGCTGGGAGGGGAAGGGAGGAGCGGAGGGAGGTGGGGCGAGAAGAGGGGAGGCCGAAGGCGGTATTTATAGGGGTCGGGGAGGGCGGAGGCGGGGCGAATTGCTCGCCGTTGATGGCGCGGGGCGGCGGGGAATTAGGGGAATTAGGGGGGAACGCAGTGCGGGGATGGGGGGATTCGGGCGCGGGGATGGCGGGGCTGGTCGGGGAAAGAAGAGGGAGGGAGAAGGGCCAGATCCGGGCGAGCGGGGAGGCGGCGGGAATGGCGGCGGTGACCGTTGCGGGCGGCAGCGCGAGAGGAGGAGGAAGGGTCCGCGTGGGGGAAGACGCGCCTGACATGCGGGCCCCGAGCGCAGAGAGAGAAGGGGAGGAGGGGGAATGGGCGGCGCAGATGAAGTCACGCGGCAGGGGCGCGCATCGGGTGGCCGAGGCCGGTTAAGCGGGAGGGGACGGGCGGATGGGGCGATGGGGCGAGCGGGGTGGATCGGGCGGCCGAGGGAGGTGCGGGGGTGGACGGCTCGGATGGGGCGGGGAGCGACGTGGCGGGCATGGGAGTGGGGAAGGTGGGATGGAGCGGGTGGCCAGGATGGCGGCGACGTGGAGGAGATCTGGCCGTCCACGCGGCGGCCGGAGGAGGGAGGGAGGGTTTTATTTTTTTGATTTTTGATTTAGGATTTTATTTTAATTGATTTTTAATTATATATTTATTTATTTTTATTTTCAGAAAAACCTGGGCTGTTACACCTGCCTAGCGCCTTCTTGAATATTGATCTCAGAAAAGGCTAACAGCCACTACAGTCTCATATCAACCAAAATGAAAAAAAATCCATAGCACTTTTGAGAAGGACCTTTATCTCCCAATTGAATTCTGTATGTCGTGCCTCACACTCTTGCACCAAACCAACCCTGGGCCTCTTCTATTCAGCTTCTAAAAGCTACTTTTCGGTATTTTATAGTAAGTAATTTTCAACCGATCCTCTTTCTAAGACGGGGTCTATAAGTTGATTGCAGTACACATTGTAGTGTTTTCATTTATATTGGGCAAAACTGCACGTGAGTTTTTGTTAATTGTACTCTCTTTTATAAACAGATTAAAAGCCATAATCTACAGCTATAAGTCATAAGTTGAAACTAAAAAGAACATGCCCCCTAACCATAAATGAGAAGCTTCATCGAGAAATTAAGCATCCCGTTATCTAATCTAGCTTCCTCGACAAAATAAATCTTGCAAAGCACGAAATTGATCTTAGTGATGGACACAAAACTAAAATTTAAGAAGTACTTAATAGGACAAGGCTAACTTGAGATAAGTGAATGAAACATAAATTAAACTATCTTTTAAAATCCAAAATTATATATAAATAGAAGAGAAATATAGTAAAAATACAAAAACAATAAAGATTGTATCTTGGTAATGAGTAGTGTGCCTTCCATACAATAGATGTACAATTTGTCACATACTAAATACTAAGAAACCTTTCATAAACCTTCCCTTGTTCACAACATGATCACATAAATAAATAGTACGATTAAAAACATAAAATGAACTACTAATCTTCATTGTATTTTGTATTTCACTACGTTTTATTTCTAGTTATACATGATTTTGAATTATAAAAGATTATTCGATTTATGCTGCATTCGCTTATCTCGATTGCCCTTGTCCCGTTAGCACATTAAATTGTTACGGGGCTGCTCCAAAGAGCTTAATCTTATAGCTTTCAGTTGTGGCTATTGATTTTTAACTGAAATTGCATTGTAGCAGTTGTTAATTTTTTGTGAGTCATTTAATTAAAAAATAAAAACTCTATTATATCTCATGGAAAATATAAAATATAAAATATAAAAACAAAAAAATAAAAACTAAAATACGAATTTCATACGTTCTAAGTGACTTTTGATTTAAATAATCCTCCCCACTCTTTCGTAGTCAAAATAATCCTCGCCGCTCTTCCATCTTCCTTCATTGTTCGTCTCGCTGCCGCTCATTTCGACTTGTTTCTGACTTCTGGTTTATTTTTCACTATTCTTAAATTTCGTCTTTTTCAAGCTTTTTTGAGCTTTTTTTGCCAGTTTTTTCATAGTTGTTTGTGTTGTCCGTGATAGGTTAACCTGTTTTTTATTTTTAACTTTTTTAAAATTTAGTTACACTAAATAAATTATTATCCGTTATATGCAATTTTAAATCGTAACCTAGCTTATTTCAGGGTACCCAAAAAACCTACTCCACCGTCTCCTTCATTCTCCAAAGGATTTATTCATCATATACCCTCCCCTTAGATGGAAATTCAGGATTTACCCTCCTGGCCCACGTGTCAGTGACTTATAATGACCCCACATGTCATTGAGGTGGGAGGATAAATCCTGAATTCCCAAAATAAAGGAAGGGTATATGATCAACTTTCCCTTCTCCAAAGCAACCCACCCGAATTTTTTGTATTTTAGCCCATTTTTTGAAAAATATTCACATTTAGACCCCTGATAGTTTTAATTCCGTTTTTGGACCCAGAGCTCGGCGCCGTGGGTTTGAGCCCCGCGCCAGCGTAGCGGCCGACGTGGCGCCGACGTGGCAGACAGCTCGGCGCCGTGACTCGTGGCGCCGAGCTCGGCGCCGTGACTCGTGGCGCCGAGCTCGGCGCCGTGTACCACGGCGCCGAGGTGCCTACCACGTGTACCACGGCGCCGAGGGTTTGCACCGATCAGTCTTTTTTTCGCAAAATGAATTAAGTTGTATTTTTTAGTTGGATTATTTAATGATAGTAATATTATGTAATATAGTTAGTTATTTATTTATAGAGAGCAAAAAATACGACGTATGTTTTGAAATATGTATTGCAGATGAAACATGTAGGAAAATTCGTGTAGATTTTTTAAAAAATATTATGGTACATTGGTAATGGTTTTTGAAAAATAAAATTCTGCAGGCCGTGACGAACGAGTTTTGTGTTAAGTTCTGGGGCCGTGAGATGCTGCGGGCAAGACAGAGGGGAGGCGACATGTGGCATACAAGCAACTCTCATCTTCCTTTTGTTCAGTTGTTACTACACACTTGGGGAAATAATTACTGGGATGATTCTGGGTCAATCCCATCCCCTCTGTTTGTGGATTGACGAACGAGTTATGTGTGAAGTAACGATTAGTGTATTTGTGATTTTTGTACAATGCTGACCGTGAAAAATATGTTGAACTGGCAATAACATTTTTCGATCATGTTATGTTGTTTTATTGGAAGAAATTTTTTGAATTATTTTTTTATGACAAATGTGATAGGAACAATTGGATGAAAGGAGGGGAAGTGATAATAAGACACGTGGGAATCATTGCATGCGAAAAGCCGAGATAATAATGGCGCGTACAATTTTATTACATGCTAGCATGATATCCGACTAATCGACCCAACTGCTCGTACGACCTCTCGTGTGGACCGGGTCTATTACATCTTGTCTACTGGGTGTAGCGTGGTTGTTTCCCCTTTTTGTCGCGCCCTGAAGATGGCTCCGCTGCATCCTTCTTCCTGTCACT
Source organism: Dendrocalamus latiflorus (assembly GCA_017311315.1). Classification (NCBI taxonomy): domain Eukaryota; kingdom Viridiplantae; phylum Streptophyta; class Magnoliopsida; order Poales; family Poaceae; genus Dendrocalamus; species Dendrocalamus latiflorus. The sequence goes on along the minus strand of CM029661.1, from coordinate 34,174,934 downwards.
CTTGGTCTTGAGAGCCGCCTCACGAGCTTGAATTGGTTGAGAAATCTGAACCTCGTTCGGGGCAGATAGAGCATCGGGCACCTCAGGCACTTCTTCCACATCCACCGCAAGATCCGGTAACGGAGGGTCAAAGGGTGCCTGATCACCTAGTTCTAGTGAATAACCGTGAGGGGTGGGATCAATGGACACCTTCCGCACAACAATGTCCAAACATTTTAACTCATTCCTCATAACCAATTTGACATAGTTGTCCCACTCATCCTCACAACCAATTAAGATCAACCGCCTGAGAATTGTGTCTTTCGAACCGAAGTGAAGTAACCCCTCAACTGTGATGCTCTCCTCGTTTGCATGACAATGTAGTTTCTCCCGAGCCCTAGCAACCAACTCACTAAATGACGGCCGATCACTGAATATCAGAGGCACCCTTTGCATTTCAACAAATCGAACATTTCCATAATCATCACTTGTCACACTGCCTCCATGATATAGGGTGACAAGGTTGTCCATCTAGTTCATACAGATAACGGAACTTAATACCTTTAAGCGAAATTGGATACTGACTGACTACCTAAGTACCTAAATTAACTAACTACTACAGTATAATTGATGCTAGTTAACTAACTGAATTGCATAGTCAATATTACCTGTCCGACGATGGTAGTGGACAAAGCGGACAATCCAAGAATGTATCGTCACACAGTAATTCCTTCCCTCCTGCCTACAATCAATAAGTACGAGCTCATAAATCAGCATATGAATATCTTTCAATGAAACTGATTGATGAAGGCATTATTGGTGGAGGCATTATTGTAAATACATACTCAGTGGTTTATCATTACTACTACTATTGCTTGTCCTTAAACAAGCCAAACCAATTATAGATTGCAATCTATCACACTTAATTTCATGAAAGCCAACTGCATGTCGAGCAGCATGAAGCTCAATCTATCACACTTATCACCACATTGCTTTGTACCAAAATAAACATCAATTCATTCAAATTTATAATCCATTTCAACAACTTTAATAAAATCAGCGCCTGCCCGTGGCCATGCATCTACATCTACTTTCACAAAATCAACTTTAATAAATCCGTTCAAACAGACATCTACAACATGAGCAGCTATACCAGTGGCGGGCGGGGAGGCGGCGGGGCCCGGGGAGGAGCTGGCGGCCGGGGAGGCGGCGGGGCCGGGTAGGCGCTGGCGGCCGGGGAGGCGGGGGGGCCGGGCAGGCGCTGGCGGCCGGGGAGTCGCGCGGCCGGGCAGGCGCTGGCGGCCCGGGGAGGCGCTGGCGGCCGGGGAGTCGCGCGGGCGGCCGCGGCGGGCGGGGAGGGGAGGCGGCGGCGCGGAGGCGAGCGAGAGACGAAACGAACGAAAGACACCCGTGACCCGCGCCGTGTCCCAGGAAAAGGCCGCGAGCTCGGCGCCAAGATCCACGGCGCCGAGCTCGGCGCCACAATACACGGCGCCGAGGTTCTGCCACGTCCGCGCCACGCAGGACGCCACGCTGGAGCGGGCCTGCGACCTCGGCGCCGTGGACCACGGCGCCGAGACGTGTTAGCTCGGCGCCGTGAAGCTCAGGTTCCAAAAAGGGAATTAAAACTACCAGGGGTCTAAATGTGAATATTTTTCAAAAAAAGGGCTTAAATAGAAAAATTTCGGGCAACCCACTCCCCAACAACACTTGTTCTTTCTCCTCTACAACTACTCCGCCGCCGCCACCTCCCTCCTCCGCACGCCCTCCTAAAGATCGACCTGCCTTTTCCGCCGCCGCTCTTCCCGCTTCCTTGTATGGCCGGATCGGTCGCTTGCGTTTAACCGCCGGGGGAAAAAGTCCGTTATTGCGGTGATTCCCGGGCAGATCTGAGCTTGTCGGAGCGCGACAAAGGCGGGATCTTTTCTTTCCTTTGGGCCAAGGACGCGGTATTCTTGATTCATGGCTTCCTCGCCCGCCGACGCGGCGCCGGCGCCGGCGTCGGCGTCGTACTGGTGCTACAGCTGCGACCGCTTCGTGCGCGCTGCGCCGCAGAGGGACTCCGCCGTCGCCTGCCCGGACTGCGGCGAGGGGTTTCTCGAGGAGATGGGGGCGCCCCCGCCCCGCGCCGCCTACCCCCGCCGCCCGCGCGCGCACCACGCCAACGACCTGCGCCTTCGCCGGACCCGCCGAGCCGCCTCCGCCGCGGGCGGGGACCGCTCGCCGTTCAATCCCGTCATCGTGCTCCGCCGCTCCGCTGCCGCCGGCGAGGACGATTCCCTCGCCGCGGCCAGCAGCTTCGAGCTCTTCTACGACGACGGCGCGGGCTCCGGCCTCCGCCCCCTCCCCGAGAGCATGTCCGACTTCCTCATGGGATCCGGCTTCGAGCGCCTCCTCGACCAGCTCACCCAGATCGAAGCGGGCGGCCTCACCCGCGCGCGGGAGAACCCCCCGGCCTCCAAGGCCGCCGTCGAGTCCATGCCCACCGTCACCATAGCCGCGTCCCACGTCGGCGCCGACTCCCACTGCGCCGTCTGCAAGGAACCCTTCGAGCTCGGCAACGAGGCCAGGGAGATGCCCTGCAACCACATCTACCACCGGGACTGCATCCTCCCCTGGCTCGCCCTCCGCAACTCGTGCCCCGTGTGCCGCCACGAGATGCCCACCGACGCTGCGCGCTCCCGGGCCAGCAATGCCGGGAGCGAGGAGGAGACGGTGGGACTCACCATCTGGAGGCTGCCTGGAGGCGGGTTCGCCGTCGGGAGGTTCGCCGGTGGGAGGAGACCCGAGGAGAGGGAGCTTCCGGTCGTTTACACGGAGATGGACGGCGGCTTCAACAATGGCGGCGCGCCGAGGAGGATCTCGTGGGGGTCAAGGCAGAGCCAATCAACGGAGAGGAGCACCATTTGGTGCATATTTCGGAACGTGTTTGCGTGCTTCGGACGCCGGCATTCGTCGAATTCTCAGGCCTCGTCTTCCCACACGAGGCCTGATGAGCTGAACGAGGTATCAGATCGGAGTGCCGTGCTCAGCCATGGCTCAAGAAGTCGGAGCACAAGCTGGAGGCTGGAAGATAGGCACGCCGATGCGATGGTGCAAAGATAGGCCTGAACCGAATGAAAGGTTGTTGATTGTTTCCGTTTCATGTTTATGTATTTAGAAGAAAGAAACACGAGGATTTGCAGAACAGAAATTGGTGTTGTACATAGGAGCAGCATCTACTAGATGACTTGCAGGGAAGATCACCACTGTGATTCTGAAATGAGCATTTGGTATTTTAGTTGGTGAATCGCTTTGCTGGTAGCAAATGACGTGTTTGATATTTGATTCATTCAATTCAATGTGGCACGCACGATTCTTTGCATTTGTAACAACATAATGAAAGCCTTATGATTACAGTGTTGCAGAGTTCAATAAAAATCTTGTTCTAGATATTTTCTGCTTCAGTCTCCGGCTTCTTGAATTAGCTTTGGCTAGTATCATCTATCTGTTGCAAGTATATCATGACTTACCAGTTTCTGGATGATTTCTAAGTTGTCATCACTAATAGATTTCCTGGGTGTTTTGTTGTTCACAACTCTACCCATATATATCCGCTTCATCTGTCCAAAAACAGCATGGCCATCATTATTTTTTGTGAAACAATCTGCCTGACTGAAATTTGGATGTACCTGTTGTATTGAGATATTTTAGCTCTTTTTGGATGACTTATCTGAAACAAGATATTTACTATCCTCAAGTGTATCCTACTGTTGTACTTGCTAGTCTCTACACATCACTGTCCTGATGTAAACCACAGAAAGTAGCATCTACATGAATGTACCCTCTTCTACAGTCTTTTAGTTCCTTCATGTAGCTGAGGAGGACATGCATATCTGTAGCACAGTAAGAGCCTTGTGGATTCTCCTGATGGTTAACTACCTTTGCAGTAAAGTTTGCCTTCCCTTGAAGGTCTATTTGTAGTACTTCAAGTGCTGCTGCTGCTGCTACATGCTTTGCTGTTCCTTATCAGCGCTCTGCTACGCTTTCGATCATTTGGTAAACCAACCAAGAAATGCTCCTTTCAGGCATGGCCCATTGGCCCATACAAGCATAATACAACCACTGAACTGGAAGGATTCTTCTTCTATTGCAGTGTATGCAGGGAGGCCCAATGATTAATCTCTGGCCTAATCCTGCCACCGATGTCTGTTTTGGTAGTTGAGCTGCAACTGCGTGCAAACAGAGTTGGTACAAGTTGAGGTACGATTTGCTAATTTTCTGTTCAGTTTGTCTGCAGAAAGATATGCATCGACAAGTATTAGCACATTATCTTTGATGCCATCATTTTGTCTCTAAACGGCTGCTGTTTTTCTTTTTTTTGAAGTAAAGCAGCCTAAGGCGCATTATAATGGAAAGAGTTGCTGTTAAACAGTCTTAGTTATTCTTGACCCAATGCCAATTTTTTTTATCCGAAACGTGATAATAATTGCAGATAGGTTAATGTCATGAACTAGGTTCATGAGGGATAAATACGACCGAGAGGATGACCGGATGGCGTCGGCGTAGAACCAGAGAGACTAAAGATTTAGACGAGAAAGACTTTGATATTACTCTCATTCCTTACAGTAGCTCTTTTATATAGATGGCTCCCCCTTAACAGATGGAATCTAACTCCAATCATATCTCTAACTAATATCATATCTCTAACTATATCTCTAATACAAGAAAACCAATCTCTAACTCAAATAGAAACCAATCTCTAATTTCTAATAATAACCCGACTGGCCAAGGCTCACGTCTATGATAGTTAATTGCATCCTTCTTTTAGTAAGGTTCCAATGAACATGGCTATTTTTACCTGGGGGATGTCATTGTCCTGATGAACAGAAAGTGGTAGGCACATGAATATACCACGTTTCAGATTCTTTACAGAGTTTATATGGACAGGCTGTAGTGCACCACCTCTGGGTTTTTCAGTTTCAACTAGGTTGGTCATTGCAAGTTGCTTCTGTTATAAAACCACGGGTGATGCAGTGCAAAGTTTGCTTTCCTTCATCAAACCAACAAATTGTGCAAGAAATGGGCATGCAGCGTTACTGTGGTCTTGTGCAGATCAATTAGCAGCAGAGAAACTCAGAAAATGACCAGTGAAAGTGAAAGGAGTTAGATCAAGTAGAACTCTTCTCACATGCATGTTGCCTATATTTCCTTACTGTTAGTTGTAGAAATGCTGCATGCTTTGCTTGCTTGTTACACGGTGGTGTTGTACTGCAATCTTGCTGCATCCGGTATGAGGGCTGGATCATGTTTGGAATCAATCCAGAGAAGTTCCTTCCTTCCACGCATGACGCATGGGCCGTACGATCATCGAAGTGTTCATTTCCTTCATTGTTGTACGTATCTGCCCAACTCCAACCCCTACCAATGCTATGGAATTTTGGTTCCTTGGTCTGTCTTGCTCGCGGGGCTGCAATGGCGGGCAGGATGGGCAACGCCTCCGGCCTCCTATATATCTGTCCGAGAGAGTTGTGTTGCGTTTATGTTCACTACTTATTCAGTTAGGAATGCCAAATTTTGTGTTGTTGAACTAAATCCTAGCACAATCCTCCTTATTCAGAGCTCCTGCCTGTTACGATTCCTAGTCCAATCAACAGTAGCTATTACTGATTACACTAGTTCAAAGGAAAATACAGACTGAAGAGAGGGGACGGTTGGGGGAATATAAGAACATCAGGATGGGCAAAGTTTAGAAGGAATTACAGTCTGGGAAGGAGGAGATTGGGGAACAAGAAGAAGAACAAGAGGAGTGGAAGGTTCAGAAGCCTTTTTGCTAACATAGAGTGGATGCCCTTCACCATAGACCTGCTGCTGCCCAAGTAATGAGCCCCAATCTGAGTTGAGCTACGACTGGGCCACATTCGCGTCTTCTTCACCCATGGCCTAGGCTATCGAGTCAGTCCGTGACATTCCTCCCTCGTTGAATTTCGGCTTGCCCCCAAGCCGATGCAAGTAGCCACCTAGATCCCATGGTGCTTGCGGTTCCGCGACGTCAAAAGTAAACCAGCTACCACTAAGCTTACACTGGGCTGCATCTTCCTTGGTGTCTTGCGTCACCTTGGACACAAGGCTAGCCACTCTCTTCTATGCTCCTCAACTTGCAGTAGCATACCTCAAGGAATGCTCTCAACTGCACACTAACATGAAGACTCCTCAAGCAGCACATATACGGTTCACAACCCCTAGTATCAGGATAGAGCTCAATCTTGGTTGCCCTCGCAATAAATTCTGCTCCTAGTAAAAACTGCTCCTTGATCTTTGCTTCCAGTAACCTTTTGATGGCCTCTAGAGCTTCTAACTGAATGTAGGGCTCTTCAGAAACTTCCTCCTTGGCTGTCTTGTATTCAAGTGCTATCATTCCATGGAATTTCACAACTTCTAATACCCAGTTCGTGTGATCTAAGTTAGACCAAGAAGCTAACTGAGTGCTAGGGTTATGATGCCCATTTGCATCAGATGGGTCCCTTCGGGGCAAAGATGCATCCGCCAAATTGGACTCTTCTCTATCCTTGAGGGTCTTCTGTATTAGGTTCTTGAGAAAATTCATCACTTGCACTGCAATCATTAGTGCAGTCAAAGGATCCACCATCTGAGTCATATTTGGTGCAAAACCATAGCCATTGCGCCTTCACCGCACGTTGCTGCATGGGTATTAGGCATAAGGATCAAGCCGGCCACTTAATGGTTTGTGTTCCAAGCAATGGATCTCTGTATTTGTTCATCTATTCATCTCTTCTAAGGTAATCCTATCTCTAATCTTCTCATGTGTGCATGTAGGATCACACGTGGGGGTTGGAGGGAGTTCTGATCGCCACCAGTTGGTTGATCTGTCATGTGACTAGGGATGGTAATCGGGCGTGGCGGATACGGGTAATGCTTGCCCATGCTCATACCCGTGAACTCGATTTACGCCCACGGGTATACCCACGAAGGACGACGGGTGAAAAACCTCGCCCATACCCGTCGCCTGCGGGTACCCGTCGCCCATGGGCATACCCGTTTACCCGCGAACTGAGAGTCGCCATTTGAGAGTTGAACTAATGACAGGTACATATAAGCAATAGCTGTTGCTAGGAAATATAATAACTATCAAAAAAATTTATGACTGTTGTGGGGGTGGCCCAACCCCCGTGACTGGGCCTTGCAACTGGCATAATATGTAATAGGACCGATAGTGTAGAGGAATATACTCATGTAAATATACCAGTGTACCCTCATCCTCTGTAAATACCAAGGGGTAGAATGGGGATTTTCCATTCTGCCCCACTCATGTATATAAACCCCCAGGAGGGGCAGGAGGAGGGGCATCCTCTCATTCTTACCAAACTCTCCCACAGATCTAGCTCTCCTCTTCTCCTTCTACTAGTCCCCTTCTTTACTGTTTAGCCTGTAGCCACAACAATAACAATTAATAGCAATTAGAGATATGAAAAAGTTTATAACAATCAATAGCAATTAGATATATTGCTATGACTGTGCCACCTGTCAATTTATATCGTGGGTAAACGGGCGGGGTGGGTACTGGTGGAGCTTACCCATACCCGTGCCCGTTTACCCGACGGGTAGAGTGTTCCCCCCATTTCCATACCCGTGGGTAAAGAAAATATCCCATACCCGGCTCCATTAGGGTATTTACCCCACGGGTATACGGGTAAACGGGCACAATTGCCATCCCTACGTGTGACCGTGCCGTTGATCGCCTAAGTAGGTTCACACGTGGCCTTGGAGGAAACGCTTGGGCAGTTGCACACTGTTGATCCCTCGTGCAGTGTGTGCGCCGAACGTGCTCAAGGCAAGTACCTCGCGGTTGTGACTTTTCCGTTTCGCATATCACGTGTACCCAGATTACTTATCACCTTTTCATTGAGTTCGATTATCATATCACCAAAGTTAGTGGCTAATATCATACCACTAAAGTTATCTAGTTAATATCACATCATCAAAGTTACCTGTCTGATATTATATCATTAAAGTTACATGGCTAATATTATATCATCAAAGTTACCTGGCTAATATCATAGCATTAAAGTTACCTGGTTGATACCAGATCATTAAAGTTACCTGTTTAATATCATATCACTAAAGTTTATCTTGTCATTATCGTATCACTAATGCTTGTCTGGTTATTATCATATCCCCAATGTTGCCTGGTTGTTATCATATTATTAATGCTTGCCAGTTTTATACTTTTAATATTGTATTTATACCTTGACATTTTAGATTATCTTGGTTCACATGCTTTTATGTTTATTAGATTACTCAGTTATTAATTTTTAGAGTTCATGCTTAAATCGTTAATGGGGGTAGTGGATGAACATGTTGTAGACTTAGGTTTAAACCACTAGCAATCTTTTAGTATCAAGCTTCTATGTTTTATCTTTCTGATATCATGATGTATTGCTGGTATAATTTCTTATGTAAGTCATGGTCAATATATATTAGTAATTGTTAATTTGACTAATAATCACTTATCACGTAATAAAACTTCGTTGAATGTCAACCCTTGTGTGCGGTATGTTATAATATCTCTTTTAGAATGATTCTTAGACTGTTATCACCATGTATCATTTCACATCACCATCTATCAGGATCTAGTGCCTTTCCATCTCTAACCTTTAGCGAATCCTTCCACTCATCATAGCCTTATCTCTGTCATCTCTTAGTTGCCTTGAATTCATATTATATAACCTGCCTATGATGTAACAGTTATCTTATCACCACATTAGTATTTCACATCGCCCCTATCGGGTATTAGGCCCTTTTATTTCCAACCTTAGCAAATCATGTCACTTCTTATAATATTATCTTAGCTTTCTCTTAGTTCCCTTAAATTGATTTTTTAGCATCAATAACAGAATAATACACCTAAAGGATTCATTTCTAACATTTCTTGCAGCGATTAGACTTAGAGGACCACGGGGATTCCATTTTTAGAGTTCGGGGCGACCAAGGCTCACTGTAGTTAGCCGGTAGCAGAGGGGGCTCCACAGTGCATGACCATGGCACAGGAGCAAACCGTGGGCTAAACTATGAGGGCAAGCGCGGCTTTAGCATCTTTCAACACAAGGAAGGTTATGGCTGAGATAGCTTAGACTCTAGAGTTTTGTGGAAGGCCATCCACAGCAAGGTGGTTCCGCCAGCGGAGATGAACAACACGAGCGACCGGGGGACCAAGGGAAAGCCAGGCAAGGTTGGCAAAGTGATCGTGCAGGTCCGTGCATGCTATAGTCGTGCGGAATTGGTTTTCTATCGCCTACGACAGGGAATTGACTACTAGAGCTCACCGGCTCAAGGGGAGACGATGACGGCGATTAAGGTTGGCTTTGGGGGAGCGATTGATTTGTGCGTGTGTGCGCGCGTGCGATGCTCGGGTGGCTCGGTGCAACTTTAAAGCCGAGGAATGGCGGTGGGAGCAGGAGAGCGAGCTCGATGGCACCGGAGCATGGCTGTAGCGATGGCGGTCGTGCACAGTCGGCTAGGAAAGGTGGCGCTTGAGCTAGCACGGCAAGTACCACGACTTCTGGCACGGTAGCATGGGCTGACGAAGGTGGTACAACGTGGGCGTGCACATCGGTTGCACTGTGCGCTGATATGCGGCGAAGCTCAGTCAAGAGCGTGGGCACGCAAAGCAAGGGCAACACTGAGGTGATGGCTTAGTCAAAGGGTGGTCTACGGTGGCAGAGCTAGGGAGAGAAGGTGCAATGCCGACGTGAGCGAGCAGCCGGATAGGCTCGATGACACAGTGGGAAAGGCGGAAGGGAGGAAGGTGCCAACCAATGGAGAAAACGGGCATGGATGAGAAAGGAATGTGATTTTTTAAGGGCACTCGCCAAATTGGGAAAGTTTGAAGAATCAAACAAACTCAAACAAAAATTCAAAAGTTTTGAATTTTCAGGATGTTTTATAGCCTACTCGGATGTATTCTATAGTTTGTCCTATAAATGTAATTAATTACACAACCCTAGCCAGATTCTCTAAGATGACATGTAATTTTGTACATTCAGTACAGAATTATGACATGTAATTTGGTTAGCAAAAACGTGTGTACGGGATGAAGCTGAAATCTTGAAGGATTTTGCCTGTTCAGGTAACTCAACGTACGTAAACGTCGTTTCGAAGGCGGAAAACCCTCCCTGTTTCTTGGTTCGCCCTACTCTCCATGGCCAAGAAGCTCGGCAAGTCGCCGCCGGCGGCGGCGGCGATGGAAGAGGGTAGGCAGGGGTTGTTCTCTTCACGCTCTTTCTCAGAGCTTGGCCTCCACCCCACCCTCTGCGCCCACCTCCAAGGTAGCTCTTCCTTCTTCCTTCCCTCCCCTCTCTCCTACTGTGTGTGTGTCTAGGTTGGTGAATTAGTAGCTTGCTTCCCTCTGCACCCGCTAGCTCTCCCTGCGCTGGCGGCCACGCGATCCCATTCTCGCAACGCCAACGGTGCCCCATCCATCCTCCCAAGGCCTCGCCGAGCTGCCTCCGGTCACCAGAATAAGCCCCGCCGGCGGCGCAGGAAGAGGGTAGGCAGGGGTTGTTCGCGCCATGCTCCTTCGTCGACCCCGGCCTCCGCCCCACCCTCTTGGGGAATTAGGAGCTATCTTCCTAATATCATCAATGTCTTTTTTTTTTTATCAAGCTTGGCGTCTAGATCTCCAATTTATTTGGTGAATACCTCATCAAATTGTGTAGAAAAATCACACCTTCCTGGTTTTATGTTCTAAATTGGAGTAAGAGAAACTGCATAGCTTCTTGGTTGCTGGATCAAATTTAGCAGACCAAGTCGCATATTTTGATGAAATTGGTGCCATAATAGGATTTCTCTTGGATGCTGCTGAGCGCATTTTGCATGCAAAGTGTCTGCTTCGTGCTTATCTTGGCCAACTGGCATAACGAATAGCGCATCATAGGAGGTTTTCTTCTGCTTGTTAATCAATTTTTTTTGTTTCGTTTCTTTGGTTTAGATAAGATGGGTTTCCAAGCACCAACGCAAATCCAAGCTCAGGCAATTCCGGTTGCCATGTCAGGACAGCACATGTATGCACCTTTCACAATCTAATTTAGTACAGCTCCTTAGTTAAAATGCTGTTTTCTCTCTGAAGAATATTTGTTTTGCATTGCCAATTGCAGGCTAGTGAAGGCAGCAACTGGCACTGGCAAGACTCTTGTGTACCTTGCACCGATTATTCACCTGCTACAGATGAGGGAACCTCGTGTCGAGAGAACACACGGAACTTTAGGTAATGACTTGTTGCCATTAGCTTTTGTTTCTTTTCTGCATTTCGTTGATGTACATCCAATTTGTTGTTTCTTTGCTGCATTTCGTTGATGTACTTCCAATTTGTCCCTTAGAAGTTAGAATATGGTTCTTTTTATCTCGATGTGCACATGTTTTTGGTCACTGGATCTTGTTGACGGTTATTTGTAATGGAATTCAGCTTTGTTAACTGTCTTTGTAAGGAACAAGGCTGATAATTGGAGTACCATGTCTGTTAAAACATAACCAAAGGATATCATATGACCGCACACTATCAATTGCTAATTTTATTGTGAGGGCACCAATATAACTCGTGTATTAAATCTATTTCTAATTGTATAATGGGGGAAACCCTCTAATTATCTTGTGAAGGACCCCCAATATTCTGAATGATGTGTTACTAATTATTTGTTTGTAGCGTTGGTACTTGTGCCCACGCGAGAGCTGTGCTTGCAGGTTTATGGGATTGCACAGCAGTTGGTCCATCGTTTTCACTGGATTGTCCCTGGGTATGTAATGGGTGGTGAGAACAGAGCAAAAGAGAAAGCAAGATTACGGAAAGGTATATATTGTTCCTTCAAGTAGTTGGTGCATTTTTTTCATCAAATGTACCTTTATATAATATTGTATTTTGATTCTGCACATTTGTTATAGGAATATCAATTCTCATTGCTACTCCTGGGCGCCTTCTGGACCACTTACAGCATACTTCATCATTTGCTTATTCAAGTTTGCGCTGGATAGTTTTTGATGAAGCCGACAGGTCTGGTAGCCATACATTCATAATTTGGTTCACCCTTTTCCATCGAAGATATCTTAACCGGTGGACACAACTCTTACCGCATTGGTGTTTGTATTCATGCAGCATTCTTGAACTTGGTTTTGGAAAAGCAGTCGAGGATATACTAGAGATCTTGGGTTCAAGAAATGATGCTTCTGACCAAAATAAAAACAAAGTGGACCCTATGCAAAGACAAAACCTTCTCTTATCAGCAACACTCAATGAAAAGGTGAATCGGTTAGCCAAAATTAGTTTGAAGAACCCAGTGATGATTGGACTTGAGGAACGAAAGAAACCTTCGGAAAGATGCAGTGCCCTGGGGAAGAATCACACTTCTCTATTATCTGATGAGGAGGAGGAAATCTGGGAAAAGCACAATGATATAGTAGAACATGCAGTTGATGATTTCAAGCTTCCTGCACAATTGTTTCAAAGATATGTTAAAGGTAGCAGCAAATTGCTCACTTGAAACTTTAAGGTCATGTTTGTCATGTGTTGCTTAAAAAGTTATGACAAAGTTTTCGTTTTATTCAGTTTCGTGTGGTTCAAGGCTTGCAGTTCTTCTTACTGTTCTTAAATCTCTATTTGAAAGACAAGTGTCCCAGAAGGTGAGCTATATATATTCTGAAGCTGTTTAGGTTTCACTAGGCTATAACTTTTTCCACTGCAAGTTTTACTTGACAGTTGTCAGCAATAGATCCTGGAAGTCCTGAGAGTTGAACTATTCTGAGTTAGTTTTCATCTTCTTTCTGCAGGTTGTAGTTTTCTTGTCAACATGTGACTCTGTAGATTTCCACCATGCGGTACTCAGCCAGCTTGAGTGGAGCTCTGGCCTGCAACTGGATATGGATAAGAAGCAAAAATTCCTTAACTGCAAAGTGTTCCGTTTGCATGGTAACATGGATCAGGATGATCGCAAGAAATCATTTTTGGGATTCAGTTCTGAAAAATCTGCAATTCTTGTATCTACTGATGTTGCTGCTAGGGGCTTGGACTTTCCAAAAGTTAAATGCATCATACAGTATGATTCACCTGGGGAGGCTTCCGAATATGTTCACAGGTACATTTAGCATCTCCCTGTCAGATACATTTACTTGTGGGTTGCTGGTCTATTATTTCTTGTACTTGTCATTGGATTCTTTGTTTGCATGGGAACCGAATAAAATGTATGGTTGCAGCTATTTGCTCATTACATAGTTCCTTAGTGTGTTTTTGGCAAACTTGTTCACCGTACTGCTGTTTTAGAACATCTTTTATCAAACAGGTACCTTGTTATATACATTATATTAATACTATACTAAGGTATTCCTGCACTGTTCAGCTCTTTCTTTCGAGTGCTCTTCTGTTCTGTAGTTTCTTATGAAGATGATAGGCATTCAATATACAAACTAATAATGACAATTTACCTTGTACTTCACTTTTACTAGCTATCTTCTTTCGGGTGTGTTTCAATAGCATTAGTTGTTTATTATAGGGTTGGAAGAACTGCAAGGATTGGCGAAAAGGGGGAGGCTCTCCTGTTTCTCCAACCTGTTGAAATCGATTACTTGAGAGATCTAGAGCTACACGGTGTATCTCTGACAGAATACCCCCTCCAAAAGGTTTTGGACAGTTTTCCAGTAAATGGACAGAAGCCTCTCAAAAGGAAGCAAATATCTTTAGATATGCATCCATGGATACTATCTGTACAGAGAGCGCTGGAATATTCCGTTGCATCCGAGGTAATGCGCATATTTTCTGTGTCTGTGTGATGGGTATAATATTTGACTCCTGCATAATGAGAAAAGCAGCGGACATAAAATACTTTTGTTGATTATTTTTTTCTGAATATCGTAAGCTTTGAGCTTTGTTAATCTCAACAAATGCGTAATCATGTATTCTTATCCAGGCCACAACAAAGAAGCTTGCCAGGGATGCCTTCTGTTCTTGGGTTCGCGCTTACACTGCCCACCGAGGCGAACTGAAGAAGATTTTTATGGTCAAGAAGCTCCACTTGGGGCATGTAGCGAGGAGCTTCGGGCTGAAGGAGCAACCCTCGTTGGTCGGAAGGTCACACCAGGTGCAGCTCAAGAAGAGGAAGAAAGAACAGAAGCGTGAAAGACCTGCCAAAATGAGAAAGTTCCCGGCTAACAAGTGAATCTCAGCACAGAAACGCTCGTCAATTGGATCTGATGATGGACCATGATCCATTCCAATTTTGTGGAACTAACAGAAACGCTCGTCAATTGGATCTGATGGTGGAACATGACCATTCCAATTTTGTGGAACTAACAGAGACCTAGTGAAAAACTTTCACAATGGCCGGAGAGCTAGACACGGGCTAATTTACTGCTAGATCACAGGATTGGTTACTTGTCGTGAAATGCAGCAACAAATGCACAATATTTGTTGTGATGAGATAATATACAATTGTAGTAGTTATTTTCGTTTATCAGAATCTCATGCCTGCGTTTTCTTCCTTTACAAATAGATTGCAAATAAGCACTGGCACGGCACTCGTCTCGTTCAAAATCACCACTGACAAAATTCACAATAATTGATGTGTTAAAACGGTTTTTATTGAAGTGATGCAAGCGAATGATGTTTGACAGCACCACGTTACAGTACGATGCGGTAACTCGGTAAGCACCATCGTTTCGTTTGATCCAAGATTACACAAGCAATGTTCTAGCCCATGCTGAATTAAACCCACGCTACCAAAACTACACTGGGATTCAGAAACAGCGTTACTGCCTGAACCGATTTGATATAATGCTGTTCTAGGCCCTTTAATCTACACAGTCCTGGTGAACTCCTGAGGGGTGAAAATCACATGGTATTTTCAACAAAGGGGCTTCTCAAAAGTGAGCCAAACTGTATACAAGAATCCACGAAAGCTGCAAGCAACAACAAGCTTCTTGTCAGAAATCATTAGCAATTCCCTGCTGATTGAATGAGCTTCGTCAAAGTAGTAATGCCAATACGTGCTATCGCTGTAAAATTTAAAGATTGTGCTATTATTGGACCGCTCCTAACAGAACTCAACATAACCTGACAGTACTAGTTTTCTGTGCTTGCAGTGATAACTAACGAGGACCACGAACAAATAGTATTTCCACATGGCAGTTTGGATTTTTAGAGTAGCTATAGAGAACTGCACAGCTTGTAACTAGAGACAACCCGAAGAGACATATCCCCCAGTCATAATAACATTCACTTGAACACAGCTAGATCAGTACTGCTGAAACAGAACAGCTAAATAAACCGTTTACCAGGAAAAGGGTGAAAGAAGCAAACATTCCCTCCTGAAGTAGTGCACCATGACCTCCAAATTCTTCCTCATCAATCTTCAACAGGTATGCATAGTACCAATAAATTATACCAGTAGAGGTGGCCAGAAATCTGTAAGAAGACACAGAATATGTTACGGACCCCATCGAAAGCTCACAAACTGATACAAAAAAAAAAACAAAATTCATTGTGTTTTTACAGAAAGATAAATATTAATAACACCACAACGGTGAAACACAGTTTCAGCAAATTCAGGCCATGGCAACACTCGATGCCATTTTGGTATGACAATCTTGATTGCTTGCATTCCAAATTGCAAACAACTAATTACTATTCCGCATGACCTTTTCAGGTGCTACATTCCTATGCCCATATTCCCGGAACATCAACTAAAGAGATTTGGAGGAAACCTTCGTATTTACAACCACAAAATAATTGAGACTGCAAGAATCTTGACATTCAAGTAAAATAAAAAAAGGTCCCAATTGAAGTGCCACGCACACAGCATACTCCACGATTAATAATTTTAGTTGCAAAATGGCATGCTGATAGGTGATAGCTACAGGGTCTGCTGAAATGTAATTATATTGTGCACAGTTAATCTTCTATGGACTGAACCGAAATGCATCTCAGCAGATTAGCATGTGATAGCCTGACAGGGTTTAGTGATGTCAAGTCAAGATCCGGTGGTTAGCAAGATAACAAAGATCCACCGTTCCTACCGAAGTACCTGATTTGATTCTGGTTATGTTCAGCTAACAAGATCCAATGCACAAATAAACGCCAGGAAAGTTAGTAACAACAGTTTCGACCACATCTTTGGCTATTCGCTAATTGCTCCAACAAGGTGAAACCAACCTGAAATCAACAACACTGAGGAATTTGCCACGCTCCTAACTTGCAAACTAGAACCCAATACAACATGGTTTGTGCTCAGTTGCAAGGATCTTGCAAAATATTTTCATACACTAGTACTACTGCGTGTTATATCTGTACAATTTAGCATCTGAACGTGGGAGAACTCGAAGACGCATCTGAGTACTACGGGCAACCTACGAATATAGGAGCAAAGACCGGAGTTTTAGTGGCGCAGTAGGACTCACAGGGCGATCCAGACGGCGCCGACGAGGGGGACGGCTCCCCAGAGCAGGCCGCAGACGAGGCCCAGCACCTGCCGGATCCAGTGCACCGCGTCCAGCAATTGATCCTTGCAAGCCAACCAAAAGCACGACTCCTCCGCATCAAAAACTACCCACTATGTCCCAAGAAGGCAAGAACAGGAGGATTGACCAAGAAGAAGAGTAGTACCTTGTCCCATGAGGCCTCCGGGTCGAGGTACCTGGCGAGCTTGGAGGGGAGCACGTGGCCAGTACCGTTCTGCTGCTGCGCCCGCGCGCGCGAATGCTTTGACGACGACGACGACTTCGTCTTCCCCATCTCGCTCGCTCGGTGCGCGCGGCGCGGGATCGCCGAGGTGGGCGGCGAGATCGAGGAAGAGGAGATGGGATCGAGGCGAAAACCTTTCTTCGGAGAAGCCGGTGGCTCTTGTTTACGTCCACGCCCTCGAAAAGTTTGAATATTTCATGTATGCCCCTATAAACAGACGCGTTCACCACAAACACGTTATTTAATAAATATTTAACGAAATAAAACACCTATAAATAAATAAATAAATATATGTATAGTACTATCCTTTCTATTAAAGATAGATATATATAATTTTATTTTATTAAACATTATTTAAATACACATCAAACTTATATTATAAGATGAAGAAGTACAAAATCAAGAGCAAGTTCTCCGCACAGCATCGATCGATCAAGTTCGGTCAACCATTCAAAGCGCTACATACATCTCGACCGTCCAAAGCTTGATCGGACGGCTCAGGCGCGAGCAGCAGATCCTCGTCAACGGCTCAACCATACACACATACATTGCACACGACACCAAATGAAATGAAACATTTTTGTACAGAGATCACTCGATCGCAAATGAAATGAAAGATCAAAGGATCGACAGCTTTCTGCGAGCCATAAGAGCTTCTTTTTTTTATATATAATATCAAAGATGTAAATGGGCACAATGCGAACAGGAACAGCATAGGTTGCCTGAGTTGCCTAACAATATAAACAAAATTCCAATGCAACATGCAATTACTGCCACAGATTGCAATTCTTGCAGTAGATGAAATCCTTGCCTAGCCCAAAAGGTACAAACCTAAATGATCCTATTCATACCAAGTTTCGGGGTGCTTTAGGTGGTGCTTATTTGGGTTTTTTTGGATGGCTTATGGCTGAAAAGCACTGTAGCTGGCTGAAAAAACACTGTAACTGATATAAGCTTATTTAGCATAATTAAATTTTAAAAATATAAAAAAATATGTTAGTCCATTACATATAATACAAACAAATACGGGAAAAAAGAACCAGCAAAAAAGCTTAACAAAAAACCAAAAGTTCAGAAAAAGACGAAATTTATGAATAGTGAAAAATAAGCAGGAAGCGAGAAGCTGAAGCCGAAAAGATCACAACATTAACCTTTAGCAAGAAAACATTACTAAATCAGTTAATGGCAAATATATTAGTATTCAAAAAGCCTAGGAAGGAGGTAGTCTGCTAGTGGTGTCCTATAAGCAAAAACTGATATAATCCATTGTACGATATATTGCTTGCTGCCACAGAACCAAATGTGCAACAAAGCATCTGCAGGAGGCGAATAACAATTGAAATTGGTATTCTGGTGTCAATGCCACTCTGGTTTTCCTCTAGGTAATTGTTATGATTACAGATCAAACAGTAAATAATAGAGTTACAGGGAGGCTACAAAGGGGCTACCCAAAGTCTTAGAAACAGTGAAGATGGTGTATAGAAGGTGTCTATATTACATAGCCTTATCTCTAAAAAATAAGCCTCTAGTCCCCTCATGGCGCTCTGAGGCACAAACTTATAGCCATAAAGAGGTTGCTTACGTAAACACCATTATCTAGGTCTACAATTGTAGGAGCTATCATATCCTTTCTCTTGTGATAGTCCTCTTGAGCCAGCACGAGAAGGAGCGCCGCAACGACAAGGAAACCAAGCATATATCATCGGGAGATGAAAGCACATCTCGAGGTGTGCATGTGCAG
The DNA here is from genome assembly GCA_017311315.1 of Dendrocalamus latiflorus. Classification (NCBI taxonomy): domain Eukaryota; kingdom Viridiplantae; phylum Streptophyta; class Magnoliopsida; order Poales; family Poaceae; genus Dendrocalamus; species Dendrocalamus latiflorus. The sequence continues at coordinate 34,156,497 of CM029661.1, read as the reverse complement.
GGAGCGCGAGAAAAAGACGAAATGGCGGACAAGGCCAAAGAGGCCACCGAGGAGTTCAACGCTGAGCTCGCAAAGAAGGAAAAATGGCCCTGGTCCACGTAGTGGGTTAGGCCGTTCCACACTAGTCCCACGAAAGTCAAATTTATTTCTATTCCAAAAATGCGCATATGTATCATATGAGTACTTCGGTTTGTTGCATTTGCATGATGCTCTTTCTTATATATATATAACTAAACCCTGTGCACCGTGTTACATCCAGTTTTATTACAAAGTCTTTTTTAATTCGCAAAAGCACTTGTTCTCGTTTTTTTGCATTCAATTTTTCCACGTAGCAAGACATCCAACAACATGAAAAAACAAGTTCTCCTCTATGTATGAATTCCCGGTTGCATAACAATATCACTTACCTTCGTATTTACCAAGCGTTGCTATCTCAACCGTTCTCAAATAAAATTTCATAAAATTTCTTGCACTACAAAAACATACGACGATCGCAAACTGTTATTGCGGATCTAACATATTTTCTACCATTCATAATATGAAAATCATAAATGGGTCAACCGACATTGTCTCTTATTTTTTTTTAAAAAAATACAACTCATAGATAAAATTTGATAAATATTACCAACCTACAACAATTATCATTTACCTCCATACACGGTCGGAGGCCAGTTGCGCAAAAATGGGCGAGTACCAGTCGCCCAACAGCCAAGCGACTGGAACTGCAGTCGCCCGATGGGTCCCAGTCGCCTAACTGTTGGGCGACTATAAATATGTCATCCAACGGCTCAAGGATAGCCTTTGTGTCGCGCGGTCGTTGGGCGGCATGTTCTAGTCGCTCAACGGTTCGGCGACTAGATGTTATTTCTGTAAAAAAAATTACGCCGACTGTAATTTTAATTAAAAATTGGATTATTTACCCAAAAAATTCCTAAGACAAACACCAAAGCTTTTTTGTGTTCTACACTGCAGGTAATCCACATGGCGACGACGAGCGTGCAGCAGCTGCAGCAGTCATGTCGCCTCGATTGCACAAGATATCAAAATATTCCTTACGCTAAGAGCAACTACTAATTACCGGTAGCTTCCACTTGCTGGTGAAATTAGCTCCACAAAATCACAGTAGTACATACAACAAATTTCACCTCAAAAGCGTCGGTAGCAGCAACAATTTCAAGGCAAATAGACGGACCGTTGTCGCCTCAGCTCTGTTCAGTCCCAGCGAAGGAACAGCAAACCTGCAGACAACACGTCAGCTGCGACTTTCCGTCAGTAAACTGTTGGATCTGACCTGACCTGATAGGCTGATACAGTTGAATTTTAGCCTGAATTATTATTGGGCTCAGAGTCTGTCTAGTTAAGCACGAGCTCCATCTAATCCAGTCAGTTTGTTTCCAGCTAATATGATCTAAGAAAAAGACTCGCTTTTTTCAACCGTGGTGGTGTAGGGTGATTATGCTTCAGTACTACATCGTCGTAAACACTGTCCAACACAATACAAAAAGCAGCAGATCGAGTTTCAGCGGTGATGACATTTCTGAAACTTTATGAACACCTTTCTTGCTGCATTGGTCGACATGCACCTAGCTAGCTCGAATCAAAGTAGCAGAGAATCGCAATCTCTTTTCCTCGAAAAATCAGAGGAAGGAAGGTAGAAAGAAACGAAGGAAGGAAGAAACGGGGGTTCTGTCTGATAACCTTATTCCTCCTCCCAAAGTGGCGTGGGTGGTCCCTCGTTTGCTGGCGTCCATTCATGTTGGGCAGAGAGAGAGAGAGAGGGAGAGACTCACCATTGCAGTGCCACTACGCCTTCCCGCCTATTTATACCCCCTCGCCTCACCTCTCCTCACCCTCATCACAAGCACATCTAGCACTCCTGATTCGATCAGTAGCATTACAACTTGCTTTCTTGCTTGTGTTCGAGGGTAGCTAGCAGAGGAGGATGTCTTGCTGCGGCGGCGGCTGCGGGTGCGGCTCCGGCTGCAAGTGCGGCAGCGGATGCGGCGGGTACAGTACAGAGATACTAACATATACACAGAATTACCTGAAGCTAATTAACTGTGTTCATGCATGCATGTCAATCAATGTTTCAGCGTTTAATGGTGCCTTGGGCTAACTAATTAACTTGCGGTGATGTGTAGATGCAAGATGTTCCCTGATGTGGAGGCCACTGCCACCACCAAGACCATGGTCATCGCTGCTGCCACCCACAAGGGGTATGAATTTACTTGATTGATCATCACTGTTCATGTCTTATACACACTTTTAACTGAAAATAAATATGCAGAGGAACAAGGTGATGATGAGTTTGTTGCTTGTTGCGTGTGCAGGACTTCCGGAGGGTTCGAGATGGTGACGGAGAACGACAGCTGCGACTGCACCACCTGCAAGTGCGGCACCAGCTGCGGCTGTTCCTGCTGCAACTGCAACTGAGGCCACCCGACTGAAAATCCTTTTGGCTGCTCGACTGAAAATCCTTTTGGCTGCTCGACATAAATTTCTTCTTTAAGATAGCCATTTAGAAATGCCAATTTAACAGCAAGTTGATATAACTTCCACCTTTTTTGAGCTGCTAGAGCTATAACTGCTCGTATTGTCTCTAGCCTTGCAACTGGAGCATATGTCTCATAGTAGTCAATGTCAGGCTTTTGCTTAAAGCCTTTCGCCACAAGTCTTGCTTTATATTTTTCAATTGAGCCATCTGAATTTAATTTTGATTTATAAACCCATTTGATAATTCGCGGAAACAAACTTTCCGCAACACCTTGTTGAATCGAAAACAAGACCTTGGCGTCCGTCATCTGGTTTTCCGCCAGAGTTTTCTTCTGCTCTGGTGTAAGAACTTCTTCAGCTAGCGTACCTTTTGTAGCCGATTTCCATAATATCCCACAATCCTTACGATAGTAGTAGTGTCCGCATCTTGATGTTCCACATATCATAATTCTCTCCTGAGAATATGGGAACCATCGACTGCGCCATCCCGACGCCCGAACTTGAAGCCATAATCTCGGCTCCGAAAAACAGCACGAACGAACTTAAAGCTCTCTAAAGAAGCAAAGAATTGGGATAGAGGAGTAACTAGCTTAAAGCATCAAACTATGATTTATTGGCTCTCTTACAAACATAACACTCACAAGCTTTTCTGGACAAAGCCTCATATGAAGCTATTAGGCTTGCATGGGGTATTACAACTCTCGCACTGATTATAATGGGGGTTACATGGCTTTTTATAGGCATCAAGACCGACTCACGCAATTGACTTATTTAAAGCTAATAGATAACTCTTATCACTACAGCTCATGGACTCAACTAGAAACCTCAAGTGGTAGCAGGAAAACAAGTTGACAGATTCATGTTTCCACTGGAGTCTTCAGCTAACCTGTCTTAGCTTCAACCACCACTAGTACATATGTTATCCAGCTACATAGCTAGCTCATGTATTGCTAGAAACTTCAAGGCCAACAGGTAGCATGCCGACATTCATGTAGCTAGCTCGTCTCTAGTCAAAACCAATTTGTCATTCTCAAGAAAATAAAGTAAGTTCTAACAGCCACCTCCATCTCCATTCTCTCCAGTACCCCCAATTCCCCAACCCTAATCCCTAACTCTCTCCTCTCCTCCCCACTGGTGGCGGCTCCAGTTGGCTGCTCGGCGGCCGGCGCGGAAAGAAGGAGCACCGGAGCACAACGCGGGAGCTGCCGTGCCCGTGCAACACAGGGGCGCCAGGAGTAGCAGCGTGGCACGGCGTGGCATTGGAGCAGCAGACAGGCGGTAGCAACACGCGGTGCAGCACGCAATACGGCAACGGCACACACCACTGTAAGTTAAGGCTAGATTCTTGATTTTGATTTGATTTGGGATTTGTGAAATGTTGTGAACTTGTCATTGTAACATTGGAAGCATAAGAATAAGGTGAAATTGAAAGTGGATAAAGATTAAATCAAGAGATTAGGTTAGCTAGGCCCAATGACATTCGTTATGGTTCTCGTTATAAATTTGTTATGCACATTGTTGTTGTGTATTTTACAATCCATAAAGTACTCATAAGGATTAGAAAAAAATCCCGCCCCTAAAGAATGAATGGGGGAAGCCCATGCTATTATGGCAGCCTTTGAGTCATTTAATTTTGTTTTTATGGCAAACTTGATCTTAGTCATACTTGGTACAAAGATAACTTGTGTCAATTTTTGCAAAAGAGAGACCAAGATATTGGCCGGGTTCGAAAAGGCCTTTAGGCTTTTAACTTATGTCCTTTGTTACAATAACTAGGTTTTAAGCGGTGTGTTCTTTCAAAGTAGTATCTATTAGTCGATTGCAGTACACACTATATTGACTTCTGTTATACCGGCCAAAATTGTATGAGACTATCTCTCTCTTCGTACTCTCTCTCTCTCGCGAACAGTCAGATTCAAAAGTCAAAAGTCATAGCTCAAAAGAATCCACATGTTATTAATGCTATGTCACTTGTTAATTTGGCTAAGGACATATTGCAACATATAAGGAGTCGTGTGTGAGATGATATAATTAAGCATCTCTAGGGCATGAAACACGTAAAGTAGTATCTAATTTTCATTAATATTTGTAATCTTCTATTCTTGTAAGATCTTATTTAAACTATTCTTATTATACTTTTAGTAAATTCTGAACTTATGTGTTGTATTTATGATGCTATGAAACTATATATTGTACAAGATTATAGAATTGTACGTGTGATTGTGTGAAGTTGCACTCGCGTAGTATATTTTCTAGCTCCGCCGTACATATATTTCATTGCACACTTGTCTAAAAGTAAAACCACTTGCTCTCCACGAATAATATACTACTCCAAGCTGGGCGATTGACTTCTCCCGTCCAATCACTCGCTTTGTTTAATTAAGAGTTCACCATTGCCCAATTGATTAATCAGTGTAAGCAGTCTCTTGCAGGTCTTGGATACTCTAATCTTAATCTTGAGCTAATTTCCACGTATACGGTGATGTCCTGGGAACGTCGGCATGGCGTATATAGCAGCATGGCAATCTTAAAGAAATATACAGCGGCCGAATCATGATCAGGTGTTATTGTTGCCCCAGGACGGCTTGCATCTCACTGTCTTTTCATTATCAAATATAATTGTCCAATGGATGCGCAGCCATAATTGTGTGAGGAATTAATCCTAAAGAATGAAGATTTGAACCTTGACCTGATCGAATTGATCAGTTGCAATCTATAATTTTAGCTGATATAGATGAATTTAGTACAATATCTACTACAATCGATTTGTAAATTTCATCTTAAAAAATATTCTATTTAAAGTCTAGTTACTATAGTGTAGACAAAAAAACCAACAAGCCTAAAAGAACCAGTCGGTAGCTAGTGTAGTCACTCTGAGGGCTGGCTCCACTCCTGACAAACAAAGTCAACTTGGCTCAAGAAAAAAAAAATAATGCAACGATATATAAACAAACAAAGAAAGAAAGAGATAGATCCTGGTCAACTCCATAAACAAAACGTCAAGCTCATGCGAATGTCAACTCCTCCCGTCCCCCCTCCCGGCGCCACAATCCCCGATGCGCATCGAGATCCGAGACGCCGTCTCATCGATCTCATCGTCATGGGCAACCGCGTGGCGAGGCTGGCCACCCCGTGCTTCGCGGCGGGTGGCGGTCACCGCGCCGACGGCTCTGCACCGGACCGCGAGGGCTTGGCCGATGATGGTAGCGGCAGCATCGGCCACATTCTGAGCTTCGACGGTATCGAGGGCCCGGCGTTCACCGGCACCATCCACGGCGTTCTGCTCCCGTCCAACCAGTCCACGCTGGCCTCCGCCGGGGCCTCCGTCCTGAACGATAACCTGTCGCTGTCCGGCTCGTCGTCGTTCGACAGCTCCAACTCCTTCTCGTTCCGGACGCTCCAGCCGCGGCAGTACTCGGGGCCACTGGAGTACAGCGCGTCGCCGTCGACGTCCGCGACCTCGGGCGTGTCGGTGTCGCGGCAGCCCCCGCGCACCGACGATCAAATCCTCGCGGACCTCTACGGGACGCGGCACCGGCGCCGGTTTCAGGAGTCGAGGAGCCCACTCCTCGACGACCTCCGCAGGGCCGTCGCATCTGTGCTGCGCGTCGGGCCGTGCGGCTTCCCCCAGAAGAAGCAGCACGACGAGCCCGTCACGACGGTGGGCAACGGAGGCTCTACCATCGGCGCGATCAAGAGCAACAACGCTGTCGCCGAGAGAAGCAAGAATGGCGACGCAACGAACGCCGGCGCGGCGAGGGTGCAGTGGGCGCGCGGCAAGGCCGGGGAGGACAGGGTGCACGTCGTCCTGTCGGAGGAGCACGGGTGGATGTTCGTCGGCATCTACGACGGCTTCAACGGCCCGGAAGCTACCGACTACCTCGTCGTCAACCTGTACGCGTCCGTGTGCCGCGAGCTCAACGGCATGCTTGCGGAGGACGTGCCGGGTCTCCCCGAAGAGCGGCCGGCGCGGTGCAACGGCGACCTTCGCTCGGCGCGCCACCGCGGGGTGCTCGACGCGCTGGCGCGCGCCCTGCGGCTGACGGAGGAGGCGTACTTCGCGGAGGCGGAGGCGCGCGCTGCGGAGTGCCCGGAGCTGGCGATGATGGGGTCGTGCGTGCTGGTGGTGCTGATGAAGGGCGCGGACGTGTACGTGATGAACGTCGGGGACAGCCGCGCCGTGCTGGCGCACCAGGTTGAGCCCGACCTGTCGAACGTCGTCATGCGGCGGCACGACGGCGACCTCGACGGCATCAAGGAGGAGATCAAGCGGCAGTTCGACGAGTGCGACATGGGGGAGCTCGCCGCGCTGCAGCTCACCATGGATCACAGCACCAACGTCTACAAGGTGATCACCTCGCATGCATTAACTATAGCACTTCATTACATCCCTGTTGCCGGTGTGCTTGACGGATGGATGCAGGAAGTGAGCAGGATAAGGAGTGAGCACCTAGATGATCCTGCCTGCATAGTGAATGGTAGAGTGAAGGGCTCCTTGAAGGTGACGAGAGCATTTGGAGCTGGCTACCTGAAAGAGGTGAGCGTGTCATGTACAGTACAGAAGCCAGCAGAGATGGCCGCCGTTGATCTGACGAGGTTTGGTGTTGCAGCACAGGTGGAACAAGGCTCTCTTGGAGGTGTTTCGGGTGGACTACGTCGGGACGGCGCCGTACATCACCTGCCGACCCTACCTCCGGCACCACCGCCTTGGGCCGCAGGACAAGTTCCTCATCCTCTCCTCCGACGGCCTCTACGACTACTTCACCAGCCAGGAGGTGGTGGCGCAGGTGCAGGCCTTCACCGCTCGCTACCCCGACCAAGACCCAGCAAAGTACCTCAGCCACGAGATCCTCCGCCGCGCCGCCAACCAAGCCGGTCGGTACCTCAGCCACCATGCTCTAGGTCCCTTTTTTTTAACATCGCCTAATTGTTCTGGGAAAGAACTTTTAATCACATCTGAAAACCACTGATGAATTTTTCTCACGGTGTAGGGATGAGGTTCCATGAGTTGCTCCAGGTTCAGCAAGGGGATCGACGGCGGTACCACGACGACGTGTCCATCATCATCCTCTCGTTGGAGGGGAAGATATGGAGATCTTCAGCTTGAGTTAATCCCGACTGATTACGTACTGTAATGGAAGCATACACGATGAAATCTGCAGAGTACGAAAAGGATTAGTTCCTGTAAGCAGAGAAGCTCGCAGGAAATTTCTGCTTGTGAGTGACGAACTGATCACGAAGCAGCGAGCAAGTTTTGGCGGCCGGCATTTTCTCCTGTTGGTCGGATTGTGTTTCGTGTGAATGCTTAATTCTGAGATTTCTCTTCCGGCTTCATGAGCGCTAGACGAATGTAAATTTTTTTCTCACGCAAGATATAAAACAAGACCTGCATAGAAAGGGAATTTTGAGCAAGTATTTGTGTAATTAAGAGCTTGAACATAAAGTCGGTATATTTCTCTGTACGGATCCTATAGTTGCGTTATTATACTACCCTTAACAACATAAAATTAATGAGACGACTGCCTGAAAAACTTGCAACCCATAGGCTAGCAAATCACGCAATGCAAGCAGTAAAACAAACGCGACGCGATGCGATGCGATGCGATGCGACGCGACGGAGTATAATGAACCTCGCCACTGCATCTTGTAGTGCGGTCTAGTGCCACTCCCATTCGAATCGATCGACGCCGTAGCACCTCACTCGTTGAAGACACGTAGAGCGTCTTCGCAACCAATAAACCGCTCCAACATCGTTCGATCTCAGTAGCAACTCGTGCACCGTTCGATCTTATCAACTTTGCGCTCAGCCACTCGGTAGTCGTTATGACCACAGTATGACTTTTGACCACGCTATGGTTTATGACTACGATGTGGTTCACAACTGCGTGGTGGTTTGCAAACTCCAATTGGAATTTCCTTATGTCAATCCAGTCATGCAACTAGCACTGCTACAGACAGCCCTATCACAGACGGTTCGGAACCGTCATCACAGACGGTTCCTGAACCGTCAGTGTTTAGGTGTCAGTGATAGTTGGTGGTTATCACAGACGGTTCCCGAGCCGTCTGTGATAAAAACATTACAGACGGTCTTGATTACTAACCGTCTGTGATAGGCGAGTATCACAGACGGTTTTTTATAAACAACCGTCGGTGATACTCGCCTATCACAGACGGTTAGTAATCAAGACCGTCTGTGATATACACAATATCACAGACGGTTTGTAATACAAACCGTCTGTGTCTGTGATACTCGCCTATCACAGACGGTTAGTAATCAAGACCGTCTGTGATATGCACAATATCACAGACGGTTTGTATTACTAACCGTCTGTGATATTGTGTATATCACAGACGGTCAGTAGTAAAGCCGTCTGTGATAGCAGTCACACCACATACGGCACTCTTTGAAACCGTCTGTGATATGGTATCACAGACGGTTTTTAACAATGAACCGTCTGTGATACCAAGTGCATCATCCATTTTATATGCTGTTTCTTGGCTAGCCTCAGGATATGCTAGCCATGCCCTCTGAAAGCAAGCAGATTACAGATAAATGACAGATATAAGTTAATTGCAACTCATAGTAAATTACAACAAAATTCGATACACAGATGAATGTAACAATATCACATATATAGAATGAAAATTGTTACACAAAATCTGACAAATGTATTCAATTGAAGGAATTGTTTGATTTGTACAGTTGAATCCAATGTTTCAACATCTAATTATCATCATCGCCGGCGTGGAACTCTCCCCTCTTATTTATGACCTCTGCTAGCAAGAATTGGGAGATGATTGCACGAATATCGACGAGATTGTCAAGATCATATGCACTTCCGTCGAAGTTCACCCGCTGTCGCTAGGAGCAATGTTAAGTCATTAATTAGCATGTGTGTGTAATATAATCAGAAAATAATAATTATTGGAAGGACCTGACAAACCTCTGGATCATTGATCTTAGTACCCATGATTTCCATCATATGGCGGCAAACGTAGAATCCACATACGTTGCCCTGTAGCTGCTGGTGGCACTGCAAAAATAGAATTACATACATCGGTATTGTCAATTCTAGAGGCATTATTACAAAGTATGATATAGGATTATTGTGTTGTAGCGGGTACCGGAAATCGCGTGTTGTGTCGTAGCGTGTCACTGGATTTGTCGTGTGTTCCTCCTTGGGCAACATATTCGGCAAACGCCCTACGTGATTCAAAAAACTTAGCCTCGGCCGTGGCAAACAAAAGAAATATTACAATAGAGTTATGTATGGAGGAAATGAGTTTACCTGTTAAGTACTTCTTGCACACGACTGAAGTCGTGGTTGCTCCTAAGGAGGGAATCAAGGTATATTACCTTGCTCCACTTTGGTACAATCACAATCAAAATCCAGTGATTCCTAGTCATATGTGTCGCCACAGTGATTAATCCTAAGTTCATGCTGCATGTAAAGTACAAATGAAACATATGTGTGGCAACTAGTGAAGCACTTACCCTTGGTTGAAGGGTACCATGACGTACTCCTTGTCGGTGTGAGCAATCAATCCCCTCGTTATGTAACCTTCCACGAAGGATGCATCTGCGTTGATAGATTGCTCGGAGACCAAGTGAGGGTCGAGGAAACCCACCGGTCGTCGCGATTTCTGGGCTTGTTGGATCATGTATCTATACATAAAGAAAGAGTAATGACATTTATCTGTATAACGTGAATGTAGAACTTCATTGTACAGTACACTTACAGTGTCCAGCATCGTAGAAGTGAGGCGTCGAGTTCGTCGAGATTGAATAGTAAGAATAAATCTTCGAATGTCACGACGATGTAGCCCAAATCATGGAGGAAATGCGTCTCATTATATTTCACAGTGAATGCACTCTGCCGGTTTGGCTTCATGTTGGACTTCTCCATGTACCAGGCATGCAATGTATTGCAAATCATACCAAGTTGGCGTAATTGTGAATCGGGCACCAACGACACTCCTAGAATAAACTTCCATGGCACGGGACCCGGCTTAATTTTCTTCGCATGAGCCTTGGAGGCCTTGGAGCCTCGCTTATGATATGTTCTCGGTGGCGTCTCGGCGGGAGCCGATGCAACAGACTTTACTGGATTTGGAGGTGGAGGTGGAGCCACCGGAGCCGATGTGCCAGGTCCAGGGCGACGTCCCTCTTGGGCCACTGGATGTGAAGATTGTGGCACGGACATGTCGAGGACGATGTCCCGCTTGGGCCACTGAATGAATGTGTGGACGGCATCCCCTAATGTCTTAATCTCTTCATTTGGGGGCTTCTCAAGAGGGACGGACTTAAAAATATCATTAATCATATCCACCTGTACCTTTATGAAACCGGTGTCTACTTGTACACCGTGCACCAGCGTCCCTGGCAGCAATGGATACACCATGCCGCGCCCAGCGTCAACGGGAATAGAGCCAACAAGCCTGACTCTGAGGCTGCAAGGGATGGGCTCCTACATAACGATACAAGAGCTGAGTTAAGGCGTCCACCAGAGAGATCTATGTACCATTCTAAAGAGATACATTATCTGAATGTCATCAATACGTAAGTGGTCGTCGCTATGTTCAGAAATTGGTGTGGACGCGCAGCTACTGCGACGTTGAGGGGGACTAGGTACCGCAGTACTAGGAGTGGGTTGCGAATGGTTGCGGACTTGTCTCAGTTCTTCCCGCAACGAATCTATCTCTCCTCGAAGTGAGGCAGTCTGCTCTTGAAGTGAGGCAGATAGTTGTTCCTCAAGTTGAGCACGAAGCTCCTGTTTTATTTGTTCGCTGCGGTACGCCTTGGATCTCTTCCTACTCCTATATGTCTCGGAGTAATCTGGAAATCCTTGCCTCCAAGGTACATAAACCCCCATGCCTCGTGTGCGACCTAGGTGCTCCTTGTTTCCCAAGGCCTGTGATAGTAAATCTATCTCCCTATATTCTTCAAAGGAGCCACGAGAAGATTCGGTAGTCAATGATTGCTGCAAGAGGCAATTAATCATGTTATTTTTGAACCCATGAAGTTCAAGAGGTGTTAACAACTATGTTGTTTAACATATTTTACCATGCGTTGGGACACTTCCTCATCTGCGGGGTTTTTGAAAGAGACACCCGAAGATGTGGTTGATGACCTCGCTCTTAACCAGTTTCGAGCGCGCTCGTTTGCGATCCCGGCAAATGGCGGAGAGGCCTCCGATCGGATTGTGACCTCATCCTGCATCCTCCATTGCGGGATTTTACCCGCGTACCCAGCAGTGCCGAGTCTGTGAGGGTGTGTGTTTTGTGACTGGAGATCCTTGTGCGCCGCACTTTGTTGTACAAATTTAGGCGTCGTCTTCATCTGCACAAAGGCCTCCCATGTTTCCGGCGACACGAAAGGATACTTCGTGAAGGGCGTGACATCCTCGGCCACGTACTTCGTCACCAGAATGCTCTTAAAATTCTTCCATGCTTTTCCCATCGCGAGGAGCGTCTGCCGTTGCACGAGTCCCTGTGCTTCTGCTGGGAACTCGAAGGAATTTGTAAGTTCCTCCCATAGCTGATTTTTGAGATCCTTTGTCAAATCTTTCCAGCTTGCTATGGTGATGGGGACCCGTTGCCTTCCAATTATCCTGCAGGTAGTCCGAAATGATGACGCTGCTTTCGACGGTTCCAGAGGAGTCCCATTCGGAGAGACCACCGTGATGGTCATTCGGGCCTCTGGCCTTTTCGATACTCCTCGACCACGTTTACTTTTCGCAATCTTGGGAGCGTGAGACCCAGATGACGACGACGAAGACTGTGTGGACGCCATCTCTCTTCTAAGAAAAAACTAACTGCAGTGAGCTATGGACCCAGCTTGTCAAAGTTCTATGAATCAAGTGACACAAACCAGTGCATCAAGTTCATTGAACAAGATACACTGGAGTGTGTCACTTGCTTTATGCTCTTTGACAAAGTTCTAACGATTAACTAATTGCAGTGAGCTATGGGCCTTCTAAATAGACCTTGCAGCTAACAAGTGCAGCATATATTATTGTTACAAGGTTCTATGAAGTGCCTACAGTGAGCTAAACACCTGCAGCATATATTATATGCTACATAAAATACATGTGAAGCATATATCATAAAGCTAACATGTTGAGCATATAACATGTGAAGCATATAACATAAAATTCATATGAAGCATATAACATAAAATTCATGTGAAGCATATAACATAAAATTCATGTGAAGCATATAACATGTGAAGCATATAACATAAAATTCATGTGGAGCATATAACAGAAAATTCATGTGAAGCATATAACATGTGAAGCATATAACATAAAATTCATGTGAAGCATATAACATAAAATAAGCGGCGTCGGGTGTGACCGGCGGTGTCGGGAGGGAGCAGCGTCGGGAAGGAGCGGCGGCGTCGGGAGGGAGCGGCGTCGGGAGGGATCGGCGGCGTCGGGAGGGACCGGCGGCGTCGGGAGGGAGCGGCGTCGGGAGGGACCGGCGGCGTCGGGAGGGAGCGGCGTCGGGAGGGACTGGCGGCGTCGGGAGGGACCGGCGGCGTCGGGAGGGAGCAAAACCTAGCTAGCAGGGGCGCTGCAGGGTGGAGACAAGAGACTGCGCCAGAGCGGACTCCGCAGACCTAGCTGCGGGTATTTAAAGATGAGCTATCACAGACGGTTCTATCAATATAACCGCCTGTGATATGCACTTATCACAGACGGTTCTATCAATATAACCGTCTGTGATATCAATATTATCACAGACGGTTCTATATATATAACCGTCTGTGATATTTATATTATCACAGACGGTTATATCTATAGAATCGTCTGTGATATTTTATCACAGACGGTTTCTTTTGATAAACCGCCTGTGATATTTCACTATAAATACCGGTAGCTAGCTAGGTTCCTATGTCATTTTACAATTACAATGGAACATAGATACATTTATGAAAAACGCAAGCATAACCATAGATATAACTATTTCTTAGTTCCTTAGTCATTTTACAATTACAATGGAACATACATACATTTATGAAAAACACAAGCATAATCAATATCATTTATTACACTTTGGCTATATCATTTTAAATAAACCCTTCACGATGATCGACACGCATATAGCTTGGTTCATCGCCTTGTTCTTCCTCGAGCCTGATGCCTTGTCCGAATGGAGGCAAATTATCAAATTGATTGTACTCTTCCTCATCCACAACATTCTCAACCCCGACAATCCTTCTTTTTCCTTGAAGAACTACATGGTGCTTCTTATTTGCCGGGTCGGTTACATAAAATACTTGAACAACTTGCCTCGCGAGTACGAATGGTTCATCTTTGTATCCTACACATTCGAGGTCCACGGTAGTGACGCCGTACTTGTCAACCTTTACACCCCGTGGAAGTTGGACCCAACGGCACCGAAATAGAGGAATTTTGAAAATTACGTAGTCAAGCTCCCAAATCTCCTCTACAAGCCCGTAGTACGAGCTTGGGCCAGCGGTACTGCCGTGCGCATCATAGGCATCTATGCGGGCACCTGAGTTCTGCATTGTGCTCTTTCTATCTTGATCTGTTGTATAAAATGTGTAGCCATTAATGTCGTATGCTTGCCATGTCACAATTGTAAATTTTGGCCCTTTTACCAACCATTGTAGTGTTTCACTTGACGACCTCCTAGTCAATTGCGCCTTGAACCATTCGTTGAACTGACGGTTGTATTGTCTCGTGGTCCAAACTTCTGACTGGCCTGCATTCTCCTGACGTAGCATGTCCTTGTGCTCTTCAATATATGGGGTCACTTCAGTCATGTGTTGTAAAACCATGAAATGGGCTTGAGTATACGTATTTTGATCCGGAGTTATTGCTTTCCTCCCGATAGTCCCGATACCCTCTAGCCTCCCCTCGTGACGAGATAGAGGTACACCTATCGGCTCTACCTGAGCCATGTAGCCGATGCAGAATTCAATGACCTCTTCTGTTGTATAACCTTCGATGATGCTACCCTCCGGTCGAGATCGATTGCGTACATAGGACTTCAGAATTCCCATGTACCTCTCGAAAGGGTATATATGACGTAGAAATACGGGGCCACATATTTTTATCTCTTTCACAAGGTGGACAATGAGATGGACCATGATATCAAAAAGTGATGGAGGGAAATACATCTCTATATGACATAGAGTTGTCACCACCTCGGTTTGCAGAGCATCTAGTCCATCCGGATCAATGACCTTCTGAGCAATTGCGTTGAAGAAATAACATAGCCTTATGATTGTCACTCGAATCTTGTTCGGCAAAATACTTCTAATTGCAACAGGTAGCATTTGAGTCATTAGCACATGATAGTCGTGAGACTTCATGCCAATTAATTTCAAATGTTCCATGGAAACAAGTTTCTTCATGCTTGTCGAGTGACCGGATGGAACTTTCACACCATTTAAGGACTGGCACAATTCAGTTCTCTCGGACTTAGACAGAGTGTAACATGCTGGGGGAAGGTACGTCCGGCCTTTATCGGTCTCTATCGGTGCTAACTCGGTCCTGATGTTCATAGCGACCAAGTCACGCCTTGCGTTAACACCATCCTTTGTTTTGTCAGGAATGTTCAGTAAGAGACCAATCAAACTGTCACATACATTCTTCTCTACGTGCATGACATCGATGCAATTGCGAACTTCTAAGTGCTCCCAATAAGGCAAGTCCCAAAATATTGACCTCTTTTTCCACATGTTCTTCCTCAATTTACGTCCCTTTCCAAACACAACATTTATATCCTTGACCATATCATACACCTCTTTCCCGCTAAAAGGTCTTGGTACTGAGTCATCCTCTTTTTTTCCGTCAAATTGTTTCTTCATCTTGCGGTATGGGTGATACTTTGGAAGGAACCTACGGTGATGCATGTACACAGTTTTTCGGGAGTTGTTCAACCACACACTCTCCGTATAATCTAAGCAGTGCGGACACGCTTTGGCTCCTTTTATACTAAACCCTGACAGGTTACCAAGGGCAGGAAAATCATTAATGGTGCAGAACAACATGGCCCGTAGAGTGAAGTTCTCTCGTTTGTCCGCATCCCATACATGTACCCCTTCATTCCACAGTGTTGCAAGATCTTCCACCAATGGGGCTAGGAACACATCAATATCGTTGCCAGGTTGCTTCGGCCCTTGGATAAGTAGTGACATCAAAATATATTTCCGATTCATACACAGCCAAGGAGGAAGGTTGTACATGCACAGAGTCACGGGCCAGGTGCTATGTCGACTACTCATGTTACCAAAAGGATTCATTCCATCTGTACTCAACCCAAACCTTATATTTCTCGGTTCCACACCGAAATCTACAAACATCCTATCGATGTTCCTCCACTGGGCAGAATCAGCAACATGTCTTATCATTCCGTCTTTCTTACGCTGCTCGCAGTGCCAACGCATCAATCTTGCATCCTTGCGGTTTGCAAATAAACGCTTCAAACGGGAGATTACAGGAAGATACCACATCACCTTAGCAGGAGGTCCTTGCTTCACCTCGATGCCCTTCCCATCATCAGAGTCATTTTTACGTTTGTATCGGGATGCTTTGCACACCGGACAAACATGTAAGCTAGCATACTCTTTACGGTACAGGATACAATCATTCCGACATGCATGCATTCTTTCTACTTCCATTCCTAATGGACAAAGAATCTTCTTGGCTTGGTAGGTGGTTCTCGGCAACACATTTCCCGTTGGAAGCATGTCCACTAGGAGACCTAATAATGCCGTGAAACTCTTGTCGGACCAACCATTGCTTGCCTTCAATTTTAGCAGTTCTAGAACTGATGACAACCTCGTGTATTGCA
The DNA here is from genome assembly GCA_017311315.1 of Dendrocalamus latiflorus. Classification (NCBI taxonomy): domain Eukaryota; kingdom Viridiplantae; phylum Streptophyta; class Magnoliopsida; order Poales; family Poaceae; genus Dendrocalamus; species Dendrocalamus latiflorus. Next base: position 34,140,177 of record CM029661.1, on the reverse strand, counting down.
GCTTGCAGCCCGGGAACAAAGGTTTCTCCGAGTCCTCCATCAAGCCCTCGAATTTACCAAACTCTCTCTCACTATAGTTCCCTTCTGCATCACGTAACATCTGATCCAGATTATCATCCTGCGACCTATCCTCATGATCCAGATTGTCATCCTGCGACCTATCCTCATGATCCAGATTGTCATCCTGCGACCTTTCCTCATGATTGAAAGAACAGTCCACAACTGGCATATCGTTGCCTCCCTCGACTATGTCATAACTACCTTCTTGTGTACTCTTCTCTTCACCGTGACTGGTCCAACATTTGTATCCTTTTCTGAAACCCCTTCGAATCAAGTGAGCTTCAATCTGCGCTGAGTTGCTAAACATCTTGAGATTATCACAATCAATACATGGGCAATACATATATTTCATCCCCTTCTTCAACATATCCAGCTCGGCCGCCCTTCTAAAGGCAGACACGCCAGTAATGTACTCTTCACTCACACGGTTCTCAATATACATCCAGCTTCGGTCTATCTACGCTACACAAGTGAAAAATGGGTGTCAAAAATGATTATTACCTCTACTACTAACCTCTGATCAGATCACTAAGAATGTTAAGTAATTGAATACTAATCTCTGATCAGATCACTAAGAATGTTAAGTAATTGAGTATGCTAACCTCTGATCAGATCAATAAGAAGACAGTGATATTTTTTCACCCCCAACTCCCTAAAGCCGGCCGCCTTGCTCCACCGATGCAGCGCAATGAAGACAGATCGGTGTTGACATCCTTCAAGCAAGTACGCCAAGTAATTAATACTACGCAGAATATCACAGACGGTTCCAACTACAAACGGTCTGTGAAAATTACATATCACAGACGGTTCGTATTAATACCCGTCTGCGAATTATCACCGACGGTTATTAATATTAACCGTCTGTGATTTCTGCCTATCATAGACGGTTCGCATAAATAACCGTCTGTGATAGTCTCATTATCACAGATGGTTCTATACACGAACCGTCTGTGATGTACATAATATCACAGACGGTTCGAAATATCAACCGTCTGTGATTTATGAGTATCACAGACGGTTCGTGTATAGAACCGTCTGTGATAGTCCTTCACAGACAGTTTACATTACAAACCGTCTGTGATAGTTACACAGGGATGAACTGTTTCGTCAGGCGCATGACTGCCAACTCGAAGCATATATAGCATAGCATTCGAGGCACATCCGAGGCCTGCTGCTGTGTCTTGAGGAATGCCAAGAGCTGGTCTTCAGATGTGGCTGCCACATCTGAAGACCAGTGTGGCTGCCACATCTGAAGACCAGCTCTTGGCATTCCTCAAGACACAGCTGCAGGCCTCGGATGTGCCTCGAATGCTATGCTATATATGCTTCGAGTTGGCAGTCATGCCCTGACGAAACAGTTCATCTTTCCCGACAAAATTCAAGGCAATTTTATTACAATAGTGCAAAGAAAAGACATTCCCAGATTCTTGGTTGAGCTGGTCGAGGAACATGTAAATACAGAGGCAAGCATAAAAACTCAACAACACATTCAGATCGATCTATTACAGGATAACAAGCTAACAAACCCTTCGTGGCACGACGGTTCACACTAAACAAGACACACTTACGACACTTACGGCAAGAGTGTGTTGTTTAGTATGAACCGATCGTGCCGCGATGGAGGTGCTAGCTCACAGCGGAGGGGAGATGCATGCAGGAAGCTAGCTAGTGGATGAACTCACGCGTGACTAGTACCGGTGGAAAGGTTGATGGGGAGTTATTAATAAGGGCCTGGCCGTGGGAGGAACTGGTGCCAGCCATTCAATGTGGAGAGAATAGACGGGTGAGATCGAAATCCTGTGTATACGCCAATTATTGGTGACATGTGATTATTACACACCAATTATCAGTGACATGGGATTATTACAGACGGTTCTTAACAGGAACCGTCTGTGTTATCTGGCTTTTCACAGACGGTTCTTAACAGGACCCGTCTGTGTTATCTCGATTGGTATAGACGGTTCGTATTAAGAACCGTCTGTGAAAGTTCACAGACGGTTATTAACAAAAACCGTCTGTCATGTCTCAATTATCACAGACGGTTCATGTTAATAACCGTCTATGAAAATATCACAGACGGTTGCCAGTAAAACCGTCTGTCATAACGCTTCGCGCGTGTTTCTATTGCCAGAACGCTTCGCGCGTGTTTCGATTGCCAGAACGCTTCGTGTTTCGATTGCCAGAACGCTTCGTGTTTCGATCGTCTAATTAACGTCTCTCGATCGTTATACGAAGCATCTATATCATTAATGTTTGGGTATACGAACCGTCTGTGCTAAAGGTTAAATATGCGCGCCTAATCCAGGTCTCTTCTACGTACGTACAATATGGCGCCTTCTACTATTCTTGTGATCATCTCCTTCCTCTCATCTGTTCATCACGAATTGTTCGGCCGGAACCTTACACAGGCGGCCAGCAATTTGCATCTGGAGCAGCTTCTCCGCACCCGCCCTGCTCTCCTTCCCCGACTTTCTTGCATCCGTCAGCTTGACCTGATCCTCCGCCGTCGACGGAGGCGTCTCGCTGCCGCTCAAGAAAGGGAAACAGCCCTCACCCTGGTTCTTCTCCACAATGTGCGCAATGCGGAAGAAGCTCTACACGCATTGCAGAGACTGATGGATAGCCTTGCCGATCAAGCAGAAACGGCAGATTCTGAGGAATCTTTTCATGCTATCCTGTACGACATTATGGATGCTGCTGATCATTTGCCCAGGCTGCACGAGGAAGTGCTGAGGACAAGGGCAATCTTAACGGCGTTCGAGAATTTAGCGGCTGATCCTCCAAGTCCCCAAGTTGAAGAAGAAGCTTACGAAGCCCAAAAGAATACAATCTGGGAAACTCTTTACCTGTGCGACTTTTGTAATAAATTTGCCTCTAATTGAAATTAATAAATTTGCCTTTAATTTGTGACCTCTTGTCTCAGTAGTTCTGTAGTTAAGTTATTAGAAATAATGTGTACTTATATATTAACCTCTGATCTAGAATATGACAGACAAAGGGACATCACAGCCGGTTCTTGTGAAAAACCGTCTGTGAACATTCCCAGATGGTTCTTAACAACAACCGGCTGTGATAGTCGACACAACACAGACGGTTTTGAATAAAAAACCGTCTGTGATAATCCCAGATTATCACAGACGGTTTTTAATAACAACCGTCTGTGATATTCCAGTATCACAGACGGTTCAGCAGTAATAACCGTCTGTGATACTCCTTTTTCCCGCCACAAATACCACAGACGGCCTTCAAATTAAAACCGTCTGTAATAGTTTACATTACAGACGGTTTCACAAAACCGTCTGTGATTTGCCGTCTATTATTAGCCTTTCTGTAGTAGTGTAGGATCTTGAAGTGTGGCGTGAGAGGGTGTAATTCTAGTAAACTTCCCATGGAAGCAAGATTGAAGTTGAGTAAGAAGAGCACTAATCCTTCTGTTGATGCAGCACTTTATAGAAGTATTGTTGGTAGTTTGAGATATCTGGTAAACATAAGGCCAAATATAGCCTATGTTGTGGGAATTATAAGTCACTACATGGAACTCCCACAACACAGCACATGGCAGCCGTGAAGTATATACTAAGGTATGTAAGTGGCATTTTGAGTTTTGGTTGTCACCATGAAAGAAGAGATAGGCAATAGCAATTAGTCAGGTACAGCGATAGTGACTTGACCAGAGATATTGATGATCGGAAGAGTACTATAGGAGTTGTATTCTTCTTTGGTTCAAGCCCGATTACTTGGGTATCACAGAAGCAGAAGGTAGTGACATTGTCATCATGTGAGGATGAATACATTGCCGCTACAATAGCTTGGTGTCGCTCAGTTGATTGTTAAGGGACATAAAGAACAAGGAATCGAGTAAAATCACATTGATAGTGGATAATAATTCTGCAATTTCTCTTTGCAAGAATCCCATTCATCATGACAGGAGCAAGCACATTGACACATGTTATCACTTCATCCGTGAATGTGTTGAGAGTGGCATGATAACAGTAGAATATGTGAAGACTGAAGATCATCTTGCCGATATATTAACCAAGCCGCTTGGGTGTGCGAAGTTTTTGGAGATGTGCCAAAAAAATCTCAAAAAACTTGGGCTGCAAGATGTGAAAAAGAAGCAACAAAATTAAGGGAGTGAACGTTATTTATAATCTTATTGCACATGCATGTCGGCAATGGATTTTTGAAGAAGCATTTACCTATCTTGTATGAACACAAGCACTAGTCATAGCCGTGTAAGTTAAAAATTTTGAACTGTTGCTGTTTTGGTCAAGTATGAATACAAAGCAAGATGATAGCCGTATAAGCCAAGCTAACACTACTCTAGATGATTTTCTTGATTAATGCTGCCGCAGCCCACATGAGGATATTTTCTACCGACATATGCATGAAGTTTTTGGCTAATCAGAGCAGTAAAAGCAAGTGGGTTCATTAGCCTATAAATATGGCACGTAAAACTTGTAAGCTAGATGGCTCAGAGAAATGTGTGCGTATGAGTTCAAGTAGTAGTACCCTGTAAGCTAGAAAGCGCTGCTCTGTGCACATGTATGTATCAGAGCATGTGCATGTAAGACTGAGAAATAAGAACCAGTGCCTTGCAAGTTCACCACAAGAATGAGTGTGTGTGTAAGAGTTTCTACTCTATTCCTACTCTCTGTTTTCTTACCACCCCAGTAGTTAGCTCCAACAAGGAGATGATCGCAACGAATACAGTAGGAAAAAAATGCAAGCTTTGATGGGATTTTTGCGAGCAAATGAGGGGTGGGGGAGGAGATGCAAGGCTTGGAGTGGAAGAGAGGCGGCGGTTTTAGGAAGACGAAGAGGAACGGTCGAGATGCTGATCGGACAGCTAGGATTGGGGGATTGGTGAGATGGAGGGACAGGATGGGACTGGGATGGTCATCTTTGCTGACTGCCACCGACGTTCAAGGGAGGATGGATTCTAATAATTCTTCTGCTGCTGCTGCTGGTGCACGTTCGTTTTTGGAAGATTTCTTCCTTTCCATCTTCAATTCAATTCAATTCAATTCAATTCGGTAGCTCTGAAATATCAATAGAACCAAACGTGCCGATTGAACCAGGAGCTAGAGCCGGGCCAAACCACACCTTATATTGGCACCGGATACAACACGAATCCCAGGTACAATCAATCCTTCCGGATCTAGAGCTAGCCATGTATTTATTCACTAATCTCAGATCGATTTCAGATGTGCTTCAGCATAAAGATTTCATAGGAACTTTACAGAAAACACGCGGCACTGTTTCTCTCTGAACGAGGCTTGCATTCCACGCGGGCCGACTTTACCGATTCCGCTTTTTCGTCCATTTATTTAGTCCGGATGCCTAGCAAACCTGCAGTCATATATTCCGTATGCAGACTGACGCCATCACCAAGCTAGGCATGTTTGCAGTATCTTCTTTCTCAGCTTTTAAAAACTATTTTAAAATTATTTTTTTACAATAACTAATTTTTAAACAAATTACCTTTTCATGATATATATAATCTATAAATTAATTATAGTACATTGTAGCAAATTACTCTTTCTTTCTTTCTTATGAATAAACAAAAAATTATAACTACTATAATAAAAAAAAAAACTATAAGCTAAAGCTATAAAAACAGGTCCGAATGCACAGTCGTTGCTACCGACAATATCTACGAGATACCTTAAAGAGTACTATATGTTACATCTATCTCGGATGGAGCACGCAGATGGATGCATTCATGGGTTAAATCATTCCTCAAGAATCCAAAAGGAAAGTACTGAACAAAGAATTTTACCCAACCAACTTGAAGGCGGAAATAGTTCACGCACATAATGTATTCCATGGACAGCCTCGATCACGTATATATGGAGTACGTACAGAAGCGATTAGCTCTCACTGCTAAGAAGGTAAAGAAGGATTACATGCCAGGATAAGGCAAAACTAAACATGGTAGTTGCTAATGTTACGGGAGGCTGGGAATCCGGGTGTTCGGTGTATGCATGTGCCTTGTAGGGCACTGTAGACACCGTATGTATGTACTGTATACCTCTAACACAACTCTCTCGGAATTTTTGATATATTTGGCACTGATTGCAATGGTATTTACAAAAATAACCGTATATCTTCCGTATTGACAAGAATATCGTTTTTGCCGTCCGTGGGTGGGCGGCAACACGGGGGACTGACGCGTAGGCCCCTGCCGTCCGGCCACCGGATGGCAGGCTGCCTGCCGCCCCACCTTAGCCCCACCACTGTCTGCTGTCATATGGCTAGACGGCAATTTTTTTTGCATATTATTTGTTTAAATTGTTAAATATAGCAAATGGGCTCAAAAAAGTTATGAAATTTTATGTACAATCTCTTGGCACAACGTGTTTGACTATGTAATTTGTGGATAATTTTATCCGCCGTGAATATTGCTCAAAAATTCGTACAATTTTGATATTTGTAGGAGTTGCTACATATAGCAAACGGGCTCCAAAAATTGCGAAATTTTATGTAAAGCCCGCCGACACAGTCGTAGTAATTGTGTATTTTTTTGAGAACTTTATATGCTCCAAATTTACCACATTAATTCATGTTAATTTAATCATGAAATTAACGATGCTCTAGCATCTTTAATTTTGCAGTGTCTGACTTCTGTCCTTCACACATATGTCGGCCGTTGTTGTTATCTTTTCTTTCCCGCTATGTCCTTCTCATAATTGTCACTTTGTCCGTGTCATCCCCTCTCGCTGCTCCCTCGTCCAACTAATGTCATTATGTTCATGTCGTTCCCCTCGTCAGCTCCCTCGTTTGCATATTTGTTAGTGTTACCATACCGTCCCCCTCGCCCGAAGTGCTGCTCATCGACAAGGAGTCCTTAATTTATGAGATGAGCGCATCAGATTCTCTTTTTGCCATCTGGTGGTCAGGCGGCAGACGCCACGTGTCACCTCTAGAGTGATACTAGGCGATAGAAGCACTAATTTTATCAATATCACGTGTATACGATTATTTTTATACATATGAGTTGAAAAGTTATTATATATGGCAAAAATTCGTCTCTCTCGTACTAGAACAAGAGGAGAGGAGAGGAAAGAATATGCAGTATGTGCAGTAGTGTGCATCTCGGTGAGTACTGCATGGTGGCTTTATTCTCCTAAAGCTCAGAACAGAACTGGGAGGGGCCAAGGCCTAGGCCTTCGAGAAAGCAAAGCAGCAGGGAGAATCTGATTCCCTCCGAGTAACATGCGCATATCAATGCGACAATCCCACATCTTGGACCATTCCAGTACGCATTACCACACGTATTAACCCTAGCTATAGCCACTAACTGCAGCTCTCTCCCATGGCGGTCCTCTCTTTCATCTCCCTTAGCTCTCTCTCTCTCTCTCTCTCTCTCTACATTCTTCCGTACGCCTCTTTCACTTTTCTGTACCGGCATTGTTGCCAGCTTATGCTGCTTTTGGGCACACCGTTTCATCCATCGTTCCTAGCTAGACCCCCTTTAAGTAAAACACAACCAATGTGTGCGTGAGTTGCATGGTTCTCAGTGTTCTCAAACTTCTATGTAACTGATAATGTCGTTGCATGGTTCCATGGAGCTAGCTAGTTGCCTAGCCACACTCTTGCATGCATCTCTCCTCGTCTTTGCTAATGCTCGCTTCCATGTAAGATCGCCTAGCTCTTGCTTAGCTTAGGTGTACATATCATATCTATATGCACATCTTGCCTTTCCTTTGCCATTATTAATTTGTTTCCTTTAGCTAGGTCTTTAATTTCTTCTCCTATATATATGTATAATTACTCCTAGCATAGATATATACATATATGATGTGTATAGAAATACTTATTAGCTGTATATATAGCTGAGCACCTTGTAATGCGTATAATATGTGCTTCTCAATTTGCTAGCATATATCTCAGACAAGATTTAAAAGAAACTAGACTTAGAAAGAAGAAGCATGCAGTTGAAACTAGCAAGATATAACAACTGAGCTACCAAGCTAGCTGATCAGAATGGTCCTCATGAGAAACACAAAAGATCGATCTGTGAGATACCTTCACGTTTTAGTACGTTCTATCACTGTAAAAGGAGCAAGGAAACTTTTATCAGCCGAAAATCGGTTTTATTTACCGGTAATCCCTTAGTAAAATTTCAAAACGGCTCTGAAAAATCTATTTTTCATGGATTTTGTAAATTTTAGAAGAATTTTTGCCTAGATTTGTTTCAAAATTTGTGGCCAATATTTTCAACCAATTTTTTCCTGATATTTTAAACTTAAAATTTGATTTGAAAATTTTGGCCCAAAATCCTTCAAAATTTTCTGGTTTTCGGTCCATACTGATCCTACCGGCCCCCTTCCGGTTAAAATTTACAACCGGTTTACTAAACCTTGAAAAGGAGAAGGAAAAGGTAAAAACTAAAGAGCCTCACTTTTGAATGGTCCTCTCAGCTCTTTGACTACACCCTTTTGCAGCCGTAATTAACATTGCAATGCTACCGCTCCCAACCATTGACACACACACACATGCATGCATGTAAGACTGCATGGGAAAATAGCCTACAAATCGAAGATCGATCACTGGTATTGCATGCTAGCTACCTCTCATTTAGAATTATGAGTTATGCATACATGCATATATTGTCAGCACACGTCCGTACGTCCAGTGCTGGCGCATATACCATGCCGTGGCATCTTCACTTCCATTAGTTTTCTCTGACTGTATATACATGTATCTAGCTAGCTCCTAAGCTTATAGTCCAGTCCGGTGATCAAATAAACTGAGTTTCATCGGTTAATTACTAACTCAATATAATTTAGTTGCACCAATCATATATATATATATATAGTCGCAATTTTGGATCACAGAAAGCAACAAACACAACCACACATGCATCTTGCATGCATATGGAGGGAAAGAGAGAGAACTATACATGTATAGGAGAACTGATATATATTAATACGAGTTTTTCATGAACAAAATGAAGAACAGTGGTACACATAACTTCACCCCAAGTGCACGGGAAAACCTAAAAAACACAAGAAACATAGCAAGTGATCACGCGATCGAGCTAAACTAGCTAGCTAGTAACAATATATAATTGTGCATGATCAATTAACGTACACACATGCGCGGCTCCATCCTGCTTCTCCTCCAGTTCTTGAAACATTGCAAATGCAAAGGCTAGCCTTTTCTATGTCACAATACCATCACATGTATAGCTAATTGTAGGATTGCAGCTCGCAATTAAGCTCATTACAAGGGATGGTTACCTGCACTAGTATTGGGAGGGGTAGCCAGTGACGTGATCACCATACATGCCTCTTGGGTAGCCTTCCCTCTTTGATGGCATCACACGAAGCTCTCCTCCGTCTTCGCCGTTGACGCCACCGCCACCACGACCACCTCCATCTAAACCTAAATGGAACATCCCCGGCATTGCCATTGCCGGCGCTGGCGCCATCGCCGCCTGGTCCATTGCATGCAAGAACGGGAATCTTTGCATCTGCTGCACTCTCCATTGCTCCAGTCCGGTGGCGGCGCCACCACTCCCGTCGCCTACAGAGTAGCAGCCCGCCGCGTCGACTGACGGCTTCCCCATCCCGTAGAAGGTAGAGCCTAGGCTCATGGCGTCGAAGTCGGTGAGGCGGAGCAGCGGCGGCAGAATGGACAGGTTGCTGCTTAGCATCGCCGGGAGATCCGGCGCGTTGCCCGTGGTGCAAGTGGACGACGTCGTCGATCCAACTTGCCGCGATGCGGTGGCGGTGGCCGCTGGTGCACCCGAGGCTGCCGGCGACGCCGACGCCTGCTTGGGCTTCGCGCGCTTGGCGTGGCGGCGGTAGCCGCCGCCCACCGGCACGTTGCGGAGCGCGCCGCCGCGGGTCCAGTAGCGGCGGCACGCGCGGCAGAAGTGGCGCGGCTGCGAGAGCGAGTAGTTATTGAAGTAGCAGAACTTGGTGTTGGAGGACTCGCAGCGGGGGCACTTGAGCCCCTGCTCCGGCAGCGGAATCCTCGCCAGCCGCGCCCGCTCAGCCATCGACATCGGCTTCGCCGGCCCCACCGGCATGCCGCAGCCCTCGGGGAGCGCTCCCGGCATGATTGATGGCTGCAGAAGCTCATGATTGCCGTCGCCGCCGCCGCCACTGGCTGCAACCTGGTGGTGGGCATGCTGCTCAAAGATAAAGATGGAAGCAAACAAGAGCTAGAATTTAGGCCAGAAATTTGCCCAAGGATATACCAAGGTAGTGTTCTGGATCAGAATATTGAGCTAGCCCTAGCTAGTATTCTATTCCTTTTTCAGTTTTAGTATTGCTACAACTTTCTCCTTTTGATCTGTGTGTGCTTGAGCAAAAGAGAGTGAATAAAATCTTGGGGAAAGAAAGGAAGGATGACTGAAAATCACCTGGTTATCATTCCAGCTTGAGGAATCCAGGAAGGCAGGGGGAAAGATCATGGTGGGTGGCCGGTGAAGTTATCTGGCTAGCTCTCTGGAGAAAGTGAGTCTGTGCTAGGGTTTGGCTTATCTTTTTTTCCCTTTCCCTTGTGCCTTGTATTTTTCTTCTGGTGTGGCTAAAGGTTTGTGTTTGATAGGGGCTTGGGGGTAGTGGAGAGAGCTAGCTAAGGGTCCTCCTCACCTCATGGTAATAGAGAGAAGAAAGAAGAAAGAGAGAGAGAGGAGAGAGAGAGAGAGAGAGAGCTGGGACTGAGACAGGAATGGGTCAGTGAGAGTGAGGTGGGATGAGCAAGAGAAAAGAAGAAAAAGTACGCATGTACCTTCTATGTAGCCTTATTTTGTGGCTTTCTTCTTTGTGTTGCTTGCTGATAAGGAGGGATGCCGTGCGGTTTTGTGCTGACAGTAGGGGTGTAAAAAAAGCTCGAAGCTCGCGAGCTACTCGAGTTCGGCTTATTCTAGGCTTGGTTCAAACTCGATTCGAATTTTAAACGAGTCGAACTCAAGCTTGATCTCGAGCTCACGAGCTTCACCGAGCCGAGCTCGAATAGTTCGCTAGTTCCGATTCGAGCTTAATATATATTAATTCTTACCGAGTTTACTCGAGCCGAACTCGAGCTCGAGTTTTTCTTATTGTTGAAAATTAGTGTATATTTGAATTATTTTGACTGTTATCGAGCTTATTAGAGCCGAGCTCGAATTTAAAATTTTCTTATCATTGAAAAATAATGCACAATAAATTATTTTAATTGTTACCGAGCTTCAACGAGCCGAGCTCGAGCCTACTCGAGCTTAGGCCGAGCTGAGCTCGAGCCCAGGTCTAGGCTCGGACCCCAACTCGAGCTCGGCTCGAACTTCTACCGAGCTCGAGCTTGGAAGGCCAAGTTCGCTCGAGCTCGACTCGTTTACAGCCCTAGCTGACAGCTTGCTTGGTGATGGTTCATGCATGGTTGATTTCTCCTTGCTGAATCAAAAGTAAAAAAAATGGTCTCCGCCTCGCTATATATAAGCTATTTTGGTATATAGACAGACCTTTTCAAATGCATGTAACTACTCTAAGTTTATAGACCTGTCCGCTTGGCGTGTGCTGAGACATTGCAGAGATGACGACGAAGTGGAAGCTCTTGCTTGCCGTGAGGCAGTACTTCTGGTGATCGACTGGGCGCATAAACCAGTGATCATGGAAATGGATTGCAGATCAGTCTTCTCCAAGCTTGTGTCGTCAGAGATGGACCGTTCTTTTACGCGCAGGTGCAGAACGACTGCGCGCGTGTATTGGTGCATGCCCGGCCCGATCGACACATTCAACGAGATCTTGCTTCAGATAATCGCAAACTGGTGAATAAGTCCCATTAGCCCCCTCCTCTCTAAATTTGATCCTAAGTCCACCACTGGTTCTCATTTTGACAGTATTCCTTTATATTAATTACAGTTTGTACCTTGGAGAGCATAAAGTGTTAGCACAGATATGTGATCGGTTCGGCTGAAAAACTCATGGCTTATGGCCGAAAACACTGTAGCTGGCTGGAAAAAGCACTGTAGCTGACAGAGTCTTATTTAGCATAATTAAATTTAAAAAATTTTAAAAATATAAAAAATATGTTAGCTCATTACGTATAAATACAAACAAATACGGGAAAAAAAAGAACCGGCAAAAAAGCTCAACAAAAAGGCAAAATTTCAGAAAAAGACGAAACTTATGAATAGTGAAAAATAAGCCAAAAGCCAGAAGCCGAAACCGAGTTGATCAGGATGAAGGGCATGCCCCTCCCTATAGGCTGGAGCTGGTCTTACAGGAAAACAAGTTGGATCCTTTTCTGAAACGTGCTATTTGGCAGCACAAATCTTGAGGCAACCAACCCACAATCCATCAGGTTCCCAAATTCCACCTGGCACAAATGAATTATACTATTGTTTGGAATGCTACGTGCTATAGCTTGTTGACAGAGTTAATTAAGTGCAAACTTAGCTAGCTTCGAGTCCTCTCTCATGATCCATGGGGTGTTTTCAGGGTGGATTGTCAAGTAAATTGGAACCAACAGGAGAAAGCTTTTAAGCTGAAGTCACAGCTAGCTCCACAAAGAAGTTTCAATCGCTCTAGAAATTTAACGTTTGTCTTTCCCAGCTGTTACAAGTTCTCTCATGAAACTTTTTGAGAAATCAACCAATGTTGTACTATGTTACAGCTTTCAACAAATGGTCAAACCAACGAATGCTTCTTGGATACTTGAATATTTGACTATTGTGTAGACCTTTAAATCATTTTCAATACATCCATCAAGCAGCCATGGCATGCTCAAGGATTAGAGAAAAGGATCAAATGCAAATATTAAAACTTCTCCTTAATTAATAATCAGCTTAAAAAGATGTAATGGAAAGGACGTAACAGAACACATATAACCTCTAAAAAATATAGGAAATGACACAACTCTCTTGAAGTTCTACAGGATGTCCAAGAGACGGCCGGCACATGCATGCAACAACCAAACTGCAGTGGCTCAATCTGAAGTTGAGCTAGCTAGACATGGCTAGATCCAGGCATCCTACATTTTTGTAACAATTTGCATATGCATTCCAAGCGATTGCAGAGACAGATATATATATATAGTCTTGGGCGTTGTTCTAGCTGGCTTGATTGTTCATGACAAAAGTTACATTGATGGTTAGTAAATGGATACTCGGAGGCTCCATCTGCAAGGCTAGTGGCTGCGATGTGTCATTCGATTTCATCTATTTCATGTTGACTTTGGAAGCAAAAGCCAGCAGGTAGATCATCTTTTTCTGAAGCTAGTTAGTAGATATGAGGGTGTTAATCGTACTTACCACGAGAGAGAGAGAGAGAGAGAGAGAGAGAGAGAGAGAGAGAGAGAGAGAGAGAGATGTACTAAGAACAGGGGAGAAATTTAAAGATAGAAAGGAAACTTCGATCAGTCCTCACCAGCAATCGGTGTACAAAATGGGCCAGGTTTTGACAATTTTCATGCACTCCACTATATTTCAAGAATAGGAGATGGCAATCATTTCGTTTACTCGCGTACGGTTAATTTGGATCTTTTGCTTCGAGTTCCAGTAATTATTGATCAGGATCCAGTTGGGATTAATTGTGAGTAATTGAGTATGGCTTCTTCGTTTTGAGCTTCGCACCTGGAACTCGTTGAGGCCCCTTCACAAGCATGTTCTCTATATAGTGAGGTATTTATGTTGTGTGAGTGTTCAATTAGAATGTAAACATCAAATCCCATCAATTGGTGTCATTTGGAACCGTAGAAAACGTTGTTCTGCATGCATATATTCACTGATTGAGCTGTGGAAATGTATACATATATGTTAATTCATGTGTGTTGGTGCCTTCTTTAATTCACCGGCCGGTGAGCATGCAGAGATATAGCTATTTTTGATTGTTCGTATACGTATCAACGAAAAGATGGCGGTGTTTGCTTCAAAAGTGAATAAAGGTGTGATGGATCAGTGAACTGAAGCTAGCATAGTGCCCAGCCGTGCCCAGCTTGCCCTGCAGCTTGCTTCCGGTCTGGTCCCCAGAAGGGAAAAAGCTACACACTGCTGCTGCTGCTGCTGCTTGCCTTGCCTCTATTATGTGTGTATACTGTGTAGCTGCTCATCGATCTGTCGTTTCTTGTCATCCTGTAGCTAACTACGATCCTGCCCAATTAAGCCTGCTTGCTCAGCGTCAGTGCATGTACATGTATTCATGTGCTGTAAAGCGAAAGGAAGCTGGTCTGAAATTAGCCTAGTGGGCAGTAGTATTATTGCACAGGATAGCTGATTAGATTGATAAAGGCCACTACAAGGACGATCGATGCCGCTTTGTAGTTTCCTCACGTGCTAGGGCAAGCCAGCATCTTCCCGGCTTTTCCTTCCTTGGAGGGCTCGATCCTGTCAGGGATGTTGATTCTTAATTTCACGGTGCCCACAATGGCAGCAACAGAGAGTATGATCAGCTAACATAGAAGCAGCTACCTCCGGTGGCGGGGACACAACAAAAATGGGATGCAGATTTGCCGAGCAAGGTAAGAGGCGAGTCCAGGCATGGAGCAGCAGCTCGAGACATCGCAGGTCTCCAATGGCTGGTGTCCCCGCCCACTGCGTGTCTCTTGTCGTGGCACGTGCAGCAGAGACCAGAGCCTTCGCCTCTCCCGCGCTGCCCTGTCGGTAGTCGCCCATCATGCATCGCCATGGTCAAGGCTGAGCATCACTCAACAACTGCTCACACCAACCACCCCCAGCCAGCCCACCCTCGCACGGAACCGGCTCCGTGCAGACGAACGCCAGCTGAGCTGAGCACAGCGATGAACAGCAAAATCAGTGTGCCAGTACTGTTTGAACGGTGCTGTTACACCAATCCTGTATGGACTGTAGCATATAATACCGGCCGTTGCTCTCCTGATCGGCTTGCCTTTGGCTCGTCAGGATCCAGATCACACCTGCCGACACAAAACCACCTGCCTGAACAAGTACAATTCGATCGATGGAAGCTATGCCTGCAATGATGAATCTTGCTCGAGCAAGTTTTCACGAGATCCAACCACACTCGTGTGTGTCGTTGAATATATAACACCGAGTTTCATGCACCAGCCGTCCGACGCCGTGCTACCGATCGGATCGGAAAACGACGGACGATCTGCTGCTTCTATCCGACACTCGTCCGAACGTCAGGCCCCGATTCAGGCTCGAGGGAATGCGGTCGGTTGGCATGTGCGCAGGTCATTGTCTAGGTTAAAAGACTAGAGCCCTACACCTCCGGCCATAGATAGCATGTTAAGCACAAATTGAATGCTCGAGCAGATTAGACTGAGTGCAGTGTACTGCAACTTAATTGTCAGTTTGCGGTCTGGTGGCTTGTCACTTGTCAGACAATGGACTGTAAGATTGTAGGGGATTGTCTCCGTTTCTTAAAATCTCTACGTAATAGATGACGAATTCGATCGCTCGAAAGAACACTTGTTGCTCAGTTTTGCTCGCAATCGTATGCTTTGTCTAAACAGCAATCACCAGAAATTATGAATCAGATTAATTCAATATATTCTTTATTGTTGAATTTTAATGGAGTTACAAAGTGCTTTCACAAGAAAGCCACGGCCAAAACACTT
The DNA here is from genome assembly GCA_017311315.1 of Dendrocalamus latiflorus. NCBI lineage: Eukaryota > Viridiplantae > Streptophyta > Magnoliopsida > Poales > Poaceae > Dendrocalamus > Dendrocalamus latiflorus. The sequence goes on along the minus strand of CM029661.1, from coordinate 34,124,583 downwards.
GGCCTCTCCTGCTTTTATATGCTAGAGTCTTAAACCGTGTTTAACTCAAACACGAACACGTAATCATATCTCTTCCTCAAATGAAGGGATCCAAAACCCTTCCTAACATAAGTTTTACCAAATCTCCAATCCCTCCCATTACGGACACCTTCTATAACGTTTCCAATCTCACCACGTGATGAAGTCTCCAGAAACGCACTTTCTGTAGCTCCATCTCGCATCATCAACATCTGTGTAGAAGCCTTCAAGACCGCACCGCCCGTACCTTCTCTACGCATCACCACCTTTAATCTCCATGTACTCCAGTGTTAGCCCGACCATCTCGCGTGACATCCTCAACGTCTAGACTTCAGATCTTCCCATCTTAGTCCTGGTTCTCCTCATCACCGACCATGATCGTCTCCACGCCATCATGCGCATGCAAAGACCAAAGAAATGTTTCCCCGTATAAGTTCTCCACAACTTGACCGTCATCAGCACACACTCACACCACTCTTGTCCATCCATAGACAAGAACAAAACAATACACGACCATCAACCAAGTCGTCTACGACTACTAATTCCATCACTTTTTTTGCAAGTTAGCCTTAGATTACTCAATATGACCGCTAGCTCAACAAGTACTCGAAAACAACAAATACTCGGGAATTACCATCGTACTGCTTCAAACACTCAGGAATACCACGCATCGCTACCGACCAAAACCATCGAGTACCGAGCGCCAAGTCTACGACTACTGATCATCAACCAACCATCGATCACCGAGTATCACCGACAACCGCTACAACCAGATCAGTCAACCACTGACCCAACATGAGTACTCAAGGTACTAGAAGATCACAAGAATTAAAACACTCGTACTAACCATGAAGTCTATGAGTACTAACTGCGAAGCCTACAGTAATCGATCGCAAAACCTTTGACTAAACACGAAGACAACGATAGCAGATCGCAAAGTCTATGACCATCGACTGTAAAGCCTTCAACTATCGACCAGAAGAATCTCCGACTACCGAGTATCGAGTACCGACCAGTAAAGTTTACGACCATCGAGTACCAACAAGTAAAGTATACAACTATCGAGTACCGAACAAAAAAGTATATATAACTATCGAGTACCGACCAGTAAAATATATGACTATCGACCAGTTACTGTAGCTATGATCATAGATAAGGTATTGTAGCTACGACCATCTACAAGATACTGTAACTTACCACCTTCGACCAGGTATGGTCATTCTGCCGTAGTCAATATTACATGGTCGAAGCCAGACGTGGTCAAAGAAGAATGTGTCGTAGTCGAACGTAGTCGTAAACGACTCTAAGTAATAACCAACGTGGTCGAAGTCTGACGTGGTCAAAGTTTGCCATGATTGAAAGCCGCCATGGTCGAAGTCTGCTGTAGTCATTCAGCCGTGCGATCCTCTTACGCCACTCGAGTGCTGTCCGATGTTCCGATGCATCTCGAAAGCTATCCGATGCTCTAGAGCTACTCGAATACCGTCCAATACTCCATTGCTACTCAAAAGCCGTTCGATGCCACTCAGACCCGATTGGACTAGTCCGAAACTACTCAGAGCAACCAAAACCACTCGAAACCGTCCGATGCTCCAGAGCTACTTGAATACCATCCGATGCCACTTGGGCCCGATCGGACTAGTCCAAAACTGCTTGAAGCAACCAAAAACACTCAGAGGAGATAAAAACCACTCAGAGTAGACTAAAACCACTTGAATTTGAAATCTTCGACCGTGATTGACCAAAATTTTCACAAACACAAAATCCGAAGTAATCCAAATGTCAATTATTCATCATCACTTTATTTACAACCATCCGTATAGTCTAACACAAACCGTGCACCGTGCCCTGTGTGACCAATCATTGTAGTAATTAGTAACCACAACGACAAAAGGTTCTCATTTCTATTGTGACAGCCCAAGCCAACGAAAAGAATGCATCAACCAGTAGGTTTTTTACTCAATGCAACCAAGCAAACATACAAGTATATCAACAGAAAGAGGCAATTCATTCAACGATTGTGTTTCCAGCAACATGACAAGTGCACAAACTAGACACTTCTGTCAGCATGCAGCAAGGAACAACAGCAACCGAAAGATCTCCATAGCAACGACGGCCACACCCATATGTACGGTAGACATCACCCAGATTAGCAGATAAGGAAGACTATAACCTTTTCATGACACGATTGTTGCTAAAATGAGAGAGTACCACTGGCTGTTCTCTAGTATTATATCCTGGACATTAGAAAACCACTCTTGGGCAAGCTACAAAGGAAGACAATGTGTAGGATAGAATGTGACGATTAGAGAGGGTGAATAGGAGCCAATAAGATTACAAGACTTTTTCAAAAAAAATTCTAAAGATGGAAGCACAACTCCTTATTCTTCACTTTAGTAACTATAAGAAGTTATAAAGTTCAGAGACCAATCACCTGCATCAAAGCCTGACTGTGCAAAATCGGTAGTACCGCTACAGCAACTTCGGTAGTACCACACAGTAAAATGGTAGTACCGCTATAGTGCTACATTAGAATCGGTGGTAGCTTGGTAGTTCCGTTGGTACAGTAATTTCAAGATAAATAGTAAAATCAGCGTGATTTCAAAAATAAGAATCTATGTAATTTTTTATCCGTAGATCCAAATGACTTAAAATTTGGTATGTATCTTCCCTTGAATGTCAGAAACCTATTCCAATCAATGATCAAGAGAATCGTTGTCAAAGTTCTGACCTTTTTCATTTGAGTGAAGAGTGCACCAAAACCGTGCAAAAGTGGAAAATCTTGAACTGCTCTTTCTCGTGAGTTCTAGATGATCTAAATGACCTTAGATAGGTTCTCACATGTCATAACAAACTAATTTTTGGTTATTTGTGTTGAATTGTTATCATGATGCATGCGTTCATATTAGACAAAGTTTTTTATTTGACTATAATGTCAAATAAGTAAGCCACTGGACATTTTTTTCGCTATATTGTTCTTGAACTATTGAATATACCAACATCTAATTGAGTTTTTAATTAATCGGGTAATGATTTCGTGAGTGATAGCCTTGTTTGCTATGTGGAGAAACAAAAATGAAAGAAAATTACCAATGTGTTGTGGTTCATCACTTCATAAACTTGAAAGAATGTAAATAATAAGAGGTAATATATTTACTTTCATTCGATCATTCTACTATTTTTTTACTTAAAAATTTTAAAGAATTTTATTCTTTTTAAAGACCATTGAGGTCGGGTGATGTATTTTACCATTTTGACCAACTTTTGTCTATATTTTCATCTTTATTTCCTTCACTTTGCAGCAACTAACCAATATTACAGCGGGTTTCTTCATTTGGTAAGTATTTTGATCACTATTTCTTTATCATTATATATTACTATCAGTTATGTTGAAATATCGATTGTACAATTATTAAATGCATTATTATTTAGCATAATATTATTTAAAATATATATATTGTTATATATATGGTAAAGTAGTAAACTTCGGTCATTATTGTTTTTGTTCCGCCGCTAGATAAAGCATTCCCAGCGAATAGTTTCACGCTTGTAGTCCAAACTCCACTTGATAGCTTCCTTCGTCGCCTTGCTCGCTTTCTGCGACTTCCAACTTTTCAGCTCCCTGACCTCATTTGATTACCTGGGGAATTTCAAGTTGAAGTTACATAAGCATCGAGAGGCAGCAGAGTATACATGCAGTGGCATTATATTCAGGCAGAAAAAAGGACTAGTAGTTGGATGCAAATTCAACACGATATATGATGATGATATGATCGATTTGAGTATAATGCATGGGTAGCTTGCAAATACAACAAATCTAGGAGCAAATTTGCAACGTACAACGAATGTGGACGGTAATGCCAGAAAGAATCCGAGAATGAGACGGTGGTTGAGGATGAACGGTACGAGTTCTCTGGAACACTTTAGTTTTAAAAGTTATTTTTTTCGGTACTTAGTTTTTCTATAGCATAAAATTATTTTTCTACGGTAAATAGTTTTTCTATAGTGTTTAACTTTCAAACGGACTGCCTTTTTTAAAAAAAGAGTCTATTAGTCAATTATAATATACACCATAGCAATTTTATTTATATCGATCAAAATTACATACAAATATCTCTCTATAAACTCCTTTACTCAGTTTCCGAAGTGACAGTATAACCACTTCCCACAACCAAATTAATTGGAGGTAGGTTCCGAAATATACTGTAGCTTAGTTCTTTTCCAGCTTCCTCTAAACAAACTGGACGATTTATTTACCATCGTTTTAAAACGATCTATTGGGACAAATTTTTCAAAGGGGCTTATCGGCATCCAATTCGTTTGCACAAATACTCATGCTAGAGTAAAAAAAAAACACACTCTATGACTAGCTGACCAAAAATTAATTTCGTCTACACTGTAGGCACGTTTAAATTTAATTTTGTCCGAATGCATGTTTTCAGTGTGCTAGTGGTTGCCAGGAGGGGCTAGACTTGTGTTTTAACATGTCATCTCCATGCATTTTCTGGCATGCAGGTCCACTACCGTAGATGAACTGATGAAGGTGATTCAAACATCAGGCCAAGAAGATAATGTTGCTGAAGTGTCTCATCCAAACAGAATTACAGAAATATAACATCTTTTCACCCGAATCAAGTGCTCTTTGCTTTCCACTGCAGCAGATCTATAGTTCCTAGTTCCTACACAAGGGTTAAGGGCACATAGTAACACACAACATTTCTGTCTGCATAGATATAGAATGATATTCCAGATATCAAGTGAGGAAATGGGATCAGGCTTCAAGTATCATAGCCAGAAGCTGATTTTTTTGGGTCCAACAATTCAAACGCCTCTTATTACATTACAAATTGGAGCAGAATGTGCGCATCACTGATAAAAACAAACAAACAAAAAGAGGCTAAGTTCATTTGGAACAGCGAAGTAGAACTGGCCGCCCACATTGAAGACACCAGCCGACTGCACAGGAATAGCAGCTGTTCCTTCACCTGCTGAGAGAGTAAGTTTAAGCAGTTAGTAATTTTATAAACTATAAGGCAGAATATAACAGCACACCCCACGATACAATATATAGTATGGTATGTCCGGCATGCACAAGGGGTTACAAATGTCACAAGATCATATGAGCAAGTGACCAACGTAGAAAAAAGAGTACAAATACTGTTCAAGTGTTTTACCTACTGTCTACGGGTATGAGGTTTAGCGAAAGAAATGGTAACTCTTGGATGCAGGTTCGAACAGTTACAAACAAAATCCTAAAATTGCCACAGCTAAAATTAATCATTGGAGCACAGGGCAGATATTTAACATTTTAAAACAGAAGTTTAACATTGCCACAGCTAAAACTTTCTGCAACCACAACAATTTATCACGCAAGTGCTGTCAAATAACACCATAATGACGTCCCATGGGCAGCCGATTTGGTCCTCCACATGTCCTCAAGGACCTCAACAACCAAGCGCACATTCATATATTTTTAACAATTTAATTCTACAAAAGGTTCAGATATGAGATATTGATTAAAACCAAACAGAGTATCACATATATAGTCAGATACAGCTAATTTGTCCAATGCAACAGTCCCAACCTTTTTGGCACCCAGAAGATCTTTTACTTGCTTGGGAACATAAAATCATTTCTTCAAGATAATATCGCATAATCCAATCAAACATTACCAGCACACGCATACAATGACCTGGAGAATATGACTACTTTATCATAGCACGTAGCACACCATAACAATAGTAAATATGGGGATCCTTTTATGCATCACCACAACTTGCCCAACAAAACTATGTCTTAGTTGGTTGAGACAATGATTTTTGTTGGTTGAGACAATGATCCTCTCTTGTTTACTCTTGTTTTTGAGAAATGAAAAGGGGGTCCACAAGCTCGGAGCAGATCTGCAACTACATGGCAAAGGCTTTGGCATCTTGATGGGAGTGAACAATCTGGGGATGACAGTTTTGATAGTGATGCAGAGATTCTGCAGTTTTGGTCCTTCAATTGCATAGAGCAACATAACACATGTCAAAAGTCTAATCCATCGTTTTGTTAGAATTACACTGGCAGGGCGGGAGGCTAGAGCGGCAGAATCTGCCCAATCAGTTGCAAGGCACAGGCTGGTCTTGGTGAGGAAACCTGCCCATTCCTCTCCTTGGATCAATCATACCTCAAAGCCGTTGTCCCATGAATTCGTGTAACCGGCAGAGATCAAGGTATCACAGCATTTTTCAACATCCTACTTTCCCCTGTTTTCCTAATCCAAATTTCCCCAGATCACTCTCCCGTTTCCTCGCAATCGCCGCTACCCTACGGATTCGACGCATCATCAAGAAACCAACCAGACATCGCATGCCGGCATCAAGCAGGAACGAAGAATAACTCTAAATGATTGGTTATGGAATGACTCTAAATCTGTACCCTCCAGATCTACCGCGAGAACCAATTAGCTACAGATCTATCTACGGATTCGGAATAGGGTTCACCTGCTCAGCGCTTCTTGTGCTCCTGGACGAACTTGGAGTTCTTGAGGTCCTCCTCGGTGAAGTTTGCGGTCATCTTGACGATGAGGTAGCCGGTGATGGCGAATCCGGTGAGGAAGGGCCAGTTGCGGCTCCACTCCCTCCGGAGGAAGACCGGCCATGGATCGAAGGTCTTCATCTCCTGCCGCTCCTGTCGATCTCCTCCGGGTGTGTTCTTGGATGGATGGATGGATGGAAACTTGGGCTCTCCTCCCTCCTCTCGTCTCCGTGTGTGTGCGGGTAGGCGCTGCGGCGAAGCCAAGGGCAAACAGGTCATGGCAATGGCAATGACTGGGTGGGCCTAGATGCGATCGTCCGGCCCATATAGCTGTGGACTGGGCCCATGTACTATTAAAATATAGGGTCATAGGAACTCACATACGATTTTAGCCTAATATAAATAAAGTCGTTACAGTGTGTATTACAATTAACTTGTAGACCTCCATCTTAAAAGATACTCCGTTTGAAAGCTAGATAGTGTAGAAAAACCGAAAAATAATTTTTAGAATCTAAAAAAGAAGAGGGCCTTAACTGTTTCTCTTAAATAAACAAACAAATGGGTGTACTACCAGTAGTACAGTATGCACAGTGGAGCTGAAGCTAGAGCTTAAACTATCTACGACTCGATCTGATATTATTCTTCTTGTGTTAGTGTGTGTGAAACCGCGGCCAGTGATGAAGTGAACGGGCCAGTGATAAATTCATAGTATGTTTTAGATCTGTATTTATAAAAATAGTTATATATGTGCGAGAATGACAAAAATAATATTTCTGCTTCCCAATGACCGAACGGCAGTGCCCTGCAGCTGACACGTACCCCCTATTGTTCGGCCACCGTGCGGCTGCGCGCCTGCTGTCTGGCCACCAAGTGGCAGGTGGCCTGCCGCTCCTCCACCATACGAATTAGCTGGCTTAATTACCTGTCTAATTTATTTGTTTGAATTTTTAAATATAACAACTAAGCTCAAAAAATTATAAAAATTTTATGTGCAGCATTCTAACACAACGTACTTTATTGTGCAATTTTTGACAATTTTATCTACTCTGAATATTGCTCAAAAATTTATATGATTTTGATAATTGTAGGAGTTGTTACATATAGCGAACAAGCTCGAAAAATTACAAATTTTCTGTGTAGCCTCTTAACACATTTGGCCTAATTTTGTAACTTTTAGTAATTTTATGTGCTATGAATTTTCTATGTTAATTCATGTAATTTTAATCGTGAAATGAGCATCGCATATCGCTAATTACCATTAAATTACTATGGTAAATTTGTAGCGCATAAAATTCTCAAAAAAATATATAATTAGGTCAACTATGTTGCGAGGTTGCAACTAAAATTTTATAATTTTTGGAGCTCGTTTCCTATATGTAATAACTCCTATAAATATTATAATCGTATAAATTTTTTAACAATATTTAGAGTGGATAAAATTATTAAAAAAATTACACAATGAAGTACATTGTGTCGAGAGACTGTACATAAAATTTTGTAATATTTTAAGCTCATTTTCTATATTTAAAAATTCAAATAAATATGACATATAAAATACTAATTTAAGTAGGTAATTAATTACCTGCCGTACGGTGGAGGGCCGTCTGTGGACAGTGGTAGAGAAAGCCATACATACCCACAGAGCGGTTGGTAGTTAGAAGCCTAGAACTGCTTTGCATACGTGGCAATTCCAAATCTCTTCGCTCTAGGTTTGACCGAAAGGCAACCAAGGGACGAGAAAGAGCTAGAGTATTTTGTTTGAACTAGGAGAGCTAGAGTGCGTCAATGGCACGTGGGCCCAGGTCGCTTCTCTCTCCGCCGCTTCGCACCATCCATACATATGAATATGATGCCGCCGGCGCCGCTACACCACCCATCGTCGTACCGTCTGTGCGTTTGTAGCTACCCAAACCCAAAACACTTGTTCTGGTTCTTTCCTCCACAAAAAACGCGAGAAAAAAACAGTTTTTTTTCATGAGATTTCTAGGAACGAAGCCAAGAGAGAAGCCGAGAGAGAGGGGAGACGGAGGGTCCGGAATCTCGCCGGCCGGAGCGGGCGGGTGATGCCGGTGGGGGAGCTGGCGGCGAGATCTTCGGGGGAAGGAGCAGGAGGGATGGCGCTGCGCGGCGGCGCGGCGGCTGGGGGAGTGGAGGACGCGGTGGTGATGCGGCTGCACGCCGGCCAGGGGGAGGACAACGTCATCACCGTCAACTGCCCCGACCAGGCGGGGCTCGGCTGCGACCTCTGCCGCACCATCCTCGAGTTCGGCCTCCGCATCACGCGCGGCGGTGAGCATCGCCGAGACTTATATACCTACCTCCTATGTACTTCTGTTTCCTGTTCTTCTCTTCGATTGCTGCTTCGCGAAACTTGAATTGCTTTGGTTCTTGCGAGTGCGAATTGGATAATTAGATTGGGAAAAAAAAAGGTTGGAATTTTCCCGGATCTTGGAAAGGCTGCTCCTTTTTATTTTATTTTTTTTGGGTCTAGTGTGGTTGGTGAGGACGGCTTTTCTCTCTTCTTTTTGGATGGCAAATTTTACTTTTTCTCGCTGTGCCGTTTGCCGTGTCTCCGGAGGAAAAGATTTGATTTTTAGCTGTTTTCCGTCCAAAGATTGCGTCCATTTCTGGGTTCATCATCGTCTGTCTCTGCTCCTTTTCGTTTCTGGAAGAGCTCTTTGACGGTGCACCTAATTCAATACGAGCCGTCCATCCTTCAAGTCACATGTTAATTATTAGGTTTCATCTCTGCGCTTCTTTTACGCTGGACCCTTTCTGGATAAGTTTATGCCGCCGGGTTGAATCAAAACGTGTAATTAACCCTAAAAAATATTTTAAGTCAAGACAAAAAGATCTATAACGCCTTTAACAAATCAACGGCGAGATTTGATACCGGTAGAAATGCTCTCCTAGAAGGGCTAGTTTTTCATTTTCTTATGCCAAATTGCCATCTAAAGTTTCCTGTTCATGCTACTGTGTGCGTCCGTGTTAAACAACACAACACGCCTCTTGCTACAGTTCATCTCGTTGTTAGTTAAACCATCATCTTGCTACAGTTCATGTCGCTGTTAAATCAATCGTTAGTGCTACTGCTCTAAAAAAATTAGTGCTACTGCAACTTTAACAGCCAAACTGACAAACCATTGCAACTTGCAAGTGCCTAGTCATGATAAAGAACACCTGTTTAGTTGTACTACAGCACCCTGGTTCTTCATAATTGTGCCACTACACCTTTACCCTTTATTATCATCTAATATTCGAGTCTTCTGGGATTTTAGCAGACGTGTCCACGGATGGGCAATGGTGCTACGTGGTGTTCTGGGTCGTTCCCTGCTCGCTGTCGATCAACATCCGGTGGGAGAACCTCAAGAGCCGGCTCATGTCGATGTGCCCTTCGTCATACGCCATCCCTTTCTACCCTGACATCACCCAGCCAGGCCCCTCGCAGTTCTACCTCCTCAAGCTCTTCTCGGCCGACCGGAAGGGGTTGTTGCATGGTGAGAACATCTCTTTCTGCCTCTTGCGTTTTGAATGGCTGTGCCATTATTCGAAGTAGTGCAAGTTGTGATATAATTGTACCTTGCGATTCGCAGATGTGACACATATACTGTCGGAGCTAGAGCTTATAATCCACAGAGTGAAGGTGTCGACCACGCCTGACGGAAGAGTTGTGGACCTCTTCTTTATCACCGATGGCATGTAAGTCGTCGTGTTAAAGTTTAGGTGTTTTGTGCATGTTGTTGAAGCATTTTGGACATTCGCTAGCTGCCTCTTTAATGTCCATTTACTGCTTATTCGAAATGGTGTTGGTTAGTTGCATGACATAATAATTCTACGATATATATGACTCTTAATATTTCTGTCTGCAGGGAACTGTTGCACACAAAGGAAAGGCAAGAAGAGACTTACGCTATGCTGATTGCTACCTTAGGTCCTTCCGTAAGCTGTGAAATTCTATTAGCGGAAGGGTTCCAGCAAGGATTCTCTTCTCTTCCACCGGCTATCTCTGAGGAACTGTTCAGATTGGAACTAGCTGATAGCGAGATCTGTTCAAGGTCCCTTAGTGCAGAGATGAAAAAGATGCAGAAGGCCACCATCAACTTTGACAATTCCCTGAGCCCCGCACACACACTGCTCCAAATTATTTGTGTTGATCAGAAGGGACTCATTTATGACATTTTTAGAACACTGAAGGACTGCAGCATGCAGGTACTTCAACATATATGCATGGGTTGCACATAGCTAATGATATATTACGGCTTCTAAATCCGCAATAATACTCCCCATGCAACATTCAGGCTTTGTGAAAAAATAATACCAGGAGACTGTAGATATTCTCAATATATAAAGATACTGACAATCACATAGTTAAATAAGTTTTCCAAGTTGTGATAGAGATTATTCTCGTCTCTTTTACTGTTAAATCGCGATTATCTGTTGTCTAGTCTTCAAAAGGATACAATTCATGACATACTTGCACCACCGTACTTATTACTTGTATATAATTCAAATGGTTTCTGTATATTATCCTATACCATGATTTGGTACTCTATTTCAGGTAACTTATGGGCGGTTCTGGTCAGACAAGAAGGGTTTTCGAGAGGTGGATCTTTTTATCAAGCAAGCAGATGGCAAGAAGGTTATTGATCCTGAGAAACAGGATGTTCTGCGGTCACGCTTGAGATCAGAGATGCTCCATCCTCTCAGGGTGATGATCGTCAGCCGTGGACCTGACACGGAACTCCTGGTTGCCAACCCTGTTGAGCTATCCAGGAAGGGACGGCCACGTGTATTCTATGATGCTACTTTTGCTCTGAAAGAGCTTGGAATCTGCATTTTCTCTGTAAGGGTTGCACACTAATAGATAAGGTGCAAATTGTGTTCATAATAAAGTTAGTATTTACTGTTTCGGTCTTTTCATTTCAGGCTGAAATCGGGAGACAGGAAGCATCGGAGCGTCAATGGGAGGTCTACCGATTCCTCCTGGACGACAGCAAAGAATCCCCCTTATCGAACAACCTGACTAATAGGAACCGGGTTGTCGATAGGGTAAGGAGAACACTGATGGGTTGTTTCAACTAAGACTCAATGCAGTATCCAATGTATCCAGTAGTTACCTACCGACAGATCAAATTACGGCTACTCCAGGGTGGGCAGTCTCAGTGATAAGCTTGCTGGCCAAACTAGTCTCTAGTACCCAGCATCACTGCCTGCAAAGTCCAGCTTCTTTTCATGTCATTGAACGGTGCTGTGTGTGACCAAGTTCCCGAGATCAGTGGCGTTGGAAAGATGCAGAAGCTTCGTCTAGGTCGCAGAATTTCAGAGCTGGAAATATATTTGTAACAAAGGAATGCACGATGTTAGAAATAATCTTGACTTACGGACAATCAGCATCGAATTAAAATTTGTTAGTTTATTTTCTTTGTGTGGATTTCCTTATTTAAGTTATTTCATAGATGGATATATACATGTATTATAAATACTAGCCTTAAAAGTTGAGATGAATAAGAGCAAGAGAATAGTGAAATTCAGAAAATTTGACTACGCAGTTGCGGTCAGGGCAATTCTCTTGTATTCTTCTCTATTTATTGTGTTCTTCCTCTGTGATCGCGTGAATTCCTGATCGAGTGCGTGTGAGTTTTCTCTTAGAGCTGGATCAATAATTGGTATCAGAGTCTGAGTTCATGATCCGTGTATACACAAGATCGCATCGCGCTATCTGAGAAGTAGTGTCACCGGCTATCTGAGAAGTAGTGTCACCGGTGACGATGCAACTTCGGGTGTGATGGTGAAGGAGATTTTTATTGTTTCGTTGTATTATTCGATGCTCAAGATGGGTAATTATATAGTCTGGATAATTAAGATAAAGGTGCACAGGAGGATTCCGGGTCGCGGAACATGGACGATGGCCTCGGGCGGTGGGAGGCGTCGACAGGCAAAAAGGAGTCAGAGGAGACGCTCTGTGACGGCAAGGTCCAGTTCTGCGGGAGCGTCTTCAAGGGGGCCATCAAAACCAAGAAGAAGACCAAGTGGCTGATGCAAGAGCTCATCATCCCGCAGTACGAGACCAAGCTCGACAAGAACGGCGGCGGCACGTCCAGGAGCAGCAAGACGATGGATGAGTACATGTGACGCTGAGGAACAAAAAAATTGACGAGGAGGCAAGCAGCAGCTCCGCGTGCAAGAAATGTGCTCGTTGTCGTCGCAGCCGGGCTGAAGGCGAGTACGACTACGTCCAATTCACCGACAAGAACATGTGAGGTATTAAGGCGATGTGTACGCAGTCTTGAATCGAGTAAATAGAGTCAAATTCAGGACGTTAAAGAGATGTGTTAGTCGTTCTAAGTCGAATATATGAAGATGAGTCTAGAGTGTTGAGAAAATGTATTCATCGTCCTGAATTAAGTGAGAGTCTTTGAATATAGATAGATGTACAGTCGTTGAGTTGAGTTACGATGTATGAGTTTTCTCTTAGGCTGGCCAGCACAGGACATATCGCAAAAGATGTTCTTTGGAGCTGCATCCTCTTGAGCAATGTTGTAAATGGTCCCTGGAATCGAGAAATGACCATGAGCGCATTACCATCTTCCAGAATTGTCCTGTTACCTAAGGGCTGCTATGAAGAAAGAAAGAAAGGAAAGAAGAAACTGTTTGGTAGGAGCAGCAAATCGAAGCAGCAATTATTGTGCTTTATTTGGGTCAGGGGATTACCAGATGCTGTCTATCAATACATCAATTTGTTGTAAATTAGCGCAAAATGCGCTATCTGCCTCACTGCCTTTCTTTCCTGCCTCCTAATCCTACCTTCTTGTATGATTGCTACTTCCTCGAGATTAAGCCTGTCCCCTGATGTAGGGTTTGTACTTTTTTTGCCAGCATGCATGCTATTATGCAGAAAAAAAGAACACTTTGTTTATGCAAAAGGATATGCACTAAGTTGTGAATGAACAAAGGAATGTTGTACTGACTACAGTGTCTCTACACAGTACGTACTTGGAGCCAACCACTTGCATAATAATTGGTTTAATCATCATCACTCACTGCATCCGTTCCCTCTGGATTTCCATGCTCCACGTCCCATTGGTCTTTGTTTGTTCTAAAACACTCACATGTGGGTCCATATGCAGTCGATAAAAATCAGTCTTGTGTTGTGGCTAACCTGATAGTTTGGAAACAGAGATGCGAACAATAATGGTCTCCATAAAACTAGTTATAGCATAGTAAGAAGGATTAAGATAGCAGCAAACGCATTGCAGATTGAACATGAACTCACTCGTGGGTGAAGAAGCAGCAGGATTCGGAGCAGGATGATTGATATGTATTGTGAAGGAGAGAGTGACCTGTGCGGCTGATGGTTTTGAGACGGTGACATCTGAACCGTGGATGAGCCATAGTTCTCGTTTGCGAAGTGCAACTTGCAGAGGATTAGTGTCGTCAGGCTAGCAGCGACTCCAATCGATGCATATCTCTTCGGTATTACGTTGCATCTTGATTTCTGCTTAAGTGAAGCTGGCAATATGGCTACTTGATTAGTATCGTAAGCATTCTTTGTGTGTCCAATAAAGCATCTTAATTTACGTGACTGGTTCCTGAAACTAGTTAGCACTAGTAGTAAATAATTAGATTGATATATCAACTAATCAAGTGCTTCCAAAATGTCTTGTACCGGTTTTCTTCGAGAACCATAAGATTTGTGAGATATTTTTGTTGTTCAGGATCAGAGATGAATTAATGGCGGTTGCAGCGAAAGAGCTTGCAATGAGTATGGAACACGAGTACATATCAATTTAAACAAAGATCGCTAGATAAATCATAAATTTATCTAATACCATATGGATCACGAGTACATATTAATTGGAACACGTACGAGTCACGTATCCAAACAGCCAAGGTAGTTAGAACATGAATCTTCTCCTTGGAGCACCTTGTCAGATTCCCATTTACCTTTGCATACCAAAGTCCAATGAGCATACATCTTATCAAGATTGCATTACATATATAATCTCCACTTGCTAATTATCCATCCATGGTTCCAAAGGCCAAACGACGGTTTTTGCACTATAAGAGCATCTCCAACAGGAGCCCTCAAATCAAAGCCCCTATTTTTTATTTGAGGGCTCTCCTAACATTTGAGAGCTTGATTTTTTTGCATCTACTCCAGCAGCAACTCTCAAATCAGAACCCTCAAATTCATCCTAATAGACACTGCCATGTGGGACCCATTCATCATCCTAAACCAAAATTTGAGGGCTGAGGACAAAAACACATATCCAGCAGGGTCCCTACTCAGGCCCTCAAAAGTAGGGGCCTCCTCCAGGGTCCCCAGGAATGAGGGCTTGATGAGTGAATTTGAGGGCCTCCTACTTTTGAGGGCCTGAGAGCAACTCCAACAGTAGCCCTCAAAACAGGGCCTCTACTTTTTATTTGAGGGCTCTCCCTACTTTTGAGGGCTCTGTTTTTTGGGCTACACTCCAGCAGGAGCCCTCAAAACAGCACCCTCAAATTCATTCTTAGAGGGGATGACACATAGGACCCACCCTCATCCTCATCCTACTTTTGAGGGCCGAGGGGTAAAAAACTCACTCCAGCAGGGCCCCTACTTGAGCCCTCAAAAGTAGAGGCTCCCTCCAGACCCCCCAGGAATGAGGGCTCGAGGGGGAGATTTGAGGGCCCCCTACTTTTGAGGGCTCAAGTAGGGGTCCTGCTGGAGTGAGTTTTTTTGCTCCTCGGCCCTCAAAAGTAGAATGAGGGCTCAAGTAGGGGCCCTGCTGGAGTTGCTCTAAGTAGGGATCCTGCTGGACCTGTGTTTTTGTCCTCAGCCCTTAAATTTTGGTTTATGGGCTTGTTTGAGGGCCCTGCTGGAGTTGCTCTAAGAGCTTGAGCATGAGCCATTTGACAAGTGGGCCATGTCTGGTGCAAGGGTTGGGGTTTCAGATGTCCCTGTCCACGTTCTATAAACCACGTGGCATACCAAACATTAAAAAGGCTAAGGTAGTACTTAAAAGGACAGTTTATTCATATGGATTTTTGTCAATGGTTTTTAATTTTAGTTTATAAACAGTAATAACTTGTAAAGAGTTGTACGGAGAGAGAGAGAGAAACTCATGTGCAAATTTAGGCGATATAAATAAAGTTATTATAGTGTGCACTACAATTGACTAGTATACCCCACCTTAAAAAGGCACCGTATTTAAAAGTTTGATACTATAGAAAATCATTTATCGTAGAAAACAGCTTTTGGAAACCAATATAAACAGAACTTAGCCTAGGCTTATGACTTTTTTACTGTAGCAGTTAAAAATACACTATAGTTATTATTAGCTAACGCAAAGAAATAAGAAAAAAAGAAAAGACAAAAGGCTAAAAATTCAAAAAAAAGATAAAATTAAAAAGTTAAAAGCCAAAAGAAACTCGTTAGAGCGAGGCCTAAGGATAAGAGCATGTAATGCATTTTGCTGGCTTGGAAAAATCACTCAAATTTGTCTGCACATATATTCGTTTGCTTTCTAAACATGAAATGCGCAAGCTGTTTCGAACAAAGGAATCTCGATGGATTTTGGCACTGCTCATTTGAGCTTCTACTTCTGACTTCTAACTTCTTAGTTTTGTTTTTTTAGATTTTTGCCCTTTTTTCTCCTTATTCTTTTACATTGTTCATGATGATATTTTTTTCATTTTTTAGATTTAATTATGCTGGAAAAGCCACCAGCGGCTATAGTATATTTTTAGCTGCTACAGTGCCAAAAAAACCATAAACCTAAGCTTTTAAGATCAAATGAGCACCACCAAGGAAATTAACACAACATTTCATTCAAAATTTCCTGCAGAATTTCTGAGCTCCAAACGCAGCCTCAAATTTCACGTCCATTTTTCAGGACTGATTCCACATTCATATACATGTCTAACTATCACATACCATGCGCGCCCACGGATCCTTTGTAGTGCTGAACGAGACGTTCGTGCTCATCGTGCTGGTCACCACCCCCACCATCATGGCCAGCTACAAGCTGGCGCGTACCACCGGCCGCAGCCTCCACCATCGAAAGCTCCACGGCCCCTCCGTCGGCCTCCTCCGCCGGCGCCGCCGCTAAGGAGCTGCATGTCCTCACCTGCATCCATGGTGGCCACGATGTGCTGGCGCCCATCAACCTCATCGAGACCATCCATCGCCAAACCCAGCCGCACCGCCTCGTCAACCGCATTGAGACCTAGGTTTGATCTTCTTCGATGCAGTGATTTTGATTCTAAGAATCTTGCAATTCTTAATTTATTTAGGTTTCTAATATCTTAAAAAAGTCTCACGTAAAATTTAAAAATGTTGGGATAAGATTTGAGTAATTTTTTGATAATTAAGTTTTGACCCGATATGTCTTTTTAGTCTAGAAACAAAAGGCCGGTCAAACTGGCCCTAGACCAGCAGCCAGACCGCCCAGCTTGATCAAACCGATCTTAAGTCAGTGGTCAAACTTGACTAAGCTAGACGGTCGGTCCAGTAAGATTTTGGCTCGCTCATTGCTTCTTCTGTTTTCTTCACTTGGTGGGTCTTATTTTGTCCCTATTTCTTACTATATATCTGATCTTATTAGCTAAAAAAATTTAATTTTATTAAAGTTAAAAAGAAACAAAGAACATTCACCCTATCTAACTTCTGTTATTGGTCCTGCAGCCATGCTCACGACGGCGGTGAGCTCGGCAAGGACATGGCTGAGTCATAAAAAAAAATGGAAGATTTGCTCCGAATTGAATGCTCCTAAATGTCACCCTTACTAATTATCGACTAGGATGATGATGGTGATAAGTTATGTGTTTGTTAGTGAGTTGTGTCTTGCTTGACATGTAATTAAATGGTTTAAGTGTTTCGTTTTATTTTGAGAAGCATCATATATACTGGCAGCAAATTAAATAAGAAAAATGCTTACCAAGGTTACTGTAATCTGCACATATATATTACTGCTTTTAATTCTCAACCTGATTCCATTACCCAGAAAATTGCTGTTGACTGGTTGTATTTGTTAGTCCATCCATGTTAGTTTTTTATTTTTTAAGAAAATTCTCTTATTTATATTGATAATAACAGAAAAATTAAAGTACATAAGTACCATACTTTTTATATTGAAGATTCTAGATAAACAATCTATTACAATCAAATTCTTGAGTCGATGAACGTATTGAATTTCTTTATCTTCCTCGCCGTATATTCTAGATTTTACAACGGCAATATGATTGCCGATGATCACGGAAGTGGAAAGTAGATTATCAAGGACCTTGATGAGCGCATAGGACCTGCGCTGTCATAGGGTGTTTATTAATAACCAACTTCGCCTGCTATCGATTTTTAGCGTAGGTGTCACTGTTGTCGTCCAGGTGAGTTAGCCCGAAAACCCCACCATGTGTTAAGAAAATCCAATAAAGAATCCGTCAGAAAAAACTAGATGAACTTATCTACAAAAAAAAGCGCCGAAGAAAATAACAAAATCTAAATTGATGTAGAAATCAACGGGTCCTTCGTCCACTCAACACGGGTCAGAACACCGGAGAAGAGTGAAGAGTAGAAATCAACGACTAGGGTTTCCTCCATCCGTGCCGACTTGGTGCTCCTCCGACCATCACCTAATTGGGCTGTACGTGGGCCGACGCTTGGCCTGGCCCATGATGCGATGTGACGTCATGGAGCCTAGCGCAGCCAGGCCCGCATGATACCTCCTACTGACGCGTGGGGCCCAAGGTCGGTGCCACCGAAAAGGAAAAGAAAAGGAAGATGCCGCGACCAGCGAGCGTCCGTTCCACGCGACTCCCGCACACAAATACCCTCCTCTCAGTCTCACCACCCACACCCAGCAGCTCAGGAGAGAGAGAGAGAGTGAAGAGGAGCTCGAGACGAAGGGAGAGAGGAGAGGCACCGATCCTTCCTCGCCACCTAACCCGTCTCCTCCTTCTCCCCGCGATCGTCTCCGAGCGCGCCGAAATGGTATGCCCGTCGCCTGTCGTCTTGTCTGTCACTGCTTGCCTAGTCTTTGCCTTATTGGTTCTTGCTGTTGTGCACAGTGTATGTCTGTTCATCGGCTGCTCTAGATCTTTGCTGAACAAATGCGAGAAACAAGGCTGTGAAATCTCTAGTGATCTTCTTGTTTTTTTTAAAAAAAAACAGCTTGAGTTATAGGTGACCAATTAGGACTTAGGAGTAGTATGGTGGCGATTTTCACTGGGAGGTAAGATATCTTCTAAATGCGCTTGATTTAGCGTAGATTTGTGCCATAGAGATGGACATGTTAAATAGTAAGCAGATGCCATCAACTTAGCCTCAGATTCGTCTGGTAGAGCAAGAGTTTTAAGCGCTTCATGTGCATCTGGCTACAGACCAGCCTAACCTTCGGTAGGGAGTTGGGACATACTTTTGGTCCCTCAATTGGTAAATAGAGTGGCGCTTCTGTAGATGGTGAGTAGTTGGTGACTAGCCTGTGGCTTCCATTGCTTCACCAGGAAACCTTAAGTGTCAGATGGCCAACTTGCAAAGCTCCTACTGGAGGAATCATCTAGTTCATTGTTTCAATTGTAGTGCTTTTGTCTAGTGATCAGATATAGAAAGTTTGCAAGTGAGATCTCCTCTCTTATTGACCTGTGATCTGCGAATAGCGCCGTTCAACATTAGTGCTCGTTGTTACTTCCCTAAAGGAATTACAAAGCGCAACCTGCCACCGATGACACAATACTTGAAATAGAGAGTAATCAGAGTGCCAGAGAAAGATGCAAGAGGAGTCATCACATTGTTTTTATATTAGTTTCTCTGCTTTGTATGGTCCTCGGTCATGATTTCACCCTTTTGTTATCCGGAAGAATTATCATTGTTCGATGTGGACCTGTGAAATGCTTATTAGCTTGTGGTATGTGGACGTTCTGCCAGCTGAGCTTCAGATCCACTGGGTAGACCCCTTTCGCAGAATTCAGTTTGCTCGACAGCAATTATCCCGCCAGGCATTTGCAGTGAATTCTTTTAATTCAAACGATAGCTACAGGCAACCAACTACAGCCAATCTTACTCTAAAAATGCCGCAGCTAATTACAGTTATTCCGTTGCTGCATCATCACCTGTTTTTAATCAATTGCGATCACAACATATCTTATGGACATACTTTTACAAGTTTAGGAAGTGGCTATTCCTTAATATTAGGATGCTCTATGAGCAATGGTCATTTTCTTGGCTTGACTAGTTGACTGTCTGTATTATTTACTTGTAGGCGAATGCAGCATCAGGGATGGCTGTGGACGATGAGTGCAAGCTCAAGTTCCTGGAGCTGAAGGCGAAGAGAACCTACCGCTTCATCATTTACAAGATAGATGAGAAGAAGAAGATGGTTGTTGTGGATAAGGTTGGCGAGCCCATACTGAACTACGACGAGTTTGCTGCTAGCCTTCCTGCCAATGAATGCAGATACGCGATATTTGACTACGATTTTGTGACTGCGGAGAACTGCCAGAAGAGCAAGATATTCTTCATTGCATGGTTAGTACTTTCTTCATTTGTTCTCTGATTCACTACACTCTTCACTTTAATGTAATGATGTAGCTGATTCGCTTTACATGTCGATAAAGGTCTCCTGATACATCGCGTGTGAGAAGCAAGATGATTTACGCAAGCTCAAAGGACAGGTTCAAGAGGGAGCTCGACGGCATTCAGGTGGAGCTTCAGGCGACCGATCCAACTGAGGTCGGTCTCGATGTTATCAGAGGCCGTGCAAACTGAGCATGGTTTTTGCAGTGCTGCTGCTACCTAAGTACAAGCCTCAGATGAGAATTTAGTGCTCCCCTGAGGCAATGGTTATGAGTTGTTATCATGAACTACTTGCGGGACGATGTAAACTATATCGGGTGCAATGATAAATCTTTCCTTTCTGCGTGCTAATTCCTGGATCTTGATATCCTGTCATACCTGCTAAAATCTGTTGCATTTTGATGATAGGATCGTATTCAGAATGTGCCATTACTCCATTGGTAAAGCGTCCTTGTGCTTCTGCTTTCTCAAAGTATCTCGATGAAAAGTGCGAATTTCAAAATGCCCTTAGTTTAACATCCGACATACAAAGAAGTCGTGAAATCAATTTGAGAGTGAACATCCATGGGAAGTGTGCTGCCTTGTGGCGACTTTCATGATGAAGCAGGGAGAATATAGGCATATAGCTGTACCTGCTCAACATTGATTCAAGACACTAGCCTGTCTGGCCAATTGATCAATCTAATCAACAACTCTTTTATCAGAATCCATAACCACTTACAGAAGTACAACTACAAGGCTGTCAATGAACAATAGATAAGGCAACAAATGCGGTGTTAGAGCAACTCCAGCAGGGCCCCTACTTGAGCCCTTAAAACTCAAATTTGAGGGCTTGAGCCAAAAAACGAGCTCCAGCAGAGCCCCTACTAGAGCCCTCAAATTTGAGGAGGCCCTCAAATCACCCTCCCACCCCTCATTCCTAGGGGCCCCCTACTCCAGCCCTCATTTTTCAGCTTTCCTCGTTTTTTGTGGAACATTTGTGCTTTCAATTTAAATTCGGAACAAATTTGAATTTAAATTTGAATATTCGTATTTGAATTCATATTTGAATTCGGAACAAATTTGAATTTGAATTTGAATGTTATGTGATGAACTTTGTGCTTTCAATTTAAATTCGAAACAAATTTGAATTTAAATTTGAATATTCGTATTTGAATTCGGAACAAATTTGAATTTAAATTTGGATGTTATGTGATGAACTTTGTGCTTTCAATTTAAATTCGGAACAAATTTGAATTTAAATTTGAATATTCGTATTTGAATTCATATTTGTGCTTTCAATTTGAATTCGGAATAAATTTGAATATTCGTATTTGAATTCGAAACAAATTTGAATGTTATGTGATGAACTTTGTGCTTTCAATTTAATTTCGGAACAAATTTGAATTTAAATTTGAATATTCGTATTTGAATTCATATATTTAAATATTGTCCCTCATTGTGAAATCATAAATATTTTATTATGTATTGTGCTTTTGTCCCATACATATGCATATAGTGTGTGAGGAAATAGAGGGAATTGAGAAGTAGGGGCCCTGTTTTGAGGGCTCCTGCTGGAGTGCAGCCCAGAAAACAGGGCCCTCAAAAGTAGGGGGAGCCCTCAAATGAAAAGTAGGGGCCCTGTTTTGAGGGCTACTGCTGGAGTTGCTCTTATAGGTTAATCCTACTTTTGTCCACCAAAACATACATACAAAAACCAGTTCAAAAATTATGGTGATAGCTCCAAATCACAGTAGGCCAGTAGAGTTCTCCATCACCTCACACACAACAGGGAACACATGGTGATAGCAACAAACTGGATTTATTTATATACATCCATCATATTTACATAATGAAGGTGCGTCTGCAGAATCCGAAAGCCCGAATGCCTTTCAGGAATCCTCAGCAGCGGAGAAATGCATTTTGGTGGCAGTCTCACGCAGGAAGCTGCTTCCACATTTGGCTTATTGACTAGTGATGCCTAGTCCAAGATCTTCTGGTGCAGAACCACCACTGGAGGTGCCAACATCTTTCAGTCTGTACAAGTACACCGTGCATAAACCAAGAAAGTTTCATTTACAAATGCAAGCAATCTTACCCAGGAGCCTGGAGCACAGCTGAATTCTGGCTAACATTCTGCTGGTTTTTCTTGGACCTCCCCTTATGCTTCTGTTTCTGCTTGTTCCTGTCCTTACGGGACTTGGAACGTCGCTGGTAACTGTAGTTCACTGAATGACAAACAGATGTGACAGGGGGATCATACACGTCGGGGGCCCATTTGACGTGCCGATTTTCAGTTTGTGACACCATCCCATTCTTCTGGTGGCTTCCTTTCATGGACATGGCAGAGATGAGCTTCCAAGTTGGCTACGGCAACAGGGAAAGGAAGAGGGAAGTAAGTTCATCGTTACACAGCATTAATAACTAAGCATTTCTGACTAGCCACAAACAAGGTTCCACAGAGCAAGTAGTGATTGGCCAGCACGGTGAGGACAAAAAACCAGTTGGTTCACATGAATGTAAAACCAATTCTGATTGTTTGCGTTGTGAAATTGCTAACTATGCTCTCCATGCATGGCTACCAGATTACCCATAGGAAAGCATACCACATAAGCTTTTTGTTGGATCGGAAACGGCGACAGAGAGAGGGTGAATGGAGCTTTTTTTAAAAAAAAATTCCACGAGTAACCACGCAAACGATCAAACGGCCAAAAACAAGAAATCAGGAAGATAGTACCATGCTGCCGAAAGAAACACAGAGCAATGAATTCACATAAGCTTGTTGGCACTGCTCTGTCTGAAAACAGAAATTAAGAGGCAGCTAAATTAATTATCAACTTGATAAAGCCTCTCTGCCAAGACTACAAAGAGCACAGGAGGTAGATTCAACTGAAAGCAAAAAGCAAATAGAGTTGCATGCATGAAAAGAAAACTGATGACATGGTACTGCTGCAAGGTACTACGGCCGAAAGAAAAGAAATACTAACAAAACCTGCTGGCCGAATCAATGACAAGAAATGCAATTTGTTCGGCAGTCACTAGGAAAGCTAGAGAAGAAATATATATTACTTCTTGGATGGCACAAGAAGGTGATCCATGTTACTTCTCGGATGGCACAAAAATGATTGCCCGTGAGTAGCAAAAGAACTTCAACCATTCAAATTGAGAGCAACCAAAAACAATATACAAGCTACTTGGTCAATGGATGTCTTGCTGCCAAACACAGAGAGAGGCATTAACTATTGGCTCCACTTCTCAAGAGATTCTTGCCGAGAAAGCAAAAAATACAAGACTAAATAGAGAAGAGGCAAGAACATGCAGACCAAAAGGAGTGAAAATAGAAGCACAAGAACAGGAACAACTCAAAACACTTAAAATCTTAACTTGAGACAAAGAGAGATGAATGATTAAACAAGAAGAATGGTTACATAGTTGTTCAGCTCATCTCTCTCAATCTCCCACTAACAAGTCCCCATACATGCTTGAAAATCAAGAACTCATAGCACACATGCATAAGAGACACACCCACTCTCTCAACCACTAAAGCACAAAGCAAAAAGCCCTGAAACCCCTTCCCAAGTCATACCTACAACCAGGAAACACACTCTTATTTATAGCATTCCTTGATGGGTTTACATTTTGCTTTGCCCGTTTTACCCTCCATGCTTTGCCCGCTAACCCGCTTCCTTTTGCAGTCTTGCGCTTTTACCGAAACGCCCCTGCTGCAACTTCCGGGAAGCTTCCGCGTTCCTTGCCTTGCACGCCTCGCAACCACCTCGAGTCCACATCGTCTTCGACACATCCCTACTGTTCTGACCTCAGCGCCACCTACGCCTAGTCCAGTCCTCCGTGTCTCGCCACGACTCCACTCGACGTCCTGCAGCCATCACAAACAAGAAACACATCAAATAGCACCGCTCGACACATGAAAGCATAAATGCATTAATGAAATGGCCCAAACCTGACAAGTCAACATAATATGCAATCTAAACCCTTTGACCAGGTTTGACCAAGTCCGACCGAGCCCGATCGCACCATGCAACGTCAAGGACCGAACCAACCAAATCAAACTCGACTTCCCTAAACTGATGTCAATTACTCATCACACACACGAGACGACCTCCACATGGTCTCTCACTTTTAGTGGTATTATAGTAGTACCATTAAAGAACAAGCATAGCGATTGATCTAGGCCAAAATCGTATTATAACATCATGCTTATTATGACTTCGCCTGGTTGCCAATTACTAGAGCGGTGAATGATCCACTTCGTCGCCACCATCCTCACCAATAATACGCTTCACACCATCACCACCAATCAACTGCAGCACTTCCACGCTGCCACCCTCGCCTTTGCTCGATGCCTCCATCCTCTCTACCAACTACACATACACCATTTGCCTCCCATATATCACCACAACAGAATTACTTAGTACTTTGTTATAGAACAAGAAACAGAGTACTTTGTTATCGAACAGGAAACAGAGTAGAACAGAGAAGACAAGTAATAAGAACAGAGTTGTATAAGGCGGAGACTGTTGGGGGGCAATTTTTTCTCGTATTCGACTTACATAGTATATATAGACACACTTGGCCCTTATAACAAGCTACTCACCCACTACATGACTCTGACAATGACTACCTGTCCATACCGAGCAATTCGCCTGACCATGTCGCTCAGTTGCCTGCTGACTGCTACAGTGACTAGCCACACACATCTGCTATAGTGACCTACCGCACACGTCTTCGGCCGCACATAGAAGCTATACAGTGACCAGTTCTTGGACCACAGCTTGTCTTCAACCTCATCTCCGACCACAGCTTGTCTCCGACGCGTCTCCGATCATAGCTTGTCTTCAACCTCGTCTCTGACCACAACTTGTTTTTGACCGCGACTTGATCACACAGGTCGTTCGAGCACTGACGGTCACTATAGCTACCACCACTGTAGCTACAACAACTGTAGCTATGCCCATTGTAGCTACGACCATGCACACTGTCGACTATCGTGCCATGACCACGCACACTGTCGACCATAGTGCTATGATCACGACCGTGACTGCTACGACTACGACCACGGCCGTGACTGCTATGACTATGACCATGACCGCTACAACCACATTCACGGCCGTTACGACTACGACCATAACCACTATGACCACGGCCACGGCCGCTACGACTACGACTATGACTGCTACGACCACGGCTATTACTGGTCGTAACGATCACAAACAAACTAGTCGCACATGACCGCACAAACTGGTCGTAACGACCACATACAAATCGGTCGTTTCCGATCACACACAGACAGCAGTCGCTCCGACCATAATACACTCTCGGAGTCTTTGACTGCGACTACCGCAGCTTTGGCTGCTACTTCGACCATGGCTTCGGGGACTGCTTCGACCATGGCTTCGGGGACTGCTTCGACCACGCCTTCGAGTGTGACTTTGACCATTGTTTCTACGATCACTTATAAATCATTAAGATTAATTCTAACACAACCCATAAAAGTTGAGGTGGGTACAAGATACAGCCGTGCATGGCAGCATTCTCTTGCTACTACAAGAAACAGCCTCTGGGAAGGGATCATTGCACTGGCTAGCTAGCTAGCTAGCGATCTACGACAATGGGGCCGGTGTCCATGAACTGTTGCAGCGCCAGCCGCCCAAACTCCTCCCGTTCCTCCTCGACGTTGCCTTCTTCCGTGACCACCGGCGGCAAGTTCAGGTCCAGCAGCCACGGCGGTCCCGGCCTCTTCCTGGAGCTCCTGATGGCGCTGGCGCGGTGCCGCCGCATGTGCCCGCCGAGTGCCTGCCCCACGGCGAACTCGTGCCCGCAGATGGCGCACCCGTGCATCTTGGGCCTGCAGCCCGGCGAGCCCTCGCCACCGTCCAGCCGCGGCTTCTTGTGGCTGGCGCGGTGCCCGCCCAGCGCCTGGAAAGATGGGAACCTCCGCCTGCACGTCTTGCACTCGAACACCCTCTCGTTCCCATGGCTGCGCGCTACCGGCCGCTGCACGGCCAACGCCAGCGCGAATGCCGCCGAGGGCTGCTCCTGCCAGCCAAATAAAGCTCGTCCTGCCACCGTCGTCGTCGCCATCACAGTCAGGTCCAGCTCGAGTCCCTCCATTAACGAGTGCAAGCTCAAGTAATAGATACCACTAGTATTTGTAAGAAAAGAAGAGATTATAGCTAGATGTGAGCTAAGGATTGAAGATTCTTTGATTTGTAAATGAGTACTTGAGGGTGGCATTAGAGAGGGCAGCTACTTATAGGCACGGTTCTGATAATCGGCCAAATTACCCTATCACCCCTCTCCCGGTAAAATTATAAACCGGTTCTAAAAAACTTGGTTTGCACAGATTTTATCAAATATATAAGAAATTATTTGTGAAATTTGTTTTAAAAAATTTCGACCGATATTTCCAACCGATTATCGATGATTTTCGGCTAAAATTAATTTGAAATTCAAATTTTATTTGAGAAATTCTTCGAAAATTTTCGATTATCACGGTTATCGTTTGCATCGGTCGCCTCCGGTGAAAAATCCATACCGGTATTGAAAACCCTAGGCTGTGAGGATCGAGTAAATGCAATGCACAAATCATAACGATGGCTGGGAGGAAAATTAACTAGTGAAGCGATAAAAGTCAGTTAATGGCAAGTTGCCATTAGGGTTCGAGGGCAGTTTGGAAATCTACGTGCGGCGAACACCGATTTACACCGATGATGATTGCATGCATGCACGCACTGGGTCAATGTCTTCCATTTCCATTTTGATAGTCGACTTTAGTTTCCTTGATCAATAATTCTACCCATATCATGTCACTGCACCCTGAGGTAAGCAACGAATTGATAAGAGCAAGTTGCTGTTCCGTACTTACTTCAATAATTAGCCCGAGAACACATCACACATCCATGGATTAATTAAACAGAATTAGTTTCTCGGCTTGCTGACTTAGCAAGCTAATAAAGCAGTGTCAGTTTTCCACGTATAGTCTATTATACTGTATGCGGAAATGAGTATTATGCACTTTGCAAGAAGAGTTGCGTTGGAATTTTGCTTCTCAATTAGCACTTGATTTTTAGCAAGAGGTGATTGTACACATAAGAACCACCATACCGTCCGAATTAAAATTCAGGCCTGAAGATTCACTTTAGTACAGTACTGCTACTCCTTATTGGAGATGACACATAACTTCATGAGTGTGAGACGGAATACCTGCTTTAAATAGTGCGTATTTGCTTGACAAGAACTGAAGTCCGAGTCCGAGCTCACAGTATTCTTGTATAGGATGCTTTGCATTTGTCAACAAATGTGCTCTAGCTTGTTACCTCACCAAGCAGGCATGACATAAGGGGAACATGCCCTTTTTCTACATACATAGTAGCTAGGGCAACTACTCCTCCTCCTCCTGTATTCTAACTGGTAATTAAGGCATCTGAATATCTAATTATCCTAATGGAATCTTGATCTCAAGAGAAGCAATGTTTTTTTCCTTTTAGTTCACAATATCATCATTGCTGAATATACCGTCGGCGAGTAGCTGCGTATGCAGCTGGGTGAATCCTGAAACTCAACGAATGACGATCGAGGCTTTACAAGTTGGCCGTCACAAAACGGCAGCACTACCCAGTACCAATTTCTTTTTGTTCCAGCCCTAATCGCCACATAAGCTAGGCCGGTGCTCTCTATAATTGATACCATCCTGCAGCATTAACTTGAGCCTAGATCAGCTACAAGTCCGGCACTGATGAGGAATGACATAATCGATGTCACCTGAGCTCAAATGGTGATGAAGGAAAGAAAATGCCATGTTGCCGTCAAATTCATTCTCACCGCATATAGAGTCCTTTATTCTTCCATCACCACTCCACGAAGTCTTCACGCAAATTAATTATGTGTGCGCATACAACAATAACACAACCTTTTATCCTAAACAAGTTGGTGTAGATTAGGAATAAAACTCTCCGCCTGTGTAGTTTTCAACATGGGAGTGTCTAGGCATCACTCGAATGTTTTCTTCCTAACTATCATTCAAATTTGTGACTCTTACATTAGAGATCAAGGGGCCCTTTGTTTTTGAGGGAAGAGGGGATTTTTTTCAAGGGGGACGGGGCAGAATTTAAGGAGGAGAATTCATGACCATTGGATCTTTAATTCAATAGTCCTAAATCTAGATGATAGTTAAGAAGAAAACATCCGGATGATGTTTAACAAAAACCTTTTTAACACAGCCTGTTCTAAAATAAAAAAGGAGAAGAATTATGTTAGACTTTAGCAAACTAATATAAAAATCAAACTACTTTCCATGAAAAGTGAATCTCTCAGACCTTCTGGACAAGCATGCAGCCTATCTAGCACACATTTCCGCAAAAGTATTAATCACAGTGAAGAGAAAACCACAGCCACCTCAGAAGCAGACTTTTCTTTAAAAATACGGAAGACCTTGATTGTGACACCAAGTATCAAAATTTCAACAATGCATTACATAGCTCTCTTGGCATTGTACTTAGAATCCATTTACTCTTTGTTTTAAATTGTCCGCATATAGCATCCCAAAATTGGGAAATGTTGTCCAAGAGCTCCTCGACCACTAGAATTGGAAGCTTGTCCTTGATGGCTGTTGAGGGCATGGTAGTCGACACAGAAACGCCAAGTATCATCTTTCTTGTGCACCAGAAGGACCAGCGAAGAGAACGTGGATGTACTGATGCGTATAATGCCCTGGCATAGTATGTCCTAACATTGGCGTTTTAGCTTGGCCTTTTGTAACTGTGGGTAACGATAGGGCTAGACGGCCATCGATTCCGTGCTTGACATCAAGTGGATACGATGGTCATTAGGCCGCTGGGGGCTGCTAGGCATGGTGAATAAATCGGTGAACTTGTCGAGGCAGGCTCAAACGGGCCCAAACAGCTTCATTGATGAAGTTATGAGTTGATCCAAAGTCCACCAAGGTGATGAGATGTTGGTCGGACAGTGTGATGTCCACGCGCATGGTATGGCTTGAACTAATCTTGGTAATGGCGTGAAGGGATATTTCCGGGTTAGTCCTGCTAGTTTGGCGCCCCCTGTCATGCAGCACTCTGATGTGTCCGATGTCAGCTCTATGGAGAAGAGTTGTTTGCTGACATGTTGCGGCGTGAATTTGTCATCGCAATTGTAGCAAAGTCCCATGCGTCGATGTTTCTCCATCTGGGCGCGTGTCAATTTGCGAATACAGTGCTGGTTAGACCTGCTGGTCATGCCCACCAGTGGATCCTGCTTGCCACCAAGGAAGGGCGCCGGTGATGGAACTGACGTGGTTTAAGGCACTGCTGGCCGGCCGGTGAACCCCCCTTTTGTGGGCGGTCTAGACTATAGGCTGGCCCGGGCTACGTTAATGGCCACCTGCGCACAGCGTTCATACGCGCGAGCCAAGCTCAGGGCGACGTCCAAGCTGTGGGGCGCCTCGAGCTCCACGTCAATGTGTAATAGCTCGGAGAGGCCTGCGGTGAATATGTTTATTTGCTGTTTCGGGCTCAGGTTCGCACGGTTTAACAGGGCTAGAAATTTGGTTTGATGTTTGGCCACTGTGCCTGTCTGTCGAAGATGCATGAGCTTGCCGAGGGTGTTGTGGTGGATGGATGGTCCGAAACGCATATGCACCAACTCGGAGAAGTGACACTAACTCGGCGTCCCCTCCTCTCGTTCGATGCGAAGGTACCACTGTTGAGAGACATCGGTCATATGATATGACACAAGCCACACCTTCTCTTCGAGCGTGCATTGCCCCTGGAAGAATTGCTCGCAGCGATTAAGCCATGGCAATGGGTTGTCTTCTCCGTTGAACACCGGGAACTCCAAAGCGATGAAAGTGCGGGGGCTTGGCATTAGGTGCTGGTGCAGTCTGCAAGGGTAGGGGAGGCGTGTACGGATGTTTGGGCGCGTCGCTGATGCCTTGCACCCCCTCCAGCAACACGAGCCGCGAGTCATGGCGATCAAGTCAGCTTGTCAGGGTCACCAGTTGAGCGATGATCTGATCGAGCTTCTTGTCGATCGAGGTGGTCTCTTCGCCGCCGTTGGACATGGCGTCAAGGGTAGTGGTGTGCTCTGATACTAAGTTGTTATGGCTTAATGTGGAGTGGCGAAGGTGGTAGGAGTATGTCATGACTGGACGGAACTTGAATGGCCGGTGGCGAGGAGGTGCCAGCTGGCGAGGTAGCCTTGTGCGCCTGGAGGCCCAGCGGGATCTAGACGGAAGAGGAAGAAAGGTAAATTACTTCTTTCTTAATTTTCAAAAGGATGCGGCAGCCCCTAATATATGAGACCACCCCTAACAATCAACTGCTAATATCATATTTAAACTGACACGAAAACCAACTCTATCTCATATGTATTACTAATCAAACTAGGAAAGCAAATCTCTTTTATTTGGGAGACTTCCGAAACCGCAAACTATTCCAAGTTGGCGCTGGCACGGTTGCCGCTGCCGTGCGCACGCCTGGGGCTGGCTGCTCTGCTACTTCTGTTTGGTCGCAGCGCTGGCGCATGCAGTGGCGTCAGACCATAACACACTTATACAAGGATGCAAAACATTATGCAATGCTAACAAGGCCGACATCCTGCAAGCAGTTGAATGACGCCACTCGTCCACCACACTTTTATCAATTCGATGAATACACCAAATTGAAGACACCCACCAGAAATGAGACAGAACTGGTGTTCCAACATGGCAGACAGAACTGATATTCTGGCGAGCACCATTGCTGCTGCTTCGGTTGGGTCGCGGCGGCGGCGTCGGTGGCGAGGTTGGGGAAGAGAGGCGGTGGCCGAGACCGCGAGACGCAAGGTTTATCTTGGGCCGGGCTTATATGGGCCTACATAGGTCTTCTATTAATATGGCCCAATAAAGCTGAAAATGGGGCCTAGTAGCCCAGACCGATAAATACGGCCCACTATGAGATCACTTCCCGAGCCGCCGCTGAAGCCGAACCGAGCAGCACAACCCTACCTGAGCCCGTCCACCGATCGCGCGCGGAGACGATGGCCGGGAAGGCGGCGGCCGCGACGGCTGCGAAGTGGATGGACGGGTACCCGTGGAAAGACAAGCTGGCCAAGTACAAGGGGGAGCTGGTGAAGGGGGTGTGGGGGTACTGGGAGCTCGGCGCCTGGAAGCCCCTCGGCCTCAGCGCCCGCAAGCGCGCCCGCCTCCGCAAGGAGGTCCTCCTAGCCGGTGAGGACTGGACCTACGACCCTCCCCGTGGCGAGATGCGCACCAAGCGCAAGGGACACAAGTGCGACCGCATCGCCGCCGAGAAGTAAGCGCCGCGCATTTCTTGGCTCTCCCTTGCGATGTGCATCCAATTTGTCTCCTTGCTTGACGTTTAATCGGGTGTTTTATTCACTTTTCAGGCGTGCGAATACTGCTGAGCTGATGAAGAAGATGCCCCAGATGCTCCTCGACTACAAGGTTTGCTTCCTCATCTCATCTTTGTGCTACCTGTTGTTTTTCATTGACATCCAGTGTCTGCACACTGACATTGGTATTAGTGATCCTCGTGTATAACAATGCCATTTCCCATTTCATATCAGTAGTTTAGATGTATTGTTTTAATTGTCAGTGATAGTGCTCGACGTAAACCGGTATATTTAACATAAATTTTTTTATTTATCTAAAGCTAGCACTAATAGCCTCTCAGTGTCAGCCTTGATCACTCTACTGTAAACCACTCCCTGGGGGGGTTCTTGTATCTAGTAGATATGAGCTGGTGGAGAAAGCATGGAGATTCATAGTTAGTTAACTCTAATATATACATGCCCTCTGTTTGAGAGCCTGTTAGGCCTTGCCTGTCTTATATCAGGGCCTATTTTGCCTGCCTTTTCATCCTTAAGTTCTCATATAATCACAAGATGTTGTTTAATTCTAACATATGCCCTCTATTTTGAGATCCTAATAAGTCTGGTTTGCCTTAGATTAGGGCCTGTTTGGCCTAGTTTGGATTCTCAATTTATCATATAAGCACAAGTTGTTCGGTTGTAATTTATGATAGTGCTTGAAAGAAAATTTAGAGATTATTTTGTAATATTTTGGCTCAACAACTAGCTTGTGTTGACATAGCGTTAACATAGTAGTGTTGGTAACTAGGAATTTTTGTGCTTGATCGTTTGTAAGCATAGCCATATTTGGGGTCATGCCCACCTTTTTTTTAATAGAGCTGTTAGGGGGAGTGGCTCCTACCTTAGCCCAATCAGCCCACCAGGGAAAGGCCAATTATGCGTGTAACAAGAAGGCAAGCCCTAAGGCCATACCAGGAAAATGACATGTTTACCCTACTAGTTAAGACCCCAAGAGGGGCATTTATGTGAACAACTCCTCCTATAGCTATAAATATGACCCCTAAGGAACCATGAAAAGGAGGAGATAAAGCATCTTTGGTATAAGAAAGAGAGCTTGAGTTGAGGTCAAGCCAGGAGTAGGGGTGAAAACGGGCCGGGTATTTTCCGCCCGCCCGCCCGCCCGCCCGTATTAAAGCGGGTCAAATTCGGGTCGTAAATTCGGGTACCCGGAAACTTATACGGGTATCGGATCCGAATACGGGTATTTTTTGGCGGATACGGTATCGGGTTTGGGAGGTCGGTATCCGACGGATACGGATTATCCGGTATAAAATTCGGATATTACCCGCTTAATATTCGGGTATTACCCGGATTACTGCACCAAGAAAAGACTGGGTTCAGTGGGCGTATGGGAAATAGGATCGCTGCACCAAGGTTGCTGAAGCTTACTCCACTGGATTCAATTTTGGCTGGGACTGACAACAAACTCCATGGCGGGCAGTTCTCATGGGTAAATTTCAAATTCCTATCTGGGCACATAATAATGAGTCTTCCTATTGCTAGTCCAGTTAAGACTTAAGCCTAACAGAATGCAAGTGTTCAGCATTCACAATGGCAGTTAGTAGCTTGCTATAGTTATAATGGAATCTGACCACATCATTCTCACAAGAGGGAACTTTGTATCGATTAAATACCAGTTTATGGGTTCTATCATGTATGGTAACTATGATACTAGATAGCATGTCGATCTCAAAGTGGTAATGTCATGACTTTTTCGAAAAAACTGATAACTTTGATAATCTAGTTATGCCTAACAAAATGCTGTTTAAAATGTGCAAGATTAGCAATTCATGTAGACTAGTAATCAGTTAATGCACCATGCACTAGTAAAATGTGCAAGATCAGCAATTCATGTAAATTGTTGCATTATGGATGTATGGAATGGTTGCATTGCTATTGTCTATGTGGTATAAAATGGTTGTTGCATCGACTTGATATCCGAATAAATATTCGTGACTGATAGTGTCCGTATCCGTCTTCGTACGTATTTGTTCCATATTTGTGTCCGACATTATCCGTGTTTGTATTCGTATTCGATACTATCCGTATCCGACCCGAATCCGATTAGAAAATGTGGGTTAGGATATGGGAAAGATGAGATCCGACCGTATTCGACCCGATTTCACCCCTAGCCAGGAGCATACGTTTCTACATCGTTCTCTTGAGTTTTAGACTCTGGGCATCCCTCTCGGGTGGCTCGAAGCTCTGGTCTCTATTGTTTGGCACATAACCACAACAGTTTCCACCCTTGAAGGCCAACCACTAAAGCACACTTGGAATGGCGACCACCTACACAGCTACTACTCCTAGATGCGTGGAGGGTGGTGACAAATGCGTCACAGAGAAGCATTCCAAATCACCGACCGGCACACCACACTTCGAAGAATCTAATGTATAGCCTACCTTTGCAAACAGAGTTCAATAAAGTGGTTTCCCCCAAAAAAGAAACGACTACATTAAGGGTTATCTCCGCGCTACTCTACGGAGTCTAAAATAAACGTCGAGAGGGCAACACACCCTAGACGAGTGCCCGTGAACCTATGAAGTCGACCGTCGTCTTTGACGACACTCGTTCGAAGGGTGGGGGATGAAGCGCGCACGAATCTACACAGCTTACTGCCGCCTTCGATGATGGTCGTTCGAAGGGAGGGGGATGGAGATTGCGCGAACCTACGAAATCGATCGCCGTCTTTGACGACGATCATTCGAAGGGTGGAGGATGGAGCGCATGTGAACCTACATAGCCTATCGCCGTCTTCGACGACAGCTGTTTGAAGGGTGGAGGACGGAGCTCATGCGAACTTACACGGCCTACCGCCGTCTTTGACGACGCTCGTTCAAATGGTAGGGATGGAGTGCGTGCGGACATACGAAGTTTACCACTGTATTTAACGATGCTTGTTCGAAGGGTGGGGGACAGAGCGCGCATGAACCTACGCATCCTACCACCATCTTCAACAACGATCGTTTGAAGGGTGGAGGACAGAGCGTGTGTGAACATACAAAGCCTACTACCGTCTTCGACGATGCCCGTTTGAAGGGTGGGGGATAGAGCGCGCGCGAACCTACGAAGCCTATCTCGACGACGCTCGTTCGAAGGGTGGGGGATGGAGCACGCGCGAACTCACGAAGCCTACCATCGTCTTTGACAACGCCCGTTCGATGGGTGGGGAACATGGTTGTCACGGCGTCGCCAAGTCGTCCTGGCGCCGGGGAGGCGACGCCGCGGAGGATCGCCTCGCCTTGCCTGAACCCTAGCCGTCCGCCCTTCTCCTCTCCGGCCGTGCCGCCTCCCTCCACCCGCGCCGCCTCCCTCCCTCCCGCCGCCGTCTCTCTCCCGTGCTCCGGCGTGCTCCCGCCGCCGAGGGGCGGGGAGGCGACGGGGGGAGACGGCGGCAGGGGGAGGCGTCGGGGAGGGTAGGCGCCGGGGGGAGGAGGTGGCGCGCAGGGGAGGAAGCTTTGGGGAGGGGAGATCGGCGCCGGGAGTCGGAGTCGAGGGAGACGGGAGACACGACGCGAGAGAGAGGGAGTCACGAGACGCGACGCGAGAGAGAGGCGGAAGACTGAGACTGAGGCGAGAGAGTCGGCGTCGGCTGTATATACACGAGAGTGAGTCGGCATCAGCAGAGTATATACGCGAGACTCGAATCTGTCGCCGTGCCCGTCGCCTAGGCGTTGCCGGGCCCTCGCCTAGGCGTCCAGGCGCCTCTCGCTCGCCGTGGTCGCCGACTCCGCCGTGACAACCATGGTGGGGAATGGAGCGCGCTCGAACTTATGAAGCCTACCGCTGTCTTCGACAACGCCTATTCAAAGGGTGAGGGATGTAAAGGCCGCTAGCAATTCAAGCAAACAAAAAAAAAAGAAATGACATGGACTAATCACACTCATCAGAGCTCTCCATCATTTTATACTTGGTGGGATGAACATGTGGCTGAGACTGAAAGCTTGCCCCAAACTGCAAGTCTTTGTGCTGATCCTAGCGGCGGAGCGCACGCTAGAGTAAGCGATCCATGAAGGGGACCTGCCGAAAATAATGAAAGCAATGACATAAGCGGACAAGGTACACACAAAGTACACGAACAATATAAGTAAGCCTTTGCCAAACAGGCATAACAACGTAAGGGTGGAGGGGTCCCGCTCATCAAACAAAAGAAAAGCAAAAAAATACATATAGGGCAGCCTATAGACTACAGGCTACATAGCAGGGGAAAGGGGTTTGACAGCTTCACACCTGTCGGTCCCCTACCTGGTAGACGGATGACGCCGTGCCAGGTCTGGCTCGTTAGCACACGCCGCCCAGCCACGAACCCACGTCGGTGGGGCCACCAAGTGCCCGGCAGAGCGAGATCTTTGCCGCATCACCCAAATCGCTCGTGGAAGGATTGAACGGACTTCCAAAGGTAGATCCAGTTGGGGGTCGACCAAGTTGCCCACGTGACCACAACCACGAGTATGAAACATCCCCAGTAGCAATTGCGCAATCACCTGCGAATAGTGGTTGCCGTAGGCTCGCGTGGCGTTGAGAGAGTGCGAACATGTCACGTATGCGTCGAATGCTACTGCTGAGGTCCTCTGGGCCATGCGACCTTACAGGGACCGAAACGGACAGCTTGCTGAGTGTCCCCTCCAACGCCTCCATGGACTCCTAGGCCGACACAACCTCTTGGTCACGAAGATGGTGGCCCTCTACAACCTCCATGGCCTATTGAGCCTTCTACTCGAGGCCAACGATCTACTGCAAGAAGTTATGCCTCTCCTCTGTCGCCCAAGTGCTGGCCTCCAACGCTATAGCCTTCGCGTCGGTGATGGCCTTCACCCCCTTCATCTTGAGGAAGCGAATTCGATCCGCCCACTTGGCCGCAAGTGCCAAGGCCGCCTCCTCGGCTTTCTGAGCCGCCTTGAGCTGTTCATGCGCTCAAACATAGTAAGAAAAGGTAGACAGGAGTGGCCGATGAACGTACCTTCGGCTCACAAGCCTCAAGGGCACCAGGGAGGTCAGATCCACAGACTATAAGACTTGTCGGTCATACGAGGCATCCACGTAGTCCGCTGCGGCTCACATGGCACAAAGCGCATCCGGCCTAGGAATAAAATCGCCCAAGGAGAGCTGACGAGCATCGCCCCCCCGAGACATCCGTCGGGGCCGAGCAGGAAGCCTCCTCTGCCAGCACTGCAGGCACGCTGCTCTGAGCCACAGATGGGGGAGGGTGATTCTTTGCAGCCATTTGGGTCCTCGCGACCGTCGTCATCCTCATCGTCACTTCCTCACAGTCCGCGGGCGCGACCACCACCAGCGAAGGGGATGAGGTGCTCAGGCATCACAAGACAAAGGGCCTCGCACACATGGTTGATGCGAGGGCTGTGTGGTGGCGTTGGCCCAAAGGTTGTGCTCCTTCAGGATGTAAGGGCCCAGGAACATAGCCGCGGCCCTCTAGGCCTCCTCTAGCGATAATACTGAAAAAAGCGTGTCAAGCAAATTTGCGGGAAACAGAAATAGAAGGGTGGGCAACAACTTTGGGGCTTACCTGGGCCCGTAGGCCTCGCAAGTTGGGTCAATGGACCCCGGATTCTGTCCTCCCAGGTTGGCTAGGTCTTCAACGGTCAGCTTTGGGCCAGCGGAGCCACGCGGAGTATACAACAGCCCTCGGTGAGGTCTCGCATATTCATGCGCCGCACAAGTGCACAGAGCCTCTTCGCACGGACCTTGTCGTCCCGATCAAGCTTCGTGCGCGAAGACGGTACTAAGTCCATGCTCCAGCCCATCCAGCGGAGGCAGCTGCATGGCTTGATGGTGTGGTAGAACCATCTCCTCACCTTGTTGGACTCCCACTTTGTCCGTGTGGAGTTCGATGGGAAGTCCTTCAAGCACCCCAAATGAGCTAGGAAGTTGATGCTTGCTAGGTTGGAGAACTGGTTGTCAGCCACCCGCTTTGGTGGACAGCGGGCGTCATGCAAGGACATGAACAGCGCCATGCTTGGGACCATGGTCTCCGACCGTTCGGCCCACGAGTAGACTACTAGCCGAGCGATGCATTCGCAGTCAGCTGTGGAAGTTCTAGATCTAAGGCCTGGACCACGTCGCCCATGAAACGCACGGATGGAAGACGAAGACCGGCGTTGAAGTAGGCGGCAAAGACCCAGGTCTCATCGTCCCTCGGCTGGGGAACCACTTCCTCTACGTCCGGCCGGCCAATGACCTGCCGATCGGAGACTTTGCGATCCCGCACAAGCGCGTCTAGGAGCTCGTCTGTCGCTAGCGAATGTCAAGCATGCTCACGAACAAGTCGACTCGCTCCGACCCCCTCCAGTGCTTCCCGACGGCTAGCTTGGGTTCCTCGGGTCATGGTGGCAACGGCGGCAACGGACACGTGCGGGGTTGCCAGACGGCTAAGCACCAGCCGAAAACAAAGGGCACAACCTAAGGCTCGATGGTGAGCGAGAAGGGTGGAAATGGAGAGCAGCAGGTGGCAGTGGTAGGACAAAATGAAGAAACACAAACCGTTGTACGCCTTAATATCAGGGACATGTGCGCGTTTTGACGAGGCATGCACGCCCCTATAACTGCTGCGACCGCCCACGTTCCCATGGCCAGATCGTCGCCACGTGTACGAAGCCCGCGTTGTGCGCTTAGGGACAGCATACGAGGCAAGCGCGGTAGCCCAGATGCTAGGACACGTGCCAAGCGATGAAGAGACCTAAAGCGCGAGCAGTCCAGCCAAGTGGGCTGCCGGCATTAAAGACAGTATCGGTAAAAATCGGAGGCCAGGCAAAAAAGCCAACGCACCAGACGAAGAGGCACCATGTAGGATGAAGCACAGGAAGTGCACAACGCAGTACGAGATTCAACGAAGACCCACGGAGGCACCCCGAGGGAACACACAGACCATGACGAGTACAGTAGAGCGCGTTCACCATCTCAAGGATCGCAACGGTGGACTGAGGGGACTAAGGGGGCAAAAGTGTGAAGGACGTCCTCGGCTTAGCGGTTGCGGAGCCCTTGGCGGGAGTGGCCTCCACCTTGGCCCAATCAGCCACCAAGGCCAAGGCCAACTATACGTATAACTGGAAGACATGCCCACTTAGGCCATACCAAGGAAATGACATGTAAACAGCTCCTTCTATATTTATAAATATGACCCTAAGGAATCATGAAAAGGAGGAGGAAAAAGCATCTTTGGTATAAGAAAGAGGGCTTGAGTTGGCGGCTAGCCGGGAGCATACGTTTCTACATCGTTCCCTTGAGTTTTAGGCTTAGGGCATCCCTCTCGGATCGCCCGAAGCTCTGGTCTCTACTGTTTGGCGCACAACCACAATATAAACTATAGGGGAGGCCCCTACAGCATATATATTAAAATAAAAATAAAGGGGAAATTTTTACAGCACAAAAAGAGGAAGAATGTACATTCCCACAGGGGGAAATCAGTTAAGAGAATCTAGCCAGGAAAAAAAAGCGTTGGTTTGAGATTTTCCTTCACTCTATGCACATGAAGAGTGATCTGCTTGAAAAGAATCTTGCAGCTAGTAAAACTTGGATTTTTGTTCTCGAACACAGCTATTTCTTTGCTTCCAAATGTGCCTTGAAGCTATAATGAAAACCTCCATGAAAAAAGGATGTTGACAACCTTTCTTAGCCTCTGTTAGCATTTGGACTAAACCGACTGTCCAGTTCCAATTAATACCAAGGTAATGACAACATTGCTGGCTGAAAACACAGTCAAAAACAAATGCATGACCGTTTCCTCTGTTCTTTGTGTACACAAATGCCCACCTTGTATAGGTAAGCCACAGAAAGCTGGGCATAAGGGGTTTCAACCTCGTAGTGTTATATGATCTATTTAGGCAATACCCCGTAAAAGCTCCTTCAAAATCTACCTTATGGCCCTATGTCCCTCCAACAGTAGCTTATCTAAGCAAGTAAGCATGACACATTTAAGCTACAACTGCAGCTGGGCCATGCAGATGCAGGCCCTTAATCCCTGGTTCACCATTCAAATCAGCGTAATTCAGCATTAAAGAATTTTTTTTAGGTAAAGACTTAAGCATGAGGTTCACCTGTAGGATGAAAGTTACACTGCCGGGAGGTGGCTTACTGTCTTTTAATTTGACAAGACTTTATATTGTAGGTTGTGTGCAACAATATCTTAAGACTTGTATAAGCCCAATAAGCCAGTTTATAAGATAAATAAACCAGCTTATAAGATAAGCATAAGCTATTCCAATCAGACCGTTAGAATGGTGATGTAGCACTGGAAATAAAGATCTGCACTGATAATAAAATTTCCGGATAATTGTTGCCACTGTTTATCTTATCATTCATAAGTTAGCAGTGGCTCAATTTGAGAATTCTGTTCTTTACAAAATTATGCTGTTTCTTTCAATCAAGCTGTTATCAAACCGCTGCAAACCTTGAATGTGCAAGACTAAATATTGTGATAGTAGTGACTAAATGGAACTGTGGCATCCCTTGAAAGAAACTATCTGACTGGCTCTTCTTTGTCTGTGTATGCTTGAATTTTTTGTTTATTCAGAAACGTAGATGGGAGAAAAAGATGAAAGAGGAGGAGAGCGCAAAGAGCTGAGATCAAGCTGCTCGTTAAGGTTGTCGATCTTCCTAAATAGGGTTGAATAAATTTTGTGTAGGAGGTCCATAGGATGGCTGGATTGCGATATCTGTCTCTTTTCCCCTTTGCCGGCTTCCAGCTTTCCTGTCGCCTATCGCCACATTGGAATGCAGGTATTTGATTACATAGCTCCCAACACATTGGTCACTGAATCATGATTCTAGTCATGCCCAACCTCTTTGTTGAAACAGATCAGTTATGAATACACCTTTGTTAAATCTGTTCATCATGTATCGTCGTCGCTGGCACGACACGTTTCTGGCTAAGGGAAAGGAGATGGAGGATACCTGGGCGCGTGGCAGGTTAGTGCTGGAGCTCGCTTCTACCAGTAGCTTTTCAGCTTGCCCTGGCTTTCCAGGGACCGAAAGGCCAGTAGCCATCTCGGCTCGCAGGTAGGGGTGAAAACGGATCAGATACGATCGAATAGTCTCAAATATGAATATGAATCCATGTTTTTATAACAAATAGGAATATAAATTCGAATATTCTTAAATACGGATACGAATATTCTCGAATATGAATACAGATATTTTCGAATACAGATTTCCTCCGATACGAATATCGGATAAAACGGATTCCTAGCGGTTTTGCCGATTTTTCACCGGTTTTTGACCGCTTACTGGTTTTCAACCGCCTAAATTTAAATTTTGTATCACAAAATTCGTACGGATTTTTCATAGGTTCTAGAAATGGATTGAATACGAATCGAATAATCTCAAATACGGATACGAATATTCTCGAATACGAATATGAATATTTTTAAATACGAATTTTGCTTACCACATTCGTGTTTTCTCATATACGAATATCGGATAAAACCAAGTATCCGTTACCATCTCGCCAAGCTCACGCACGCACGCGTTTGTATTAATAATTTGTGTTACTGCTCCTTGTGCAGGACAACTAGGCTCTACGTGATTGTGCATCTGCAGGTTAATAGTATTCTCTGCATGCAGTGTTGGCTGCTGATGTATAGGATAGGATCAGATCGGGATCCGATGGACATCGTGTCCTCGGTAGGTCCAAACCTCCGTCCCCAGAGGCGACAAATTTCTTGCTCAGCTCGGGTGCAAATGTTCTTTCTACTGCCACCTAGGGATTTTACAAGAATTTCATTAAAAAATAGCTCAATTCAATTCCGATCTCGCACTCGTTTCGGCTTCAGTTTCTAGCTTCTGGCTTATTTTTCACTATTCATAAATTTTGTCTTTTTCTGAACTTTTGGTTTTTTTTGAGTTTTTTTGCCGGTTCTTTTTTCCCGTATTTGTTTGCGTTATCCGTAATGAGCTAGCATATTTTTCTATTTTTAAATTTTTTAAATTTAATTACGCTAAATAAGCCACTTTCAGTTACAATGAAATTTCAGCCGCTATAGTGTAATTTCAGCTATAAGCCACAATTTTTCAGTCCAACCGAGCGGGACCTTAAGCCATGCAAATCTCATCGGGACAAGCAAGAGTGGCTTGAGCTTAGATCAAAAGCAATTCTTCGAGCATTCGAGGCTTAGCGCTCGAGTGGCGAACCGGATTGAATAATAATTGTACGGGATAAGAATAAGATGATGGTCTAGAATTCTGGATTGATATAAAGAAAAGATGGTGAACAACTGCGTGCAGGCAGGCAGGATAAGGGGAGCTAGGTTGGAAGGAAGGAAGGAGGACGCCAATCCAAGATGCAAGGTGCTGTCCATGTCACCTTTCCCAGCTGCATGTCTTTCATGTCAGCAATGCTG
This sequence comes from Dendrocalamus latiflorus, assembly GCA_017311315.1. NCBI lineage: Eukaryota > Viridiplantae > Streptophyta > Magnoliopsida > Poales > Poaceae > Dendrocalamus > Dendrocalamus latiflorus. Next base: position 34,082,780 of record CM029661.1, on the reverse strand, counting down.
CCTTCCTCTCTAAGTGAAATTCTCCTCGCTAATTTCTTCAGAGTCATGCTTCAATTCCCATTGGCTTTTGGTTTTAGTTTATGAATAATAACAACTTTAGAGAAGTCGTACGGAGAGAGAGAGAGTCGTGTGCGATTTTGGCCGATATAAGTGAAGTCACTATAATGTCTACTACAATTGACTAGTAAACCCTGTCTTAAAAAAACACTTTATTTAAAAGTTAGATACCGTAGAAATACGACTTTTAGAAGTTAATACGAACATAGACATAATCTAGCATAGGTTGTATACCTATGTTCAAATAAAAAAAAGAGGAACAATTACCAAGACTATTAGTGTACTGTCAGCTATCTCAACTAGCTAATTGATTGCAGTTTCTTGTTGCTTCTCTTATTTATTTGAGGATCAACTAGATTGATGATAGTGCTGCACTGTTTCTAAGCTTACCGATGCAAAGTGTTAACTGTAAAAGTTAATGGTATCCTTTATAAGATAAAGGCCTTGCATAGGGGGAGCTGTAGCTTTTGCCGTAAGCTGTTTTTTTGGCTTTCTGGAATTTTTACGGAATTCCAGCGTTCCAACCAAACAAGCCCTTCGCACTGAACTCATGTAAAATGAGTTTGGGTCTCATTTTTTCCCTTCTATTTTTAAATTCAATCGGCAGCTTTGAACATTAATAATGTTTCTAAGGTGATTTGCTTCCAAGCACCAAGATGGTTTAATTTAAAATGGCTAGTGGGCTGTACTTTTTTTGTGTGTGATAATGCAGGGTGGATACCACTAATAGCAGGTTGAGTGGTAGACTACTTTGCTTTAGGTCCCCCAAATAACATTCATGGCCCCCCACACTACACACATTTCTCAACAAACAAAAAAAATATCTCTTTTGTTGGTAAGTAGTAGTAGATGTATATTGTTGATTGGATGTATTGCCACCAAAAAAAAAACATCGGAAAGGGCATTTATAGTCATCAACATTCAACAAGGTGAATGCAATGTGTGGAGCAAATATTTTGGTTTTTAAACGAACTTTGTTAATCCGGGCATCTTATATATGATGCGAGAATGCAGCTTGCCTTGATCCTTTTTTGTTTATCATTAGAGAACATGTTCTATTCTTTTTCTTTACAAAGAGAACGTAAGGATATGCTTAAGAATTACAACATGGAGATTAAGTAACATGGATGTATTGCTATCAGTATTAAAAGATGCTTGCGACTCCGTCCAGAAGGCGTCAAGAATCACATCGACAACATGCTGACGCCCTTAACAAGCTAGTTAGCAGATATTTTTGCAGTTTAATTACCACTCCTAATTAGGCAAGAGATTCAAACCTTTGGGTGCCTCTTGTCGCTGAACTTTTTGTCTGGTAGAGACAATATTATTACTTCATTATGTCGATCATGACTACGGTACGATTACCTTTAAAAAAAATTATCATCAACAGACGCATCATTGATATGTGTTGTTTGGTTTGTTGATCTAGGACTGTCATGCAATTCAAGTACATATATAGTAATTTGATGGATCGTTTGACCAAAAATTGATAGCGTGCACATCAAGGTTGTCAGGATTGCTGTCCTAGCTAGGACCATTTTTCGTTCGATCCTTCCGACTTTTATAAATACATATACATATTATAAAACAATTCAATTTTTGTGTTGAAACATATACGTCTACAACATAAAATTTGAATTAAATATTATAAGTTTGGTTTGCTTATTTACGCCATATTCAGTTCAATCGAAGTACTTATCTATACCCCTCTCTCTCTCTCTATATATATCTATTCTAGTTAGGTATTTCAGCCATCTATGCGGCGAATCTGACTTATAATGGCTTGTATTAAGATTAAATTAAATTTGGAATAAAAAATAAAGGAAAACTTGCAATTTGATCTACATGAGACTTAGAAAGTAGCACCCATAAATATCTAAAATTCAGAATAGTAATTAAATGATAATTATCAAATTACACAAAGAGTCAATGTTAAGTAAATCCATATGAACAAAAAAAGATTAAAATTAGCAATTTAATTTCCATACGAATTCAAAGTAAATTCCCTAAAAAACTAAAATTTAGACTAATAACTCAATGAAAAATAGAAATGACATATTCTTAAACAAGTTCTAGCCTAAAATAGAAAACAAATCCAACCAAGTACGATCGAAAAGCATGCAAATTCAAAATAAAAATTAAAGGATGATTAGAGATATGATTTTATGTAAATTCTAAATCTAAACTGCAAGGAAATTTTCACAACAATCAAAAAAGGGAAAGATCTGATGTCTATCTAGCGGACCCATGTCATATCGGCTTAGGTTAAAAATCAATGAAAATTCAGAATAAAAAAAATAAAATACAATATGATTTCCATACAAATTCCAAAGTAAAATCCACAAATAACTAAAACAAGAGATAAAGGGTAAATAAAAATTAGCAATTGGATTTGTATACAAATTTAAACCTAAAAATAAAACAAAAACACCACATCAATCACAATCCAAAAAATGTGCAAATTCATAATAAAATAAAAGGATAATAAGAGATTTGACATGTATGCAAATTCCCAATTAAAATGACAAAAATATTAATTTCCCAATAAGAACTAAATGAAAATTAGAAATTTGTTTTTTCTCAAATTTAGAATTCCACAAATATGCAAATTCATACTAAAAATTAAAATAAGATTACAAATGTGATTTGTATAAATATATGTCATGGAACATAATAATATATATATGTCAAGTACAACTTAAAATTTTGAATGACAAATAAAATAAAATTACCTAAAATTTAAATTAACAAATGAAGGCCTAATACTTTTCTTTATTGTAATGTGCATTGATACCGCATGCATCACCTAATTTTTGTGTTAGTTGGGAGAAAAAAAAAGGAAAACATCTAACCATAGATATGGTAATTAAAAATATGTGGAGGGATTAAATTATGTTTAGAAATTACTATGTCACCTCTTTGTATGCCACCAACTTTTTTTCTTAATTACTTTGGATATAATCCTGAGCGACCCCTGCGAGATTTCAATACTAGTAGTACGGGTCCGTATATAGGATCTATACGACAGCTTGGTATCACGATTTTTACAACCTTATACAAATACGATGCGACTATATATAAAAATCTACACACACAGGTGGATCTTAAAAAAGAAAAGGAAACCCGACAGGTAGCAACGTGCAGCAGAGATAGCTAATTAAGTCGTCGGATACGACCAACGATGGACAAGTGTACGATGTATACATCACATATATAAGTAGTGAATCGAAATTGGAGGGCCAGAAATAGTGATCGATCTTTCGATTGCATTTTGAAAGTGATCCATCTTTCGATTGCATTTTGAAAACGATCGATCTTTCGATTGCATTTTGAAAGCGATCGATCTTTGGAACGGACGAGAGGAAGAAAGGGGGATGGTGCGCGCGCCCAATAAGCACGCAGTGATCGATCGCCATCATGGATCACTCACCCAGCTCGTCCTTGCAATGATATCCATCCATGGATCCACCCCTGACATCACGCACTAAGGCACTAGCAGCGGCCAGCTGCTGCCACTCACCTTGATCCATCTGCCCAAGGCCTTGATCCTCTTCTCGTGTCCATCGTCCATTTGTCCTGCCCCTGCGATGCCTTAGCTTGCTCTATATATAACCCAGGTGCTCAGTGCAGAGGCTACAGTAGCTAGCACCTGAGAAATTAATTACCAGTTGGTGATATACTCAAGAGAAAGTGTCCGTCAGTTTCCCCTTGCTCTTCTTCAATTCGTCGGTTGGGCCGGCCTTTGGGAGGGTGTGCCTGTCTGTCTGATCGATGGTGGTCAAGGCGAAGATCACGGCGGCGGAGAAGAGAGGAGGAGGAAGAGGAAGAGCAGTAGTTGAGGAGGAGACCATGTGTAACAACAACAGAGGTAGTAGTGGTGGTGGTTTGATGAGGAAGGGGCCGTGGACGGAGCAGGAGGACGCCCAACTGGTATGGTTCGTGCGCTTGCTCGGGGAACGTCGTTGGGATTTCTTAGCAAAGGTATCAGGTTTGCGCGGTGGCGGGTGACCTAGATCGTCGAGCATAAGCAGCATGCATCACACACCTACCTTGCATATATACACATATCCATATCCCCCATTAATTTGATTCATTCCTCCTTCAATTCAGTTCCATATCGTGATCCGATTTCTTGTTCATCATATATATTCGTAGCTAGACATATCGTAGATGCATAGTTAGTTCATGGAGCAGTAGTTGTGGGGGATATGATCGATATATGTGCATATATATACTATGTATACGGTAGTGGTGTTGCATGCTGCGCTCGCACCAGGAGAGATGCATGAGGACGGGCAGTGAGGTGTTAACCAATCTTTCTTTCTTCTTCTCTGTGTGCGCGTCCGGCACATGTTTCGGTTGTGGCTTTGGTGGGTTTGCAGGTCTCAAGCGCACCGGCAAGAGCTGCCGCCTCCGGTGGGTCAACTACCTCCACCCGGGCCTCAAGCGCGGCCGCATCACCCCCGACGAGGAGCTACTCATCCTCCAGCTCTACGCCCAGTGGGGCGGCAGGTGGTCGCGGATCGCCAGGAAACTCCCCGGCCGCACCGACAACGAGATCAAGAACTACTGGAGGACGCACACGAGGAAGAAGGCGCAGGAGGAGAAGAAGAAGAGGGCAGCCGCCCCGGCCTCGTCGTCCTCCTCCTCCTCCTCCTCGTCGATGTCCACGCGTACGACGACGTCCTGCTCGGCCTCCCTGAACAACGGGACCACAGCGACGTCCTCAACATCGGCGGTGACGACCGAAGCGCCGCAAGAAAGCACCAGCGGAGACGAGGCCGAGGAGGTGACCACGGCGGCGAGCCAGCACCAGCACCAGCAACAGGCGCCGCAGCCGCAGGAGCAAGAGCACTACTACAGCATGGACCAGCTGTGGAACGAGATCGCGGCGGCCGAGGCTGCGGCGACGAGCTACGCGGAGGGTTGGGGATCGGCCGGTCACGTCGTCGCCGCGGAGCCGGCGGCGTCGATGCCGTCGCCGGTGTGGGAGTTCTGCGCGGATTATTCGCTGTGGAGGATCGATGACGACGAGTACTACAAGAGATGCTCGATGCTTCATGATGCATATCATCTATCGTACTAGCTTCGCTGTCCCTCGATGAAAAGGCTTCTACGCATGCCTTTCGTTTCCATCATATCATGCATACATATCCTTGCATTTGTCTAGCTACTGTAATTATTCGCACGTTGATTATGCACGCATGCATGGTACGTATTACCTAGCTAGTTTGCTCGTCAGATTAAGTCGGCTTGATCATCTTGTGCAAAGTATAGACCCATGTGTGCGTGACCAGATTCAGAATGGCTGTGAGATTAATTAGTGCCGTCTGCTGCATGGCTTGTGTACATGTAAGAGTAATGAGAGTACTATATATTGCTTTCTGAAGAATTGCATTTGTCCCCCATCTCTTAATATAGTATATAGCTTTGTGACTCACTTGCACCAGAAAATATATTAATCCAAGATGTTGCAACTCTGTACAGTAATAACCGCATGCATGTCCTCCTGAGATTTTATGGCAAATTAAAGCACAAAAGAAGTACTCCGAATAATACACTACCTTCAGATGCCATGTGGAATTTTGGTTCTCTCCTTGGAAATATATATATATATATATATATATATATATATATATATATATATATATATATATATATATATATATATATATATATATGAAGGAAAAACAATTTTAGGCCGGCGTATCTATGCAAATAGAGAATCTGCACCAGAAAATATATTAATCCAGGACCGAATTTTTTCTATTTTAGCCCTTTTTTTGAAAAATATTCACATTTAGACCCCTGGTAGTTTTAATTCCGTTTTTGGACCCGGAGCTCGGCGCCGTGACTCATGGCGCCGAGGTAAGACGTCTCGGCGCCGTGATCCACGGCGCCGAGGTGCCAGGCCCGCACCACCGTGGCGGCCAACGTGGCGCCGACGTGGCAGGACCTCGGCGCCGTAAGTCGTGGCGCCGACCTCGGCGCCATGGATCTTGGCGCCGAGCTCGGGGCACTTACCCGACCCGAGGGCATGCCTGTTCATTTCGCGTCCCCTCAGCCCCCCGCCTCCCCGGCCGCCACCGCCTCCCCGGCCCGGCCGCCTCCCCGCCGCCTCCCCGGCCCCCGCCGCCTCCCCTCCCCGCCCGCGTCCCCGGCCGCCCGCCTCCCCGGCCGCCCGCCTCCCCGGCCCGGCCGCCTCCCAGCCGCCTCCCGGCCGCCCGGCTCCCCGCCGCCGCCCCCTGGTGCCGCGCGCGTCCCCGGCCGCCTGCCTGCGTCCCCGGCCCCCGCCGCCTCCCCTCCCCGCCCGCGTCCCCGGCCGCCGGCGTCCCCGGCCCGGCCGCTCCCCGCCCGCGTCCCCGGCCGCCCCGGCTCCCCGCCGCCGCCCCCTGGTGCCGCGCGCGTCCCCGGTCGCCTGCGTCCCCGGCCGCCCGCCTCCCCGCCGCCGCCCCTGGCAGGTATGATATGTGTATGATATGTGTTTGATATGTGTTGATATATGAAGTAGATGCTTACTTCTTACGTAGGAGTAGTATTGTGTATGATATGTGTTGATGATGAGGAGGTTTACAATTATGGGAAATGTGATCTTTGCAGCCTTGATTTGGATTATGATGGGCTTGCATTAGGTTTTGCTTGATGCCCTTGCTTGTGTGTGCTATGTGTTCATGGTTAGATAGTGTGATTGGTCGTTGAAATGGGACAGAGGAAACGATGCTATGGCCTGTAGGACGAGGGTGGGAGACTGTGAGTATGGTAATAATATCCTAAGGCGATACCGCAATAGAAAACCTGGCATGTTTGGAATGCAGGAATTTTGAAGGAAACAATATAATTCCTACTTGCTCTGGATGCAATGTCAGATACTATACCATCATACTAATTGAATTTTTATCATGTTGAAGTTAGCTTGTTGGTAATTTTCTTTTTACAATGTTGACATTAACTTGTTGGCTTGAAGTTAGGTAGCATTTAGTTAGTGACTAGATACTTATTAGTTACTATCTAGTATCCAATTTCGATTAAAGGTATTAAGTTTGGTTTTCTGTATGAACTAGATGGACAACCTAGTGACCCTATATCATGGAGGCAGTGTGACAAGTGATGATTATGGAAATGTTCAATTTGTTGAAATGCAAAGGGTGCCTCTGATATTCGGTGATCGGCTGTCGTTTAGTGAGTTGGTTGCTAGGGCTCGGGAGAAGCTACATTGTCATGCAAACGAGGAGAGCATCACGGTTGAGGGGTTACTTCACTTCGGTTCGAAAGACCTAGTTCTCAGGCGGTTGATCTTAATTGGTTCAGAGGATGAGTGGGACCAATATGTCAAATTGGTTATGAGGAATGAGTTAAAATGTTTGGACGTTGTTGTGCGGAAGGTGTCCATTGATCCCACCCCTCACGGTTATTCACCAGAACTAGGTGATCAGGCACCCTTTGACCCTCCGTTACCGGATCTTGCGGTGGATGTGGAAGAAGTGCCTGAGGTGCCCGATGCTCTATCTTCCCCGAACGAGGTTCAGATTTCTCAACCAGTTTGAGTTGAATGTCGGACTGATGATGTCGTGGCGGCCCCTCAGGAGATGGGATTGACCCAGAATCAGCCCAGTAAGTGTCGAGCAACACTTTAGCCTTTTCCCGTCATTCCTTTGTTTTGTCTCAATCCCATCGTTGTCGTGCTTATGATGCAGGAAACATTCTTGGTAATGTGGTTGTTCCTCCCGTTGCTCCATCTGGCAACGTTGAAGAAGTCTGCAGGGACTCCAACAGTGAGATGATTCAAATTGTGGATGATCTGGAGTCTTACGAGATCGCAAGGGCCGTTGATTCTGATGATGACCGCCCTTTTGGAGAGCTGACCGAAAGTGATATTGAGCTGATCAGGCGTTATTGCCCTGGCCGGGATCCATCAGTTCATGAATTCAGCGATCTTAGGCATTCTCATGGGGCTTATGCAGAAGGAAGGGATGACGAGTTGCTAGATGCTCCTGAGGCCGGGTCAAGCATGACAATTGAGAAGGGCATGGTGTTTGAGGACTTGTCTGCATTGAAAAGGTGGCTGCAGGAGTATTCAGTGATCCGTAAAAGGCCATTCAAGGTGAGACATTCTTATGTGGAGCGGAGGTACACAGTTGTGTGCGAGAAGGAGACATGTGAATGGAGGGTTTGTGCTAGCAAACAGAAGGTCACGGGAAAGTTCAAGATCACAAAAATCGTTGGCCCACACACTTGTGCCGAAGCAGAGCTCAAACAGAAGCATCGGCAGTTGACCTCTACCATTATTGCCAAGTCACTGTGTCACATAGTAAAGGGAGAACCCAATATGAAGGTGAAGACACTTGCTGGGATTGTTAAGGAGAAATTTGGATACGAGATAAGGTATGGAAAAGCATGGAGGGCAAAGCAACGCATCTGGAAGATGATATATGGGGACTGGGAAGATGGGTACTTGCAGTTGCCAGCACTCTTCAATGCAATCAAAGCGGTTAATCCAGGCATGCATTATGAGTACGCCCCGAAACCAAACGAATGGACTCAAGATGGGATGCAGATATTCTTCCGTGCTTTCTGGTGCTTTGCTCAGTCCATCGAGGCCTTTCGGCATTGTCGTCCCGTCTTCGCTATTGACGGTACGTTTCTTCTTGGCAAGTACCAGGGCACACTTCTGATAGCCATTTCCTGTGACGCAGACAACGCGTTGGTTCCTTTGGCGTTTGCTTTGGTTGAGAGGGAGAACAAAGACAGCTGGGGATGGTTCTTGCGGCTCGTTCGGAGGCACGTGGTCGGCCCTGGTAGGGAGGTTGGTGTCATTTCTGATAGGCACCAGGGCATACTTTCTGCCGTACAGGAGCAGATACCGGGGTATGCAGCTTTGCACCACCGTTGGTGCACTAGGCATCTTGCCGAGAATCTACTCCGTAAGGATGGTGCGAAGGATAACTTTCCTCTGTTCGAGGAGGTCGCTCGAATGCTTGAGGTGAAGATCTTCCAGGAGAAGTTGGAGCAGCTTAATACTGCAACAAACGCAGAAGGTAGACAATGGTTGACGGGATTGATGAGAGATGTCGACAAATGGACAAGGGCTCATGACGACGGTGGCTGGAGGTACGAGTTTCAGACAAGCAACATGGCCGAATCCTTCAATAGTTTGCTTAGGGGTATACGTGGTATGCCCGTCAATGCTATCGTATCCTTCACCTTTTACAAGCTTGTTGCCTGGTTCAACGAAAGACACGCACATGCAATGGCGCTACAAAGTAAACAAGTGAGATGGGCGCCAAAACCGAAGCGCCACCTTGAAAAGGCAAAGGCTAGGGCTGAGGCACATGAGGTACATTGTTTTGACAACGCCACGGGCACTTATGAGGTTGTAGAAAGGGGTGGTACAACGACCGATGGAGAGCTCCGGCCGACGAGGAGGCATAAAGTTGTCCTTATTGATTTCTCATGCACATGTGGTAAACCGAGGCAGTACCACTTTCCATGTTCTCATTATGTGGCAGCAGCGAGGCATCGCAACTTTGACTACGAGAGCAAGATACCTCGGGAGTTCAGTGTTGATAACCTTGTGCTTACGTGGTCTCCCCGTTTCGAGCCTTACCGGGATGAGGGAGAGTGGCCACCGTACACCGGGCCCAAATACATTGCGGATCCGGGTAGCCGTTGGAACAAACGTGGAACCAGGAAAAGGACGAGACACAAGATGGTTATGGATCAGCTTCCAGGAAGAACGAGGCGAGGGAGATCAACCCCCTTTCTTACTAACCCCGAGCAGAACCAATGTAGCAGATGTGGTAGACTTGGCCACAATTCACGCACATGCCATTGGCCACTTAGTCAGGTGCGAGTGCTTGTTATTCGTTATGTTTCATAGTTCGTGTAGTTGTTTTTTCATATGTAATTTGCTATGTTTCTTGTTTAATTTCTTATTCTTTCCATATTGTATGCATGTTCAATATTTTGTTTACTTGTATGTTGGACTGACAAATTCAAATTTTTTTTTAGGATGGCGCAATTCCACCTGCTAGACCCGTACTACGAGGAGAGCCACAGAGGACGGCTCACCGCGGAGGGGAGGGTATTGCCTTCATCACTTCCTGTACAATTTGAGTTTATATTGATGCATTAACTAAAAAAATTGGTGTATTCTATACAGGAGCTGCCCATCCTTCGTCCTCGAACCCATGACGGGTTCCTGGACATGCAGTACGACGAGCGGTACACTCCCTTCCTGGAGAGGGCTGGCCTAGACGCCATCTCTTACCAGGTTCGCCGTGGGTTGCCCACCTTCAACCCCCCGGCCATCACTGCACTGGTTGACAGGTTAAGTGATGAACCATTGCAACTTGCATGTTCATTGTTTATCGGCTATTTGCGCCTCAAATTCTCTGACATGTAGTCCTCTTTTTTGTATCATGTAGGTGGAGACCGGAGACTCACAGCTTCCACCTCCCTTTCGGGGAGATGACTATTACGCTCCAGGACACTCAGAAGATACTTGGTGTCGCCATTCACGGCCGTCCGGTTATCGGGCCGTGCGTGCCTGCAGGTTGGAGAGCCCGAGTAGAGGCCTTCCTCGGGAGAGAGCTTCCTCCTGAGGCAGGCCATCGCAGTTCTGGTGTTCCTATCAGCTGGCTCCGGCAGACTTTTGCAGCGTGTCCTGAGGGTGCGGACGAGCAGACAGTTGCCTACCACTGCAGGTAGGGGTGGATATCGAGCCAACTCGTCGTCTTATCGAGCTTTTTGTAAAATTGACATAGTTTGATCTAACATCATTTTACATATAATAGCAGAGCATGGATCCTGCACTTGTTTGGCTGCGTTCTCTTCCCCGACGGAACGGGAGACAGCGCTTCGTGGATGTACATCCACTGCCTCACGGACTGGGACACGGCGGGGCAGTACAGCTGGGCTTCCGGGGTGTTGGCGTTCCTTTACCGCCACCTCTGCGAGGCGTGTCGTCGGAGTTCGGCGAACTCGACATTAGGTGGTTGCCTGTACCTCCTCCAGCTGTGGATGTGGTGTCGTCTACCGGTTGGTCGTCCTACGGTTTTGCCTGGTCGTCCATGGTTCCCAGAGGTTCCAGTTCGTCGACGTCCGACAGTTGCATATCTTTGGGACCAGGTCTCAGTTCCGTACGCCAGGAAGAAGCGGGCGTACGTAGAGTACATAAACGAGCTAGATGCGCTCACGGCCTCCAGTGTAAGTTAATTACATGTGGTATCGTGATTTTATTTGTTAGTCCTGTACCTTACAAGTAAATTGTTGCTATGCAGGTTAAGTGGGAGCCGTATGCCGAGGAAGAGGTGGTGGACATTCAGTTCAGCGCACTGTGCAGCATAGACGAGGCCCTCTACAGGATGAGGTGCCCCCTTATCTGTTTCTATGCTGTTGAGTATCACCTGCCACATCGAGTTGCACGCCAGTTTGGTATGAGGCAGTTGTGGCCAGTAGCGCCGATCTCCACGTCTGTGGCCTTGCACAAGTAAGTGCCATGCAATTTCAATTCTAACCTTGGATTCCAATTTCACGGTGTTTCTACTAATGTTAACTTTTGGTTTACGTCATGCAGATTTGATCGTCAGCGACAGAAGAAGGTCACAGACTTCGAGCAGCATCACCACGTGTACGTTGAGGAGTGGGGACACTCCCAGGACCACGTGGACGACAACAACGAGCCGCACAGCAACGAGCAGTTCCGGCGGTACCAAGTTTGGTACCAGCGTGCGACGCGGTCCAAGCTTAAGGGCCAATGGACTCAAGATGACTACGCCGACATTGCGTCCTCCGACGACGATGACACGCCCTACGACCAGTCGACTCGCCTTGGGACGCAGGTGGAGATAGCACCAGTCCTGGACCGTGTGGTAATGTTCAATCTCATTGCTTATTTTTCAATAGACCTAAATACCCCTGACATGTAGCAAATTATCCATTCTTTTGTTTGTTTGCAGGGCAAAACCCTGAGGCAGTCCGTACAGGACATAGAGCGTATGTCCAGGACAGTCGGCGACGACGTCAGGATGCGTACCTTCCTGGAGGTAAGCTTCGACAAAGCCACTCACAAAATTAGTACATAATATCTTCGTGTCTTGTTGGTTAACAAAATGTTGGAATGCAGAGGCTCGCATGTCGGCTACGTCGTGCGGCTGCTCGTTGTGGTTGCAGCACAGGCGCGGCGAGGGACGTAGACGTGCCTTCGACACGACTTGCAGACCCGACGCGGCGAGGGTCGTACACGGGACAGAGCTCGTCCCCCACGAGGAGCGACACTTTCCCGTCCCAGGGCCGTGAGGACGAGGACGACGACGAGGTGGAGCAGACTTACGATGAGATAGGCCCGTCTCAGCTCGTAGACGCTCCTTCGACTCAGCCTACACAGCCCGTACGACGCAGACGCCGCCGCGAGCCTAGCCGTTACACTCCAGGCACCGACGCCCTTGGTAAGGGTAAGGGTAAGGCTAGGAGGCAGTGATACGGCCGTGTATGCTTGTGGTTGGGCTTAAAAGTCGTTGTATATATTTTGTAATGAGCTAGGAGGCACTTGGTAAGAGGTTGGACTGAGATATGTTTGTAATGAGCTAGTTGTTGTATACATGTGTTTATGTTATATTCATTGTGCTTTTGTAATTTTTGTGAGGTTTTTCAAGTGCTTGATGGTTTGATGTTCACAGATGGTTTGCAGTATAAAAGGGTTGCTCTAAGTTTTTTTATTACGACGGCATACAACCAACCAACCAACACACCAACGAACAAAACAACATAGCATAAAACATTAACAACATAGCTTGACGACAACATAGCATAAAACATTACCTAAATAGCTTGACGACACGATAGCATAAAATATTACCAACACACACGAGCAGAACCTCCAGCACTACAACTTGAGGATAACAATAATCACAAGTAGTACACCTAATAATTTAATTCAACACAACAGTCGTACTGCCACATCATCAACACATCAACATGGAGAATTGCTGAATGCCATAACCGTCGTTACCTAAATGCCAAACGAGCCTCGTGGCACCCACATGGAGAATTGCTGAGGGGGCCGCCTCGGACGTGGCTGGCCGTCGTGGTAGTGGCATGCACATATGCAGCTCGGGTTCGCGCAGCAACATGTGGGATCATAAGAGCTTCCTATATTCACGACCTCCTCGTTGCCCCTCTCGCGTTGCAGCTGTTCGCGGAGGTCGTTGTTCTCCTCAGTGAGATTCTCCATTCGGTACTCCAAGTCCCAAATTCAAGCCCATAATGTATCCACATAACGATCAACATACCGTTCATGAGGAGGGTCGATCCAGCGGGAGAAGTCGCATTTGGCCATCTGCACAAAAAAAGTACGGTAAACTTCGAGGGTCCAAAAGCAATAAAAAATGAAACATTACTAATTTGTACCTCGGAGCGCGAGCATCGGAAGAAACGTCGCCCGCCATCGTTCGGGGAATCCAAGATCTGGACAACCGCGTACTCATTGTGTCTGCATTTCGGCCACGGTGGTTGAGCACGCCGGCTTGGTATCAATCGGTACTACGGACCGAACATATCCCTCGTTTCTAAGGGAATGTCATCCTTCGGTGACCCAAATCCCACTGGCCCCTCGGCTTCAGACATGGTATGTTTCACCACGAAAGAGAGGGTACTACTTTGTTCGATTCACAATGTCATAGGACCCCAACCGTGCTACTTATAGCAAAACGGGGCAGTTTAATGCAGTGACCACCAAAAAAGAGGCTTTTGCTCAGGAACATGACAACACGCCCCAGCTTTGCTCAGGGACATGACACAAGAGGTCAGCTTTTGCTCAGTGAGATGACAACAGAGGGCAGTTTTGCTCAGTGACATAACAAAAGAGTTCAGATTTTGCTCAGTGACATGACAAAACGGGGCAGCATATGTCAGCTTTGCGCAGTGACGGAATAGGCCTTTAGCCTGTACACATATAGGGGCGTAGGTCTTTAGCCTTTACAGGAGTAGGCCTGTAGGCCTGTACACATATAGGGGCGCAGGTCTTTAGCCTTTACAGGAGTAGGCCTGTAGGCCTGTACACATATAGGGGTGTAGGTCTTTGAAAAGGCTACGAACTATGAATTTATTACGAGACTATAGTCTCTGAAAAGCCTACATAGGACCATTTATTGCTACACTTGAATCCAGGAAGAGCGAAAAGATCCTCTCCATGGACTATGCCCACTGCACCGATAACCTGCCTATATGAAGGCCTCATATGTCTTCCATACCACATCTCCTCCTCAAGACATCACAATACTACCACACAACAATGTCTTCCTGGAAGTCCGACCCATTTGGAGTGCCGGAGTGGCATGAGCGCCCGAAGTGCCATTGCGGCTTTAGGACGATGTTGGGAGTCTGGACTGATCGAGTACAACGAGCCAAATACGGCCGTAGGTTCTTCAAGTGTCCTGACCTGGATGACGACTTCGTGGTAACGACCATAACTAAACCATTTCTTTTCCGTTATCGTTTTTCAACTTGATCCATGACATCTACCATGCCACACATAGGCTTGCGGGTTCATGGAATGGGTGGATCGAGTGCCGCCGGCATGGCCAAATAACCGGGCAGTGGAGGTGGAAAACAAAGGACAATACTGTGTCAAGATGACTCAGGCTCGCGAGGTGGAACGACAGATGCGGCTTGAGCAAGAGCGCCGCGTGAGGGTGGACCAAATCCGTCTGCAGGGCAAGGAGGATGAGCTGCAAAGGAGGAAGGAGAAGTTAAGTCTGCGTGAAGCAGCCATCAAGCGTCAGGAGGAAGAGCTTCAAGCTCGTGAGGCGGCTCTCAAGACCAAGAGTGACAGGAAGAAGGATGCAGCGGAGCCATCTTCAGGGCGCGACAGAAAGGGGAAACAACCACGCTACACCCAGTAGACAAGATGTAATAGACTCGGTCCACACGAGAGGTCGTACGAGCAGTTGGGTAGATTAGTCGGATATCATGCTAGCATGTAATAAAATTGTACGCGCCATGTTCGTCCCAACTTCATAAGCTTATTATCTGGGCTTTTCGCATGCAATGATTCCCACGTGTCTTATTATCACTTCCCCTCCTTTCGTCCAATTGTTCCTATCACAGTTGTCATACAAAATAATTCAAAAAAATCCTTCCAATACAACAACATAACATGATCAAAAAATGTTATTGCCAGTTCAACATATTTTTCATGGTCAGCATTGTACAAAAATCACAAATACACTAATCGTTACTTCACACATAACTCGTTCATCAATCCACAAACAGAGGGGATGGGATTGACCCAGAATCATCCCAGTAATTATTTCCCCAAGTGTGTAGTAACAACTGAACAAAAGGAAGAGGAGAGTTGCTTGTATGCCACATGTCGCCTCCCCTCTGTCTTGCCCGCAGCATCTCACGGCCCGCAGAACTTCACACAAAACTCAACATACGTCGTATTTTTTGCTCTCTATAAATAAATAACTAACTATATTACATAATATTACTATCATTAAATAATCCAAATGAAAAATACAACTAATAATTCATTTTGCGAAAAAAAAGGCTGATCGGTGCAAACCCTAAACAGCGGCGGGGACAGAGGGAGGAGGATGCGAATGAACGAAGCCCGCGTGCTCGGTGCTGTTTCAGAAGCCACATGCTCGGCGCCACGAGTCACGGCGCCGAGGTCGGCGCCACGAGTCACGGCGCCGAGCTGCCTGCCACGTCGGCGCCACGACGGCCGCTACGCTGGCGCGGGGCTCGCACCTCGGCGCCATGGTCCACGGCGCCGAGACGTGTTATCTCGGCGCCGTGACCCACGGCGCCGAGCTCTGGGTCCAAAAACGGAATTAAAACTACCAGGGGTCTAAATGTGAATATTTTTCAAAAAAAGGGCTAAAATACAAAAAATTCGGAATCCAGGATACCAGAAGCACGCAGCTGATCGGTAGTGCATGGCGGAATCTAGTAATAGAACCCCCCAGGCCAGCCACCAAGCAAGCTAGCTAGCTAGACAGACAGGCACGCAATGCCAGTGAAGTAAGTCAAAATTAAGATGCTCCTCAGATCAAGAGGGGCAGCTAGCGAATTTTTTTAATTATTTAATCCTTTTATTAATATTTTAAAGTTAATTCCTCCATGACTTTATTTTCAATTCTGACCCCTTTAATCACGCTCTACCTCCCGTGGCGTCGCCAAAACGTTCTGTCACGCCACCCATAGAGGTGGGCAAAGCTACCCTGCAACCCCTCGGCCGCGCGCCATGCCAGCGTGGAGGTTTGCGTGGCATCAGTCATGCCGTAACTCCTGGCATGACAAAACCTTATCACACCGTCATACTTGGAGTGATAGGTTGAGATTGTCACGCCACTAGACTTGCGTGGCAGGGGCAACTTGTGTGCTACTGCCGCTGCAATTGCCATTTTTCCTCACATTCTCTTTGTCCTGATGCGTTCTCTGCCATCTCCCAAATCAATGAGATTGAGACTTGATTGTTTATTTACTCTATTTGCTTAGAATGCTAGCAGCAAGCCTCCTGACACAGCGTAAATCATTGTGTTAACATGTACAGAAAAAATAGAGATGGGAGACACAGTTTTTTTTACATAAAAAACCCTTACGAAAAAACCACAAACACACAAAAGACGAATCACTATAACAAAGAGATATTTCCAATGTAGCTTTTGCACTTCCTACGAACTACTGGGGCACATATATCTAGCGAGGGAAACGAATCCCATATAGAGAGAAAACCAAATCAGAGTCGATTGTTATAGGTTGATATCATAGCTGTACAATCTACGTATGACTTCACTCATACCACATCTGATATAAGACGATATAGTATTCTGCAGGAATACTGTATGAATTAACTAGTCGAATCCCATCCGATACACTAGTTTTGTTTATCTCGATCGAGTGTGATCAGTACGTGGGTGATCTACACGAGCTGCTGGGCACCGAAAGTGCTACGATTAGCCGGCAAATTCCTCCGTACATCGGCCAGGTCGACGCGTTCCATTTGTCGGCATAGCACATCTCCACGGGCCGTGCAAGTTGGAACAAAGCTAGGGCAAAAAAAAAAAAAAGAAGGGCCAAGTGGCTTTGTGATAAGGGAATGAGCTGAATAAAAATCATGGCGGAAAGGTGGTGATGACCTTTCTTTCTTCTTCTGCGATCTCTTTGCTCCTAATTCTTCATTAGCCTAGCGTTATCTCTGTGATTTGTTTACACCCCGTAGTGGCTCACCACAGCCTGATCTGGGTGTTAGTGTCCTCCTCTAGTGTGCTGCTAACCCCACACAAAGATGAGCTCACCCCCATTAAGCTTGTTCCCCACTGTCCCATGTTATATATTCTTGCTCTCAAATCCTCCATTCTTTCTTTTTCCTTCTTTTTGATAGGAACGTCCAATTGATAATTTTTCTGATGGCGCCTGCATTGGTAGAGGGGGCAAGCTAGGTAGAAGAATCAAGTTACCAGTTCATCAAAAGCTTCCTAGCTAGTGTGATTTTTTTTCTGTGGGAAGTTGACACATAAAGTTGAAAACATATAGTCTATATGCTCGCATATTCTTCGGTCATTATTTGTCAAATGCACACGAATTCTGTTGTTGCTGAATGAATAAATTCTTTCTATCCCATTGATCGACTTTTCATCCTCCATAGCTTGCCACTTGTTGTTGCAGGAAGATGACACAAAGATTCACTAGTAAGGGCATGGCATGCATATATATGCATGCAGCTGGATATTTGTGGATCTCATCAGGTGTTGCAGCTGGAACATTGATCTAAGTCCTATTTGGAACGCACGATTCATGTAGGAATTTCGTAAGAAATACCACGTCTAGTGGTGAGAGCGGATGTTTACTTTCCTGTGATTTTTTTTAAAGAAAACTCCCCCTTTGCAAACGTGATGCTAGATGCAGATTCTCTGCAGTGGATGGATGTACATAGCAGAGATCGACGATGAAGGATCATTGGTGCTCCTAACAGCTCTAGCTAGGAGAGTCATTGAGTAGTCAAACCAATCATCTCATGCACCCAGGGTCTGTGGATCCGATGATTAGATTAGATGAGCCTGCATTATTAAAGCTGGATCTAACTATATATGTCGCCTTTTCATTTTGCCCTGAAATGACAAAATTAAAGCGATTCCAAGCTCCAGAGATGAGGATGCATGCATGGTGGTCAGGTCGGGTCTATTGAGAACCATTGCTGACGAGTCCAGTTCGATGGATTCTTAATCATAGAGTAATGCAAATAGTTGATTGAAACACAGAGATAGGAGGGAGAACTCCTATTATTTCTTTATTGCTTTCTCTTTCACACATGTGTATAAAATAGCTAATATGACTCTCTATATAAAACCTAGTGGTGAGGTACCCACTATGTGCCAAAGCTTTAAGCTCAGGCCCAGGTTTCCCAACACTTCCCCTTGAGCATTCATCCGACACGTTCATGCCTCATCAAAACTTGGTTTTATGCTTCTCAAAACCCTAAAACTTATTGTAACCTTATCTGAGTGGATGTTATGATGGTTGGTGCGAATGTAGCACGAGAAATTGTGGTATAAGGTATGCGCCGCCCAGATAACTTTAAGGATTGAATCATGTGATGACCTCCTAATATTCTATAAAATAGTACAACAATAAAATTATAATGGGTACTACCTGACTAACTAATTTACATCCACTAGTACGGGTTGCATCATTGGAGTGACCCACGAGTCGTGTCACTGGTTTTAAGCCATTATGGACACTGGGTCATGTCGCTGATATAAGCCGTCATGTGGCGCAAGAGGGAGTCTGGGTGTGGTGGGCATAATCACACTTAGATGACACCTTAGCAGGTGTAACTACGCTGGATAATACATTATAAAGTTCTTGTGGTGATCTTCTTGATTCACATGTCCAAGGAGGCTAGCTAGGGCTTCTTTTAGGACATGCTAGGGCTCCGGCCGTGGTCAGGCGAGGAGGCTAGCGGCGGGGGATAAAGGGAAGGAGGTCAGGGTGGAGGAACAAGGGGATGTGGCCAGGGCGAGAGCAGCTCTGGTGACAATGAGATCAAAAGGGAGGAGATGGGAGGTAGGCGATGATGAGGGTGAGATGAAGAGGGAGGATGGTGAGAGCGAGAGCGAGAGGATGAGGCAGCGGCCTCTGCGATGTGAGAGGATTGGGAGAACGGGCCTAGAGCGCGCGCATGGGCGGTTGGATTTGCCCCTTGGCTCGATCAGACGGCCAGAACCGTGCATGGCCCCAGCGGAATTTCAAGAGCCATGACGGCCTTTTTTGCAAAAGAGGAGGGCGCAACAGCTGAGGGCTGCTGGTTTGGCCTGGGCTCTACGCAAATTCAAAAACTGCGAAGGCCTTTTAGCAAAACTATCTCGCTGGCACGGCCGGTTAAGCGCAGATTCCTTCTGCTCTAAGGATGCTAATTTACAGTTCAGTCCAAGAGCTAGCTAGAATTACTTCATAGGAAATTAAAGTTTACTACAAAATATTGTACATGTTTTGCTAGCTGTGGTCAGAGAATTACTGGTGAGTGCATCTTTTGTTCCCAGCACTCCTCGTCACCACAAAATTAAGGCCCCACTCGGTTGGCCTGAAAAACTGTGGCTTATGGCTGAAATTGCACTGTAACTGAAAGTGGCTTATTCAGTGTAATTAATTTAAAAAAATTAAAAACAGAAAAAATATGCTAGCTCATCACGGACAACGCAAACTAATACGGGGAAAAAGAACCGGCAAAAAAGCTAAAAAAAGCCAAAAGTTCAGAAAAAGATAAAATTTATGAATAGTAAAAAATAAACCAGAAGCTGAAGATGGAACGAGCGGGGCCTAAAGGCCACAACTGAAATGCATAGGCAGCACTCAATAAACCATGGACTAGTACACCAGAGTGGGGTTTATTCGACCACCTTCTCCCACTTTTTCCTTGTCCCCTTTCTGAAGGGTACTAGAGAAAGTTACTCATCATAGAATGAGGCAAACAAAGTATTGGTCGTTACTTGTTTATTTTCTGATATTTTGTGGGAGGAGGACGGAACTCCATTTATCCACGAACAATGTTCTTTTCTTTTAAGTACAAGAAGGATGTATACCACACGCACAATTAGATACTCCTCATTGTTTCGTGATAGTAGTGTGGCTACTTAAGAAAATCTTTGGGCTCAATTAGATGTTCTTCTTCTTTGCCATCCATCTCTGTCTCTGCTCTGTAGATTGCAGAAGATCTTCACAAAAGTATTCCTCCAAAAATGAATGAAAATGGAGAAGTCTAAGCTGCTGGGTTATAGGGCCCAAATGTAGCACAAGAAACTAGTACTAGATAAACAAGAGCCATTTTCCCCAGCCGCAGGTGGGTCGATCTGGGCCTCCAATCTGCAAACTGTTCATACAAATGACAATAGCTATTTTTTTTAAAAAAGAATTAGCCTATATATATATATATATATATATATATATATATATATATATATATATATATATATATATCTGTTTTTACAAATCTAACTCTTTTCTTGGACCTACCAAGCTTGACGGTATCTACCGAGCCCTAGCTCGATAGATCACTTGGCCAATTAGTGTACGCTTTAATTAGCGCTAATTATATTTAATTAGTACTAATCGGATTAATTAATAATAATCATATTTAAATAGCTCTAATCACATCATTAAATGCTGTAGCCGGTGTGTTGTCGTATAAGAGGTGCTCGACAACACCTGTGTTATGGATAGTTTAGCCGAACTCAAGTACTATTGTCGAAACAAGTCCAGATTCAAATATAAGAAGCTTCAAGATAGAAAGAGTAGTTTACATATCAGTTTCAATTAAGGAATAGTTTTTTATTCCAATTGTATTGATTTAGACCCGGCTCTCTTATAAAAAAAAGGTTCAAGGATTGTAACAGATAGACAAGCAATAATACAAGTATTTCTTCCCCAAATCCTTCTTCTCCTTGCCTTGGCGTCTCACCCCTATCACATGCATTCTTCCTCCCGATCAGCCTCCGTATCTAACAACTTAGTATCAGAGCAACCGATCCTGCTCGCCATGCCACCCAAACACAATCCTCCATCAAATGGCCGACTTGACGCGTTGGAACAAACACAGTCTGAGCTTCTCCGGGCTATCTCTGACATCCAATTGACCATCGACAAGCGGTTTCAGGAGCAGCAGTTAGCCTTCGATCAATGCTTTGACAAGCTGGTTATGGAGATGCGACAGATGTCCGATACGTTGTGTAGGACGCCATCCACGGTGACCATGGCTCTGCCAATCAGGGTTACAACCACGGCTCGGCCAATCAAGATTACAACCATGGTGCACAATAGAGTAGGATTACTGCCATTACCAACACCTTTCAGAGACGATCCCCTGGCACCGGCTAAGTCGCGGTGCCTGCCGCCCAATGGCCACGCTGTGCCCAGGGCCCCAGGGCTCTAGCCGGTTTTGCACGATATCATTGGCCTGAAGATGAGTTTGATGACAACCATGGTTGCCGGCTGCACCATGACACAGGCTGTCTCCATCCAGATCGACCATGACTACCGCGCCTGGAATTGCCAATTTACAACGGCTCAGTGGATGAAGATAAAGTTGACCAAGTGTTGACCAAGTGTGATCAATACTTCCGTGCCTATCAAACACCAGATGAAGATAAAGTTGCATGACCACTTTTCATCTCTCCAATGATGCACACTCATGGTTTTACCAGCTTGAACGCAATGAAGGCCATATCCCATGGGAAGTATTTAAGCACTATTGCCCGCTTTGTTTTGGTCCTATTATTCGCACAAATACTCTAGGTGCCATCAAGAACTTGCAACAGACAGGCACATTGGCACAGTATCAGCAAGAATTCACCAATCTCTTATGCCATACTATCGGCCTCTCCTGAACTCATCAGATTGAGTTATTCACAACATGGCTCTCGGAGCCGGTGCGAACTCTCCTGAACTGCAGTCGATCCAGTTGCATATCGTCTGGCAATTCCTACACAGTTTGACATTCATAATGTCTTCCACGTCTCCACTCTCAAACCCTTTCGTGGCAGCCCTCCAGAACAACTGACAACATTGCCTCTCCTTCATCGTAGTCATGTACAGCTTCAACCGGCATGCGTGCTCAGCGCCAGACTTAATTGCAATGTTTGGGAATTGAGGGTGTGGTGGAAATCCGATTTCATGAATAAACCTGACGAAATTTGGGTGAAGCACGATGATTTCAGCAAGGGATTCTCTAATTATAAGCTCGCGAACGAGCTATTTCAAAAGGACGTGGGAAATGTTACAGATAGTTTAGTCGGACTCAAGTACTATCGCCGAAGCAAGTCCTGATTCAAATATATGAAGCTTCAAGATAGAAAGAGTAGTTTACAGCTCGGTTTCAATTAAGGAATAGTTTTTTATTCCAACCGTATTGATTTAGACTTAGATCTCTTATAAAAAAGGTTCAAGGATTGCAATAGATAGGCAAGCAACAATACGAGTATTTCTTTCCCAAATCCTTCTCTTCCTTGCCCTGATGTCTCACCCCTATTACATGTGTTCTTCTCCCTCCCGATCAACCTCGATACCTAACAACCTTCTGCCAAACTAAAGGAGCTCGGCAAGTGCTATTAAGATTCTGTAGCTTAGCAGATTTACAAAAAACAGTTTGAATACCATTTACGTGAACAACTCCTAGGGCTGGTTCGAACCAGCTTATAGCTGCTTTATGCTTGTACTGTCTACAGTAACTAGCTTGTAAACAGTGCATTTTTTAAGACGGGATCAATAGAAAGATTGTACTAAAAAGTATACTGAGTTTAACTGTATTAACCAAAATCATATACAATTATTTTTTTATACATACTACCTCTTATAAATAACTAAAATTTAAATATTTAAACCATAAATTATAAACCATCTAACCAAAAGAACCACCGCTAACCAACCTGCCGAGACTGCAGTGATCCATGAACAGTTAGAAATTTGAGATGGCTTTACCAAGGGCAAGAAATGAGTGTGTTGAAAACGAGATGATGCTATCATGGCGAGAGGAAAAACATGCAGAAGCTGTTAAATCGAAGTTTTGACCGGTCTTTCTACCAGACATCGATCTGACGGGTCGATGGATGGAGACCTTTACCTGACATGACGCAACTTTACCGAGAGAACAAGTCTGCTACTACTTGCCAGCACTTTGGTCACGGTATTTTTGGTTTCTGTTTGCAAAAAAAAATTAAAATACCAACCGTAAGTTAAGACACTATCTTAAAATAAATTCTTTAAACGACTTCTCAAACCCAAAATTATGTACGTTATTTATATTCATATCTTCATCATCTATTTTCATATCAAAAAGCACAAACAAAATCCATTAGCCATAGCCAAAACATCATCCCCTTCGCTTTGCACTAGCCAACACTTATTGGTGAGTTTCTGATCCGAATGCTATTCAGTTTGTTTTTGTTTTCAACACAGAGTTCTACTCTTATCTGAAGTTTCCTTTGCAATCACTATAAATATACTCTACAGTTCATAAAAAGAGTAAGAGTCTTATTGTAAATATCTTCTCATATATTGAATTTCGCATTCGTACATTTGTGTTTTTTTCGCAAGGGTTTTTCCGTTAAATCCTCGTCACCCGTTCTTTCAATCATCTATTTTTGCTATGTGTTTTATATGGCTGTGCTCATTTGGGCTAAAAAAGCCTGGCTTATGGCTTATTTTTACTGTACCTGGCTTATTTTGCACTGTAGTTGAGGATGGTTTGTTTAGCATAATTAAATTTAAAAAATTTAAAAATAGAAAAAATATGTTAGCCCATCTCGTATAATGCAAACAAATACGAGAACAAAGAAACGACGAAAAAACCTAAAAAGGCAGAAAAAGATGAAATTTATAAATAGTAAAAAATAAGTCAGAAGCTCAAGCCAAAATGAGCAGGGCGATAGCAAGAGAGCTTTTAGAGATCTTTAGCTATTTGAGGGGCACTTCTAATGCTTATTTACAGTTTGAAAAGATCAATGATAGACTGGTTGGATAGGTAGATTCTGATTTAGCTCAAGATTTAGATAAAGAGAAGATCTTTTACTGGATATAATATGTATGTATGTATTTTTCATATATATATATATATATATATATATATATATATATATATATATATATATATATTCTCACTGCTAGAGACTGTGTCATAAGCTGGAACCCTTATCTACAAACTAAGGTTGCTATTTCGACCGCTGAAGTCGAGTATATACCTATTATAGAAGTTTGTAAAAAAACTGTTTGGTTAAGATATCTTACGAGTTCTTGCCCAAAGGTACTATGAGCACATGAAGAAGCTATCAAAGCTCTTGACTCCAATTTGACACTGACCCACGCCTACCTTAGCATTGACTCGCACTTTACCTCGGCGACTATTCTAGTATCAGTTTTCACCAACACCATTGCTCGCGTCATCCAACGCAATGCCCTAACATTGTACTGCATCATATCTGTTGATGATATTTCTCCTCAATCGATCGTCATCTTCCATAAAAAAAACTATGTTATCATCTTTGCATGTTTTTTAGAGGCAGAGTTATTTATAATTCAAGTCGTTATGCCTATTATTGGTAGTATCCATGCGAGATTAATCATTTGGCAATTTCTTCGACGATCCATCGTCTTCTATGTGTTACTATAGCATGATCCGTACATGAGGAGTCTAAAGCGGAGTTGCATGTTTTCAACACAATTTAGGCTACGCTTGATCGAGGAGACTTTGAAAAAAACAAAAAAATCAATGTCAATTAAGGAGACAACTGATTCACTGTTTGATAAACCCTAATTGTAGATACAATAATATTCTCTAGAATTTTTTATTCGTTAGTGAAGGTTATGCTACAAATATAAGTTTGAGATAAAGGATTTAATATACAAGAAAGAGTTAATTATCTGCATATATACTACAACGCCTCGTATTGCAGGTGCAATACGTTCTAGTTGTCACGACTCAATATAAGGGGTTTATTTCAGAGATTGTTTCTGCTCCATTGATGACACAAAAGTTACTTTCATCTAGATGTTCTTCTGCATGAGCAGTTTTCAACTATGTCATGGAATTCAATTACTTTTACAATCGGTAGTTTGATATACGTGATGATCATAAGTGCAAATTGCTCTTTAATGAGTATTGTTTATCGAGTTATGTGTTTAGGAAGAGCGTGTAAAAAGTCCATGAGATGAGGTCTTCGCTACAGTTTTTCAGCACCACAGGAGAAACATATACAAAAGAGTGATCCAATCTTACTCATTGGTTAGTCCTATGGACTTTTAACACACAAAAATCATTGGTAGTGGTTTATAATTTGGGGAGATTTGATTTGTTTTGGTTACGAGAGGGGGTTCGGTTTAAGATGGAGATTGTTGAGTTTCTGATCCGAATCCTATTTGGTTTATTTTTGTTTCCAATATAGAGTTCTACTCCTACCTAAAGTCTCATTTGTAATGAGTACAAATATACTCTGGTAGTCCGTAGGAAGATCAAGAGTCTCATTGTAAATATCTTCTCATATAGTAGATTTCGTCTTCGTACGTTCGTAATTTTTTCGCAATAGTTTTTCACATTAAATTATCGTCTTTTGTTATTTTGACCATCTATTTTTGTTGTAAGTTTTATAATACTCGTCAAAATGGAAAAGCATGGTCTTGACAACTATACCTGTTACTGATCGACTGACTGTACCTCAGGTGGTTACTGTACATCAGAAGGAACATCAAGAAGTTGGCGTATTTCAGCTGGTGGCCTGGCACTGTTACCATGACTTGTTGATCCAACTAATAACGTCGTGGTTATTGTACGTGTAGGCATCGATCGATCGGCAATTAGCTTTAGCAAGCAAATTAATTATGATACGTTGTTCGTCCGTACGCAAGCTCAACCTTGCAATATGACACAGTCGGTGTACGAATTACACCAGCCTGCTGTTAGACACCCGGTGAGTGTATTAACAACGATACTACTATGTAATATTCCAAGTATAATACTACTGCTCGTCGATGTCGTAAGTCCTAGATATGTTTATCATGTTTCCTAAAGTGCACAGGTTCCGAGGTTCCAAAAACAAATCAGAGTGGTAGATTAGATTAGAATAGAGAGAATCCAGAGCTGCCGAGTAGTATGTGCATGCGCCCCATGTTCTTAAGAGGTGTACATGGCAACTTGTGCAATATTACTCAAATTTTTTTTATGCTCCGCTCCTAGGAAGCCATAGAAACAAACCCTCGTCTAAAAATACACTGTAGTTGTTGTTAGTTTTTCTAAGGAAGTGTTTATTTTGGTTTATAAGTCTAGGTTTTTAGCTTATTTTATACTGTAGCGACTAAAAATACATTGTAGTTGTTGTTAGTTTTTCTGCGTAATTAAATTTTAAATTTTTATTAAAAGTTAAAAAAGTTATATTATCATAAACAATGCAAAAGAATAAAGAAAAAATAAAAAGATGAAAACAAAGGCTGGTTGGAGTGGGACGGAGCCCTACTTGGCAATGGGACCTTTCCAATTGCTACACCGCCAGCAAGTCAAAAGTCATTTTAAAAGCTTGCTCGGACGAATTTCAGACGGATTTTACATGAAAAAGAGTAATTACTCCGAAATTCACTATAAATTTTGAAAGGAAAAAAAGAAAGAAAACCTATAGGTAAAGGCACAAACAGTAGATAAGCAGTGGAGTAGCAGATGAAATTGAAACTCCGTCTTTCCTTCGCTTCATCAGTTCAGTCATCTCTTTCACCAAAGCCGGTACAAAGCAGTAGTAGATTAACTCCATCGGGTCGATCGACCTCTAGCTACTAGCTAGGACGAGCCTAGGTAGGTGTGCCATGTTAGCTTGTATACTTACATGGCCGGTCCTATCACATCGCACGGTTTCTGCTCCGGTCGCCGTCAGCAAAGACCCGATTTCCGGCAGTGAAATACTTCGATTTGCAACAATGATATTGGCACTGTATGATTGCCTAACCAGTGTGGATTATGATATCGTCGTCTCCATTGTGAGCTTGACATTTCGGTGGCTCGCTCTCATTAGTTACATGTTGCAATCGAAGTACTCACGACTGCAACCGATCATGGATCGTCCTGCTGATACAGAGACCATTTAATAGTGCAGATTTTTTTTTTCTGAGACGAAACTGGTGCAGAATCGATGATTCCATCTTAGCCTGACATAGAAGAATGGATTTAGCTCAGTTTGGTGCAGGGTTCCAACATCCAATAAGAGAGGTCCCCTCAACTGTGTAAAGACTGTGCATGACAGCACGGAGTCCTAATTTTTCCTTGATGCAAACATCTAATGGTAGTCGCTTTGATTGTGTAATGAGATGATAAGCTTAAGAAGAGAACTCATGTTCTTTTAGGTAAAGAACCGAAAAAAAGATACGTTTTTTTTTGTTATTTTGGCAACAGCATCTTTGAAATGAGGGTTGTTACTACAGCAGTATGTTTATTCAGACTGCTGAAGCTTTAAGCAATAGCAATGCCCAACAAGTTGAGCTGCAAGTATTGCTTTTAGCAATTTAGCCTAAGTTGACTTAAGCATGTATGCATTATGAGTTACTAGTATTTGCAGAGAGCTTGCGCAACACAGTGGACCAAACTCCATATGCAGATGCTGACACAATGGCCTTCTGATTTTTCAATTGCTCCTCCAAGTTCTCAAATTTCCTTTTCTTACAACTCTTTTGACTAAAGCTGGACTATCTT
This sequence comes from Dendrocalamus latiflorus, assembly GCA_017311315.1. NCBI lineage: Eukaryota > Viridiplantae > Streptophyta > Magnoliopsida > Poales > Poaceae > Dendrocalamus > Dendrocalamus latiflorus. Next base: position 34,055,002 of record CM029661.1, on the reverse strand, counting down.
GTTTTCTAGGAGCATAGACTTCATCGACACTCCTTTAATTGTGAGATGCACAAAATAGAGTATAACAACTGTAAAACACAAAGCAATATCCTAAGGGAATTACATTTCTGAAGAATTCAAACCTTGAAACATTTGCAGTGCAAGGCTAGCTAGGTTGTTATTTTTGTCCTAGAAGCGCTCGAAGTCTCGAATCCCAGCATTTAGCATACACCACAGAGTAGACTTGTTGCTAGTATTGAGGAACCGAGGTGAGTGACGAGTTTACCATGAATGCAGGCGCTACTGTGTATACTCTTTAGTTTCTGCTAACTTATTGTCAACTCAACTTCTAATTTTTTTTTTCGAAATGAATTATGTGCGTCTTAATTTCTTTGCGCCTCCAAAAGGAAAAAAATGTCTGAAACTACCATTTCGATCACTTCTACTGCTGTTTACTCTGAAGAAAGAACAGCTACTTCAACTGAGCTGCGCGCAGTACGACCGACCATAACATCCCAAACTGGGGTCGCCATGCGTCATTGAAAAGAAGATGAAAAAGAAACAGAGAGAGAGAAAAGGAATAGTATTGCTTCTGTACGCGTACGTACGTATCCACATGGTGACATACAAGCCGATGGTGAGGTTGCCGGCGACAAGCTTGCCGCCCTCCTCCACGCGATAGCCCCGCAGCCTCAGGATGTCCGGCAGCTCGTCCACGAACATATCCAGCTATCTCGGGTCCAGAAGGTCGCCATTATTCTCCTCACTCCGACCGAGCACCGCCTGAAACACCAACAACACCACAAGCAAGCACTGGCCGGCCGGTGGCGCCCAGCCGGAGCTAGGGGGCTAAGGGTATCTACTCTCTAGTCAGAGGTAGGATGGGTGCCAACCCCCTCACCCACCGGTAGGTTTGCCACTCGCTACTACTCAGCCAGTCTGACCGCTGGTTGCGGCCGGTCAGACCGCTGGAGGGTTCCAGTCTATCTGCCTCTTCTGGCCGATCAGACCATCAGGTCTGTAAGAATTCCAGAAAAACTGTAAATTACAAATTCTAAATTTTCACTTCTCTAACATAGCAATGGTTTATCACAACATAGCATTGGATCTTCTCATGTGGTGCTTCAGAAGCAAAAGAGAACGAGCTTTCTTGTCTCCGACCAATATATATGTTCTATCCGTTTCACGGTTTAACAGTTCATGTTCACTTAACTGTAAGCATAACAATTAATCCAGTGCTTGAAGTATAGTAGCTAGCAGAAGGATGGCTCTGTTCATATTGGTTTCTGTTATACTCGACTTCTCGAAATGGCTTCTTCACTCCTCTTACTACCATCTCTCTCATTTTTTTAACCGTTTGCTTCTTTTTCTTAAGTTATTTCTTTCTACCATTATATTTATTTTCAGTAAAAAAAACTATAAATCACAGCAAAAATTAACACAAACACCGCTGCATGTGTTGCCTACTGACTTGATTAGTTGGAGTAGTAGCCTTTTGTTTTGTGTTTCAACCTCGAGATCAGAACAAAAAAAACTCAGAGATAACATTGGACAAGGAAAAGATGGGAACTACAGACGGATCCTATAATTAAACACGTATCATAGTACGTCTTTCCTGACACAGTGGCCTAATGGCGAAAGCAAAACATGTAGGAGGCCGAAGGAGTGGCCACGTCCCATAATTGCCATGGGCCCCTGAACACACAAACAAGTCCCCAAAAATCCCTATCTAGAGAGAAGAAATTGAACAAGGAAAGATGATCGCCACACGCTACATTACATCGAAACCAAACCAGATGGATGGATGGATGGATGGAGACGTTGAGAGGGAAGTAAGAGAGTAAGCAGTATCATGAATTCAGATGATTATAAACCGTTGGATCCGAGATTTTACGGCCCGTGCCTCTTTTTACTTTGATTAGAAACGTCAGAGAGTCCAGGTCCGAGATCCAACGTACATTACCCCTCCGGATTTGTGTCCCCACGGTCGTCCTCTCCTCCTCTCTCGCAGGCAAAATTAATTAATGTAGCCATCATCGCATGGCCCTCCTCTACCAACTGTATTACCTGTTTGCTTTTGTTAGCGTGATTTGTCCTTTTACCAGTAGCACTACTTTAGTAGTTACATATGGAGAAAAACTACGGAATGAAATACCGTTTTGCAGCTTTTCGATGACATAGCTCTAAACCAATCTGATCCAAGCATCTAATGCCTATGGCATTATCTTTATCCTTCCGCTGGTCTCCTATTCTCTCGCTTGCTCCTCATTCCTAGTCGCCGGTCCCTCTCTCTCTCTCTCGTGCTCCCTCTCACTCCCGTCCACCACTCCTTCCCTCTCACTCTCCTCTACCGTCAGATTCGGCTCTCCCACTATAGGTTCACACTTCCCCCGGGTATAGAAGGAGGTTGGGAAAAGCGACGGCTCGGCGGTGGGTGGGCAGCGGGGGTGATGGGTGGGGTAGGAGGACAGTGGCAGCGGTAGCTATGACAGCTAGGTTGGACAGGGGCGACACGACAGTGAGGGGTTGGGGGGCAGAGCGGCGAGGCGGCGACAGCGCCGCCGGCCGCGGGTGGTGATGGAGGGGGTGGGGAAGCAGAGAAGGAGCACGGAGCTACGGCTAGCGCTGGAAAAGAAAGAGGGTTGGGCGGCAGGTGCAGAGAAGCGAGAGGGAGAGGAGAGTGATGGCCGGCGCCGGAGCAGAAAAAGAGAGGAGAGTGATGGCCGGCGCCGACCTGGTGCGCCCGCCGACCCCTCAGCCCGAGCCCTACGACCCGTCCGCTCCCGAGGGGCTCCCGCCCTACGTGCCGGCCACAGAAGCAATACCTGAGCTTGCGGACGACCTTGAATTCGGTTTCTCCCACCCGCCACCGCCGCTGCGGCCCAGCGAGCTGCTCGGGTGGGTGGACCGGTCGTCGTCATCGACGGCCTCCTCTTCCTTCCGGCCGGAGCGTGCGGAGCGCTACCGTCGCGTGATCTGCCCGAGTGGCCGCCAATCTCGCTGCCTCCGTCCAAGACGGTTCCGATCAGACCTTCCGCCTCTCAGCTCCGAGTCCCCTCGCCTGGAGAACGAGATGGATACATGTGTTGTGCGAGTGCTGTGCTGTCCGCAGCTGATCCAACTCGTTTCTTTGGTGCATTTAAGTTTTCCTCTGTATAGAAACTACTATAGAACTATGGGTTGGGAAAACTAGTTTCTAAGGGTAATTAATTGCGCTCTCTTTTTCTTGGAAACTGTCCATGGAAACCATGGGTTGGGACTGCCCTTACATACATATATATATATATATATATATATATATATATATATATATATATATATATATATATATATATATATAGCCCACAGGCCACAGCTCAAGCTAGTAGCCGTCCTACATGCCTTGCATGTTTGTGTCTTGCTGGTGCATGTCGCACAAATAAGGGTCCATTTGCACTGGAAGATTGCGATCGATTTATGCTAATTAGTTACAATTTCTCTTTAAACCTGTACGTTCCAATCAAACAGGCCCCAGGTCATGCATAAATGACAAAAGATCCTCTCATAGTACCGAGCCTTCTTCTTCAAGCAATGCAAGCAGAATGTCAAAAATGCATGCGCATCTTGATGAAGTATCTGCAGAGGATAAATGGCAAGAGAAAATGCAAGGCTCCTAAACAGTTGATCAATAATAAAAACTGAGGTTTAGCCGCGCTGGAGCCGTGTTAACCGACCCCGAAAAAACAAATCAGAAAGGTTAATTGCTTGGCAGGCTGCATGCCGGCGCGAGCAAGACTATATATGATTTTTCTTCTTCTCCTTTTCATGTTTAGACGAGTATATATATATATATATAACATCCCATTCATGCTTCAAGCAGTTAAAGGTCCACCACAACACAATATCACATGGTGCACTTTCAATTCCATGCGAACTTTTCTCTTCCACCCATTCGCCTCGATCAATTTTTGTTTCATATTACAATAAGATGCACACATACGTACATTACCGTAAACACGCATAATACACACACGTGGATGTGTCTCCTAAAAATACATCTAGAGAGACGAAGACGAAAGATAATCGAGCGATTTGCCTCCTACATGTAGGTTTTTTTTTTTTGAAGGTTTATAGCTTTTGCCTTACGAATTCTAGCTGTTCATGAGAGAAACTACGAAGTGATTTTATATCTTAAAAAACACACTGAAAATCAATTACTGTAATAAAGTATAAAAACCAAAAGCAACCGGCCGAATTCAAAGCTAGCCCATGTGTCAACGCTGCCTACCATGCAAGTATGCATGCATGTAGCAGTAGAAGCAGCAGAAACATGTACTAGCTAGCTAGCAGTGTCTTCTTCCTCGAATTGATTTCTGTCCGCCATTGATGGGCTACGTGTTGTCTTGGCTAAACGTGTAGACGGAGAGAAAGAAAAAGCAGAGTTGACGGGGAGGTGGCTCCAGATGCACGGCGCGCGGTCAACTCTGCCTTGCATAGTGTTAGTTTTATTTGGTTTGGCCATGTTAGTTCTGTATGTTATATAGCTCTAAGAGCATGTATAATGCAAGATACTTATATATGAGTGCTTAAAGAGATAGAATATAGCAATATCATCAAGTATTCATACAAAAGTTATTTCCTCCAATGCAAGCATCTCTTCTATAGGTGCTTAGATGCTATATTATCTATTAATAGATATAGTTATACACATAAACACCTACTAAGCACCGGTGCTTATTTAAGCATCAATGCTTCAAAATAAGCACCTTATCTATCCTATGTGGCAAGAAAAATCAGTTTTTTATTACTAAGCATCTCTCTAAGCGTCTGCATTGGACATGCTCTAATGCGTCTATAGAAAATATAAGTATATTTGTTATGCAATTATAATAACTATCATATTTATACCTTATCAATGTACATATATTATATATTTTTTCTTTTGATTAATGAGAGATTTTTAGGATGTTTTTACATATTATGGATCAGTGACAAAAATTCTAGTCTTTATAGGAAGGGAGTTGCCTTGGATCCACCGGACCGCATTGGGGTGTGAATTTCTATAGATATATCCTACCGAAAATTGATGAAATTCTTCGAATAGTGAGTTGGCATTACGGCTCACTCTGGGGTAGTACTAGAGCAACATATTTTACTATTTTAGGTTGTGTACATATATGGTCTGTTTTTTCGGCTGGGGCTTATGACTTTTGGCTAAAATTTTTGAATTTTGGCTGTTTACAGTATAAATTACGGAGAGATATATACTCACTTGCGATTTTGGCTGGTACAAATGTTGGGCATTTAACGTGTAGATCGTTTAACTTGTAAACTCTGTCTTGAGAAAATACTCCGTTTGAAAGTTAGCTACTGTAGCAAAAGCCAAAAGTCATCGGGTCTGTTCTTTTTGGCTGCGACTTATGGCTTTTGGGCTGTTTGTATAAGAGATTACAGAGTACCAGAAACTCACATGCGGTTTTTGCTAATATAAATGAAGTCAGTAAAGTATGTACTACAATTAACTAGTAGACCCTATCTTGAAAAAATACTCTATTTAAAAATTAGTTACTGTAGAAAAGATAAAAAATAGTTTTTTAGAAGCTGAAAAGAACAGGGCGAAGCTTTTGAGGTAAAGAAAGCCTGTCGAGACAACCTTCGCGATTGTTTTGCTTAATTATTCTACACATCTCTTTGTTTTGCTTCACGAACGAACGTTAAGAGTACCTGGACATGAACCAAATTATTAATCCTTCGCCTTCAGATACCTTCCGAGTTTGCTGGATTATTTAATTTAGAATGGACAATATAATATCCATCATATGTATGTACTAACATGCATATTACAATATATCTCTAGACAATCGTCGTAAACAAAAGAGATACCAAAATACTAGTATATATTAGACAAATTAGAGAACAGAAGCTGGTCGATGCCAGTCAATGTTTCACACTGGTTTATGTTTGCAAATTTGTAATGCAGCCATGCATGTATATAAACAAACAAGAAATGCAGCATCTGCACTTTCAAAAAAGAAAGAGTTAAGGGGGTATTCATATTGATTGCAGCTGCTGACTTTTAACTGAAAATAAATAATAATGACTGCAAGAAGTGACTTTAAAAAGGAGAACGTGAGCGGTGGGGATATGTGTACACGAAATGGGAGCTAGAGGAGTGGAGAGTGTGATGCGTCCATAACCCTTGGCTTATCCCTAGCGAGATAGAAGTAAGAGAGGTGGAAAAGCCTCTTTGAGAAACTAAGTATTTATATTGAATTTTGAAGCAGAAGCCAACACAAACAAACCCTAAAGCTGCTAGCTAGATCTAAAAATAATTTCATTAAGCCGCCATTAATTCTCTGCGATCCTACATTGCAAGTCGCCAAAAAATATGGGTGATCATGCATGAAAGCATTTATTGTGCATGGAACCTAAATGCAATGAAAGAGATGTTCTTTTCAACTTTTAAAAAGATGTTTTTTTGTTTTTTCTACAGTAATTAACTTTTAAACAAAATATCTTTTTAAGATAGTCTACAAGTTGATTATCGTACACACTGTAGTGACTTCATTTATATCGACCAAAATCTCACACGAGTTTCTGTTACTCCATATTTTCTTTTGCGAATAGCCTAAAAGTCATAAACTACAGCCATAAGGAATAAACCGAAGCAAAAAAAGCCCCAAAACAAATTCATCCGAGAGAAGTCATTCATGACCTAATGATGCACTGTTCTATGAATAAATCCGGTCAAATTAACTTACAAACATTTGAAAAGAAATTGTCTTAATCTTTGGAGGGAAGAGGTCGCTGATATTAATACTCAAAATATTGTACATTTGTTCCATCCCAAGATGAGTATAAAATAATGGATGCGATAGTTATAAAGCCGTATGCATGGTTTGTTCGGCCTTGCTCAATGTGGCCTTTTATTTTTTTTTACTGTAGCAGTTCAAAATACATTGTAACTATATTACCTTTTTCTGAGTAATTAAATTTTAAAAAATAAGAAGTTATATCATCACAGACAATGCAAAAGAATAAAGAAAAAGAGAAAAAGCAAAAAAAAGCCCTAAAAAGAAAAAAAAAATCAAAATTAAGAAACTGGAAACCAAAAGCTGAAGCCGTTTAGAGCGGGGCCATAAGATTTACAGTACTTCCTAGTTAATTTACAGTTCACTCTACGAACTGCTCCTTAAGCAATTGTGTTTCTGAGGAGAAAAATGTTCGAAGACCTAAAAGTAAAAAATATCAATGTTTTCTGGAGAACTTTTTTTTCTCTCTCTAAAAACAGAGAAGCATCAATTCAGGTAGCCTGGATCTCCATGAGACGGCTACTTTCTCCATGTGGAGGCCAACTTACACAAGAGACAGAAAAGTGGTTGGACCCCCGTTTGAAAGGGGCTATGCCTTTGAGAAGCAAAAAAGAAAAACGTTTAGAATAGGTTAGTTCCCTGACGCATTTTTTTTCTTTTATTTGTAGAGATATAATGATATTTTTTTATTTTTCTTTAGTTCAATAGCTTAGAAAAAAATTAACGAAACAGAGCATTAGTGTCACACACAGAGGGAGGCTATTCTGAATTATCTCTCTCTCTTGTTTTCTTTTCCATGAAATGCATTTTCCTTTCTCTCGTTGGTTGCCCAGATGGCAAGATATCATAGGCGATCGCACATTCCATACACTTTTTATTGCATAATGCTCTCCTCTCCCCGATCCTTTCCATACCATAATCTTCTTCCCAAACAAAAAGCTAAACAAAGAGGAAGAAGAAGAGAGGAGACCCCTTCCTCCCTACTATATATACATTTCTCTCCCCCTTCAAAGCTTTCTTGAACTCTGCTTCTTCTTCCCCACGAGTCCACAGCCAAGCAAGGCAAGAGAGAAGAGGAAGGGATCAAGCAGGCATAGCAAGGAAGCGGGAGACTCGGAGAGAGGATGGCAATGGAGCCGCTCCCTCTCGGCTTTGGAGACGCCATGGATGCGACGCTCTTCTCCACCCCCTGGTCCTTTCAAGATGATCTGCAGCCACAAGAGGTAACAGCAACTAGCAGCACCAAACCTCTTAATTACCGGGCACAGTTCAATTCGCAAATAAATTTTGCATTCGTCTTCTCCTCTGCAAAGTGCAAGGAAGGGGCTGTGCCCTGCTACCAGTAGCGATGCCCTTGCTGCATTTCTTGGCCATGGCAGCAGCAGCAGTGGCCGGCTTTCTTGCCGTTCTTGATGTTCCGGGAGCTTGCAGGGGATGAGGGCTCTGCTTGTCTACGGAGTTAGTAGCAGTAGCCTAGCCTAGCAGTGTGTGTGTGTGTGCGTGTTTGTCGTGGTCAAGGGGGTTAGGCAAGCGACGAACTGATAGGGGGCTTCGGGGCTCGGGACGTCTAACGTGGTGGAATTCTCCTCCTCCTCCTCTCCCTCTCGCGCAGTCTTGCCTCGTCTTCCTCGTGGAAAATTAACCTAAGCAGACTCGTCTACTCTCTTGAACCTCTCCTCCTCTTCTAGTTTTGTTTGGCTCGGTTCACTTCTCTTTTCAACAAAAGTTTGGCACTGTAGTGAGATGCTTGCTGTACAGTGGTGCTGCTCTTTTGCCTTGGGTCCCTGCCACTGCCCTGCCTGTGAAGAGAGATCTTTGCTTTCTGTTTTTACTGCTTGTATTTTTCTTCCCTTTTGATTTTTGAAGCATGGACTGCCTAGTTGTTTGCATGATGCAATCATCTGGAGGAATCAAAATCATTCGCTCTCTAGATCATGCACCCGTGTCCTGTCCAACCATTACCTTGAATTTGGTGAGGAATTCTGTCTGGTGCTACTACTTGTGGTAATATTAGCTAGAGGGAGCAACCATTAGTACTAGGATGTGCTTAATCCACTGGTTAATTACCAATACCCATCCAATCTCGATTCTCTGGTCCAACAAATTGCTACTGGTTGTGAAATTTTGAATCTTGCGCATGGCATCTCTAGAGATCGGATGATTGATGTTTGCTTGGCTTGATGGTGCAGAGCGTGGAGGAGCTGAAGCAGAGCCTGGTGGCGACGACGCTGGAGCTGGAGGCGGCCAAGGAGGAGCTCAAGAAGAAGGAGCAGAGCATCGCCAAGCTGGCCGACCTCGTCCGCCAGGTGGCCAAGGAGCGCGACGACGCGCGCGACCAGCTGCAGCACCTCCTCCTCGTCGCCTCCAAGGCGGCGCCCACGCCGCAGCCGCCGGCGCTGGTCACGTCCAGCGTCACCGACTCCGACTGCAGCCTCGTGTCGTCCCCCGTCGACCCCTTCTTCGACCCCGTCACCTCCTCCGACAACCGCTGCAAACTCAGCAGCCCTCCTCCCGCCAAGCAGAGCGCCATTGCCAGCGCCGACGCCGTGCTCGACATGCTCGCCAACAAGAAGCCGCTGCCGCAGAGGGGGAGGCTGGTGCAGTCGGTCATGGAGGCGGGGCCCCTCCTGCAGAACCTCCTCGTCGCCGGGTTGCTCCCGCGGTGGCGCAACCCGCCGACGGTGCACTCGCTCGACACGCTCCCGGTCGGCGTCCGGGGGGTCGGCGGCGGCTACGTTGGCACGGCCCTGCCTGGCGCCAATGCCGCCGCGGCGCTGGGCTACGCCGGTGGCAGTGCCTGCATGAAGAGGCCGATGTCCACCAATGCCACCAACTGCAAGCCGGGCTTCGGCGCCAAGCGGCACAGGCTGCACTGATCCTCCGGTCGGACGTCATGTCTCGGCGTCCGTGCGGGCCGACCGCGCGGTGGTTGGCTGGTCGTGTGCCTTGTCACTGACCCCGGCACACCTGTCAGTAACAAGGGATTCACCGACGAAGCAACGATCCGCTGAATGTTTCACGGTGGTAGTTGCTTGACTGCATAGTGTCACGAGTCATAGAACTTTATATAGAGTGATCAGTGCTTAATTGTGATGTAAATTACATAGGAGTGTTTCACATTTTTTTTCTTCTCTTGTTTCCATTTTTCTTATCCGGTTCTTGTCATTGTCTAGTCAGGATGTTCATAGTTTGACATGGCCGCTAGAGCCAATAATTCCTGTTTTGTGGTGAGGACTTGGTTCCATTGATTTCGTTCATGCCCTTGGCTTGGCTGAAGTCACAATATATGCTATCTCTGGATGTTAGGATATGTGGATGGTCGTAAATAAAGAGATAATGAATAATTAACATTTGGTTTACTTTGGATTTTGCGTTTGTGAAAGATTTGGTCGTTTGGGCAGTTGAAGTCGTTACCCTTGAGTGGTCGTGCATAGTTACAAGTGAGTTTAGTCACAAACGCTGGTCGGAACGCTATACGAACCACGGCATGCCTTTCAGACAACAAACTTCAGACTATGACCACAGCACTCAAACACTCTTACGATCACAGCAGACCAAAAGCACTTCAGACAATCTTACGACCACGGCATGAACATGACTACTACTACGGCTGACTTCAACCACGGCAGTCTTCAATCACGTCTAGCTTTCGACCACGTCTGCCTTACGACCATGGCAGCCTTCGACCACGGTAGTACGACTTCGGCCTTTCGACCACGGCAGTACGACTTAGGTTTTACGACAATGGTAGATAATCGTAGCTACAATACTCTTTCGTGGTTATAGCTACAGTACTCGATAGTCATAGACTTTACTGGTTGTACTCTATAGTCGAAGGTTTCACTGGTCGTTAGTCGAGGGCTTTGCGATCGGTCGTAGGTTTTGTAGACTGCCACCATGGTCGTAGGTTTTGCAGACTGCCTCCATGATCGTAGGTTTTGCAGACTGTATTCATGGTCGTAAGTTTTGCAGATTGCGTTCATGGTCGTAGGTTTTGCAGACTGCGTCTATGATTGTAGGTTTTGCAGACTGCGTCCATGGTCGTAGGCTTTGCATACTGCGTCCATGGTCGTAGTTTTTGCAGACTGTGTCCATGGTCGTAGGTTTTGCAAACTACTTTCATGGTCATAGCTACAGTACTCGATAGTCATAGCTTTGGCAGTCTTATCGATACTCGTAGACTTCACAGTCTGCTGTTCCACCTTCGGTAGTCAGAGGCTTAGCGATCGATTGTCATAGGCTTCACGGTCGGTATTCGTAAACTTTCATAGTCGATACGAGTGCTTCACTCTTGAGATCTTTGAGTACGTCAAGTGTAACATCCTAATTTTCAGAGCCTTTTGAAGCTTTCGAAATAAAATTCACCATTTGAATTTTTCTGGAATTAATTAAAGCTTAAATGAAATTTTTATGAATTAAAAGGATTTAATATGATTAAGTTAAACATTAAATTGTGCCAAAAGTATTTTATTTGAGTTCCCTGAGCCTCAAGAGTTTTTCTGGCATTTTATGTGATTTTTCTGGATTTATTTGCTATTTTCTAGAGCTCAAAATGATTTAATTGAATTTCTGGAAAAAGAAAAAGAAAAAGAAAAACCAGTCGGTCGAGCCGCAACCGCTTCCGCCCCCGCCGCGTGTCAGCCATCCAGAACCCCGCCCCGCATCGCAGCCGCCCGCTTTTAGCAAGTCGTACTCGTATGCGAGTGGGACTCTCAGGTCGTATCCCACCCGGACTCGTACTCGTGGCCGACCAGGACACCTCTACGACCGGGTATAAAAGGGCCGAACCCCTGGTGTCTCCCTCGTCCCAAGTCAAGCCTCGCCTCCGAGTTGAGCCGCTGTGGTCGTGCGCCTCGCCAAAGCCGTGGTCATACGCGTAGCTGCTGCCGTGGTCGTGCCGGAGCCCGAGATCGTGTCGTCCTCGCCGTCGTTCCGCCGTCGCCGGTGAGTCCCGCCGCCATCCGTGGTCGTAGATCCGTGTGTGGTAGATCCGTGTGGTCGTAAGGTTCTACGACTACGTTGTAGGGCCTTAGTCGTAAGTCGTAAAGCCACCGATAAGTTCGATCATGTGGTCGTAAACGACTTCATGGTCGTAGGTCTGCCTGAGTAGTCGTAGCCGCTGTGCAGTCGTAGCCGGCCGTGTGGTCGTAAGATCCATTCGAGTAATCGTAGACTCCATCCGAGTAGTCGTAAGTCTAACCGAGTAGTCGTCGATTCGGCTGTGGTCGTAAATCGACTACGTGGTCGTAACCCTCCGATCGCGTTTGCCGTGGTCGTAACCCTCCGATCGCGTTTGCCGTGGTCGTAACCCTCCGATCGCGTTTGCCGTGGTCGTAACCCTCCGATCGCGTTTGTCGTGGTCATATTCCCTTTCCGACCACGTTGATTCCCGAATATGACTTGTTTTCTCTGATTTAAAACTTCCCAGAGCCCGTTCTCCCTCGTCCTAGCTCCGATTGACCCGATTCTTTTTCCTAAATTCATATAAAACTGAGCTCTATCTTTTGGTTCAAGTTTGAGAATTTTTGGAGTTTATTTGAATTTTATTTGATTTTATTTTGTGTTTTGATTTGCGTTTTCTCTCGTTAGATCACGCGTTCGAGGGAGCCGCCGTTGGATTTGAAGATCAAGACCCGTCAACTGAGCAAGGCCAAGGCAAGTCGTGTCCTTTGATCATGTTGATCCCAGTTTGCAATCTATTAGTTAATTAATTTGTTTTAAATTATCTTGCATCGCTATTTTTATTCAAACCCTTCTATTGGTAGTTATCGTCCCAATTGGTTATTTCCCTTCTTGATATTTTGGAATACCTTGATGCCATTGTCACCTTAGGTTGGGAATTTACTTAGTGATGCAATATTAGTTGTCACATGGGTTGTGCGTTTAATTGCTTAGCCATGCTTATCACTAGTACGTTGGGTTTATCATCACATGTGATTAATTAATGTGACTTAATGAGATATTGAATTGTGGTTGGTGCCACTGTTATAAAATTTGTGCCGTGACGTTGGTGCGTCATTGGCGGTGGTTATACAAAATTGGTTTTCACTTGGGCGAATGATCGTGCAGTAAAGGGGGAAGTGTGGATTCACTTCGTGGGATGTGGATGTTTCGCCTGGGTAACTCTTAAGGACTTAACTTTGTGCGCCATTGATCTGAGTCTTACCGTGCAAACCACATGTATAGTATGGGATAGACCTGGCATAATAATTTGTGAAGTCTCCACTTTGGTTTTACTACTGATGTTGTGTGGCGTAAGAGGGGGCAATTATCGACTAGGGGGTTACCCTACTCGACGGCGAAACCTTAGCGAGTGGGATCAGGTGGAGATGGATCATTGTAAAAGCCTTGTTGTGATTATCTTTAACGTGAGGATTATCACATCGTGTGGGTACAGTTGTGCAACCTCTACAGAGTGTAAAACTATTCGAATAGCCGTGTCCTCGGTCATGGACAATGCTCGGTGATTTCACACGAGGGGTAGAATTTTTATGAAACCTGGTTGGGTTGAGCTGGGAAGTGAATGGTCAGTTCACTTGTGGTTATATTCAATTCCTTTGATTATTTATTTAACGTCCTTTGTTAAAGTTGCTTTTCAATCTATTTATTGTATTTACTTCAAATTGTTGCTTTATGCAAAAGTAACCCTTCAGCCATCCATTGTTAAGCTTTGCATATTATATTGCATTCATTTGTTACAAACGACTTGCTGAGTACTCTATGTACTCACGACTTTATGCCCCTGTTGCTCAGTTGAGGAGGAGGAGAATCACCAGCAGGAGGTTCCAGAAGGAGAGTACTTCGACGTCTTCGCGGATTAGGCTTCGTTCTCCACTCGATAGCCTGTGGGCGTGTCGATTGGCTGCTGCGCTTTCTTTTGGATTTCCGCTGCTAGTTTTTGTTAAGCCCTTCGGGCTAGTCTAATGTAAGCTTGGCCATAAGGTCGTACTCTGATGATTATTAATAATATTTGAGTCTTTTCTTAGTGAATCGTGATATGTTCGATATTTCATCTTTGTTTTTACTGTGTGCACTAGCATGATCCTGGACTAGTGCAGAATACACAGGAGAGTCCGGATTTGCATATTCGGGTCTCGACATCAAGTATTCGTGTTGGGCCAGTGGTTAACTGGTCGGTGTGTGGTAGTCGATGATGGATGATCTTTGCTTGAGGTACTCGTAGTCGGAAGGCTCGATACTCGGTAGAAGTGGTTTCACAATCACGGTAAGTGATCGGGTGTTGGAGGTTTGTCTGTACTTGTAGCCTTCGAGTACGTGTTGCGACTGTGTTTTCGGATCAATATTTGAGGAAGAGATAGATTTTGTGTTCAGATAGTTAGGGACACGGTTTGAGATGTTTGGGTTGAACACGACTTGTGCACTGGCCTATATAAGCATAATTATGATGTAAATTACATAGGAGTGTTTCACATTTTTTTTCTCTCTTGTTTCCATTTTTCTCATCTGGTTCTTGTCAGTGTCTAGTCTGGATGTTCATAGTTTGACATGGCAGCTAGAGCCAATAATTCTTGTTTTGTGGTGAGGACTTGGTTCCATTGATTTCATTCATGCCCTTGGCTTGGCTGAAGTCACAATATATGCTATCTCTGGATGTTATATATTTATCTGAATGATACGGCACGTTTTCAACATGTCCAATTTTCTAATCACGGTATACATTCCAATTTGAGACGGATGCAGCAAAATCTGCAAAGGGAAACCTGAACACTGGCACAACCTTTTATCTTCAGAGCTATCGACAGGCGTAACACTGAAGATCTCCCAATAAATAAAAAGGATGACTATACTGAAATTTGTGCTTTGTTCATCAGCAATGGATATTGTCATAACAGTAGGTGACAAAAATTAGTTGGAGTAATCGATTAATAAAGATTATTCAAGAGAGAAGAGACAAATCTTTATCCTTTTCCTAATGTTCGTCCCGGGAACACGAGACTTGTTCCCATGCATCTCTTTTTCATTTATTGAGCAGAACATGGGTGACGAACTGACGCCGAATATGGGATGCTTTGAGCAGCTAAATGCATTGCATATCCCAACATCTTTTCAACACAGAGCTTCCTCCAAGGGACTCTCCTTGACTAGAACAATTCTTTTTTAGTGCAGGAGAACCCATTACTGCTCTCTTACTTGTTAATCTTGGTAGGTTAGCCTGTTAGTGTTAGGTTTCACATGAGCAGATGGAAGAGGCTTCTTACTCCTAACCCAATGCAAGGAAACTATAGAGGGTAGAATCTATCATTTTTGAGCTAAACTTTAGAACATACAAGACAAGGAGAAACCATAGCTTACCGAAAAAAAAAGAAGGCCTGGAAGTGCATTGCATACAAGTAGACAGACTCGGCTCAGGGGCCCTCCTGCACATAGCTATGTGCAGAGCTATGTGCAGGGGCGCCCAGGATGCGACACGTGTCCCCAAAAATTTAAAAAAAAACTTAAAAAATTCCCAAACTCGGATCAACCAGGCTTGCAAGTTAAATTGGACGATGAATCACTGACCGACAGAACTTGGATCAAACTCGGCCAGAAACAGACTGCTAGAAGCCTTTCAGGTCATTGGTCACTGGTTTCAATAAGCAGAAACATCTCATGCTACAGTCATGCCAGCTACATCAGAAAGGCATGCTGTCCCTGCGAGTACAGACTGAATAGAATGCAAGAAGCTGTTGCCTGCATAGTGACATTGATGTTAGTATGTTACATGATTTGAGAATTTTTTGGGCCTTTTGTGCCAACGAATTTCACAGGCATGCATGATACATCCGAAATAGAAACTGTACCTGCTGATAAGTGAGGGTGTCAGGTGCTTACGTGATTCTTTCCTATTTAATGGATATACTACGCGCTCTTTGCTTTCATGTCTGTAATTTGTGAAGAATACTTGATGCAATGGTGTCGAAACAATTAGAGCAGATAATAGTACAGCAGCATAAGTGATACAACACCCTCAAATCTGAATATGGTTATGCATACTGGCCAAGATAAATGTTTTTACGTATAAAATGCCAAAGCCAAGCCAGTTCACCAATTTGCATGTCAGAAGAAAAATATTGAGGATCCATATTTACTTGACCAATCTGTGCAGATGGTAATGCAGCTTGAGAAGATGCATTAGTAGGGGTTATTTCTCCTCTCCGCTTGTTTTGAGGTAGAGTTTGACTCTTTTGCATTCATTGTATCATATTGTATATTTAAAATCCAACAATTTGCATTTGTATAATTTAAATGGAACTTTGATTATTATCTCCATGTGAGATATCTTATTTTACATCTTATCATATCTTGTACTAGTTTGTTATATTAATCATGTCTTTCTATCACTCTATGTGTAACTTAGCTTTTATCATGCTAGCTTGCTTAAATATGAAAAACTTGAACTAAATTTGTCAATGTTGAATCTTATGACTAAGTTTTTTTTTCTAGTGGTCCTCTTATAATTCATGCCATATCAAATAGGATAAGTTGAGTGTAGAATCTAATTTGAGTTTTAGATTGAGCTATGCTAGTTCTTCGTTGAAATATGGGTTTACTTCTCTTAAACTTTTGCGGCTCGGGTCAGGTATTGCTTACTGACTTAGGAGTAGCTCATTGTTCTTGAACTAGAAAATAAAATTGAAAATGATATTTTTGTGCGAAAAAATTAATTTCATTAATTCTTTATCATGAGACGACTTATCATTACACTAGACATAAACTCATGTGGAGTTTTGGATGATCATGACCATGCTCTTAAGTTTTTGCTTGGGATGGTCAAACAAGACTTGAGATCAAACACATGACAAATTTGAAGTGAAGAAAAAAAATTATAAAAAAATAGTTGAAACTTCTTGCTTGGGATGATTGCAATAAGACTTGAGATCAAACACATGGCAAATTCAAGTCCAGGACTTGTTTTACTAAGATAAGAACAAAATATATTTCAAAAATTATCAATTATTATAATTGTGCTTAAATTCAAGTGTTTGAACAAAATAATTCAATATTAAACTTATAGCACTCTAAAATTACTCAATTATACCTTCTTGGTTCTATTTAGTTTATTGGCATGGATTTACTCATTTTTGGATATATTTGGTTAAATTATGACTTTGAGCAACTTGACATGTTAAAAATCCATTTAATTTCTAATTCTTGCTCTTTTGGTTTAGCTTTGCTATATATAGATTACCATGATCTAGATACATACTTCACATAATATGATTTGGTGTGATACTTGTAGAGTCACTTTAGATAATCTTCATATATCCTTATCAAGCTAAAAATGAATAAAATACAACCACTTTATTTCATTCGTGTGCTCTCTTCTTCCATACATCTTGATGGGTGCTGAAGCGGCAACTGTATAGTTTGCGTATAGAGGAAGGTGCATGATTCATTGAACATCTCAATGTCTTTAACAAACTTATCATATAGTTGAATAGTGTGGATGAGAAAATCGAGGAGAATAACAAGATCATCATTTTGGTTTAATCTCTACCACCATCATGGGAGTAATTGATGATAAATATTTCTCATTAAAAAAACACTCTCAACTTCAATGAGGCAGTTGCATATCTATTTGAGGCCAAGTCCTTAAAGAAGCCATCGAAATCTTTATCCTCGAGTAATCAAGTATTTCTTGTTGTAGGTGTTAAGCAAAAGCAAAAGTCACTGGAAAAAGAAGGGCAAGAGCACCTGCGCTGCATGGTCACCGCGCGGATCAAATGAGGAGGCGACACATGGTGGCGCTATATGACCACCGTGCGGTCCGTGTGGTCCCCATGCGGCGGTTGGGGGGGAGCTGCCGCATGGTGGGTGTGCGGCAGTGCACTGTGCGGGTCAATTAGGTAGGGTTATTAATGTTAATTATCGAATTCATTTAGGTGTATACTTGTACGAATTTTTATATATAGCAAATGGGCTAAAGAATTTACAAAAAAATTGTATTGGAGCCTCCTGACATAGCGAAGTTTATTGTGTAATTTTTCATAATTTTATCCATTGTTAATTTTACTTGAAAATTCATTTAAGTAAACCATTTGTAGGATTTTTAATATAAAAAATGAGCTCAAAAAATTATGATTTTTTAAGGATTCTTACACAGTAGCCTTGATTTTGTAACTTTTCTAGATTTTTTTGTGGAGCTTTTTTACGGAAGGAGCTAGCTAGGTGCAGGAGGACAGCGAGCACGGGAACCACAGCCAGGTGTGGAGGTGGCAGCTTTCCATGCTACCGGGGCGCAGAATTGACCTTCCGTACTATCAGGGTTCAGGAACTGGCTTTCCATGCTACCAGGGTGCAGGAAGTACCTGGCCACTTCTCACGGCATCTGTGCGCGTGAACTTGCCACCACCCGCGCTCCCTGACCACATGAAGTAGGTGGTCCCACCCACGCGCGAAGATTCAACGCGCCCTCAACTGCATTAAGGCCTCTCCCCGACTGCATTAAGCGAGAATCCCGCTTCCCTGGTCACACGCATGAATAACGTCCACGCGCATAAAAACACACCAAAAACTCGAGTTTTCATGCGCGTGGGTGTTATTACATACGTGTGGCCAGGGAAACAGGATTCCCGCCTAATGCGGTCGAGGGCATGTCAAATCTTTGTGTGTGGGTGGGGCCATCTACTTCATGTGGTCGGGGAGTGTGGGTGGTGGCAAGTTCACACGCACAGATACCACGGGAAGTCGCCAGGTACTTCCTGTGCCCTGGTAGCATGGAAAGCCAGTTCACACGCCCGGTAGTGTGGAAAGTCAGTTATACGCCTCCGTAGAAAAGCCACCACCCCTGTGCCCTGCCGTGGTTCCTGCGCTTGCCGTCCTCCCTCGCCCAGCTAGCTCTTCCGCAGAAAAGGTTCACAATTAAATTCTAGAAAAATTACAAAATCAAGTCTATTATGTAAGGATCCTTCAAAAAAATTAATAATTTTGGAGCTCATTTTTTATATTATAAAATTCTTCCAAATAGTTTACTTAAATGAATTTTTAAGTAAAATTCACAGTAGACAAATTTATGAAAAATTTAACAATAAACTAAGCTACATCGGAAGGCTTCACAAAAAAAAATTGTAATTTTTTTGCTCATTTACTATACCTAAAAATTTATACAAACAGTACACCAAAATGAATTCGCTAGTTAACATTAATGACTTTAGCTAATTGGCCCGCACGGTGCACCGCCGCACACCCACCGTGCGGCACGGTGGCCGTTGGGCGCCACCACATGTCGCCTCCTCGCTCAACAGTCTCCAAAAACTCCATAGCTTGGCCTCTCCGGCAGGTTTGGTTCAGTTCCGTGAGTCTCCCCCTGGCACGCGCCGGCCGGTAGACGTCTCCCCCTCTTTGCCACGCGGGGCCCACCTCTGCGCGTGCGTTCACCATTCCAAGTGCGCCTCCGCCCGGTCGCCATCGATCACCTCGGCCTCCTCTCCTTGGAAGCCGCTTTGGTTACGGCAGACGCAGAGAGAGAGAGAGAGAGAGAGAGAGAGGTTGGGGGTGGGGCCATGGCGGACGCGGCGGCGCTGCCGGTGGCGGCGGCGAGGGACAAGGACGAACGCCGCCGCTGGGCGGCCAGGTGCGGCTTCGCGGTCCTCGGCATCATGAGCACCCTCCTCGTCTACGGCGTCCTCCAGGTGCCCCTCCCTCCCTCCCTCTCTAATCGAATTACCTATGCCCAATTTTCCCTCCGAAGAATGCCGCTGAGTGCGATGATATATTCGAATTAGGATCGATCTATCGTGTTTGTTCTTCCTTCCGGCGAGATTTATTTACGGTACAAAATGGTTATTAAATCTGTGATATCCTGGAGGCTGACCTGCCCGTAGCACATCATTTGATTTGAACTGAGCTGTGCATGTTTCCCCTTTCCTCTGCTTCAATCAAATAACGCGACTTTAATTGTTAGTGCGCGCTATGCTTGCTGGGTGGAGATTTGGCTGTGCATAGGTTCACTTGAAGCCACGAGGTCTACATGATTATTTGTTTCCATCAGAGAGCTGTGTCTTCTCCTGGAAATAAGCTGTCAACATGGTTGATTCCTTCACGTGCTAAGCTGCAGACGAGTTCCCCTGATTTCACTGCTATACCTCATCATTTTTTCTTTTCTGTCACAATTCAAAATTGAGAAAGAGTTCGCAGATATTGATCAATCCGGTACTAGTACTAGCATTGGTGATTGACTGTTCATGTTAGTTTCCTTCCTAATTCTGCAAGCTTGTACCACATAGTTGAATTAAATACACAAGGTTGATGTTCTGTTCCGATTCTTCTGATTGGAAAGTAAAGATTGTACTTTAGTTAATGGTGTAGTCATAGACATGGCCTTTTGATGTACAAGTACCACAACTCTTTCATTCTTTTTTATTGATCTTCTGTGCTTGAACTAAACTGAAAATATCCTATTGCTGTTTTACACTGTGTACACAGATGTCATCGCTTATTGATAGGTTTTGATTTCAATGTTATGTAGGAAAAAATCATAAGAGTTCCCTATGGAGCAGAGAAGGAGTTTTTCAGATACTCGCTTTTTCTTGTTTTCTGTAACCGCATCACCACATCCATGGTGTCTGCACTGGTGTTGCTGGTAGAGATCTCTCTCTGAGATTACTTCTTGTACTTGTCTGAATCTGCCAGACTCCTAAATTCTATATATTCATGCAGGCGAGTAAGAGATCCTTGGACCCTGTGGCTCCAATCCACAAATATTGTGTGGTTTCTGTATCAAACATACTGACCACAACTTGCCAGTATGAGGTTATATTGGTTTCTTTCCTGCATTTCTAGTGCCATTGGTGTTTGTTTGTGTTAGGTGTTACATCTTTACTGAATATGTGACATGATTTTGTCAGGCCCTCAAGTATGTGAGTTTCCCTGTCCAAACGCTTGCCAAATGTGCGAAGATGATACCTGTGATGGTAATCCCTGCTATACAGCAACCAGTGATCTAGCTAGCTTTTCGTACATCTTCACTATGTGCTAGAGAAGTATAAATGTCTTTCATGTTATAATGGTTCTTGGTTAACTAATGTTGGTTGGTCTAAGCAATTATATTGTACATAGTCTAGTTTGGTACCAATAGTAAGTGGGATCGATATGCATGGATCAGCTCTTAAAGACTAGGTTGCCTGGATACGCCGATACGGATATGTGATACCGCGATATGCCATTTCTCTGAAAACACCGATGCATATGTGTATATATTTATGATAAAAAATAAAAATAAAAATACAGAAATGGGTGATTTCTTATAAGGAAATTGGCAGCCCAACCAGATCATCATCACATTGTAACCAACCAGCTCACCAACAAAGAATAACCCATCAGCCCACTTGTACAAAACAATGAACCAGCATACCAACCCACCACAGCCAGCTACTTAGGGCTACCCATCTCGATCTCTCTCTACTCTCATCTGCAGCCGCCATGCAATACTAATTCCATCTCAATCTCTTCGTCCTCAACAAGCACAGAGAAGAAATAAAGAAGAGAAGAGAGCGAAAAGAGGGGAGACGAGAGGAAACTGGGAGGAGGTGGTGATGAGCAAACGATACCCACCAAGTGGTGACATATGGAAACTAGGACTCTCTTCCTCCTCCACCTCCCATCTCCAAATCCAGTTGCCGGATCTGGGGACTAGGGGGAACGGGAGCGGCGGTGGCGGCTGGCGAGTGCAGGGGAGTAGTAGCAGTGCGGGCAGGGGAGCAAGGAAGCGGCGTCGGGGGTGAGAGGAATTGTGTGCTCCTGTGGGAACAGAATGAGCTAACAAATGGCTTTGTAACAAGTGGAATAAGAGGTAGGAGTTGAGAGGTATCGGGAAAGTATCCACCAAGCATCGGAATTTTTTTTTTTGAAAATATGAAAATCACTGATACGGGCAGGATACATATCTGGCCTTATTGGGGCCGTATCTGTATCGGATATGGTATCCGATACTGACACGCCGATTTTCAGAAGTATCCATGCAGTGTAGCCTAAAGATATGAGAAGGCAGTGTTTGATAAGATGTTTGTGAGAATTATTGTGCAAGATGAATCTGAGGGTCTCAGTTCATTTAACACTACTTTGCTGGCCACTTTTCGCTCATCTCTTTTCTATAAATTAAAAACACAAAAAATCCTGATTGTATATGAATCATCTTAAGTTTGTATATGTAGACATGGATTAACTTTGTCTTCTGTAATTTATACATTACATATTTTGATTTTATTTCCTGAATAATCAAGATGGTCCCTTCTCATGAATATTATCTTCTTTTTGATTGTTTGGTAGATTTGGGGGACAATAATAATGAGAAAGAAGTATGGTGGAAAAGATTACTTCTTTGCAGTCATTGTGACTCTGGGATGCTCATTGTTCATTCTATACCCGGTAATTCACATGTCCAACTCACTCCCCTTTATTGTTGAGCATCACATGATCACGTGCTGAATGAATGTCCATGCCTGTATTGGAGAACATACAGAAATTTCAATAACTACCAATACTGCATGCGTTACAAATTATAACAGGTATAGGACACATGCTAGGATTGAAATAATAGCAGGATGGATATGGGGGTTTTGTATATCCCAACAAATTGTCTTAGTTAACACGTTCAGGCACGGGCATCTGGAAAATGCTAATAACCAACCAGTTACTTCCGGTGGTACTTAGCCAATGCACATGTGACCAGTACCCCTTTATATTTGATGATGGCACTTGTAAATTATATAGCATGCTGAGCTGTTAACATTTCTTCTGAAGTGATTGTTTCCTTCTGGTCTTCATGGATGCAGGCATCAATGGATGTCAGCCCATTCAATAAAGGCAGAGAAAGCACTGTTTGGGGTGTTTCACTCATGCTTGGTTATCTTGGGTACAACTTCTGCTTGCCTGCTACTTATTTCCACACTAAAAAAAATAAGCAATAATATTACAACTTATGAGGCAGCTCATGATATCCTGTAATGACTCTGTTTTGTGAAATTTTACTATTTCACAGCTCTATGTGACATGCAAACTGCTTTTTTTTGCACTCACAATATTGCTCTGTCCTCTTCCAAATGTATCAATGTTGGCATGCTAGAGCTATACTTTATTCCTTATATAGCTACCATGCTAGAGCTATACTTTATTCCCTATATACCTACCAAATACATGTATTGCTATGAAGCATGGAAATCTGGACTATTGGGCAGATATATATGTCTAAATTCAGAAGTTAGCTGGGCAGTCCCCACTAGTGAGTTATACTACTGTTTGGTTACTATGGTATTAGTACAAGTGCACTATTGGATGATAAAATTCAATGTTTTGTTGCTTAATTTCTTTCGATCATCTTTGACACACAGGTTGCTATCTATTTTGATTCTTTTTCCTTGATGACCTCTGAATTTCTAGATTTGATGGTTTTACAAGCACCTTCCAAGATAAACTCTTCAAAGGGTACGACATGGAAATACACAACCAAATATTCTACACGACAATGTGCTCTTGTCTTCTTAGTTTAAGTGGTAATTGCTTATCCATATGGTTACTGTCTTGCAACTCTTGTCTTTTGATCATGCCCTGCACAACATCTAAAATTTAACTTAATTTTATACTGGCACCAAATCTGATGAAATTTGGTCAGCATCTACTTCCATGATTCCATCAATACTTTGCCTGTTCATTTACGCTGTACATTAATACTTTATTAACTGTTGTTAGGACCGTGATTGTATATCTCTGTTAGTTTGTTCCTTTTACAGGACTTATTCTCCAGAATCATCTGATTCCAGCTGTGGACTTTATGTTTCGTCATCCAGATTGCTTCTATGACGTCATATTCCTATCCAGCGTAAGACTGACCTTTTGATCTTGTAACTTTATAAAGGATATCCATGTAAGCCTGATAGATAGAAGTGGATGCAGAGCCAATATCACATATGGAGATGAAATAAAACGGTGATAGCAACTGTGAAATTTTCAGTCTCTGGGACGTGAAATTTAGGACAAATAACACTTCAGACTGTCTCAAATTTTATAAGTTGCCTCTCCCACACTCACAAATTGAAGCTACACCATATTTGTTTGAATAGTGAATGCAAGATATCTCTTTGCTGTGGGATCTAAATTCCATGTAATTCCAGGTTGCAACAGCTAGTCAGTTTTTCATATCCTACACGATTCGAACATTTGGGGCTCTCACATTTGCTACAATAATGACAACTAGACAGGTGGATACTGTTCTCATCAATGTTACGTAGTTACATTTATACTATCTAACCTTTTTCCTAACAATAATTCTCTGTATATTGTTGTAGTTGGTGAGCATATTACTGTCCTGCGTCTGGTTTGTACATCCCCTTAGCTGGATGCAGTGGGTTGGTGCTGTAAGTCATCGGTCTCTGTCTCATCAGTCATCTCATGATATCACCTGTTCCATTTCAATTATGATCAACATTCTGTACGTACTACCAGGCCATTGTATTCGGAGCCCTATACACAAAAAGCTTCTGGAGAAGTAAACCGCAGAAGCCAGCGGTTGCAAGCCCATCATCGCACGGTTCTAGCCCAAATTCTGCTAACAACAGCTGACCAAAATAATATAGGAAGATCTACCTGTCGCCTCGCATTACGGAACGAAGTCGTGGTGTCTGAGATGAAGGACAGACATCCTGACGAGTTAACTTGACAGTCAGATTCTAGAGTCATGTTACAGCTTCTGACCTGGAGCTCAGAAGGCTGATGGTATTAGGTTAGCATCCAAAGACAGAGTTGAGGCAGCCAACCCGTGGGAAGTGAACTCGGTTGCCAGTTTTGATGAGGCTTAGGCTTATAAGGCCGTCGTTCTCTGTTAACTATATTATGTGTGTCACAGCAGGTGCTTGCATTGATGTATACTGTAAAATTACTTTCTTTGTCAATAATTTTTTTTGGGAAAAATATGCCGGTGTGAGCATCTCCCTCGTTTTTACGGTTTCATGAATGAGTTGTACTCGATTTCAACAAGGAGCTGCTCATATAGGCTTTTGGCAGTGGCCAGATCCAGAGGGCGACTGTGCTGCCAGGTGAGCGTCGGTAATAGAGGACAAGGATGGGGGATACAAGGAGGAGTGCATCCGGCGGTGGAGGAAGGTGAGGGACAGTTTGTGGACTCCCATCCTCCTGCATGCATCGCCTCTCCTGTCGCCGCTGCCTATCCGCCTCGGATCATAGCTGGTGATGCTAAGCCGGAGGCACCGTTGAGGATGAGCGGTAGGTGATGGGCGACAATGGGATCAAGACCCAGGCGATAGCGCCAACAGGTGAGCGCCAGGCCATTAACAGTCGGCCATGGAGGAGGAGGAAGGCAAGGCTGCAAGAAGAGGAAACAAAAGTACACATTGACGTAGGAAAAGAAGAGGAGAGGACAGACAAGTGGGAAAAACAAAAGGAGAGGAGAAAAAAAAAAGGAGAAAGGGAGAGGGAGGAAAAAAGAAAAAAAAAGGAGGGGAAAAGTGAAAAGGAAGGAAAAAAAGATGAAATTTAAGTAATTGTGTAAAAACATGGACACGTAAATATTTGGGGAGAAAAAGTGAGTTTTTTATATTTTACAAATACAATGCTACTGTTTCGTTAAAAACCTTACGTCCCAGAGTGAGATTCCTTTGATAAGGAAAAGAGTACAATAATAATATACATAGATACTAACTACTTCCTAATATCGAGATCATTTATGTGTTCCAGGTCAACGTATACTTGCACGATCTTGAGATCCTCCAGTTAATATTGTTGTTGCTCTATTGCCAATTTCCAATTCTTGAGTATGTGATTACCTCTACCATCTTGGGTATAGGAGATGATTTCTTTTCTTTAATTATTCTCCCTACTACGCTGAACGTCGCTTCTGAAGAAACGGTGGACACCGGAACCAGAAGAACATTCTATGCGAAATGGCACAGCACATGAAATATTCGCTTGTTATTCTTCCACCACTCGAGTAAGTCTATCTTGCCTCCACCAGCAAGATCAGGATACATGTTTGAAAAAATATGCTATAGGTAGTGGTTCAATTCTAAGACAAAATTCTACTTAGGGGTCACCTGAGACTGAGATGATGAAGAACTAGATTTGCCTGTTAGCTTCTTCCATAAATAGGTTGTCAAGCTAGTCATGCCTTGTTGTGTCTACTGTGAGGCCTTTGATCTCGTGCAGCTACCCATTTTGTCATGATAGAAGTAAAGAACACAAAAGGCTCTTTTTGACATGTTCAAAAGCTTCAGAGAATTCAAAACGAGGCATTCACCTATTCCCTTCATACCAATCTGCAAACCTGCTAACCATTTTTGTAGGATCGAAAATGATAGCAAAGTAATATAGGTGTGAAATAGATCCAAAATATTTAACAAATTTTTCCTCCATTGCTACAACAGCATAGCCTAAAAGGCGATCCATCTAGATTTAGCAAACTTGTATGCAATTAGCCAAATAAAATCTATAACTAAGTAAGAGGTAGGGTAGTAAACACCGGATAGAACCTTAGTTGCTTTATAAAAAGATCTTCAAACTCTAAAAAATTATTAGCAATTTGCCAAGCTAAATTAGTAACTACCAATTCATTATTTTAAGAGTTAGCATTTATAAAGACAGATATAATATATTCATAGCCTTGTACCTTCTTCGGCATGATGTATGTCGAGTTCTACCTCGCCTTCATGTCAAGACTGAATTTTCTTGGGTCCTTACCATTGGTTGTGCAGTACTCCATGAATATGGCTGCCACTTGTGGTGAACTATGAGGTAATGAAGGGCATCGCGGATATTGTTCAAATATTCGCTAACCACTTGCATACCGTCTTGCACAATGGGGTTCAAGATATGATATATGCATCTTTGGTTGAGAACATATCCATCAATATATGTGTGCAACTTTATGGTGATAATGTTCGTAGTCGTCATATTTGTCGATGTGTTACCAAGAATTATAGAAACAAATTTATTATTTATCTTAAAATCATCGATAACGTCTAGTATACGCTCGGCAATGGTCTCTCTCGTGTGTGATTTATCAATTAACATAAACCCTATTAATCTCTTGTTTAACTTTTAATCATCATATAAATAATGGGCCATCTGTAGACAGGGAGAGAAGTTTGGTGTCCCCATCAGCTCTAGACTACATTGGTACTCCTCGTAGTCCTCAGTATGCTTGGGGAGAGTTGACAAGTATCAACGGGAGTCGAAACCAGAGGTGGACAAGGGGAATGGTGGTGGGAGCGTCCACGACAGCACCCTACTACCGCCTTCATATTGTGACTCCTTAATAGCATACCGCTATCGAGCTTGGCTGCTCCCACCGTTGCCTTCGTCTGCTACTCCTTAATAGCATATCGCTACTGACCTTTCTGTTGTATAGGCTATTGAGACTAGTAAGAAGAGTAAAGAGAGAAGAGAAGCTTGGCGCTTCCATGGTGAAGAAATGAGCAGATGTGAGTTTTATAGCCATGGAGGAGAATGTTGTATCTACCTATTGTCTCTCAACCTCCACCACTCCTTTGCCATCTTCCTTTGCTCCATCTTAGCACTGGAATGGGTAGGCCACCATTGCAAAAGTTGCTTCTATGTCATGGCCTCTCTCCCTCCCTGCATGTTGCTTCTCTGCTCCATCTTGTCACTGGTAGCATGCTAATTGCTAGTAAATAATCTAACCCACCACCTCTCTCCCTCTCCTCTCCACCTCCCTGGCTGCATCTCCCCCTCTCCCTCTCAGCCGATGCCTGCTGCCCCGTCGCCCCCAATGGCCAATGTAGTCCTCCGCCCACCGGTCCTCCGCCGGTACGCTGCCTGGCCCGTCTCGGCTCATCGCGCCGCCGGCTGCCCGCTCCCGCTGCTCCGCATGGCTACCGGGCCACGCCTCGTCGTGCCTCCGGTGGATTCGCCCCTGCCGTCGAGGGAGAACCGGCAGCGTCGCTGGACCATACCATTGGTGGCGTGGCAACTAGGGACACCGGCGCGTCTCCCCGAGGCAAGTAGAGGAGTACGGCGAGCTCATCGGCGAGGACACCTCCTGCGACACCGACACGGAGTGTGAGTGCGGGCGCACGCCATGCAACGAGAGCAAGGCCGCGGTGAGGAGGAACAAAGCGCCGGAGCGGTTACCGGTGAATGGTATACGCCCTGAGGACGGCCGCCGGCCGCCGCTCGCTTCGTCGTGCGTCGCCTTGCTTGCTGCGGACACGCTAACATGCAGCGCGGCAACTCTTGAAGAGACATGCACCTGTGTCTGCTTCAAGCCTTCAACTAATCCTAGTAGCTACTAACTATCATAGTGTTGTGCAGCGTATGTAGTATCTGATGTGTGTTACTTATTGGTTGCATTCTGTTCACAAGGACAAGCAATAATACAATCAAATGAATATTAGCACCCAGCTAGCCCTTCCATCATTGTGACTCAATGGTGACATTGGAGTTTGGACATCAATACATAGCAATTACAGTGGCATGTATGACGATAGCAAGTATGGGACAATCATGCGTCACGACCAGAATTACATTGCCAATGACAATGAGAACCAGAGAAGAATAGCTAACAGCTTAGTTCTAGCTTATGGAAGTCCAGACCAATGGAGCCACTTATAAGCCATGGGGGATACAAATCTGTTCTTTTTCCAAGATGTACAAGAATTTTTTGGGGTGAAAACGACACGGCGATCTCCCGGTTTCTGAGCTTACATTACGGGGGAGCGGACAATATACACCCAATTGTGCCAAAACCCGATCCATGTGTGTTAATTCACAGATACAACGTTCTGGCAGCCTCCTGCCATTTTTGGCACAAGCAAATCATATGGGGTAGGCACAATTGCCAATCCATCAGTTGTGCTAAATGGAATCTGTAGCCTATATGTTCAGAGGGAATGGTTGTAGCGGCTTATACCTCGCTGACAATCACCTGTGTATGGAGCGATGCTGGAGGAAATGCCTTCATCGAATGATAATTTGCGGATGAGTTTGTTAAGCTACTAGAATATCCTGATACCTACAGCCTACTGTTAACGGGCATTCAGCACTTCCAAAAGATTCTCGGCTCCGTGCTCCTTGAAAACCTGCATTGTTCAAATTCAACAGGAGGCAGTCATAAATTGTCAAGCAGAACCACGGTTGCATGGCATGAAGTAACATTGTACTCAGTTGGGAACATATTCTTAAGTCTGTAACACAAGTCCACAAATGCTGCTTGGTATTCGTGTCATTTGCAAGGACAAGAAAAACTAGCGGCTAAGCAATATTCAGACAGTATCAAGTAGTTCCATGCAGGGTTAACGATTCAGGGCCAAGATTATGCGGATTCCAGTAATGCTAGCAGTTAGCAGGAGAGTGATTTCTTGTATGGTCCAGGGTTTCCATGAAAATTATCGACCAGATTCATTCTTATTCTAGATACCATGAGCCTTAAGATATGTGGCCAATAAATGAAAAGTTAACCTAAGTTCCATGCACTCCTACCGATAAACCAGACCCATATGAAAACAATAAACAGTATCAATGTGTGGTATCAAACCAGTTCCTCCCATCACATAAAAGGCAGTAGCTGCCTTAACTCGCATAAATTACATGGAAGGCACAACACAATTTTGTTCCATTAGGAAGATGGAATGTGAAGTAGGTGCCACCTAATATAAAAGGAAAAAAATCCTTGTGGAGTCTTACGCAAGCAGAAGCTATAATTTCTGATACCAAATGGCACGAAATGATTTTTGCCATCCACATCCCAACTAGAACTGTGTCAAGACAATGCATAGTTATGCCTGTTTACTAGTCAACCATCTGGACATCAGCTGTTGTGGACCCATGACTACATAAGCATGTCGCATATACAAAATTTGAGATATATAGTTTTAACATAATATGCTCAGTAAGATAACATATGTCACATATCTAGTCAAAGTTGTCTGGCACTAGAAATTATGCATACCAGCTACAAAAGTCAAGCTGACTGGGTTTTCCCTTCCTAGGATGGCTCAGTATTGTATGTGAGGTTATGAATTTGTAATCCACAAATGGAAAATAACCAATGCACTTGTCCACTAATTGCTTATAAAACTTTTCGATCAGTGTCTTGCAACCAATCGACCGTCAAGGTTCTACATTCAAGTACTACAAGCTACTACCAGATGTATAAAATTAAACAGTAAAAAACTACCTCCGAAAAAGTCAATACCAAGGTGTGAAACTGTGAAAGCAACAAAAAAAATGTAAAATACAAACAGTTTGGCTTTCTGATTCAAGTAATTTTAATTTCCAGATGATATAACATATAAAGATCAAGATCAATATCCATTTGGTGGTGGAATTAGAAACTCAACCGAGTACCAGACTTTAACATCTAGTGTATATGCAATTTGAAACTATTCTAAAATATAATTCTGCAACGTACCAAAAAATGGTTCACCTATGTGCAATCTTTCTACACAACAATAGCATTGCAATGGTCCTTTATTTTTCCTAAATAACAAACATTAATTTTACAATCAATAATCGCAAAGCGCGAGAAGAGAAAGAGTCCACGATAGGTGAGCATAGAGCACTAAGCAATAATAAATGATGGATTTTATAAACCAACAGTTAACGCAATCTTGCCAGTAAAGTACTGGTAATAGCGGACAACTATCTGAGCATCGTTGCCATTAAATACAGTCATTGCCTAAAGTTAGAATTTAGCACTCCCTACCTCCTACACTATTTTAAAGCTCAAATGGCACCTAAGCTTACTAGTTAACAAGCAGAGCAGAAAACACAAAATAGAGGTGTGTATAGTATGTAAGCACCTTAACAGGAAGAGTATTGCTGAACCCCTTTTGATGAAGAAAATCACTAGCAACTTGTTGCCAATCAACAGTACCAACACATTTACTGCTCTCATACTCACCTCCTACCCATATGCATACCGTTTTAACTGCTGCTCCACTTCTGCTGGCATTAGGAGTAACAAAAATCAAAACCGATTTTGGCTCAAGATCCTTGCGGGTGAATGTAGTTAGCTTTTCCATGCTGGGCCAATGGTAGACTAGTAGTTGTACGTTACTACAAACCTCTGAATTATAGTCAGTACGCTCAATTAATCCAGTTTCTGCATGTGCTAATGAACTACTGCCGGTGCATTTTTCAGGGCAACACACACCAGTAATCTTTTTCAGACCATTGATATTACTCTTATCTGTGACTTCTTCTGCTCTGCGAAGACTAGACGGTACCCTTGGCGGTAATACTAGATCCTTTTGGAGTGATGGTAGCTTCAGAGGTGAAAATCCTCCTCTTCTTTCTGCTATAGATGAGGCCTTGGAAGTAGAGCACATTGATCCCAGGCCAGGCTTTGAAGACTCCTCGTTAGATGACTGGTGAAGGGAAGACCTAGATGACGGTACCAAAGCGTGGGGCAAATTAGATGAAGCAGGCGAAAGACCAAGGGATGGTGGGGAGCTAGTTGAAGGTGACAGGGAGGGTGAATCCGAACTATACTTTGAACTGACGGTTGAATCCGATGAGAAAGAGCCTGGAGAAAGAAAAGGCGGTGATGTTGATGCCTCTGCAGCCAAGTGCTGTACACGGTCCACCCGCGGATCCAAATCCCTGATTAGAGCAGAATCTGAATAAACTTGAGCTAGTGATCTAGAGATGAACTTGTGCCTCAGTAAACTCCAGCTGCTTTCTCTTGCTGGAAGATGGGTCTCATCCCCAGCCCCAGAAGATGAGAATGCTGGAACAACGCCCCCAGTGATTGCTTTGAAGACGAGCTCAAAATCAGCATCATAAGATTCCACTCTCCGGCTTCCTGGACTAGTCTTGGACACTGAATCAATCTGTTCCTTGCTAATCTTCACATTGCTGTCTGAATTAACAGGTGCACTCGAAAAGGCGTCCCAAAATTCTGGTTGCTCTAGCCCTTCTCTGACAACTTTGATCTGCCCCTGCACCTTCTCATACCTCACGACCTGAAATGCCGCTGCTCTCGCATCCTTCTCCATTACTTGATCACACTTCATTCCAACCCAAACATAGATCGACGAGAGCACGTGAACGATGAATGCACCCCTAGAGTCCAGGGCGGCAGGTGAGGGCTCATTCAGCATTTTGGGCACTAAATGCAGTGGAGCATAAGGTGAGTGAGGTGCCATCCGGTACATCCGGAGAACTGAGTTTGGGGACAGTGGAATCGCATGGACCCGCTTTTGGCACTGGAGTAGCTGGCAGGCGAACCCCATGTTTGGATTTGCAATTCCCCGGGCGGCCTTCACAAACTGGAACGCATCATCAAAGCTCTGCCCTTCCCTCCACATCAAGTACGCAATCACCAGCGATGTTGACCGCGATACCCCCTGGCAGCAATGTACAAACACACGGCCACCCTGCTCCCTCACGTCCTCAAAATAATCAAACACATCGTACAAGATGCTGGTGATGTCCTCCGTGGGGCTGTCCTGCAGCCAAAGCGTCCGGTAGACAAGGTCCGACTTGAAGTACTCCGGGCAGACGAAGCCCACGCAGTTGAGCACGTGGGTGATCCCGTTCTTCCGTAGGATGTCGCGGTTCTTGGCGACGGCATCACCTCCGAGGTAGACATGTTCGGCAACCTTGGAGCACTCCTTGTCGAAGAAGGCGATCTGGTCCTTGCGGCCCTGCGACCGGAGGGAGGAGAGGTCCAGCCGGAGGCCCTCGCCTGGCTTGGCGGAGGCCGAGCCGTCCACCTTGGACCCGCCGGGGGTGGTGGGGTTGGGCCATTCGCCCACGTCATCGGAGCCGGCCCTGGGCCACTCGTCCAGGTTGCGGCGGGTGATTGCGAGCGGCTGCAGCGGCGGGAGGCAGGACCGCGCCTTGGCGCTCATCGACCGCGGGGTCAGCGGCGGAGGCGGCGGGAGGCGGCGTGGCTGGCCGCCGGTAGCCCCGGTCCCCGGCGCCGGCGCCACCTCCAGCGGCGGCTCGGCGGCCCGCGAGGCGGACCAGGACGCGGAGCGCCAGAACTTCCGGCCGGCCCCGACGCCGCCTCCCGCGGCGGCGGGGCCGTCGTCGGGAGTGGCCATGGCCACGAATCGGACCCCCCGCGACGCGAAGCTGCGCGGAAACGCACCAAAGGGCGGGATTCTTACGTCATTCCAACCTCAAAAATCTTTTAAAAATCGGAGAAATTCGAACCTGATACGAGAAGGCGGAGTCCTGGATTCAATCTGGCGGCGGCGCAGCAAACTGCGGCGAATCGGAGCGCTCGGGGGCGACCAGATCGAGGCGAGCACCACCGGTCTCGGGGCAGGAGAGGGAGGAGGGGAACTAGCAAGTGGGTGAGGGTTTTGAGGAGGAGGGGGTGGGATCCCGGGCGTCGGATCGGCTCGGAGATCCGTGCGGGCTGGGGATCGGACGGTTCCTGGCTGGGAGGTGGGCCCGTGTTTGACGGCGGGTGGTGTTGACTGGAAGGGAGGCGCAGCGGCTGGGGAACATAGGGCGGGTTCCGGCGGTCTTCCACTCATCATTTATGCTATTTGTTATAATAATTTATTTTTATACATTTTATTTTTTAAGACGAAATTTATAGATAGGTTGTACTATAAATTAGACCGAGTTCAACTATATTAGCTAAAATTGTATATGACTATTTTTCTTTGCATACAGCCTCTCCCGAACAACATAGAATTCAAAAAGTTCAACCATAAGCCACAGCCCAAAAGAACCCACTTATAGTACAATGCTACATGTTAGCTCTTCTATAATAGCCTCTGTCATATAGAATTTTGGGTGATGTGGAGGAGAGAATGATAAGAGAGAAAAATATTATATACTATTTAAGAGATAGCCTTATGGACTACTTTCTACTATGTATACCCATGTGTCTGCCCTCCGACGAGGGTTCAGGCCGTGCCGAACTGACCTGGGCACGCTTAGCCCAACAGGCCACTAATAGCCCAGTTCGGCGCTGCCCAACCCACAGCCGTCGTGCAACCATTGCCATTCGCGTGAAAGGAGAAGGCTAAAGGCAGTGGTCAGTGGGGAGGGAGGAGAGGAGGCTGGTAGGGGCTGGGGCATGATGGAGTGTTGACATCGATTTTATCATTAAATTTAAAAAAGAATAAATAATCATCATCATCATAATTAAATTAATAAATTATGATGATGGCTAAAATCCGTTACGACCGGTTTAAAGAAACAATACATACGGGATAAGAAAGAAAGAGGCATAAAAAGATACTTGTGATCAGTGGCCACGACCACGGCAGGACGACCCTACGACCGGTTCACTGTATATACTACTGGTTCACTGTATCTTCGATCGGCCGATTGTCGTATGCAGATATCTAACAAAAAGTATAAATCGGCCACAACATACATGGGTTGCGACCACGTCGGTTTCGATCGCGAGGTTTTTCGTTGGCATCGGTGTCGGATTTGCTTCACGCGGTCGTGAACGTCGTGTACTCATAAAACCCCTTCAAGTGCCTTGAGTACTCAGAAGACTTTTTTGACTACCTTGTGCGTGGAAAACTTTGACCGAAATGAACAGTACTCAAAAAAGTGAACAATACTCAAAATGAATAGTACTCGTAAAGTGAACAGTACTCGAAAAGTGAACAGTACTCAAAAAGTGAATAGTGTTTGTAAAGTGAACAGTATTTAGAGCAAACAGTTGGTCAACTATTATAGCCCGATCATGTCGGTCGACCATGATATCTTCGACTGTGATAGTTCAACCATGTTATTTTCGACCATGTCGGTCGATGGTGATATTTCAACCACGTTGGTGACGATGATATTTTGACCACGTGGTTCGACCATAATATTTCGATCACGCTAGTCAGCCACTATATTTTGACCACGTTGGTCGACGGTGATATTTTGATCACATGGTTCAACTATGAGTTTTTGACCACGTCGTTCGACTATGATATTTCAACCACGTCGGTCGAGAATGATATTTCGACCACGTTGGTTGACCATGGCATTTTGACTACGTTGGTCGACCCCAATGATGATATTTCAACCACGCTGGTCAACCACCATAGTCCGACCATGTTATCTTTGACCACGTTGGTCGACGGTGATATTTCGAAAACCCAACGTACTGCAAGCATGGATAAGCATATTAAACGTACAAACTATGTGACAACTAATATTATATCACTAGATAAGTACCCATCGTTAGCGATAATGGAATCATTGCATTCAAATTATCAAGGAGAAATTAATCAAATAGGTCATGAACTACCAATACAAAGGTTTTATAATAATATAGCGATGCATGATAATTTAAAATAAAATAATACATAATAGATTTAAAAACTAGGTTTAACATAATCAAAGGACATAACTTGGCTTGGCCTTGCTCAGTTAATTGCTTTGGATTTTTAAATCTTGCTTCAACTCCTTCGGATGTGTGATCTAACGAGAGAGAAAATAAAACAAAGTACAAAATAAAATTAAATAAAATTCAAATAAACTCTAAAAAAACTTCAAAACTAGAACCAAAATATAGAGCTCAATTTTAGATGAATTTAGAAA
This sequence comes from Dendrocalamus latiflorus, assembly GCA_017311315.1. Classification (NCBI taxonomy): domain Eukaryota; kingdom Viridiplantae; phylum Streptophyta; class Magnoliopsida; order Poales; family Poaceae; genus Dendrocalamus; species Dendrocalamus latiflorus. The sequence continues at coordinate 34,019,750 of CM029661.1, read as the reverse complement.
AAAGAACCGGATCAATTGGAGTTAGGACGGAGGAGAACGGGTTCTTAAAAAACCTAATCTAAAGAAAAAGGAAAATAGATTTACTAGATTTATTTTTTAAAGGAAAATAAGAATTATGATGTCATTAGATGACGGGGTGGTTGACTGTTCTCCTAGGGTTGACATGGCATGTCATGTGGCACAACACGCGGCAACAGGGCTGAGGTGGCTAGTGACATGGCTGTAGACTTGGCTGGCCTACGGGTCTATGGAATAGTGCGATTGGCTTGTGGGCCCCATGCGTTAGTGGAATAGCGCACGGTGGACGGAATCCATAGAGAATTCAAACGGTCGCATGACATGGGCATGGGGTGATGTGGACGGTGCGCGAACAGAGGCAAGGACGATGGACGGCTACCGGTGGTGAGGCAGATGGCGAGAAGCGGTGGTGGACTGGCCGACACAGATGGCAAAGACTCACTGGTAGGAGGCTGAACGATAAGGTTGAAGCAAGGCTTGACGGGCGGAGGCGATGATGAGGATGGCGGTGACCAGAACCAAGGATGACGACAACGGTTGCAAAGGCGGCAGCGGCGTACAGGCGAGAACGGCGTTGGTGCTCAGCTGTGAGGGATGCAAAATGAAATGGGCGGTGCTATTTATAGCACAGACGTCGAGGAGGTGGGGTCAGACATGGCCAAGAGTCCACGGTGGAGCCGGCACGGACACCGAGACATCTCTAGCTCGGACACGACTTGAGCTCCATCGGAGATAAAGCATGGTGCACGACGCCCTGGATGCGTGACACGAGGCAATTAGAAAATTACGGGGTGAGGCGGTCAGAGACCGTTGGATGGGCTGACGCGGATGGCTCGACCGCAACACATGGTGGCCATCCGGCGGACAAAGTAGCGAGCGAATGCCCCACACTTGGCACGGCAAGGAAGAGTGCGGGCTGGGCTGGCGGTGATTCGGGCCCAAGGAGATGGGTTTTGGCCCAAAAGGTTTTAGGGTTTTCTAAAGATTTTGTTTTTTCAGAAAATCAAATAAATTCATTTGAGCTCTAGAAAATAGCAAATAACTTCATACATGCGTGGTCCACATGTCGGCCCGACCTTTTTTATGAGGAGTGGAAGAACTACATACATGCGGATCTGAACGGCTGATCTTTGATCAGACAATTGAGAAGAGAGGAGGAAGAACGGACCGACGACCACCAACTCATATTTTTATAATAGTAAAGATATATTATTGTAGTATGACTAATTAGTTGGACAAATTTTTTAATTCAATGTTAATTCGTTTCTTTAGGTGAAGTAAATGAATTACAATGATTAAGCATAACTGTACGAGGATAAAATATCATTAATATCTTCACACTAAATAAGTTATGAGGATATCCGGATCTGACTGAATTAAGTAGATATTCTATTTGAATTTGTTACAATATTTGATTCGTATTTGAGAATATTAAATTCATATTCATTTATAAAATACAAAAACGAATATGATAATGACACTATTCGATTCGTCTTTGATCCGTTTTCACATATAGTAGATACACGTCAGAAATCAAAGACTAGGAAATCACCGGTACAAGTAAATTCTGCACCTGCAAGTCGGCACGACTTGTACAAGTACACACCACCTATTGCTATATGAGTACATATATACTACTCCCATCTGTATTATACGGATTGCGTACAACTCAAACGTTACATCACATTCACTGATTCACACAAGAAGAAAAACATGCAACATGGAAGCACATCAAGGCAAGGCCATTCTCCAGTCTGCCTCAGAGTCACAGTCACTGGTCACCGGAACAGATGGTCGTAAATCACACGCGCCATTAATGCAATCTTGAATCAGCAAGTGCTGCAAAAGTTTCAGGTCAAAGCCAAATTCAGGAAAGGATGATGACTCAGAGTGACGGGGTCCCAAAATCCAAATCCAGTCGAGTAAGAAATGGCAGTTGAAACATCCATACTGAGATCACTTCCCTTATACCAGTTGAAAGGAGCTTGGCCAATTGGCCAGTTGCAAATCTTGATTATTGCAGATACACGTGGGAGGAATTCAAGAACAAGACTGTTAAAAGGCATGTAAATTTTACTGCTACATCGATGACCGTCTTTTCCACAGTCAGACTATAAAAGGCTGCAGTTTTATTTGAGTTTCAGAGTGAAATACATAATGAGGGATTATGAACTTTTATCATCAGACGTACGTGCGATGACACAATGCAAGTGAACATACAGAAACGATACAGTACAAGTGACGATATACCATTTTTGTCGAAAGTATGGAAGGTGTAGTATGGAGGCGAATTCCCCTCATGCATATATTTACTGTGCAGGACCTGTTTACTGAATAAAGCATGAACCAGGACCGATTGGAGGCCGCCGAGCGTAGGCATTTGTGACTGGAGCTGCAGCGATTCCACGGTGATTCAACAGGCATCTGAAGTAGTGTAGCCGAGCCTGGAAGGTTGTTTCCAGGTCTTGGACAGATATGGCCTCCAATTGACTCCACATACGCTCTATAGCAATTTAATAGCGACAAATAAGTTCCTATGGAAAGAACTGAAAGAATTAGAAGCTAGGTTCGTCTTTAGCACTATATTCTTGCATAGGGTAAGAATCCAACTGGATTGGAATGCTACACAGCTCTAGATTTGAGGGTTTCCGTTATAGCCGAACGCAACGGAAAGATCAATTTTACTGATAGTCACAAGATCTTTTTATCAAGTAGTAGGAAGACTAAGTATTCCTTTAGTTACCATCAGCGCACTAACAAAAATACTTGTATGCACCAAAAACCTTAGGTTCCATGGGGTAAATCCATTATAAAAAAAAAGATGAATTTTAGTAGAGGGAGCTGCTACAATTGGTGGGGAGCTTGCTAAAGATCCTAGGGTTCTAAAAAATTCAAGAGGGTTGTGCAAAGGTTCGAGGAGGTTGTAAGAGAGCAATAACCCCTTATACTTTTTTGAGGTTTTTCTTAAGGAATTTACGGTCGGTTTTACCAAATCTTTCTATCTCATCATGATTGATTTGACATTGTTCTTTTGGTTATCTCTACGAAAATCATCTCACAACTCTAATCCAATCTAGAAACTATTGCGCATAAGAAGGTTTATCAAAGTATAACAGATGTGGCTAAAAGTGAAACGCCATACAGTACAGTACAGTCCTCAGTCTATTTCATCCGAGATCTCTTGGTCGCACGCGTACAGCAAAGTTGTTCATCCTTTCCTTTGGAGTAAAGACTCGACAGATTAGGTGAGCTGAACTTGTCTCAACTCTCAACCGTAAGACTCATTGGTATAATATATGGGGTTGCTATTCATGTTCTCAGCTCTAAATCTCGTTTGTATAATATGGAGTTGCTATTCACGTGGAACATACTTAATCATATGTAATTATTATATGTCAATGATAAGGTGGCCATAGCTATGTAGGCGCGAAGTACCAGAGGCCAAATTTGTACTGAGAAATTCACAACGGAGGTGTGTGATCTGAATTCCGAATCGGCCTGTTCAAAAGCAAGGCCTGGAAAGGGTTTCGATTCAGGTCGAGTCCAGCGCAAGAGAGAGATGAGCGACAAGCCCAAGAGAGTTTCTATTCTGATCATTCCAAAGTTCAGGCTGCCGTTGCAGGAAGAGAGCAGCACCAGGCTGCAAGAACCGAAGCACAGAAGAAACAGGAAGTAATAAGACGGCAACAAGATGGCACGGAGAAACCATTAACGAAACCAGATGATCGATCGTCTTCGTCAACTCGGGCTGCCTCTCACGAAACTAAGACTGATCGAAGTAAACCACCAGTGACTTGGGACTCCTAAGGAGTTCGATCTCCAACTAATTTTGTTATCATCACCGATTCACCGAGCTAACCAACGCCACTAGATTTCACTAAAAACGACCGGCCGACCGAGAGGCACTGGCTGCTTAGTTGGGGGGCGCAGAAGATCTCCAAGTCGAGCCTCTTGGACCGGAAGAGCTTCTCCATCTCCGGCGTCGTGTTGGACGGCGCCTCCAGCACCTCCGGCGAGATCGCCTTCCACACCGACGTCCTCCCCGCCAAGTGGCTGAATATGGGGCTGCACAAACGAGAAACAACAACGCATTAGACGATGAATTAAATACACAATGCACATTGAAATGCAATGCTGAATGATGAACTCACTTGGGGGTGGTGATGATGGAGAACCACTCCATGCCGGAGGCGTCAGCGATCTTAGTCACGAAGAAGAAGCGTGGCACGATGAAGAGGTAGCCGCCCTCCACGCCGGTCTCGAGCCAACACTTCTGATTGCACAAATCACAATCCAAACCAAACAATGCATAATACACGAAACATATCATTTGCTCTGCTCTAGGGACGATGCGATCATGGGAGCATGGGCGTGGTATATCTTGGAGGGCGTTGGTGACCTTGTCATAGTTGGAGTAGCTGAGGAGGGAGAGGCCATAGGTGGCAAGCAAGAGCTTGGCGGTGCTGATGGAGGCAAGCCCGAGCATGGGCAGGTCGGTGGGACACCACTCGTAGTATGCGCAATTAAAATTCGTTTAATCCTGTCTTTATACCACAACTTGCCAAATTGATAAGACTTGGGTAAAACCAAATACCTAGGATACAAGATTACTGACTGAGAAGGCTTTTAATGAGATCAAGGCCATGGTAAATCAAGCAAAGCAAGTCATCATTTTGATCATATATTTTATGCAAATCATGTTCATTTAAATTATCAAATCGCATGCGTAATTTATTATGCAAATGTATGTCAAATTTATGGTACCTACATGCCTACTTGATGGTATAGTAATATTATTGTTATGCCATTCCTTGATACTTGAAATACATTATTCTTGTCACCCTAGATGTTAATTGTAACTTTACTAGCTATAAGTCATATTTGATGCCATGCTAGTCTTGTCAAATCCAGGGCACTAGTTTGCCGTGATCATCAATCTTTAAGTATGAAAACTTGTTTTATGACAGTCATGAGATGTAAGTGACTGATAATTTATGACAACTAGATTTATGCGTCTTAAAACCCGAAAAACTTGCTATACCTATCTAGGCGGACAGTAAGAGAGGTTAGTGCCGATGTCGCACAAGAAATTGTTGAACTGTCTAGACAAGTTAAGGACTTAATCCTGTGATAACATCCTATCATAAAATAGTACTACCACAAGTCTGCAAGCTACAACTGGGCCAAGTAGGGTTATCAGACCTCAGAGTCATTTCATAGGTGGGGAATGACTATTGTGGGTAAAGATGTACAGTCTCTGCAGAGTATAAACTGTTTGAACAGTCGTGCCCATGGTCAAAGGTGGATATGGAAACTTTCTCAAGTTAATTCTATTTCAATAACATTTGTGGATAGGCTGAAAACTTGTCAGGTAAGGTAAACCTGACTTTGATTTTTCCTAAAATGAACTGTATTCTAGTGGTGAAAACTAGCATTTGGTGGAGATAACCATGCACTATAAAAGGTAGATGTAACCTGTGCTACGATTAATATTGCATTCTCACACCAACTTTAGAAAATCTGTTTTAGTTAAAACTACTAAGTCTCATAAGCTTTCTATTTATTATATTTTCAAAACAATACTTTTAGCAACCAAAAGAACTTCAAGCCTCACTTGAGAACTTTGTATCTATTATTATTACATCATGTGTGGTGGCTGATGAGTACCGTTGTACTCACTCTTGCTTAATTACCATCATTCAGTCATTAAGGTAAGAAGGACAAGTTCTAATGTGCGTTGAAGAAGTTGACAGAGCTGAAAGTCGATAAGGCCAAGAACTAAGTCGCGAACCCTAGTTGGTAGTCTATGGGTAAGTCCTGAAAGTCCCACCCGTGTGAACTTTCTACTACTGCATTTATCTATCTTCGGTCTGATAAGCTCATGTGTAACTTATTACTGTATTATCTATGCTTACATATGATATGTTTTTAGTATAAAATAATGTATTTCTAAATACTTTCTACTGCTTCAGGAAATAGTGCTGTGGAATTACAGAGAATCTGGATTTGCTAAACCGGCATCCGACAGGGTGTTAGCTCAAGAAATATACTGCTCTCCTTCACACAAGAACTATACACCAAATAACAAATCCAATGTTCATACGCATTTCTGCAAAGGGGCATACATAATAGGCTCCAGATTATTTAGCACAGCTGCAGGCTGCAGCTCCATTATTGGTACGAAAAGGTTACCAAAGGTACCCGCGGTTTCTACTGAAACCAGCCAGCGCACCAAGAGGTAGCTCACACGAAAGGTGCACACTTGCAACAACCATAACAAGGTTCTCGATAGTTGATGCTGCATTATTCCAACCCAATTATGCACTCAAGCTACAGAAGCCCACCCACCACTGGTGACAAGGACCGATCAGATAAACGGATGGTGTCCTCAAGTAGCAACGAAGCACAAGGGGCAGGCGCTCACGCATGCACTTTTGGTGCCCATCCAGCAATCAGATGCTCCTTAGTTGGCTTAGTCTTGACGAAAGATTCGCGGCTAAAGAGAACCTGTACCAAGACAACGCAAACCTCAATAATTTGATTCTGGACAAGTTTCAGAAATGATATAAAAGAATGCGTATGCCCACTTGAGCATTATTGTACCTTGGTGTACGCGTGGACGCTGGTTAGGTTTTCTGGGATCTTCCAGCCTTTGAAATGCTCCAAAGCAACCTGGAGATGGAAGAGCTTTGGCCCTAGGCTGAGATCAGCAGCTGACACGTTCTCCCCGTTGATATAGGGGCCCTGCAATTGCCAAATGCCCAAAACGTATGATCATGAATCATGATGTAAAGAAAGGTTTAGTTCAATCGAGTTAGATAGCAGTCAAACATTACAAGGCCCACACCTAGCACGAGAAGGACTTAGACAAATGAAATGATTGCAACGTGTCATATAATCGAAATGATTGTGGAAGGATGTGTTATGCCTATTTCATTGCAGAAAGCAACAGCCAGATCAACTGCTTCAACAGTGCAACTTACATGGGCTTTCAGATGCTCCTCAAGTGCCTGCAGCTCATTAAGAAGTGCCTTCTCCGAACCATCATTCGGATCCTTGCTCTTCAAGAACGTGACAAAGGTTGGGAAGATCTTTGATCCCCTGTTATCACAACTCACAGGTCACAACCAATTGAAGCATCACACATAAATGGAACATAATAAAAAAAATGGTATAGCAACATCTGAACTTTTTGTTTCGAAAACGAGACATGGAAACTGAAGATGTATTTTTTTTGAAAAAAAGGAAATAAACTATTGATATATTATTATTGTTTAATTTAAGAATTCACGTCAAAACAGTTCTGCAGAATACACCATCAAGGAGATGGCAACCTTGCAAATTATTACTAGCATTTCACTAAGCTATCAATCGAGTACTTGACAGATCCTGTTATAGCTAGATAACGACAAATATATAACTTCCTTATTATAGCAGGACATCAGGTCCCAAGTGTCCGTGAAACTACCAATACCAAGTTTCAAATCCAAAAGGCCTCTAGAAGTATAATTGACTAGCAGCTTGAATTATGAACTGCCAAATATATAAAGTACTTCCCAAAAATATATATAAAGTACAAACAACATATCGCAGAAACGAATGCAAGTTTTTGCTCACGAATAAACATTGCAAGACCAAAGATATAACAAGGATCACCAAATACAAGAAATAGTGAAGTTTATTATTTTTTGGAGAAGCAAAAGTGGATTTTTGTGGAGTTAGCGGGAAGACTTACACTGATGCATACTCAGGAGGGGTGACGAGAGACGGAGTTGGGAACTTCTTCTCAATGACTTGAGCGATCACATCAGAATCAGCAATCCATTGGCCATCACCACTGTTAAACACAGGCACCTTCCCCTCTGGGCTGATCTTCAGAAACCTAGAAGAGTCATTACAGTAGATTAGTGTCATGCGCGTGAGCCTTGAACCCAACCGGTTCATTATTAGGAAGTTAGAGACTAGTTTCTATCTATTAGAGATATGATTAGAGATACGATATTAGTTTCTATTTGCCCAGCCGGTTCATTATTAGGAAGTTAGAGACTAGTTTATATCTATTAGAGATATGATTAGAGATACAATATTAGTTTCTATTTGTTAGAGATATGATTTAGATTAGATTCTATCTGTTAGAGGAGCCTATCTATATAAAGGGGCTGCCGCATGCTTATTAGAACCAAGCAAGAAATAACAAAGTCATTCTCATCTATAGTCTCTCCCTTTTCCTCTACGCCAACGCTGCCCGACCATCCTCTCGACGGTGTTTACCACCTTTGAACTAAGATTCATAACAATTTGGTATCAGAACCAACATCATGGCTTCTACTGCCAAGTTAACAAATGAAAAGATCATTACTAGCTATGACGAAATCATCGCTAGACTCAAGTACATAAAGCACAGTGCTGAAGATGTTGGCAGCAAAGGAGAAGGCACAAGCAGCTGGCTCGGTGTTGACATCGTGCGAGCAATCGTGTCCTGCCGCCCCAACCACCCAAGTCGCCACCACGGGGAACTCCCCTGATTGTGGTGACTATGCCACCACGGTGATCTGCTCCACCTCCGCCATCGTCACCAACGTCAGCGTCGTGCTACTGGATAAGATAAGAGGACGAGCTCGCCCACAGCCCCAGCCACGCGCTCGCGAGCCCCCGCGCGGGAGCCTAATCGCCAAATCCGGCCATGCGCGGGCGCACCAGCGCCCAGCCCCGTCGCCAACGTCGCGACGCCGTCCCTAGCTGTGGTCCTCGTCGCCTCCGCTGGTGTCTCCGCCAAGGCCGTCGACGCCCTCTTCGGCTTCCGCCTCCACCGTGACGACCTTTTCCTCACCAGCCTCAAGTCTGAGAAGGCCGTCAGCGGCTTCCATCCCGTCTACTGCCCTAAGCGCTCATGCAGATCCCTCTTAGCGCCAGTGCAAGGCGGCCCGCCTGACGCCCGCATCCAGCTCCTCCGCCAAGAAGTCCGCCAAGTCCTCCGTCCAGATCCCGCTGGGATGGATCAAGAAAGCCCAGCCCGTGGGAGCTTCGCTCGGGCGCCACGGTCTACGAGCCCTCTGTCGACCTCCGGAGGGCCAGCTGCGTCTTCGCGAGCCCGCCAGAATTCCTCCTGGCCGCCACCGTCTACGAGCCCTCCGTCAACCTCCAAAGCACCGGCTCCGTCTGCGCAAGACCGCCGGAGCTCCTCTTGGGCGCCACCATCTCCAAGCATCGAAGGTCTTCTGTCGGCACCTCGATTCGCTGATCTTCCACCGGCGCCACCTTGATCAGCTGGTCTTTCACCGACACCGCCTCGATCGGCGCCATCGGTGACCGGCCGCACGTCGCCGATGCCTGCTCCATTCCGCCGATCTATGCAGCCGCCGCTGCCTGGATCCAAGCCTGTCACCGTCGACGTCGTCGTTCCCGGTCACCGAGCTCCCGAGGCCGCCAGAGTCGTCCTGCTTCAGCTTCCGCCTGGTCGCCAACGCCGATGAGGCCGATCGCCACCGGTGAGGTCAAACACCGCTCCGGACTCCGAAGTCGACCCGATCGGGTCTTGTGTGCTCGAGCGAGAGCCCAGTGTCTTTTTGTTGACCGACCGAAGTAAAAAAATCGGTTTCTGATTTATTTTTTAGTCTTAAAAATAGAGAAATAAGCCGAGATGTAAAAGGTTTTGTTCCGTTCAACGTTGTTTATTTGCACCTGCGTGTGCATGTCCAATTAGCAGCTCGAGAACGCGCTGCATGTCCGGAAGGGGTGTAATGGCATGGGTGTGGGCCTTGGGCCCAGCCGGTTCATTATTAGGAAGTTAGAGATTAGTTTATATCTATTAGAGATATGGTAATAGTTTCTATTTGTTAGATGTATGATTGAGATTAGATTCTATTTATTAAGGGAAGCCCATCTATATAAAAGAGGCTGCCACATGCTATTGGAACCAAGTAAGAAATAATAAAGTTATTCTCATCTATAGTCTTTCCCTCTTCCTCTACACCGACGCAGCTCGGCCATCCTCTCGGCAGTATTTACCCCCTATAAACTAATGTTCATAACAGTTAGTTTAAGCGAAACCTGGAAAGGTCATTACAGTAGGTTAGTTTAAGAAGTTTACACACAGGGATAAGCTCCAAATTCCAAATGGACTAAATTACACACTTGACTCCCTGAAAAATTTCAGTCTCTAAACTGCAAAATATTGTCTTCTTAAGTTCTTAATCAGATCTTTATCAGTACTAAAGCTCCAGAATATCATGGAAATGGTAACGAACAACTTTCACAGATGAAAGCAACCAAATGTCTACTAGTTCATCTGTTCATTCTTTTTCAGAAACGGGGAGCATCTTTTTGTTAGCGTACAACTGTGTGGTGACCACGCTCCGTGGCTCCCCTTGTTTGTAGCCAATGCAGTTAGCTCATGTACCTCTATATGTATCCGTAACACTGATCAATACAGAAGCGGTTGCAATCACTCTCCAGCTTACATGATATCAGCCATCTCCCGATCCTAATTTTCCGCTGCTCTCCCCCTCGCCGTCATGAGCTCTTCTTCCTCCTCGTCGGACTCGAACGGCGACTCCAACTCGAATCTTCCCAACACGGCCCAACTCCACTCTAATCCCGCCCCTCCAACGGTGGTTCAGTCCATCAACATCCAGTCCCGGGTCCCCATTGTCTTGGACCTCAACGACGACAACTACACGGCCTGGGCACGTGCGTTCTCCGTCGTGTTCGGCCAGTACGGCCTTGGCGACCACGTCAATGGCTCCCCACCCAACGGCAACTCCGACTGGGTGCAAAACGATTGCGCCATCGTCTCCTGGCTCTACAACCGCGTCGCCCCCGACCTCCTCAGCGTCGTCTCCAACGACGAGGACACTGCCCTCTCTCTGTGGTGCGGCATTCACAACCTGTTTCGCGACAACAGGTCGACTCGTGCTGTCTACCTCAACGCCGAGTTTCGCCGCTTCTTCCAGGGCGATCTGTCCGTGCTCACCTACTGCACTCGGATGAAGTCCATGGCCGATCGCCTGGCCAATCTGGGCGCCCCCGTCACCGAGCCAGATCTCGTCCTCAACATCATCCGGGGTCTCAGCCCCAGCCTGCACCAAGCCGTTCCACATATCACCATGCGCAAGCGCCTCCCCTCCTTCCTCAAGACGCGCTCCATGCTCCAGCTTGAGGAACATCGGATCGGCGAATCCGCCAAGCTGCAAGCTGTCGCGGCGCTCCTCGTCCAAGCCTGATCCGTCCACCAGCCGCCGCAAGGCTCCACGGGCGGTTCTTCATCACGTACCAATCACCGCCCACTTGTGCCATCCTCCTCGTCCAACAAGAAGAAGAAGAAGAAGCCGTCCAGCACCGCTTCCTCCACGTCTTCTGCACCACTAACGGCGCCGCCACTTTTCTCAAGCGTCAAGAGATAGCAAGTAACTTGAAATTTACATGAGAGGCACATATGTCCAAAAGCACCAACTGAAATTTAGAAGCTCCTTTTGTTCATTTCAATTTTTATATATACATCACAGGAAAAATGCACACATAACAGACCTGACTCCTAAAACGGTAAAACAAAGGAACTACAAACTGCTCTGTAAATTTGACTGACAATTTATAGCAGTTAAATGCAATCTTTTTCTCTGGTCATATTTTCCATCTGAAAGGGGATTAAGTCTATTTGTTTTGATTGTTTGCCATCTAGCAGTAATAATCTTCAGTTTTCCCCCACTTCAAATTTATAAGACTGCTATGTTATCTATATAACCAAATTTACCTTACAATTTATAAATTATAATCGCAGTGATTAATTTTAATCTGAGAACTTTGGATGTCTCAGTGCTATTTCTAATACATTTTAAGACCCTTTTTTCTGTCAATACATGTTTTAAGACTTGGGAATAGAAGATTGTATTAAAAAGATGACCCATGGTTTATGGCTTATGCATGAAGAGCGGCTTCATGGCTGTTTACTGCGAATGGAGCATATAAGAGCTTGTCTGAGCATATATCAATGCTAATCAAATCCAAACGTTATTGGAATGTATGGATAGTGCATTTGGTCAAATCCCCTGAAAAAAAATGTAGCCCAAGAATCAGACCACAAATCCATCCTATAATTTGTTTCCATGGAGTAAAATCGAAATCTTAAACCCCTTGTCTGGAAGTAAACCAAGAGAACTTCTAATTCCCAACTTCCCAAGCCCCGAGGATTAGTTGTGCTATAAATATAACATTGGGCTTTGTTTCTTCAAAAAAGTCTCACAATTTGGTTTTTATCTTGAGCTCTCCTGTGGTGTCTTTCAGTTCAACACATGCTCCATATATGCACCACTTCTAAGACAGTTATTACAGGGTACAGCTTGTATGTGAAATGTAGAAAAAGTCCCCAATGAGCATAATTTATTAAAATATTTGGACTTTGGAAGGCAAGTCGTCCTCATTTGTGAAGAAAAATACTTCCCTCTATCAGGAGAAAAAAGACTCCCCGTGTCGTTTTTCCAATCCTCTTGGTTTAGCCCGAAATGGCAGGTCTAGAATCCAAGCCTACCAATAGTCCACTTCAATTCCTATCTCAAGGCCACATTTCTGTGCGGGATCAGACAAATCCACCGCATCAAAGAAGGTTAGAGATCTAACGAGCGCACAAGCCTAATTAAGGGAGCCAAACAAAAAAACCTATGACAAGACAGCCCCTTCTTCTCTCGAACAAACAAACTTCTCCACCGCCTTTTCACAGTGACTTATTGAGATAGCTTTTTTGAAGTAGTTTATTAGCTTATCGGTATTCAGTTTATTCGCACTATTCGCACAAGCACTCTGTGTGTGTGGGCAAAAAGGGATCATAAGCGAACCCGACTCGCACTGTTTCCACCCCGTCTGCCACTAAACATCTGACAAGTCAAAATAGTAGAGAAAAGGCTCAGAGTTATGAGAGTAGTATTCCGTCAAGTAGGCAGTGTATCGAAAGATTGGTAAAATTTAGGGTTGGGAGAAATCGGAGACGGACCAGTCGGGCTTGTTGCTCAGGTCGATGAGCTTCATCTCGTAGGTCACCTTCTTCTCCTCCAGCGTGAGCAGCACCCTCTGGGAGAAGGGACCTGCCGGTTCAAATTCGTCCAACCAAACACAGATCAACGCGAAACAGTTAGGTTTTTGTGCCGAATCGGGCGGCACAATGGAGACCGCAACGACGCGAATCCGACGAGAAGTATGGAATGGAGGCTGGGGAGCACTCACAGTCGCCGAGCTCGTCGGGGGCTCCGACGGCGGCCTTGACGCACGCCTCGACGGCCATGGCGACGGCGAGTTAATTAATCTGGTTTTTGGTTACTTTTTTTTTTTTGGCGAGTTTTTGGCGGTGAGGAGGCCGGTAGGTGGCGGTGCGTATTTATAGGGGAGGGTGAGCTCGCCGGGAAGGGGTGGCAGAAACTGTGTGTATGACATGTGGGACCACCAGTGGGTCCCCGTGCCCGTCCTGGTGCCTTCGGGAATCGGACCGGAGCAGCGAGGTGGATGCCATTTTTTGTTTCCTTTCGAGATCGCGACGACGCTTGATTTTCTGTTGCTTGCTTTCTGAAAAGAACGGCTCGGGCTTTCGCTTTTCCAGCTTTCGACTTTCACTTTTTCCTGCGTGTCTGGTGGTAACAGTGTGGTCCCTGTTGAAGCGTTAAAGTTATCAAGGTGGCGGAATGATTGCCTGATGGGCGGCGGCCTGTCTAGGTACGGCTAGGGGTGGAGGCCTGGGGCTCGGCCGAGCTCGTTCGAAGCTGCGACTCGGCTTGTTTAGCTCGGCTTGACTCGTTTTTTGACTCGATTTGGTTTGAATGGGCTCACGAGCCGCACGATACTTTTCAGCCACAATAGCATGAATCGGATCTCCAATAGTCAGACACTTCAATAGCATGTCTGGAATGAAACAAAACACACAAACACTTCAATCCTTGGTTCTTGCATCTTCCATGTAACATTCGTCCAATCTCATTATAACTACATGTAACCTTCAGACAATTCATCCAATCAAAGAAAAAATGTCCACAAACACCTCACCTTGGTACGATGGCCATCGTCTTGCAGCAGGAGTCCTCGATGGTGGTAGTGGCGTGCGGAGGCGGCGACCGCGCAGGAGGCCCTGTTGCCGCCTACTCCTGGTCGCCGAAGACGGCTGCAGCCCACCTAGGCCGCCACACCCAGCCAACAAGCAGGCCTACGGGCATGGAGCCCGAGGGGAGCACACACTAGGAGGGGCATACATGACGAGAGGGGGAAGGGGCACACGGCGGGGGAGGGGGAAGGGGAGCACACAGTGCTGGGGGGATAGGGGCACATGGCTGTGGTGCTAGGGGGAGGAGCACACATCGACGGGAGGGGGAGGGGCACATGATAGAGGAGCACAGGGCCTGGGGGAGCACACGACGAGGGGGAGGGGAGCACACAATGCCAGGGGGATGGGGCACATGGTGGCGGCGCCAGGGGGAGCACACGGCAACAGGGGGAGCACAGGGCCTGGGGAAGCACGTGGCAGGGGGAGGGGAGCACACGGCATCGAGGAGAGGAGCACACGGCAACGGGGGGAGCACAGGTGAGAGATCAAGCTCCATTTAAGTTGGTTTTGGTGTTAATGACAAATGCAATTATGACATTATGATATTAATGACATATACTTTATAATGTTTTGGTGAAAATGTTAAATGAATTTATGAGACTAATATGTTTATTTGAGTTCATTTGGATGAAAAGGTGAAATCAAAGAGGTATGCATTCGAAATCGCTTTCTCATTTACAAATGCATTCCTTAGATCCAAAATATAGATTGAACTCCTCAATTAGTCTAAAATGAATATGTGCATATGTCTTCTCTATATACACTTGTATGCACACATTTAGGGGGAGCTCTCCATATATTTTGGAGTTTCATAAGTATTGATCCATGCTTCTTTTAATATGCATATTTAGGATCTTTACTTTTGAAATACATTCTTAAGTATATATATAGCTTGTGCAGTATATATATACTCATGTGCAATCGGGTTGTCATCTAACTTCTCCATTATGTGTTAATGGTTGGATGACTAATGACAACCGGATAAGTAAGCTTTATTTAAAGCTTATCTTAGAGTATACACTTGTCGTGTACATATTGTATACTCGCAAATCAATTTCATATCTCATCATTTGTTGAGATTGTCATGAATTACCAAAATGGTGAAGTTTGGTAATCAATGACAATTGTTTTGTGGACTAACATTTTCCATGAGTTGGATAAATAGGTTAGGTTCCACAAATAAAGATGATTTGGGATGACTTCATGAGTTGAAGGTCATCAAGTCAAAGTTGATGAAGAAGAGGTAGGCTTCATGTGTTGAAGGCCATCGAGAAGAAAATGCTTCATGTGTTGAAGCATGTCAAAGATTGATCATGTGTTGATCAAGTGAAGACCATCATGAGTTGATGGTGCTGATGATAAGAAAGCATCATGAGTTGATGCCTATCAAGACGATGACCCAAGGCAAAGGTATGACTAGCTAGGGCTAAGGATGCATTCCTAGTCTTTTACCGGTCTTGGTGTTTGGTTGGAAGACTGGATTGCTAGTGTAGGTTGCCGTACTATTAAGAGGGGTCATGTCTAGTAGTTTGAGTCTCATCATGTGTTGATAGCTCAAACCTCACTTGCTCTAGCTCATCTTGACATGAGGCTTGCATTTGCGAATGTGTTTTGCAAATTGTTGAAGCTCATGTGTTGATTTCTTGTAACATGGAACTATGCATTGCAAATGTGTTTTGCAAGTGTTTGAAGTCCATGTTTCCATTCTTTGTGATATGAGGCTTATATTTGCAAATGTGTTTTGCAAATGGTTGAAGCTCATATATAATCCTTGTGACATGTGACTTAGGTTTGCGAATGTGTTTTGCAAATGTGAGAAGTCCATGTATCGATTCCTTGTGTCATGATTTCAAAAGTGTGCGAATGTGCTTTGCAACTTGTTGGAAATCATGTTTGAACCTTGTGTGCATAATATCGTAGTTTGCAAATGTGTTTTGCAAAATCTGTTGAGATATCTGCACTTCTCAGGAAAAACCGGAAGTACCGCAAGTTCAACTGCGGAACTACCGCATGTGCGGAAGTTCCGAGGTCCCGAGCGGAACTTAAATTCCAGAGAGTGCCTGGGTTCAGACTTAGCCTCTCGGAAAACGGAAGTACCGCGGGTTGCACTGCGGAACTACCGGATGGCCGGTAGTACCGGGCACCCGAGCGGAACTTTATTTCCAGAGAGCGCCCGGAGTTTAACTTAGTCTCTCGGAAAACGGTAGTACCGCGGATTGACCTGCGGAACTACCGCATGTGCGGAAGTTCCGGATACCCGTGCGGAACTTTATTTCCAGAGAGCGCCGGGAATAAAACTTAAACTCGCTGAGATCGGTAGTACCGGGCTGAACGGCGGTAGTACCGCAGGGGAGCGGTAGTACCGGAGTTTGTGCGGCGGAAGTACCGCGCCGACGGTGTAACGGTTAGTTCAGAGCATCTGACATAGCCGTTACTTCGCGTTAGTGAGGGGAGCGGTAGTTCCGGCCCTTGGCCGGCGGTAGTACCGCCCGTCCTGATTTTTCAGGGATTTGGCTCCAACGGCTAGTTTTCTTGTGTGGGGTATAAATACCCCCTTGTGGCTGGTTGGAGATGTTGTTGATTCATTCATTCTTGTGTTCTTGAGCTAGAGTGAGGCTCTCCACTCAATTGTGCATGTGTTGCACTTTGTGAGAGAGGAGAGGTGATCTAGAGTGCATGTGTTGCATCTAGAGAACTTAGTGTCCAATTGAGCTTGTGCATTTGTTGCACGTGGTGAGAGTCAAGTGAGGGACTTGGCTTGTTACTCTTGGAGTTTGCCGACTCCTAGACGGCGTTGGAGGCGTCGTGCGCGGTGATCTTCTCAAGAAGCTTGTGAGAAGACCCGGCGAAGTTGTGAAGGTCGGAGCTCACCTACCCGGAGCGGGAAAGAGCTACCACTAGTGGATACGAGGTGTTTCGGCTTAATTCGTGGAGCCGGTCCGATTTGTTCGGGCTAACCTCAACGTGGATTAGGGGAGACCGGCAAGTCTCCGAACACCACGGTAAAACATCATTGTGTCAATTATGGTTTGTTTTCTTGTGTTCCATTTATATTCAAGCAATTTACATTCATAGAATTAAATTGATTGCTTGTATATTTAGAATTGCAAACCTTGACCTAGGCTAGAACTATTAGTGCACTTAGACGAATTTATTTGTCGTAGGCGCTATTTGAGCTAAACCAAATTGAGTTTCGCTTCCGCATTATATACTTGGTTTAGGCAAATAGGAAAGCTCTTGAATTGATTAGTATTAATTTGTAGAGAATTTTTTAAACCGCCTATTCACCCCCTCTAGTCGGCCTCCTCGATCTTACAACAGGACCCAGGAGGAGCACATGGTGGTGGCGTGGTGGATGGGATGGGAGCGGCAGGACAGGAGACTAAGCTAGAGAGGATGGGGATTCACGGGGGCTTAGCACTTTTAGTTGGAAAGGATGGGAATTCACGGGAGAGGATGAGGATGGGAGACTGAGCGCTGGGTCGACTACGGAGGCTACTCAGTTGTCAGCGAGCTGGAGAGGACTATAAACGTGAGCCAAAATAGGCTCGCGAGAGGCTCGAGCTCGGCTCAATTTTTTGTGAGCTGGGAAGGAGGCTTGGCTCGACTCAAATTTTACAAGCTCGAGCCGAGGCGGATCGGCTCGCGAGACTTAAGCTATTTTTCTATCCCTAGGTACAGCTCATTAAGGTATGAGCATGTCCCCGCTTATTAGACATTCAGCTCTCGCTACTGG
The DNA here is from genome assembly GCA_017311315.1 of Dendrocalamus latiflorus. Taxonomy (NCBI): domain Eukaryota; kingdom Viridiplantae; phylum Streptophyta; class Magnoliopsida; order Poales; family Poaceae; genus Dendrocalamus; species Dendrocalamus latiflorus. The sequence goes on along the minus strand of CM029661.1, from coordinate 34,001,919 downwards.
TTTCTAACTTCTTGATTTTGTTTTTTTTCTAATTTTTTGATTTTTGGATTGTTTTTGGATTTTCTTTTTCTCTTATTCTTTTGTATTGTCTATGATAATGTAACCTTTTTTAATTTTTTAAATTTAATTACGCTGAAAAGTTAACAATAGGTATAGTCAAAAAACTCGCTACAATGCAAAATAAACCAGAAGCTCGGGTTTAAACATCCAAATGAGCGCTACAAGGTCTAAAAATAGTCTGGCCATATGGTGTACTGATCCATAGGTTGATGCACCAATCTAGCTAGGTTTGATGGTCTCATAAGTTGCGTTAGACTAACCTAGGCATGGTTAGTTCGTCGGATTGGTGTTGGATTTATGATTGCGAGAGGTGCCTTAGGTGTTGCTCGGCTGAGTTGAAATAAGCTGACTTTATGGTTGAAATTGCACTGTAGCTAGTTAAAATTATACTGCAATTGATGGTGGCTTTTTTTAGCGTAACTAAATTTTAAAAAATAAAAAATAGGTTAGCCTATCACGGACAATGCAAACGAATACGGGGAAAAAAGAACTGGTAAAAAAAGCTCAAAAAAGCCAAAAAGTCAGAAAATGATGAAATTTTGGAATAATAAAAAATAAGCCAGAACTCAAGCCGGAATGAGTGGGACCTAATGGCGGTCTGGTATATACATGCTGTCTAGGCACGAGCCTATTAATTAGTCTCACAAGCCGTGCTGGGGCTAGCTCGACCATCGTTAGCTCATTGGGTTCATGTCGATTAGTGTCCCGTTCATTTCAACTTGAGCTTTTGATTTCTGACTTATTTTTCACTATTTCTAAATTTCATCTTTTTTTGGCTTTTTTGAGCTTTTTTTGCCAGTTCTTTTTTCCCGTATTCGTTTGCGTTGTTCGTGATGGGCTAACCTGTTTTTTTCCTATGTTTAAATTTTCTAAATTTAGTTACGCAAAATAAGCCACCATCAGTTACAGTATAATTTTAACTAGCTACAGTGCAATTTTAGCTATAAGCCAGCTTATTTCAGCCCAACCGAGCGGCACCTTAGCCATCTAATGTGAAATTTTGAATAAAATATAAAAATGTCCCAAATTATAAAATTCAAAAAAATATAAAAAAATTATATAAAACTAACAAAATGAACTATATAGAATCCAAAAACTGCAAAATAAAATCACATAAACTAAAACGAACCATATAGACTTATTTTGTACAGTAATGTGTGTGCCGTGTTAGGCCATACTGTGTTAGCACAGTAATGTGCGTGCCGTGTCAGGCCAATCTATATGTTATCTTGTTTCTAAATGAAATCACAATAGACTTTTTTATATCACTTAATATACAAATATATATGAACGGATATCACTCATCTCGTATCTTATCCCGTACTTAATATACAGTAAAGTATGCCGTGCATGGCATACTTTGAACCAGTCTGGCTGGTACTGCCCTTTGGCCACCTCTATTGATTGCCATGTATGTGTTTCAAATACTTAGAGCATCTCCAATAGTGACTTATGAGCAATCTCTAAGCATATTATTTCATATTTTAATAGAAGAGAGAGAAAAGCTAGCTCTTGATCAAGAGGTAGTCTCATACACACATTCCAAGATTATGTGAGAGTGTCATGTGAGGCTATTTATGTTATAAGCTACGTGATAAAAGATAGTACTATTGGAGAAGTTGTCTTAGAATTAGTAACTAGCTCATACTGTTGGAGATGCTCTTAGCGGAATACTTACGTTCCAAACGCGATTTTTACAGTGGTTATGTTAATAGTTTTGAGTAGCCAACGTACGAGGGTGAACTCGCCGGAAAAGGTGTATGACATGTGGGACCACCAGTGGGTCCCCGTGCCCATTCTGGAGCCTTCGGGAATCTGACCGAAGCGGCGAGGTGGATGCGGCGGGCATGAGCCGCGTGTGACACAAATTAGTGACGCCATTGTTCGTTTCCCTAGGAGATTAGGACGCTTAATTTTCCTGTTGCTTTGTGCTTTCTGGAAAAAAAAAGATAGGACAAGATTTGGCTGGTGCTTCATCGGGTTTATTGCTTCTGATTAAAATTGCATGATAGTTTCTGTGAGTTTTTTTAAGTATTTTTATTAAAAATTAAAGAAATGTAGTATCTGTGAGTTTTTTAAAGTATTTTTATTAAAAATTAAAGAAATGAAAAATATCGTTATGTGTTCACAGGGCCTCGGGCCTGCTCTTCCAGCTTTCAACTTCACTTTTTTCCTGCATGTCTGGTGGTAACAGTATGGTCACTGTTGAGGCGGGACATACATGGTTGCCAGATGGGCGGTTTGGCCTGTCTAGGTACGGCTCATTAGGGTGTGTTTGGTTGCCTGTATCTCCTTCGTCCGGGATGGGTGGATCCGTATAATCTGAGAAAGAGTCTGTTTGGTTGCCTGTATGAGTGGATACAGCCTGTATGAGCGGATGCAAAAATACGCCCTCATCCTGGATGAGTGGATACGCTCAAAATGAGCTTCACTAGTCATCCTGGATGAGTGGATGCAGTGTATCTTATGCGGTCCCACGTGTCAGCCTCTCAGGTTTGGTAGACTGCATCCGCTCATACAGGCAACCAAACAGCATCTCAGTTTTTTTGTATCCGCTCATGCAGCCTCACCAAACATCTTTTTTTTCTGAAATACGATTCCACTCCAACCTGCATCCACTCATCCAGGATATACGATGCAACCTCCATCCACGAACCAAACACACCCTTAAGGTACGAGCCTGTCCCGCTCACTAGAGCTTCGCTTCTATTTTTTTTAATTTTATTTTTTTGATTTATAGGTTTTTAGTTTTTTTAGTATTTTTCTTTTATTTCTTTGCATTTTTCATAATGATATAATCTGGTTTTTTTAATTTTTAAATTTAATTAAGTTGAAAAGGTAACAATATTTACAATGCAAAAAAGCCACTACGATGTAAAATAAACCAAAAAATTGAGCTTAAAAGTCTGAATAAGTACCACAAGGCCTAATAATTAGTCAGGCCGTGGTGTACTGATCTATAGGCTGAGGCACCAATCTAACTAGGTCTGATAGTCTCATAAGTTGTGTGAGGCTGACCTAGTGTCCTAGTCATAGTTAGTTCGTCGGACTAGTGTTGGATTATTCAGCCGATATGATCTAAAATGTAAAAAGTTATATATATAATTCAAGAAATATAAAAACTTATAAAATAAACCGTATAGAATTCAAAAGCTACAAAATAAAATCACATAAATTAAAAAGTAAATGGCATAGAATTCAAAAAACACTAAAAGAAATAATACTATGAACGGGCCTAAGGCCGTGCTAGGTAAAGTATTGTGCGTGCCGCGTTGGGCCGACCTATCGGGCCAAGGTGACGACCCAAACATGGTACATGCGTTGGGCTGAGCTGGCATGGCCTGCTATGTACGGACGAATGCACGTGGTGAGACAGTACCGCGAGTGTACATGGATGGGATCGCAGAGAATCCAGAGCCGTAGTGTCGCTTCAAAAGAGAGAGAGAGAGGAGCGGAGGGGCCTGACGTGTATTTTCGCGCCTCGTGCCCACCTTTTCAAACTCCACGGCCCTGGCTCCCCCGCACCGACCACGCCCACTCTAGTCACTGACAAGGTGCCCAAGTTTCGTCTATGGCCCGCGTGCAGCGAGGTAGGACTAGTCAGAAGCCCTGTGCACCCAGCCACGTGGGTCCCACACCCCCGTGACCCACGGTTCAAATTCTCGGGGGGAGGGAGAGAGAGAGCAGAGCACAGCGGAGTCTGAGAGGAAAAGGAGGCGGAAGAAGAAGCGGCGATGCTGCGCGGCGGCGGCGCATCGCGGGCTGCGGCGAAGCCTCCCCACCCGAACCTCCGCCCGCGGCCACCGTCTCCGCGCGCCCAATCGCGTCGAGGTGAGTGCTTTGTGCTCGTTTCGTGGCTAGCTGCTGGCTTGCCCCTCGCCTCCATTATCTCTCTTCGACTAACCCAAAATTTCGGCTTCTACGTTGCGATTGCGCAGCGCGAGCAACCATCGCTGCACCCGAATCCAAGAGTGCGTCGGTGTTGGAGGATCCGGTGGTGTCTTCGGTGGAAGACGGCGCTGTAAGCCCACCGCTCGCCATCTCCTCCTGTTCCTTCTTTCCAAGCTCTTTCTTTGTTGCACCAGTACATGCTATTCCCTTTCTACATGTATGTGCTGGTACATGCTATGGTTAGGCTAGCTCTTCTTCTGAACGCTTAGCTAAATGTAAAGTTTTTAGTATCACTTCAACCGAAGATTCAGATCTCTAGTTCATGCTTATGCTATGCTTGAGCTGATGCTCATGAAGATTCAGCATTCTAAGTCCATGTTTATTCTATGATTGACCATGGTTTACATGATTCCACCAGTTCACTTTTGAGTTCAAGCGAGGGTCTAAAATGGCGAAGAAGGCGATGCCGTCCGCAGAAGCGCGTAGAGGAGCAGAGATCTCGAGGGAGGTACAATAAATTGGACTGTCCTCAAGTGCACATTTCTACATGAAAAAAATCGTTTTTATGAGCTCCTTGCTGAAGCTATAGTCTGGTGTCTTTCCTGTGTTTCGCAGGGACTCTCTAACAAACCAATTGCGGTTCCCACAAAGACGCCCGCGGCGAAGGAGAGGCCAAAAGAGGTGGAGTTCACTCATTGCGCGCCTGGTATTGTTGCCAGGTTGATGGGTCTTGACACCGTGCCTTGGCCCAAGAAAGCTCTTGACCGGTGTCAGAGTGACATTCAGAGTAATATGCAACGGCAATTATCTGGAGGTGTTCAACAAGTGGCCCGTACTTCATACGAGGACCAGCCATGTAACAGCAGTGTCGATGAGCTGCCAGAACTGAAGGATGTTTTCGAGGTGACGGAGATGGAGAATATGGCGATGCACATGGCATTACAGTCTGGGAACGAGAAGCCACGCCCAAAAAGTAACGAGGCTGATCTGGAATTTGTGAGGCAGAAGTTCTTGGATGCAAAGCGCCTTTCCACCGACGAAAGCCACAGGAATTCTAAGGAGTTCAGTGAAGCACTTGAGATACTGTACTCCAAAAAGGATGTTTTCCTTCAAATTCTTCAGGAGAACAGTACTGTGTTGTCAGGATTCCCAGGACACATCCTTGGTCAAAGTGATTTGCGGTGCTCTCGACATACAAGTAATGCTGCTGCTGTGCAATTGTTTGAGCAAGGCAACCTTTGCAGCACGAAAGTTGAGTGTGGCAGCAGGTTTCATGTAGCAAAGGAGTCTGAGGATCATCTTCCTAGTATGCATCTCAAAGAAACTTCTGTTGGGCCATTGGAGCATTTGGCACCAAAGGGGAGCAAGAGTAAAACTTCAGGACGGCGCTCTCAAATTGTTGTCCTGAAACCAAACCTTCAGAGGAAAAGTTTGACACCTGTTCTATCAAGCCAAGAAACATCGCAGTTTGGTCGGTGGAGCGCTACACAATCGTTGAAGCCCCCATGCCGTAGTATGTACAGTCAAGATGTCATGCATTCTATGGCACCTAGCAATGTTCAAGTTCTAGAACCAGAAGGAGATACACCTGAACAGAAGGTTAGAAAACAAACACCTAAAAGAGGTAGCAGCAGGAAACCATCCGAGGAAGAATGCTACCTTGCATTTGGCAGTGAAAGGGCAAAGGTCGCTTCTACTTCTCATGATGAGACCCTGTCAATTTCTTCATCCACGCGTTCTGCTGGATCATCAGTGAGCAGAAAGGCCAGAAAGCACCTCTCTGAACGATGGCAAACGGCCTGCCAATCTAATGTGGAAATTTCAATTCCTACAGATACGAGAACTTTAGGTGAAATGCTTGAGCTGTCCGATAGAGATGCAACAAAAGTAATCACCCACAAGATTTTGTCTGATCTGAACACCAATCACGATAATGTGCAAGAGGTGCCAGCCTCCCCTCTCGGTATTAGCAGTAAAGATGGTTGGAAGACAGGGGTTTACCGTGAAGATGATTCTAGAGGTGGCGCATCGAGGAATTTTCCCAGGTCCAAGTCTCTCCCAGCCTCATCTACCATTGGTGCAAAATTACCGGGCAGGAAGCAATCTGCACCATCTTCTAACTTGCCCATTCTGAAAGATATATTGAACACACCCACTGATGAATCTGGAAATGGACATGTCAGGAAGAGATCACCAATCAGAAAAACAAAGCAGAAAAATGGGAGAGCTACCTTCCAAGTAGGAAAGGAAAATATGCCACTTGTGAAAGAGATTCATGTAACTTCAGAAAAAGCAAGACATAGTATCTGCATTTCGGATCTGTCTCCGGCCAGCAACATATATAATGAACATCCTGATGTTGTTATCAAAACTGGGGATCACCAAACATCTGATTCTGCTGTACTACATGATAATGAACAAAATTCCAAAAGTCAGATAGGGTGGACACAGCAGAAACTAACGACGCCATTACCGGAGACAAAAGAAGATACATCAATTCATAATCTGGATAATATAGCATTGAAGGTACGTTGCAACAATATTGCTCTAAGAAGTTTTCACATTTTCCATTGTCCATGTTGGTTTGTCAAGTGCTTTAAGTTCTGGTATGAAATATTTAGTTTTGAACCTATTGTTGTCTCCTCATTATCAAAATTATTACATTTGGTTACAGGATGGGAGAAGCCAATCACCAGAGATTGGCATTGCTGAAGTTGACTGTCAAGCAATACAGTGTGCACATATTGTAAGCTCTGACAGTTGCGAATCCTCAAGTCCAACCGCTTCATTGCAAGAAAGTTCTGGAGAAGAGACTGCTTATTCTGGAATCTTTAGAAGCATCAACGATGGTATTCAAGGCAAGCATATCGAAAGCAACTCAGCCTTTCTGCAACTCCATATGGTTTAATGTCCATGTTTACATGTTAATATGTTATTCCCGTCTCTTCTCATGAATGCAGAACTCAGAGTACAACTTAAGATGCTGAAGATGGATGACCAAGCTGATACCTGTGGAGATGATTTGGATATGTTCTCAAGTCATGAGTGCAACGATATGGACAGTTCAAATTTCCAGGTGATGCAAGAGCAGTTACCAATATTTAAGGATGAGGAGGACAGGGACTTCACTTATGTGCAGGACATGCTTGGCACTGCGTGTGATTTTCCAGTCTACCCAAAAGATTGGCAAGTTAGCTCAAATGAGTTTCTGTGGCTTGAAAACAAGTACAGAAAGCTGCTTCTGTGGTCGAAATCGGACAGGAAGCTTTTGTTTGATCACGTAAACTCTATCTTAGCTGATATGACTGCTCCAGGCAGCAGCATTCATTCAAAGATTATGATGAAGTGCTGGCCTGAAATGGATCGGAGGAAATTAGCTGAAAATGTCTGGGAAACTGTACTGATGAGAAGGAACCATCAGCACTTTGATTTGGATAGTGCTGAAGCTTTGCCATTGGATCATCATTCTGAACTTGAAGTGATTGGAACAGAGATTGTCGAAATGATACATGACGATATTCTAGAAGAGTCCGTGGGTGAAATGATACTGCAAGAGGGATATCATTTATCAGATGAAAATCTAGGATTGTAGTCATTGAAGATACTTGACCAAGTGGCTATCATTTATCAGATGAAACTCTAGGATTGTAGTCATTGAAGATTGACGTACATAGCCTTCTGCAAATCACTGGTTTGCAAGATGGTGTACTATGTAAGATGTGGTTGCTCCAGTTGATTGCTCTGGGTATGGAGCCTTGTAAAACATATGGAACTATTATGGAAGCAATACACCTCTCGGTGGAAATACTTCCCTTTCTTTTTTTGCATCATCACCTTTGCATGGAATACATGTCTATGCGAACAAATCATGTGTGAACAGTTGATGGTTCAAGTCAGGTCCAGAAGACCGACAGTAATGTGATTCCTGAACTGACTGTAGTATGAATTAGCAACTATGTTAAGGAATTACATGTATATTCATGTCGAATTTTCCAATATTATACATTTGAACACACTATTATTTCACATTGTTCCTTGTGAAAAAGGGAACAGAGAAACTGTCAATTGGTCACTTCTAACTGACAATTGTCAATTGATCATTGCTCTAGAAGGTACAAATACGATGACATGAACATTCACTGGCTAAGTTCGTTTCGATTTATTACCTGTCGATTTCTCTACTGCGTTGGGGTTCTCGCGACCGTCTGACCGGCCAAAGGGCCTCTTTACCTCCTATGGACAAACACTTTTTATTCTAGCTGGTAAGGTGTTTACTAAGCCTTTCATGAAGAGGTTGAAATCTCTCTGCTTTCATACGACCTTCTGGTGTTGGCAGACCCAAGTATTTTGGTTCAAACATAGACTTTTAACACCAAGATTCATCCAAACATTTTCAACAACAGAAGAATCAGCATGCTTGCCAACCATTAAAGATCACTTCGCTAGGGTTGATAAGCTGCCCTATAGCCCCCACAAAGACATCCAAAGCTTCTTTCATCTTCCTAGCTTGAACCGGAGAAGCTTTGAAAAATAAGAGGTTATCATCATCAAAAAGAATATGCGACACACCCGGTGATCTTCGGCACACCTTTAGCGGTTGATCAATTACTCCATTTTGAAATCTCTCTATTCAACAACATCAAGAGACCATCAACAATAAACAGGAATAAATAAGACGAAAGAGGATCACCATGTTGTAAAACCGCATGATGGGATAAACAGTTCCAAAGGAACCCCATTGAAGCTAACCGCATAGCGCACAGTGGTAATGTACAACATGATCCACTGCACCTATGTTCGATGAAAGCCCAGCTTCAGCATCACCTCTTTGAGATAATCCCAATCAACGCGGTCATACTTCTTGAAAAGATCCAATTTATATGCACAATGGTTCCTGCTCATATCCCACCATGATGAATAGCATGGATACACTCAAAAGGCATTTAAAGTGTAATCTGTAAGAGCAACTCCAGCAGTAGCCCTCAAAACAGGGCCCCTACTTTTCATTTGAGGGCTCCCCCTACTTTTGAGGGCCCTGTTTTCTGGGCTGCATTCCAGCAAGAGCCCTCAAAACAGGGCCCCTACTTCTTAATTCCCTCTATTTCCTCACACACTATATGCATATGTATGGGACAAAAGCACAATACATAATAAAATATTTATGATTTCACAATGAGGGACAATATTTAAATATATGAATTCAAATACGAATATTCAAATTTGTTCCGAATTTAAATTGAAAGCACAAAGTTCATCACATAACATTCAAATTTGTTCCGAATTCAAATACGAATATTCAAATTTATTCCGAATTTAAATTGAAAGCACAAATATGAATTCAAATACGAATATTCAAATTTAAATTCAAATTTGTTCCGAATTTAAATTGAAAGCACAAAGTTCATCACATAACATCCAAATTTAAATTCAAATTTGTTCCGAATTCAAATACGAATATTCAAATTTAAATTCAAATTTGTTCCGAATTTAAATTGAAAGCACAAAGTTCATCACATAACATTCAAATTCAAATTTGTTCCGAATTCAAATACAAATTCAAATACGAATATTCAAATTTGTTCCAATTCAAATATGAATTCAAATACGAATATTCAAATTTAAATTCAAAATTGTTCCGAATTTAAATTGAAAGCACAAATGTTCCACAAAAAACGAGGAAAGCTGAAAAATGAGAGCCGGAGTAGGGGGCCCCTAGGAATGAGGGGTGGGAGGGTGATTTGAGGGCCTCCTCAAATTTGAGGGCTCTAGTAGGGGCTCTGCTGGAGCTCGTTTTTTGGCTCAAGCCCTCAAATTTGAGTTTTGAGGGCTCAAGTAGGGGCTCTACTGGAGTTGCTCTAATTATCCTTCCAGGAACAAAAGCACTTTAATTGGACGATATAATATCTTACAATAGGGGCTTTCCTGTACTTGTATTCATTGTGTACATATTTTACTTCGTAGTTATTATGGTATAATTGTGTATGAATTTTCTTCGTAGTTGCGAATGAACCGAATGTCGATAAGCAGATAAGCCATTTCGAAAAAGCTGTTTCGAAACAACGGCGAAGAAGCTGGAAAGAATGCTTTGTTTTTGTTAGAATAAAAAAGAAAAAAAAATAAAAACAAGCCGCCTATAGGTGAAGGGACGAAAAAGTTATACCGTTTGTTTGTTCGAGGAAAGCCATAAGTCATATGTTTTTTTAATTCTCCAAAAGTCAAAAAGGCAATCGTCAAAACAGAACGGCTTCTTGAAGCGAATTCTCTAAATGGCTTCTCGAGTCTAAAATTATATACGTCACCCATGTCGGAATCTCCATTGTTCGTTACCTTGTCAAAAAACAAAACCAAAAGACACCCACTGCAGCCTAAAAGAATACTCTTATAAACTAAAAAGAACGGAATTAATGTATAATAATTCAAACAGTATTAAAGATAACAATTCTCTACTCACTCAAGAGAGAATCGATTCAATCTGTCTTGACAGCCTATCTGCCTGTGACGCTGACAACAAAAACCATGCTACAAATCAAGAAAAGCAATATATATTCCAGTTATAAAACACCGAATCTTTGTTATCTATTGCCGGATTACTGACGCTGATGCCCATCTCACACGCAAATGAGGGGAAAGAAAAGAAAGCAAGAAAAGTAGCCAAAAAAAGAGGAATAAGATGGCTCAAATCACACCATTAGGCGTTTCAAGAAAAAAAGGAAAGTAACGCCCCGTTTAGAACAGGGGATTTTTTTTTCTATTCCTGTTGGAATTGAACGGTCTCACGAGAAAATGCTATAAAATTTTTGTGAAATTTCTGCATTGCAGATGGGTTTAAAGCATATACAATGATATCGATAACTATTATCTATAATATTCTCTATATTATCTTAGACGACGCTAAAGATGACTTCTATAATAAATTATCTTTTTATGTGTCTCTATATGCAACTTCTCTATAACACAATGTATCTTGTTTTTTATATTACAGTAGACTGTTACATGAGAGATGATCTAGTTCTCTGTACTCTCTCTGTTTCTTTTACATTATCTTATATTCTATATTGGATGTGAGCTTTATATATAACTAATATCATACTATTCTGTATAGAAAAAAAAGAAAGAATTGAAGGGAAGAAAAGAAAGATGGCATTGCGAGAAACAGAGAAATGGCGAGAAGAAGATGGATGAGAGATCGGAGAGGAGGGATTCATCGTCCTTCTCTTGTCAACCCCCACGCTAAACCCACCAAACAAGAGGGGGAGGGGGCGCCATGGCCGACGACGACGAGCTCCTCCTCGTCCAGCAGCTCCCCATGGACATGGACATGGAGGACCAGGGGCGCCGCCTGGCTCACCTACTTCCCCCGCTCGCCGGCGCCCCGGGCACCCCGCCCCCATTCCGCCCGCCTCCCCCTCCCGCCGCCGCCGCCGCCGCCGAGTCCCGCGTCGCCTTCCGGGGATGGCTGGGCGCGCCGCGCTACTGGGAGCTCTGGGTCGCCAAGCTCCGCCCGATCCACGAGCCCCTCTGGCGAAAACTCGGGATCCTGGACGCCGTCCTCGCCTCCACCTACAGGCTGAAGAGGGACGCCTCCGCCGTGCTCCACATCACCTCCTTCTGGTCCCCCCACACCAACACCTTCGCCTTCCCCTGGGGCGAGGCCACCCTCACACTCGAGGACGTCGCCGTGCTCGGTGGCTTCCCCGCCCACGGCTCGCCCGCGCCCGCGCCGCTGCCGCCCCAGTGGCGCCCCGACGAGGCGGCGCTCAACAGGGTGCGCCTCGGCTTCAACCGGAGCGCCTGCAAGAAGGCGCACCACTCCGCCTGGGTCAAGCACTTCCTCACGGACACCGCCACGGCCACGGACGACGCGGTCATGGAGCACGCCGCCTTCTTGGCGCTCTGGCTCACGCGCTTCGTGCTCCCGGGCCACCCGGAGTCCACCATGCGCCAGTCCCTCTTCCCGCTGGCCGTCCGCCTGGCGCGCGGTGACCGCGTCGCGCTCGCGCCCGCAGTGCTCGCGTCCCTTTACCGGGACCTGCGTGAGATGAAGGCTTACTTGGTCGCCGCTGGTGCCGCCACCATCGGCGAGCTGCTGCCGCCGTTGTCAGTATATGCGCCCTTCTACATCCTTCAGCTCTGGGTGTGGGAGCGGTTCCCTGCACTCTGGGCCGGAAAGGCTAACCCCATCAAGGATGGCGAGCCAAGGGCCGCTCGTTGGCATGATATGAGCAAGAAGATGAACCCACTGGTGATCCGCGAGGTCCTCAGTTCAGGGAAGAACTTTGTGTGGCAGCCCTATACCAGCTCTGTGCAAGCATGGAAGCAACACGGTGGGTGGGTTCGTGGCAGCGATGTCGCTGGGAACGAGGAACTGAGATCACTCACGCACTGCTTGCGTGCTTGTGAGCTCGTGGGGATGGATTGCATTGAGCAGTACCTCCCGCACCGTGTCGCGATGCAGTTTGGACTGGACCAAGATGTGCCCGGGGATGTTCACCGAGTCAATGAGCACTGGGCGGTTGCATGGGAGACCTATGATTTGGAGGGAAGGAATGTAGCTTTCTTCATCCCTCAGTCTGAACCAGGGGTCACGGCGCAGTATGCACAGTGGTGGAGGCAGCCACTGTCACCTTCTAATCTTGATGTTGGGGCAGCAAGCATTGCTGCGGAATGGAAGGTTTCCAAGCGTAAGGTCAAGAAGACACCAGCAGCAATGGAAGCTGAGGCAGAGAGGGAGCGGAAGATGAAGAAGGCTCGAATCTCGCCTAATGATAAAAAGCGAAAGCTTGAAGAGCTGTATGATGCAAAACTGTCAGATTGGCTTGCTGCTGCAAGGAGCGGGAGCAGTGGAATTGGTGATGGCTGCAAGGAGAAGCCCCAGGAAGCTCCTCAAGCAGAGATAGTTGAATCTTCTATTCTTATGGACAATGAGAATGAGCACAAGGAAGTTCCTCAAACAATGGAGGAAGGAGAGGATGCAGAAGTGGAGAAATCTCTGAATCTGGCAAAGAAAGACACTGAAGAGATGCCCATGGAGGTTGCAGAAGTAGAGCAAGCAGAACATGAACAACCTAGTATCTTGACAAAGGGAGGTGCAGAGGAGGAGCACAAAGAAGTTCCTGAGGTAGATCATATAGACATGGCGGAACCAAAGATACACGCACAGTTTGATACTGAGAAGCGTGCAATAGTTGCAGAAGTAGAGCATGCAGAAATGGATGGCGCTAAGGGGCTAACAGGGAGAGATGCTGATGGGAAGCCTGGAGATGTTCCTGAAGTTGGTAATGCAGAAATGGAAAAGGCTAGGGTGCTGATAGAGAAGGACACTGATGAGAAGCTGGCAGAAGTTTCTGAAGTAGATCATGCCGAAGTGAAAGAGCTGAAGGGTTTGATAAAAGAAGGTACAGACACGAAGTTTGAGAAAGCTCCTGAATTAGAAAATATGGGAATGGGAGGAACTCATGGGACAGTGGAGGAAGATGCTGATGATAAGCTCAATGAAACTCATGGGACAATAGAACAGGCAGAAGAAGGACAAGGCGAGGTACTGACAGGGAATGATAAATATGACTATATTGAGAAAATTACTCTAGTGGAGCAGGTGGATCCTAAAGAACCCACTCAAGAACAGGGAAAAGAAATTGATAAGGATATGATGGAAGCTTCAAACAATTCAATCAGTGGTCTGATGTCATGTAATTCAGCTAGCATACAGTCAGAAGGAAAGCAGAAGGAAGCTTCCGATGAAGGCATGATAGAGGAGCAATGCATTCAGGGTGTTGAGTTGGTAAATGAGAGGGAATTGTCATCTGATGCAGCTGCTATGAAGGTTGAAGGAATTGATGACCACAAAACTTTGGATATGCATGAGGCGAGTTTGCCTGCCAAATCTTTGTATCTGTGTTAACTGGTAGTTAATCTGACCATGCTCTTTCGCAGGAAGTTGCTATGAAAGTGATACAGGACCGTGGAATCATATGCGAGAACAAGGAGACACAAATATTGGAAGACTGCCGTAAGGTAGAGAATGGATTGGAATCTGATTTGGTTATTCTGGAGGTTGATGAAACTCAGGATACAGAAGGAATTCAGAACCAAGAAACTTTGGATTTGGACAAGGTGAGTGTGGTTGCAGAATCTCCATCTGAACTACCTTATCTGAATCCTGATAGTTGGTCTTTTGCAGCAACAAACAATGGAGGAAAGACAGGATCTAGGAACTACAGTTGAAAGCAAGAAAATGAAAATTTCGGAAGATGCCAACATGCTTGGCCACAGTGAATTTCAAACTGATTCCCCTGGTATGGAGGTTAATGAGGTCGAATCTACCAAAGGAATACAGAACCAAGAACATTTGGACATTAAGGAAGTGAGTCTACCTTCAAAATTGACCTTTTCTTTGATTGGTGAAATCTGATCATTCTCTTGTACAGGAACAGGCAATGGAGAAAACACTAGAGGGTGGAATTACAGATGGAAATGAAAGACCGTTGGAAGAGGCCAATACACTTGGTAATGGTGGAGCAGATACCATTGCAGTTGCTGTGGGCGTTAGCGAGGCTAGTTCTGTTAAACGAATGCACAATCAGGACGCTAGCAGCTCGGGGGAGGCAAGTGCATTTTCAAAATATTTATCCGAGCTAACTATGATTCAATTTGACAAAACTACTTTACAGTTGCAGGCAAGGGAGGGCAAGCAACACCAAGGAGTTGCAAATGTGAATGAGAAGAGGAGTTTGGAAGACACAAGTACAATTGATAGTGGTGAATTGAAAGCTGATGCAACTATTGTGGGGATTAATGGGGCTGAGCAAAGAGAGGGAACACAGAACCAGTGGGATTTAAGCATGGAGAAGGTGATTGTAGTTTTGAGTTTAAATCTATTTTTTGACTGTAGTAGAATCTGATGTATCTTGTTCACAGGAACCAGCAGCGCAGGGGAGGCAGGATCAGGGAATGGCAGATGAGAACACAGAGAGAATTTTGGTCGACATGGATGCACTTGAATGTGGTGGAGTGAAACCTGATGGGACCATGAAACTGGCTCATGAGACCCTTCCTACAGGACAAGTTGTTAATATTGCAGGGGATAAAATTTCTTCCAAGAACCAGCAGAAGGGTGTGCCCTGGGATGACCACAATAAATCAGATATTGAAGGCTCTGAATCAAAACAAACTGCAAGAAAGGAGTTTGACGGGGTTCTTCCACCAGAGCTTGAGAACCAGGTAGCAGTGAAACAAGAAAAGTTGGAGAATAAAACGGAGATGACCATTGGTAGAGAGAATGATGAAGCATCTGAACAAGACCAGACCTCTACGGACCATGCTATCATTGCTCCTTCAGGTATGGATGACCAGGGTGAGAACAACAAGGAATGGGCTGAAGAATCAATAAAAAGCTATGGCAAGTATGCTTCTGATCCAGTAAACACAGCTTGCCAGCCCAGCAAATTTGGCAGGCCAAGTATTGAAGAGGTTAGGAGAATACATATTGGCAGGTCTATCTATATGAAAGACGTAAAAGAATCACAGGGAAGAATTCGTTCTGAACAATCAAACAGAATACAGATAAACAATGTTGGGTATTATTCCCGACATGCAGTTCAGGAACCAGTTTCGGTCAGCAAGGATATCAAAGTGCCCTTGCATGACAGTTCAAGGGTTTGTGGAAGAGATCACGCACCAGAGTTGGTGGTAACATGTCCACCAGAAGAGACTTTTCGATGGAGACAAGAACAATGTGCACTACAAATTTTAGAAGACGTGCAAAATTCTCGCATTGCTGAGAAAACTAGGATGGAGATGGAGATCAGAATGCTGAAGGCACAAATTGCTAGCATGCAGAGACAAGTGATGAACTTGGATCACGTCGGCGAGGTTATGTCCAGATCAAAAAGCCTGAAAAGGCATTGACCTTTTCATAGCGTCTACATGCTAAAGTGTTAGTTTTGCACATATTTGATGCTGTACAACTTACATTTGTGAAACCAAAAACTAAAGCATGCGAGATTGCTCCTGTGGGCTACCTCATGAAGGTCAGAATGCGCTTTTACTGTTTAGGTGAATTTCATTTCAATTGCTAACACACTAGATAATGCTGGTGAATTTTACATTCTAAATCAAGAAACTATGGAAAATAGTAAAGCAGTCTACAGGGCCTAATCTTTAACAGCTTTTAAAAATAGCTTTTGGCTTGTGCTATAGTACCTAACTTTTAAACGGAATATTTTCTCAAGATGGAGTCTACAAGTTAATTGTAGTACACGTTAAAAGCTTAACATCTGTATCAACTAAAATCGCAAGCGAGTATCTCTCTTTTCGTAATTTCTGTCACAAACAACTAAAATTTAAAATTTTCAGCTAAAGTCATAAACTGCAGCCATATCACTGTACACTGCACTGTCCAAACAAAAATCAAGAAAGGGCAATCTGCCTTTTGCATTCTTAAATAAAATAAGCCTCTGGTAGTCAATGTATAGTGACTGAATTTTGACCTGCCTAAATTAATCTAGTGGAGAATATGAATTATAACTAACTTTTAGCTGTATTCTAACATGTAATGAATCTGCGTTCTGCATGAGTATACTATTTCTAGCCAGGTTCACTTGTCTGGAAATGCACCATAGCTGCTCAAATTGCTAGCTGAAACTGAGAATAAGCTGCTGCTGCTGCTACTAGATGTTGGAGAGAAGCTGGGATAAAGAGGAATCATCATGTGAGCTAAATATAACCAAACTTGGCATCTTATTTCTGACAACGGAGCACTCAAATCTCTAATGTTGAAAAAAAGATTACGAAGGGTAAGATAGCAGAAAGGGAAAATATGCAGCCCCTCATCCCCCCAGTCAGACTGAACTCGTCGTTCTTGCAGAGGAGAGCATCTTCTTTCCCTTTGTTTCGTGTCGCTGTGTGAGGTCGCATGTTATGTGCTCCTAAAGAAACGAAACAGTGGAAGCAATGGCAAGTCTTCATTGATTAAGTTAAGCACTGTTTCAGCTGCTGCTTTCAGAAGATCTCGTTCACACTGTTTTATTTAAGGCCAATGAAATTCAAGAACTTACTATGACCTTGTGTATGAATACGATGACATGCAGGCAGTTTTGTTTAAGGCCTTCGAACAAAAATGGAAGAAGTAACAAGAAAAGAAGCAGCTCAACCACTTCTACGCATAGAGATGGCACACACAGTTCACTGATCAGACAGATACACACCATATATAGCAGTCAATCTGCGGGAAGTGGACTAGACAAGAACGGGAGCAGGAGCAGCAGCGACCGTCCGTGCTGCCGGCTTCCCCCCGGCCCATGGTGAAGCCACGCGTCGTGTGCCTCGTGCAGCCGGAGTGACACGCCACGCCGCTGAATCACCGGCTGCACCGCCACCGCCATCATCCATTCCTCTTCGGCTTCGCCACCCACGGCGACCGCATGGCCTCCGCCTGAGACCCCGGCACCGGCTCGGCGTACAGGTTCCTCCTCCTCTCTCTCTCTCTCTCTCTCTCTCTCGAGTACGTAACCCCCCTTGTCTCTCTCTTTCTCCCATTGCCGTGGCCATAGGACCCTACGCCCACGATGCGGCGCTCGCAGGTGTTGACGCTGACGGCTTTGCCCTTGCAGAAATGATGGATGCTCTTGGATGGTTGCTTCAGTTCTTGCTGCAGCCTTGGATGATTGTAGGCTGTGAAATTTGTTCTTCTTAACTCTCTAGTTCTAGAGTGAAAGATTTTTGATACTTAAGAAAAATTTTAAGAAGACATCATTCACCCCACTATTGCCATTGCGGCTCCAACAAATCTACAATGTATCAATTATGTAAGGGGCATTTTGGTCTATTGTCACACTTAAACTGTGCGAATTTGTTTTCTTTCGCTACTGTTTAGTTCATGATAATGATAACAAGGTGGTGCATCACATTTTTAAAATGTGAGAATTTTGTTGGTGTCATTGAAAAAGTGTGCAATTTTGCTTATGCCATCACAAATCGTGTAATTTTGTTTTTGTTATCTTTCCATCCGTGCGTATTTTATTTTTGCCATTCCTCCAATTTTCCGTTAACGGATTTTGACCGTACGTGGCAGATGACACGTGTCAACTAACTGACGGAAATGGGATGGAATGAGAAAAACGAAATGCATGGAATAACAAAAACGAAATGCACATGGATGGAATAATGTCAAAAACAAAATTACATGGTTCGCGATGGAATAAGCAAAATTACACTTTTTCAGTGGTACCAATATAATTTTCCCTTTTAAAATTTCTAGGCTTACTTATCATAGATATGCGATTTTTTCTAAAATTTGCCGAATTTTATAATTTGTAACAGACTAGCTGAATGCCTGTGCGTTGCTACGGATTTTTAAAATTTATCATACTAAAAACTCACGGGTGGTAAAAAATTTTAGAATATGCATACAAACATATTCTAAAAGTTTTTAAATCCATCAAGTAAATCGGAAGCCGTCGATCACACCTCATGGTCATAAGTCGAAAGACAGTGACCACACCTCGTGGTCGTAGGTTGGGAGCCCTCGAGCACACCTCATCGTCGTAAGTCGGAAGCCGTCCACCATTTGCGTGTAATTGTAGGTCGGGAGCGGTCAGCCATCGCTGGTGGTCGTAAGTTGGCAGCGGTCGACGATCGATCGTGGTCCTAAATCAGGAGCCTTTGACAATGGCTCATGGTCGTACATCGGAAACCGTCGACCATCGTTCGTGGTTGTAAGTCGGAAGCCATCGAGGATACCTCGTGGTCGTAAGTCGCAACATATCGACCAACGCTCGTAGTCGTAAGTCGGAAGACATCGACCACACCTCGTGGTCGTAAGTCGGAACATATTGACTAGTGCTCATGGTCGTAAATTAGAAACTATCGATCACACCTCGTGGTTGTCAGTTAGAAGCCGTCGACCATTACGCGTGATCGTAGGTCGAGAGCAGTCGACCATCGATGATGGTCGTACGTTAGCAAGCCTTCAGTGTGCTTGTGCCCTGTCGCCCGACTGTCGGCGCCAGTCTGCTTGGCCCCAACTTCGACTATGGTCCTAATTTCGACCATTACCCCTTTCGACTTCGACCATTGCCCCCTTCAACCACTGTCCCCTACGACCAGACACTGTCATGCGGGGAAGGAATTGGTAGCGGCGCCGAGGAGGAGGAGGAGGAGGCGCGACACGAGGTTTCGGAGGTGAAGGAGGCGGCAGTTGCAGGAGGTGGAGGTGGGGAGGCGGCGGCGGGCAAATGGGGAGAGGAGGCGGTAAGCAAATGTATTGGGGAGGCAGCGATGAGGGGATGCGACGTTGTTGGGAGACTGCGACCAGACGCTGCCATACGAGGAAGGAATTAATAGCGGCGCTGAGGAGGAGGCACGACACGAGAGTTCGGAGGAGAGAAAGAGGCGGCGGTTGCGGAAGGTGGAGTGGTTGCGGAAGGCGGATGATGCAGGGAAAGAGGAGGAGGAGCGCGTCCCACTCGTCGGTTTAACTTTTTCTACGAGGAGTGAAAAAACTACCTACATGTAGCTCTGGATGACTGATATTTAATTAGACGGTTGAGAAGAGATGAAGGAGAACAGATCGATAACTACTAACTCATATTTTATAATAGTAAAGATGATTCCTTCACGTGAAATTTCGATATTTGACACTGAATACGTGCGCCTCTTAACTTTTAACCCTTAATTCGCACGCCTTTGGAAATTTAACCCTGTCACTGCGAATTCTTTTGATTCAAGAGATTCTCCTCATTTGCTCTCCTTTTCTATTTTGACACTTGTCACTGCGAAAATAAAGAGAATCCCTTGAATCAAAAGAATTCGCAGTGACAGGGTTAAATTTTCAAAGGTGTGCAAATTAGGAGTTAAAAGTTGAGAGGCATACATATTCAGTGTCAAATATCGAAATTTCTCTTTCTTCGCCGTAGAAACTGCGGTCCTTTTTCTTCCTGAGACTGCAGGCTACGATTCATCCTCCGGTTCTCCCCTCCACCACGCTGCCACCGCCGACGAAGTCGGCATCGGCGACCGCGGCCGACTCGGATGCGAGTGGCTGCTGCGCGCCGCTTCCCTCTCCCTCTTCCCATCCACCCGTCACAGCAGCCACATGGCCGCCGCCGCAGACCCCGGAACGGCGTACAAGCTCCTCCTCTCCTGCCCCGCAGGCCTCCCTCGCTCCCGCGTAACCTCTCAGTCTCTCTCTCTCCCTCCCCCTCCCTCGCACCATCTGATTACATCACACCTGCGTTTCCGAATTGGACGGCGACAAATCTCACTTTTGGTTCATTACTCCACATACTCAATGATGGATTTGAGCTACCTAGGTGGAAAACTCAACCACAAAAAAATTTGTTGAGCAGTAAAGTAATGTAGTGTGTGGATGATATATCGCTATTGCCATGAACTGCCGTGGAGATTTGCTTTGCTGCGCTTGTTGCGGATGGCAGATTGTGTAAAGCTCTATGATATCATCGATGCTTGCTAGTGCTATGGCACCATTTTGATGGAACTCGTGTTGTGAATTGAAGGTTTCGGTTAAGTTCGATCAGTCATTTGACAGGATTCCCCATCCAGATGCAGCCTTGGAAGAATCTATAAGTGAGGTAATGTGCATATTTAGGCGCTTTATGCAATGCACGCATCCATGGTCATCATTCGTATTTGTTGATCATTCAGATATGGAATCAAAGGCTTCAGCGGAACCCATCACTGTACAACGGTACGAAGTTTCGGGTATGTACCTGTAATTCTATCTTGCTATGCCATTTTCCTGCTCTACTGATACCTGGAGATACTGTCAATTAGTGATAAGCACTTGATTAAACTAAAAGATTATTATGCCCTATTAAGTAATTTGGAATGTGCTATACACAAAGTTGGTATAAACAAGGAATGTGTGTAAATTGGAGTAATTGTGAGGCCTACATCTAGGCTTCATGTGATTTGTCAAAGTAGATGCACAAGGGTTTATTGAAAAATAGGGGTGCCTTGTGTGTGCAACCTAGCACCTAAGAGGAATTCCTGGTCAATCCCAGAGACCATCTTCATCCAAATAAAATTGGCATATTCACCTTTTTTTCTCTATATAAAATTGTCTAACAAGGGATGTTAAGGCCCTGTTCATATTGGCTTCTAAAAGCTATTTTTCTTACCTTGTCTTAGTGTTGCTTTTACAGCTGAACTTGTGCCATTACAAAAATTCTGGAATGTACTTTTTTCAATTGATCTCTCTTTACCCGCTTTATTGTGTTGTTGCAACTCCAAATACCAGAATTCATACTTTGACCACCATCACATAATCACAAATTTCAGTATGGAGGACATGCCTTGCACAACAAAGATGAACCAAATCAGGAGTACTGTGTCTCTCTTCATTTGGGTCTTACAGACTATAGGTTCGCTTGACCTTTGTTATTCTATTTCAATAACTGCTTTTTTGAAACAAAAGTCTGGTAGCCTTAACTTCTTAACCTTTTTCCCCTTGCATTTGAACTTTATTTGTATTTCAAAGTAATGCCTCTATTTGATATCAGTGTTAAATTACACACAACAGGACATTTGTGGGAACAAATCTCAATCCACTGTGGGAGAAATTTTTGGTATCCTCTGAAGGTAACTTAGTAATCACATCTTGCTTTGTAGATCAGGTTCTTTTTCTCCTCTAATGGCCTCAAATTTTTTATTCTTTTAGTTTCACGCTATGTTGCATGGACACATACATGCGTGTCCAACACGGCACGGACACAGGGATTCGTCATTTTCCCAAAAATGCTGACATGGGGACGCGGATATATTAATAATTATTATTACACACGCGCGCGCACGCATGCAGAGAGAGAGAGAGAGAGAGAGAGAGAGAGAGAGAGAGAGAGAGAGATGTGAAAAACATCATAATCATGCCAATATGCCATTAACCTGAGTAGGAAATAATATAATTAGTGCAACAAATTTGACATATAGACTTGAACAACCAAACAACAAAAAAAGGTCATGACTGATGAGGAAGCATGAATGACCAATGAGACATTAAAAACATGCCACAAACGAGAGATGAAATATTTAGATCTGACATGCCGGAGTGGATAGGAAGGAGCACGAGAAGATTATAGGACTCACTGGGATCACCACGGATCGCCAGAGGATGGAGTCGCCACCGGTCGCTGCCACGGTCTACCTTCCTCTCATGCAAAAACCTTCATTTAAATGTCCCATATGTGTCCCTGCTGTGTCTAATACGTATTGGAAATATAAATTCTTTTTTTTTTGCATGGCAATATTCAGACACGCGGTAAATATGTGTCCAAAATGAATTTTCTTTTTTTTTTCTTGGCAATTTTCAGACATGTGGAAAATACGTATCCGAGCCATGTCCATGTCTGACACGGACTCGTTGTCTCCTTGCCATGTCCATGCATCATAGGTTTCACGCCATCTTATGACTTATCAATTTGTTAAATTTTTTCGTTGACCCAGATTTTAAAACTGTAAATGCTTGATATATTCCTCCCTTTTATTTTCCCCTTCCATTCTTGCATAAGTCTTTTTTTGAAAGTAGCCATTCTTGCATAATTTTGCTCTGTCTATTGTGTAAATGTTCATTATGATGATGAAATTGCTAGTCAGTGAACGACTTTTCATTAGATAACTTGTCTCAGTACTTTGTGTGCTCAGAATCTTTGTACAGAATTAAAAGAATGATCAGTCTTGACCAAAACATTTTCTCTTTCAATCTGATCTGATTAGATGATTCTGTGCATTGCCAACACATGTCAAATCCACTGGGCAATGGTGCAATCGTTGAAACATCTGATGAAAAGATTATTGTATTGCAAAGGAGCTACAATGTGGGGGAGTTCCCAGGATACTATGTTTTTCCTGGAGGACACTCGGAGGTAAAATCTTGGGATTGTTTGACTATATTGAGCACAGTACATGAAAGCTAAGATTTGTTTAAAGATTCAAAATAGAAACAAAGCTCTAGGTGTAGCCCCTCTTGTGCTTTGAATTGACGAAGACACTGGCCTGATTTATGACTTAAAAGTGGCTTCTTCTGCCAGTTAACATGCTGACTCTGAAGTGATTTTTAGAGGAGTGATGTATACTTGATAATTTAGAACTTGGAAAACTTCAACTGAGACAATAATTGAAATTTAGTTCTTGAAGTTAAGGGTATTTTGTTTCTACATGCCTGATGGAGTGATGGGATTATGGATTGAGACATTGAGTGGTCCACCATTAATATACATATCTCTTATTATTGGAGTTCATTTGTTTATATCAGCCACAAGAAATTGGAATATTGGCTCATCAAACTGATGAAAAAGACCGTGCTTGTCTCAATGAAAGAGTTTCACAAGAGATGTTTGATGGAATCATCCGTGAAGTAGTTGAGGAAACTGGAGTTCCTGCTAGTGTACTGGTAAATAGACCACCTATACTCTTTATCTTGCATACCTAATTTACTGCATCAGCCTATAATCAGTGGCGCTTTTGTGATGTTTGCTGGTTCATATAAATTAACAGGACCACATTGAAAGGATGTTTTTCAATTGTGATAATTACTATGCAAGGAAGATTTCTGCAGTTGCAGGATTTTCTTGGATTTTGTTCAGTGAACTATCCACGTTTAATTTTGCAGACAGATCCTGTTTTCATTGGAGTTTCTCGCCGAGAAATGAATGTTAGGCCAACTGCGTTCTTCTTTACAAAATGTAGCATCGATTCCAGTGGTGTAGCTGAGCTTTATTCTAGAGCTCAAGATGGTTATGAATCCACTAAACTATTTGCGGTCTCAGCGGTGAGTTGGTTGCAGAGCAACTCTTAGATCCTCACCTGGCTTTTGGCTTCTTTCAATTGTTGATGTTGTTTTCGAATTACAGGATGAGTTACGAGGTATGAGCCAGCGAATGCCTGGTTGCCACCATGGTGGTTTTGCTCTCTACGAATTGATGAGGAATTCTGGCGGAAACTCGTGAACACGGTGATGCAAGTGTATATTTTCTGTTGCAGAGTTAAAAGTAACCATCCAAGCATTCCTAACGTGTCTATTGGATCTCTCTTTTGCAGATGCACTGAATTCTTCAGATGTTGCCATAGCATCATAATATAATAAAGCGCAGAGATAGTCGCAGCTCACACAAACACAATAAAGAATTGTACCACGCATCAAATTTAGAGTACTCTTCTGATCTCTGTAGTAGATGTGTGCTTCTTTCCATCTGCGGTAGGCCAACGCAGAGCTCTCTAGTAGAACAGAATCGCTGAAAGATGTAACAGCATGAAGCTTGTTCTTTCTGTACCGTGCAAGAGTTGAAGCCGTTTGGTTCCTGGCATTATCTCATGGACCTGCGATACTGCAATGGAAGTTTGAGAATCAAGATGATTTATACTACTTTTTCAGGCCAAGAGTAAGATGATTTAATACTACTTTTTCAGGCTTGTTTTACGAGCATGGTAATGTTCCATTAGCTCTTCACGTTTCGTTTGGCTGGTGCAGGCGGGCAGCTATTGTAGTTGTAGTATGCCATTGATACGAGGACCAGACGTCTTTATGGTATGAATACGTACTTATGTCCGCATACGCCTTCATGGTAGTAAGACGTGGAGTTCGATAGCAAAGCCGTCACCAGGGCCCACTTGTCAGTGAGAGCCCTTCGTTCTCCCGCGACTGCAAGTCGAATCGCGCAGCTCCATCGATAGTTCGATCTCGGCAACCGTCTCCTCCGCCTCCGGCGACATCACATCACGCCACGAAGAGAGAGAGAGAGAGAGAGATGGACGCGGAGCTTCTGGAGCTGCAGCGGCAGCTGGAGGCGGCGCAGAGCACGCGGTCGAGCGTGCGGCTGTCGGAGCGGAACGTGGTGGAGCTGGTGCAGAAGCTGCAGGAGCGCGGCCTCATCGACTTCGAGCTCCTCCACGCCGCCTCCGGCAAGGAGTACATCACATCCGTACGTCTGACCCACACCTTCTCCTACTTCCCAATCCCCAACTCCTCTCCGCTCCCCGTCGTCGGAACCAGATTTCTCTGTGCAGTGTAGGGATTAAAATTGGCCTCTAATAACATTATGGAGCGTAGAGAACTTAGCCTGGATTTGGGTATTAATGGTGTGGTGTGAATGATGAACTCAGCGTAGAAATTATTGGTATTATCAAATCTAAACCCTGGACTGCTAACGCAGAGCTATTTCATCTTAGTTTAAGCCCTCCTATCAGTAGTTACTCAACTGAGGAAATAGAGATGTTTTTGGGTTATGACATTACGAATACGAAGGATGCTTTAAATTTGTTACATAGTTCCTGGAAAATTCATCTTATGGCATGGATAGAAATTGCTGTGATATGTCGGTCTACTGTAGTTCAGTTTAAAGCATTCGCTCAACCAAGAATGTGCTGATTTTAGCTGATCCATGATCAACTATGGTGTGGCAGGACCATTTGAAGCATGAGATTAAGATGGAGATCAAGAAGCGAGGCCGTGCATCGCTGGTAGATTTATCAGATATCCTGGGGCACGGGCAAAGAATAAGCATTGAGCAGCAAAGCTTGTGTGCATGCTAGGCCATGTCTGTGTACGTACATACACGGGCTATCCTCTTGCGTTAGAGCTTCTTTCGTCCCTCTTGGAGTAACATAGAGTAGGAAAATACGGTGTACATTCTAGGGGGTGGGTTCGTGTGACAATAGAATTATCATCTCATGCTCTGTGTATTTTAGCAGATGTTCAAATTTAATGGCAGAAGGCATCACCGAGTGTACAACAGGATTCAGGTGTTTGGTTCATCACTCTAGAAAAGAGCGATATATTGGAAGAGTCCAAACTGGACTTGAGAGTGATAGCTGAACGAAATTTGTAGCAAGAGAAAACTCTCTCTCGTGCCAGCGAACCAGTGTAAGTGGGGGCCCAAACAGTCCAATATAGCACAACTAGTGGGCTTCCACGCTAAAACACATCCGGCCAGCTGGGCCTGACAGCCCAATCCAACGGTTGGCGTCGGGCCAAAATGGAGGACCCAGATGTTAATACAGATAAGTTTAAAGGGTTGCCATGCAAGATGCTCCACCGTGCGATCTCTATCGGACGGCGCCCAGTTTGGCTGCTCCATCTCCCCCGAGCGAGAAGGTTCTAGAGGCTTCGAGGCGAGCGAGCGCGCGGGAATACGAGATGGTGGTGCTGCACGTGAGGTGGGCCCTCACCGTCGTCGTCGTCGCCGGAGGGGGAGGAGGAGATGGAGTTCCTCTACGAGTGCGCAAGCGTCGCCGGCATCCGGCCCCGCCTCCTCTCCCTCTGCCGCCGCCTCCGAGGTGAGAAATTTCTCGATGCCGCACTGGCACTGCCTTTGCTTCTTCGACGTGCGGATCGAATCGAACTGGCGCTGTGGTTGCGTTGCTGCAGAGAGGTGTGCCGACGCGCGTGCGGCGGCGGAGCTCGAGGAGAGGGCTCTGTCGGAGGCCGAGGCCTACGCCTCCAAGGTCAGATTCTCGATTTGATTCGGGAGTTTCTCGTCGAATCAGTGTGATTGTACCTGTTTGTCGATTTTTTTTTGTGGGGGCGATTGGATTATAGCATTGTGGTTCAAGTATGTCGCTAGCTTTAGAATTGAACTCCATAGAATAAATGGAAAAGGAGCTCTTCCACAAATAAATCTTGCTCCATTGTGCAAATTTCAGGGTTTGGAGGTCCTACATTAGGCACTTACTGTTTTTGAACAAATCCATCAAACAATGCATTGTCTGGTTGGAATTCGATTCAGAAATTTGCATGATTCTTGCTCTGCATTTCTGAATGTTAGTGTTTTAGATTGGGAAAGAAAAGCTAAACTAAGCATTCCCTTTCTATTACCAATTAAACTAAACTTTCTAAGGATTGTTATGCTGTAGGATGTGAAACTAATTTGGCATATATACGCCAGTTGTAATCGATTTTTGGAGCCTACAACTTGACATGATAGTCCCTTGACGGGATGTTTCTGTTGAAGATTTTGAGATGTGTCTGGATCTTACTCCAGGAGCAAGTGCGGCACAACAGATTTTTGTCCCCTCATGCTCTAAGGGAATATATCAAGAACATTGAAAAGACAGCTGCTATTTGTTCTACAAGAGTCTCCGGAGGCATCGTGTCTGCAACAGCCATTATCAGGTAATACATGCATTAGACAACATTGATGCGGTTTTCAAAAAAGTTAGTATAAATTGTTTTTTAAATGTAATATGGATTTGGTAGTCCTGGAGAAAAAAAAAAATCGAATCTCATCTTTTGTAGTTTCACTGAAATATCTGAAGCTTTGTAAAGTGTATCAACATTGATGAGGGCTAGGTCCGACTCCCAAGTTGACAAAGTTTTCCTTTAAGTTTACATTTATTTTTTTCCTATTTCACCCAAACATGGGATGTCCTCTGCTTACTGTCAACTTTGCTTGTAAGCAATATCCAGATGACAAGCATGAGAGCGTACAACTTTTGGCTTCGGCTTCTTTTAGCAATCACTATTCATTATACTAATAAGCCGCAGCCCAAAAGAACAGACCCTATATTGGTGTTAATGACAAACAAAGGTAACATTCAGCTATAGTGTAAGACGGTTGCTTTGATTTGTGATTGCTTTGTTTAACATTTTGCATTAATTTGTTTAACATTTTGCATTAATTTATGCAGATTGTCATCAGGCTAAAGCAATCTCCTGATGAACCCTGAGTGTGCTTCTACCCTTCATTGATCTTGCAGAGTTAGTTTTCTTTTGTGTAGTGTATGCAACTATGCAATTTATGCCCTTGTAAGGTGTTTTTCATTTTCATGAGCAAGCACCTCTTCAGTTGTACAACTACCAAGTGGCAACCTGTATAAACACCTTAAAACAATGCTAGCTGCTTTTGAGATCTTCATTTGCACAAACTTAGAAATATCTTGTGACTCACATATATGAAAAATACGAAATAAAAATATATTGTATGTGCTGTTCTTTGAAGCAATTTACTTTGGGGAACACATGATGTTTAATTTGATATCATGAATACTTTGCTTGAGCTCAAATTACTCTCTTGGTCTGGCACTCTGGCCTACTTTTACAAACATAGAGTGGGGCATATCTAGTGCAAACTAATTACTAGGTGCAATTGAAGCGCTTTTCTTTTGAGGAGATGATGTTTAATACGATAGCAAGAATGTTGTGTTTGAGAGCTCAAATTACTCTAGTGGTCTAGCCTCACATGGCATCACAGCACGCCCTGGATATTCATCTTGGAGAAATTAAAGGATTCAAATTATTAAACTTGAAAAGGGATTTAAAAATTGAAATTACCATGTTTCCTTTTGCTTCTAAGTTCCATTTGTCTCCAGGAGAAAAGGTCAAGAACCACAAAGTAATTCCAGAAATTAAAAATTGAATAAAATAAATCATAAGAACAGAGGGTTTAATCGATGTCCATGCTTAGGTCCAGAGTAGAGATTGGAGTCAGTATAAGCTTGGTTTAAGAGTTTATTTTCTGTATGAAAAATTGGAACATGATAGTATGTTAATCATCGACTGCTTCTTAATACATGTTGAAGGTATTTTGTGGGTATATAGTTGTGAAGTAGACACTTGAACGTGATTGACGAATAGCTAAGAAAAAAATCTACTTCTTGATATATGAGAGCACCACGAAATAAGATGATAGCCAAACTCATTCTGCAGTAGCGTTTGTTACCCATAATGTTGTTCTTATTTGATTTTGTTTGTTAAGAAACTAGAGAGTCGTGCTCAGAAAAGTAGTCCAACGTGTCTAGCATTGCAGCCTACATGAGGGGGGCCTAACATGCTCTGCACCCTTTTGTCTTTGATCTGGCTCAACTTTGGCTATTGTATTTAGCTTCTGACTTCTGAGGCTTATTTGTCTTCATATGCGTGTCTCTTGAGTTCCTTCCTATGAACATACTAAGGAGCAAAAAGTGTACAATTTTTTGGGTATCTAGGTTTCTTTGTCAGTAGACTATGTACCAGTTTGCAGGAAGGTAGCAGATCATCTTAAAGACGTAAACAGAGCATTTGATTCTTTGCTTAGCTCATTTCGAACACTTACAAGCACAGTGATACTGAGACAAGTCTTCAGTCATGATTTTATCTGTTGTAGCGATTCCTTTTTTCCCCTTGATGCTTAGCTTGAGAAAACAAAGTATTAGAATTGCTGCAATCATCGAGCCTCCCAACTGTGAAATCCTACACGTGACTTATGGTCGGTGGCTGAATGCAATTCTTGGCGCTTGCATAGCATAACCATCACTCAGGAGTCAGGAATCAGCAATTGTTTCCCGTGTTGTTGACGAACCGGCCAAGGTGTGGTTTTGGCATGTCTCGCTAAAGATTGACTTGTCCTATAAGCAAAAAAATTTTATATCCTTACGTTGTGCAGTTTGAATCTTGGAATCAAACAAGTGATGAAGTTGGTGCCTCCTGTCTACAGGTAGGTATAAATCCTTTTTGTCAGATTTCTTGTCTTTTACTGGTAGAAACAAATATGCCTATAATACTGTTGCTCTTATCACATGAGCTAAGTAAGTTGCACGGCATGAAGCATTGAAGCCTATCCTGCCGTGCAGTTGCATTTTACTACCATCAACATAAGTGAAGAGTTTATGTACTCTTTCCATAGCTTGGACCTTTCAGTCAAACTATCTGCTGCTCCTTCTGGCTTCTGCTGCAAAGCACTACCAGATGCCAACAGCCGAAGAGTAATTCCATTGCTCTTCTGCTTCATTCATCTGTGCCGCTTCGTGATGTAGTTCTTGTTTGCAAACATTTTGATGACCACCGCGTAAGCGCTTCGGTCTATTTCTGATTTGCCGTTTGATCTGTGAACTCAACTCATGTTCAGAACACGACAATCATTCTACACGATCATGACCTAGTCATTCGCTAAGGATGAACACGAACCAAAGCAGCGTTGTCAGCATACGAGGCTTTTTCACTTATTCCGGTTGTTTGTTGTGATTGGAAATCCCTCTCCTCCAACTTTTCTCTCGTCTTGAGCAACAGAAAGGTGAAAACTTTTTTCATGGCTACTTTCTTAGCCACCCTTTTCTCTCCTCTCCTCTTGAGAAGATTCCTTGGTTACATTAGGCGAGGGTTTGTTACAGGCAAATGGTTTGCTCCGTCCAAGGTGCTGCTGTTAAGCCTTAACTTTTAACAGTCACTCGCAGACATAGAGATGGTGGAAGGAAGGAATCTCCTCTCATGTGTATGCTCTCTCCCTTTATCACACACACACTGCCTCACAGCTCGTGCTCATCTGGGCCTGTTTTGTGCTTGCATGACCCATCCCAATCAGAAGATAGACAAGCCATGGTGGGGGAAGAACTGGGAACTGGCAATCATCACCCCCAAAGCTGTTTGCCTTTTGACAACCCTGTTGTGTTGGGTGTGTGTCAGCCAGTGGCCAATACAAGTCATCTCGCAACTGTTTCAGGTATCTCCAATTCACCAACAGTATACAATAGAAAATGTTCAAGTGTGGTGACTTGAGTAGTTTGTTCTTTTTGGATCATACCATTTGTAATCTACATAGCAGAGTACTAGTAGTTCTTGTTTGCTCATCACTGGCTGTTTTACTTTTGCTATGTGTGGATACTCCATTTGGATGTGCAGGTGGGACCTTAATCTTCTCTGGTAAGATTCCTTGAGAGCATGCTGCTCGGAAAAGCCTAAGCCTTCGCCGGCCATGTGTAAGCTCAACCAAAAGCAAGCATTTCTCATGGAGTACATCACAAAACCATTGTTTTGAAGCGAAGGGATAGCGAGGTGCAGACATGCAGTGCAGTGCAGGAGCATGGCGTGGAAGCTGGCAGAGGCGTCTGCTTTGGAGCTTGGACTTTGGCGTGCCACGGCAGGAGGAGCACTCCATGGACTCTACTGCAGTACAGCCTTCTGCAAGGCTCCATGGATGGAGGCATGGAGTATGCGGGGTAGGTGAAGGTATGCGCCATCCAATTTATAACCAGATTGATTTTGTACAGGAGGTATGGTCAAGTAGTGTACTTTGGGTGGAATCAAATCTGCCACCAAGTCAGTGCCACCCTAGCACCATTTATCAGTACAGTACAGAACAGTACCCCACAATAGTACCACTAGCCTATAGGTGTAACCGTGTAAGCAATGCAATGCAGTGCAATGCTTCCCAACACTCACCCACACCAAACAGAGCAGGAGCGAAAAAAAATGGGGATGGAGATGGAGAAGAATCAAAGCTGAAAACAACTGAACAGGGATCATACAGCTAAGAGGAAATCCTTTGATCGAAGCACATCAAAAAGACAGGAACCAAAGAAACTTCTTCCTCACAACGTACAATTCACAACACATTGCTCATCTTCACAAACATCTCCCCAAAACCAGAAGGAACAAAGGAAAGAAAAAAAGGCTTCCTTTGATGTCATCAATCAACCCCTGCACATCTCCCGCCTGTCTTGAGCTGCATCGTTTGCAGAGGAGACCCTGGGAGTGTTGGACACCGAGTAGAACACCACGTCGCTCACGCTCCTCCTCGCGGAGATGATCCCCTGCTGCTGCTGAGACCTCTTGCAGTGGGCAATGGCGCCCTGGATGGCCCCCTCCTCCGACCCGGCGCTGCTGCTCCGCTTCATCGCCGGCTTTGTTGTCCGGAGGAAGGACCCGTTCGCGCCGCAGGACGGCGTCGACGACGATGAGGACGAGGACGAAGACGAGGACGAGCACGGCTGCGAGGCCCCCGGCGCCGCCTTCGTCGCCACCAGGCGCACCCGCCTGATGATGCCGGAGAAGGACTTGCGGTGGCTGCAGATCTCTTCTTGATCCAGCAAAATGCCCTTCGCGCCGCCATTGCCAACGCCAATGTCGCTCGGCTTGGCCAAGAAGAGGGATTTGATGTACTCCCTAGACGTCCACCTCTTCATGAGCTTCAACCTCTTGGACCAAGAGTACTTCTTGGCACATGCCTTCGTCATGTCTTCTTCCACCTCCGCATCCGCACAAGCAGCACCCGCATTGGGCGCTTTCTTGATCTCCTGCACATGCACCTGCTGCTCCTGCAGCAGCTTCTGCACGAGCTGGAGCCGGGGCGGCAGGTGCAGGGGCAGGAGGTTGCCCTTGTAGAACAGCTCGTCGGCCGGCGACGCGAAGGCGGCCTCCCTGTGCTTGCTGGAGCCGCTGGCGACGGCGGTCGCTGTGCTCTGGAACTCGAACTCCCGGAGGCCGCAGTGGGGCGAGGACGGGGGCAGGGGGGGCGTGGTGGTGGTGGTGAGGTCCATGTCAATGTAGTCTTCTTGGATCACCATTGTGGGGGCCCTCGCCATTGTTGCAAGCTGCAATCTCCGGATGGAGGAGGGGGGAAGATTGGATGCGAAATGAGCAGAATGAGGTTGGAGTGTGTGGGATGGTTTATAGGGTTTTGGGTTGTAGCTGTGGGAGTTTGTGTAGTGTTGTTTGGTAGGGGAATGCAAGATTGCAACTTTGCAAGGGCACAACAAATGCAAATGCAGACAGTAGTCTCCAAAAAAAATGCAGACAGTAATGGGGAGGGACGTTATTGTAAGCTGGCATGTGGCTTCTGCTTAGGGGGCATTGGAGGCTCTCTCTCTCTCTCTCTCTCTTGCAAATTTCCAATAGAGATAGATGCCTGTATCATCTTGCTTTGTTTGGCTCGTTTTGGCCTTTTAGTTCTGGGTTTCCTTTGGTTTATCATATTTACATCTTCTTTTCCTTTTTCCTGTTTGGCGGTGAGGAGGCAAGCGGGATACTGACAAGTTTTGGGACTCCTGATCTAACAAGCTTGCCGACTCATCCCCTACCACCAGTTTTGCATCCATGATTTCATCCTGTAAATAATCTCTCTTACTGTAGGACAAGAAGGGCGGCGTTCCTTTTATTAATAAGTTTGAGCATATATATATATATATATATATATATATATATATATATATATATATATATATATATATATATATATATATATATATATATATATATATATATATATAGTGGAATAGAAATACTCTTATTTGAGCCGACATGCTTGTTCAGAATCTTCTGCTCATGCCTCAGACATCACAGGAGTCGTCGTCGTAAGTGTTTCCGGTTGAAGAGTCGCATCCACGGTGCGTGCAGACAGAAACGCGACGCCCTGAAGCGTCGGAATAACGCCGTCGTCCAATGTTTCAGTGCAGGTGCAGGGCGGGCAAGGTAAGAGCATCTCCAACAGTGACTTATGAGCTAGCTCTAAGCATATTATTTCATATTTTAATAGAAGAGAGAGAAAAACTATCTCTTGATCAAGAGCTAGTCTCATACACACATTCCAAGATTATGTGAGAGTGTCATGTGAGGCTATTTATGTTATGAGCTATGTGCTAAAGTTAGTACTATTGGAGAAGTTGTCTTAGAGCTAGTAACTAGCTCATACTGTTGGAGATGCCCTAAGCAAAGCGGAGGATGGAGGCGTGTATTGGCTCAGCGTTTGATAAAGGGCGGTCAAAAGACGTAAGGATTAAAGATGCGGCAGGGGCAGTAAATGAGAAGCGGCGGCCAGCGGTAACACCCTCTGACCCTCTCCATCCATCCATCCATTGGGTGGTAAGCTTTTCCAAAGCCTACCAACCAAACCACGTCAGCCTTTTCTTTGAGAGAGAAAGAGAGTGTGTGCTAGGCTCGGATTTTATCTATCCGGAATCATATATGATTTTACTATAATATTTCCTAAATCAGCAGATAATGCTTATAGATATATTAATAGATATGAATTACATATCTTGCGAAAGTGTAAATATTACAGTAATAACTTACACATGAGCCGGTTAAGCCGAAATCATTGAAAAATAGCTACGGAAACGAAAACTTCACACAGGTTGGACCTTTAGGACACACCTACAGCAATCAACTCCGGTTTGTGATCTAGTTCTTGATCTCATCATCTTTTCAGCTCTGTCGACTCCTTTAGATGACCACAGGGCTTGACTTTATCCTTCTTACCGACTGAATAATGGTAATTAAGTGATGATGAGTATAAAGGTACTCAGAAATGCACCACACAAAATGAAATAATAATATATGCAAAGCTATCAAGAAAGGCTTAAGGTTTTTTATTTGCAAAAATGCCATTATTTTGAGATACAATTATAGAAAATTCATGAGACCTCGTATTTTTACTAAACCATATTTTTTTAATATTGTAGGAGTATGCAATATTAATAATAGTGCAGTTTTATCCACCTGTTACGAAGCATGGTTCCATCTACTAAATGCTAGATTTGTTACCAGAGTTACATCCACCCATTAATATCACTCTAGGTTACATCCACCTAGGGCAATTCAAATTCAGGGTTATATCTACCCAATGAGTTTTATATCTCACCCATAAAGTTTTAGAAATAGACACTAACTTGAGTAAGTTCTCTTGCCTGCCCAAGTGTGAATATAATTTGTGTAACAAAGTGAAGCATGCGTTTTGATATTTTTTAAATAAAATAATTTGCATTCAAAAGGTAGGTGCGATATAATCAAAGTAATGACTTGCCTCGCCCAATTTACCATGGCCTTGATCTTACTTGAAGCCTTCTCAGTCAATGATCTCGGAACTCCTGATCTTCGTCTATATCTAAATCTTGACCTCACTCGATGTGTCACCTCTTCGGAATTTCAACTTCTAATTACGTGATAAACGATCGAAATCCAAATAACTTCAAAAGTCCAAATAAATTCAATTGGGCTAATTTAAGTTTTGTTATGATTGAGAATATGAGAGAAGATTTAGCGAGTTGCGTGATGCTTGACAACGTCGAACAAAGTTTGAGCGAAAGGGGGAAATGGCGGAGAAGCTCTGCCAGGAAGGATATAAAAAAAAGATTGATGTCAAAAGAACATTTACAGGAATATTCTGCTTCGAATTGGAACATGACTAGTAGACATGAGAGTCTAAAAGAATATTGGACATTATTTGATGAGTGTTAACAATTAGAGATTAGGGTGTGAGTTCACATGTGAAATAACTTTAATTCGTCATGTTAATATTGGAGCCCATATTTTACCAGAGTTCCCTCTTAAGGTTGTTGTTGTTGTTGTTATTATTATTATTATTATTATTATTATTATTATTATTATTATTATTATTTACCATTGCTATTTTAAATCCAAAGATATCAATAGGATGATTGTTATTTTAGGCAAGATTGTATTTTTATCAATACTTCTAATTTAGATTTGTATTTCAGTTTAGATGGCAATGACATACCGGTTAATTACCCTTTTTATCTTAATTGCCATTTACACAAAGCTGTTATACACCAACAATGTTTCTGATTGACAAATGGATTGAGATAGATATTAATTGCACCCTAATTATGTTTGAGGATTTCTTAATCCTAAACAATGTAATCTTAAATTTAAGTATAGACTTAAAATTCAAATGATTTGCCTTAATTATTTAATAATTTTTTAAAAATTTGAAAAACAGCAAAATGCAACAAAAAGTTTTAAGTTTTTCACAAATTTAATATTTCTCATAGTTAGGATGTTACATAGAGAGAGAGATCTCTAGGTGTCTCTCTCTCTCTCTCTCTTATTACGGTATCTCTCACAAAATGCTGGCCACCAACTGGAGGTGAGTTTGTTCATTGTGCCTGGCTCTTAGCTCGTTGTTACAGTGGGTTTATTATACTAATCTACTGGTAAAAAGGTTCAGGCATTCATTCGGTCACAAGGGCTAGGGCAATCGTAACTTGTTTGACCAGCCTTCGGCTTTGGTGCAAAAAGGGGCTCTTCTAACTTGAACAGCGAGGAGCTCAGCTCAGCTCAGCTCAGCTCGCAGCCCAAAGGGGCCCTGGATATGTGTGTAGCAGCGTGCCTCACTCCCACATGCTGCGCAAAAACCATTCGTTTCGTTTACTTCTAGTCCATCATTTTCTAGGCTTAATCAATCGTTATTACTGCCTACTGCCCGATTTAGGTGCTGATGATTTGTACTCAACAAGGTCCTCTTTGAGCACCTCCTCCAAACGGCTTTTGCTTCTATTTTTCAGAAAGCGGAAGCCGTTTTCAATGTATTGATTTTTTTTTCAATATGATCTTTTTTTCTTTACATTGTATATGGAGATGTGATGTTTTTTCTCTTTTTTTTATTTTCAAATTGAATGCATCAGTTTAAAGCCATAATACTCATTTCAGCCAAAATCTATCAGTAAAATCCGTTTTAAACAAGGGCTAGCCTTGCACAGGTCTTCACGTTCAAGATCAAACATGGGCGACGCACTTTCGGACATTCACCATGGGAAAACATCCTAGCCAGGTGGTTTCTGCTAGTATATTCAGGGAGATAAGCATAAAATTAATAGGGACATCATATTCAAAGCTAAAAAATAAGGCATAAATCCCTTTGTTGTTTTGTAAGCATAAAGCTGAAACGTCGTATTTTTGCAAGTGCACCAGAACCTAAGTGATGCAAATGAAATGAAACCACATGATCCAACGACCTACCCCAAATAGAGTAGAGTAGAATTAGATGGTTTGCTGATTTGGTAAGGTGTCCATCATTAGTCATAAGACATACTCATTCACAGCACTATCCTACATAGTAGTAAATTCCTAGTATCTTAGTAACAATAATAGAGAACCATAAGGACAAGAAGAAAGCCTGCTCATTAAAACTTCTGCTTCTAGTTTTTAACTTCCTATTTTCATCTTTTTTTTCTTTATTTTAGTGATATAACTTTTTTGGAATTTTTTTGCCTTTTCTTTTTTCCTCTTATTCATTTTCATTATCTGTGATGATATATTTTTTTATTTTTTTTAAATTTAATTATGCTAAAAAACTATCAACAGTTACAATGTATTTTCAATAGTTATAATACAAAATAAACTATAAAACAGAGCTTTTAAGGCCCCGCTCGGTTGGGCTGGAATTGCACTGTAACAGCTGAAATTTCACTGTGGCTGAAGATGACTTATTTGGCGTAATTAAATTGAAAAAAAATTAAAAATAAAAAATATGCTAGCTCACAGGAAAAAAGAACCGGCAAAAAGCTAAAAAAATCAAAAGTTTAAAAAAACGAAATTTATAAATAGTAAAAAAATCAGAAACCAGAAGCTGAAGTCAAAACGATAGATGCCATCTAAATAAGCACAGTTGTACTATTGATGGTATATAGCTACAGAAGCTATGGAGTGCTAGCTCTGATATAGTCTCGTGTACTGTGCCCAATACTCCATTATGATCCGTGTCCTATACCCTATCGAAGCTGCTCAGTGTGTTTGAGTGAACCTAAAACCCCAGAGCTAAGCAAAGGCCTCGTTACTGAGCCGCAGTACTAGATTCAACAACGGGTGGGGTTTTTTTTTTGGCTGTGGGTTAATGGCTTTTAGATCTATTATAAATAATTATATGAATAAATTAAATATCGATAAATTATTTTAAAAAACAGTTTTAATAAATTATTTTTAAAAATAATGAATAAATTATTGTATTTATTTGTCCAAGGGGTATCTTAAGGTTCCGCTCATTTGGGCTTGAACTTCTGGTTTCTAACTTATATTTTTACTGTCCATAAATTTTATTTTTTTCTGATTTTTTTGAGTTTTTTGCCGGTTCTTTTTTCTTATTCGTTTGCATTGTCCGTGATGGGCTAACATATTTTTTCTATTTTTAAATTTTTTTAAATTTAGTTACGTCAAATAATCCATCATCAGTTACAGTATAATTACAGCTAGCTACAATACAATTACAACCATAAACTAGCTTATTTCAGCCCAATCGAGAAGCATCTAAGGTGTGGCTTATGGCGTTTGGCTGAAATTTTTGAATTTTAGTTGTTTGCGACAGATATTACGAAGAGATACTCGCTTGTGATTTTGGTTGATACAAATGTTGAGATTTTAATGTGTACTATAATTAAATTGTAGACCATGTTTTAAAAAAATATTTCGTTTAAAAGTTAGATACTATAGTAGGAATTAAAAACCGGTTTTACAAATAGTTAAAGAACAGCCCTAAGTTGTAAGCTAAAAGGAGGCAATGTGTGGAGAGGCCTCTCCGTTTTCTATTCACGTGAGTACGTGCCTGCAAGTGCGTACGCGTGTCTCTCGATGTGCGTGTGTGACTGTTGTGCTTCCACCGTGCTCCCCCTTGGACCCACGTGGGGTGGGAAGAAGGGTGTAATCGAATATATGTATATGTATGTATATATATGAATGTATATGTATATATATGTGTACGTATATGTGTATATATATATATGTAGAGATATATATGTATATGTATGTACATACACATATACATATATAGAGAGAGGTGAATTCTTTTTCGTACTCTTAGAGTATATACTTCTAATTTTAATGTACCACTTAAACAAATATTTTATACCTCTTTATTATTTTTGGTATACTTAGATATTAATTTAAGATACTCCAATATGACTTGGTCATAAATGTTTCATCAGAGCCCTTTAATTTTACTATATACAGTTTTTCATGTATAAAATGAGTACATAAGTATTTTATAATTATTAAAATATGCTCAAAAGGATAAAAAATGTATAACAATATCATTTAAATGTGTATGAGAAGTGGGAGTACATACTCCCAGGAGTATGTGACCATTTATATTTATAACTGTAATAATGATTATAAGATACTCCAAAATGAGTTATATGAAAAAAAATATAATCAAAGTCTACTTTTTATAGCATAATTTGTGTACGTACTCCATTTATATATGGAAAAGACAATATAGCAAAAATAAAGCACTCCGATGAAAAATTTTCAACCAGATCACATTGGAGTATTTTACAATTGGTATTTAAGTATATTAAAAGTGATAAATAAGCATAACATGTTTGTTTAAGTTGTATATTTGAAGTAAAAGTATGTACTCCCGACAGTATGAAAAAGGCTATGTATGTATGTGTATATATAGACACACAGACAGATGTGATAATCGACGCGTGCGCACACCGTGCGTGCCAGTTTGCGCGTTGGGAAGTTACTGCTGTTTATGAGTGAAATTACTGTCAAATACATGTAGAGTTGCTATCCAGTTGTGTTTGACAGTAACTTCATTTACAAACGGTAGTAACTTCTCGGCGCGCAGAATATTGTGTGTGTGTCAAATCTGGATTTAGCCAATTCAAAATCCTCTGCGAAATCATTACATTATTTCCTAGATTAGTAGATAGTGCTAAGAGAATATATCACTGAATTATTTCATATATAACGCAAACCATATCATACATTAATATCACAATCATCAGAGTTTAAATAGATTGCATTAGATCAAGTTTACAATATAACTGATTAGGCCAAATGGATACATTACATAAAGCGAAAGCAAAAGAGGATGATGCATCTCGCTACAGGTAAGTGACTAGGGTAAGTTGTATACAATCGACATTAACCAAAGACTTTGATAATATTAGTTTATGTAAATACCAACTTAGTCAGCATGACTAAGGTAAGATCTATACTACTAGAGACTATCCTAATCCCCTCCATGTTCTTCACCATCAACTCTTGGAGCGTCGTAGTATGTGTAATGGCCTTGCTCCACAGGTTCTGAGGGATTTTGTGAGTGAGAGTGAGGACAAGCAGCAGTGCTCCTCGAGCCAACATACAAAATACAATAGTATACATGCAAGATTCAATGAAGGTAGGCTCGGGAATGGCAAGAGATGGAGAGGGAGGAGGACTAGGCATTGGTGAGGGTGGCAAGCTACTATGGAGGCACAGTGACGCGCAAGAAGGGTGGCGTGCATTGCTGCGGCACAGGATGACGGTAGCGGTACTGGTAAGTGCAATGAAAGCAGGTTAGGTGCGCGAACGGCGTGGCGCGGGCATGTCCTAAGCGCGGCCAGGGCGGCGTGGGCCATTTTGGACTAGGCCGAAGGCCTTCTGGGTTGGTTTGGGCCAGGAAAAAGAGGAGGATGGGCTGGGCTCAGCCCAAGAGGGCTTAGGCTTGGGTTTGGGCCTCGGGAATTTTGAAATCCGGTTATTTTGAAATTCAATTGAATTTTGAGTTGAACATTTGAATTTGCAAATTTGAATTCAATTTTTTTTTATTCAAGCAAGCATTCAAGGTCCCCAAATGGGATGTTACAATGCATACAAGGCCCAACTGGTCGTCTAGTGTTCTCCTCCCCCTTCTTCCCTTCTTTGTACTTTTTACTATAATAATGTAGCGTAGTAGTAGTAGCCTTTCCTACTGTTTTCCGTTAAAAAAAACAGTTGTCTAGTGGTCTTTCCTGGGCAATTTGGTTTCAAGAAAAACCGACTTTGGCAGATGCCAAATAGCCCTTATATAATATATGCCGATAATTTTTCT
This sequence comes from Dendrocalamus latiflorus, assembly GCA_017311315.1. Taxonomy (NCBI): domain Eukaryota; kingdom Viridiplantae; phylum Streptophyta; class Magnoliopsida; order Poales; family Poaceae; genus Dendrocalamus; species Dendrocalamus latiflorus. Next base: position 33,961,678 of record CM029661.1, on the reverse strand, counting down.
GGATAGGTCGAACTGTCGGAGGCAAATGGAAAAAGAACACCGAGTGGAATTAAAGAAACCGGCGGACTGGTCACTAAATAGATACAATAGGCGCCAATTCCGACAACAGCAAAGCCCACTTCTCTCCTTGTTTAGAGCAACTCCAGCAGGGCCTCTACTTAAGCCCTCATCCTACTTTTGAGGGCCGAGGGGCAAAAAACTCACTCCAGCAGGGCCCCTACTTGAGCCCTCAAAAGTAGGGGGACCTCAAATCTCCCCCTCGAGCCCTCATTCCTAGGGGGTCTGGAGGGAGCCCCTACTTTTGAGGGCAAGTAGGGGCCCTGCTGGAGTGAGTTTTTTGTCCCTCGGCCCTCAAAAGTAGGATGAGGATGAGGGTGGGTCCTATGTGTCATCCCCTCTAAGAATGAATTTGAGGGTCATGTTTTGAGGGCTCCTGCTGGAGTGTAGCCCAAAAAACAGAGCCCTCAAAAGTAGGGAGAGCCCTCAAATAAAAAGTAGGGGCCCTGTTTTGAGGACTATTGCTGGAGTTGCTCTTATGGAGCGGCATACCGGAAAAAGAGACGCTATATTCTATTTCTGTTGCAGCAATATGTACTGTATCCTGCAAAATGCTGGATGTGTCAAGCTTACTAGTTTGCAACCATCGCATTCTGACTGTCTACACCTTTGCCATGCATTTCTAATTTCGTTGCAGAATGTGATGCACATGCTTTCGATCGGATGGCTCACGTTGAAGGCAGTTCCCACGCGAACATCACACCTCAAGGCAGATTAAAAGAACGCAGTATTATTGGGCAGTCAAAAGCTTTCAGATACACCAAAGTACCGACAAGGAGAACATATCAGCAAAAGTATAACAACAGCAAGCAGATATAGTTACTTTAACCCCTGTAGGCCACAGTAATGTATAATTATTTGCATTCCTGTTTCACAGCTGCATTGCAGCCAATAACTGAGAAGTAGCATTTGAACTAAATATACCAATAACTGAGAAGTAGCATTTGAACTAAATATACTATGTATTTAATTCACAGTATAAAAGTTTGCCAACTAACCACTAAAAACGAGAATCGGGCTGCTAGTTGTGAGATGAGTTTAGCATTAGGAGAAAAAGGAATAAAAGAACAAATTATCACTGTTTGAGAACTCTCTCCTGCACTTTCTTGTATTGAACAGGTTTCTGTTGAATGAACAACCTTTGACGATCACTGCTACATGATCTGCACAAATTGACTGATTTAGTTACTGAGGTGTCTGAACCTCAATGTTAGCCTTTACTCGCCCTTCTGCTTCTTTGATCGCCTCTTGGGACCTGAAGGGCTTGTGCACCTGCCCACAAACTTGAGAACCTCGTCGATGACCACCACCGGGAATGCAACAAGCAACACCAGTAGCCACTCGTTCAAGCTGAGTGGCACGATGCCAAACACTTGCGTGAGGAATGGCACGTAGAGGATCAAGAAATGGAGCCCAAACGACACCGACATCGCAAGGAGCAGCCACGGGTTGACCCAAGGAGGCATCCTGAGCAGGCTAGTGTCTTCAGAGAGAGCGTTGAGTGAGTTGAACATCTCAATTGCCACCAAGACAGACAGAGAGAGTGTTGTCGCCTTCACTTTGCCAGCCTGGAAGTACTCGCAGGGGTTGTTGAAGGTGAAAGTTCTGGCTCCAGCGGTGAAAGGCGCAACTGTGAAGTTGCTCCAAGTAGAGCACTGACCCCAGTTTGAGAGTTGTGAGTAACTGACAAGGGTGTGACCATCTGCAGTGAGGTCAATGCCCATGAAAGATCCATGTGTGTACCATATGACAAAGATGCCCACAGTGGCAATCCCCACATAAAGGCCAATGATCTGCAAGTAAGACATATCTCATGAGAATTTAATCTCGAAAGGTAAGATTTCCATTGAAAAAAAGAACCAAACAGATATGTCCTAACTAACAGAAAATCAGAAAGATCAATTTACCAGATAACGAAACAAAATCCAGGGAGTGATAAGTGAATCATCGCTCCTTCTTGGTGGCTTCTTCATAATGTCCTTATCAGGTGGATTGAAACCTAACGCAGTTGCAGGGGGACCATCGGTTACGAGATTTACCCATAGAAGTTGAACAGGTATCAACCCCTCAGGAATACCCAGGGCAGAAGTTAGGAAAATCGAGGCAACTTCACCAATGTTTGACGAAATCATGTATCTGCAGCAGTGAAGCAAGACAGTCAGAATCCTCAGAAGGAACACACAATTGCTAGCTTGTCCAACTGTGGAATACAAATCTAGATGAAATATGTATGCAATTGCAATCATGTAGTCATGCTCCATCCAGGAAGATCAGCTTTCTCAAGTGATCTACAACATCAGCCTGTTTGATTATTTCTTCCACACTAGAACTGATAAAACCAAGTGGTGACAAGAACTACAATACATGCAAGAAAACAGGCTCTCGGATCACAAACCTGATGAAAGCTTTCATGTTGTTGTAAATAGATCTTCCTTCACCAACCGCAGCAACTATGGTACTAAAATTATCATCAGCTAGTACCATGTCAGAGGCCTCCTTGGCAACCTGAAACAAATACAATTAGTAGGATACCACCCCCAAATTATGAACTGAACAAGACATGGTTTTGCAGACATCACTCTTTTCTTGTGGACACTAGATCCTCTAAACTAATGTTCTGGACATAACAAATGAATGTTGTTCTAATGGACTTTAATTTAAACAGTATTATTTGGTGAGCTGAGAAGAAGCAACATACAAGGGCAATGGCTAGCACTAACACATTTTTATAGGTTTTCTGAAGTAGGAAGGCTGCAAGGGAAATGACAAAGCAATTCAAACGTGTACTGAAAGCAGCCTAAGATGGTGAATTTAGTATATACCTCAGTGCCTGTAATACCCATTGCTACACCAATGTCAGCCAGTTTTAGAGCTGGGGCATCATTGACTCCATCACCAGTCATAGCAACAACTTCACCATCTTCTTTCAACAGTCTCACAATCTCTTGCTTGTGCCTAGGCTCTGTCCTAGAGAACAGAAGGCCGCCTTTCCTTCGCAGCAGTGTCTTCTTGTCCTCAAGTGCCATGAACTCCTTCCCTGTAAGGCTCTTTAAGCTAATGTCCTCATCAGGTGAAAATACACCAATTTCACGGCATATTGCCTCAGCAGTTTCTTTGTTGTCTCCTGTTATCACCATAACACGGATACCCGCAGCTCTGCAATCTTCAATAGCATCAAAGACCTCTTCCCTCGGAGGATCCTATCATAGTTAAAATATCAACGAGAAAGACTTGTTAACATTGTACAAAGAATATAGAGTGCCGATAAAGGCAAACTACACAGGTTGTGTAAATCACGGTCCCCAGGGAATAGCTTTCTGTAGATGCCATATTGTTTTTTTTTCTAGAATACAAGATGCCATATTGTAAAGTGTAGAAACAAGATTGATTCAAAACATATTCCCAATTAGGAGCATCATCTTACCCTTAGGCCAACAAGACCAGTGAATATTAGGTTGGTCTCAATTGCAGCATAATTGGCTGGATCCAGCAAAAGTTTGTGAGCAGGATGGTTTTCACCATCATATGTTGCAAATTCTCCTAGATCCTCCTTGTACGCAAAACCGAGGCAGCGTAGAGCTTTAGTTGACATCTCATGGAGGCTTGCCAAAATAGTTTTCCTTGATTTCTCATCTAATGGCATGACTGAACCATCCTGCAGCTGAACGTGGGTACTCCTCTCCAGTAAGGTTTCAACAGCTCCCTGCCATAAAGGACACAACATCAGGCGCACTGAATGCCACTAAGGGAACATATTGAAAAATGAAAGTTACAGGGAAATCTTTGACCCAACGGATCAGTTGGAAATGAGTATATCAAGAAATACAGAATTAGCACCTTCACAAGTAGAGCATTGCTTCCTGATTTGGACATAACAATGACTCCCATTGATTTCCTCATACGGTCAAACTCAAGGGTAGCTATCCTTTTGGCAATATTGCTCCACCATCGGCAGCAACCTGTCAGCAAACAATACCATCCACTCAGTATATGATTGCAAGCATGTCTTAATTAAGCAGTACGTATTAGGAAATAGGAGGTTTTCCTTAGCTAAGCTAAAAAGAATGTCTTGGCTACCTAATGTCTCTGATGGATCCAAGGAAAATCCATTCTTTCCTTCAGGTAGTCCCATTTTCTCAACGAGTACCTAGAAGAAACCAACAAAATGGTTATCATGAGAGCTTAACAACAGAATGTTTCCCATCATCAGTATTGTCTGAATTTGGACCGATACATGCCAGAACACTATTTCAGTAGTCACTGTTCCTAAAACTGTTGACAGCATGATTGAATTTGAAACATGTTTAACTGGTGGATTAACTGAGCACCATATTCGTGGATTAAGATACCGTAGTATTTAACAAAATGAGAATAGCATGCAACAATCCTCACCTTCAAAGCCGCCTCAGTCGGCATTCCAGTGGCAACATACTGTTGTGAAGAATGTGCCACACTGGCATCATTGCACACAGCTGCAACCTTTGCGATGGTCCCAAGGTTCGCATCCATCCTCCCAGCAGGCCAATCGTGAATTTTCCCATCCCGGGGATCATACGTCGTCCCATCCACCTTGAAGCTCCTAACTTTCCCTACAGCATCACCGATCGCCACGAGTTTTGCCACTGACATTTGGTTCGTGGTCAGCGTCCCCGTCTTGTCGGAGCAAATCACTGTGGTGCAGCCCAGGGTCTCCACACTTGGCAGCTTCCTCACAAGCGCATTCTTGGCGGCCATCTTTCTCGTCCCAAGCGCAAGGCATGTGGTGACCACGGCAGGCAGGCCTTCAGGTATGGCGGCGACGGCAAGAGCCACGGCGATCTCAAAGTAGTAAGTGCACTTCTCGAACGAGAAGCGTATGTTCCTGGGCACCCAGCCATCAAGCTCAAACGTCAAGAAGTACTTCACATTGATCAGCCACACCAGGGCGCATATGAGCCCGATGATCTTGGTGAGGGCCTCGCCGAACTCGTTGAGCTTCTTCTTGAGCGGGGTGTCGTCGTCCTCCTGCGACGCCTCGTGGATCTGCGCGTGGATCTTGCCGATCTCCGTGGCCATTCCGGTGTGCACGACGAGGCAGACGGCGCTGCCGTTGACGACGGTGGTCCCGGCGAACACCATGCACTCCTTGGCCTGGATGTCCGCGTCCTCTGTTGGCACCGTGTGCGCCGTCTTGTTCACGGAGGCGGTCTCGCCGGTGAGGGAGCCCTGCTCGACGCGGAGGGTGGAGGTGACGAGGCGGAGGACGCGCATGTCGGCGGGGACCTTGTCCCCGACGCGTAGCTGGACGACGTCCCCCGGGACGAGATCGCGGGCGGGTAGGCTGGGGACCCACTGGCCGTCGCGGAGGACGGCGGCGTGGTCGCACTGGATCTCGCGGAGCGCCTCGAGGGCCCTCTCGGCGTTGGTCTCCTGCCAGACGCCGACGGCGGCGTTGACGACGAGGATGAGGAAAATGACGAGCGGCTCGACGAAGGCGGAAGGAGTGAGGGCCCCCGCAGAGGAGGAGAGCGCGAGCGCGAAGGAAACGGCGGCGGCGGCGAGGAGGATGCGGACGAGCGTGTCGTCGAACTGCTGCGAGATGAGCTGGAGCATCGACGGGCCCGGGTGCTCGGCGAGCTCGTTGGGGCCGTACGTCCGGAGCCGCGCCGCCGCCTCCGCGGACGAGAGCCCCCGCGCGGCGGAGACGGCGAGGCGCGCCTCGCACTCCTCGGCGGTCCGCGCCCACGCCGGGAACTCCTTCTCCGGCTGCGCGGCCGGCGCCACATCGTGGCCGGCCTCACCCATCCTCTGTCTCAAGCCGCGATCTTCACCAAGCAGGCAAGGCGCGGCGGCGGCGCAATGCAATCCAATCTCCTCGCAGAATTCGCCTCAAAGATGGCGTCAAGAGGGCCGGCACTTTTATAATTACGCCACAAAACTCGCGTCCAAGGCGAGATCTTTCTTGAGGTTGTTGCTGGCGTGCGGAGCCGGGACAGACTCGAGGGAGAAGAGAATCCGCAGCCAGCCAGCCAACCAATGAACTTATCAGGGAAGCGCAAATGCGATGGAATTCTATCTCGAGCGGCGGAGTCAGGGGCGGGGCAAGGGAAGCCCGGCGCCACACGAAACCGCGCCGAGACGCGGCGGCGGAAGGGCGGACTCTAGTCTTGCTCAAGCTGGTAGCTTTCTTCCTCCACGGTGGCTACGAGGAAGAGGCTACGGGTGGTGGGACGGAACGGCTCTGCTCCCACGAGGACGACTACTTGTACTGCAGTGCAACGCAAAGGGAGGGAGGCGGTGCTTGCTAGGGAGGAGGAGGCGGCGGCGGAGGAAGGTGGCAGGAAGCTGCCTCGCCTCGCCTGGTATGTACGGTACGTGTTGGATGCTGATGCTTTGTGTTGGTTGGATGCTAATGTTGCTGGTGCGGTGGGTGCGGCCACTCTCGGCCGCTATATTATTGTCGGATCCGGATTGAACAAATCTGAAATTTACTGTAAAACTAATGCACTACTTTCTAGATTAGTTAATAGTATTTATAGATATATTACTGATTTATTTTATATATGATATAATCATATCATTCATTAATATTACAATACCAGAGTTCAAATATTCCACACCGGGATAAGTTTTACAAAAAGGGCCATAAGCCAAATGAGTTCATTACATAAATACGAAAATGACAGCGGAAGCAAAAAGAGGGGCTCATCTCTCCACAGGCAAGCGATCGGGACAACATAGGTGCAGTTAATATTACCCAGATGCCTGGCTAATATTAAACTCATCTACCAGTTAGCTTGGTCGAATAAACTGTAAGGGGATGCTAAAACTCTAGGTCCTATTTTAGTTACCACCGTCTTCACCACCCTCGTCACCTTGGTCCTAGTAGTAGGCATACTAGTCCTGATTCGCGAACTCTGAAGGAGAGGGTTGAGAGCGAGGGTGAGCACACACAACCGTGCTCCGTGAGCCAATACACAAAATGTAGATAATTATAAATGCAAGGCTTAACAAAGGGTGGCTTAGATTTTTATTATCCTCCTACACCGGTCTTTCGTGATATGACAAAAGGGTCTAGTAAATTATTTGACCAAGCCTACAGTTTGCCAGCTTGTGGTTGTACTATTTTATACAGAGAGATCATCACAAGATTAAGTCCCTAATTTGTCCGGACGGTTTATATCACAAACCACATATTCTCGTGTTACATCCACACCAACTACTCTTACCATCTGTCCAGATAGGTATAGTAAGTTTTTTGGGTTTTGAGAAGCATAAAATACGTGGTTTCAAACTATCAGCCACTTATATCTCATGACTGTCTCAAATCAAGATTTCATGTTTTAAGAGTGATGAATAGGGCATGGTAGTGCCATAAGACTTGATAAGACTAGCATGACATTTAATATGACTTATAGCTAGTAGAGTTATCATTAGCATCTTTGGTGACAAGGATAAGGTGATTCCAGTGTCAAGGATGGCATATTAAAATTATTACAACATCAAGTAGGCATGTAGCTAGCTTAAACTTTCATATACATTTGCATAATAAATTAAGCATACAATTTGATAATTTAAAGAAATATACTTTTGCATAAATGGTAGAATCAATATAATCAAAGTGATGACTTACCTAGGTCACAGGTTGGTGGGTCTTGTGGTTCCTGAGAGGCGCCAACTTGAGGTTTAGTTGTGTCCTCGAACGAACGTGCCGAAAGCAAACGACGGACAATGAGAGCAAATAAATTCTCAAGCAAAAATTCAAACGAACTCCAAATTGAACAAAACAAGAACCATCAGAAAGAGCTCAAATTTAGAAAATTTTAGAAACATGTTTCGCTAAATTGGAGCTACGACGAGGGAGAACGAGCTTTCCAAAGTTTACTTTTAGGAAAAATCCCAAAATAAACAGAGGAGAGAGTTCTCTCTCTCTCTCTCTCTCTGACAGCTGGGTCCCACCATTTTAATTGTTTTTGAAATATTTTTAAATCTTAAAGGTTCAGTGTATGACATGTGGGGCCCACAGTTTATTTAACTAAAGAAAAATCATTTCCTTTAGTGTAAATGGCCAGAGGTTGACATGTGGGGCCTCAACACTGTGTAAACAGTATTTTGGGCCCACATGTCAGTGCTCGGTTTTATAATCAGGTTTTAATTAGATTTTTAATTAAGGTGGGGCCCATGTGTCAGTCTAACAAAGGATTTAAACCGTCCTAGGGCCCACCGCTCAGCGGTTTAATAACAAATGCTAAGCAGGGTCATTAACTACTAATGAGAAAGCTTAGTTTAATTACATGGGAACAGTGTTCTTCCTCGGCCGAACGGTGGCGAGGCCTGCCGGCGGTGAGGAGGAACACGGAGGCTTAGGAGTATTTCCAAAAATGGAGTGCTCGGCTCCGTGGGCACTTCCCGGTGGGTTGAATTGGACCGACACGGACCGGAGGGGCGCCGACGGTGAGCTTGGTGATGACGGAAATAGGGGATGGTGGCGACAGCAATTTACCCAGCAAGAGCTAAATTAAAAGGGAATGGAGCATCTAGGAGTGATTGGGAGCTCACCAAGAAAGGAAGGGGAGCTCGGGAAGGCCGGGGGTGAGTTGTCGACGGAGAGCTCGAACGGCGGAGGTAGCTGGTCGACGTCGCAGGAGACGAGGTGGTGAAGCTTCAAATCGATGTCGTGGACGACTTCACGGGGTGCGAGGATGCTCCGACTGGAGGGAATCGAACGGCAGAGATCAGAGTTGCTGGCAAGGAGAGGTGGCCAGAGTTGGAGAAGAACCCATTGTCGGCGAGCTGCAAAGGAGGAGAAGCCAATTAGGCTTGCTGGGAGCATTAGAGTGGTAAGAGAAACTTAAGGATAGAGGAAATGCCGAGGGTAGTTCTCCGAGATGAGCTGGTGACGACGGTGGCCGAAGGAACTTCCGGCGACGGTGATTCTGAGCTCTGGGAGTTAGAGCGTGGAGTGGGAGGTGGATGAGGAGTAGTTGGGGGATTGACCGAGCTTTTATAGCGGGGAAAGGAAGTGGGGAGCGTTAGGTGAATTAAGGCGCGTGGTAGTGGCTTCCCTATCGCGCACTCGAGTGGAGGAAGGGTGAGGCCGAGGTTAGCGTCGAGCTAGAGCAGAGAGGGGAGGTGCTGGGCACACGCAATGGCTTGCTGAGGCGTCAATTCGCGCGGGGACAGGTGTGACGCTAATGGGCGCTCAATCGCCCGGGTACGGCCGCAGGACGACGATGCCACGATGCGGGGCTCGGTGAAGGGGCGGTAGGGCTAGGCAGGAGGAGGCGCAAACTCGGCGTTGGTGGCGTTAAGGCGGTGAGACATCAATGACGCTATTGTCTTTGCGCTGGCTCGGATGCGACAGCAGAAAGTAGGGGCGGCCTCGGCGTCATCTGCGGTGGAGCGTAGAGGAGGGCGATGTGCGGAGGTGCTAAGGGGAAGCGAGCATCTAGGCCCATGAGGAGGAGTACGGGTTGGCGACGGTGCTGCCACGGTGAAGGTTAGCGCCGGGGTAGAGGAGCATTCAAGGGCTACGACGTGCGGCGCGGACGGTACGCTCGCATGGGCGGAGGCGGGGAAGAGGAGGAACAAAGGAAAGGGGAGGGAAAAAGGAGGTCGGGCCGATTGGGTAGGCCAAAAGGCCTATGGGCTGAGTGGAAAAAAGAGGTCTAGCGGGCCTGCTGGGCAAAGAAAGAAAAAGGGGCCGACCCACTTGGGAAAATCTGAATTTTTGGTGGGAGAAAGGAAATTAAGCAAAGTAAAAGAAACTAGGAACTGAAATTTAAACTCATACTTTTGAATTTTAAACACCAACTTTAGCAAATAACATTGAATCATAGTATAAAGTAACAAACTAAAAACAAGATGTTAAATTATGGTGGCGGCGGCGGCGGCGGCTGCATGTTGCCCCGACGAGGGTTTAGGGCTGCAAATTGGCGCGCACCGACAGGGGCAGCCGCCTGAAAGCTAGAGAGAGAGAGGAATGGCGTTGCTGCTGCCGCTGATTTGTCCAACCTCTGCTTCCTCTCCAATGGCGGGTGTTCTTGCGTCATTCCATGTCTCTTGCTGTCTTGTTACGAAAGGACTTGATGATGGGTCCATGTCTCTCTGTTTGCCAGGGTTCAAGTCAACGGCACATATGGATATTTTACATAGTATGAATATGTGTTTTTTCAATCTATATATATATATATATACCTCTATTCTAATTATTTATTGACACACGCTTGATTCAGTCTTAGATTATAAGTTATAAGCCGAAAAAAAAAGACATTTATCTAGCGTAAACTTGCACGATACTATTTGCGAGAGAGAAACCAGTGCACGCTGTTTTTGGTCGACGAATTAGTGGGTAAGTAGCCGGCGTGGGGCTAAGGAATATGGGCCAGGAGGAGGGTGGCCGAAGCTTTTCTATGTTTTGGAACCAGGAAAGTTCGTGGAGGGTTCCTCCTCCCATCGCCGTCTCGACGGTCCACGTCATTAGACAGCCGCAGCCACCCTAATCTCGTAGAGATTATTAATGATACACAATTCCAAAGAAAAGTGCAGCTTGAAATACCATTGTAAAGAATGCCTTTCATCGTGTATTATTGTAGAGAGGTTTAGATTCAACATATATTATTTTCTCTATTTTATTGTAAATGTAGATATTCTCTTCTTTTTGACATAGAAAATGACTATTTTTGTTTGTGTCTCCTGTATTGTCATCTAGGAAGTACCACTCCGTTGGTCCTACCGTTTTCTTTGGTTCAACCAAACTGATCAGTCACCTAATTCCATATGTAACTTGTACTGCTATCCACCACGCTGTAACTTTGAGCTCGGGTGGCATATTTAGCTTAGCCATTGAGGTAGTGCTCATTTTGGGTTATAAGTACATGTTTCTAGCTTTTTTATACTGCAGGGGCTGAAAAATATACTGTAACTGATGTTAGTTTTTTCAGCATAATTAAAAAATAAATAAATAAATAAAAAAGGTTATATCATCACAGATAAATACAGAGGAATAAGGGGAAAAAACAAAAAAAAAGCTTTAAAAAAGACGAAATTAAGAAGTTAGAAGTAAAACCTCATGGGAGCAAGACCTGAGTAATAAAGAAGGCAGAATAGTAACTTTGATAGGGGTCGGTGGAACAAAGGAAACATTGAAACAAAGGAGTGGTATTTCCTAAAATCATGAAACATTAGACATATGGGCAAAAAGGCCATCTCCGATGACAAAAAAGGAAGGACCACTATTACTAACAACGAAATATGGATAATATATGGATTATCCCAATCACATAATACTGTAAACAATCTGAAATTGACTGCAGACTTGCTGCTTCGCTTGACCTGCCCTTTAGTACCTGTCATGTGGTCCCACCTTCAGGATCTCTAAGGGCCCACATACACAGACAACACAAAAGATGAGCAGGGCTAGGGCATCATGTTGCTGGAGGATATATGTACAGCAAGGCAGCACTGTGGATATTTTTTGTACTTTCTCTCTGCCTTTTCTTTTCATTTTTGATTCGCCTTGGCTGTGTTTCTTGTTTTTGATGGTGAAGGGTGGATTAAAAAGACGAGCGTACAAAAGATTTGAGAAAACGAAACATCGGTTGTTAAAAATACATACTTTTAACAAACGTAATCGGTAGGCGTATTTAGCAAAGTCAGAGAAGTTCGTTGTTAGTATAATAGTGGTGTTCCCAATGAGAATGTTAGCATCTTTCTTCTCCATCTACTACTCTGTTTCTGTTGGTTTCCTGCACAAGTCTTGGGAGACTTTTCTTTTCCATTCCTTTTCTTTTCCAACGATCAATCGTACGTCCGTATCGCCAGCACGTAGCCGTCGGTTGACTTTATTTTTTTTTGTATCTTTTTGTCGATCTATGTTGCTGCCCTCGGCTTCTTGCAAGGAACAAATATTTAACTGTTTACTTATCTAGTATTGTTGTAATATTTTTTTATTTTGACCTTCTCGTATCTATTTTGTAGGAATAGTTGCCTTGTTAAACTTGAAAGACGCGATAAATAATATGTGTAGCCTATCACACCGGGCAGCTCGGCAGAAAGCAAGTCGCGCGTGATGAGCAGGGGTGGCAGCTTAGCCCGACGCGCTGCCAAGCCACCACTGCTCGGTAAATTCCTATCGAGCAGCATTGGCTTGGCAGGTGGTTAGCATTCGCGTAGGCAAGGGGTCAAGGAATCACAGAACAGTGCACGTGGTTTGGCTTTAGCCACGAGGGGATCACGTGGGTACTTATATGATGCGACAACGTGATGTTAGATTCTTGTTTTATTCGTAAGTTAATTCTATTGCCTTCTCGTGCACGTATATAAAATGCGAACCTAAGGAGAGTCGGGCCCTGATCAATATGGTTTCAGCTTATTTTTGCACTATTCATAAATTTCGTCTTTTTCTGAACTTTTGGCTTTTTTTTGAGTTTTTTTACCGGTTCTTTTTTTCCTCGTATTTGTTTACATTATACGTGATGGGCTAATATGTTTTTTCTATTTTTAAATTTAATTATGGTAAATAAGCCTCTGTCAGCTACAATGTTTTTTTCAGCCAGCTACAGTGTTTTCAGCCATAAGCCATGAGGCTTTCAGCCGAACCGATCACCACCCAAGACATGTTGGCACCAATGCTATGGGATATTCTCTCGTTGTTACAAACCAAGACCGCACTTGGTGCACGATCGACGCATCGCCTATTGTACATTCATACTTCTAATATCTGTACCAGCTAAAATCACAAACAAGTATATCTCTCTCCGTAATCTCTGTCGTGAACAGAAAAAATTCAAAAAATTTAGCTAAAAGACATAAACTACAGCCACGAAAAACAGACCATCAATTCTCTAAAGCAAATGCAAGAAAAAAAAGTAAGAGGTGACAGAATTGTTCCAAAAGCTAGCGTGTCCCGCTCTGCCGTATGGCTTAAGCCTTTGAATATCACTTTTAGTTTACAGTAGTTATTAGTTTTTTTAAAAAAAATAAAAAATCGTTGTATCGTCACAGACAATATAAAGAAATAATAGAAAAAAGAAAAGACAAAAAAAAACCCTAAAGAGCTAAAATAAGCTGAAATTAGAAATCAAGATGTTCAAGTGGCTTCAGACATAAATAAGTTAAAAACCAAAATAAGACAGAAATTAAAACTGTTTAGATTGGAACCAATAATGGAGCACCGTACAACTAAGAGAGAGAGAGAGAAATGAAAACAAAGGTGATGTGAGGTCGATCTCAATTATTTGTCTATCTAATTAATGAAATGCAAAGCAATGCAACGACTAAAGTCGACGGATTAAAAGTAGTGATCACGCATGGTAAGTGGTATTCGACTCTGCAAGATCTGTCGAAACTCAAAAGAGACGGACGGCCAGATCTGCAAGATCGATCGATCGATCGGTCGGTCTCCCTGTAGCTCCTTCCTGTGAGCTTCCGATCCGTACGGACTCCTATTTATCAGTGAGATTGCCAAAGCCGCTAACATAATCCGGTACTTCCTTCCTATCATCAGGCGGCCATTAATTTTGCATGAAATGGTAATCCAGAAAAAGAATTCTCTCATTCGAAACCAGATAAGGTCTTGCAGATATATAACAGAGCATACGCATAGTACGTGTGATTCGAATGGAGTTCAACGAGAACAACACCATCTATTCGAGTGGTAGAAGAAGAAACGGTTACTTACACTCATCTATTTCACCAGGCCATATTACAGTCTGTTTAATTAAAGGAGCTCATACTCGCAGCCTAACATTGGTCGCAAGTACTAGTATTATCCTAGCATAAACACTGGTAGTACATGGGAACAAAATTCGAAACAGTTTGCAAATAGATGCATGAACTAGTTTTTTAGATCAAGGGAAAAATTTCATTAAGTGAATGAAAAAGGTCCCAGTCTCTACAATCCGTACGCAGCTTAAACGTTACATCCAAGAGCATTCAAGCTCGATTCTCACACGAGAGCACAAGAACTAACACAAAACAAAAGACACAAGATACATGAAAAAACAGACACTACGCCTGAATCCAATTCCGGAACTTCCATCCAAATTTTGCAAAGACCTCCATGATGACCGTCTCCAAAATTTGGCATCCATTCTTGAAGATTGGTTTTTCTCCTTCTTTACTTAACAAGGACCAATGCCGGATCCAATATGTTGCCCTGAAAATGACATGCAGAAAGATGTTGGCTTTAGCATTATTGAACACCACGTCATTTCTATTCAACCACATTGCCCAACAGAGAGCCGCAGCACCTAGTAAAATATGATTTTTGAGTTTTGCCCCGATGTCATGAAGCCAAGAGCCAAACATATCCGATATACTAGATGGTGGATGAATTCCAAAGGTGATGTGCACTGTGTTCCATATAAATCTAGCAAAGTGACAATCAATGAAAAGATGTTGTATCGTCTCCAAAGAGTTACAAAAAACAGCACTTGACACTCTCTTGCCAATTCATTTTTGCTAGATTATCTTTTGTAAGAGTGACCTCTTTTTGAGATGCATGAACTAGTTGTATTGACGTAGTATTTTGTGTGGTCACACGTGTGCGAGCGAGCTGTCTGACATGACATGACAGCGTCGAGTGCAGGGCCATGTTTGGAGTGAAACGAACAAGTCGGATATCCAACCAATCTCTCGTATAGCAGATGTAGCCATGTCTCGTGCAGACACAACCAATCTCTTGTTCCTTCCACTCCATCGCCCGCAACTGTGTCGGTTAAATTTTTATGGTTTATAATTAAAATTTTATTATAGCTGGTGATGGTTTATTTGACATAATTAAATTTAAAAAATATTTAAAAATAAAAAAGGTTAGCCTAACACGTACGAAAAAAAGAACCAGCAAAAAAAACTCAAAAAATTAGAGGAAAAAAACGAAATTTAAAAATAGTAAAAAAAATAAGCCAGAAGTATAAATCCAAGTGAGCGAGCCTAAGCTTCTCGTCCTCCAGCTTGGTTCCAGCTCTTACACGGACTAGTTTGGGATCGTAGCTTTCAGTGACTTGTAGTAAGAGCGATTATTGAGTTGGAATCGATCTTGCAGTAAAGAGTAGGATCGGATTCGGAAGAGGTACTGGTACAAATGGATTGATTCTATCAAGAGTAGCCATTGGTTATCTTGTCTCATCGTCTTTAGTTGTAGAGTTCCTTTCCTTTATTTTTTTTAGGGCCTGTTTGGAACAGAGGAATTTCGCAGGAATTTTACAGGAATTTTGCAGGAAACAATTCAATTCCCGCAGGAATCGGGAAAAATTCCCGCATTCCAAACAGGGCCTTAATGTTTAGGGGCAGCTTGCGTAGATCAACCTATGATCCCTTTTTTTTTTTGTGCTTTTCAATCAGTTTTTTTAACTTTATCTTTTTATCGGCTGATACTATTCATCAGATCTAACATTAGCCAAAATCACCGGCCACTCGGAGCCTGTGGTTCGTACGTGTGTTACTAGAGGTAATTAGCACACGGGAACGCCCCAGACTGGTCCTGATTTCCATAGCCGGTTCTGCATTCTTTAATCATGTCGAACAAACACACATAATTCTTATTCGCAGTATAACTACTGCGCAGCAACAGCTGAGAGCTTTCAGGGCAACTCGAGACTGAAAAATGAGAGCTTTCCCTCTCCTCGTGCTCGAGACACCCTAGCGCAATTTTCCCTCTTCGCCGAGTGCCGGCCGGTGGTCCTCCAGTGAGAAATTGCCGTCGGCTAGAGCCACACTGAGTCCCACTACCGCAATCTTCATCTTCGCACGGACCTGTGCAAACCCCCACCTCTCCTCTGCCGAGCAAGCCACCCCGGAAGGCCCTCGCACCGCCGGTGGCCGCCTTTAACTCCTCCTCAATAAATCTCTTTGGCCGATCGGACTACTCTGAACCTCTTCTGTTGCTGTTCGGACTGGTCCGAACGTTTCCTCCCACCGATCGGGCCGTCTGAACATCTCCTCTCACCGATCGGACTGTCCGACCGTTCTCCAATGCATTTTCCTTTGCAAAATTAATTCACTCGAAAACAATAATTCTAATGCTGACATCATAAGTAGAATTTTTAGTACAAAAATAATTCCAAAAATCTCTTTTTTTTCCCTTTTTCTTTAGTTTTAAACTTTCAAAAGGCCCGTATTTCCTCGTCTTAACTTCGATTGGACCCGTTCAAATTTCTAAATTCTTCTAAAATCCTAATACTTCGAGCAAGGCAAATTACACCTTTGATCATGTTGCCCCCAGTAATTTAAATTATTTATGTCTCATTTTGAAACGAAGTTATTTAGCAAAGAGAACGCATAAGAAGAGAAGCATGATTTCAAATAGCTAGCTGCTTCGTCTCCTGCCAATGCGTGTAGATATTGCTGTTGTGCTAGCTCTGCAATGGGCATACCATTTCCATTTCCAATATGCAATAAGTGTGAGGTGTCATTTCGTTACTAATTTACTGTACAGTAAACGTGTTGCGCTGAGATGAATTTGATGTTACGTAAGGGGGCAGTCAGGAGCTGTAGGATCGCGTTAATTTTACTTGCCTGCAGTGCACTACGACTGTCAGAATTATGCATCCCTGCCGCTAGCTCCTAGCTATTGTATTGCATGGACTTGTTCTTGGCTTTAGCTTCTCGGTGACTTGTGTTTTGTAGTAAGAGGAAGAGTTCTGTCGGGGAGTGAAGAGTAGTATCAGATTCAGATCAGGTTGCAGGTTCTGTCAACCCTAGCCGCCACTGGTTATATATCTTGATCATTTGTTGCTATACGAAAGAAAGATTAGCGCGAGTTGGGTTGGAAATAATTAATCAGGTGCAGTTAGAAGAGCCATCGTATATCGATTAGCCATCAGGTGACATTTTGGAAGCTTCGAAAAGAGAAGAAGAAGTTCCACCCTCGATCTCTCTCATGTGAAAAAGACGCAGTTGCAAGAAAAAGCACAACAGCAGCTCAGCTCAGCGGAGGTTTCGGAACTCAGTGAAGACCGTCCGCGGCAGTGAACTTAGTAGAGCGCCATGCCCTCGCGGTCCTTGGGGGAGGTCTTGGGGAGCTTCTGGCCGGCCTTGAGCTTGAATTCCGGCGGTGGGCTGGCTGGAGACGAGCTTGGTGGCGTCCTCCTGGGCGAGGTCCTAGACGCATCCCACGAATTCGATGGATGAAACGGTCAAAATTTTGAATTTAAGCAAATTTCATTTGGATTTAAAGTTTTTGCCAAATCCGAAAACTCTAGCCAAACTACGCTTTCCTCTTTACGAAATCCGCTTTCCGTTTGCGAAGACACCCTCTTGCTACCATGCTGACGCCCTATTCTTTCTGACACGCACCAGAGTGGCATTCGCGCTCTCGCCGGTGTTGCCTCGCTTGCTTGTCACCGCACCTACATCAAAGATGGCATAGCAACTGCGCCACCTCGCAGACTGGTCGTACTCTGCCATAACGCCGCCAATAGTCACGTGCCATGCCGCTCCACCTCTAAACCGTGCCACTACCACCTCTCACCGCTAGCCTCTCAACACATGCTTAACGTTGCTGCTCACCTTGCCTCTGCTGCTATAGCATCGAAGTAACCCATTTGTCTATGCCATTGTCCACAAGATCACCACTGCTTTGCTCCTAGCGCCATCACCTTGTGCCGACTATAAAGCCAAGGCTGGTGACTACTTTAGCCTCTCCCTTGCACACCCTCATGCATGAACCCACAGTCTTCTTCTCTGGCCGAGTAAAGCTGCACCGCCGCCATCATCCCAAATTCGGTGAGCCTCGGTCACCTTCAAAATTTCTCATTTCCATCCTCACTCTTACCAAATTACTCGTTATCTTGGCATCTCCTCACCACCACAAAGCAATCCCTTAGCTTCCCACTTAGCCGCACTATTCCTAGCTCGTTGTTGCCGTGCGCCATCGTTTTACCATCCATGGTCGCAAATCTCCTTGAGCTAAGCTGTCATCACCGTCGAGCTCCCCTTACCTCCTAGATGCTCGAGCCATCACCAATTTGGCCAAAGCCTCATCGTAGCTCTGCCATGTCATGCCCTTGTTCCTGCTAGGCTTGGCAGTCTCAAGCCATCTCTAAGCCACCATTGCCCCCGCGTGCCCCCAAAATAAGTTACTTGTGTCCCATAGTTACTTGTCTCACCATAGCTCGCCGTAGTCTGCCGTCGCCACCGCTTCCCCTGTCCTAGTTACCATGAGCTCGAGCTCGCTCACTCCTAAGTTGGACCGTAGGCTCCCTAGGCTGCTAAGGTGGGCTGGCAAGGTCAGCCGAAGTCATCTTTTGGCCCAATCGGCCAACTAGGCCAGCCGACACTGTGCAGCCTAATACTATTCCTAGCCCCGCTCAACACTATTCATTCAACCCAACCTGAACACTGCTAATCCCGATTCACAACATAGTAAACGGGTTTAACACTGATCACCAAACCCAACCCGCTAGAAATAGTACCAAACCCGGTACTATGCATCTTTTATCGGTTCTTCTGAATGCAAGTTAAGTTTTAGACTTGAACGTCCATAAAGCCATTGTAGTTTAGCCATTATGTCATATTTTAATTAAAATAATCTTTTTTAAATATTTATGAGGAGGTATGATACTTTTACTTTCAGCAACTGAACTACTTTAGTTATTGCGGAAAAATCATGGCTCTATTATTAAAATAGGGTTTTTATAGTGGAGGAGCCAGTGAAGATGCCGTTGGCGCCGGTGAGCTGGAAGTTGAACTGGCCGGCCTTGTGGCCCTTGGAGGTGTCACGGAGGAAGAGGACGACGAGCTCGGTGCTGGCTTCGGGGGGTGTTGCGCCACCAGCTGACGACGCCGAAGGGGAGAACCAGGGCGTCGCCCTCCTTCACGTCCAGCACCTTCTCCTTGGTCACCTCCGGCAGCACAGGGAGGAATTGTACTTACGGCTACCCTCACTCTCGACATGAATTTGGTGAACTCCAATATCTCAAAAATTGATGACTTGTGTAGAAGAGATGATTCCGAAATGGCATCGTTGCACGCCACGCCAGTAGTTAGCTACTGAAAAGCATCGCTGTAGTTTCAAATGGCCGCTTTGTCTTCTGCAAATGCGTGCGTATATATCGCCGTTGCGCTCTGCAATGGGCATGCTAATATGCTATTCGCATCTCCAACGTACAACAATAGAAAGCAATGTAGCATTAATTGTTACGACGTGTGCCCGTTAGCTCAGCAATAGAAAGCAATGCATGTTTACTAATTGTCATGCATTTCCTTCCGTTAATTGGCGTGCATTTGGGAAGAGTTGAAACAAATAAATCAGCAAGAAGACACATCTCTCTAAAAATAAGTCGTTCAGAACATGGACAAGGAATTTCATGAGGATCACATTCGCCAAAGTAGTGTAAACCAAATGCGTGACTGCTGCATTCATTTGAAATTGTGCAAGACTGCAACTACCCAAATAGAAACAGGGATGCACATATATAGAACTGCACATGAACGTAACAAAATCCAATTTGGTCTGACTGTTAAATAGTTAGCAGTCACTTTGATCACATATTGAAGGACCATGTGAGAAGGTCCAGGATAATTTGTAATAAATCATTGCATGTTTCGTGAAGTGGTGGACTGCTTTCAAGAACTGTCAGGAAAATCAAAAGTATCGTAGGTGTTTATGTGGTAGTACCACATAGCGATAGTATCGACTTTGTGAACGCAATCATACCGCACGAACAATAGTTCTGGTCGGAGTTGCAGTACGTTATTTCTAAAGAGTCTAGTCCGGGTGTGGTAGTACCGCTTTGGGGGAGCGGTAGTACCGGTATGTTACGTGCGGTACTATCGATCTTCGCAGAAAAAATAGAATTTATGGAATTTGAGTCATGGATTGGATTGGGGTGACCTAGGTTTTTGCATTAATGTTGTATGATGCATGTTTTGGCTAACGTGACTCATGTTGTGAAGAACTTGTACCCGAAAACGATTTCTTTTTCTTTGGATGTGCAGGGTCGCTTGAAGTCAACTATGGTCAACGGCGAGTATTGGGGCTAGGCTCATGAAGGAGTTGAGGCCTAGAACGATTGAGAATGCCGGGTGAGATGATGAGCTCAAGTATGACACGAGAAAGACGAAAAATATTGAAGGCGAGTTCAAACGGCGGATTGCACCATATAGCTTGGACAGGCCCAATGAGTCATGGTTCGGTGGAACCAGATGGGAGAGACTTGGCGGCGTATGACAAGTTAGTGGTGCACCTGTACGTGGCAAGTATGGTGATTGCTTGCAATGAGAGATGAAGACGAGGTCAACAAAGGGTATTTTGGTAGTTTGGCCAAAATATCGGAACTATTTTGGATCAAAACCGTGGCACTTGGGGGAGCGGTTTAGGTCAAGGTGGAATTGGTTTGATCGAAATGGATCAAGGCTAAGGATTTAACGGATACGAGCTTATGCGCTTTAAAAAGTGTGCATAAGTGAACATATGTGAGTAAAACCCATATGTGTGGGGTTACTGAGTTTTCTTTATTGTGTTAAGTGGATAGTATCCAGTAAGGGCTATAGATGGCGGGTTGTCCACCTATAAAAGGGGTTATTATGGAGACATGTGGTTAACCATCTAACCCATCTCTCTTGTGCTCCTATGCCTAGGGTTAGGGTTTGAGAGTGAGTGTCTTGTGTACTCTTTATCTTCCAAGGTGGAGTGGCTGTAAAACATGTCTTCTCAAGTAAGCAATACATCAATCGTTATGCATCCCTTTTGAGTCTCTCGTGTTTTGGTTGATGTGGTCTTGTTTTGGTTGGTTTTGATCTCTCCCTTCCTTTTTTTGATCTGGTTGTGCCAAGGACGAATGTGTAAAAGATGGAGATAATCTCTGGGAATATATCTCCATCCATCTAGGCACATTGATAGCAAGTTCACAAGAAAACCGGGTTTTGGCTTGGTATTGGTCTCTTGATCTATCTCATGATTTGAGGGTTTTTGACTTGATTTCTTTGGTGATCTAACTTGCTATGGCATGTGAAAATACATCTACTACCCACAAGCAAGTTGTATTCACCAATTTTGGATTTTGCTCGGTTTCAGTACACATTTCCTTCAAACTAAAAAAGGTCTCACCTTTGACCATGATTTTCATGTTGTTTATTGAAATAGATACACAGTACCCTAGAGTAGATCCCTGCCAATTTTTATGACAATTGGATCTACGTATCAAAAGTTCCCTTGTTTTTAGCTTTTGAACTCGGCCTGTTTTCCCTGTTCGTCGAGGGAGTAGTAGTACCGTTGGTACCATAGCGGTCGTACCACAGATACTACAGTGATAGTACCGCTTTTGCTGAATTTTTTAGAATCTTCAAGTGCCTATTCTCCAGTTTTCGGGTTGGCATTTCAATCTGATCTTTATAGCTCTGTACATATTGGAGAGAATGATTGGTAAATATTTGGAGAAAATTATTAAGACACTATTCACCCTTTTCTGTTATTATCTTTGGTCTTTCACATGTCTACTTAGCAGGCATGCTCTCGGTCTGATAGCTACCAGCTTCACCAGGTTTCATCAACAACTAGGATGAAATGCCGAATTTTTTCTATTTTAGCCCTTTTTTTGAAAAATATTCACATTTAGACCCCTGGTAGTTTTAATTCCGTTTTTGGACCCGGAGCTCGGCGCCGTGACTCATGGCGCCGAGGTAAGACGTCTCGGCGCCGTGATCCACGGCGCCGAGGTGCCAGGCCCGCACCACCGTGGCGGCCAACGTGGCGCCGACGTGGCAGAACCTCGGCGCCGTAAGTCGTGGCGCTGACCTCGGCGCCATGGATCTTGGCGCCGAGCTCGGGGCACTTACCCGACCCGAGGGCATGCCTGTTCATTTCGCGTCCCCTCAGCCTCCCCGCCGCCTCCCCTCCCCGGCCCCCGCCGCCTCCCCTCCCCGCCCGCGTCCCCGGCCGCCCGCCTCCCCGGCCCGGCCGCCTCCCAGCCGCCTCCCGGCCGCCCGGCTCCCCGCCGCCGCCCCCTGGTGCCGCGCGCGTCCCCGGCCGCCTGCCTGCGTCCCCGGCCCCCGCCGCCTCCCCTCCCCGCCCGCGTCCCCGGCCCGGCCGCTCCCCGCCCGCGTCCCCGGCCGCCCCGGCTCCCCGCCGCCGCCCCCTGGTGCCGCGCGCGTCCCCGGTCGCCTGCGTCCCCGGCCGCCCGCCTCCCCGCCGCCGCCCCTGGCAGGTATGATATGTGTATGATATGTGTTTGATATGTGTTGATATATGAAGTAGATGCTTACTTCTTACGTAGGAGTAGCATTGTGTATGATATGTGTTGATGATGAGGAGGTTTACAATTATGGGAAATGTGATCTTTGTAGCCTTGATTTGGATTATGATGGGCTTGCATTAGGTTTTGCTTGATGCCCTTGCTTGTGTGTGCTATGTGTTCATGGTTAGATAGTGTGATTGGTCGTTGAAATGGGACAGAGGAAACGATGCTATGGCCTGTAGGATGGGCCTGTAGGACGAGGGTGGGAGACTGTGAGTATGGTAATAATATCCTAAGGCGATACCGCAATAGAAAACCTGGCATGTTTGGAATGCAGGAATTTTGAAGGAAACAATATAATTCCTACTTGCTCTGGATGCAATGTCAGATACTATACCATCATACTAATTGAATTTTTATCATGTTGAAGTTAGCTTGTTGGTAATTTTCTTTTTACAATGTTGACATTAACTTGTTGGCTTGAAGTTAGGTAGCATTTAGTTAGTGACTAGATACTTATTAGTTACTATCTAGTATCCAATTTCGATTAAAGGTATTAAGTTTGGTTTTCTGTATGAACTAGATGGACAACCTAGTGACCCTATATCATGGAGGCAGTGTGACAAGTGATGATTATGGAAATGTTCAATTTGTTGAAATGCAAAGGGTGCCTCTGATATTCGGTGATCGGCCGTCGTTTAGTGAGTTGGTTGCTAGGGCTCGGGAGAAGCTACATTGTCATGCAAACGAGGAGAGCATCACAGTTGAGGGGTTACTTCACTTCGGTTCGAAAGACCTAGTTCTCAGGCGGTTGATCTTAATTGGTTCAGAGGATGAGTGGGACCAATATGTCAAATTGGTTATGAGGAATGAGTTAAAATGTTTGGACGTTGTTGTGCGGAAGGTGTCCATTGATCCCACCCCTCACGGTTATTCACCAGAACTAGGTGATCAGGCACCCTTTGATCCCTCCGTTACCGGATCTTGCGGTGGATGTGGAAGAAGTGCCTGAGGTGCCCGATGCTCTATCTTCCCCGAACGAGGTTCAGATTTCTCAACCAGTTCGAGTTGAATGTCGGACTGATGATGTCGTGGCGGCCCCTCAGGAGATGGGATTGACCCAGAATCAGCCCAGTAAGTGTCGAGCAACACTTTAGCCTTTTCCCGTCATTCCTTTGTTTTGTCTCAATCCCATCGTTGTCGTGCTTATGATGCAGGAAACATTCTTGGTAATGTGGTTGTTCCTCCCGTTGCTCCATCTGGCAACGTTGAAGAAGTCTGCAGGGACTCCAACAGTGAGATGATTCAAATTGTGGATGATCTGGAGCCTTACGAGATCGCAAGGGCCGTTGATTCTGATGATGACCGCCCTTTTGGAGAGCTGACCGAAAGTGATATTGAGCTGATCAGGCGTTATTGCCCTGGCCGGGATCCATCAGTTCATGAATTCAGCGATCTTAGGCATTCTCATGGGGCTTATGCAGAAGGAAGGGATGACGAGTTGCTAGATGCTCCTGAGGCCGGGTCAAGCATGACAATTGAGAAGGGCATGGTGTTTGAGGACTTGTCTGCATTGAAAAGGTGGCTGCAGGAGTATTCAGTGATCCGTAAAAGGCCATTCAAGGTGAGACATTCTTATGTGGAGCGGAGGTACACAGTTGTGTGCGAGAAGGAGACATGTGAATGGAGGGTTTGTGCTAGCAAACAGAAGGTCACGGGAAAGTTCAAGATCACAAAAATCGTTGGCCCACACACTTGTGCCGAAGCAGAGCTCAAACAGAAGCATCGGCAGTTGACCTCTACCATTATTGCCAAGTCACTGTGTCACATAGTAAAGGGAGAACCCAATATGAAGGTGAAGACACTTGCTGGGATTGTTAAGGAGAAATTTGGATACGAGATAAGGTATGGAAAAGCATGGAGGGCAAAGCAACGCATCTGGAAGATGATATATGGGGACTGGGAAGATGGGTACTTGCAGTTGCCAGCACTCTTCAATGCAATCAAAGCGGTTAATCCAGGCATGCATTATGAGTACGTCCCGAAACCAAACGAATGGACTCAAGATGGGATGCAGATATTCTTCCGTGCTTTCTGGTGCTTTGCTCAGTCCATCGAGGCCTTTCGGCATTGTCGTCCCGTCTTCGCTATTGACGGTACGTTTCTTCTTGGCAAGTACCAGGGCACACTTCTGATAGCCATTTCCTGTGACGCAGACAACGCGTTGGTTCCTTTGGCGTTTGCTTTGGTTGAGAGGGAGAACAAAGACAGCTGGGGATGGTTCTTGCGGCTCGTTCGGAGGCACGTGGTCGGCCCTGGTAGGGAGGTTGGTGTCATTTCTGATAGGCACCAGGGCATACTTTCTGCCGTACAGGAGCAGATACCGGGGTATGCAGCTTTGCACCACCGTTGGTGCACTAGGCATCTTGCCGAGAATCTACTCCGTAAGGATGGTGCGAAGGATAACTTTCCTCTGTTCGAGGAGGTCGCTCGAATGCTTGAGGTGAAGATCTTCCAGGAGAAGTTGGAGCAGCTTAATACTGCAACAAACGCAGAAGGTAGACAGTGGTTGACGGGATTGATGAGAGATGTCGACAAATGGACAAGGGCTCATGACGACGGTGGCTGGAGGTACGAGTTTCAGACAAGCAACATGGCCGAATCCTTCAATAGTTTGCTTAGGGGTATACGTGGTATGCCCGTCAATGCTATCGTATCCTTCACCTTTTACAAGCTTGTTGCCTGGTTCAACGAAAGACACGCACATGCAATGGCGCTACAAAGTAAACAAGTGAGATGGGCGCCAAAACCGAAGCGCCACCTTGAAAAGGCAAAGGCTAGGGCTGAGGCACATGAGGTACATTGTTTTGACAACGCCACGGGCACTTATGAGGTTGTAGAAAGGGGTGGTACAACGACCGATGGAGAGCTCCGGCCGACGAGGAGGCATAAAGTTGTCCTTATTGATTTCTCATGCACATGTGGTAAACCGAGGCAGTACCACTTTCCATGTTCTCATTATGTGGCAGCAGCGAGGCATCGCAACTTTGACTACGAGAGCAAGATACCTCGGGAGTTCAGTGTTGACAACCTTGTGCTTACGTGGTCTCCCCGTTTCGAGCCTTACCGGGATGAGGGAGAGTGGCCACCGTACACCGGGCCCAAATACATTGCGGATCCGGGTAGCCGTTGGAACAAACGTGGAACCAGGAAAAGGACGAGACACAAGATGGTTATGGATCAGCTTCCAGGAAGAACGAGGCGAGGGAGATCAACCCCCTTTCTTACTAACCCCGAGCAGAACCAATGTAGCAGATGTGGTAGACTTGGCCACAATTCACGCACATGCCATTGGCCACTTAGTCAGGTGCGAGTGCTTGTTATTCGTTATGTTTCATAGTTCGTGTAGTTGTTTTTTCATATGTAATTTGCTATGTTTCTTGTTTAATTTCTTATTCTTTCCATATTGTATGCATGTTCAATATTTTGTTTACTTGTATGTTGGACTGACAAATTCAAATTTTTTTTTAGGATGGCGCAATTCCACCTGCTAGACCCGTACTACGAGGAGAGCCACAGAGGACGGCTCACCGCGGAGGGGAGGGTATTGCCTTCATCACTTCCTGTACAATTTGAGTTTATATTGATGCATTAACTAAAAAAATTGGTGTATTCTATACAGGAGCTGCCCATCCTTCGTCCTCGAACCCATGACGGGTTCCTGGACATGCAGTACGACGAGCGGTACACTCCCTTCCTGGAGAGGGCTGGCCTAGACGCCATCTCTTACCAGGTTCGCCGTGGGTTGCCCACCTTCAACCCCCCGGCCATCACTGCACTGGTTGACAGGTTAAGTGATGAACCATTGCAACTTGCATGTTCATTGTTTATCGGCTATTTGCGCCTCAAATTCTCTGACATGTAGTCCTCTTTTTTGTATCATGTAGGTGGAGACCGGAGACTCACAGCTTCCACCTCCCTTTCGGGGAGATGACTATTACGCTCCAGGACACTCAGAAGATACTTGGTGTCGCCATTCACGGCCGTCCGGTTATCGGGCCGTGCGTGCCTGCAGGTTGGAGAGCCCGAGTAGAGGCCTTCCTCGGGAGAGAGCTTCCTCCTGAGGCAGGCCATCGCAGTTCTGGTGTTCCTATCAGCTGGCTCCGGCAGACTTTTGCAGCGTGTCCTGAGGGTGCGGACGAGCAGACAGTTGCCTACCACTGCAGGTAGGGGTGGATATCGAGCCAACTCGTCGTCTTATCGAGCTTTTTGTAAAATTGACATAGTTTGATCTAACATCATTTTACATATAATTGCAGAACATGGATCCTGCACTTGTTTGGCTGCGTTCTCTTCCCCGACGGAACGGGAGACAGCGCTTCGTGGATGTACATCCACTGCCTCACGGACTGGGACACGGCGGGGCAGTACAGCTGGGCTTCCGGGGTGTTGGCGTTCCTTTACCGCCACCTCTGCGAGGCGTGTCGTCGGAGTTCGGCGAACTCGACATTAGGTGGTTGCCTGTACCTCCTCCAGCTGTGGATGTGGTGTCGTCTACCGGTTGGTCGTCCTACGGTTTTGCCTGGTCGTCCATGGTTCCCAGAGGTTCCAGTTCGTCGACGTCCGACAGTTGCATATCTTTGGGACCAGGTCTCAGTTCCGTACGCCAGGAAGAAGCGGGCGTACGTAGAGTACATAAACGAGCTAGATGCGCTCACGGCCTCCAGTGTAAGTTAATTACATGTGGTATCGTGATTTTATTTGTTAGTCCTGTACCTTACAAGTAAATTGTTGCTATGCAGGTTAAGTGGGAGCCGTATGCCGAGGAAGAATTTAATTCAACACAACAGTCGTACTGCCACATCATCAACACATCAACATGGAGAATTGCTGAATGCCATAACCCTGTAGGCCTGTACACATATAGGGGCGCAGGTCTTTAGCCTTTACAGGAGTAGGCCTGTAGGCCTGTACACATATAGGGGTGTAGGTCTTTGAAAAGGCTACGAACTATGAATTTATTACGAGACTATAGTCTCTGAAAAGCCTACATAGGACCATTTATTGCTACACTTGAATCCAGGAAGAGCGAAAAGATCCTCTCCATGGACTATGCCCACTGCACCGATAACCTGCCTATATGAAGGCCTCATATGTCTTCCATACCACATCTCCTCCTCAAGACATCACAATACTACCACACAACAATGTCTTCCTGGAAGTCCGACCCATTTGGAGTGCCGGAGTGGCATGAGCGCCCGAAGTGCCATTGCGGCTTTAGGACGATGTTGGGAGTCTGGACTGATCGAGTACAACGAGCCAAATACGGCCGTAGGTTCTTCAAGTGTCCTGACCTGGATGACGACTTCGTGGTAACGACCATAACTAAACCATTTCTTTTCCGTTATCGTTTTTCAACTTGATCCATGACATCTACCATGCCACACATAGGCTTGCGGGTTCATGGAATGGGTGGATCGAGTGCCGCCGGCATGGCCAAATAACCGGGCAGTGGAGGTGGAAAACAAAGGACAATACTGTGTCAAGATGACTCAGGCTCGCGAGGTGGAACGACAGATGCGGCTTGAGCAAGAGCGCCGCGTGAGGGTGGACCAAATCCGTCTGCAGGGCAAGGAGGATGAGCTGCAAAGGAGGAAGGAGAAGTTAAGTCTGCGTGAAGCAGCCATCAAGCGTCAGGAGGAAGAGCTTCAAGCTCGTGAGGCGGCTCTCAAGACCAAGAGTGACAGGAAGAAGGATGCAGCGGAGCCATCTTCAGGGCGCGACAGAAAGGGGAAACAACCACGCTACACCCAGTAGACAAGATGTAA
Organism: Dendrocalamus latiflorus; assembly: GCA_017311315.1. Classification (NCBI taxonomy): domain Eukaryota; kingdom Viridiplantae; phylum Streptophyta; class Magnoliopsida; order Poales; family Poaceae; genus Dendrocalamus; species Dendrocalamus latiflorus. The sequence goes on along the minus strand of CM029661.1, from coordinate 33,933,636 downwards.
TAGACTCGGTCCACACGAGAGGTCGTACGAGCAGTTGGGTAGATTAGTCGGATATCATGCTAGCATGTAATAAAATTGTACGCGCCATGTTCGTCCCAACTTCATAAGCTTATTATCTGGGCTTTTCGCATGCAATGATTCCCACGTGTCTTATTATCACTTCCCCTCCTTTCGTCCAATTGTTCCTATCACAGTTGTCATACAAAATAATTCAAAAAAATCCTTCCAATACAACAACATAACATGATCAAAAAATGTTATTGCCAGTTCAACATATTTTTCACGGTCAGCATTGTACAAAAATCACAAATACACTAATCGTTACTTCACACATAACTCGTTCATCAATCCACAAACAGAGGGGATGGGATTGACCCAGAATCATCCCAGTAATTATTTCCCCAAGTGTGTAGTAACAACTGAACAAAAGGAAGAGGAGAGTTGCTTGTATGCCACATGTCGCCTCCCCTCTGTCTTGCCCGCAGCATCTCACGGCCCGCAGAACTTCACACAAAACTCGTTCGTCACGGCCTGCATAATTTTATTTTTCAAAAACCATTACCAACGTACCATAATGTTTTTAAAAAAATCTACACGAATTTTCCTACATGTATCATCTGCAATACATAACGAATTTTCAAAACATACGTCGTATTTTTTGCTCTCTATAAATAAATAACTAACTATATTACATAATATTACTATCATTAAATAATCCAAATGAAAAATACAACTAATAATTCATTTTGCGAAAAAAAGGCTGATCGGTGCAAACCCTAAACAGCGGCGGGGACAGAGGGAGGAGGATGCGAATGAACGAAGCCCGCGTGCTCGGTGCTGTTTCAGAAGCCACATGCTCGGCGCCACGAGTCACGGCGCCGAGGTCGGCGCCACGAGTCACGGCGCCGACCTCGGCGCCACGTCGGCGCCACGTCGGCGCCACGACGGCCGCTACGCTGGCGCGGGGCTCGCACCTCGGCGCCGTGGTCCACGGCGCCGAGACGTGTTATCTCGGCGCCGTGACCCACGGCGCCGAGCTCTGGGTCCAAAAACGGAATTAAAACTACCAGGGGTCTAAATGTGAATATTTTTCAAAAAAAGGGCTAAAATACAAAAAATTCGGGATGAAATGCGCGCTACATTGCGCCTTGTATGCAAAAAACCGAAAGCAAGGATCTGTATGTATTTTCCCAAAAATAGAGAGGTTAATTTTTGGAAAAGCAAGAGCCCAGATGTAATTACAGAAGGGTCCATACATATTTCCTAGGAAAGGAGGGGCTTTTCAAAAAACTTGATGACAAGGGAAAATGGAGGGCAACAAGGATCCATATGTAATTGTGAAAAAATCTGTACATAATTGCTAGAAAAAGGTGGGAACTTCTCCGCAAAATTGATAACGTGGCGTCTTCTTCTTTAATAGAGTTATGATTTGGAAAAAGAAAACGATATGAGTTAATGTTTACTCGTACTGTCCTGCTGCATTGTAGTAACAGTAGCAGGCAGTGTACATCAGGGTACAGGTCAAATGCAAGATAGCTGCAACTACTAATTGATCGATGTTCTTGTGTTTTGACTAGATCCTGCTGAATTCACTAATGCCACTCCACAGTAGTAAACAGACATCTACAACTACTGCATCGTCAAAATCTCAGAGACAAAACTGAAGTCGCTGAATTATATAGCCATGCACAATAGCAAGTGTATACTGCATATAACAAGAAATTAAATAACACAAATAACTTACAAGGCGTACAATCATCTGATGACATGCGTGTCTTCCATGCATTGCTATCAGTGGCAATTAACTACCTCCTGCTTGCTTGATGCTGTACTGTAGCTCGAGTAGTCGAGAGGAATGATAATTACCAGCAAATTGACACACAGAAATCAGCAGAAGCTAGAGCAGCATGCACGCAGCAGAGACCATCGCAGCACGACATTACAAAGCACCTGCGGATCGGACACGGTTCTCTTTGCACGCGCGCGCGGCCTCACCGGGACGGCGGCTCGGCGCCGTCGGCGACCTGGACGCTGGTGGTGCAGGCGAGGAGGCGGTGGAAGATGGCCCGCACCGCCCCGCACGACGCCTCCTGCAGCCTCCTCACCATGGCGAACCCCTTCTTCTTGTTCCTTCTCTTCCTTCTTCCCTTGCTCCTGCGGCGGCGTCCGTCTGCCCTTGCACAATGACCACCCGCGCCGGCAATGCCGCTCGCGCTGCCGACCGAGCCAGCGTCGCGCTGCGGGAGGAAGGGGAAGACGGCGGCGCGCTCCCGGACGCGGCCGAGGCAGGCCATGGTGCGCTCGGGCACGGTCTCCTTCCGCTTGGAGAAGGTGTAGCTGCGGAGGTAAATCTGGCGGCACGAGTAGCTGTCCACCACCCGCGGGCTGCAGTACCCCGGCGGCGCCGGGGCGTAGTAGGGGTCGACGCCGGCCCAGTGCATGCTGGCGCTGCCGTTGTAGCAGGCGGTGCCGGGGCTCTCCGGGCCGACCTGGCGCCGCGCCATGGCCACCGACCTGACGAACTCAGCGTCGGACTCAGGCCACTTGTAGAGGCTGACGTAGCTGGCCCGCACCGGCACGCGCGTGTCCAGGCAGCCGATGGCTGCTTTGCACCCGGCGGCCATTGATGGCCACCTAGCTAGCTACTTAATTCGCCTTAAGCTCAATCGATCACTAGCTCAAAATTCTTTTCTTGCTTGATCGCTCGTAGTGATAGTGGCAGCGGTGATGGGAGGAGGCTTTGTGTTTGTGTGTGGGGTATATAAGAAAGAGAAGGACGTGCGTGCATGTGAGTAGCTGTGCGAGGTGGGACAAAATATCAAGGGAGAAGAAGAGAAGACTGAAGAGTGCGATTGCTAGTACTAGACTTTGGTTGCAAGGAAAGGTGTGGCATTTTCTGGCTCTGGGAATTATGCGGCATCATGATCATCACTGCATCCCATGCAGTGAGTGCTGCTTATGGTGCAGCCTTGTCGGTCCTCAGGGTCGAATTGTGTGGCCTTCAACAAGCATTATCAATCTGCGCGATTATCAGTAAAAAATTAACTCTGAAATGGACCAAGTAATTAAGCTAGCTATCTGCTTGATCGGTCTATCTGCCATGCATCTTTGGTGCTTAATTTGGTTGATCTCAATGCAGGGGAATATTATCTCTTCCTGGTTCGGTAGGAAACCGGTGCTCAGTATATATATGCTATTAGGCTAGTAGCTACTGACCAGTTTGACTCATCCGTCTGAGCTGAGGCAGGGAAGGGACAGGAGCAGCAGGCTAGAGAAAAGTCCGGTACACTTTTAACTAATTCCCAGCACCGAAAGTAACAGGTCTCTGTCTTGTTGATGGAATGAGAGTGACATTTCTCTCACAAGTCAGAAACATGCAGAATAGCTAGTTGCAGAAGCCAAAATACTCGATCTTTGCCCATTTGATTTGCTGGATTTGTGAAAAATTTTATGTGGTTACTTTCTTGATAATGGGAAGATCGGCAAGTAAAATTTATTTCTGATGTGGGACAAAGCATTGTAAAGTGAAATGATCAACTGCCCTTTCTCAAGCACAATCATATCGGCTGTATACATGCATGGACAGTAACCTGAACCTTGTTGCATTGTGTGTAACTCACTGACTAGACTTTATGTGTTATGGTGGTGTCAAGTGCTAAATTGCAAAGGAGGACGTTTTCATCAGCAAGTTTAGGTGACAAGGCAACTTTGTTCTTCAGAATGATTCAGGTTTCATCTTGATCTACAACGAAGTGTGCAGTCCCTGAATTAAAGAGCTAAATGAGACCTACATATCCTTTTCCCTGTAAAAGAACACTCTTTCCGGCTAATCAAGTAAGGCCTTGCAAGGCAAACTATGGCAAATCATTTGTTTTGTTTGTCATTGATGGATACATTCAGTGTTTCCTTCAGAAAGATTAGCACCTAAGAAATTCATGGATGAACCCCTGAATTTAACTATGTTCTTCTGAAGGAATAAGAAATCTGCAATCCTCCGCCAGATTCCTGTTACTAACTGCAACCTTAAATGAGATTAAGTATAAACAAGCAAACGTGGACAGAGATCCAGACATGACATGGTGAGGCACTAGATTAATTGAGTTGAATGGCCATCAAGAGCAACACACATGCATGGATTATGATTGTGATCACCACGCACGCCATTGCGAGTTTGCCTGCTGCATGCAGTGTCAATTATAATCACTCTTGTCAACGGCAGATGATGATGATGTGTTCCTTCCAGAGTGCGCTAGTGTAGCACTCATTCATCAAGATCTAGGAAAGAAAAGGTGCATCTTAAATCACACACATCCATCCAGTGATCCAGAGACCACAGGAGCACAAGAAAAATACATGGGGCCAATCTCAAGATGTAGTAGTGCAACAGTGTCACGAGACACCATCATGATTCATGACAGAGTGCATGCTGTTCTGCTGATCTGTTCTAGTAGCAACCGTAGTCCATACTGCAAGCGAGGCGAACTGTTCACACATTAAGCATTGTAGCATATTTTTTCAAATTTGGCCTTTAGATACCTGTTTTTGTAAAAATAGCCCCGTCTCCGAGTTCGGCAGGAGTGGCAAGCGAATCCTAACACTTGCTGCAACACCAGAGATCTGCATAGCAGTGGGGGCGGTGAGCGCGGTAGGTGATGGCACGGCTCGGACGTCGACCTCTCCTGCCGAGCTACGCTAGCTCAGCAGGTGGCTAGATGGCCGACCAACCGGATGTAACACGACACACTCGGTATCGATTTCCGTGGCCTTCGGTAGGGCTTGGTGCTACCCTTGCGCCCGTGTGCACCCGCGTGGCCCTGTCGGTCGCCAACGCCTCCCCGCGTGCATAAAATAGCTCACATCCCTGTCCACCCTCTCATCTGAAGCAACATAATTGAGTATCTCTTTGCTGAGCAAGAGAGAGCCGAGGGAGAAGAAAGAAAGAGAGAGTAGAAGGGTGTTTAAATTAGTTTGTCGAGGTGGTTTTGTTGTGATTTAGGAGTTTTCAGTTGGAATTAGTGTAGATCTGGTAAAGACCTTCAATAAAAAGGTATGTTTTATTCACCTACAAACAATGCACTTAATATGTCATTAACATTCATTAGCATAATGATGATGTGGTTGTATAGAATATGCTTGGTAACCATGTTTAGCTGATGTATGTATGCAGTTCGTGCAGATGATATTTTGTAATTAGTCATGTTAATGATGTATTAGTGACGATAATGATGATTCTTTATAAACAGCTGAAGAAATACATAATGTTATTTGTACTGTTGTTGCTGGCTTTGCAAAATTAGGAAATATGTATGTACATATGCACACATGTATATATTGCTCTGGTGCCATTGTAAATAATGTAGAAAATATCTATGTACCTGTATTATTAGCATATGACTGTAGACATAATTGTTAGCTCAGCTATATACATGTGCATTGTTATTTTGTGTTATGTTTAATGTATTTGCACTACTTAAAAAGAGGAAGTTGGTAGTATTAGTTTATCTGCCCATCTAAACTCCCCCTTGCACCTCCCAAAAATATTTCTAACAAAAACATATGATTTTTTTTCATCTATAGTGAAAAAGAGTTAAATGGGCAAACGGCCACAGGGTCGGCTGTCGAGCCAAAGGAGCTTGGCAGCTCCTGTTGAGCCAGGAAAGTTTGGTAGGAGTTGTCGAGCCTAAGGAGCTTGGCAACCCTGCAGGGCTCGTCGGCGCTTGAGCCGTGCCATCACCTGTCGTGCTCACTGTATCTGTTGTTGTGCCGAGCACTGGTGGCGCGGTAGGGGACAGGTATTGCCTGCCGAGCTTTAAGATGAAACTATTTTTGCAAAATATATGTCCGAAAGCTAAATTTAAAAAAAATTATGATACAATGCTAAATGTATGAACAATTCTAGCAAGGCAAGGAGACGGTGCTCTATGTATCAATTGTCAATACTCATGTACGAATACATACAAAAGTGTTGTATGCGACTGACACGTTTCGGGAACACGGGAATCAATCAGATGAATCTGTGGAGTGGAGTGTGTGAGACTGACGCCCACTGCTTGTCGGGTTCCACCTATCTATTCACGACAAATCCAATCGAGATATTCGAAGTACCATCTTTGCTTTGAAGGTCTAAAACATTTCGTAATAATTCTTAAATCAGAATTTTTTTTAAAAAAAAATTCTCTAATTAATCAAGAGAAAAAGAGAAGATCTACACTACTTATTCTTATAAGGTAAGATAATAATGATGCAGATTAATCATGTATAAATATTGTATCTATTACAATTGTATATCATATACAACTAAAATTTCAAAAGCAATCGAGCTATATACCAAATACAATATATTACAACATCTAGCCATGCAATTGCAAAAGAAATTCCGCAGTTATTATTATATAATAATAGTTCATGATAGATTATTTACAGCTACTAAAAAAAGATATCAAAAAAAATCTAGCCATTAACCTAGTAAACTCTAATTAAAGTTGATCTGGCCATGGGATGTTATTATAAAAAATTAGGCTATAAATTCTATTAAAAAAATCTGGCCCTCTGTTCGGTGGAACCTGGTTATAGCAAAGCTATAGCTACCATTGGATGCTGTTGTTTATTTGTTTTGAAAGAAGATAACCTTGTGTACCGAAGGTTGCATCGTGCAGGGAAAAAAGAAAGAGAGAAAGGGAAATCACGTAGTAGGGCAAGCGATGGACGTCTCAAAGGTTACAACATAATAATCGTGTTCATCTCTTGCTATATACTCAGACGGTACAATGAGAGTTCTACACAACTATGTTGGTGGGTCTAAACTAAAATTGTGCAAATTAAGGGTATGTTTAGAATGTAGAAGTCTCAAATCAATTAGTGCAAGATTAGGGGAAATTCCGATGTTTTAAACGGAGCCTAATATAATATTGTGGATTGCAAATACAATATGTTGGTAAGATTAGATTGAGAGAGGTTGATAGTTTCAAAATTCTTGCGTTCGAAACTAATGATAACCTTTAGGCTCCATTTAAAATGCAGAAATTTGACAAGAAGTATAGAACGCAATTCAATTCTCGCAAGAATTGAAAAAAAATCCCATGTTCCAAACAAGGCCTTATAATACGAAAAAAGTAGTTCTCACAATAATCGATCAAAACTAATGATTACTACAATATCCTTGGAAGAATATTAGGAATTATCTCACTAATCATGAGGAAAAAGGAATAATCTATGCCACTTATTTTGTGGTGCTAGATTATGTTAGTGTAGATTAATGGGATGTAGATATTACAATGGTCCACTTATTTTGTGGTGCTAGATTATATTAGTGTAGATTAACGGGATATAGATATTACAATGGTTATACAACATGTACATATAATTATATTTTCGATTATAGAAACTAGAGTGGTATAATAAATACAATTACATATTGAGATATAAACATAAGTATTATAGTACTGCAACTACGTGGGCAATGCAGCTTAGTTCAGACTGAAAGGTGGTTTTGACGTGCCGTAGTGGTGGCCTGGAAGGGAACCTTGAATATTTTTGGCCTTGTACAACACAGCAATACCAGAAGTAGTCTCCAGGTGCATGCAATGCCATTTCTGGTACTCTCCCTGAGCGTGGGACTCCGGCCTGCCGACGTGTACATAGTCCCACGCCCCGGCACCGTAGCACCCGAGTCATACGGTTCAGGAGCATATGATTCTGGCAAAATGTCTAAGGCTGTATGTGGTCAAAAAGGCTACTGTGGTCGAATACGGCAGTGGTCGAGCAAGACAGTGGTCGAACAGGTAGTGATCGAGCATGGGTGTGGTCAAAAGTAGCGATGGTCGAAAGCGGTTGCGGTCGAAAGCGGAGGTGGTCGAACATGGCTGTGGTCGAAAGAGACGGTGGTCGAAAGCGGTAGCGGTCGAAAGCCGAAGTGGTCGAGGGAGGCAATGGTCGAAGGCGACTGTGGTCGAATAGCCGAGGTCAAAGCAGCTGTAGTCGATGCGGGGGTATCATGTACTCTTGGACCGTATGACTCGAGTCATGCGGTGCCAGGGCGCGGGATTGCGTACATGTTGGCCAGCCGGAGTCCCACGCTCGGGGAGGAGGCTAGAAATGGCATTGTATGCACCCGGAGCTACTTCTGGTATCGCTGTGCTACGCAGACCAAAAATATCCAAGCTTCCCTGGAAGGATATCGATTTGTTGCTTTCCTCAGTAGTCAGTGTGGGCATTGAGCAAGTATCATAAGAAGATGCATGGATCGATGCTCGCATGACACATCTCACGTTAGTTAATGAATGCCAAATTAACAAGCCAAGGACTAGCAGCAAGTATAGCGTTATGAACGAACAATGCCGGGTAGCTAGCCAGCTAGCTCATGTAATTTGTCGTTGATGAATGGAAGGTGACGAGATGAATTGAAGGTGCCATTGATGAATGGATCATCGCCCATCGAAAGTGAATCTCTCTCTCTCTCTCTCTCTCTCAAGAAAGCGAGAGGTCACCGGCATGAATGAATGGATGAATCAGCCATCAATACAGATTACTACTCGGCAGGAAGTTATCATGAGACTCATTTTTTCTCCTCCTCCATCTCTGTTGTTGCTGCGGAGGAAGCTGCACGAGCTTGGAAGAAACAAGGACCGGAACGAAACAAGATAAGATGAAAACACAGTCAAAGCGCTGTACATACTTGTGTGCTTCTCATAGCAGGGCCTTTTACTGTAACCTTTCAATTCATTCAGATTGACCAGCACGCCGTCTTCAGAAACCCTATAGTAGCTTGTACGTCCAATTCAAACCCTACATGCATGTCTGAAAATCGATCCAGCACATGTTTTTTTTTTCGTGCCTGTTCCAACTTCCGAGCAAGAACAAGCACGAGTTTCAAAGCAACCTAATCGGGTTGGTGATGGCCTGAAATGACATTGGTTTCTTCCATTAATCCTACAACACACTGCATAGAATACTACTAGTAGTATACCTTGAGACTGAGTAGTGATGCACAAGAGATCATCAAGTCTGAACGCATTCGCTGATATTTCATCCATTGCTTTTCTTATCTAATGGCTTCAGTTGGATTCTTCTCTAGACCCTTCTGAAAGCAAGGCCAAAGGTTTGGCTGCAGGGGCCATCAGAGGTAGCCCAAACACTTGAGCAAACATGGAGCAGCCAATGGCAATGCATTCCCGATTAGAAACGTGAGGAGATGAGATTTGGCTGATAGATCATCACTGCCAGCACCATTTGGCCTTGGCATCTTGTCACCTCTCTCTCTCCTTGGCAAATTTTCCTTGTGATATCAAACCAGCCAGTGATGACATACCGGCTGTCTCGGCTTCAGGTTGCCTTGCCTCATGTCTGACTTTGGTAGGTAGAGGCCAAACCATTAGTCTCAAGTGTTGCCATCAAGACAGGTATTTACAAGTGTTGCCATCAATACAGGTATTTAACCACAGTATGTACATGTCGTGTACAAGAAAACTACGGTTGCGGTTGCCTTGTACTAGTACGATAGGGAGAGCCATGACATGCCTGCTTGACTACCAGTGGCATAATTTGTCAGTTTTCACCGTCAGAAAAAGGTGTTGGAATTTACTCAGATATGTCGAGCTAGGTTCAGAAACACATGTTCAGTGCATGATTTTAGCAACATTGAATTGATTCCATCACTGGTAATTCCGTGGTAAGTTTCTAGAAGTGGGTATGCCTTATTTGATAAGGTAGATGTTAACCGGCACAAGGTTCTCCTCTTCCCCTGACAAATATAAGAAGATTATATTGCACCAAACTGCTCCAGGAAAAAAGGAGGCTGTCTGGAAATACAAGACATTGTAACGGCTGGTTTATACAGTATATCAATACAGTGAATGATCAATAGTTAAGGAAGTAAGGGTCATCAGAAGAATTGAAGGAATTGAGTTGAAGTGTCTGAAACTTGCAGCAGCCATTTTATATTGACCAAATAAGTTATTAGGAAGCACGTCTCACTCTTGACCATCCATTAAGCAAAGCACCTGAACAAGAACCCTGAATAATCCTGTATGGTGCAACCTTTTCTCTACTGCACAAATTTAATATTGCATGAAGCAGAACCAAGCAAAAATAAACTTCTTTGCAGATTTCACCATCTCGACAGATTGTGAAAATCACACCTTTTAGCTGCACCAATTAAACAAAACGATCGATGCAACGAAACCTATTTATTTTTATTTCCTTGAGGAAATCCAAAGGTGCAGCAACTTGTTAAGTGCATCCTCTGTTGACTGGTTGCCGTTTTCCCTTACGACAGAGCAGGGCACCTGCTCCCTAAAGCAGTTTTACTTCGTCTTCATCCACTAAAAAAAGGTGAACGAAGATACGACGGCGTTTGAACTAAGTTTGAACTAGGTCTAGAAATGTGTTAAATGTTCTAAAATGCAAAGCCACTATGCGTTTTCTTTTGATATTAAGGTTTTGTTAAACATTATCTGGATGTTTTCCTGCAAGCTCAATACTGGTTGTTCCTCTTTTTAATTCTTGATCGCAACAGAGGGACATATAATCATTTTATTAATAACTACATTGAAACTCCCTGCTGTACTGAATACTAGTACTACGGGTAGTACTTCTATGCTCTCCTAAGGGAGTTACATCGTTCGGAACGAATAACACATTCAGAAAATCAAACAAGAGAAATTGCTGGCAAAGAAGAAAGAACCCATTGTTCTTTCATCATTGCTGCAAGAAAACATATACTGTTGTCAAATAACAGTAATCTCACTTCTCGTTCCCACAACCGAAAGACATCCTAACAAAATTAGATGAGATTCTGAAAACAACCCGATCGTTGAGCAACAGTATAGTATAGCACCTCTACCACTGTATGTCTGTATGTATTAGCGTATAACAAACCAGTAGTAAAACTGAACATTTCACATACATTAATTATTTCCTTCAACAAAACAAGACAAAAAGAACAAATCAAGACAAGGTCACAACTAAACTACTAGTATATCACAGATTCATAGTGAAAGTATAGTTGCTGCTTTTTTCAGCTTCTTCTTGCTCTGATGTATATTGGTTCATCGGACTCTACCGCCTCTTGTTCTTGCTCCCTATGAGCAAGACCACGTAGAAGAGGGCACGGAAAAAAAAGCCCCATGCCACCGTGACCAGCAGGCACTTCCACTTGCCGATGTCTGTGACGGCCTGCTGCGCCAGCACGTCGGCGCCGGTGGTGACGCACGTGTGCGCCGTGATATTCTTGCCGAGCGTGCTGCTGATGGCGTCGAGGACCTTGAGCTTGACGGCCTCCGACATGTGGCCGATGGGCGTGCCGTCGAACATCTCGACGCCGCGCGTGAAGCAGCGCGACGCGTCCCTGAACTCGTTCTGCAGCACCGCCTGGTACGGGTACTTGACCAAGGATAGGTAGTGGAACCATATCCAGTAGTCCGGGATCCGGTCGCGGTTGATGAAGAAGCCGGAGAATAGGAGGAAGTAGGCGAGGATGGAGACCACGACGGTGTACCCCAGCATGACGTGCGGCACCACGGCGGACAGGAACGTCACGAACCCGCTGCCCGCCCAGAAGGAGGCCAGCACGATCAGCACGAAGAACAAGAACGACCCGCCGCCGCCGGCGAGGCCGACGGCGAAGAACGTGGTGGCCACGAACGCCAGGGACAGAATGACGAGCGGCGGGAACCCTACGACGGCGTGGGCTAGCACGTAGGAGAGTCGGCGGTAGGCGTTGTGCGCCGTCTCCCGGAGGTAGATATGGCGCTCCTGCACGAAGACTGGCAGAGCGTCGGCGCACACGTAGAACATGGTGGACATGGCCATGGCGAAGAAGCCGAGGCGCTCCTGGACGCCCTTGGGCGTGTCGTCGAGGCGCCAGAAGATGGTCGCCAGGATGAACCCCGTCACCATGATGGTGCCGAGGCGCATCAGGAAGAGCTCCGGCATGCGCCCCGTGTTGGTGAAGGACCGCTTCATCAGCACCCACACCTCCACCGACAGCGGGTTCGCGAACGTGGGCACCGACGTCGACGACGCCGTCCCCGAGCCGCTCCCGGCGACCAGCTTCCCCCGGGAGACACTCTCGGCGATGGCGAGCTCGAGCGGCATTGTGCACAGCTTACTGTTGTCCTTGTCGGCTGAAGATGCCGGATGAAGTGCGGCGTGCGAGGCCTGCCACTTGACGTTGAAGTCGGCGAGAGACGCGGCGCCTTCGGGCTCGCGCTCGAGCTCGCGGAGGGTGTCGAGCGCGAACTCGGCAGGGTTCTCGTTGTCCGGGATGGGCGCGCCGAACTCGGTGAAGAAGGGCTTGAGGCCTGACGGCGTGCCGGCGTAGACGGTGCGGCCGCGGGAGAGGAAGAGGAGGCGGTCGAGGATGCCGAGAATCCGTGCGCTGGGCTGGTGGATGGTCATGATGACGACGCTGCCGCTCTGCGCGATGCGGCGGAGCACCTGCACCACCATGAAGGCGCTGGCCGAGTCCAGCCCGGAGGTGGGCTCGTCGAGGAACAGCAGGATCGGGTCGTGGATGATATCGGTGCCGATGGAGACGCGGCGGCTTTCACCTCCGGACACGCCGCGGTGGCCCTCGTCCCCGATGACGGTGTTGGCGGCAAGGGAGAGGCCGAGCTGGTCGATGAGCGCGTCGACGCGGGCGCGCTTCTTGGCCTGGGAGAGCGCGCGCGGGAGGCGGAACTCGGCGGCGAAGAGCAGCGTCTCGCGCACGGTGAGCATCGGGTACAGCAGGTTGTCCTGCATGACGTGGGCTGAGATGGCACGGAGGCGGCGGCCGTGGAGGGGCTCGCCGTTGAGCGTGACGCTCCCCCGGAGGCTCTCCCGCGCGATGCGCCCGGCGAGCGCGTCCACCAGCGTGGACTTGCCCGACCCGCTGGCGCCCAAGACGGCGAACAGCTCGCCCTCGCGCCCCTCGCCGGAGATGCCGTCGAGCAGCGTCTTGGTCGGCCCGGCCGGCGTCGCGTCCGTGGACTCCAGGCGGTTGCTGGCCCGCGACCGCAGGCAGCGCAGCCCGGCGCCCTTCTTGACGCTGTAGGACAGGTCCGTGAAGGACAGCACATACGGGACCGGCGTGACGGGCAGCACCGCGTCGTTGGCGTCGACGTCGACAACGGCGTGGCCGGAGGACGCCATGTACAACGACACAAACTCAGCAGGCTGTGTGCTTGTGCAGCAGGAGCGGAGGGCGTTGGTATGGAGAGTGGTTGGGGTGTGGTGCTCTGCTCGCTCGCTACTTATAGGGAACGCAGCTTACATGTTCCCCTTTACCTGTTCCCTCCGGGTGGCATAACCATATTGGCTCTCTCTTCTCAATCAGCAACTCCTCTTTCCAGCTCCCCACCTCCTCTTTCCGGACGACGCCTCGGGTTATCCGCTCGCCTTCCGCCGCCCACCCTCGCTCGCTACTATGGCAACAACTACCCGTAGCAGCAAACTCTAAAAGTAATGAAGAGAAAATTCTCTTATTTCTTTCTGTTCGATCGCCAAGAACAATTAGTCCATGAGATCAACCAGAAGGAGGAGTTGCTGATTGAGTAGAGAGAGCCAATATGGTTATGCCACCTGGAGGGAACAGGTAAAGGGAACACAGGCTGCAGCTGCGTTCACTTATAGGGGAGGGGAGCCGCGCAGCACAAGTTCCGTTTGAGTCCGAGTCGGCCGCCCACGGTGCCGTGCTAATTTAGGCCTGCTCGGTTGGAATAAAAAATAGTGGTTTATAGCTGAAATTACATTATAGCTGGCTGAAATTACATTGTAACTAAATATGGATTATTTGATATAATTAAATTTTAAACAATTTAAAAATAAAAAATGTTACCTCATCACGGACAACACAAACAAGTACGAAAAAAGAACCGGCAAAAAGCTCAAAAAAGCCAAAAGTTCAGAAAAAAATGAAATTTATGAATAGTGAAAAATAAGCTAGAAGTCAGAAGCTCAAGCCGAAATGAGCGGGGTGTAAGACAAGCGGAATGGCGCCAGCGACGGTGGGGGTGGGGGTGTAACGCTCACCGCCTATCTCCGCAGCTCCCCAGATCGTGCTTGTACTTGTGTGCTTCCTCAATTCCTTCTCTGGTCCGGCCGGTTACTAGCAATTTTGGCCGAGTTCTTTTGATTTTAAAGTTGATTTATATTTGTACGTAACTAACTTTTATACAATGCGTTTTTTAAGACGAGATCAATAGAAAAATGTAGTAAAAAGTGTACTGAGTTCATCTGTACCGGCCAAAATCGTATGCGACTATTTTTCTTTGCGTACTACCTCTCACGAACAGTCAGAATTCAAATATTTAAGCCATAAATCATCAGCCCAAAAGAACCCACCCTTTTCCTTACTATAGAGAAAGTCTACTTTACCCCCCATGAATTATTATCGTAGTCTAAGTTTTAACCTCTAACTGTAAAACTAGATGTTTTATCCCCTCAAGTATCAATACCGTTTATTTTACCCTCTCTTGAGGCCATCTGAAGCCGGTTTTCCTCTAATGTGGCGCCAAAATAGCAATGGTTTTGATATGTGGTCTGGTTTTAGGATGATATGGCATTAATCAGCATTATTAGGGGAAAATATAAGATAGGCCCCATATGTCATGTTCTATAATCAATTCCACTCTATTTTCTTCTCTCCCCCTCATCTTCTCTCTCATCTATTTGCATCTTCATCGACACCGCCTCATCGGACTCCGCCACTAGGCCAACCGAGCCATCACTTTGTAGCTGATGCGGCACACCAGATCTAGATAGTGATGGTGAAGCTCATGGGGGGCGAGGACTACGTCAGTGGTGGAACTCGTAATCTTTGGTAGCGCACCTGAGGGATGGCGGTGGCGATGCACGCCGGGGATGGCAACAACGGTGATGTGCCTTCATGAGGAGGACAAGAAGCTTCTTGCACAAGACATGTTGCGGGTTTTCCTCACCTTCGACTAGGGCCCTCTCAACCCATCCCTCCAGTTCCCCGTTTTCATCACCATCTCCTCCTACTGTTGCTTTCTCCTATTCTAATTTAGCATATATTTTATGTAATTGAAATTGTAATGTAATTATTTTTATTTTAGAGACGATGGACTTGGTTGAGATGGAGATTTGTAAATTGACGTAACTTAAAGGGAAATTGATGTAATTTGAATGTTACTTGATGGAGATCGAGGATGGTAGAGGGATGTAATTTGAATTGCAGAAAGATGTAATTCAGACTGTTATATTGATATAATATGGACTGGTAATATTTGTGTTTGATTCGAGGAATGATTTTAATTATTGCTTGATGGATGACATGTGCTATTTGGGATCATGCTTAGATGAATTCGTATTGAAAAAATTTGAATTTTGAAATGGCTTGTAAATTTTTAATTAGGCTGGTCTTAGGGAAAGTTTTTATTTATTCAATTTGTTCTAGCAATTAAAAATTTCCACGCATAATTGCTTAATCAAGTGCTTAATTAATTATCATTAGTCTTAATTTGTTAATTGAAAGTGATTGGAAAGTGCTAGTTCTCACATTAAATCACTCCTTAATTAGCACGAAACACCAGCTATTGGGACAAAACATTAAGATATGGGTCATTCCATCGTACCGTTCTGTGATAAAGATAATAATAATAAAAAAATTGATTATATACTCGTAGTTTTATGTCTGAATACAGAATATATCTCAGTTGTAGTTAATAGTTTCACAGAAAAAGGCATTATTCGCGTGCTACTTGGGATGACGACACAAGTACACCAAGACGGAATGGATAGGTGCCATGCTTAGTTCATACGTGGCTGGACTGTGGATCCCAGATCTGGCCAAGTAGGCCACCGGATGGATTTGGGTAAGGTACTACCCGATTAGATTTAGCATGGCTAATTCAAATAAGTTGTTGTGCTGACCCATGTATCTGCTCTTTGACCCAGGTACGGCATGGAAATGGGGCGGGTCATGCTGTAACGGTCCGAACACGCTTAGCCCAATGGGCCGTCGATGGTTCGTTAAGCACGGAGACTCGGTTCGACACTACGACGGTGTTGCCTCATCTGTATTTGTCACTACCGTTCACGGCTCCACGTCATCCGCAGCCACCACGTCGCCATTGCCGCTTGTGTGAGAGGAGAAGGCTAAAGGTGGTGGTCGATGGGGAGGGAGGCTAATGAGAGGGAGAGCCGGAGAGAGGAGGTGGCAACCGACATGGGTGGGGACGGAGGAGGTGGTTGGCAGTGGCCCGTGCACAATATTTGTGCCATACACCAACCATTATGAGTTGTGAAGCAAGGGGATGAAGACCTGATAATTGAAACAGAAGTGGTTGACAATCATATGAAGACAAAATTTACTGCTTGCATAATGTAAAATTACTGTAACTTGCCAAATTTACTATCTTAGTGTCCATCTTGTCGAGTTGAGCGTCCAAAATACTAGCGGAGAGCGCGCTGTTGTACTCTTTATTTTCAAGAACTCCTTGACATTTAGCAGCCTGTGCAAAAAATAAAGTCACAACCATATAGCTAATATTTACTGCACATATATTTAACAATTACTGCCAGAGCACAAAGAGTTTACTACCTGACAAAATAAGCATCGAAAGTTCCTAGGACAGGAAAAATTTGTAGCCCACACTTTCCAGCTTCAGCACCACGTCATTGTGGCGCATGCAGTTAATGAAGAAAGACATGAACATATTTAGTCATTTGAACGTCATTGAACGAGGTCGCAATATCACCATCGGCGACAAAGAGAAAAATGTCATCGAATTACAGCAATACCTCACTACAATTGAAAGGAAAAAACCAGTGGTAAGTCACATCACGGCACAGATGATGAAAAGAAACAAACACATTTATATGGGAGAAAATAAAAGGAGAAAAATCTTACCTTTTTAGGCTCTTATGTGTTCAATATGAGCTCTATAGCCTTGATGGCCATGTCAATCGACATAAATAGCTATATGGCACGACACTTGAATGGGAATACCAACTTACTAGGAACTCTAGACATCCTCGTCCAATTCCTGGTTTGCTTGGGGGGCAAACCGACAATCGGCATACAAATAAACTTTTTACTGTTATAACTATAATATAATTATTGTACTTATAATACATATTACTACTACACCGTCATAATCATCTTGCCCACGTCAAGTGGTGGCAGTAGTGGCTGGATCAACTGTAGGCAACACCTATTGGTGTTAGCTTGCTTGCGCGGTTGCGAGCTCCTGCAGAAATAAAACATACAATTTAATGTTATAACATTAAAATTTAATGTACTCTTATTGTAATATTAATGCACAATACATAAAAATAAACTTTTTGAAAAAAGGTTATTCTTTTATGACTCACGTGTAACGTTTTACCGTGGAGCAAAGAGCAACCTAATGCAATATTATTAAATTTTTACTATTACATCCATATAAAATCGCTGAATGTTAAACAAGATTTTACTAACGTACACATAAAATTTACTGGGCACAAAACTTTTACTATTACTGTTATATGAAATTACTGAATGTTCAGTACTTCCGCGTCAACTGATCGATGATGCACGTGGCACGGTCAACCCACGACACGTAGGGCTGAAGACGCCGTACGGATGACACGTCATGACGTCATGTGGTGGTACATGGATGGACCTGACAAAAAGATGGATGGCTCCTCCACCACGGATGCGTATCCTCTACCTTCAACGTCAGTGATGTTGGGTCACTGACGCGTGGGCCCCACGGACACGTTGAAGGCGGAGGATCTCAATTCCTCCACCACGCCCGGCCCACGAGGGCCAGGACTCCTCAACCCAATCCCATCCGTTCGTACTCGCCCGGGATGATCTGATCCGTCCGTCTAGATCCGCCACGCCTCTTAAATGCCTCCGCCCCACGCCGTGCCCTCGTTTCGCGACCTCTCCCCCTCTCCTCTCCCCTCCTCGTATCTTCTGGACCAAAAACGCCGCCGCATCCACCCCGACCCGACCTAGGGTTCCAAGGTTCGATATCCCACCCAAGGTCCAGCCTTCTCTTCGATTTCCCTAGCAATTACTCGATACCGTCTATGCTCGCTCGCCTTTCCTGGTGTTCTTTTTTTCCCGATTTTTTTTCTAGGTTTTCCGCCCCGATCTGTGCCCGTTCGATTGGGGTTTTTTTTGGATTTTTGGGGCGGATTCAGTTGTATTGTGGTTTGCCGTGCAGCTTCTTTCGGTGCGGAGTCCGTGATTTGCGTGCGCGGAGAGTTGCTTAGGGTTTTGGTCGGGCGACCTGAAGATTTCTAGTGCGAAATTTGGTTTTGTTACCTCTAATTCAAGAGGGTTATGTAGTATTTCTGTGAGCAACTACAGATCATTGCGACTTGAAATTACGAAGCTTTGGTACAAGGTGGTAAAATCGTTAATCTCCCAAATCCATGTGTCGATGTATATAAACATTGAATTTAACAACCGTAAACTGTTGCTCGCATAGTAATTGTCTATGAGGTGACGCTCGTAATTACTGGGGATGCAGTTTGACTTTCTGGTATTGGGGAAAGCGTGTCGATGCTATTTATCAGGTGCTACAACTGATGTGTTTCTTTCTACTGCCATTGAATTGTGTGAGGGCAGACTGAGTAGGATTTTTTTAGTAAGTGTCTGATACTTAGACGGTCTGGTATATTTGTTTGTACCCATGGAGCGTCTCATTTTTTAGTAAGTGTCTGATACTTAGACGGCCTGTTCTTTTTTTTGGCTTATGGCTGAAATTTTTGAATTTTGGGCTGTTCGCGATAGAAATCACGGAGAGAGATACTAGTGTGCGATTTTGGTTGATACAGAAGTTGGGCTTTTAATGTACTACTATTAACTTGTAGACTCCGTCTTGAGAATTTTAGGCCGTTCGCGATAGAGATTACGGAGAGAGATACTCGCTTGCGATTTTGGCTTGTACAAATGTTAGGCTTTTAACGTGTATTACAATTAACTTGTAGACTCCGTCTTGAAAAAAATACTCCATTTGAAGTTAGGTACTGTAGTAAAAACCAAAAGCCGTTTTTTATATTTGGATATGCTACTTGTCCAATGATATTATTGCAGTGGTTCATTGTCCAACAGGAAGATAGTCATATGTTTCTTAGTATTCCAAGTAGCACAATATAAAATTTAATAAACAATATGCTACTATATCAGCGCACATAAAAATATTTCTGAATAGCCTTAACCATAGTATTCATATTCTTATGTTTACTCTGGCTTTTGTTTTTCAGTTTTTGAAAGGACTGATGGACGGTTTTCTTGTTTTCAGGAGATGCCTCGCTATGATGATCGTTATGGAAACTCACGCTTGTATGTTGGTCGATTGTCCTCCCGCACTCGTTCTCGTGACCTAGAATATCTTTTCAGCAGATATGGAAGGTAATGGCTATACTATGAGCATTAAGAGTTCTTCAAAAGTTTTCTGAGGTAAAAGAATTTAGACAAGTGACACATATGGTTTTGCATAAACTCAATATATGCTAATTTTGGTGACAAGTGTCAAGCACCAGTATTGGTCTAGCGCTCATTAAATAGCTGATACTATAATAATTAATATTGCTGAATTTTGCGGAACAAATTGTTTTTGAACTGTAACCCTTCCAAACTGTGGGGTGTGTGTCATCTGCTATGGAGTGTAAACTAGTAGGCAAGGGGTCCTTCCTACCCTTGTTCAATGGCAGCTTATAGCAGGTGTTGGGTTCAGTGATGCTATGAGT
This sequence comes from Dendrocalamus latiflorus, assembly GCA_017311315.1. NCBI lineage: Eukaryota > Viridiplantae > Streptophyta > Magnoliopsida > Poales > Poaceae > Dendrocalamus > Dendrocalamus latiflorus. Next base: position 33,913,947 of record CM029661.1, on the reverse strand, counting down.
CTCTCCAAGCCATTCTGTGTTTGGTGTTTCCGTTCTTTCTTTAAGTATACTGTAGTAGTTATACCCCAGGGCCTTGTGTGTTTAACTTGAATGATCTTGTTGAAGGTTTTTCGGTTTTTTACAAAACCCGGGAGGTATGTGGTGGAAGGGTGCCCTTGGTGGAATTGGTGGCCATTATTCCAAAGTTTGTGGAGGACTTTGGTGAAGGGTGCCCTTGGTGTAATGTTATTGACTGTTTTAGTGGAAGTTGCAAGATGGTGATACATTTGAGTTCTTGAGTCATGATGGCTTACTGTTTGTGGCAACCGTTTGCGCAGAATACGTGAAGTGGAGTTGAAGCGTGACTATGCATTTATTGTATGTGAATTTCACTTCCCTAAATTTTAATCTGCTTATTGATGTTGGTAGCATACTTTGTATGGGGTTTATTTTGTTCACATATGAGTATTTTTTTTGCCCTTTATTGCCAACTATCAAACAGGAATACAGTGATCCTCGTGATGCTGATGATGCACGATACAATCTAGATGGTAGGGATGTTGATGGCAGCCGTATTATTGTTGAGTTTGCTAAAGGGGTAAGTTGCTGTTTTGGCTATATATCTTTTGACCATACTGATGATAATACTCAGTTTTGTTTTTTTCATCAAGCCACTACTGAAACTTGCTTATGATGCTCCTTTACGCAATTATTGCGTTATTGCGTTCAGGTTCCACGTGGTTCAGGTGGTTCAGGTGGTTCACGTGAATATATGGGAAGAGGGCCTCCTCCAGGAACAGGCCGTTGTTTTAATTGTGGGATTGATGGTCACTGGGCCAGAGACTGCAAGGCTGGTGACTGGAAGAACAAATGCTACCGTTGTGGAGAAAGGGGTCATATAGAAAGAAATTGCCAGAATAGTCCAAGGAATCTCAGGTATTGATTGATAACTTTTCCAGCTCTGTTGTAATGCTTCAATGGTATCCAAGTGCTGCATTTTAGTTTATACCTGAATGGTCTTATTTAATATTCTGTTAATGATTTTTTTCAGGCGTGAGAGAAGTTATTCACGGTCCCCATCTCCACGCCGTGGACGGGGCCGCAGCCGGAGCTACAGCAGAAGCCGTAGTTACAGGTACGCTGAAAAGAACACCCATGAATTATTGCTCTTGAGTTGTTCATTTATTTATGTCATGGTTTTGTTTATGTGTACTTGGCATTCTGTCACCTGGCTTGTTTTAACATTCCTTTTGTTATAATCAGCCGATCTAGATCCAGATCCTTATCTGGATCTCCTAGGGGAGGACGCCGAGAGCATGATGATAGGCGGTCAAGGAGTCTTAGCTACAGCAGGAGCCCCAGGCGATCTGTCTCCCCGCCAGCAAAGGAAAAGGAGCGCAGCCCCACGCCTGGTGGCAGTCGGAGCCCCATGAGCCCCCAGGATCGGGTGATCCCTCCACCAAAGGATAATGGTGAGCGCGATGCCTCAGACCATGGTGACAGTCCTCGGGGCAGGGAGACCAGTAGGAGCCCATCTGATGGCTACCGTAGCACTGAAGCCAATGGGCGCAGCCCAAGTCCTAGGGACAAAGGCAACGGCAGCCCAAGTCCTAGGGACAATGGCGACGGTGACGGTGACCGTCGTGGCTCAGGCTCACCCAGAGGAAGCGAGTCCCCCTGAAAGGCTTAAACCTGGAATCTAATATCAGTTTGTGGGGCGCTACTTGTGGATGCGATGCTATGGTCGTAATGGCTATATTTCCAGTTTAAGACGGGACAAGTGTATTTGCTCTTTTTCTCAAACGACTGCTTATTTTGGTACTTGCGAGCTAGACACCTCAATTTGTTGCCTTCGGGCTATGCTTTTGTGTAATGGATCGATGAAGTTCTATTAGCCTGCCTAATCTGGGCAGGTTGGTATCTTGTTTTCTTGCAACTTTAGCTGTTGCATGATGTCGAGAGTAGTTTCGTGTTTGGAAGTGGTAAATGTTTCTCTGCTCAGTGCTCACTACTACTACTACAAAAACTGCCTCGACATTTGTGCAGAGCCATGGTGCGGCTGTCGATCCAGTGTGTGATTACTGATTCCATGGGAGCTTGATTCTATGATCCGAATATAGCCTTCGAATGCATGGGCCGACCTTGACGTCCTAGTCCCAGATTTTCGGCTTGTCCGAGTCAGTCAGGCGTGCGATAACCATAAACAGAAGGCTAGGGAACGCTCTGTAGCTGGCACTCGCCACTTGGCAAGGTGCTAAGTCTTGATACCGTGATTGTCCTATATCATGCGTGCAGTTTGTTAGGAAACCTGGATCTCGACTTGAAGTCTTAGTTTATGATGGACACCTCACCACTACTATAAATAGAGAATATTATTGGTTTTTTTGTACACACATAAGAAAGAGAAAGCAATAAAGAAAAACCAGGAGTACTTCCTATCTCTGTGTTTCAATCTACGATTTGCATCTTTTGTGATTGATCTGCCTTTTGCATAGCAGATGAATCAATCGGACTGGTCGCTAGCGACGGTTCCTCAACACGTTATCAGCACAAATCGCTCCGATGAATCGAAAGGTAATCATCGAAGTATTAGTAGATTGAATTGTCTGCGTCTAGATCGCTTTAAATTCCACATATTTCGCTTTCTAGATTATTTTCTACGGTGTAAATCAACTCTAATCTACCGCGAGCAGACTTGAAGTCATCGGCATAATGTCGATCTGTAGATTATATGAAAGAGTAGATGTTGATTGCATTGTAGATTGAAAAAAAGAAAAAAAAATCTTGCACGGCCAGCCCCGTACGGCTGTAGTGCGTGAAGCCGCCGCCAGCCGCTGGCCTCCTCACGTGCACCAGCCCGAAGCCGCTGCTGGCTGCCGGCCGCCGGCCTCCCCTCGCATGCCGGCCCGCACACCGTCGGCCACCCGAAGTCACCGCCTGAAGCCACCGCTCGGGGCCGCCGGTCGCCCGCGCCTGCCGCCGCCTTCGAGGGTTGCTGCCACCGCCAGCCGAAGCAGTGGAAGGAGCCGCCTTCGAGGGTTCGGTCCCATGTTGCATGGTGTTCAATGCGGCCATCAACCCAGTATTGCGGTCTGTGATGACGCCAACGTTGGGTCGGTCGCCAACCACCGCTCACTTCACGCTCACCAGGAACCAGAACCAAATGGATGTGTTCTTGCTCTCCACAATGGTAGATGCAACTGGGAGAAGCTGGTCGTTCACGTCGGCCACCACCATGGTGTAAGATCGAGGAGGCCGACTAGAGGGGGGGTGAATAGGCGGTTTAAAAATTTTCTTCTAATTTAGGCTAACAATTATAATTTAACAAATTGTCTAAAGCAAGTTAGCAAGCCTACAACTAATCAAGATGATATGGCTCAAGAGATCACTATCACAAGGAGAATTATTCTAAGAGCAAATATACTTCTAGCTAGAACAAGGTATGCTACTCTAATTACACGAGCAATCAAATGATTCTATTGAAGTAAATTGCTTGAAGAGAATAATGCACAAGAGAGCAAACCACAATGAACACGATTACTTTTTACCGTGGTGATCGGAGACTTGCCAGTCTCCCCTAGTCCACGTTGAGGTAAGCCCGAACGAATCGGACCGGCTCCACGAATTGAGCCTAAGCACCTCAATCACTATCGGTAGCCCTTTCCCGCTCCGGGTAGGCGAGCTCCAAGCCTTCACAACCGTCTCGGGTCTTCTCACAATCTTCTTGAGAAGATCACAGAATTTCCCGCCAAGCCGTCTAGGAGTCGGCAAACTCCAAGAGAATGGATCGTCGCAGGGCTTGATCACGCTCAAGTGTCAAATGGATCAATCTACGGATGCAATGCACTTGAATTCACTCAACTGCCTCAATTGAATGCAAATATGTGAAAGTGAGGTGTGAGAGGTTGCTCTATGCTCAAGAATGATCAATGAGGGTTCAACAACATGTCCTTGTGCTGGTGGGGTCGAATTTATACCCCCACCAACCTCAATTAGCCGTTGCAATAAACAATCCTGAAAAAATCAGGGAAATCGGAACTACCGCAGTGCAATGTGCGATACTTCCGGACTTCTGCAGGTGGGTCAGAACGGCTATGTCAGTGGATCAGAAGTATCTGTTAGACATTAAATGCGGTACTTCCGCCGTTGTAAGTGCGGTACTTCCGGATTCCCGGAAGTTCCGACTTGTCCCTGGTACTTCCGATCTCAAAGAGGCGAAGTGTGAAACGAGGTTGCTCTCCGGAAATAAAGTTCCGCTCGGTAGGCCGGAACTTCCGCCCATGCGGTAGTTCCGCAGTTCAACTCGCGGTACTTCGATTTCCAGGAGACTAAGTCCAACTCCGGGCGCTCTCTGGAAATAAAGTTCCGCTCGGTAAACCGAAACTTCCGCCCGTGCGGTAGTTCCGCAGTTTAACCTGCGGTACTTCCGATTTTCCAGCGGCTAAGTCGAGTTCCGGGCGCTCTCTGGAATAAAGGTTCCGCGTGGGGCCCGGAACTTCCGACCTTGCGGTAGTTTCGCGAATTACACGCCGGTACTACCGAAATTTCTGGGAGTGCACAAATTTTAATTCAATTTTAATTCCAAGTGTATGCATGATCCTAAATTGATCCATGGGGCATATTTGCATATGATCAAGCACTTAGCTATGATCCCTCTTAATAGTACGGCATCTACCCAATAATCCGGTCTTCCACCTTTCTCCTAAGACCGGTAAAAAATAAAAAGCCCTAAACTATTTACCTCGCCGTCTTGGATCTCTTTGAGTCATGTGAATTCTTTTTATGTGCCTCTTCTCTCTGTCTTTGAGACTAATCTTTACAAACACTCAACACATATTAGTCCCATAATCAAATAACGTCATTAATTATCAAAACAAATAATTTTAGGGGCCTAGATGCTTTCAATCTCCCCCTTTTTGGTAATTGATGACAATATACACAGTTTTGAGAAGAAAGAGTTTTGTGGATATACTTCTTATTTGAAAGTTGTATATCACAATAATTTTAATATCTTGCAATTTAAGAGCATGGAGAGAGTATTTGCATTTTTGAGAGTAAAACAATGATAACTCCCCCTAAATCTATGCATCCATGATAAAATTATTGCATAAAAGATATGAGCATTTCACAATATTTTCAGAATTCACATAGACGCATAAACAAGCATTTTATAGCATGATCAAAATATAGTCCATTACATCACATCATGCCATCCACATAGATAAACATAAACTAACCATCCACATAATATAACACACATAGTTCATTACAACCCATAGCATAAAATAGATAAAAGGTTGGTTTATTTTATTCTTTCCCAGTTACTTCTCCTAGATTTCTCCCCCTTTGGCATCAAGGTACCAAAAAGAGAGATCTACTGCTGAGGTGCACGAGGAGAAGGAGAGCGGCGACGACGGGAGTAGTACGGAGGAGGACGGGCCACATCGCTCTCTAGGGAAGAAACACGATCCCCAAGCGATGCAACTGTGGAGATCAGTTCAGACTGGCGGTCCTCAATCCTCCGGATGGAGGAGTAGATTTGGGACAAGGAAACATCGCCATCACCCTGGGGCTGAGGAGGAGGAGGAGGATCGGCAGCTGCCTGAGGCTGAGCACGAGGGCGAGCAGGAGCTGGGATTGGAGGCTCGGCACGTGGCTTGTATGGCTTGTGAACTGTTCCACGTGCTCCCTGGTACCCGGTCTGCCTGGTGATCAGCGCCATAATGTATGGTGCGTAGTTGATCCTCCGCACACGATCATTCTTGTTGGCGTTGATCTCCCGGATGATCAAATCCACCACATCAAATTTCTCGCCGCGCATGATGTAATCAATGACATTCCAGGCATGGCCGCGAATCGCATCATAGTTCCCGCTCTTCGGGAGGATGGTGTGGTTGATGATCCTGTTGACGAGACTGGGGATAGGGAGCAAACCTATTGTCGTCCCTGGCACAAAACCAACAGTCCGGTCATAATACTCGGTGTAGGCAGCAATGGGCAGAGCTGGCCGGCTGAAAACCTTCTCATATGCGCTGGACTCGGTGTGCAGGGCTAGCTCAAAATCATGTTTGGTGCTGCTCACCGGCTGCTGTCCCGTCATCCACTGCAGATGCTCAAAGTTGGGAGAGATGTACAAGGTGGCGTAGAACTGCCTGATCATCTCCTCATTATAGCTGGACTGGAAGGCAACGAGTTGATGAACACCCGCTTGCCTAAAGATCTGGTATGCTCCATCAAACTTGACAACCTGTGACAAGTGGTCCCAGTCCACGTACTTGTGCTGAGCAAACTTCCTGGCAGGACCATACAATTGAGTGTACACCTGCTCCTGGAACTGTGTATGGAATTTTGGGTTCTGCAAGTTCCCTGGAAGCACATACTGGCTGCGGCGACGCAAAATAGCATAATCTTCCCCTGTGATCTGGTTCAAGTCAACCTGAGGCTCCTCTGCAACAGGCATCTCCTCATCTGACTCCTCAGACGCCTCGTACTCCTCGTTCTCTTCTGACTCAGAACGGGATTCCTCAGAGTCAGAGGCGGGCTCCTTGCCCCTGCTCTCATCAGCAGCTGGAGTGGCCGAGGAGGATTGGCCACGATCTCCGGCGTAAGCCTTGTATGTAGAGATGGCAATGGGTACCCGATACCCGAATACCCGACGGGTTTTACCTGATAAAGAGACGGGTATGGAAAATTTTATGTACCCATGGGTATGTTATTGGGCGAAATCCTCTACCCGCCGGGTAGGCGGGTGCGGGTGTGGGTATATACTACCCATACCCGCCTACCCGCGGGTAATGAATACCCGCATTAGACAACTAGACATCCCACTCAAATGTTAATTTTATTATCTACTTGTTGTTGATTGTTTATTTGTTTGTCATATGTTGATATGGTCATGTCAAGTATGTTTATGTGATGTACTAATTTTGATCATTAGACGCTTTTGTGCTTGGCATGTATGATTAATGAATGTCTAAATTGATGATATTCTTATGTGTTGAACCGGGTATGCTTGCGGGTACGGGTTACCCGTCGGGTAGTAATACCCGCGCGGGTACGGGTATGGGTAAATTTTCCTACCCGCGTGCGGATACGGGTAACCCGACGGGTAAATTTACACCTAGCGGGTACGGGTATGGAATGGCAATACCCGATGGGTATTTACCCGTTGCCATCTCTACTTGTATGAGATGTTCTTCATTCGAGGCATCTTCAAGGACAGATGAAAGTAGCAAGGAATGAGCTAGAATGAAATTGGAATTGATTTGAATTGAAAAGGAATGAAACTGCTGCTGTTTCAGGAAAATCGGAAGTACCGACGGCAAAACAGCGGAACTTCCGGAGGTCCGGTAGTTCCGGCATTAAACATGCGGAACTTCCGGGACTCCGGTAGTTCCGCTCCTTGAGCGGTAGTTCCGATTTTTCTGGTTGTTTTTAGGGCAAGTTCAATCTTTGATCTTTTTGGGGTATTTCTTGGATGGAATCCGATGCATGTTTGTAAAAACACTATAATACCCAACCTAACTAGTTTGCCCTAACAAATTTCAGCAAAAATCATCGCAAAAACCTTTCCAGGGCAGCTTTCCACTACGCACTTCACTGTGTAATTGGCTGGATTGGACCGGTGCACTCAGTACACACAACTGATAGACAAGGCGTACCATGTAATAGCTTATCGCACAGTTACCTTGCTAGGAAAGCGCTGCCCAACTAGGCGGGTGTCAGCTTGAAACCCCACTGGGACCCTTCTTGCGAAAGTACAAGGGAATGCATCACAACATCATCGAGTCTGGAGGACATATACGGCACCTCCGATGACACAATTCCCCCGAGTGGACCAGCTGTCTACTGTGCGTCATCGTCGGTATCATCGGAGCCTGAGCCAGTGTCATTGTTGAACTCCAACCTGAGCGCCAGTCCGGTAGATACTCATGGCAGTCATTGCGAGTTGACCACCACATGCACCCCATCATTCCGCACAAAATTAGGGGCGAGTCTTCCCCCCCAATGCAGCACATTCAGTGGTATTGCCTTGAAACTCCACCAGTGGTTCCCCGGGTGCCGAGGGGCTAGGCTCATCATCGTTTTCCAATGCTCGGTGCACGAAACTCAGGTACAACATCGGCCTCATGTAAATGGCCACCTTGGGCTGGGAGGCAATTTGCATATACTGCCTCCATGCTACGATGCTATTCACCTTCACAAGCTCCCACACGCCATTCGTGCAAGTGATCCCCTCAATCGCAAATTTCATCGCCATTGCCTCTGTGGTGAACTCCCTCCAGATGTAGCTTCGAAGCTCGTGAATATTTATGACACCGAGCACATCAGCCCGGAGCACCTTGTATTGGCATCCCGATAGGTCCAACCCATCAGGTCCTGCCCGTACAAGGCTATCGTTGTAGAACATTATCAAATGTTCCATATTTGCGACTACCTGAAGTCACAACAAAAAATGTTGACAAGCAACATGCAAGTTAGTAATTACATGTGTGTAACTACATACAAATAATTCATTAATTAGCGCCAATTTAATTATCCATCTGAAATAATTACAAGTGATTCATTACCGTCATCCTTACCACTTAATTACTGAGCACTAACTCATTACTTAACCCAAATTGATTGCCACTACAGTAATTATAACTGTTTAATTACATACTACCATACAATAATAAATTATGGGCACCGTACGTTCATAAAATAGTAAAAACTATGACTAAATTATTATGACCTACTTACTTCATAATATGAACTACATTAATTATGACTAAATAAATAATAATAATTAACTAGGACTACAGGAATAATGTTGAAAGCATGTGACAAAAATTTACCTATCTTTTGGGAGAAGCAATCAACATTGTCACATCCTCCTGCCACGTTCTCCACAAATATGCACTGCCTTATCAAAATAATGAGCTATGCACTCTTAATTTTGAGTGACGACTGCGAGAATGAGCTTTTGTGATGAACGATTGAGATGAGCAATGACCAACTGTGACAGATTCGTATTTATGGCCAAGCAAAAAGAGAACCCAGTGTACATACCCTGCAAATTAAGGACTCCTTGTCGACGCCCAGCACTTCAGGCGAGGGGGGACGAGATGAACATAACGACATATGTGCGGACGAGGGAGCACGCCAGGGGGGACGACATGAATAGAGTGACAACTGTGCGAAGGAGCTAGCGGGAAAGGAAAGATAGCATCAATGGGCCGACATATGTGTGAAGGATAGATGTCACGCAGTGCAAAAGATGCCTACCACATGGTGGCCATATGGTAGGCAATTTCAATTACTAATTAAATAAGCGTCGCATATCGCTAATTATAATTAAATTAACATGAAATAACATGGCAAATTCATAGCACATAAAATTCCCAAAAAATTTAACAATTAGGTTGACTGTGTCGGGATGCTGCACATAAAATTTCGTAATTTTTGAAGCTCATTTGCTATATGAAATAAATCCTATGTTAAAACTTTGATCCGGGAGAAAACGCACACATCGCAAATAAACGGAGAGAACACAGGGGAATTTCTGAATTTCTCTATTCTCTTATTTGCTCCCCTTTTTTCTTTTTTGCTCATCTCTTACAAAACTGGCTACAAGCCTCCTCAATATATAGGCTAATAATCTCCTACTAGCATATGTATTTGGACTTCAAGTTGGACACAACTTCAATTTGAGTTACACACAGAGACAGACTCTACTATGTCTTAAACTCTTAAGTCAAGATTATTTCTATCAATTTCCCGCTTAATCTTGACTTGACATGCTCTAGTTTTAGTCTCAATGCATTATGAACTACCAGCCATGCCTCCACATGAAGCTTCTATATGCAACCTACATGTAGGAACTCAAATCAACTGGTACAGGTCCATCCAGATGCAAAGATTCTAAGACATTGAGGCAATCAGTATCAAGTACGACTTACTAAACTCATACTTGATACAGAACGGTGACATATCTTCTCAATGTTCCAATTTCTTTTCACCTTACTTGAGTTTGAACGGCGACACATCTTCTCGACGTCCCTGACTCAACCTATCATCAGAGTACTATTGATTTATCATCGCTGAGCGTTTTAGCAACAAACACTTTCTTCATCTTCGGCTTGAGGCATTCCGAAGCAAGTGCCCATAATCGTTACAATTATAGCATCTCACGTTTGCCTTATCAAACTTCTGATTCTGACGGCCTTGGCCACCAACCTTGGAAGTGTTTTTGCCTTTACGCTTCGATGATCGGATCTTCCACTCAGCACGGGTCAACAAGAGCTGTCCATCGCCGTTGTTGCTATTGTCGCGAATGCGTTCCTCATATGCCTTAAGACGACCGATGACCTCCTCCATGGTCATTATCTTTAGGTCTCCAAATTACTCTATGACCGAAGCAATCGGGAGAAACTGTGAGGGAACAACATGAAAGAATTTCTTCACTACGTACAACTCTTTTATTTTCTTGCCAAGGGCACGAATCTTGTTGATGATGACCGTCAACCGGACTGTGAAGTCATTGGTTGACTCTGTTTCCTTCATGCGCAGCACCTCGAACTCGGTCTTGAGAGTTTGTACCTTTGCTTCCTTCACACGATCGGCGGCAACATGCATCGTCTTCAATGCCTCCCACGCGGCTTTGGTCGTCTCCTTTTCAGCCAGCAGAAAGAGCGTCTCCTCTAGGATGCCCTGATAGATGGCCACCAATACCATCTGATCCTTGCACACATCGACGTTGTCGTTCTCGATCGCGTCCCACACTCCTTGAGCCTTCATGTACACCTTTATCTTGACTGGCCATGCTGCATAATTGCTCATCGTAAGCATCGGATAATGCAGCGAGACAGCGCGACTCTCCTTCACCATCATATTGGATGGTGTTTCGTCATCGGTGACACCACTTCTCGAAGAACGCGACATGATCCTAAGCACAGATTAAGATCTCGGGCTACTTTGAAGCGGCTCTTGGACGTAGAGAAGGGCTTTCTCACCCTAAACGCTAGCCAATAAGGTGAGAGACTCCTCCACTTTTAAGTTAAGTCTCTTGCCTTTTCACAATCAATGTGGGACTATTCCAACAATCTCTCCCTTCACACATTGGTGTTCGTCAGCCTTTTACCACCTCTTCACTGTACACCGACGGTCCCTCAGGGTCCCTTCACCGTACACTGATGGGTCCTTAGGGTCATAGTCCATCAGGCATTTACACACTAGTGTCCATTGGGCCAGAGATGTTAAAACCGGGCTCTGATACCAATTGTTAAAACTTTGATCTGGGAGAAAACACACATATCACAAATAAGCAGAGAGAACACAGGAGAATTTCTAAATTTCTCTATTCTCTTATTTGCTTGCCATTGTTCTTTTTTGCTTTTCTCTTACAAAACTGGTCACAAGCATCCTCAATATATAGGATAATAATCTCCTACTAGTATATGTATTCGAACTTCAAATTGAACACAACTTCAACTTGAGTTACACATGGAGACAGACTCTACTACGTCTTGAACTCTAAGTCAAGATTATTTCTAACATCCTAAAAACATCATAATCGTATAAATTTTTAAGCAACATTCATAGTGGATAAAATTGTCAAAAAATTACACAGTGAAGCACATTATGTCGGGAGACTGCACATAAAATTCTGTAATTTTTAGAGCTCATTTCCTATATTTAAAAATTTGAATAAATGATAAATAGAAAAATCCTAACTCAAGCCGGCTTAATCATCTGCCGTCTGGTGGTGGAGCGACAGGGAAGGAGCCACTCGGTAGGCGGGCGACAGGCTGGTGGCCGCCTGGTGGCCAAGTTCCGATGGACAGGTGTCGGCCGCACAGCCTTGCCGTCCGATGACCGGCAGCAGAAGTGCCATTTCTGCCAATTTTGTGAATATACAATTATTTTTATAAATATGGGTTAAAAATGTTTCAGAAATGCCAAAAATCGCCCCTTAAGATCTATCTGTTTCATTATTGCTGGCCCTCCTTGCCAGTTGATCTCTACACCATTTTAATTTGTACCAGTAGTGCCTGCCTTTGCTTTGAAACAATGGCATCGAATGCCACTTAATTCTTCAAATCCGGACCGGACCAATGCCTTACACGCATCATGTGCATGCATAGCATAGCTGGCGCCGTGATACGAGCTCGTACCATCGGAAGAGAAGACCGTACTCGAATCTGTTTCGTTGTCAAGATGCTGAATGAATAAACGCGAGGGAATTTCTTTACTTCTAGTCCTAGTACTGCCTTTCTCCCTTCCATGGGAGAGAAAACATTAAATGTGGCAGTAAAGCTAGTGTTGTGAGCGACCGATTAGTCGGCCAATTGACAATAGATGTTTGGCCACACTACACGTACTCTAAACATAGCGCCTGTTTGGTTCGGCTACGACTTATGATTTTTGTCTAATATTTTTGAATTTTAGCTGTTTACGACAGAGATTACGGAGAGATAGATAATCGCTTGTGATTTTGGTTAATACAGATATTAGACTTTTAACGTGTACTATAGTTAACTTGTAGACCCCGTCTTGAGAAAATATCACATTTGAAAGTTAGGTACTATAGTAAAAACTAAAAACCGCTAGTTTCGGTCGAAAAGAATAGACATATAGTATTCTTTCGTGACAGAAGGGAGTAAGGTTCAATTGACCATCAAATTCCGATAATGTTTGACTACACGTCTTCTAAGTGATAATGTTTGACTACATGTCTTCTAAAAGCTGAAAAAATAATTTTTAGAAGCTGAAAAGAATAGGACCATAGTATTCTTTTATGACAGAAGGGAGTAACATTCAATTGGCCATCAAATTCCGATAATGTTTTGACTACACGTCTTCTAAATGATATTTTTTTTGACAGAAAGGAGTAACATATAATTGACCATCAAACTCCGTCTAATTACCGATCAGTCGGCTAATTAATCGTTGATGATAGATGTTTGGCTACACGTATTCTAAACGATATTCCTCGGTGACAGAAGGGAGGAACGTACAATTGGCCATCAAATTCAGACTAATCAAATGCGCAACGATTAATCGCTTGATGGAGTGTTACCCTTCTTCCGTCCTGGAAGCCGATGGTTTGGTGGCGCGTGCATCGCAATCAGTAGGTGAAGGGTGGTGGTGCCGTGTGACCTCAGGGGAGGAAGATGATTAGCACGCAGCATCTAGCTAGCTAAAATGTTTATTTTTTATGGTTTTTGCGCTGGAGCAGCAAGCATCTGCACCTCACCTGCTTCCTTTGGCTTTTGCCTTTGCAGCCTTTTGCCTGCTGGTCCGTCCTAGTGTGGGCGACGCCGCGCCCCCACCTCTGGCTCCTTCCCTCCCTCTCTCTCTTCCTTCTCTCCACTCGTCGGCCTCGCTAGCTCCCCACCATGTCCACAATGCTGCCCTCCAGATCAAGGTGGTTTCTTCTTTCTTTCTCTCTCTGTGTCTCGCTTCCGTTTTCTTTGGCTGGTTCTTGGTTGGTTTGTTTGATTGGGTCGGTTTTATCTTGTTCTTGTCTGCACGGCAGATCTCAGCGGTTAGTGCATCGGGAAGCAGTTTGGTTCCTCTTTGATATTGATTTTCTCGTACAGTTTCTTCGATCGTTAGATATGCTTTTGACCTCCCAACTCACGCAAATGTGCCATCTTGAACATCGCCGAATCCGTAAACTCATTTGTAATGGCTTCTTGATCTGCTAAATTTTAGCCTGTGCATCTTAGAGTTTCGATTTTTGTAGGATTTTCCCTTGATCGCAGCACAAAATTTGCCTTGTTTGAACTGTGATTTCAACTGCATTTTTGTTACTCGTATCGGCAAAAAGGTTGGAGCTTTAATCAATCGGTGTGCTGCCATTGACAGATCTGGGCCTAATGAGTCCCCCATTAGCAAGGGCAGGCCGAGCACGCCGTCCTCCAACCACCGCCCGTCGACCCCGGGTGGCTCCAGGAGGAGCACCGGCGGCACGCCGTCCACGCCGCGCTCGCGCAACGGCGGCGGCCCGTTCAAGTCCGAGCCCAACTCGCCGCCGTCGGCGGTGGCCCAGAATTCGCGGCCCCGCCTCTCGTTCGACAGGTCCCCGAGATCCGCCGACACCAAGCCCGTCGTCGAGCGCCGGGTGCCCAAGATCGGCACGCCTCCTGATGTAAGTGCGCTGGAATTGGAATTTTGTTGTCAGTGAAAATGATGTGCATTGCCAGCATTGTGTGAGTTGATGCGCATTGCCAGCATTGTGTGTTCTTGATGCAAATTTTGCCATGGTAACGCAGAAGCAGCCACGGAGGGAGGCCGAGTTGCAGGCGCGGCTCGAATCCGTCCAGGAGGACCTCAAGAAGGCCAAGGATCAACTGGCCTTCATCGTGGGAGAGGGGGACCGTCTTGCCGGGGAGCTGAACGAGGCCAAGAGAGTGGCTGACGAGACACACGAGAAGCTCCAGGATGCGCTCATGGCAAAGAGGTGGGCCGAGGAGGCCACAGAGATCGAGAAGTTCCGGGCAGACGAGCTCGAGCAGGCAGGCATTGATGAGGCGCAGAAGCGGGAGGAGGAGTGGCAGAGGGAACTTGAGTGTGTGCGTGGGCAGCACGCGGTGGACTTAGAGACATTGGTCACCACAACAGAGGAGCTGGAGAGGTTCAGGCGTGAGCTTGCTATGGCGAATGAGGCGAAGAAGGCCGCACTTGGCCACGCAGATGATGCCATGAAGATCGCTGAGGTCAATGCAGAGAAGGTCGAGATCCTCTCCAGCGAAGTCGTCCGCTTGAAAGGATTGCTTGATTCAAGCGCAGCGAGCGTAGAGAGTAAAAACCGTGAAACTGAGGTGCTTGTTAATAATTTGGAATCTGAGATTTCAGCTCTGAAAGGCAAACTAAAGGAGGCAAGATTTGTTGAGGAGAGGTTGGCCGCGATGGAAAAACTGATTGAGGAGCTTAAATCAGAGTTAGCTGATGCAAATAAGGCTGAGTCAGACGTCCGTCAGCTGTTGGAAGAGTGGAAGCACAAAGCAGGATCACTTGAAATGGAATTGGACGAAGTTACTCTCTCTGACAAGTTGAAAAGCGAATGTCTTGCCTCTAAGCAAGAAGAATTGGGCAAGATCCAGTCTATGTTACAAGATAGAGAATCTGAAATCGAAGTGCTCAAAGGAAAGACAACGGCCTTGGAAATTGAGGTGGCAAGGCTTTTAGCAGATATCAACGAATCCAACGAGCACTTGGATGCATCTCAGCAAGAGGTGTTTGGACTGCAGACAACAATAGATGTTCTGAGAAACAAGCTTGAGGCTGCTGAAGAAGCAGCTTCAGAGGCTTTAAACAATGAGAAGACTGCTAATGCAAAGATTGAAAGCCTGACTGAGGAGAAAATCAAGCTAATAAGCGAGTTGAATGCCGCTAGGGATAGAGAAGAGAAAGAGAAAAGGGCAGTTGAAGATCTTACTGCTGCGTTGAGTGAGGCATCTGGCAAAGCAAATGAAGCACATGAGAGATTTCTGAACAAAGAAGATGATTACGAGCATGCCCTCGCGCAGATTGGTGATCTCAAGATGGCCCTAAAGAGTACCAAAGAGAGTTATGAGGTAATGCTTGATGAGGCAAACTACGACATCACTTGCTTAAGGAGAACCGTTGAAAGACTGGAGGCTGAGGTGAACAAGTACAGAGAAGAATGTGAATCTAAGGAGCTTGCCATTGTCAAATCAAGCAAGCAGTCAGAGGAAGAAATTGCTGCTCTTAAAGTAGAAGCCGACAGGGTAGTGGCATCACTACGTGGTGCAGAGAATGAACTCCGAGCTGTCAATGAGGAGAAAGAGAGGCTTCAAGAGAAGCTGATGAACACAGAATCAGCGTTTGCTGAAGCCAATAGTGTTCTGCAGGAGGCAAAAGCTGAGAAAGAGAGTCTTCAAGAGAACCTGATTTACACAGAATCAGTGGTTGCTGAAGCCAACAAGGCTGTGCAGGAGGCAAGGTCCGAGAGTTTGCAACTGAAGGAGAGGTTACTTGATAAAGAGAATGCATTGCAGAGTATAATCCAGGAGAATGATGAATTCAGGTTGCGAGAAGCTGAAGCCATGAAGAAGATAGACGAATTGTCTGCTTTGCTTGCTGAAGCCATGATAAAGAAGCATCCTGAGGAGGAAGAGAAGCTAGTGGTTGTTGATGAGGCACACCATTCTGTGCGTGAGCGTGAAGATGTTGCTGATTCGGCTGCAGAAAATGAAGGTACGGAAGGAGATAATGATAAAAAACCAAAGCTGGAGCTTGATGCTGTCAATGGGAACTCTAATGGGGACATGAATCACGAAGAAGAGAAAGATGACAGTAAGGTTGAACAGGAGGAAGTGAAAACTGAGTGTACCTTACAGGAGAGCGACGAAGTTGTCGAGAAGCAGCCACAGACAGACAGAAAACAAGAAACGGAATCCTCCAAAGATGAATTAGACTCCAAGAAGGGGGATAGCAACACTGAGCATGCAAATGGGACAGTATTAGAAGATACTAGCAAAGTGGCAATGTCCCCGACAAAACCGCAGCAGCAACAGAAAAAGAACAAGCCTCTACTGAAGAAGTTTGGGAGCTTACTGAAAAAGAAAAACAGCAAGTAGTTGAACAACACATGTACTATTGGTGTTATTCTGATTTGTTTCTTGTTTGACGAGGTAGTGTGCTTTCTCTACGCGTTTACTGTCAATGCCTGTTCTTGTGGTGATTGCAGTAGTTTGTGGGTTTCTTTTTTTTAATTGGACCTCCTGTTCTTGCCCTATGGTTGTGGTTGTTATCTACACGATTGTGGCAGTTTGTGTGTAACTGGAGTTCCTCCTAATCAGAATGGTTATTCATTTCTGATCACTGTGCAGCTCCTTATGATAATTCATATCATGTCATTTAATGTAATGTAATGTACAAGTGACAACTCCTAGTCATGTTTGTTGGCATTCTGATCATGTTTGTTGACAGAGAGCATATTCATGTTTGTTGGCATGTTTGATCTATAATGGTATTTCAAACAGTTGGAAACGATTGTGGCAGTCTGTGTGTAACTGGAGTTCCTCCTAATCGGAATGGTTATTCATTTCTGAACACTGTGCAGCTCCTTATGATAATTTATATCATGTTATTTAATGTAATGTTATGTACCAGGGACAACTCCTAATCATGTTTGTTGACAGAGAGCGTATTCATGTTTGTTGGCATTCTACTAATCATGTTTGTTGACAGAGAGCATATTCATGTTTGTTGGCATGTTTGATCTATAATGGTATTTCAAACAGTTGGAATGGATTGAGTTGAGTTGGCTTATTGTCTTTGGTGTGGTTGCATCCTCCTAATGTTGGTTGCTTAAGAAGGTGGCATCGACCAAATCAGGTGCATGAAATGGATTAAAAACAAAGTACAGCTAGATAGCTGTAGTGAGTTAAAAAAACAGCGCTGCTAAGTAGCTGTAATTTTATAATGCTCTGTTAGATTGGGCTGGATTTGTCACGCATCCCTGTTTGGGTGTACGGTTTCAAATGACGGCAACAATCATGTGGTTTGCGGTTTGGCCACTGTGAAGTGACGCTCATGAAATTTCTTGTCAGTGTTTCGACTGCTTTGAGATTTGTTGATTATTGTTGTTACACACCAAACAGTAAAAAAAGATATTACGAGAAGGCCACAAAAAGTCTATCTAAAGCCTTACAAACTGTGGAGATAGGGGATAGAAGTCTATGATATCTAGATTTATCTAAAAAAGAGAGCCTGCCTCTCATAGCGCCCTAAGGCGTATATTTATATCTATGAGAAGACTTGGTACATAAATATCTCCATCTGAGTCTAAAATTTTAGAGGTAATACTGTCTTTTCCCTTGGAACAGTCCTCATAGGTCAACCATGTGGCCTCACAATTATTGAGCCTCCTGGTGCACTGGACCGCCTGGGCCAAGGTGGGGGCCACTCCCCCAACAGTAGCCTCCTATGGTTGAAGGTTTTCGATTTCTGTGGACCGAGACTATGTCCAATGTTACTTGAACCGCTCCGTTCCTTTGGCCCATTGAATAGTAGTACACTAGGAGTTCCAACCAAAAATGCACTGGGATCAGTCGTACGCACGGCTTTTGAGGGGAGGTGACACGTAGTGGCAGTTGGCTTTTCGACCATGGGACACAAGCCGCCATGCCAGTTATGGTATGGTGAGTGCCCCTTCAACTCTCGCACCCATTGTGCGGGCATTGAATGCGTATGTTGCGTGTTGTACTTATACGCCAGTGCGGCGCCCTTTTTGAGGGTTGTTCGCTTGCTTTCTCTTGTTGCTTTCATCTTTTATAATTTCCTCCACCGTCGATCCCATTCGTCGTTGAGCTTTCCCCATTCTTCTTTGTGCCATCGATCTTCTTGTGCCTGCCATGGTGTGTGGGATTGACTGTCATGGCTGCAGCAACGCCTTCGCCCCATCCAGCAGTCGTGGCGTTCAAGAAGATCGCTACGAGGTCGCCGCCGACAAGCGTTGGAAGGCATCCAAGTTCAACGGTGTGTTTGTGAACACACTCGGCCCGTCCATTACGATGGAGGAGTTGGTGCAATCGCTCATGCATGACGGTAAGATTTCATCTCATGAGCTTGTCCGCTTCCCTGCTCATGGCAAGGTCACGCCACAGCCACGGGAGGGCGAGACCCTAGTCTTCACGGCCTACTTCGACGTCGGGCTTCGCATCCCCGTGGCTCGCTTCATGGGTGATCTTCTTATGCTATACAAATTGGAGCTTCAACAGCTTACGCCGAACGCTGTCGTTCGTCTCACCATGTTTTTGTGGGCGACGTGTTCGGAGGCCACCATCCCAAGCGCTTCCATCTTCGTGTCCTTGCATGACGCGCGGTGCCAGCCAAAGCGGCTAGGTGATGGTTAATATTCGAACCTATGTAGCATGACCCTTCAGCTCCACGCTAGCACTTTGAAAGGTTTTCCCGCGAACTCGACGTAGACAAAGTGGGAGTCCACTAGTTGCAGTGGTGGTTCTACCACAAGATTAAGCATGACAGTAGCCTGCGCTTCACCGGGCGGATCATGGACTTCGTTTCATCACCTAGGTGAAGCTCGATCGGGACGACAAGGTCCGCGTCCAGAGGCTCCTAGCAGTTGTGCTTCGGCTTGACATGAGTGACTACATAGAGAAGTTCTACATGCTCCGTGTGGCTTCACTGGCCCAACGATGACTTTCTCCATCATGATTATTCATTAGCTGCTCCATATCACCATTCCTCCATTTCGTCCACAAACTCCTCCATCTCCTCAACATCATCCAAGACCTCGTGTTCCTATATGTTTTAGTTTAATGAATACTAATAGTGGTATGAAATTAAGCCAAACAGCTATGTAGTCAGATGTAAAGAATAGCAAGTTGTTGTCATCAAGCTTACAAAATGTCACTCAATGCCCTCCATGTCCAACTTAGTGATGATAGATCCAATGCCTGCACCTGAATATTTTGGCAAAAAAATTAACTAGGCACTCAAACTTGGGGGAAAATTAGTTGTTCAATACTTAACTTTTCTAGATGTTGCAGTACAATCTTTGATACAAATCAAAGCTTGCACAACTTTAGGATCTAGACGACTATAAAATAGATCAACAACACATCCATCAGCACTAAGTGCTGACTCTAAAGCAATAGTTGACACTTGAATAGATAAGACATTATAAGCAAGTCAAGAGAGAATATGGAGCTCATGTTGTTTGAGCTTCCACCATGACAAGACATCACAATTTTGTATTGGCCCATTTGTTATTTCAGACCATGGCACTCATGGCTGCTCCATGTACACTTCTAACTCAGTTTTGGTACCACTAGCTGAGGCAATACTTTCATTTAAGAACCTTTCAATATCAAGATCTTCATTGTCAGTCTCCTCAATCTCGTCGACAACATCTAAGCGAGAATCCATTTCAGACACATTAATAGTAGCTGTCCTATTTGAAGCTTCAGGTGGAAGCTTGGAACAACTAGTTCATAACACTGATGAAATTATTGATTTCTTCTTGAGCATGACTATTGTAAAGCTTCCTTGCAAAATATTATACCAATTTTGTCTTGTACCTAGGATCAAGAAAACATGCAACGACACAACCATGTTGGACTTCTTCCAATACTTATCATATTTAGTTTCCATGACATATACCATATCCCTTATAACTGGATCAAAATAGTTGCACCATTATGAAATTTCAAACTTAATCTGGCAAAATTTATTGTAAAACAATTAGAAGTTGGATATGTACAGCTAGAGAGAGTTTAGTAGCATCATAAATTTCTTCAAACACACACACATGCATAATGACTTTGCCACAGTCCAATTTTCCTTAGCTGGAGCACACTTTACATATTTGCTGATATGCCAAAGATTAGCTTGTCTCAACATGAGGTATGTGGAGTTCCACCTTGTAGGAACATCCAATGGGAGACCCCTTTTCACATCTAAATTACATTCTGATGCACACATTTTAAATTCCTCCCATTGCAATGAAGAGTTCTTCACAATTACAATTGTATTTCTGATATTTGAAGCTGGTGCGATTTTCTTCAAACCATCTTGGGCAACAACATTTAAAATGTGATTCATTAAGGATGAAATTTTCTTGAGTTTCTCTATTACCCCCATAACACAAACATTATTAGCAGATGCATTATCCAAAGTAAGTGCAACCAATCTTCTATCAAGATTCAAGTCAACTATACTATCATTAAACTCCTTGCACAAGTTCTTTTCCGAATGATGTTCTTTTACATGCATGAACTAAAGAATTCTTTTCTGTATACTCCAATTATCATCTATCCAATGCACTATAATGCACATGTAACCTTTGTTTTGATTGGAGGTCCACATATCCATAGTTATACTAAATCGATATGGAAGTGTTTTAAAGTATTCATACAACTTCTTTTTCTTCGCCTAGATATTCAATATTTTTTCTCACAATAATGTGGCTCTTAATTGAAAAACTAGGGCGCAAAGACTACATAAAGTGCACAAAGTACTCATACTCAACAATATTAAAGGGGTATTCATGCATGATAATCGCCAAATGGAACTTCTTCAAACTATTGTCCTCATCATACCTGTAAGTCCCAACTGATGCAGCGTCACTACCTTCAACCTTCAATTGTAGATGTTGTTGACCTGTCTTGATTTCAAGCTTGTGCAGCAGATGATTCTGAAGGCTGATGTGCCTCTCACACTCTCACATTGAGATTTGTATGTGCACCTTTTGCAACGAGCATATTGCTCTATAATCACAGTGTTGGTCCTTTGTTTCTAACCTCCCTTTTGATCTAGTGATCCCAAACTTTAGAGGTTGTCTTCTTTGACCTTTTCCTAGGAGGATGTGGGGGCAGGGTTCAGAAAACCGCTACCGGGATAAATCCCGGCCAAGGGCTAGTACCGGTTACCAATCTGTCACCGGAAAACCAGAAAAAACTAATCAAATTTTAAGTTTTAAAATTTGAATTTGAAATCAGTAATCGGAAAAACCAGCTGGTTACCGCCCAAAAAGCTGGACAAAAACCGGTTTTTCAAATTTCAAATTGGAAATTCCTAATGTATTCATGGCAAAAAGCATAAAGTCAAGAATGGGAGGTGCATGTATCTTTGTAATACATTCGTAAACATTATTCGGGAAACTAACTTTTACATTCAGAATTTTAAATTGAATTAAATAAAAAACTATTGGTCTAATACATTCATAGCAAAAAACACGAAGTCAAGTACGGGAGGTACATACAACTTCCTAATACATTTTATTAGTACTAAATAATGTAAACATCATTAGAGAAACTAACTGTTACATTTCAAAATTTTAAATTTAAATCAAATAAAAAACCGTCGGACTAACACATTCATGATAGAAAGCATGAAGTCAAGTATGGGAGGTGTTTGTATCTTCTTAATATATTCTATTAGTATTAAATAATGTAAACATCATTAAGAAAACTAATTTTTATGTTCAAAATTTTAAATTTAAATTAAATAAAACCGTTGGTTTTTCATTTTCCGATTGCCACTAGGAAATCCGGTTACCGGCGTAACTACCGGTTTTTCAAACCTTGGGTGGGGGCTCAGTCTCAACAGCCAAATCAACTTGATTTGCTGACACCAGTGCTGCATCAGCAGCAGGCTCAAAAGCGTTAGCAGCAGCAATGGTAGTATGGTAGAGGCATGAGGCTGTGGCACTGGCCAAGCCAGAGATATCGCAAGTGTGCTTGCAGTGCTACTTCCAGTTGTAGATGCCATCACCAATCTGCAAGGACACGAGCACACAGATGCACTACTATTTGCCTTGCTAATGCGACTTGCATACAGGACAGACGGCATGAACAAGAACTTATAGAATCAGATGGCATGGCTCAGTGAGACTCACCGTGTTCTGAATCAGACAAGGACATCGTGTGTACATACACACATACACATACATACATACATACATACATACATACATACATACATACATACATACATACATACATACATACATACATACATACATACATACATACATACATACATACATACATACATACATACATACATACATACATACATACATACATACATACATACATACATACATACATGTATGTATATATGTACACACGTGGGTTGGGCTAAATCTAAATGGGCACGTATCTCCCAGTTAGCCGAATGGTGCTTAGGGCCAGCTAGCCGATGTCATAGCCATAGCCATTACAGTAGTGCCATATCATATTCATATTTGTTTCCGATAAAAACTACTTGTATTCATTTCTGAGCCGACGCTAGATAAGTATGTGAGCCATTTTCACTCCAGTCATGTGAAGTGTTGAAGTATAAGTAAATTGCTCATCTTTCCTCATCAGCTTAAGCTTTTGGGTGAACTGGCTGGTGCATGAAACTCAATATAGTATCAGAGCCAAGAGGTCCCGAGTTCAAGACCCCGCTGACGCAATTAAAAAAATAACTGCAGTCCACTTCTATTCCACGTATTAGGCCTAAGGGAGCCTACACGTGAGGGGGAGTGTTGAAGTATAAGTAAATTGCCTATCTTTCCTCATCAGCTTAAGCTTTTGAGTGAACTGGCTGGTGCATGAAACTCAATATGAAGTACCGTGATTGACAGTTTTTCCCCTCTTTTTAGAGGCACTGTCTGTGCAAGTACGATTTCTTGCTGATTTGTTCCAATTTTTCCCAAATATGGTATGCATACTAACAAGAAACTATTCCACTATTGAGCAAACGAACACACATTTTAGCAATACTAGTTGCAACTCAAAGCAAAGAAATGACAAGCTCACACTTACTGTATGTTTTTTTAGATAAAGGATATAAAATCCGGCCTCTATATCCACGAAGGATATACACAGCCAAAAGTTACACGAGCTCTTAGGCTCAAAGCCTCAAAACTGAGGTACATAAAACAACATGAAAGATAGCTTAAGGACTATGAAAAAAAACTAGAAAAGCTAAGCTCCAGCATTTTTCCACGTCCTTGCTTACAACCAAGCCCCTATCCTCATCCGACTGTGCCATCCAAACTTCGGTCTGCTTTGCGTGAAGATGGACCTCCGAGGCGACGTCTCCAAGAAGGCGACGAGAGTCGCCGATGCCGCCCGCCTCACCGAGGCAAGGTTTTCACCTGGAGATCAGTAAACATGAGAGCTATGTAGTGCCACGACACACCTCCAGGAAGGATAATGGCGCCCGAAGGCGTCATTGATGTCGAGACCGGTAAGAGCACCGGCAAGGCTTTCGCCAGCACCTCCACAGCACCCCACGCACTATCCACACACAAAAAAGACCGCCACCAACACTCCGGGGCCCTGCAAGCCTCAAGGCCATGGCATAGCCACCCTTGAACTCCACGACGAGCCGCTTCCTGCAACGTCCGCCACTGAAGAAACTACTATGCGACGTCTAAGCGCCACCAATGAGCAGATCCAGGGACATAAGCCACAGATTAAACCTACAGCAATACAACTGAAAGGCCTGACACAAAACTTCCTAAACGCCTTACGGAGCCTGTACGGCACGTGGATCACCACCGCCTTCTTGCTCCCGGCCGCAACCAACTGGAGATGTTCTTGCATTGATCGCTCCTTAGCGCGAATCACCGCATCACCTTCTACCATCCTCCGACGGCCGAAGCGGCGCCCGACGTCACAACGCGCGGCCGGCCCGGCGGCGCGGCGCGTCCTCACGACGCGGCGACGCCCAAAGCCCGACGCAACATGGCGCAGCGATGCACGGCGCGCGGCGCGGTCGAAGCGGCGCAGCGCGACTGCGCAGCCCGGAGTGGCGCGGTTGCGCGGCACGCCCGGCCGAAGGCGACGGGCGCCCGAAGCGGCGGCACACGACGCCCGAAGCCCGCGAGCCGGAGACGTCCACGGATGGCCGGCGCGGCGGAGCCCAAGGCCGGCGCGGAGGCGCCCGAGCCGGAGACGCCCGCAGAAGGCCGGCGCGGCGGAGCCCAAAGCCGGCGCGGTGGCGCCCGAGCCGGAAACGCCCGCGGATGGTCGGCGCGGCGGAGCCCAAGGCCAGGGCCGGCGGTAGCGGCGCCCAAGGCCGGCGGCGGCTCCCCATGGAGGCGCTCCCTGCGGCGGCTACCCAGATCCAGATTCCTCTGCCCAGATCCAGGAGAGACAGCCCCGCCGCCGCCTTCCTAGCACCCGCCCAGGCCGCCGGCGGCGTGCTCCAACGGCGGCAAGGCGGAGGGGAGAGGAAAGAGGGAGGCGAAGGCGAAGCGCTCTGGCTCCAATATGTGAGGTCTATCCTCACACTTACTGTATGTTGGAAATGGAAATAGTATGCTCATTGCAGAGCATAACAGCAAGATATATGCATTGGCAGGAGACGAAGAAGCAGCTAGCTATTGAACTTAAACTTCTTCTGTGTTTTTACTGTTCAATAACATAGCTCCCAGTATATATGCGTCCATGTCATTTAGAAATACCTTTTTGTACAAAAGCTATTTGTTTTGAGATATTGGAGCTCACCAAATCTGTAAGTGTGAGCCAGCTTGTGCATGCTGTCAGTTGCTGGCCTTCGTAACTGCGGCTTGTGCAGCTTCTACCAATGCCAATTTGACCCGGAGAAAGGAGGCGAAATGAAGCAGCTGGAGCACAAGAACTCCATGAACATTCAGTGATGAGGGAGGGAGCAATGGAAAATGATTGAGAAACATTCAGTGATGAGGGAGCAACGGGTCGATTAAAAATGCTGTTGCACTGTCGATTTTCCCCCATCTCTTTACAGGTATGTCTGTGCAGGTAATTTAGTGGGTGGTAGCATGGACGATGCAAAGCACTACGATGTGCACAGCTGCATGTCGAAGAGAATTATTATACACAAGAATAACATACAAATCTCACTCGCAAGCAAATTACATAGAACAGAAGCCAGGTAGTTTTCAGAAGAAAAGAAAGAAGGAAGAAACACAGTATTTTCTTTCTCGAATAGAAGTTTTGAGAATATGACCCAGTAAGGCAGTAAAGCCCACGGTCGGAAAAAATCTATTGTACCCCCGTTGCACAAACCAATTTATATAACGAGCAAATGGGGTGACGACACATGGCAAAGTACTGTAGCAGTACTGTAGCCCGTACAAAAAATAATATTTCTTTTTTTTGCTACAGTACCGGACAGTACGAAAAATGATTTTAAAATACCTGCTACAGTAACTTTGCTATGTGTCACCACCTCACTTGCTCGTTATACAAACCGACTTGTGCAACGGGAATACAATAGAATTTTTCCCACGGTCGATCACACAACTTTCGCCCAAACATACACATGGCAACGTGCTGACCAACACCCGCCGTGACCAGGACCCCACACATCCATGGGACCCACCTTTCAGAGACTAGATCCCCTAGCGAAGCCCAGCCACTTCTCCACTACCACCAACTCACTTGTGCTACCAACCAAACACAGGCATCTGTGTAAGAAGACTGTTAGCGTTGTATTCGTGCTCTTCTCCTTCTCTCTTCTTCGTCTTCATCATCATCATCATCATCATCATCTTCTTCTTCTGGTTTAGAGATGACATATAGATATAGTCCACAAAAAATGTAGGTAATCGACATTATTAACCTTTCAATCCTGCACTTTCTTGCTGACATCACTTTCTTGCCCTACGCGCAATAAGCTAAATGGGTATAATGATAAACAAAAGACTCATGCAAATTGATTAGTCTTGTCTGTCTTTCAACAAACATTATTCTGCGTGCAGACAAGGTGAAATAGCTTTGAATTGAAAGAGGAGAGGCTAATAACCGGGCAAAGAACACTGAACTCTGAAGGAGGCAGGCAGGCATAGGACATGACGCCTACTCGTGGTGGTGGGTGAGCCACATCCGCACCAAGCAGTCCAAATGGCTTTGACAACAACCTCCCTGGTCCGTCTTCTTTCATTCTTTACTTAGCTCCATGCAGATGTACTCATGCACAATTGAGTTCTAGCTTGTTGGTGCAAAATGTGTTGGATCTCCCAGGTTCTCCCATGTTGATTTGCCATGGATATCTCAGGTTGTATATCCCATTCCACATCAATGTCAGGTTGTATATCCCATTTCACATCAATGTCAGGTTGTATATCCCATTCCACATCAATGCCATTTAAAAGTAAGATGAAAAGGTTTCTATGGTACGTCGGACGTTATTATGGGTGAATTCTTTTAGGATGTGGTTTTTGACTTAATATTTTTGAATTATGGCTGTTTGCAAGAAAGAGTACAGAGTGATACACTCATGTATAATTTTGACCAATATAGATAAATTTAATATAGTAACTACTATAATTGACTTATAGATATTACCTTAAATAAAAACTACTTCCTATAGCATAATCTAAAAGATATATAAATAAGTCAAAAAAACCTAGCCCACGTCTCTATCTAGTATCTTCCTGTCCTGCATTCTAGGCCGGAAGGGGGCGGGCGTTGTTTTCTCTTCCTTACTTTGCGTCTCTCTCCCCACGCGCATGCACTGGTGGTCCTCAACCAAGAGAGCATGCGCGCGAGGAAGGTGCTCCTCTCCTATATAACCAGGAACAACCCATAGAAATGGGTAGATACTGTTAGAAAATCTGAGCCTGGATATGCAAACTCAGTCTATTGATGAACACCCTCCCTATTAGTCTATAAATAGAGGGTCTCCATTATCATATCTTATACCTTGTGAGAAGAAAGTAATAAAGAAATGAGTTCCTCCTCATCTCTTGTGTACAATCTATTATTGTATTGCATTATTCTGTGTTTTGATTCGTCTCTTTACATAGGAGGAATCGATTGAACTGGACTCGCTAGCAACAGTTTCTCAACACGTTATCAGCACGACTTGCTCTAGTGAATCAAAGGTAATCGTCGAGCACTCGTAGATTGAATTGTGTATTGCTATCTAGATCGCTTTAAATTCCACAAAATTTTTGCTTTTTAGATTATTTTCTATGGTGCAAATTTGCTCTAATCTAATGCGAGCAGATTGAAGTCGTCGATACAATGTCAATTGGTAGATACATGAAAGAGTAGATGTTGATTGCACTGCAGATTGGAAAGCCTACAGCAACTGATCTCAAAGCCTTTGACTACCGAAGACAACGACAACGGACTGCAAAGTCTACGACTATGAAAATAAGACTGTGAAATCTATGACTATAACAACAGTCTGCAAAATCTATGACCATCGACTGTAAAGCCTTCGACTATCGACTAGTAAAATCTACAACTATCAAGTACCGACCAGGTATTATAGATACGACCATAAAAAAAGTATTGTAGCTGCGATTACCTTCAGTGGTTGTTCTATCGTGGTCGAGGTTGAACATGGTTGAACTGTCGTAGTCGATATTCTATGGTCGACGCTGAATGTGGTCGAAGTAGATCATGGTTGTAAACAACTCTAAGTCATAACCAACGTAGTCGAAGTCTGATATGATCAAAGTCTGTTGTGATTGTAAGCCGCTGTGGTCGAAGTCTGCCGTGGTCATTCAGCCATGCGATCCTCTGATGCCACTCAAGTGCCATCCGATGTTCCCATGCGTCTCGAAAGCCGTACGATATTTCAGAGCTACTTGAATACCATCCGATGCCACTCAGACTTGATCGGATTGGTTCGAAACTACTCAGAGCAACCAAAAACACTCGAAGAAGAAAAAAATCGCTCGGAGTAGACTGAAACCACTTGAATTTGAAACCTTCGACCATGATCGACCAAAACTTTCATAAACACAAAATCCAAAACAATTCAAATGTCAATTATTCATCATCACTTTATTTATAAGTTATAACCATCCACATAGTCTAACAACGAGGTTTCTTTTGTTTAATGCTCAATGACAGATTACCCAATGCTGCAATGCATATTTGCGTGTTGTTTACTTTAATTGTGGAGTAGGGGGAGTTGTTGATATCACATTCAGGCTATTTCTGTCATGTCTTAGCCTGCTTTGTAATGTCTTTCACTCTTTCTTCTAGTAGTGGTAATAGATGATCTTAATGGATGTAGCTTTCATTGAAACGTTCAGACCTAAAGAAAGTTAAAAGAAGGGGAAAACATGTCAGGAAGCGCACTAGTACACCTTGGAAGCGAATGTTCGGGCAATGGAGGACATAATTCGCAGGAAATGACATTTTCTAAATCTAAACTTCTTTTAAGTAGTATGTGATGAAAGTCAATGTTAGAAGTGGTGTTACAAATCATGCCAATCTTTAGAGTTGTATATCATAAATTTTTCATTAATTGTTTTTAGGATGCAATAATGGACAAGTATAAAACATCTTTTTAGCTTTTAAAAACTATTTTTCAGCTTTTTGCACTAACTAGGGTGATCAACATGGCTTATGCTACAGTGCTCATGGCTTATTTGTCACTATTCATAAGTTTCGTCTTTTTCTGAATTTTTGGCTTTTTGTTGAGCTTTTTTGCCGGTTCTTTTTTTTCCCGTATTTGTTTGTATTATACGTAATGGGCTAACAAATTTTTTATTTTTAAATTTTTTTAAATTTAATTATGCGGAATAAGCCTCTGTCAGCTACATTGCTTTTTTTCAGCCAGCTACAGTGTTTTCAGCCATAAGCCATGAGCTTTTAAGCCGAGTTGATCACCCCCTTAAACAAAGTATATTTTCAACACAGAGTTTATAAGTTAATTATATTATATAATATAGTGACTTTATTTATACTGACTAAAATTATATATAAATTTTTTGTTACTTTATATATTAAAAACTATAGTTAAAAGTTATAAGCTGAAGATACAAACAGTCCATAACCCTTTTTAAGTCTGGTAAAAAAGATGTAAAAGACAAAAGCGCAGGGCCTAAGATTGGGAGCTGTTAGCTACTACACACACTCGCACGTGCTGATAAACATGTGATAGTATGCATGGACACGTCCATCGATTTAACACATTGAATATTTCGTCCGTATGACGTAGTATATTTCGTCCGTATGACATAAGAACCATCCATCCAGCATCCACCAGCCACGAGGGCCAGAAGCATACCGAGCCAGCCAAGGGCCTGGGCAATTTCTTGGTTGATTAGGCCTCACCAGGTCAGCAAAAAAAAAAAAATGAGAATGGAGTAGCCGAGTAGTGGAAGCAGTAATTTCTAGACTTTCATTCACTACTATAAAAAAATATTATATTGAACGTCTTATCTCAGATGGTTTGGTAAAATTGTTTGTATTATGATTCTCACAGATGATTTTATAAGCATGACCGTCTATGTTACTAGCGATGGTTAGAACTATCTATGATACATAATTATCATAGATGATGCTTGTTAAGAACCGTCTATGAACTATCATAGACGGTTCGGATTAAAAAACATCTTTGATGTCAGTAACTATCACAGACGGTTATTAACAAGAACCATATGTGATAATTCATAGATGGTTATTAACAAGAACCGTTTATGATGCCTGCATATCACAGATGGTTTTTAATCCAAACCATCTATGATAATGCTCTACCATGTCATCGATCTGCGGCATCTCCCCTAGGATCCCAATCTCACCTGTCCATTCTCTCCGTATCAAATGGCAGGCACCGGGTTTCCTCCCACCTCTCGTCTCTTATTAATCCCCTACCCTTTCCCCATTTTCACTCCAAGAACCTACACAACAGGTACGTACCTAATCCTCCACTATGGCCGTAGAGTCCCCAACGGGCGCGGCCTCATCGTCTCCTCCCTAGTACTAATCCGTTCAGCCTAAGTAGCTATCTTTCTTTAATTTTTCTATCCCAAGAATTACAAATCGAATTCAGCGTTTTGATTAAGGTGAACTTCTAGTGCTGGTAGGAGAACGACACTTCGACCACAGCATCAACCACGACGCTTTGACTGCAACTACATGGGTGTACTACTGGAGCTAGAAAATGAATAGAGCTTGGCAGAACTAAACAGATGACAAATCACTCCTCTTTTTGGATGCCTCCAGTTTCCCACTAATCAGACAATAAATTGGATATCAACCACAGACCAAACTTGTCAGAACAAAATAAATAAATAATTACACGATAGCAAAAAATATAACTAAAAATAGAATCGTCTGTGATGGTCACATATCACAGACGGTTTTTGATAGAAACCATCTGTAATAGTAGGTTTTCACAGATGGTTCTTTGTACAAACTATTTACGATAGTAGGCTTTCATATATGGTTCTTTATACAAATCGTTTGTGTTGTGATTTATCACAGATGGCTCACAAACTATCTGTGATAACTGCCTATTATCACAGATGCATAAATTCAGCTAGTTCAGAAAACCATCTGTGATGATGCTTTAGTATCATCTGTGATGACCCTTTTTGTAGTATTGATTTGTCCATTTCCCTAACGTCTCCTTCACCTTCTAACCCTAGAGCGAGACGACGATTGGAGCGGTGAGCCAGCGAGACAATGCACTGATGACGGCGAGTGACGGAGCGAGCATGTTGGCAGAGCAACAAGGTGAGGAAGTGGATTATGCGCTAAGTGCAGCGTGGTGGTCGGGCTAGCAGGCGTGATGGAGCGCACCTACGACAGCAAGGCGCCAAGGCAAGGCGGCTCATGGCGGGAGGCCAACACCAACAACAGTGAGTCATCGGGGCGCTGCATTTTTGGTAAACTACTTTGTATATTACTTAGATCTAATTGATTAGTCTGATGAAGGATATACAATGTATTCATGCCTTATGTTAGCTGTACACACTACTACAAAAGGGTCACCACAGAACGGCTCTAAATTATCATCACAGATGGTTTTCTGATCCGTCTAAATTTATGCGTATGTGATAATAGGTGGTTATCATAGACGGTTTGTGAGATGTCTATGATAAATCACAATACAAACAGTTTGTATAAAGAACCGTCTATGAAAGTCTACAACACAGACGGTTTGTATAAAGAACCGTCTGTGAAAGCCTACTATCACAGATGACTTCTATTAAAACCGCCTGTGATATGTGGCCATCACAGACGATTCTATTTTTAGTTGCCATGCAATTATTTATTTGTGTTGTTCTGCCAAGTTCAGTCTATTTGTGATTAGTTCTACCAAACTCTATGCATTTCCTAGCTCTAGTAGTACACCCATCTAGTTGCAGTCGAAGTGCCGTGGTCGAAGTATCGTGGTCGAAATGCATGGTCAAAGCTGTGGTCGAAGTGCCGTGGTCAAAGTTCCGTAGGGAATTTCTTTGCCACGGGGGCTTCTTTCCTTTAGCTCCTACACACACAAAATCACTTCCCTAAGTCACTACTGCACGCCCCAACCAAAAAGACACGGCATTGACACAACAACGAAAACACACACAACAATTCGATTTTGATACCTTCCAAAGTGATTTGCTAGCGGAGTGCACTTGCTTGACACCCTGCTGTGCCAGCACAAACTCTGGCTTCATGCCATTCTCCTACTAGCACCAGAAAGGTCGCCTCAATGAAAACTTTGAATTTGATTTGCAATTCGTGGGACAGAAAAATTAAAGAAAGATAGAAACTTGGGATGGACGGATTCGTATCAGGGAAGAGACGATGAGGTCGCACTCGTTGGGGGGCTGTGACCATGGTGGAGGATTAGGTAC
This sequence comes from Dendrocalamus latiflorus, assembly GCA_017311315.1. Classification (NCBI taxonomy): domain Eukaryota; kingdom Viridiplantae; phylum Streptophyta; class Magnoliopsida; order Poales; family Poaceae; genus Dendrocalamus; species Dendrocalamus latiflorus. Next base: position 33,881,915 of record CM029661.1, on the reverse strand, counting down.
GTACCTGTTATGTTGGTTCTTGGAGAGAAAATGGGGGAAAGGGTAGGGGATTAATGAGCGAGAGGTGGGATCGGGATCCTGGGAGAGATGCTGCGGATCGATGACGTGGTAGGGCATTATCACAAACAAATTGTAATATATAATTTATCCTTACGGTACAAAGGATTCGGTCCCACTGGAAAATAATTCTCTAAACTAGTACCAGAACTTTGAAGTGGAGAGCATCATTCGTCTGGTATGCCTTACAAACAAAATCTTCAATTAACTTCGTAATTGGTCTTTCCCAAATTAAACATCAATTGCAAGTGCTACCGTTAAGGCTTTCCTGATTCATTATAGAATGAAAGTAGAACTTTAACAACTTCGATTTATATAAGCTCTTTCTAGCGGATGCAATATTCGCCGGAATAGTCAACAAAATTATATAAATAATTGCATTATGAAAACGATTTAGCCATTTCATGAACTTTAACATATCCACAAGGCCCATATTTTCTGAGGAATGAATTTAGCAAAAGAAAACAAAGAGGCCGGAGGTGGAGAAAATGGATGTGAATCAATGGTAGTTTTTAGGAAGAAGAGAATAAATAAGATGCCCACTTGTTAGTTTTACTCTTGCTAGTGTAAATATTAGGAAATAATCATAGAGAATAAATAAGGTGCTCATTTGTTAGTCTTACTAGTACAAAGATTATGCTTACCACACTGATTAGGGACACACGATCGTGACCTTAACCATTCGATCCATTGGTTGCACCTAAATGTTTTACCATAACACGCTACACGGGAAATGAATTATGCCATATACCTTTGGAAGGGTGCAGTATAAATTATGTTTTCCCGGCGCCTGTGTACATGTATATATGATCAGTCGTTGTTATTTCTCGTACAGCTTTATACGTATATTTTTGGCAGTGCACTAGTTTTAGCTAGCTAGTTGGAATAAATTGTACTACTGGTCCGTTTACACTTCACAGTGTATATATACATGTACGTACTCAAAACTTAACTAGCTAAGATACCAGCTAGCTCAAAACATTAAATTTATGAAATTTTTAGCTGCATGGCACCTAAGTACCTGAGAGAGAGAGAGAGAGAGAGAGAGAGAGAGAGAGAGAGAGAGAGAGAGAGAGAGAGATGAAGAGTTTTTGTTGGGTTGGGACCATGCAAGCAACATTCCATGCATACAACACCTTTGATCTCGAGTCCAGCAGTTACCGCTGGAAGGGCTAGCTAGCTTACAAGCTGGAACATTTCATCGTACGTACTCCTTCCTAGCCAACTGCTACGTTCCATATGCGTACTAATAAATGCACTTACTTGGCCTCCTACTAGCTAGCAACGTGCACGTACGTACATTCGTACAAACTAACTACAAACACATCTGAACAAATTAAACCCAGAACAAAAAAACACGGCTAAAATTGATAAAAGAGAAAAAAAAATTAGCTGGACCAAGAGACAAAGATCTCAATGTAGTCCACATGAACGGATTCGATCTTCCATGGCAGCCATGAATGCGTTGCGTGGCGATCGATCAGACGACGTCACGCTGCTCTTCCTTGAGCCCGCCGGGGAAGAGGTCCAGCGTCTTGAGCGGCCTGCAGAACGCCGTCGACGGCGCGCTTATCGCCTCTCCCGCTGCTTCCATCGCTGCCTTGTACACCGACGGCGGCGGCATGTCGACGACGGTGCTCGCCGGGCACCCCGACGTGTCCTCCACCACCCCGAAGTTGTCCAGCTTCCCGAGCGAGTGCCCCGACCGCCCCATCGCCTCCGGCAAAACACCTCCACCTTCTCCCTGTCAAATCGCCGATATCACATCAACTCAAGACGTGCGCATGTAGTAACTCAACTACTAAAGTGAGTGACTTTGCTAACTAGGATGTACCTGATACTGGAACAGTGGTGAGGGAGTGGCGCCGGTGCACCTGCTCGCGGGTGCAGCGCCGAAGGGGTAGTAGTAGCTAGTATAAGCTGCGGCGGGGGAGGTCGTGAGGTGGGCCGCGGCCTGCTGGTCGAGGTAGGAGTAGTGCGGCGCCGGAGTAGGGGTACAAAGCGGAGGGGGAGCACCAGCAATGGCAGTGGCGCCGAGGAGCTGTTGGCCCGCGGCGGCGGCGGCGGCATAGTAGTGGGCGAAGGAGAGGAGGTGGTGGCTCATGCAGAGGCGGCGGCGCAGCTTCTGCCGGTCCCTGGCCTTGTGGTTCTGGAACCAGTAGAAGACGTTCTTGCCCTCGATGCGGCCGTAGAAGGCGAGGTGCGCCGTGATCTGCTGGATCTGCGACGCGTTCGGCGTGCGCAGCCCCCCGCGGTACATCTCCTCCAGGATCATCAGCTGCTCCGGCGTCGGGCACCACCGCGTGGAACCGCCCTGCGACGGCATCCTCTCCTCTCCTCTCGATCGATCTTCCAATCAAGATTCTTCCTGTGCTCGATCGATACCGATCGATCGATCGATCGATCTCCTTGTCGCGTGTGAGAGAGAGCTAGCTAGCTAGGCTTTTCTTGGTGTGTATAGCTAGCTAGCTAGCTGTGCAGCTCTGTATTATATGTGACCTCGCTGCTCCGTGCTGCTGATCAGTGAGAGACGAAATGGCTATCTATCTATATATCTATCTTCTTCTGGCCTGTTTGTCTCTTGTGGTTGGGAGTGGAGAGACAAAACGGGTACTAGGAGAAGCAACGAGTCTGTCTCTTTTGTTTGTTTGGGAGCTCTCCTTGCTTGCTGAGCTGAGCTGAGCTGCTGCTGCTGCTGCTGCCGCCTGCAACCCGGCCGGGTTTATAGCATGCAGAAGCAACTCCTCACGTCCAGCGAGCGACACCTCGAGATCTAGAGAGAGCGAGATGCGTCCATATGTGTGCACTGTTGTATGATGGATCTCCTGATCAAATCCATCGAACCGTGATGACCGTTGTGCGTTCGGATCGGATCGATCTCTGGAAGATCAGTGTCGTCGTATGCACATGTGGAGCAATTGATTTAGTTTTAATTCTGTGTATTTACTGCTTGCCCTGGTACACCGTAGACATCTATGTACACGTTTCGGTTCTTGATGTCTTGCACACGCGGAGTTATTTGGTCACTCGTGGTACCCGTCTACGTACGTACGTACGTACGTACGTACGTAGCTGCTACGTATCACGTACCTAGCCTGTCTCGCACCCTTCGGAATATATATGTCACTTCGTATTACGAGTGACATATATACATATGTCTTATTGCGTACTTGAATCTATACGTTTAATCTGTTCATGGTTTCTTGGACACATGCACATGCATGCATGCAAATTAATACGCGAGATTAATTCTGATATATCATCCGGCGTCTGCTTGCTTTCAAAAGAAAAATAGGCGAGATTAATTTAGTTAGTTTTATCTGATTTTGTTACAAAATCCAAAGTTATAGATGTCCCGTCTAAAATATAGGAACCCTACAAATATTTCATACGAGTTTCACTGGAAATATTCGCTCTAGAATCCTTTCTTCTGATAGGGCAAAGTATTTAATTTCCTCCATAAAACTGTAGCTTACATAGGTTGGACGGATGACTCTGCTGACGACAAGATCAAAGCGATCGAGAGCACTGGAACCACTTTTTGGCTATTGTACACTGTACATCCCTCCTAGGAAAAATGTCTCTTCTCGATCTCTGCTGCAAATCTTTCAATGTTTTCGTATCTCGATCGATTTATTAACACGTCGCGTCTTTCTCTGGCATAGCATATCATCAGAGCGAGAGGGGGAGAGAGAGAGAGAGAGAGAGCATTGCATTTGAGGATAGAATTACACGTATGATTCTGGAAATCTGTCTAGGACTTCGGTAAGGAGACCGAAGCAGCGATCGATCGAGAAATTCTGAATTATAAGGTGATGATGCCTCTGCACCAACACTAAACGCTCAACCATGCCATCTCTCTCTCTCTCTCTCTCTCTCTCTCTCTCTCTCTCTCTCTCTCTAGACCCTAGCTAGCTGTGTGTCCTTGCAAGGCTGACTAATTGCTGCTTTTACTTTTGCCTCTACGTCTTGTACGCTCTGCTGTGTCCATGGCTACCGATGTAGGGGGCTGGGAAGTAGATTTGTGTGAGTAAGGGCCTGTTTGGTTCATGACCAGAAGTTGCCTAGCCACAAGTTAGGCGTGCCACAGTTTTTAGGTAGCTGTTTGGTTCACTGACGCAACTGTGGCTTGCCACACTTTCTTAGCACCCGGCCCCACACGTCATAGACTCAGTTTCTTGCCAAACTTTGCCGCAAGTGTGGCTTCGATTTTGTTAGCCACACTTTCTGTGGCAGCCACACATTGCCTAAGCTTAGGCATGACAAACTTAGGCACCAACCAAACAGGCCCTAAATTCTCTACAGAGTTCCTGCGTAATCACTCCCCAAAACCCTTTTCTAATGTCTGCAACTATACATAAGTCTATATAAGGAGTTGTATTGCTGTTGTTTTGCTTACATACATGAATTAATTTTGATTAAAAATCGATTGCTAGATTGAATGAAAAACGTGTTTTGTTGATCAGTTATCGATCGGAATCAGATATCAATCAGTTTTTTGCTACAGTAAATCGCTACAGTAACTGCTACAATGCTTTGGTACAGTAACTGCTACAGTAATTGATGCGCTATATTTCCTTGCTTTTTTTTTGTGATTTTGTGAAGAGGCTTCCGCTAGGCGTTATAATCATTCACCCTCCTCTGATTACCATTGATGATCCTACAAGATGTTGTTTAATATAGATAGTTTTGGTTCGCAAATACTTGTCGTTTTGGGTTAAGTTAGGCTTAGGTCCTGTTCATATTAGTTTCTGCTTCTGGTTTTTCTATAGTAAATGTCTTTTCTATGGTACTTAACTTTCAAACAAAGTGTTTTTCAAGATATGATTTACTGGTCGATTATAATATACACCGTAGTGACTTCATTTATATCGGCCAAAATCGCACGCGATTTTCTCTCTCCGTATAGCTCTTTATAAGCTATTACTATATTAATAAGCTAAAATCAAAAGTCATCATGAAAAGCTAATATAAACGGACCCTACCTAGTTGAACCTAATGTTTAGCTAGCTAGACAAAGCATACAATAGGTAGCAGACCATAAATGGCAATTAATTAGATAATCAGCCGCGCGCGGAGTAATTAGCGCTTAAAATGGACCACCACCCGCGTTAAGCCATTCAATTCGTGCTTTGGACGAGATACGCAAATTAAGTGCTGCTGGCTCCTCCTGCTCTTCCATCTCTCCTGCTCTTCAGAGGAGGCACATAGCATAGCTAGGAGAGGAGGCCAGCCAGGCGCAGGATTAATTAGGAATCGACCGGCCGGCCGGCCGTCCGGCCTGCAAGAAATGTTAGGCACGGAATCCAATCAAAATGCATGCGTGGTTGCACGAGATGGAGGTAAATTAGATGCTACTGGTACCAGTGGTATACAGGCAGCATGCAGGAGAGGCCACATTTTGCAGCTCTTGATTTCGGTCGGTTGGTGCATACCTCAGGCATACGCATATATATGTGCATGCATACATCTATCTATGCATCCAGATACGATGTGTTGTCTGAGCGAATTCTGAAGTAACTGAACTGAACCGAGCTGAGCTGATGATCAGAACCCGCAGGAGGGCCATGCATGCATATGCAACGAGCGTCTAGTCTTGTAAGCCGTCAGGCATCACAAACTGGCTGGAGCTGTGGGTGAGAGAGAGAGAGAGCAAAAAGGACGATGCGCGAGATGCCGCTCGCTGAATGCCTTGTCCTCTCTTAATGCACGTATGTGTATCTGTACTTAGTACTGCTAGCTAGCTACTGCAATGCAATACCATGAAAATGCAAATGCATTTCTTTTTGCTTCCTTCATCGTGCGTGTATTGGTTGCCTCCCCCTTTAATTTTGCCACCATCCAGCTACTCATTATTGGTGCATCATTGTTCATTCTTCCTTTTTGCTCGGCTCACTTAACTTTTTTTTCTTTTGCATAGAGATCAGGCTCACTTAAGTTGATCATTAGTATCGACGATCGAGTCACCAATCTTACGAAATAATATATAAAAAAGCTAAAAATCCTTAGAAGAGAACAGAGATGCTCTTTATTAGTATAAATTGGTTATAGAATGCCTTTAACAAGACGTGAGAGTGGCCCTAATAATACTAAATTGAATGAGATCTATATTCATCTAGGATCAAGACTGATTGATTGTGCCTTCGTCATCCACCAATAAATACTAACGAATAGATGCCAAAATTATCCGCTGGGTAAAACGCCTTTTGGAACCAACGTGCCTAGCTGAGGAGGCAATTATTGTCAGAGGGAGAACGCCTGATTGTCAATTGTTGTCAACGAGAGACGAATGTAGGCAACAACCGTGAAAGTATCTAGATCCCTAAAAATTATTTTGGTAAGTAATGACAATATGTGAATATGAGACTAACCTGTTTATTAAGTGCTTAAAAATGATTAGTCCCAGTGACAAATATGACAACCTGGAAATACATGCTAAGGGTCAACATGAAGATCAATATGGTCCAAGGCAAAGGTATCAATAGCCTAGAATTTTATTTTTACCAGTCTTAGGAGAAAAGTTGGAAGACCGAATTTTAGGTTAGATGCCATACTATTAACAGGGATCATGTCTAGTAGTTTGACAGCATGTTCTTATGCCATTGGATCAATTTAGGATCATGCATGCACTTATAATTTAATTTGAAAGTCAACTATACAATTCTCAGAAAAATTGGAAGTACCGAAATTTACATGACTCTAGAGCGAAGTATCATGCCGTTTAGAGTAGATAAGGCACATGTTCCATCCGTCACACGGATGGAATATCCTGGAATCAGGTCCATTGATCTATTCATAGACTCTTCGAGCAACATCTGGTCGGGTAATACACACAATGTTTATCCGACTAAGGTACCCGGGGTGCAACCTCTGGAGGTTTAGGACCACAGGGTCTCTTAGCCTTAATTATATATTAAAACCATATTTAGACATTTATTCAATCCTCATCAATTAGATTTTTTTTCTGTTTATTCGTTCGCGAAGATGTACCGGTTAGTAATGTGTTGTTAATGTCATGTATTTATTCCAAACATGCTCTTATATATAGTACCAACTGATCGCTAGAGAGGTAAATTAGTATAGAAGGAGCATTGTATTGAAGCGCATTTGGAGTCCTATACGCTTACTATCGACTTTTTAGCTAATTTCTTTATAGTTTAATTGTTTGCGAGTCATAGAATCTGCAAGTGTACTTCGCACTAACTGATCACTAGAGATTCTATTTTAGAGTTTATATTACAATATGTGGTACATATATATGAACTTAAGTTGTTTATTTAATCAGAGTTTATGTTACAATATGGTACATATGAAGAATATAATGTAAATTAAGAATTCTACATTTTCGATCGGTTCATGCTTATGCATATAAATTTGAAAATATGGTACGTACTACATCCATATTAATTATTAATACGAAAAAATTAAGAACATTCCGAGTGATGTTGATTGCTCATCTCGTATATATGTACCGTCTTGTAGCATAAATCGCATATATTTGCATGGATGCAGACATATTAGTTGCAGCTACAGGACAGCGTGTCGTGTTTGTGTTGTGCATGCATACAAATATATGTACCCGGAACAGTAAACTCAGTTGCTGCACCCGTGGTTGCAAAGTTAATTTTGGTACTAGGCCAAAATATCAAAATACCGCGTCATGGCGCAGCACACATTACGTACTATTTTTGCCTATGTTATGTAATAGTTATTGTCAAATCCCTCAAGTTCAACAATAAAAAGAAACTCCGCCAAATTCTTTTAAAAATCTCTACATGTGCTTGCAAAGTAATTTCTCAAATCCATATGCACATGTTTAGGGGGAGTCGTCTCTGAAATGACTTTAAAAAATGTGAATAAATGTGAAATATTGGTTAAATTCATGATTAAGTTAACCTGAATAAACGTGGTAAATTCGGACCATATAAAATTTCCAAAAAATTACACAATATCTATTACTATATCAGGAGGCTTAACATAAAATTTCGTGATTTTTGGAGCTCGTTTGCTATATGTAAAAACTCGTAAAACTATCAAAAGTTTATGAATTTTTGAGTGACATTCGCAATAGATAAAATTACCCAAAAATTAGAATGTGAGATACGTTATGTCATGTGGCTGTACGTAAATTTTTGTAATTTTTTTAACTAATTTGATATATTTAAAAATTCAAAAAACACTAAATAAAAAAATTAGGCAGGTATTAGCCGGCCTAATTAACTGTCATCCCATGGTTGGACGGCAGGCTTGCCTGCCGTCTGCCCCCTGGGCAACATACTGCCTACCGTCCAGTGAGGAGGCGGCAGGCGTCTGCCGCCGATGGTAACGTCATACTACTATTTTTATAAATACAATACTGACAGTTTAACTCCTAATTTCCTTGTGGTGTCCAGACGTATGTACCTAGTGATTCGAGACAAACAAATATATACGCATATATATATATATATATATATATATATATATATATATATATATTATATGCATCTGATTTAATAGCTAGATCGGGAGGGGAGTTGACCATTCACATGCATTACTAGTACTACCAAAAGTATTTATTATTGGGTGCAGCAGAAACATGCAGCAGTAGCATCGTATCAGAGTAGTCCGTAAGATGCTAGTACTACTAGCTCGCTCTCTCTCTCTCTCTCTCTCTCTTCTCCTCTGGCTGGGTCTCGGGAATACGATCCATGTACAGAAGTACTCCATCGTCTCTCTTCACTGCGACGCCCACGACGTCATGCGATCTTTTCCACGGAGCCAACAATTCTCTATTCATTCCTCTTCCTAGGCTCGACAAAGTCGACAGAGTTAATGCCTGTCAGAAAGTGTTCACTCCGGAGTCCGAATTTGTTGCTTTCTCTACCTCAGTATATCCTCTTCTTTGCTAGCCCCTTCTCGCGAATGTTTCTGATCACAAAAGCCCTCGTTTGAGATAGGCCCATTCAAACAGCAAAGTCTTTTAGAACACTTTAGTTTCTTAACATGATTTTTTCTTTTTATTCTTTTTTGCTTAACACGGATTCTTTTTCTTTTCTTAACACGCTTTCTATGTTTCTTTATTTTTCTTTTAACTGAATACTTAAAAAAGCTAATAGCCGCTGTAGTGCCTTTTTAGTCAAACGCCAAAAGCCACAACACTTTAGAATATAGCCATAATACCCTGCTACATGAGCCATCTAATCAGTGTAAATTTGCATACCATCATATTCTGAACATATCCAAGGATCAAGTACCTATAGATATTGATAATGGAGACAAACCTATAACATTTTCAGAAAGTAAATGTAACATCCCATTTTGGGCTCTATCTTGCTTGAATAAACATTTTGCCAAGATTCAAAATTTGAATTTGTTTTCCAAGTGCTTCTTGAGTTTTTGCTTGGATTTCAAAATTTGGAAACCTTTCTTAGGCTGGCCCAGCCCATTCCTGGTTTCTCCCCGACCTGCCCCATCCGATCTCTTTGGCTCGGCCTACCCTGGCCATGCCGCCTGGCGCCGCTCGGCACCGTGCATCCCACACCTGCGCCGAGTTCATCCGCACACGCCCGGCCTGGCTCCGCCACACACGCATCCTTCGCTGCCCCTCTCCATGCGCCGTTGTGTGTCACCAGTGCTCTCGGGGCCTCGCCGCACCTTTGTCCAATCTAGCACATAGGGAGCATCGTCTAGAGGCCTTGAAGAGAACCCTGTCGCCACCAAGCTCCCTCTCCTTCCTCGGTGACACCTCCGCGTCACCCACCTCACCGCTGGCATGGTCACTGTCGCTAACTCCCTCCATTGCCTCTCAGCGCTTGCCGAGTGTCCCAGTGAGTTCGTCCTGACCCTTAGATGCTCTCCGCTTGAGCAATTGCCTTCCCTCGCTGTGCTCCATCGTGGTGCCATGGTTGGCCCTCCCAACACCGCCTGGCATCGCCGTTGACCACCCTAGAGGCTAAATTAGGCTGCGCCGCCTCGTCCGTATATGTGCATAGGACCGAGGAGTCCATTTCGGCCATTGTCGCCAGCTGCCCTCACCGTTGGCGAGCTTTGCCTCCCCTTCGGCTGAGAAGAAGCTTTGTAGCAGGGTCATTTAGTTAAGCATGTGATTATTTAGCGTTAATGACCTTTGTTAGCCTGGGTTAATTAGTCTCTGACCCGTGGGCCCCATATCGGCTTAAGTTAATGTCTGGCTAACATGTGAGCCCCTCGACCTTTAAAAATCCTTTTAGCCTGGCTTTTAAAAGATAAGGCCACTGACATGTGGGCCTATTTTACTGTGTATACAGTACCATGGCTCCACATGTAAGCCTCCGGCCCCTTTTCTTTTTGAAAATAAATAGAAATCTAATTTAAAATCCGTGGGACCCAGTTGTCAGCCTCTGTAGCTTTTTTGAATAAAAGTATATAAAACAATTACATTGAAAAGGTGGGCCCCACCTGTCACAGAGAGAATTTCTCTCTCTGTTGATTTTTGGATTTAATCCAAATTTAAAATTTGGAGAGCCCGTTCTCGCTTGTTTTAGCTCTAAATTTAATGGAACTTATTTCTAAATTTTTCTAAATTCACGATCTATCTATTGGTGCTAGTTTTATTCAATATGGAGTTTATTTGAATTTTCTTTTGTATTTATCTGTTCTTGTTTGTGTGTCGTTCATTTTTTGATGCGACCATCTGAGTAGAGTACGAGGACAAGCCCCAGATCGAGCAAACTCAGGAGTACCAAGACTAACCTGCCTTTAACCTAGGTGAGTCAATATTTTGATCATTTCGAACCTACATTTTATGCAAATTTATTTTTATTTTCATTAAAAAATTGCATGCTTAATTGTTATTATTATGCCATCATTGACACTTGAATCACATGATTCTTATCACCCTAATATGAAGTTGTAACTTTACTAGTTATAGCTGTACTTAAGCACCATGCTAGTCTTGCTTAATTACTAAGGCATCAAATGCCCAAATCATCATCCTTTAAACATGAAAATCTGTTTTGGATAGTCATTATATGTAAATGGCTAGTATTTTAGGATAACTTAGTTTATGCTTCTCACAACCCTAAAATTTGTTGTTACCATATCTGGACGAATGGTATGATGGCTGGTGCGGATGTAGCACAAGAAATAGTGGTTTGTGGTATGTACTGCCTAGATAATTTAAGAACTTAATCATGTGATGACCTTCCAATGTAAAACAGTACAATCACAAGTTTATAATGGTGTCGACATAGTTAAATAATTTGTATCTACCAGTGCAAAATGCACAATTGGAGTGACCTATGGGTCGTGTCGCTGGTTTTAAGCCGTCATGACATAGGTAGTGTCGCTATTGTAGGCCACCGTGTGGCGCCAGAGAGGGTTTGGGTGTAACAGACGTAGCCCCCCCCCCCAGATGAAACCTTGTGGGTGCAGCTTATACTGGAGGGATGTATTGTGAAGGCTTTGTGATGATCTCCTTGATTCACATGTCTAAGGAAACATATGGAACATAATAAGCTGATTACTCTTGTGGGTAAAGTGTACAGTCTCTACAGAGTGTTGTACCCACAGTCAAGGGCACTACGTCTACTACGAAGAACAATAAGCTAATGGTGAAGTAGACGGTGGAGATTAGATTAGTCTCTAGTAGTCTAGCTATCACCCCAGTCTGGCCGACTAGTCGATGTTTATGTGCACCAATATTAATCAGGTCCTTGGTTAATATCAGCCGCACACAGGTCATCCCAGTCTTGTGACGAGATGTGTCTTTCCCTTTTTGTTTCCGCTACCGCTTCCTCTTTTGTGTAATGTAATTATTTGGTATGAACGGTCATATTGTAAATCTAATCCGATGCGGTCTGTTTGAACTATGATGTCTTATAATATTAATGCATAGAACAGTTTACGTTTCTATAAAAAAATTAATAATATATCTGTGAGTATTATCGATTGATCCAGAGAATAATACAGTGGTTTCAAGAGAGGATTTTAGATTGATTAAATGTAGATCCGACATTACAGCAACCGACAAGATTGAGAAGTAAATAAGTATCTGGATGCAACAATGCGAGAATGAAAGCATGCAGAGGCCTTCACGTGAGTCCCTAACCAGTAACCAGAGGTGTACCTGTCATATTATTTTCTGTACTGAAAAAACGAATCAAATATTATATTGCTGCACACAGCATTTAACTTACCCTCCGAACTTCTCCTCGTCCGATCTCTGACCTGATGATTCCATTTCGAAGAATATTATAGTATACTCCGGAAAGCATGCAGCATCTTATCAATTCCTGCCCAGAGAGAAGTGAATTTAGAGTACTGCTGCTAAAAGGATGAAACGCTAAGAGTAAGTATAATAACGCTGACTAGGTCGTCTCTAGCGAAATCCATATTAACATAATTCTAAGTGAAAGAGAGAGAAAAGAGGAGAGAGATAAGATGTCCCTCATGCAAGAGGTGACCTCTAGCATATTATACGAGGAGTTACAGACAGCTTGGAGGCGATGCTAGTTCTTAGGGCATCTCCAATGGTCTGAGTCAGCTAGCTATATGCATGTACACATCAGCATATATCCTATGTGGAGGAAAGAGAGTATGCAAAAAAAAAAACCGAGCCAGCTCTTCCTTAAACACTAGTCTATAACGCCAAACGAGGCAGCCTCTATAAATTCTGTGTGTGCATGTAAGCATCAAATATCTATCCTTATAGATAGTTCTTTAGAATGCTAGCTTTAGTGTGTACTATATAAATGATGTGGAAGTCTTATAGTTAGTTGCTAACTAGAACCATTGGAGATGCATAGTTCTTTAGAATGCTAGCTTTAGTGTGTACTGTATAAATGATGTGGAAGTCTTATAGTTAGTTGCTAGCTATAACCATTGGAGATGCCCTTAGAGCAAGTACAATAATGCTGACTAGGTCGTCTCTGATATATTTATACAAGTATTAAATGTTTCAGTGCTTTAGTAGAGGTAACCTCTACTTAACTTATTGTATTAGCTACCTCCACTATGAGTCACTTGTACTCTTTTTGCTTATTTGGCTAGTCCTAGAGGTGGCAGCCACCTCTTTTATTAAACTTGCTCTAATACTGCAGTACACCAAAGGCAACCAACTTTGTCTATCTATCTATCTATCTATCTATCTATCTTACCTGATCTGATCAAAGGCCAGCTTCTACTGGCTGGCCTGCAGATATGACTGCATGCAGTAACTCCAACCTCTTCTACACAAACATTACTTACGTACTAGTGCAATAACTTGACACACACAAAACACAGACTAGTAGTAGCGGTGGTATAGTAGTATCCTTCTGTAGCTCCTGCACTCCTAATAAGTAGGCATTGATTGCCATGTACAATTTTTTTCTTCAAGATTCAGTACTGATCAGTAGCTGCATGCAGTAGTATTCACTCACTGACCACAACTGTCATCTCAATTCAAAACAGATCCGAACCCCTCTTTTATGGCATGTGAGCTCTGTATATGGATATTGAAGTCATCTGCATGTGAAATAAACATCTTGTCTCTCTGGTTCCATCTCTCTCTATCCTCCCCCCTCTCTCTTTCATCCATTCATTGTATGCTAACACTATACATACATATGTGAGTAGATAGCTTTGCATGACTTGGCGGAACACCATTGCAGAAAAGATCATCACAAATAGTTTCGTGAACCGTCTGAGTTTATAGATTAGTAATGACATGAGGTCACTACCGACGGTTTTCGAACCCTCTGTGATACATACTATCACAGACGGTTATTTATATCTCATGAATCGCAGACGGTTAAGAGTTAATAGCCGTCTGTGATATTCTTTTGTATTCCTAAATCTATTTATGTTTATTGGCTAGCCTCAGGAAATGGTACTAATGCCCTCTAAAACAAGCAGAAACACAAGTATATGTATACATTCCATTCATATTCATTTCAGAAACAAGAACGTCCATTTCACAAATCAATTAACTGCAATGAAATAAATTAATCATTTATGAACAGAAACAAGAACATCCAACGTAGCAGTTTTGCCTCTTTTGGGTTCTAAAAAGCCACTTTAAATGGGGAATTACAGAAAGATACCATGCCACCTTAGCAGGAGATCCTTTCTTCACCTCTATTTCCTCGCCATCATTTGATTAATTCTTACGCTTGTATCGGGATGCGTTGCACACCGGACATACATGCATGTTTGCATACTCTTTACGGTAGATGATACAATCATTCGGACATGCATACATTCTTTCTACTTCCAATTCCAATGGACAAAGAACCTTCTTGGCTTTGTAGGTGGTTTTGGGCAACTTGTTTCCCTTCGGAAGCATGTCTACTGAAAGGCCTAACAGCGCCGTGAAACTCTTATCGGATCAACCATTACTTGCCTTCAATTTTAGCAGTTCAAGCATGGCTAACAACCTCGTGTACTTTGACATGTAGCACGTGAACAAATATTTTTCCAAGTCCTCCATCATGCCTCGGAATTTAATACTCTCTCTCGTCACAGTTCTCTTCTGCATCGCAAAGCATCTGATCCAGATTGTCATCATGTAGCCTATCTAAATCGGAATCACAATCGACATCATCCGACGGCATATCATTGACTTCCTCGGCGATGCCATTATTACTACCGTCCTGTGCAATATGCTCTTCACCATGACTAGTCCAACGTGCATATCTTCGAATCAAGCGCGCTTTAATCTGCGCTCATTTCTTAAACATTTTCAGATTCTCACAGTCAATGCATGGACAATATATATATTCCACCCCCTTATTTAACATATCCTCGTCAGCAGCTTTTGTAAAAGCAGACACGCTATTAATGTACTCTTTATTCACACAGTTCTTAGCGTACATCCAGCTTCAGTCCTACGTTATGCATACAATAATTTAGTATTAAATATTGAATTAATTCATTAGTATAGTGTATATATATGATCTAAATTAAGTAGCTATATGTAGCCAGATTAATTAATTAAATTAAATTAAGTAGAAATAGACTATGAATTGGCTAAATTTAAACCCTAAATCATGCTAGATGTAAATATCTTCTCTCTTCATCAAGTTAGATCTAAATCATCTTCAATTTTTCTTTCACTAAAAACTAGATCTGAAATATAATGCAATTAGGAACAAATTATTAACCATAGATAGACAAGAACTTAATAAATCTACAATCGCTCTTGCCAAAGCCGTAGTCTCCTTTCACCAAATGGCCTCAAAGCCCCACGTCCTCAAAGCAGCTGCCTGTGAGAATAGATCTATAATTTAAGACAAGTCTGTGAGGGTTGACGGGTATGCAATTAATATAGTGAAATTATCACAGATAGTTTTTAATACAAACTATTTGTGATGACTTAATTATCACAGAAAGTTTTTAATACAAACCGTCTGTAAAGTATCACACAGATGGTTCAAAGAAAAAACCGTCTGTGATATTTGGTAATATGACTGATAGTTTTTGTTGACAACTGTCTGTGATACTTCACAGATGGTTTTCACCATGAATTGTCTGTGATATTATCTCTTTACAGATGGTTTTTAGCGCTGACAACAACATAGACGGTGTCTAAACCACAACCGTCTATGATTGTATTTAATACTGACGGTTTTGGTTAACCGTCTATGATGAGACGTCTAGTGTTAGCATTTTTTTAGTAGGGGAAGCTGCAAACCTATGTTCCATTAAATTGCTTGTGATGTAGCTAGATGCATAGAGAGAGCCCTTTTATTTATTGAGATTGTGTTGCTCTTTTCATATATAAGAGGTCTCTAGCTACTCCCTGCTGCGGGACTGAGATCTTGCGCCAGAGTTTCTAAAAGAAAAAAAAATCAATTGCATGCTAAATTAAATGAGATTCTATCTACCATGCATAGCTTAGCCGGTCAGCCATATTCATACACACGCATTTCTCTCTCTATCTCTCTCCCCCTTTTAATTTTTTAGGGTTGTCAGTCTCTTCCATTTCCATATGAACTGCATGCTGCATGTTACCTTTTGATTTTATTGCATATTAATATGCATGGATACGCACACTATTGTACCTAAGAGCAAGTACAATAATGCTGACTAGGTCGCCTCTAGCGAAATCCACGTCAACACAATCCTATGTGGAAGAGAGAGAAAAGAGGAGAGAGAGAGGCAAGCTGCCCCTTATATAAGAGGTAACCTCTAGCACATCATACGAGGAGAGAGAGGCAAGCTGCCCCTCATGCAAGAGGTGACCCCTGATATATTTATGCAAGTATTAAATGTTTGAGTGCTTTAGTAGAGGTAACCTCTACTTAACTTATTGTATTAGCTACTTCCACCATGAGCCACGTGTACTCTTTTTGCTTATTTGGCTAGTCCTAGAGGAGTCACCTCTTCTATTAAACTTGCTCTAAGCAATATATAACCCTTCCGTGCTGGTTACTTAATTAGCATCCAAATAAGCTCAGGCAGTAACTAATTAAACTAAGCTCAAACATTGTTGAGTTCTTAACTCGTTATCGGACAGTTCTAGTATGGGAGTAATTAGTAATGCAGGCAGGCAAAAGGATGGTAGTAATTAGGAATGCACGCAGGCAAAAGGATGGTAGTAATTAGTAATGCAGGCAGGCAAAAGGATGGTAGTAATTAGTAATGCATGCATGCAGTACGTGTCACCAGTTACTAGCTAGGGCTAATGCTGCACATCACGCACGCAAGAGCACACCCATGCACACACTGGTTAAAGACTTTGAGAGTGAGAGGGGGGGGACAGAAATGGCAGTGGAAGGGGAGGCCATGCATGGCCATGGAGATGGTAGATGCCTGTCCATAATAGAAGGGAACCGAAGGCCCAAAAGCTGCCCTCTTCCCGGCATGCACCATTTGCATACAAAAGCAGCGTAGCACAGAGCTAGCAATGCAAGACCAAGACATGCAGCATGCGCAGAGAGAGAGAGAGAGAGAGAGAGAGAGAGAGAGAGAGAGAGAGAGTATTTGTATTGTATGTAGAAGACTGATGAGGACACAGAGCCGAGTAACAAAAGGTGACAAAACTTACAGGCTACACTAGCAAACCACTAGCTAGTCGCCACCATGTATGTGTATGTGTGCGCACGGTTTACTTGTATGGCCATGCATGTGTATGTGCGGTGCGTGCTGCATACATTATATACATTCTATATCTGCATACATGTAGATGGGTGCATGCAGCGCAGGCGTGGATCCTGGCGGGGGTCCTGTGATGTGACCGTTCCCTCATCATCTCTTAAATCATATATCTATCTCATTCCCTCCTCTTCTCCCTCACGCCACCCTTCACATTACTGGCCTGCCTCTCTCTCTCTCTCTCTCCAGTTCTCTCTACCCCTCTCTCTCTCTCTCTCTCTGATCTGCATGGAGGCAGGCAGCAGAAGAGGAATCACTGGGTCTGGCTGTGGCATGCACGCGGAGTAGCTCAGTGCCCAACCTACTGCCTGTATGCATGGCCGCAAGCACGCCGGAGAGGAAGGAGAGGCCGGAGCACCCGTACGTATCCTGCAACATTGCATCTGCATGTATATATGCACACTTGCATGCCGGCTGCAATGCAATCTTAATATTTTGTCTTCACCCATAACATTCCAAGTGTTATCTCCCCCTACTACAGGCTGGCCTGCAGCTCCCATCATCTTTCTGGCTCCGTCAAATTTGCATTTAGATTTTAGAATTTGCTTCTGTCTGGATGTGTAGAGCTACAGTAATTCATTTGCCCACCATTTGATTCAGCATGCAGTTAATTAAACCCCTCTCAACCAGTGGGGCGCACAAAATGTGCACATAGATCTGAAGGAGAGTGCAAACAGTACTACAACAGAGTATAACTATGTCGTACGAATTAGTCAGCTGGCAGCTTTGAAAGGTGTAATATGTGGCTGTGCAAGCTCGACTCAGAAGAGTGAAATGAATAGCATAGATCCTAATGAAATTGATGGCGTAACCAATGAGCTGGGTGTAGATTCATCTTCCTCAAATGATTTCAAATTTGCGAATTCCTAAGGGAAGAGTTCAAATCATGCAAAGCGGTTAATGAAAAGAGTGAGAGTCAAGTCCCTTCACGAAATTTATCTACATTGTGCTTCTTGGAGCAATCAAATCTCTACAACCTCTTACATATATAATACCTAATCACGGCTGAGCCATCCGCATGATTGCTTACTAGTTAATTGTATATGCGTCAAGTGCTGCCTAACTCTTTCTATTCTTCAAAAACATCAAGGATCGATAATTATAGTCCAAATTTCTTTCATGGATCATACAAGCATTGCTAAAAAAAATGCCTGGCTTGAGCTTATGCCTTTGATGTGGACCAGTGACGATGAAGGCACTAATTAATTTGCAGTTTCATTGGGCCTAAACTGTACCTTGGGTTATAACTAGTATGCAACTGAGACAATAGCAGGCAATTCACCCATGCATGCAGGGCATGGCAAAACAGCTGGGCCTTAGCATGGCTAGTGAAAGGCCCAGTTCTGGGCCAACTTCACAGATCAGTGGTCTCTCAGTTGAGAGTTGAGACCTGTGAACCAAGATCAGGGCAGCATTCTTGAGAACTAGTACAGGCTAACCAATTTGACAGCAGTAAACCACAAGAAGCTTAAGCTTTTGCCATGAGCAAAATGCAGGCTAAGTAGCTAGCTACTAAATCTACCAGACAATAGCATTGTGACAAACCTTAGTTTATCGGGGTAAACATTCGTCGGAGAGAGGTCGGACGATGACAACTTAAGGTAGAACGGTGCTAGATAAGGAGGGCACCGATTAGGGGAAGGAACTGATTAGAATAGCCGGTCTACCAGCGCTAGGAATCGGGGACTTAGAAATATTTCTTCATGATTCATTACTCGATGATAATAGATACATGCTGTCCCTTTTATAGAGATAAAAATCTATCTCTAAGAAAACATATCTCTAATAGATTGAATATATCTACGAGATAGTAAACCCATATAATCAGAAAACTAATTATTCTTATCTCTATCTTAACTAGTTTGACCTCACCATGCGCATCGCTACAGTACCCACGCATCTACTACAGTACGCGGATACTGTTCACGCGTGTGAACAGTGCTCGTGAACAATAATTTGGCTCGTGACAACTTCTGCCCCCTTCGGCGACAGCTCGTCCTCGAGATGTGGCGGCGACCATGGTTGCAACCCTTGGTAGGTCCAATCTAGCGAGTAATTGCAATGCCACATGTGGGAGATGAACAGTGTGTTGATGATGATTGATGGCGAAGGTGTGAGGGCCTTAGCATTGCTCGATGTCGAGGAAGTTGCTGACGACGAGGGTAGCCAATGTGGAACAGCAGTGGCACGCTTCATGATAAGCAAAAGTCGTGGGAAGAGATCGACTGCTCTGATACCAAATATGATGAATCTTAGTTCATCGGGGAAAACATCCGTCGGGGAGAGGTTGGATGATGACGACTTGAGGTAGAACGGCGCTAAGTGAAGGAGGGCACCGATGAGGAGAAGGAACAAATTAACGTAGCCGGTCTAGGGGAGAAATTAGAGCTAGGAATCGGGGACTTGGAAATATTTCTTCATTATTCATTATGACGAGGATATAATAATCCTCTAATTATTACGTCTTCCTCCGAGTATACCCCTTATTAATAAGGGAGAGATTTCTCAGGACGGTCGCAAGTCATTCTACAACTGTATGGTCGTAAGTCCTCCTACGACTGTATGGTTGTAAGTCTTTCTGCGACCACACAGTTGTAAGTTACCCTGTAATCACCTTGCGGTCATGAATCTTCCTATGACTACTCTAACGACGTCCTACTACATCATAGGGTCATCTGATAAGACGGTTAGAACATGCATTTATTTTTAATAACCGTACATGAACTCTTTGACAACAACCGCCGCATGGCAAACAGGCTACTACATCTCTCTAACAATAACTTCTGTTAGACAGTTATCATTCGAAGCGTTGAGGCGTCTTTTGGTACGGGACAACGGCTACCGCTTCGTTAACTATATAAAGGTTGACGTCAGAGAGGAAGGGGAGGACATTGGATCAAGAGATAGTTCTAGACTTTTCGTATTACTCTCAGTTGTAGACATCTTATCGAGTAACAGCCACACAGGACGTAGGGTTATTATTCTCCTAGGAGAAAGCCCGAACCTGTATAAATATTCATGTGTATCTATTCTACGTGTTCATGCACCGAGTTTTCTAGAGTTTCCCTGAATCCAAATAAATCATCCGTAAGATTGATATTAAAACATCGGCACATTGCTTGATCATAATAGATACATGATGTCTATTTTATGGGATAACTCAACTTGAACGCTAAGAAATAATCTCTATCTTTAACAAAATATATCTTTAATAGATGGAATATGGGCATGTTTTTTTTGGCTGCGGCTTGGGGCTTTTGGGTTGTTTGTAGGTGAGATTATAGAGTAACAGAAACTCACGTGCGGTTTTTGCTGATATAAATAAAGTTAATAAAGTATGTACTACAATTAACTAGTAGACCCTTATCTTGAAAAAAAATACTCCGTTTAAAAGCTAATTACTGTAGAAAAGCCGAAAAACAACTTTTAGAAGCTGAAAAGAACAAGGCCTATATCTTATAAGATAGTAAATCTATATGATAAGAAAATCAATTATTCTTATATCTATCCTAACTAATCTGACCCTGCTATGTGAGCCTACTATAGCACCCGCCCGTTGCTACAGTACCGTGTGTCTGCTAAGTATACGGGTACTGTTTACACATATGAACAGTGTGCATAAACAGTAATTTGGTACGTGACAAGCATCCAGTACTGTCATGGCGGTTCCATTCTGAAGCTCTGTGTTTCTATACCAGTTTGGTATATGTAGGTAGACATTGTCAGCGTTTGCAGGCTTCCTAACCTCACAAGTTAAGCTCCTTGTAATCGCAAGCAAGGTCTATCAATTGAAAGTGTTTACATGTGTGCTAACCGATCACAAGATCAGTTTCTCTAGCAGCAGGACTTAGAAAAGGGTTCTATGGGCCTGTTTGGGACTGCTCTGCTCCAATTTTTTCAGCTCTGCTCCCAGTTTGTCTAGCCAAATAGATCCAGCTCCAAGAACTCTGCTCCAAGAAAAAGGTGGAGTTGAGGGCCAACTCCATGTTTTTTGTGGAGCTCCTCAAGGGGTACTCCAGAAACTAAAGATTCATACCTCCTCATGGAGTTAAGGAAAAATTACCCACCTATGCCATTACACAAACATACCCCTTGTTTCTTTTTTTCTTCCCCGTCTCCTCCTCCTTCACCGCAGCTCCTTCTTACCTCCTCCCACATCGCCGCCCGTATCCTCCCCCGTTGCTTCACCACCGCGCCTCAGCCGCCATCTCCTCCTCCACCGGGCCGCCCACTCTACTCCGCCGCCTCTCTCTCCGGCGCGCCACCTTCTCCCCCTTCCTCTCCTACCTCTCTCCTCGGCGCCGCCACTCCCCTTCACCTCTGTCGTGCCACTCCTTCCTCTACACCTTCCGCCTCCTCCCATTCTCCAGCGCGCCTCCTTGCTCCCCAAACCGCGCCACCGCGTCCTCCACCTCAGCGCCGCCGTCCTCACCTGCTCCTCAACTGGATCCGCCTCTCCAGCCGCCCACATCGCCGACCCCTGCTTCCTCTACGGCTACCTCTACAGAGCTGCAGTTCTCCTTCTTCCCCGATTGAACCACGGCTCGTCGCCGGAGATGGGGGCTATCGGCGGCGTGTGAGAATGATTAAAACGGGATCTACCACCCAGCACGCACCTCCCTGTGAGTTGTCGCGGGCTAAAACGAAGCTCAGAGTCGCTGGCGGTGAGCTTTGTAGTGGCGAAAACAGGACACTCGGCGCGATGGCTCTACAAGACATCAAAATTCAATTCTTCGCTCAGGGAGCATCCATGGAGTGTAAGCTCACCTATGGTGGTGGCGGCTTTCTAGGAGAAGCGGAGGAGGCAAGCATCGGAGGGCCGGGCGGCGGAGAAGGGGTCTTCACCGGCAGCTCACTGGAGAAGGAGGGATCTCTTGGCGGCGGCCGTAGTAGCTTCAGGACCTTCTATTGAGGCTCCTGACGCGAGGAATCGAAGAGATTTGCCGCGTAGCTTGGTATTCGCGGGGGGCGGCGCTCCGACCGGAGTTGAAGAAGAAAGGGGCTCAGGGGCTTCTCCGGCTGATTGAATAAGAGGGGAGTGGTTTGGGGATGAGGCGAGGATAGTGCAACGTTTTATAGGGGAGAGGAGAGCTTGGCGGCCACGGCGGGGGCGTCGGCGGAAGAAGGGGAGGAGGCGGCCGGGGTTGGCGTAGAGGCGTGGTGAGGCACACCACTCAAGGGGGTTGTGATGGCGGTGAGACAGCAGGACTTGATGCAACGACGAAGTGGAGAGAAAAGGGAGCGGCGGACGGGCAGCATTGGCGTAGATGCGCAGGCGGTGCAGCAAGGAGGGGCTTCAAAGCCAAAATTCCAGGTGAGCAGAGGCAACGGTGTTGGCAAAAGAGAAAAATCACGAACGCTCCCAAGAACTACTCACGAAGTTGAGGCAGAAACAAATGAAAGAAGCAATGTTATGGGACTTTGTTAATTATCTATCATGCACGTTGCAATTTATGGGATAAAAGGATGGAATTATTTGACCAAAATTTCTGTTTTTTGGTTTTCTTGAATAAATTAATTGCGATTATAATATTTTTCATCATATCTCAATTAGCAACAAAAAAATATTCAGTTACATATGCTCCGCAGACATCAAAACATACACCAAACATCATTCAGGGGCACATTGGACCTTTATCAGGGAAACCTCATATTCCTGGAGCTGAAGCTAGGCTACGTGCCAAACAGGACCACCTGCTCCAGGAACTCCACAGTGGAGCTGCTCCATAGTGGAGTTGGTGGAGCAGAGCTGGAAAAACTGGAGCAGAGCAGCCCCAAACAGGCCCTATATAAGACCCATAAATATGTCTTACTATCAAGAATTCCTATTACTGGGGTGCTTTCGAATTGACACTGCACACAGCTTTCATACTGTTTTTTTTCTAGTCCTTGAAGGATCAATGTACAAAGGGAAAATTGAATATATAGGATCGAGTTGAGAGTGCTTTTTTAAAATAGGACCGAGTTGATCAACTTCTTGAAAATATGTTATTTTTCCAATTTTATTTTCATTTCCATTTTTCAGCCATTTTTCTCCACGCGAAATGTCACTTTTGCCCCTCCTCCCTCCCCTGCCCGCTGCCGCCGCTCCCTCCGATCCTCCGGCGGGGGAGCGGCGGAGCGGGGCGGCGCGGCGCCGCCGGCGAGGGAGCGGCCGCAGCGGGCAGGGGAGGGAGGAGGGGCAAAAGTGACATTTCGCATGGAGAAAAATGGCTGAAAAATGGAAATGAAAATAAAATTGGAAAAGTACCATATTTTCAAGAAGTTGATCAACTCGGTCTTATATTTACAAGCGTAAATAATTCGGTCCTATTTTAAAAAAGCACTCTCAACTCGGTCCTATATATTCAATTTTCCCATGTACAAACTAGAAGGTGAAGATAACTAAGTGCTGACATATTTTGCTACAGTTTGGATGCAGGACGCTGGCACACGGCTCCTTCTCCTACTAATTGTGATGCAAGGACAAAGAAGAGATCTTTTTGGCATACGATTTCTGTTCCAGATTCTACAGGCAAAAACGTCCTATCCAATACATTCTTGTTGGTGGATTGCAAATCAAACTGACGCCTTTAACTCCCCTTTTTTCAGACTTGCAGTGTGTGATTGGTGATTATGACGTATTCCTTGGGTATGTAAGCACATCAAACTAATGCCAAATCAAATGTGCAGCTTTTCATCATTGAAGTACCACATTGTTGTTAAGATGTAAAACTTCGAAACTTTGATCACCAATGCATCCAATCAAACAACACAATCCATACAATTACAAAGATAATTGCTCAAAGAACAGAGCTTTAGAACTCATCTCCTTCCTCGGGCGGAGGCGGAGGAGACGGCCGCCGCCAAGTCGATGTCGTCGAAGAGATGCCAGCTCGTCTCGTTGAACGTGCGGTCGAACACGTCATCCTCCTCCACGTCCCCCGCCTCGTCGACGCGCTCGTCCCACGCAAACCGCTCCGCCGCAAGGACATGTTTGGCCTTGGAGGGGGGGCCCGAGCCGTTCTCCTTCGCCTGGAGCGCGTACCGCCGGAAGCTGTTGCCGAGCACGCAGAGTTGGCAGAGCTGAGCGGGGGACTCCTAGTTGGCGGCGAGGAGCACGTCGTAGAGCGACGCCTCGCAGTGGGGCATGTAGAAGAGGGTGGGCCGTTGAGGGTTGGGACGGCGGCGGAGAGGACGGGGTCGAAGAGGACGGCGGGGGCGGGGGCATAGGGGAGGAGACGCGGGCGGGGTCGAGGGAGGTGTCGGAGGGGGACCAGGGGATCGGGGTCACCGGAGAGAGGCGGTGACCGGGGCGTGGCGTCGGCGGCGGGGGGTTGGGTTGGAGAGATGGGGACGGGAGTGCCCTGCGCTTGAGAAGAAGAGGGCGGCGGCCGTCCGATAGAAAAACGGAACGGTCCAGATTTGGCGCGAAGGGCTAGTCGGACAGACTAGTAGACTAGGCATGCACTTATGCGTCGAGTGCCCCCAATCCCACGGCTCTGAGGCCTCCACGTCGCCGTCGTCTTCCTCCCCCACCCCCTATTTATCCGCCCCCTCCGCTCCCCTTCCCGTCGCCCGCCGCTCTAGGGTTAGGGTTCCGTGTCCGCTTCGAGCTTGCCGGCGCCGCCGCGTCGTGTCTCTGGTGAGGTTTCTTGCTCGTCTCTGGTTTCCGTTCGATTCGTCCTGTTCCTTCAGCCGGTAATGGAGTGGATTGGGGGGCTAGGGTTTTAACTGGCGTGGATTTCTTTGGCTTTCTTGCGGCGTTTTCTGTGTTGATGTAGGTGTGAGGCCATGGCGATCGTGAGGAGCAGTGGTGTCAGGGTCCCGAGGCTTGACGGTGGCGGAGAGGGCTCGCCGGAGGCCACGGAGGAGTCTCCAGCGACGCCGTCGGAGGAGTCGGAGGCTGCCGGCTTCTCGGGCGAGGAGGAGGACGACGACGAGGAGAACGATGGTGGCGAGGGGCCGGAGGAGGTGGAGGAGGAGGAGGAAGAGGACTCCGGGATGGGATCCGATGAGCTGGAGATCACGGAGCTCGGGGAGGCGGGGGCGGAGCTGTGCCAGGTTGGGGATCAGAGCGTCGCCTTGCCGCTGGAGCTGTACGACCTTGGTACACTGGGTGGCGTGCTCTCGCTCGACGCGTGGAACAGCCTGCTCTCTGAGGAGGAGCGGCTCCGCCTCGCCGCATTGCTGCCTGACATGGACCAGGAGACCTTTGCCCGCACGCTTGTCGAGCTCCTCAGGGGAGATCACTTCCACTTTGGGAGCCCCCTCACTGCCCTATTCGACAGGCTGAAAGGTGGCCTCTGTGATCCGAGGATCGTCCTGTACCGCCGTGGTGCCCACTTTGCGGAGCGGCGGAAGCATTACTACTGGCTGCAGAGCTACCATAATTTGATGGTGCGGGGGCTGTGGGAGATCAAGGACTGCTGGAAGGGCTTTGAGGGATACAGGCTTGATGAGAGGCTGAGGGCGTTGGATGCGATGAAGGCGCAGCGGCAGCAACAAGCTCTGGCTTTGGATGGCCGGGCCGGGTCAGAGACTGACTCAGAGAGCAGGGAGTCCGGGGAGCAGTTCTTGACATGGCTGAAGCCAGATAAGTCAGGGCTGAATAAGGCTGGGAAGTTAGGGAAGGAGAGGTCCAAGGGGCTGCTGCGGGTGGGTGTGCCAAAAGGTTTGGATGAGGAGTATGTTGGAGGGGCTGGCCACGATGCTGCAGTGGCGCTCTCTGAGCTTTCTCGTCAAGATAATACTCATGGGTATGATTTGGGAGTGATGCATAGAGGGAAGCTTCGCAAGAGCATAGAATATGATAGGGGTTTGGAGGAGCTGGGATATGACAGGGATTTGCAAAGAATTCGGCCTCAGAGGCCGCTGTTGAAGCCAGGGAAGAAGAAGAAGAAGAAATTGACTACGAGCTATGAAGGCAATCTATATGGAAACGACTACCGTGATAACCAGACTGGCTCTCCTTACTACTATGGGAGGAATGCCGGTACTAATCAGGGAGTTAACTTAGCAGCAGCATTTGATCCTCCATTTTTTGAGGCGGGAAGGAATGCAAAGTACTCGGAGAGAGATTGGATATATGGTGGAAAAGGTGTGCAGAGGAAAGCTCTGAAAGGGGATAAGATGGATTGGCCAGCCGGTAGCCATGTTGATAACTTAAATGATTGGCAGAGAGGGCAATCTGCAGGTGATTACAGGAGCAGAAAATCTCAAGCTGGTCATGGTCTGAAGGTTAAGTCCTATGAAAGTATCGAGCAGCAGATTAATGATACACGTTTTGGGTCTGATCCTAGAGGCAAGATATCACAGGGGAAGATTAAAGGTAAATCCAGTAGTCAGTATGATAGGATTGGCCAGAAGTACTCCAGGAGCAATGCTGTCTATGCTCAAAGTGAGGAGACGGAATCTGATTCATTAGATCAGTTTGAAGATGGTGGGGACATGAATCTTGTCGAACAGCAGCCGGAGCTTCGGTTTCATAGACCATATGGTGCCAAAAAGTCAAACAAACTTGCCAAAGCAGTCAAAATGAATTATCGTGCTGCTAATACGGATTTCGAACAAGGGGTGCACAGAGGAAAGGTTACAGAGCCTGATTATTTACGTGATGTGCATGTGGCGAAAACGGAACAGATTAGTGAAATGATGAGACCTCCAGCACCAAGGGGTGAAAGAAAGCGAAAAGGTATAGTAAATTTGGACATGCACGGTTATGGCAAGTCTGAATTGCATGATAGCAACGAAAATGCCAATGAACCATTCAGGTCACCAGAGAGTGAGAGGCTGGCCGGTAGATCAGGCTATGCAGTCCAAGATTCTATTGGTGATTTTGGTGGTATTGAAAGAGTGAAGGCGCCACTATCAAGTAGCACCTCTGGGTCCAAAAAGAAAAAAGGAAGAGTTGAAGGTACAAGCATGGATGATCATGGAGAGTACGCACCATCTGGTTCAAAGGTGATGGAGAACAGTGGTAGCTCGAAGAAGAAAGGTAAAAAGAAGCCAGAGACAATTACAGATGCAGTTACTGTAGCAGAACCAGCTCCTGTCGTACCCGAGAATAATGTGGTAGTGGCAGAACCTGAGAAACCTCAGAAGAAGTATGTACCAATTACACCGACTATCCATGACGGCTTTTCTTTCTCCATTGTACATCTTCTAACTGCCGTAAGGAAGGCTATGGTCACTCTTACGGAGGATACTCCTGTGGCAGCAAAGCAACCTGATGGGGAGGAGAGCAGAAAATGGTTCAACAATGAAGAGCATAGCAAAATGCCTCAAGGGCCAAGTGCCACAGAGCAAGCCCAACAGGGTCATGAGGTTGCAGATGCCAGTGCTGCAGAGCAGACTGCGCCAAGCAATTTGCCAGCACTCACTGTTCAGGAGCTTGTCAGTCGGATTAGATCAAATCCTGGAGATCCTAACATACTTGAAACTCAGGAGCCCCTTCAGGATTTAGTTCGAGGAGTACTGAAGATACTGTCATCTAGAACAGCTCCCCTAGGTGCAAAGGGATGGAAAGCACTCGTTTCCTATGACAAGTCAAACAAAAGCTGGTTCTGGGTTGGTCCACTACCTTCTGGTTCTTCAGATGGTGATCCTAACGAAGAAACATCTGCTGAAGCATGGGGTATACCACACAAGATGCTTGTGAAGTTGGTCGACGCATTTGCTAATTGGCTGAAAAGCGGTCAGGAAACCCTTAAGCAGATAGGATCCCTTCCACCACCTCCACCACCAAATCCTGCAAACTTGGATTTGAAGGAAAGATTCAAGGACCTTAGAGCCCAGAAAAGTCTAAACACAATAAGCCCAAGCTCGGAGGAAGCAAGAGCGTATTTCCAGCGCGAGGAATATTTGAGATACTCAATTCCTGATAGAGCATTTTGCTATACTGCTGCTGATGGGGAGAAATCTATAGTTGCTCCCTTGAGAAGGGGTGGTGGAAAGCCTACAGCAAAAGCTAGGGGACATCCCATGCTCTTACCTGATCGTCCGCCACATGTCACTATTCTATGTCTTGTAAGAGATGCTGCTGCTAGGTTACCTGCAAGAACTGGAACAAGAGCTGATGTCTGCACACTTCTCAAAGATTCGCAGTACCTAAACCATGAAGAATCCAATAAAGAGGCTGCTATAAATCAAGTTGTTAGCGGCGCTCTTGATCGCTTGCATTATGAGCGTGATCCTTGTGTACTGTATGATAATGACAAAAAACTGTGGACCTATCTGCACAGGGGTAGAGAGGAGGAAGATTTTGAGGATGATGGCACGTCATCTACGAAGAAATGGAAGAGACCAAGGAAAGAGCCGTCTGACCCTGCAGAGCCTGGTGCAGCGAATGATGATTTAGAGGATGATGGCACCCCATCTACAAACAATGTGAAAAAACAAAAGAAAGCTCATGATCTAGATCCTACAGCATCGGGAGAAGAAAAGGATGGTGGCGATCATGTAATTCAGGATCCATCTGCGGGTGGATTTTCTAGTGGGCTCGAAGGTGACCCTGACCTTAATGTTGTTCCATCATCAATAAATGACGGAGGAGTTGAGCTTGTTCGTACCGATGCAAGGTCAGATTTTGGTAGCTCCAGAGCATCAGTAGATGCAACAACAGGCAGCAGGGCTGATGGTAATTCAGCAAGCTGGCAGGCATCCCCAGAACAGAATAACATTATGGCACTACCTGAGGACTCCACCAGGAAAGAATTTCATGAAGGCTTAGACAGGGAAGGGTCAAAAGGACTCATGAATGCAACCTTATTATGAATAATGCATCGTGGTTTTCAACTAGCAGGGCATACGTTGGAGCATCAGCATAGGTAATAGATGTGGAAATTAAATGCCATCTGAATTTATCCATTCTTGATGCTACATGGCTACTAGTACCAGACATTTTTTTCATTGTTTAGTGTTATTTATGCTTCTCTTTATCCTGTAGTAATGTAAATTAGAAATGATAGATGATCGTTTATTGTATGAAACCTGTTGGTTTATGTGAGGACATTTTTTGACCAAAACTTTGAAAGTGTACTTTTTGCTGGAGTATATTTTCAGTTGTAGCGTAATATGCTTCAACGCTAAATGCATCTATATGACTCCTCACATGGGTAATGTTTATTTCTTACTGTCCACAATGATCATCACTGGCCTGTCTCAAAAAAAAAAAGTATCAATTCAGATCAGTGATATAAGCTGATAACGAGGAAGGTGATGCTTATTTCATCATAGAACGTAGTGCTACACAAGTCACCCATGCTATTCTGCAGCTGATCTAAAAAAAAAACTATGCCTGTGCGAACCCTCGGAGGCTTGTACCATCAAATCGGCTTGAAAATTAGCTCGCGGCTTGTAGCTTGGCTCAAGCTCGTAAAATTTCAAACTGAGCCAAACCTTCTTCTTGGCTCACAAAAAAAAATTGAGCTGAGCTTGAGCTTAAGCCGCTCACGAGCCGGCTATGGCTCGTGTGTGCAGTGTAGCTACCTACAGTCAGGGACTCAGAAGTCGGCCATGGGGTGTAGTCGTCGATTTTCAACGGACTGCCCAATCATCTTGGAGACGTTCGGACTGCTCCCAGCGTTCTTTTTATTCTGTGCCGTTCGATCGGTTTTAGATGGTCGATAGCGATGGTGATGTTCAGACCAATCCGAACAAACCCGCCGTTGGATTGGCTGGAGACAGTTGCAACCGTTCAATTAACTTGGAGGTGTGGTTGCGGATGAGTTGATCCCCTAATCTAACCCTAACCCTTTGGCCGTCATGCTCAAATTCCCTTTCCCAAATTCCCGATCTGCATTCGGTCGATTCCTTTCCACCGTACCGCCTGCCATGCCGCTTGCCCCTCCCACCGCGCGGCCCGCCCCAACCACCACGTTGCCCGCCCCTCCCACCTTGCCGCCGCACCCTGTCCTCCCGTGCCACGTGCACTCCCCGTCGGCCCATCCTCCCCCTAGGCTTTGGCCCCGTCCCCATGCTATCCCCCTACGGTGAGGTTCACTTCCCACTCCACGGTCTTCAGATGGTGTCTGGAATCGTAGGAGGACCCGCCAAATATCATGTCGACGATGTGTTGTGATTCCTGATAGTCCATTTCTTCATCGCCATTCTTGTCCTTCTTGGAGCTCGACTCCCCGACCTCCTGAATGAACGGGAAAGACCCTTACCCGAGTAATAGTCCTCCAATTTCATCTGCCAGGCATGACAGTTGCATAGATCATGCCCTGTTGCTTGATGAAGTGGACACCACTTCTTATTCTTTTAGATACGCCAGTTAGAGCTTTTGCCTTGTTTCGATCGAAATAGTCCTTCTTACTCTTAGTGAACTTCTCTGGAATGGCAAGAACCTCTTTAGCGTTGGGTTTACAATTCTTCTTACCTTTGGGAGACTTTTTGGGCTTCTTCTCCTTTTTCTCTAGGTTAGGCTAAGGAATTCTTCTATCCAGTCGATGGCCTTGTTCCATCCAACCATCTCACTAACGGCTGCATACCTGTCGGCCATATCAAACAGTTTGACGATTGTTCTTGAAGGATTCATTGCGATGTCCTCGTATGCCATCGGTTCGTCAACCCCATTTTGAAAGCCTAAATAATAGAATAATCTACAACCTTTGAAAGCCTAAATAACAGAGGAATCCGCAACCTCAAGAATAGAATTATGAATCTAACTGAACCTCTTGATGTATTGTTGAAGAGTCTCATTAGGTTCTTGTCAAATCTGGTAGAGATCGTCCTCTTTACTGAGGCGATCGTATTTCCCTTAGAAGTTTATGATCAATAGGTCACAGTGCTGCTCCTGAGCGTAAATTATTCTAACCGGTTGGTTGAGCAACTAAGACCGAGCAGATCCTTCAAGGACTGTGAGCAAGTAGTTTGCCATCATATTATCATCACCATCTGTAGCCTTGATGGCAGTAGTGTAAATCTAGAGAAATTCTAATGGTTTTTAGTTACATCAAATTTTTCTAGATTTATTGGTGGGAACCTGTCCTGGTAGCGTACTGCTTGAAGGCCTACTGAGAATACCGACAGCCCGTGATCGAGTCATAGCGCCTTCTTTTGAAAAGAGTTGGATTGTGGTTAGTTGGAGACTGGCTTCTCCGAGAGTCATACAGAGGAATTGGCGCTCCGACCTGATCGTGGATACTTGCATGGTGCCTTCGATTGGCTACTTGGTTCAGGTGATGCCGCAGATCACCCAATCCAAGTGTTCATTCCTTATAATGAGGGGGTGGAGTGGCTTCATGGAAGAGTCGTATTCCCTCGTGACTCTCTTGTCGAAATCTTTGAGGAGGTCTAGAATCAGACGTTGGATTGTTTCTAGCCCAACCACATTGGCTTCTGTTGAGGGAGGAATGCTCGGATGAAGTCAGCGTGTGACTCTGTGATTTCCTTTGTTCCCTATACATTTCTGTACACCGCATGGCCTACTAAAGGATCTTCGACACATGTCCTGCAACCTGAGCATATCCCAGAGTTTTTGCCAAAGCAGAATCTGGATTGTTTAAAATATCATGGACTCATTGCAAGTTCTGAATTGTTAGCAAGGGTCTCGAAGGGTTCCTGTTGGTGGAAGGTGTACTTTGACTTGAGTTTTCCTCTGAGCCTCTCACTTGCCCCATTCGACCTGTCACGCGTACGTCGTGTAGTAGGGTAGAAGTAGATGGATTAGCCGATTGATGTTCCCCAGTTCCACTGCTTCGGCTGTCTCGAGGTGATGCATGAGCGTTTGCACCATTTCAACCAACAGATCTTGGAAGGTCCTATTGTAAAGAATCGTGCACTACATCTCGATCGATATCACCGATTGCGTTAACTTCGTGCCTCCAGCATGAATCTCCCAATGAGCTCCCGTCGAAACTAAGGAAGAGCATTCCACTGCTTCCACAAGGAGCCTCCACGATGGGGAACAGTTGGAAATTACCACATCTGGTGGGCTTTGTGGTGGACTCAGTCTGACCTAGTAGATTGCCAATTAGATGCTGAGCGTTATCATCTTCACCTGGCTTTTTTCCTATGGTAACTTCATCGACACCGTGGCCAGGTGTCAATTGGGTCCCAAAATACATAGGAGCCATCAGCTAATAGCTTTTGCCCATGATCATATCAAGAGTACACTGACCCTTATATTGTAGCATTGAGCTTTTTTCATTGTTTTTGCTAGTCAGAAGCACCGGGCTTGCAGAGGCACTTGGGCATTCTCATCTAGTTGGAACAATTGATTCCTCTGAGAGTTCCACTGATGGGGGCGGTGAGTCTTCTTCCATCCGATCAATCTCACCGGTTTCAGCAAGCAGTGAGCTGGGATGGAAGAGAATGATGATGAGGCATCATGTTCTATGGCACGGATGCATGCGTCCATGTTGAGATCGGCATAGTCTACCAAGTCAAACCAATTCTCCTCATCCCATGTCCCTGCCATAATTACATGAATGATGAAAACAGGGAACAGAGAAGGATTAGGATTGCTAAACAAAGAAGAACTTCAAGGATTCAGCGCCTTCTTCCCCACAGATGGCGCCAATTATCGACAATCGAATCACCGATCTTATGAAATAATATGGGAAAAATGACTAAAATCCTTGAGAGAGAATAAGGATGTTCTTTATTGTTATGAACTGGTTACAAAATGCCTTTAATAAGGCGGGATTATCTTTAATTACACTAATTTTAATGAGATATATAGTCGTCTTGGATTGAGACTGATTGATTGCGAGTGAATTTGTCTTCTGATCTTCTGTCGTCCAGCCTTAAATACCAATGAAGAGACACATGTTTGTCCGCTGGGGAAGACACCTTATAGAACCAATGCGTTTGGTCGGAGAGATAGTTATTGTCCGAGAGAGAACGCCTGATCATCGGTTATTGTCAGTGGAAGACGAACGTAGGCAACAACCACATGGTAATTGTTGTCAGAGACTCAAGACCAATGCATCATGTTGTTTGAAGTGGATAAGGCATATGTTCCATCCATCGTATTGAAGGAATATCCTAAAATCAAGTCTAGAGACCAATTCATAGACTCTCCGAGCAATCATCCGGTCGGGCAACACTCATAGTGTTTCTCTGACCAAGGTATTCGGGAAGTAACCTCTGGAGGTTTACGACCATGGGGTCCCTTGACCTTAATTATACATTAAAATTGTATTTAGAGATTTATTTAATCATCATCAAGTTTGAATTGAAATTCAAATTTATTTGAACTAGTTAGTAAATAAATTAAACTAGATATCAAAAAGTTCTAAAAAATTTTATACACAATTCCTAAAGAAATTACCTATTTTAGTTCATAACGCCTAGGCACCAAGGTGTCATGTTATTTGTATGTGTATATAGTACAAGCTAGCTAATCTTTTGGTTGATGGCTTATGATTTAAATATTTGAATTCTGGCTGTTCGCTAGAGGTAGTACACAGTGAAAAATAGTCACATGTAATTTTAGCTAATACAGCTGAACTCATTACACTTTTTACTATAATTTTTCTATTGATCCTACCTTGAAAAAGTACACCATTTAAAAGTTAGTTACTATAGATAGTATAAGCATAAGTTAACTTTAAATAAAAAAAAGTCCAGCTATGCATGGCCCTACTTATGGCGATTGGTGTGTGGTACAATGCGTGTGTGCCTTGGATGTGTACATAAGTTTGTGTGATGATGCTATGCATGTATCATGTATGTTAAGCTGTTAACTTTTCTGAGTGAAGCCTCGCGCAACTGCTGCTGCTACAAATGGAACGGACAGCTAGCACCAACACGAGCGGGCTGGGGGGGAATGGGCCATGGCCTAGTGTATCGGCCCAACAACTTGTGCGGTCCTGATTTAATTTAATTCAGCAAATTCATTTGAACTTAAAAAGGGTTCAAACTACTTCGAAAAATTCTTGAAAATATTTTTTTCAGGCATATTAAATACAAGGTAGGAAAAACATTTTCAGCCTTTTTCATACTGAACCTTTTGCATTTGGTTTGAAGTTCGGTCTAATTTATAAGAGTTTTTAGTTGCCATAACCTCTTAAAACTCAGGAAAATCTAATAAAATCGTAGAAATTCAAATTGGGCAAAGCAAACCTATTGAGATTTTCTGAGCTGAAACTTTACTACCATGTATCACTGGTACCTATGTGAAAATATATTACATTAGACTCAATGATGCAATAGTAAGTATATATCAATCTCTACAAGCAGACCAGCTTAAAGAAAAAAGAAAACCCCTCAACCCACAACAGCAATTAACCAAATGGCACTATCAACAGTAAATCAATACGGAAAAAGTAAACTAAACAAATTGCTCTTTTTTTGTACATGCATTCGATCAATCTAATTTCTTGTTATAAGAGGTGCTCTTGAATCTCTGATAGATGGTGATGTGGATTCTTGCGCCTCCGGGAAATGTTTCATGTCTCCATTTGCCTGCTTCCAACTAGCCCTTGACTCCCGGAATGACTTGAGAAGCTCATCGTAGTCCGGGGTTCGCAGCTCCTCTATCGACTCGATGCTTGGCAAGTCGATTTGCCTTCTCCTCGGTGTCGAACACGACGGTTCATCCACCTGTGATGTTCGAGGAGAAGATGCAATGGCAATTTGGTCAGCCAGAGATAAAGAGCACATTTTCCTACTTTTCACTTTTCAATGATTTCATGACTGCTTACCAGATATTCTTCCTCTAGGCATTTCCCTGCATTTTCAGTTATCTCCACAACCTTATGGTAATGTTCCCCCTTCATCTCCATTATTTCCCCGTGGCATGGGGTGAGAATGGAACCGATGTTTGAGCATGCATCATGGTCAAGCTTCAGCGAACCTGACGAAACAGAAGTTGTCAACAAGAGAAAATTTGATGGTATGCACTGTGCTTCGGTAACTCAAAATTTTCACTGTAGGATCTTACTGTCAATGGAAGAAAGAAGGGCCTTGTTTGCTATATCTATATCGTCAAGAGTTGTCGATACTGCAGACGAGACTTTGGAACGCAGCAATTGGTTGGCCTCTGTCCCAGTCCTGTTAACATACACACCCCCATTACAACTTATTGGTTGTTTTCTAGTATCTTAAGGCAGGAGAGAATTTCAAAATTTTCCTATCAGTTTCTATTCTGATACCTGACTATACAATCTACTGATTCCACATTTCCTTTGCCAAGGCTGAAAAGAGAGTCTTCGGCATTCTTCCACTGCTGTGCACCCATGTTCGTCTTTGCCTTGCTGCAAATTTTGATAGCTAATGTCAAACACTGGAACAACCGTATTTCATAGCAGAAAGTATCACATCATGATGTCATACTGACCATTCTACAAGCACTTCTGCGAAGCAAGACCGTCCAATGTCGACTGCAGTGGTATCTTCAATGAAATTCTTCTCAGTTTCTTCCATGTAAAAGCCCCACTTTTCCTGCACGGATGAGGTGAGGTCCTGGGCCGTCGAAATTTCTTCCTGCAGGTGTCTTGACCGGTTTACAGCGCTCTCTCGAAGGCTACTTACAGCTGTTTGGACCTGCAATACATGCTCAATGTTAACAATATGTAGCAGATCTGTAATAGCTCAAGTCATCTACCCATCAGCACAGAGCTTCTTTTGACAGCAAATCAATACTAGATTACTAGTACTCAGATGGACACAGTTCAAAGTATAAATTACGGAAGCAAGGGATAATACTTACCAGCTTCTTCTTCCTTGCATTGGAAATTGCAAGCATCTCTGCGATGTTCTCTAGAAGTTGCTTTTCTTCATTAGCTGCACACTCCTGTTAAAAAATGATAAAATTATATGTTGCTGCAAAATTATATTATCTTATGAATTGCTTATAGCCAATGCAATAATCATCATAGGAATTACCTCAAATTTCTTCTCAAGATCAAGAAGTTGTTGATCTTGCACACTTTGTGTTTCTTCCAAAATACTGGTGAGCTTAGATGCATTAACATCGAGTGAGTGGAAGAAACCAGCAGTGATCTTTGAGATGGACCGTGACGCTTCCATGGCTCTTAGGTGTCCCTGCACAAGAACAAAAGGTTACAACAGAAGGGAATGGCTCAAGAAAACAGCAAATGGTTTAGTGCTTCAACAAGATATGGACCTCCCGCTGCTTCTTTGCAAAGTGGGCTAGTCTCTCTTCTTGTTTCGAAAGGCTATACTGAAGCTCATTTAACAAGTTGTCTGCTTCCAAAGCAATTCCTCCAAAACACTAAAAATATGAATAGCAATCAGAAATATTGCAATATCCACTGCAATCACAAACAGGCCAAAATAAACAAACTTACTTTCGCAAGTGCTGACGTGTGTGATTGTACTTGCGAGTTCAGTTTCTCAAATGTTGTCTGAGAATTCATGTCAATTTCGCCTGCTAAATTATCCAATGCTGTAATGCCTGAACCATGCAGGACTTTCAGTTTTTGTACGCTCTCCTTTAGCCCTTGTGCAGCCTAAAAAATGGGTAACTAAAGCATATCAATATACACTCTTACATAGCATTTCACACAAAATAACTAGGGAGTGAAAAAGTGATGAGAGACTGAATTGCCTCATCTTTTGATGATACGAAGGATTGCATATCGTCTTCCATTTCTTTAAGGTGATCCTCCTGCTGCATGACAGAAGTGGAGACAGTTTTGTGCAAGGCGTCCAGCTGATGGGTCAGTTGAGACCTAAATCTCTGCACGAGTGACCTGTTCCCATCTTCTATGTTGTCTTTACGCTCTGCCAGTAGTCAAGAACAACGACCATTGAAGTTAGACTAAGTCCATAACAGTCACAAAGTAGGGGTAATCAAGTTGAGATCCCTAACCTATTTTGGAGAATAGCCCAGAAACATCTGCTGCTGCATTTTCTAATTCCGCACGAAGGTTATGTGCACAGTCTACTAGTGATTTTTCTGTGGCAAAAACAACAGTGAGAATCACCGGATGACTATAAATGTGGTAAACAGACAGACAACTGATTAATTGAAATCAAGCATGGAGGAACCAAGAAACTCTTGACAGAATGTAAATTCAACATCAAGTGAATTTATCCGTTTACCAATAATGTTAACGAAGCAAAATGAGCAGAACATGGTAAACCAAAAGGCTTGGAAGGATGAGTTATTTCAACAAACCTGATTTCAGAAGATTAAATATGACATATTCCTTTTCTTTAATAATAGACTTTGCTTCATTGTATTTTTCTTCTAGATCATGCAGAGCATTCTTGGTGTCCTCCAGGTCTTTCTGCAATCAAGTGAGAGGGAGGAAATGATAATATGTAATACATTTACTAACATACTGCAAAACCACAAGGTGGAGAATGGAAACGTACCTGAGTCTTTTCGTGTTTTTCACCCAACTCTGCACTCAAAAGTTGTTCAGCGTCATAAAGCTCTTTTAGTTCAACCAATTGCTGCTCATAGATTTGGTAGAAAAATTACACTCAAGTTATTAATAAGATAACAGTGTTGTGCAATGCTTATAGACAAACGAACCTTATCCCTAGCCTCTAAATCAGCTCCGAGTCGTTCAATTTTCTCTGTCATGGCCTGAGTGACAAAGTTAGATTTGGAAAAATAAGATGCTGATAAAAAAAATAAAGCTTTATTCAGTTTATTTGAAGAAATCTAAATACAGGTTTAATTGGAAAATTAAGATACACCTTTTTCTCAGCTTCCTCTTGGAGGTAGCGCTCTCTTGGAATGTATATACCATTCTTCTCTCTAGCAGCAAGCACCTCTGAAGACGTATAGGAGACGGAGTGAGTAGAAGATGTATGCTACTTAACAATTCGATACACTAAAAATTGCATGCAGAAGAACCTTGTTTAAGGCGGTCAATTTCGGAGTACAGGTCCTTGATCATAGCAGATTTCATCAACCTTTGGTTCACCTGAATTTGATGGTAAGAAGAGCAAGTTAGGCTACACCACACATTGTTAACTTTTTACTGTCTGAAATAATGAAACATCAATATGACTGGCTTATCCAAACAAAAGAAGATAGCAACCTCAGGTTTGTTCTTGATATTTTTTGCACGGTGTGCATAATCCAGTGTGCTCAGTGTCTCTTCCAAGCAATATACTGAAGGTGATATTGTAGCAATAATGCAAGTCTTTGTTTTCCCTCCCAATGAATCTCGCAACAATCTTGTCAGTTTGCTATCTCTGAAGGAAATATATAGAGCTAAAAAATAAGTCCTTTAGCAATGTGTTGCTAAAATCAATGTTGTCAGGAGAATGTCCTTAGAATTACCTGTACGGGACGTGTCCAGAGTGCTCAACTAGAGCATTGATAACACGACCAAGTGTGAGTAAACTCTTGTTGATCTCCCCAGCCTCTCTCGCTCTGCCCTGCAATGCTAATTCAATATCAAAAATACTTCTTGGCATTTGAAAAATCAGATAGATGTTTTTTTATCTACGAATAGAACATTTGAAGTTTACTCACATCTCTAGCACCTGAGCGTGATATATTTTCTGAACCAGCTAGATCAACAAGATTAAGCTTCCCAATTTTGATCATCTCTTCGCCCTCATGAGTC
The DNA here is from genome assembly GCA_017311315.1 of Dendrocalamus latiflorus. Lineage (NCBI taxonomy): Eukaryota > Viridiplantae > Streptophyta > Magnoliopsida > Poales > Poaceae > Dendrocalamus > Dendrocalamus latiflorus. The sequence continues at coordinate 33,843,276 of CM029661.1, read as the reverse complement.
AATTCCTTAATGTGAATTGTGACTGAGAATATGGAGTGCGACCTACTGCTTTGCTTGTTCAACAATGTCTCTGCAGTGCGCCTCTTTGCAGAACCCTTGTCAAGAATCTTGTAGATTTCGCCAGCAGAGTACACAACTTCTTCTTCAAGCCCTCTCACAAAAACACCCCCCTTGCCATCTTCCATAAGGGCAATAGGCTTCTTTGTCTTATCCTCGGGAACAGGGAACTTAGGTTCTTCAGGAGCCAGCAAATCAGTGATTTCTTCATTGTAAAGCTCAAGAAAGGTAACTTTCATGCTGTACTCCACACACTGGGCCTCAAGAATGTCAAAGATTTGCCTGACAGCCCTCGGGATAACTCCAGCATCAGTTGGGAGATCACCATTCTAGATGTTATAAGAACTAGTCAATAGTAAAGAACATGCAGACCAAAGGTACGACTTTAAATGATCTGAAGTACAAAATATTTACCTTGGTCTTTCTAGTTCCACCTCCCTCCATTGTATAGGTTTTCCCGGTACCAGTTTGCCCATAAGCAAAAATTGTGCAATTATAGCCCTCAAGGACCTCATTTACTATTGGTGAGATGGATTGTTCAAACAAATCCTTCTGCTTGGATGATGGGCCAAATACCTACTCAGAATCAACCAGTTCACTAAATTTGAGTCAAAACTTGCATACATGAAATCAACAACAGCAATAGGCAAATGCAAAGTGCAAAGCAGTTGATCGAATTCAAAGGAGATCACCACTGAGGAAGTGGCCTAACAAAGTGATTGTGGAAGATGATCTAATACCTTGTCGAAGGCAAAGGTCCGATCAATCTGCTTGTTGGCGATAATTTGAGTGGCAGCAACCTCCCGACGGCGCTCATTGCACGAGATGACTACTGGAGTATTCGACTTTGTCTCTTCATCACTCAAGGGCCTGAATGTATCAAATTACACACTGTGAGCAAAAAAACAGTAGCACACTGAACTTCTGAACTTTTTTTTTGGGGCCTGAACTTCTTAACTAGAACTACCGAGCGCTCTTCACCTGCATCTAAGGATGACTTGCACATTGACTCCCTTCTCCTTATCGCCTTTCGGGGTGGCGTTATTGTTAGTGTTTGTGCCGCCGTTAGCATCCCCGGATCTCAAGTCTTTCCCGGACTTCTCAGTCGACTTTGGTGATGGCGATGGAGGGCAACTCCTCTTCTCCATCAATTCCTCTGAACAATCCAAGCTCTAGTTCCTGGCCAGTATCCAATTCTGCATTTGAAGCATCAATTCTTGAAATGAAGATGCAAATTGCTCGAATATTTGAACTGAAAAAAAATCCAGCTACTAGCAGCTTAAGTATCAGAATAAAAGATAACTGGATGTGACAATAGGTGTCAAATTTGCCCAAATCAGAGAAGTAGCAAGAAAATCCAAAATGCCGGCCAGTAGGAGCAAATGCAGAAAGAGCCAACAGAATGGGAACAAAGGCGAAGCAGAAACAAGTCTGGGAGGCATCGCCATGAGATCTTTATCGGAGGAGACTGAAACAAATTGAGATAGGATCGGCAGCTGTTTACCAAATCAAATGGGATCTTTCTCATGCCATGAAAGGAAACAAAGTAAATGGTAAACAAATAAGCCCATAAAAAGAGACAGTAAGAGAAACATATAATCTGCAAGTACTTACCAATCAAAATAAGATCATAAATATAACGCAATCACATTTAAGGATTATATCCTGGCATCCTGCGGCTACTCAATTAGCTGTCAAAATGAGATCTTTCTTTCACAAAAACCTCACAGGAACCATGAACTGACAGGGAGAAAAAAGCAGAACTTCAGCGAGCATGCCCAACCATCAAAATGAGATCTTTTTTGCAGGGAGCAACACCCAACACCCATCCAGCAACAACAGATCAAGAAACACAAGCACGGACACGAATCAAGAAACAGGGGCACTCACACGGTCCCACACGCAGATGGAGCACGAATCCTAGCAGCAAGGCACTGCGATCCAATCACTTCCAGGACTAGCTAGGAGCAGGAGCAGTAGGTAGGGGGCAGCCGCAATGGCAATGGCGAGATCCAGGGAGCAGCAAAGAAGGAACAGGTCCCCCTGAGGAGCAGACCGGTGGCTTCCAGAACAGCTCGTGGTCTCTATCAATGGTCACCTGTGGGTGGTTTTTTTTCGGATGATTTATGGATTATAATTTAAATATTTGAATTTTGATTATTTATGAGAGGCATATGTAGAGAGAAATAGTCACATGATTTTAATAGGTATAGCTAAACTCAGTACACTTTTTAATATAATTTTTCTATTGACACTGTCTTAAAAAAACGCATCGTTTAAAAGTTAGTTACTATAGATAATATAAGTATAAGTCAACTTTAAATTGAAAAAAACCTAACCAAATCTCTCTCGGGCTTTTCCTATCCCCTTTGCCTTTGGAGCCAATGAATTGGTTCATTTGGATGGTAGTTTATGGTTTAAATTTTTAAGTTTTATCTGTTCATAAAAGACAGTATGTAAAGAAAAATAGTCATATGGGATTTTGACTGATACAGTTGAATTTAGTATATTTTTTACTATAATCTTTTTGTTAACCCTGTCTTAAAAAATATATTATTTAAAAATTAATTATTATAACATAAGTTATAAATCGTAAACTATAAGCACTACTACAGAAAAAGGACATCACAGACGGTTCAAAAACGTCATCACAGACGGTTTTCTGAACCGTCTGAATTTTATGGGTCAGTGATAATCGAAGGTTATCACAGACGGTTCGACAACCGTCTATGATATATCAATATCACAAACGATTTTTATTTACAAACCGTCTGTGATATGTCACCTATCACAGATGGCTTGTAACTAAAAACCGTCTGTGATGTTCTTTTCTACCCCTAAATCTATTTCTGTTTATTGGCTAGCATCAGGAAATGCTAGCCATGCCCTCTGAAACAAGCAGATAAACAAGTATATGTATACATACAATTCACATCTCAATTCATTTGACAAACATAAAACATCCAATTCACATCGCATTTCATTCACAGACATAAGGCATCCATTTCGCAAATGAATTAATTGAAATGAAATAAAATATCCATTAACAAATTCACAATTACAGAGTGATAAGAGCAATAAAAAAATCATTCTGCGCAGTTGAACTCTCCATCTGATCTTATGACTTTAGTCCACAAAAACCAAACGAACTCTCCTCGAATTTTTGCAAAGTCCGGCTGTTTCAATGCAGATGTAGAGATGGGCGCAGCCTGTCAATAGGAATATCAACGCGCGTACATATAAAACCTGACATGTATGAAATAAATGTGGGAAGATTGACAAACCTTAGAATTGGTGATCTTGGTGGAATCGAGGAGTAGTCTCATATGGTGGCACACGTAGTATCCACACGTGTTGCACGGCTGCTGCTGGTGACACTGTAAAAAATAGAATGTGATAAATCAAGAAGCATTACTACTAAGTGTTGTATATGATTAATTAATGTGTAGCTAGCGAATACCCGAAAATTACGAGCATGTTTCAAGGGCTTGGCCCCTGTCGTCGAGCCACGTGTCTAAACAAAGTTCTATGAAGCAAATGACACAAACTAGTGTATCGGTTCATTGAACAGGATACACTAGAGTGTGTCACTTGCTTCATGCCCCTTGAAGGTCTATGTGGCATATATTATTACTACAAGGTCTCTAAACAAAGTTCTATGAAGCAAATGACACAAATCAAATCATAGCATCACATAAAGGCCAGACGAGGGGTCGGGGAGGCGACCGGCGAGGGCTCGGGGAGGCAACCGCAGGCGACGGGCGAGCGGAGGCGCCAGGCGTGGAGGCGAGCCGAGCGTCGGTCTTTGAATGCGGACGGCTCGGGGAGGCGGCCGGCGAGGGCTCGGGGAGGTGGCCGCAGGCGACGGGCGAGCGGAGGCACCGGGCGTGGAGGCAAGCCGAGCGTTGGTCTTCGAATGCGGATGGCTCGGGGAGGCAGCCGGCGAGGGCTCGGGGAGGCGACCGTAGGCGACGAGTGAGCGGAGGCGCCGGGCGTGGAGGCGAGCCGAGCGTCGGTCTTCGAATGCGGACGGCTCGGGGAGGCGGCCGACGAGGGCTCGGGGAGGAGACCGCAGGCGACGGGCGAGCGGAGGCGCCGGGCGTGGAGGCGAGCCGAGCGTCGGTCTTCGAATGCGGACGGCTCGGGGAGGCGGCCGGCGAGGGCTCGGGGAGGCAGCGGCGACGAGACAGATCGGGATTTAGATTTAGAATATAACTGCAGCATACGGGGAAAACCCTAGCCAGAGGGTATTTATAGGGAGGCTTATTACAGACGGTTCTAGACGTAGAACCGTCTGTGATATCAATATCACAGACGGTTCTAAATTTAAAAACTGTCTGTGATAAATCTTATCACAGACGGTTTTTTATAAAAAAAACATCTGTTATAAGCTTTATCTCAGAATGCTTCGTGTTTCGATCGTTATATGAAGCGTCTATATCATTAATGTTTGGGTATACGAACCGTCTGTGCTAAAGGTTAAATATGCGCGCCTAATCCAGGTCTCTTCTACGTACGTACAATATGGCTTCTACTATTCTTGTGATCATCTCCTTCCTCTCATCTATTCATCAAGAATTGTTCGGCCGGAACCTTACACAGGAGGCCAGCAATTTGCATCTGGAGCAGCTTCTCCGCACACGCCCTGCTCTCCTTCTACGACTTTCTTGCATCCGTCAGCTCGACCTGATCATCCGCCGTCGACGGAGGCATCTCGCTGCCGCTCAAGAAAGGGAAACAGCCCTTACCCTGGTTCTTCTCCACAATGTGCGCAAAGCGGAAGAAGCTCTACACGCATTGGAGAGACTGATGGATAGCCTTGCCGATCAAGCAGAAACGACAGATTCTGAGGAATCTTTTCATGCTATCCTCTACGACATTATGGGCTATGCTACTGATTATTTGCCCAGGCTGGAGGAGGAAGTGCTGAGGACAAGGACAATCTTAACGGCGTTCGAGAAGTCAGTGGCTGATCCTCCAAGTCCCAAAGCCGAAGAAGAAGCGTACGAAGCCCAAAAGATTATAATCTGGGAAACTCTTTTACCTGTGCGACTTTTGTAATAAATTTGCCTCTAATTGAAATTAATGAATTTGCCTTTAATTTGTGATCTCTTGTCTCAGTAGTTCTGTAGTTAAGTTATTAGAAGCAGTGTGTACTTATATATTAACCTCTGATCATGAACAGAATATGACAGACAAAGGGACATCACAGACGGTTCTTGTCAAAAACCATCTGTGAACATTCACAGACGGTTCTTAAGAGAAGAACCGTCTGTGATAGTCTACACAACACAGACAGTTTTTAATAAAAAAATCGTCTATGATAATTCCAGATTATCACATATGGTTTTTAATAAAAAAAACCGTCTGTGATACTCGACCACTAACACAGACGGTGTCCAAATTAAAACCGTCTGTGTTAGTGTCAATCACAGACGGTTTTGTCAAACCGTCTCTGATTGGCCGTCTAGTATTAGGCTTTCTGTAGTAGTGAAGCGAAAAAGTAACGAGCAATGCATCACATAATACTGACGCACTCAAGCTTTTTGCCATATTTAAGTAGCCAGGAGAGAACTCTGCGTTAATTCGGAGATGGTAATACTGGTTTTACCAGAACCGTTGCGAAGTCTTTCTAGTAATTTTCAGTTACTTCGGCCTCACTGTTATAGGGCCCATTAAAAGATTTTTTTCGTGTGTTTCCTTTCTTCCATTCACTTAAAATAAGCCACTTGCCTCCATTTTTTTTCAAGAATAGAATTGAAATTTAAACTGACTACTTCAAATTTTTGCAATTTTTGGTTCTCTCTAATTCTATTAAATTGTTTGGTAGTATTTCTTTAAAATAGTGTGATAACTCACCTTATTATTTGTGAATTTTGATTCCAAAAGTACTATATATTCTTGATCATTGGATCCATCGATGTTTTAATATCGATCATACGTATGATTTGTTTGAATTTGGAAAAACTCTTAGAAGACTCGGAGTATGCACATGCAGAGTAGAGACACGGGAATTTTTATATAGGTTCAGGCCTTCTCCTAAAAGAATAATAACCCTACGTCATGTGTGATCACTAATCTCCAAAAAAGAATTACAATTGAGAGTAATATGAATACCTAGCACTATCTCCTACGATCCGAATGCCTCTCTCCCCTCCCTTCTCTTTTTGACGTTAACCTTTACATAGCTAATGAAGCGATGGCAGTTGTCCCGTGCCAGAAGACACCTTAACGCTTTAGACGATAACCGCCTGACGGAAGTTACTACCAAAAAGACGTAAAAGGCCATTCGCTGTGTAGCGGTTGTTGTCAGAGAGAGATCGTGTGTGGTTATTGGATAAACGCACGTTCTAACTGCCTTATTAGATGAACCCACGATGCAGTTGTTTGTCGTAGACAAGTTAGTCAGAGATAGATTGGTCGCAAAAAGGTCTACGACCATAAGGTGGTCACAAGACAACTTACGACTACATGGTTGTAAAAGGACTTACGACCATATAGAGTAGTTGTAGTAAGATTTACGACTACGTAGTCGTAGAAGGACTTACGACCATATGGAGCAGTCGTAGTAGGACTTACGACTATTTTATTGTAGAAGGATTTATGATCAAGAGGGTAGTAGCAGTAAGACTTATGACTATATGGTCGAAGAAGGACTTATGACCAAGGGATAGTCGCAGTAAGTCTTACGACTATATAGTCATAAAAGAGCTAAAACTATATAGTCGTAGAAGAGCTTACGACTATCTTGTCATATTTACCCCTTATCGATAAGAGGTATATTCAAGGAATATAATGACGTAATAATTTGAGGATCATTCTATCATCGTTAGGATCTTCTTCTTTAATACAAGGTGTTGATTGGATTTGATTGCTACATTTAGTACGCTAAGGAGATCTATACAATGTACATACCTTTTGTGATTTTCTATTCAGTATATGAGTATACCGACTTCCAATTGATTGCAAACTTGTTTATTGATCTCAACCTCACTTTTGACTGATTTGATGCATTTGACCAAGGAAATGACATTACCAACCTCTCTGGTAACTAAATTTAATCTCTACTACTTAAAAGAGTCAGTTGGTGACCATGCGTTCTTTCCTTCCCTCCTCTCAAGAGAAATCATGCCGCCAGGTGGGCTATCACACTCACGCTATTCCCTCACAGCGGTTTGGCCCTCTCCTATTGCCCTTGCGGCATTCTCCCGATCTCCATCAATGCCCCCACGCCCTCCCTTGTGCCCGTCAACCCCCTTCGCCTCCCCTCCCATCCCCTCTACTCCCCTTCCCTCCCTAACCCCTTTAGCCTCCTCCCTCAAACCATTAGGGAGGGAGACACCAAATCCGACGGCCATCTACCTCCACTGCCTCGCTGCCCAAACCCTACTCCTCGATTCAGTGCCAACCGGCAGATCCCTCCCATGATTCCTGACTCTCGGCGTGAATCTCGCAGCAATTGAGGGGCTTTTGGCCTCTTAGGCTGCCGAGAAGCGGTGGTTGTACCCGGCGTTCTTGGCCATGTACGCCGCCATCTACTGTGTCGACTACCTCTTTGTGTTCTAGCGATGGATGCCACGACACCAGCTGGACGGCGCTAACTGCCTCATCTCACTCGCACATGTCTCCTCCTCTCCCCCACTACTACACTACTACCACTTCTGCTCTCGAATCTTGAGACAACTTACCTTTTCCGTCCACCCACCCACCATGGAGAAGGAGATGGAGGAGCAATAGAGGGAGAAGATGCTACTCCAGGGCACCTTTGACGACAACCTCCACCTCCTCAGAAGTAACCCAACCATCCTCCTCTTGCTCCTGCTTTTACTCTTCCTTAGGGCTTCTTGATTGTGGTTTTTTATGGTGATGTGATTATAACTTGCCTTGGCTATCAATTTTCTCTCCTCTTGTGTGCATGTGCCTAGAGATGGCGTGGGGGTTGGACACCGAGTAGGGCAAGGTAGATGTGGTTGTAGCGATGGTAGACGACAGCAGTGGGAGCCACGTTGTGCACCTGGCGGCCACCGAAAGGAGGATGGACGTCTATAAATACCTCGTCGAGGACCTTCGCCTCAATGTTAACCAACCCAACGACAGAGGTTTTGGTCCCTTTCGCTTCAATTTTGCAGATCTTATACGGATTGGAAAACTAAAGCATTCAATTATTCCGTTTTTCTATAAATGGAAAAGAAAAGGATGGTTATCTCAGCATACAATGATACACCTTAGGTGCCAACTTTCATTTTTGGTATGTCTTTGCTCTCATCTGCAACACTGGACTTCATGTTGGTTATGCAACTTATGATGTTACTTACTAATAACATGTGAAATTTAGGCTTCAAATTTGATGTTGTATGCATTTATAGTTGTTTATATATATATATATATATATATATATATATATATATATATATATATATATATATATATATATATATATATATATATATATATATATATATATATATATATATATATATATATATATATATATATATATATATATATATAATAGGAAGCCTCTTTTCTACTCCCGGGTGTAATTACACCCTATGTCGTATCTCATAATGTAGGGAGTATCTCGTGTAACGGAGGGTATGTACATGTAGTATTCGAGTATTTAAGACCATATAGGTGGTATGAACAATTTTTCAGAGGTGGTATGTACATTTTTTCGACATACTCCTTTTTATGTGCGTATATGAAGGTATTTATAAAATACGCTAAAAACTATGGACTCCCTTGCAATTTTTTCATATAGTTTACGTTGGAGTATCTTATAATTAGTATATGAGTATACCTAAAGTGATAAAAGAATATTTCAAATTTATATAGGTGGTATATTAGAGGTGGGTGTAATTACACCCGGGAGTAAAAAGTATTTTTCCTATATATATATATATATATATATATATATATATATAGTTGTATCAGTAATATCTTTTTTTGAAAATATGTTACCAGCATATCGCTATTTTTGTATTATATCTTAGAGGTGTCATGTGTTAGTTATTGTGCGGTATTGGCTTCTTGTATGTTATTTTATTTCCAACAATAAACATCTTTGATAAGGAGAGGTATTTCCAACAGTCAACAATTTCAAATCATGGGAGCCAAACGGGGTGATTCTTGGGTGATTTGAAATCCCAGTGAAAACTAGATTAATTGTGCTAGGTTGAATTTCCAGAATTTCCTATGTTGATCTGCATTGTATCATGTGCTAGACTATTCTTGGAACTGTTCTTTAGGTATGGAGTATCCCTGTGCTAAAATTTCTTTGTGTTTTCTGTTTACTTTTTCCTTGTTGCAGAACTGTAACAGCTATTTAGCAAGAAGTAGTGGTTGGAGATGCTTTGCTACTAGGGTTCCTTCCGATAAGGTTAGGCATGTGAAGTATCTCTCTTTTGAAAATTGTCTTCTGCGGCTTTTTCCTCTCATCTAGAAATCTTACTGAAACTAAACTTGGGTGTGTGTATTTGCCGTCTGATACTTTGGATAATGGCTACTATGGAATCGTTTTGTACTTATTATTTGGCATTTTTTTTATATCTTCAAGTTGGGGTACTCCGGTGTGCAATCATGCAATTATAAGTATAGATTCAGTTGAAACTTGAAATTGAACTGTAACATGATTAGACAATTTCTCCTCTATGCCATGAGCTGTAAACTGGTCCTGTACTTTTATAATCAAGTTCGATTGGTGTAATCGTGTATATATCCATATAATTTCTTTTTGTATATTTGCATCTTTTGTAACAGGAAAATGATAATGACTAAAATTATGAGAGGAAACACTCCTGGATCTTCTTTGTAATTGTACTGAAATCATACTTTTATTGGTAGAGTCACTTACAATTTATAAACACCTAATTGCTTCTCTCTCCTCTCACCGAAAGTGGAAATTCAAGAGTGAATGAACAAGCAACTAAGCCAATTCTACCTCAAGTTGTCGTCGTCTAGCGCCCTTCTGATTGTGTTTAACCCTACAACAAGCCTTGTTGATGACACAAAAGCAAAAAAAAAAAAAAAGATACATGACTTTTATGAATCTGGTGGGGTTTTCTTAATGTAACTGCTATATGGGTTTTAGGATAACATTTTTGGTATTCATTTTTAACATTTTTAACTTTGATTCTTCTAATTATGATATTATAAATAATGGAGGGAGGTCATTAGTTTTCTTTAGTTAGTGTAAAAGCAAAAAAAAAAGGTGATTGTATCGTGTATTGTGCTATGAAACTTATGGTGATAAAATTTGTTGAATTCACTATCCTTCTACCCTAGTCAATGGATGCTTCTTTTCTTTTCTTTTATTGTTTTTTTTCTTGGTGGTCATTGGATGCTTGATTAGTGCGCTAAATGCTACAAGACCTTATCTATTTGATGGCTAGTATGAACTTTTACATATCTGTGCACCGGTGTTAGGGCGTATATATAGCTGTAGAGATGGATTAACAAAGTCGTGTAACTTGAATTGTGATTGTTGAAAGATTGGTTATTTCTTTTTTTTAATTTCTAGTAACCATGAATAGTATGTTTGTTTTGTAGTCTTGAAATTTTTAAGAACCTGTACATTCTATGTTTTCTCCAGTTAGTGTGTGGTATTGATATAAACACATCAATTTGGCAATAAATTGTGTCATATAAACAATGTCTTGCTCAAATGCAGGTGTGTCCTCCTCGGTATTGAGCTTTGAGCAGTTGCTGTGGTAAAACAGTTTGTCAGTCACTGTGCTATACCAGGCAGAAACCTGAAAAGTCAAAACCAGCAGCATGTCAATATTAGATATGTATTACATAGCTGTTATTTACTCTATTGTATGAGGAGTTTTCTACATATATGTTAGACCTGTATATGTATATATATCAGCCCATTGGCCTCATAATAAATACAAGCGTTATTCAAACAGTCAAGACTCCTTTTCACATGTTCTACAGCAAGGTATGCTCCTAGGCTAGAGTTACTCAAATAAAATTGAAATAGCAGTGACCTTCTCTAGCAAGAGCTATGCAGACTAATAACAAATATTTTTTAGCTCACGAAATTATTGGGGCTATTCGAACAAATGCCGCTTCAGTTGAAAAATTATTGCAAATAGCTTCCTTTCCATTAATTTTGCCATAGTGGTAGATGAGGTTGGCATGTCTGGGACCACGCAAGTTCCTCAAGATGCCATTTCTCGAGTCATCTTCACAACAGATTCAGCTAACTGATATTTTGGGTGCAAAACAAACTCATAAGTAATAAGTTTTGTGAACCATGTCTTCCAGAATCCTATAGTAGACCATGGGTAATTAAGGGTGATCGGTTGGGCTTCAGCTTTTAACTTCCGGCTTATTTTTCACTATTCATAAATTTCTTCTTTTTCTGAACTTTTGGCTTTTTGTTGAGCTTTTTTGCCGGTTCTTTTTTCCCGTATTTGTTTGTATTATATGTAATGGGCTAACATATTTTTTATATTTTTAAATTTAATTATGCTAAATAAGCATCTGTCATCTACAGTGTTTTTTCAACCAGCTATAGTGCTTTTTAGCCATAAGCCACCAAAAATAAGCCCAAATGATCACCACCTAATATTGTTGGTTACTTTCATTTTTATTGTATTTGTCTTAGTAGGATTCATAAAGTTGAGTCAGATTATATTACGTCAGATATAATCTCTAACTTTTGAATGTGATTATATATCTCATGCGATATATATTACGAAAATGTGCATTGTACGGTTTTTTACCATGTTTAGTTATATATATATATATATATATATATATATATATATATATATATATATATATATATATATATATATATATATATATATATATATATAACCAAATATGTTGTCTGGCAACAAGGCTTCCTACCTTTGGATTGCTTTTAGATGCGTGCAAATACAATAATATATAATATATCAGGATGGAAAGTCTTAATCATGGATGGAAAGTCTCAATTATGGAGCTGGGCACCATGGTGCACCTGTTATTTATCATATACACACACCCCAAAATAATTAAGCTTGATTGGTAGGTGAGCTAATAACGTACGTTTTTGTCAGTATCTACATTGACAAATTATACTTTTGAAAAGTATTATATGCTCTCTAAGTACTAAAATAATAGCTCACTTTTCTTCCAACAGCGCTCAGATCTAGTGGTTCCTTCAGAAAAACATGAGCGTAATTTAGCTGTTAAAAGTTAAAGAAGCTATGTGTCCTTTTTGTCATGAAATTTCCTATTTGCTAGAGACTTTGAATTCTGTCGAGTTTCTCTTGGTTTGGTAGGCGGTTATGTTTGAAATGTAAACATACAAAAAAATCTCGCAAATATTTATAGCTATTTTGCAGTTATATATCACAACCATTTTATGTGATCAAATATTTAAAACCTAGAACTATATGGTTGAGGTGTCCATGGTGGCGAGCGAAAAGAGCCTATCTCAAATCTCTTTTGATATCAATGGATGGTAAAGTAGAGGGATTATGGCACCTAGTCACATTCAAGGTCTGGAAATGTAACATTCAACACTATTAGTGCTTTTTTACCAATTAGAAGACATGCTTTTGATAGAGAGAAGTGGATTCGCCACTCTGAATTGACTACTAAAAAACCTTTTGAAGTCTATATTGATTTAGGAGGATGGTTGCTTTCTCCTTGAAACTCTTAGTGCTGACACCAAATTATTTAATTAATGAAACTGATGTTTGGGATAACCTCCCATCTCTTGATTCTTGAATGAATCTCACCTTGATGAACTCAAACTCCCAAATGAAATGCCGGATCTTGGAGAGGGTGTCACAAAAGAATACTTGCACTGCTGCAATTTGCCATAATATATTACCCAGTAGTGGCTCAAATTACAAGTTGATCAACTACTTAAAACCCTAAAATAAACTCCCTTCATTTGTGTTAACCTCAACCCTGAGTGAGAATTACCTGTCTTGCAGCATCCATTGTATACATAACAGAGTTCTTTTTGTGCTTTAGAGGGACACATGTCATGGTATGATAAACCTAGAAGGTGGCAGACATGGAATATTTTGTACGAATAATCTATTTTTTATTTGAAATTATAGAAGTATACACGCAGGGAAATTTTTTACAAAAATAGGCTCCAGTCGCCCCCCCCCCCCCCCAAAATGATTTTAAAAGCTACTTAAAAAGATACTTCGTTTGAAATATAGTTACCGTAGAAAACCAAGAAGTATCTTTTAAAAGCTAAAAGAAAAGGACCCTAAATTGGCCCTCTTCCCCACGTGATGCTACCTCATTCTCCTCATATATAATTATACTAGCCTCATAGGCGCGGCGTCACGCCGCGCCAGCCACCGTGTGTACCGAAGTAAAAGAGGCGATAATTCGTGAAGGGTTTTCTAAAAAAACCGAGGGCGCATGTGTATTTTCGGAAAAGTTAAAGGGTTTTTCGTAAAAAACCGAGGGCACATGTGTATTTTCGAAAAAGTCAAAGGCCTTTTTCGAAAAAAAACCGAGGACCTGTACGTAAGTAAACGAGGACCCATACGTAATTTAGAAAACTGCGGGGGCTATCATGCAAAGTGGAGGGGCTAAAAAAACTGGCAGGGACCTTTTCGCGAGGAAAAAGGACCTTTACGTAATTCCGGAAAAACGCGGGGACTTTTTTGCAAAACCGTTCCCCCGACCGTACGCGAATTTCGGCCGCCACGCGCCGGCCGAGGGAGCGCTGGGGTGACGTGGACGCCCTCTCCGGGCCGGGAACCTGCGGGGCGTAATATGGGGAGGATTTCGGAAAAGTTAAAGGGTTTTTTCGTAAAAAACCGAGGGCACATGTGTATTTTCGAAAAAGTCAAAGGCCTTTTTCGAAAAAACCGAGGACCTATATGTAAGTAAACGAGGACCCATACGTAATTTAGAAAACCGCGGGGGGCTATCCTGCAAAGTGGAGGGGCTAAAAAAACTGTCAGGGACCTTTTCGCGAGGAAAAAGGACCTTTACGTAATTCCGGAAAAACACGGGGACTTTTTCGCAAAACCGCTCCCCCGACCATACGCGAATTTCGGCCGCCACGCGCCGGCTGAGGGAGCGCTGGGGGCGACGTGGACGCCCTCTCCGGGCCGGGAACCCGCGGGGCATAATATGGGGAGGATATATACACTTTTAAGTTTACTTTTACCTCCTCATGTTCTCTGTTCACTTTGTCCCCAGATATTGGTCGGTGGAATTGTTAATTACACTTGGGTTTGTTAATGAAGCTCTTGTCTTGAGCTGCAGAAGGCTACTACACAGTTTGTTTTCTTTGGAAACCTTTTGTCAGTGTTGGACAATCTAGTGGTTTTAATCTACTCCATACATTGTAAAATACTACTACGGATTAAACTTGAAAAACCTCAATGTAAGACTAATGTATGGTAGAAAAGGACCTAGCTATATTTCAATGAGGTAACCAGTGGCATAAAAGGATTCAATGGGAGTTTTTGGCAGTGTTGGTGTTTTTCGGACTGTATTTGCAAGAATAGCAGTCGTCGTGTGGAATTTGGAAAAATAGTGCATCCACCGCATAGCCATCGCGCGGCAGCCCCAGGGAGTGACACATACTCTCGGTCACATGGTCACTGTGCGGCGGCCCCCTAACGGAAAATTTATGTTTTTGCCACCCTTATGAGGTAAGGGGCAACAGCTTTGCCACCCTGACCCGTTGTCAGTGACTCAGGCGGTCCCACATGTAAGTGACAGAGGTAATTGGCCAATCTTAAGAGTGGCAAAAACATGAATCTCCCCCCTCTAACGCATGGCCACCATGCGGTGGCTATTAAGTTAGGGTAATTAGTGCTAATGTAGTTGTAATTAGGAGTTTTGTTTAGGTACACTACTTGTTCTATTTTTTACATATAGTAAATGAGCTCCAAATATTATGAAATTTTATATGGAGTCTTCTGACATAGCATACTTGATTGTGTAATTTTTCTAATTTTATTCATCATGAATTTCACTCAAGAATTCCTTTAAATAGACTATTTGAAAGAGTTTTTAATGTAGCAAATGAGCTCCAAAAATTAAGATTTTTTGAAGAATCTTTGCACAGTGGACTTGATTGTGTAATTTCTCCAGAGTTTTACATGTTCAAAATTGTCTCAAAAATCAAGAGTTTAGGTCTCGAAAAATTGGATATCAAGTTTTCGAAATTAGGGTTTCATGATTTTATGTGACTTGGAAATTGGAATGTAGGAATTTTAGTATGACACGACTACTTTATGTCGCCCCATCACTTCGGGCAGCTGTTTGAGTTAAGGTTTCATGGTTAGTTTTTTATTCAATTATGCAAGGAATAGACAACCACAAAACTATTACTTTGCGCGTTACATAAATCTTCCGTACATGAATATTTCAAGTTTTGTCAACCTCGCTACTGTTATGGTACAGAAAAACATAAGAATTCAGACCACGTACGAACACAAGCCTTTAGGAGATACAAAAATATGGCGGATAAGACTAGGGGTTACTATGGAATTGCCTAATCTACTGTGTGGACTGGGGTCATTTGCCCTGCCTTCCGAATTTGGTGTTGTAGTCCTCGCTGATGCCCTTTTGTGCTTTCTCTCGTGCTCCTCCTCGCGAGCCTCGTGCTCTCTATGTCTACACGCCTCTAGGTGAGATTGTGTCTCCTGGCGAATACGCTTGCTATGCTCTTCATTGCACTACCGTTCCTCCCTCCTCTCGTAGTCTGTCTCAGTATCCCACTCCTCGTAGGCAAGATGTCATTGGTCATGTGAGTGGATCTCTTGGCCGATATCTATTTGCAGAATGCGCATAGCGGATCTAGAGACTACGAGTAGATTGGAGGGTAGGTAGTGCGTGCTTTCGAAGAGAAATGTAAGGGGAATATACTGTAACCGATCCTTACTAGCGACAAAAAAAATTGTTCTATTTATTTGTTCGAAAAAACTACAAGTTATGAACTATAAACTGAAAATAACTAACCCTTCCTCCTTATGGATAGTGTGGTAGCATGTAATACTAGACGTCACCACATGTGTCACGAATTTACTGGAGAGCCGACAACATATGACTGATTGCCCGCCAATCTTGCTTGAAATTTCTTACTCCAGCATCTCTTTTAACTGAAGCA
Source organism: Dendrocalamus latiflorus (assembly GCA_017311315.1). Classification (NCBI taxonomy): domain Eukaryota; kingdom Viridiplantae; phylum Streptophyta; class Magnoliopsida; order Poales; family Poaceae; genus Dendrocalamus; species Dendrocalamus latiflorus. The sequence goes on along the minus strand of CM029661.1, from coordinate 33,827,120 downwards.
TGCAACTTCACTCGATCCTCCAGACTCCAGAGCTAGCTTACATCAACCATCATGCATAATCAGTTGAAATATATGCTTGCAATTAAGCATGTAGAAGTTCTATGGCTGTTTTACCCTGAAATGTTAAAAAACATACTACGTACTAGAAGACATCACCTTCTAGACTCAAAAGAAGAGAAATAAGAAGAAGAAGAAGAAGAAGAATTCCACAGTGCCTTGTAGAGGAATTTGGCGCATAATAAGAAGAATCTACATGTAAATCTCTACTGTCCTGGATGCCAATGCATATATGCTTGTTCTCTTTGGCTGAAAAGACCCTGTGTGAGAGAGAGCTAGCACATGAGGAACACACATGCTTGCATGTACAAGAAAATTGAAGGGCAAAGAACAAGCTAGATCAGTACTGATCACCTGGCTCTGGCTAGCTAGCTCGCTTGGCAAATATTAACTCCCAGTCCTAGATGCTGCCAACAATTTAGCAGCTGTGTACATATATACTACATACACATGCATGCATAGGTTGCTTGTGGAGGCTTCATTAAGCTGCTTGCAGTGCAATTAATTAGTAATATCCTGGCTAGTACTCGTACTAGTACTCCTTTCTGGTCGCAACTTAATTTCTGAAGGCGAGCTGGCATTGATAACACTGTAGAATGATCGATGCAGTACAGATCTATGTGAGCGTGCACGCACTTAATACTGTGAGCTACCTCGATGTTTAATTGTTGCAGGGTTTTATTACCATACTCCGTACGTGCAGATGGGCTGCCATTTGTAAATCAATGCAAAGTCTAACTCCTGAAGCATAGAATACCTGTAATCAACCACACATATATGCCTTGTTAATTATTCGTGCGACTTCGTTTTTGAGTAGTACGTACGTAGTGCAAAAGCAAGCATTGGGAGCTAGCTTGTCCAGTATCTGCAATATTTTCTAATTAGATGGCATGCAGGGTAGTTTTGGTATGCTTCAGTAGCTCTGTTTGAGCTTGTATGGCAGGCATTTCAACAGGTGCGATGAGGAGAGTGATTTCTAGCTCCGGAAATGTTCAGCTCGACATTCAGTATGTGCATCTCTAAATTATTTTGACCTAGCATATCCAGACATGCATGCTATTGCCTTCCAGATATCAGAATAACGAGATTGTTAATTACAACATAAAGATTTGGAACGAAAGCCATAGCAAGATCCGTTGTAGTCTAGCTGGTTAGGATACTCGGCTCTCACCCGAGAGACCCGGGTTCGAGTCCCGGCAACGGAATACTCTCTTTTTTTTTTTTTTGTTCCTGGGCCCTTTGTGACCCACATAAAGACTTGATGCCGTAGTCATTTTGTTTCGTCTGCCCATTATTATCATCATCAGAAAATTCTTATGTTGCCATTTCTCACCTCATAGTTTTTGTTGAACATCATCTAAAAAAGTTTTCGTTGAACATCCTCTGATTTTTTTTTTGTTGTTGTTGTTGTTGTTGATCTTCAGCCAGATGGAATATGTATAGGCAAGCATCAGAAGTACTCAGATAGCAACGAGCGAGGTAAATAGGATAGACAAAATATACAGAAACTTTCACGTGCACGTTGTTTTCAGTTCGATGGTTGCATATATAGCGTTTAGCTTCTGAAAATCTATAATCAATCTTGCTCCATTGTGTGTTTGTTTGTTTGTGCGTGTGTGTGTGTGTGTTTTACCCAACTGAAACCTATTCAAAATGTCACTCTAAAATCTTTATATTATCTACAAGACAATGGACACCGCAGATAGAACAGATCCAATCAATCAAGATTCGCATGGAACCCTCTAAAAAAAAGGAGATTTGAATGGAAACAAGATTCCTTAACGGAAGGAACAATATATTCAACAAACAAGTTCTCTTAAATCTTAATAATCTATCTACGATTTGTAATTGGTTCGAAATTGTTTCATCGATCATCTGAAGGCCCATACAAGCCAGGCCCAACATGCTTCTCAGCCCACTAAGCCAGGCCCAAAATGCTTCCTCAGCACATGGAGCTTGTAGATTTGGATCAGGCGCCAATGCCATGCCTTGATCATCAATCTATGATTCCATACTAAGGTCACATCAGCTGAATGGCCCTCAAATCTGCGAACTGATGGAGGCTGTTACTCCGCTCAGTATTGGTGTTACACAAAATGCAAGTATCCCCAAGGGCTTCTTCTACCTTGGTCATGACTGTTGAATGAGCACTGTGATATGTAACAAAGGAATCAATATTTCCGCCCGGGAGAAAGCGAGGTACAATGAAAATAGCACTTGATTCTTAGGTTCCTATTTCTCAAAACTCACGATACAGCACTTAAGAATTAAATACTAGATTTGGATGCCATGACATTATGGATGAGTCTGATCTGAAAACACTGGGAAAGAAAAGAGTAAAAGAAAAAACTGTAAATTTCTAAACGTCAGTAGTTCACTTAAGTCCTCACACGTTATAGCTCAAACAGAATTGCTGCTGTGATTCTTGCTTACTGCAATCAAGAGGGATGTTTGAAGTAAGATATGGAATTTGCAATAACAATCAAGGCTTCAGCTAAGACCAAAATGCTTCTGATGGGTGTTGATGAATCCAGGGTTTCTATGTGAGGTGACGCAGGGGTTTTAGTCAGTTAGCGACTTAGTGTGATGCTTGGTAATAAGATCAGGTCACTCCTAAATTGTACCAGCTTCGGAGTGATAATACCAAATACGCGGACGGTTCAAAGTAGTTAAGGAACAAGTAGACAGTAAGTACTAGCCTAATTCGTGCCAACCCTAAAAACAACCTTAACACTTGAGCTCAAGCCAAATCCATTTTATGAGCTTTCTTCTTTCTCAGTGGTCTTCAATGGTTGGCACTTGCAGTTTGTGGCTTTGTCTTCTTTTCTAATTCTAAATTTAGCTCCAATTTAGAAGAGAAAGAAGGATATTTAAGCTATTTTAAATCAACAAGTCATTAGTTAAGTTAGGTTCTTCATTATAGGTAAACATTTTTTTAGTGAAAAAAGAGGACATGTTTTTCTAGCTTCTAAAATGTTCGCTGGCATTCATTTGCTGTAGTATGACTATCATGAAAGAACGCAGCAAGTTGATTTATTCCCTTTACCTTCTCCGCAGCAAGCTGGCTACTTGTCCTGTTCGTCGGTTGATGCTTTCCTAAGACTCAATATTACTCCCCCGCTGAGACATGTGGTCACAATAGCAAGGGAAGCTTCGGTTGGTATATGATAGCCTGGCACGAATCAGCAATGTCAGTGTTTGCTACTAACGGAGACATAGAATAGTAGTGTGAAATCCAATGAATATAAGAATTGGACAATGTGCTTTTTAATCACTCACCGAAAAAGTCAAAGATCATCTTTGTCCCTATGAAGCCCAGAACGATACCAATAGCAGGCTGCAAAGCAAATTGCCAACAGCGATTAGTGGCACAAGATAGATAATGGTGCAATATATGGATCTGTTCAGTGTTCACCCATTGATCATTCACAATAGCATGTAGATGTGAAAGGGGTTCAAAAAAAGGGTAGCAGTAAGCCAACAACCAGCCGGTTACCACTACTATGGACCAAATCTCAATTGAACAGGCTGTTTGCCTTACAGAATGACGACTATAAAATAACAAAAAGAGCAAGTCTGAAAACACTTTAAAGAGCAAGTGATATTTACCTGCAAATACTCCAACTCAGACATGCTTTCAGAAATGAGTACGTAGAGTGACCTCAAACCTACAGGGTAATTGTTCTGTAATGTTAACACTTCACAGTGCATTAGGAATGCACAAAATGTGCGCCATATACAACATTATGCATCAACGCTCAATCTCTACTAGTTAAGAATACGGGTTGGTTGTCATCTGTTCTCTCTAAAAAAAGTACCCCTTAAAATTAGAGATAATTACCAGCAATACCATCCACCTACCCCTCCCTCTCATGAGCCATCGCCCCCATCCTCAAAAAAAAACGTTGCATGTTGAACGTTGTGCTGCTCATAGAGATCGCATTTAGGCCAAGCACTGCTGCAAGGTTCCTGCGGCAGATTCGGTGGCAGACATTTGCACGCCTCACCGGTGACATAGACCATGGTGACCTGTGGTGATTGGGCAACAGCAAGTGGCGACTCGACGAGGCAATGACACTCGGAGAACAAGAGGCCGCCACTATTTGTGAGGTGCTAAGACTGTGCCATGTCATTTTTGTATTTGATAACATCACATGTGCTCTCACATTTGTGTCATACTCCCCTATTGCAATCAGATTGTGCATTGTGCTTTTGGTTTCTTTAGGAATTAGGGACTGGTAACAATTATGCATTTGTTAATTCAATTTGACCTATAATTCATCATAGGCTACTTTTGGTAGACATTGTAGTAAATTGGACCATGCTCAGAAAGTTAAATGCTGCAAAGGAAAGCTTCATTCATGCAGTTCTTCCTCCTGTCAGAACAATCCATAATTCCCATCCATGCAGTTCTACCTCCTCTCAGCATAATTCCTAAGTCCTAAATGTTTTGAAGAACAAATAAAATTGCAATTGCCATCCTGATTGTGTGTTAATAATGTTGGACCTTAGGAGATAGTAGCTAGCAAGTTGCAATGACATGTTAGGGGAGAAGAAGACCGTCTACACGTTCAGAGAAACCTGCAGGAGCTCCAAAGTCCAATGCACCCCTTGCAATGCTTTCGTGTACATTGTTTAAACTTACCATTTACTTTCCTGCAACAAGGGTTATGTACTCATGGTTATCAAGGCGTCGCCTAGGCAACGCCAAGGCGTCCTGGCGGCCGGAGGGGGACACCGTGGACGATCGCCTAGCCCGCGAGAAATTAGGCGATGCTGGGCGACGCCTAGGCGTCCAGGGCGTCGCCAAAGGCATTGTGGTAGCCGCCTAGGGGGGAGGGGGCCGATCTGCAGCCAAAGGAGGGCGGAGGCGACAGGAGCGATAGGTCGAGGAGGCGATCTGTAGCCCCTCCTGCCGCCGGCGCCGATCTGCAGCCTCCTCCTACCGCCGATCTGCAGCTGAAGGAGGGTGGAGGCAGCGGGAGGAGGCGGCCGGGGCAGCCAACGAGAGCGGCGGGTCGAGGCGACGGCTGGAGGAGAGGTGGAGCCGGCAAGAGGCAGTGGACAAAGGCGGCCAACGGCAGCAGCGGGTTGAGGCGGCAGCGGCGTCAGGCAGAAAGAGGGGTTGGGTGGGAAGAGCACAGGCGGCGGCGTCAGGCGGAAAGAGGGGCCGGGTGGGAAGAGCACAGGCGACGGCGGCGGCAGCGGAGCCCAACCCTAACCCTAACGCAATCAGGCGACGACGGCGACTCCGGCTCTATACCATGGAACATGGGCTAGGAGGCTAAGAGCCCATATAGTAAATGTAAGTTTGCAATTAACCCCCTACAATAAATACAAATAACAGAAATCAGATCTGATTTCGATATATTAATGCTATTTACTATTATGGACCTTATTATTTAGATAATTTGTGCTATTATGTTATATGGTTTATTTAATTTTCGGTCATATAAGGTGTTACTTGTATTTATTACTATCGTCTAACTGTCACCATCGCTGGCGCCTAGTCAACTAGGCGTCCAAGGGCCCCGGTCTCGCCGTGACTTGCTAAAGTGGCGTGATAACCTTGTATGTACTTATGTTACATTTTTTGTATGATTCACATGATAACTGCACTAACATGCATAACAATTGGTGCAAAATTTATGTTTTGTTGCAACGACACGAGCACTTGACTAATGACATCTAAGGTTCTGTTTCATGCGTCACTTATCTTTCGATGTACAATGTATGTAACCGCAGATTCCTAATAATAAGTAGTTACTCAATTGTATCATATCGGTTACTAGTAACTACAAACAGTGAATACAAACAGTAAAGACTGCTACAAAGCTAGAATTGGTGTTACCAAGAGTCCAAGATGTGGCCTAGTGTTCCATATGGAAAACCAACAAAAATAGGAAACTTATATATATTAACTTTATATTTGACAATCTAGCTGAACTGAACTAAAATATCTTCAATGGCAAAGAACGATTTGATGGAACTGGTGTGTTTCTGAAAGCCTTTTGGTAATTTCCCATTTTGAGGAAAAGAAAAAAAGAGAGAAGTGGGTTCCACCTGTCGATGGGACATGGGAAGAGATAAGCCTGGAGACTAAGGGCCTGTTTGGTTGCCTGCATCAGGGTAGCTCGCATCCGCTTATGCAAGAAGATGGTGTTTGGTTGGCTGCATCGAGGTGAGAGCCTGCACGAGTGGATGCAAAAAAGCAACTGGAGCCAGGCTGAGCTCGTACGCGGCTGAGGAGCTTCCCTCCTCAGCCTGGCCACGCGCATGCAGGTGCATGAGCTGATGCAGGCAACCAAACAGGCCCTAAGTTTCCAGCCCTATCCCGTGCGCGTGCTAGTGGTTGGCTTTGGGCTTGACTGCCTCGCTCAACTTGACCTGGCCGAGCTCCTGGGCGACAACGGCCCGAGCGCTTCGGCGCCAGCCGTGCCAGCCACCTTGCCTCTCCTCCCTATAAATGCCGGCCCCTTCTCCTCCTTTGAGCACAACATCGGTGAGTCCTCTCTAATTCTTCATCCTCTTCTCCGATTGATTTGAGTTGTAAACCTGCTGTTGCGCCGTGTTCGTCTCCGACGTGGACAACAACAAGGTCTGGATTCCTCTCCTTTGGGCATCTCCCGTGCGGTTCCTTGCACCGTCACTTCTTGAGGAGTGACAGTGTGAAGGATTGGAGATTTGTCCCTTTTTGAGATCTGAATCCATCTTAGTCAGATTGATTTGGGAGAGAAGAGTGTGGAGTTTTGCGGTGCTCTTGGCCGGAGCATCCTTGTTGGTCTTGTGCGGCATACTCCTATACCTCGGCTTTATTCTTCGTTGTGTCCCAATTTGCGAAGATTGGCATTGTATCTCCGACAACCGCGTCTCAGATTCGTGACACAGCGAGGCAATCGGTTTTCTGGGACAGCGCTATTTGGCATGCCTTGCTGGTTTCTTCTCAGTGGCTTTGAGCGCCATCGGCTTTGTCAGTATCACATTGTTCATCTCTTTGCTTCAGTTCGGTTCTGGTTAAGAGTCACATATAGTGAGTAATAATTTGATATCTCTACTGGAATGAAATGCAAAGAAATGTTGTGGGACGGGATTTGAATGCCCAATGAGGATGTTGGTCTAATACTGAAATTGATTTGATAATCTATTTTAGACTTGAGCTCTAAGTGCATTGCTTACTACTGTCATCTACTCTTTAACCTCTCGAGCTGATTACTTTCAGTTGTGCCTAGTTAAATTGATTTAGTATGCTCTGTGATGTTTAGCATTTCAGTATATATTTAACTGCACTTCGGTTGGCCATAAGGCTTTATTGCTGAACTTGAGTTCTGTGATCTATTTTCACTGTGTATTGTTCAAGTTGGCCGGCTAATCATACTGCTGTTTTGTGATCATTTCGGTATTGATGATCCACTGTTAACTGAAAGTAAATTAAAATCTGCTGTGGTTAAAAGTATATTGACAGTTTAGTTAAGCATTATTTAAAGCTCAACTTCTAAATCCTGGTTGTCTTACTCTTATCAAATATGATAAGAGTGTAGACAATGGTATTGAGAAGGCAAAGAATTTTTCTTGGGAAACTCTACATCTGAGAGCAATCAGTCAAATCTTAACTTTAGCATTATGCTGGTTTTCAAAAAAAATTTATGCTCTATGTTTTGAGTATATTGTCCTACATAAATGACATGGGAGTTTTACATGCTTGTATGTCAATCTTGTCATTTATATGCTGCTGGAAATATACTATAATTATTATTAATTATGCTGGAATTAACTCTGAAAAGTTGCTAAAAGTGCACATTTTACAACAGGAACAGCTAGTTTCAAAACCATGAACAAGAGCTCTGTGCATGGACTGAAATAACGAAGTGGAGGTGGCAGGTGTTAAAAAAAGTGCAGGTCGCAAAAAGCCTTGCTACAAAGATTGGTTAATAAACAAAGATGAACCATACCAAGCTCACAGAAATCCATGACTAGTGGACTAGTAGTGGAGAGTTTTCTTGTAAAATTCTTACATTTGCAAACACTGATAATTTGATTCTATGTAAACAAAAAACTGATGTAGGGTGTGTTCATAAACACAGAAAGAAGGATTACCAGAAATAGCAAAAATATTTGATGAGAATATTATAAGCGGATCCCTTGTGACACCAAAAACTGCTGGTATTGAATCGACCTATAGATCAGGATGTTAATCCCCAAGCTTGTGGTCATAAAATAGAAAAAGAAAACAATGCACAGGAAATAGCTTGCAAAGGAACCTACAGCAAAAGCAATATCACTTAGCTCAATCACTGCCACAGTCAAGAGTAACGGCGTGGCCTGCATCAACCAAAAAAAAGGCATCCTCATGAACAGATAGCTCTTTACGAGGTTAGAGTAATGTCTTGAAATGGTCCGCTCAAATATGCATCAGTGCTATTGTGAGAAGCTTTTTCGTGCATGCAGAAGTAGTATCCAGGGTTCGGAAAACCAGCTATTACCGGCCGGTAACCTCCTGTAACAGGATTTCCCGATGGGCACCGGGAAATGAAAAACCGGCCGGGTTTTGCAGAAGCACATTTAAATTTGTGAGTTTTTTGTGACTACGTAATGCACCTCCTAGGTTGATTTATGCCTTTTTTGTGCTAGATTATCTATTGTATGAGCTAAATAGGCTTCGAAACATCCTAAATTCAATTTTTTTTTTTGTGTTTTTTCTGGTTTTTTAGTGGTTTTGTAGTGGTTTCTCCGGTTTTTGGGTGGTAACCAAAACAATTACCGGTTTCGAACACATCCCAAATTAAAAATTTAGATTCAAACTTTAACCAGTTTTTGCCCTGTTTTTCCAGTAACCGTTACCGGCCGCCCAGTGGTATTCCCCCCGGTTCCCGGTTTTGCAACCTTGGTAGTAACACATTTATGTATTGGCAAATGGATTAAGTTTAGATAACTGATCAGTAATGCTGTCTAGTAACAAGCTCATGCAATAGCTGTTGTGATAAATGGTCTAGGTTAAATTGGACAACGCTTACTTTCCATAAACCATCTTGATTTGTGAAAAAACGGTCACCGTCATAATAATCTGACAAAAGAAACAGAAGAATGAGTTTAACCACACATGCAAGAAGGTGAATACTAACTCACATAAATAAGCAGTTCAGTTCTAAAAGAAAGTGATTTCAAATTTCAGTGAGGATCTGGTCATTATGGCTATGATCAGGAGTGGACAGAGGAGCATGGTGATAGTAACATAAAGTAAGGAAAACTGAAAGTTATCGAATAAAGTTAACTACCAGTGACAGGAATGAACTTTTGGCATGTTTTCACAATGAAGTTATCGGACAGATCAGATTCCTCGTCATCTTCAGCAAATAGCTGTCATAATGTTCAGAATGAGTATTACCACTTGTAAGTATTCCGTAGATTGAATACACTTGAAATTACTAAAAAGAAGCATTGTGTAACATATTGAAGTGCCATTCCAATTAAACAACAAAAAAGACATTGGACGCGTGACAACTTACTAACTGATGGAAGGACTAGGTTGAATAGTAACAATATATCTGGAACAAAAAAATACCGAAAAAGAAGCAAGGCAATAAGGCATTGTGCCATTAGCACCTAACTGATGGAAGGAATATGCCGAATAAGTTTGTAATGATATAGTATATGCACCTTGATTGGTTTAAGAAATTGTCAAAAGACACAATGCTTTTTCCGAAGGGAAATTTCACAGGAAACAAACAAGTATATCCCTTTTAAGTGCCAGCGAGAACCTATCAATATCATTCTCATAAAGGAAGTTTCTGATGTATGATAGCCTCATATGTGTTCATTTTGAACATGGCAAAGTAACTAAGTTTACCGACAGGAAAATAAAAGAAAAGCATGACCCATCTTTCACCATGAAAGGAAGCAACTTTACCTTATAAGAAGAGAATAGCAGGATCAAAGCCAATAATAAGTTCACCGCTTCAAACCTCTACAGAAAATGAGAAATTTACAAGGATTACTACAATAGGTTAAAACAAAGAAAATAACCAATGTGAGAGAACAATCAACCTGAAGGGTAGCTGCTCCTAGGACAATCATCACCGCACGAAAGATCACTGCCCCAGCAATACCATAAGAAAGCACCCGATTCTAGTTTTTAATGTCATAGGAAATGTGAGAAGAAAAGAACAAAGTAGACTTGGACTTTAACTATCACATTAGCTATTGAACCATACCTGGTACTCCTGTGGCACTTTAAAATACTTGAAGGCTAGAACAAAAACAAAGAGATTGTCCACTGACAAACTCTGTTCCAATAAATATCTGTTACATAACACAACTTGATTACATTGTTATATCCCGAATTTAAATTCAGAAGTAAAGCTTTCTAAGGAAGCAAGTAAAGATATTCAAATATACACTTAAGCAAACTAACTTGCACACATCAATGGAGGAGCTCATGAATTTTTATTTTTACCAATCCTTTTTCCTATAAGCATGTTCCTATAACATAAGAAGGTCTACGAGAACTCTACTATTGCTCCGCATGAATGAGTAATTGCCCTTATTTCCCTTCCATCATTCACCCCTTTCCCTGTTCCTTCACTAGAGGGAACGCTGTTGTCCTTGGTCTCTGAAGCAAATGGTGTTAGTCGAGCTGCATCACAATGGTACAGCAAAACTTTTTATCGGAAATGCTAACATATGGGTTGTGCCAATCTTTGGGTTCATAGACTCTCATTCCTCGAAAGCAACATCGAGTTAAAGCCAATATGCAGTGATTCATGCTTCTAAAATGGGCCCATATATGGTCCTGAAAATTCTAATGCAAAGGAACCACACTTCCAACAATTTTGTAAAACAGTCTCAATGTTGAAGATTAGTCAAGATGCAGAACACACACCCAGCAAAATATTCCGACGCCTTTCCAGCCCCATCCCTCAGCGCGATGCTAACGCCGAAGAACACTGCAGCGAGGACCTGTAACAAGCAAATTTATTACATCGAGGACATGCACCAACAATGAGCTACTACATCACCAGATAGCCTCCGTGAATTCACAGACAGCAACTCACCACCAGTGTAACTCTTCTAATGGCTGAGCCTTTCCTGGTCATGCTGGCCTCCGGCGCAGGCTTCGCGCCCTTGTCAGTGCGCGCGCGCGGAGTGGAATTTGATGTTTCCATTTCTGCACACATATCCAGAAGCAGAAGTTGTTAATAGAGCTAAGCGCAGATACTTAGTGAGTAGGAGTCGCGGCTCACCGGAGTTGAGGGAAAGTCCATCCTCCTGGTCGGCCCCCCTGGCGCGCCGCCGCCCGCCTTCGCCGGGGCGGGGCGACGCGGCGGCCACCGTGACCACGAGAGGCCGCCTCGGCGACGGTGGAAGCGCCACGTGGCCGCGGCGTAGCCACGGGGCGGAGAGCTGCGGGGGGAGCCGGGTGGCGGCGGCGACCACGGAGGCCATCGCCGGCGACGAGGTCGGGGGTCGTCGGGTCGGAGCGCTCAGCCGCAGTGGGTGGGGTGGGCGCAAGAGCTAATGGCCTAATGCCGCACCGCACGTGTCAGGTGTCACGTGGCAGCGCGAACCCGAAATCCAAAACTGTTTAACCACCAACCCGATAACTATAAGGCCTGTGTAAGTTCTTCCGGAGCTCATTTGGGGTTTCTCCCTTGCGCCGTCGCGATACTGCTGGCTCAGCCATTTCTGCTGCAATTCGAGGTAATTTCCCGCTGATTGCAGCCACGCGAGGCGCCAATTTTGGAAATTTTGGTTGAGTTCTCGTTGCAATTGTGCTCCTTTCGTGATGCGAATTTGGGGATTAGTCAGATGGAGGAAGGAGAGGAGGCCGGCGGCGGCGTCGGAGCGAGCAAGGCGGCGGCTTCTCTGAGGGATATCAGGCGGTACAAGTGCGACTTCTGCGATGTTGTTCGTTCCAAGAAGCGCTTGATCCGAGCCCATGTCCTTGAACGCCATAAGGTATGCATGCACTAATGGCATCTCTTTGCTTTAGATGTGTCCTCTTTGTTCTTATAAAATTGCTTGTGGTAGTGATTTCTGGGAAAATTGTTGGTGAATTATGCTAATACTACTGTGTGCTGTAGGATGAAGTGGGTGATTTGGATGATCACCGCAAAGGTGGTGGAGGTGCACCACGCAAAGAGATAAGCCATGGTTGCAAGGAGTGTGGCGCTACATTTAAGAAGCCGGCCCACCTGAAGCAGCATATGCAGAGCCATTCAGTTGAGGTATCTGATTGATGTCGAATTTTAGTTATGTGTTCACTGAAATGGCCAGAATACCATATTCGCATGCACGCAGACTCACACGTTGTGTTGTTCAGTGAATATTTCGTGCAAGAGCCAAAAATAAGCACCAAGTGCTCTTTAGGAGTGATGACTACAAGCCTGTTTTAACAGTGAATCCGGTGGATGATTAAGAGCTGCCATTTGACTGTGTTTTGGTTGAATTTTGTATGGTGATTCAGTTTGCTGAATTGTGCAGGCTATTTGTTGAGATATGAATGTGTGAAGCATTGGATCCCAAAGAACTCCAAAATGCGAGAAGGCCTTGAATGGACTAGTATCAGGATGGGCAGACCCTCCTGAGAAGCTCCATCGAGAATGCCTCGTTCACACGCTTCTGCAGGTTTCCTTTTCTGTTGCAAACTGCTTGCTGTTTGTTCCTACTGTTATCGTTACATGTGATATGTTCTTAATATTTTCAAGCTACCAGTAAAGGATCCTGTCTTACCATTTCAGCACCTTTGTCAAAGAACTGCATGTGTTTTTGTTAGTTATATTTGATAGTTGATGCCGCATCGCCATTTGGGTATGTCTACTTCTATCACCACTTGATGGTCTTACGATAAAAAGTTAACCAAATAGTTTTAGCATGTGCACATAAAAGATAAGTATGCTTGTGTTGTTGAGCATATATTCACGTTGCATTTTTGTTGTGTTCACTGAAATGATGAGCTCATGATGTTCTTGGTCACAAGTGATATTGATCTGTTTTGTTGTCCAGTGGATATTTCGTGCAAGAACCAAAATGACGCCCATTTGACAGTGAATTCTATTATATGTAACATTTGCCATTTGGCTCTGTTTTTGGTTGTATTGTTGTATGGTCTACGGTGGTTTGAGTCACTGAGCTCTGCTGATTTTCACAGACTGCTTGTAGAGATATGAATGTGTGAAGCATTGGATCCCAAAGAACTCCAAAATGCAACAAGGCCTTGAATGGACTAGTATCAGGATGGGGAGACCCTCCTGAGAAGCTCCATCAAAAATGCCTCATTCACGCACTTCTTCAGGTTTGCTTGTTCATTTCAAACTGCCTATTCTAAGACTTGCTTTTTGTTCCAAGCTGTACATGTGATATGTACTTCTTAGTATTCTCAAGCTACTAAAGTATCCTGTCTTAGCATGCACCACCTTTGTCAAAGAGTTACATGTATTTTTGTTAGATGTATTGGATAATTGATGCTGCGGTGCCATTTGCAGTGCTATTAACACTTGTGGTCTTATGTTCAAATTGTTAACTAAATAGTTTTAGCCTGTGCACAGAGAGATAATTATGTTTGTGCTGTCAAGTAAACTTTGCTCTGGATATAACTACTTTGATGTATATCCTTTCAAAAATGTTGCAGAGGCCCTTTGCCTGCCATGTAGATGGTTGCCCCTTCAGCTATACCAGGAAGGACCATTTGAACCGTCATCTACTTACTCATCAAGGAAAACTATTTACATGCCCTATGGAAGGATGCAACAGTAAATTCAGTATCAAGGGTAATATGCAGAGACATGTTCAGGAAATTCATAAAGATGGCTCTCCTTGTGACAGCAAGAAAGAATTCATCTGCCCAGAGGTTAGCTGTGGGAAGACTTTCAAATATGCTTCCAAGTTAAAGAAGCATGAGGAATCACATGGTGAGAAACTTTCCTTTCATAATATTTCCATATTGTTGGTCCGATTTTCTTAAGATTAAAAGTGAATACCTTAAGGGAGATATATGATTGCGGGAAATGGAAAAAACGCCAACTTTTGGGAAGATTGGTGTGGTTCTGTTCCTTTATGTGAGCAATTTAATAATCTTTTTGCTATTAGTAATGACCTTTGTCTATCAGTTCATGAGTTGGCTGATAATGGTTGGAATTTATTTTTTAGAAGATGGTTAAATGAAGATAGACAAACCGAACTAAATCAGCTCAAAAACATTTTGTTGACTATACCTTTGAGTGTAAATGATGACAAACCTAGATGGAAGTTGAATGCATCTAGAAGGTTTTCTGTTCAGTCGGTTTATAAACAACTTCATAATCATCTCACTAATAATAATCTGAAAGTGCTTTGGAAATCAAAGATTCCTCTTAAGATTAAAATATTCATGTGGTTAATTGGAAACAATGCCATTTTGACAAGAAATGTATTGTTAATGAAGAAGTGGTCCAGTGATCTAACTTGCAGCTGTTGCTATAAGAATGATACTATAGATCATCATTTCTTTGATTGTGCAGCTGCTAAGTATGTATGGGGTGTTATTGGATTATTTTTAGGAGCCAACTGTAGGCCAGGTTCTTTTAACCAATACCTATGGTGGGCTAGTTAATATCTACCTAGTAAATCACGTTTTCACATGGTTTGTCGGCTATATACTGGGCTATGTGGAAACTAAGGAACAAAGCAAGTTTTAAGAAGAAATTGATTAGATCTACAACTGAGATCACATGTTATATATGCACCTTCCTAAAATTGTGGGCAGGACTTAACAAGGAAGAGGAAAGAGGTCTTGGCGGCCGGCGCTAATATATTGTAGAGTGAAGCCCTCAGGATGCAAAGAACCTGAATCCAAAGAGAAAATCTGGAGAGGAAACATGGAAAACGTTGATGTGAATGTTTTGTTCGTAGCTTGGGTTTTGTTCTACACCTTCATTCAAGTTATTTTCGGAGAGCTTGGTGCTCTTCTGAAAGTAACAATCAAATTGTAATAAGGCGATACTAGAAAATGCTGGAGGTATTTACTCCGTTATCTGGTGGTAATGGAATCCGGGTGAGCCCATTTGAAAAAAAAAAGCATAAACAATCTGATTCTCCTTGTTTGGCTGATTTGCTCAAAGTAAAGGAAATTTACCTGGAAGATAGAAGTATGAAAGTTGAGAATGGAAAGAAAACAGACTTTTGGAATGATTGTTGGTGTGGTACTACTTCGCTTAAGAGCAAATGTCCTAATATTTACTCAATATCTATTGATCAAAATTTGAATGTTCATCAAATGGCAACCAAATGCTGGTTTATGCCTTTCAGAAGATGGTTGAATGAATGGGGCTATTCTTACTAAAGATGTTTTGCTTAAGAGAAAACGGAAAGGTAGTCCATATTGTGCATTCTGTTATGAGAAGGAATCCATATCTCATCTGTTTTTTTTAATGCCTCGATGCTAGTTTTGTTTGGGGGGGTTTAGGTTTGTTCTTTGGGATAAATTGCAGACCAACCTCTTTTTCTCAATATATGAGCTGGAGTAAACAATATGTTCCAGGAGGAAGGGGCACACATATGTTTTTTTTGGCAGCGATTATTTGGGGGATATGGAAACTGAGAAACAGAGCCTGTTTTGAAAAAAAAAATTGATTAGATCTTCTGCTGAGATCATCTGTCATGCTTGTGTCTTTCTCAAATTCTGGGCAGGTATGCAAAAAGAGGAAATCAAGGAAGATGTGATACGTGGCGCTGAAGTTCTTCATAATGAAGCCCTAAGGTTAAATGAAGACAGAAGTGATGAAATGCAGGGGCAAGCTGGTGGGGGGAGAGCGCTACTGATGGAGCGGCCAGATGATGAAAATTAATGGATAGGCAGTTTGATGTCTTGTGTAATGGTTCTGTTAAACATAGCACTGTGGATGTTTGCCAGCTTTTGTTTTTGTTGTTCTATCTTCTTTCTGCTTGTTAGACTAAAACTTGGCTGTTGAAGAGTGCCGTTTGTTCGGTCTTGTCAGTCGCTGTTTGGTGCGGCTTGGCTGGTGAGGCAACAAATGGTCAGGCTGGGAGTAGTTTTTGTGGTACTTCTAAAAGATAGGCCTGTTTGGCAAGCAACAAGCCGGCCGGCTTTTGGTTTTTGCTACAGTACCTAACTTTCAAACGGAGTATTTTTTCAAAACGGGGTCTACAAGTTAAACGTTGTACACGTTAAAAGCCCAACATCTGTACCAGCCAAAATTGTAAGTGAGTATCGGTCTCTCCGTAATATGTACCGTAAACAGCCAAAAGTCATAAGCCGCAGCCAAAACAAACAGGCCGAATATTCCGTTGCTTGGTAATGGAATCCGGGTTAATCCGTTTGGAAAAAATAATATTTCCATATTTTTCTTACTGTATTTAAATAGCGTAGAACTTTGCAACCTTTTTTTTTTTGCCTAGATCAATTTTTTAGATAAGGTCTTATCATGTAATGTAACTAAGAAGTCCTGGACAATGCCATCTGACATTCTGACCCCTTTCTCTTTCTGAGCCAGATTACTAATATGAACTCTTTAAATTCTCTTGCAAAATTCTCCTCAATCTATTTGTATTTGGGACCTTTTATCTCTTCAGCTTCATTGTGTGCTTTTACCTGTTGTGACTTGTGAGCACTTGAGAGTTGGAACTCAATTCTGTCATTCTGTGTCATGATACACTTTTGTTACTTGTGTTGCAGTCAAGTTGTGGATTACACCGAACTTATCTGCTGCGAACCAGGCTGCATGAAGACTTATACTAATATGGAATGCCTCAAGGCCCATAACCAATCCTGTCATCGATATGTTCAGTGTGATGTCTGTGGAACTAAACAGATAAAGAAGAATTTCAAGCATCATCAGCGACTGCATGAAGGTTCCTGTGTCGCTGAGAGGGTTAAGTGCAGCTTCGAGGATTGCAAGTGCTCATTTTCAAACGTGTGATTTGCAGGTTGATTCGTCCTGAACCAGAAGAGAGAAGACAGATCCATTGTCTTTAATTAGATGCTCAAGCGAATTTCTATAGCCTGAAATATCTGGGAATGCTCAAGCCTAAACTTTTCTTAGGCCAATCTGGGCTGAACATGTAGGGCTTCCTCTTTTTTTTAAAAAAAGAAACATGAACGTAGGGTTGGACCATATCTAGAGAACAATTGAACACCAGAATTCCATTGGAATTTTACAGAGAACAGTATAATTTCTACATGTTACTTGTAAAATTGATGTGTAAAAAAAAACTTAGCCCTAAGCTAGGACGTCGTGAGCCTTATATATCTTCTTCCAGTTTAGGTCGTCTGTGCCTAGGTCTCTCTCAAGAAATTCTACGAGGATAATAGCGTGCGTGCGAACAAGGCTACACGTGTGAACCCAATGATGTAGTGATCTCGTACGAGCGACGGTGACAGATTGTGCAATGGGTGCTGGTGTTGCGTCCCAATCAAATGACATTATTATTATCTGAATGCAGGTTCTGCATGCCTCTCGGCAGCTCTACTCAGTGTTGTATTTTGGCATGATCTCTTTGTTTATCAGTATCAAAGTCTAAGAATATAAAATCTTCATAATATGTGAGATATATATATATATATCGTGTTTTGTTTAGCTTTATATGTTCATTGTGTTGATCGAGGTTCTATATATAAACAAAAGAGGGCTTTTTTTAAAAGAAAAGAAGAGGAGAGGAGCTGGCTAGTACACTTGTTGCCTTCAGACACAAGACCATTGACGAGCCATGATCAACTCTCTGCTCTAGAACAACCCTCTTAAACACATAATTTTCTACGACCGACAGCTCCTGGTTTATATATCGTACTAGTTAAACTACAACTGGCAAGCAGAAACAAAAGCTGTATCTGACCAATAATCTAAACACGTAATAATATACAGCTGATTCAACGTATATCGATCATCTGGCTCTGTGTTTATGTTGCATCTTACTTGCTTGCCCATGTTTTCTACCAAATAGGCTTCACTTTCAACCACACTTGGTACTTGGTTAAGAAAAATTAAATTATGTACTTTTGATCTAGCTAGCAGCTCCATATATGCATGGATACCATACAAGTAGCTAGCACAAATGAATAATTTGGCACGGAGTACAAAATTTAATAATAGACTGATTAAATAAAAATCACTAAGACCAGTGTAACCATAATTAATCGTACTTTTTTAAAAGGACGGTATACTAAAAGTAGTACATGTTCAGCTAATAGCACATCAGTGGTATATTACACACGTCTGCAGAGTACAAAAATTAACTTCACTAAATAAAAAGCAGAGTACAAAACAATAAGGCCGCTTTTAAAAAGAACTCATTCGAGTACAACTAATACAAGGAATCAATCGCCAACATAAACAATGCGATTAGGCCTAATTTAGTACTAGTACCACGAATCAATTTTTTTAAGGAATGTCTATACAACATTCGATTGTTTTTGTCTATTTTTAAGGACAAAAACAGTCAGATTGATCTGGGACGTTAGATCTCCATCCAACGGATCCACTCATACAAGCCCCCCTCCACAAAAAATGACCCCCTCCATAAAAAATGATCTAAGACGTTGGATCCCCTTCTAACGACTCAAAAATCTGACTATTTTTGTTCTTAAAAATAGTCAAATATTGTATAGACACTCTTTTTTTTAAGCCATCTCTGATCCATGTCATATGCATTAAGAATATTACTATCCGACTGGGAATTAACGTAAGCAGTGACGCACCTCGGCGCTGAAAAAAATAGTAATATATTTCCTCTCGAGGAATCGTGCCAAAAGGAGAGAGGGGCCCACCACATGGAAGAAGAAAAAAATAGGACAGCTTCAGCCCTTGAAAAAAAAATATCCAAGTTGGGGTTTGTTTATCTCCTTGTCACTGCTACGCATACGAACGATGCCTTTTACGAGACCGTCAGTGGCAAGGCAGCTGAAATCGTCTGGATCGTTGAAAATAATCTTGTTGATTAATGATGAAAATAGTTAAAAGGACTACCATAATTTATTGAGACGTCTAAAAGATTTTAGTTTCGGAGTTCGATGATACCATAGAAAATTCATATAAAAGTGATCAAAGATTGACGTGGATCTGAATTGATCTTAAGGCAAAGGTATATTATAGTGTAATGACCTTTTTATGATCTTTTTTGGATAGAAAGACCGGGTTTGTAGCATAGTGTCGCACTATAAAGAAGGGTCATAGCTAGCAGCTTAAACTTAATTTGTGCCACTTGGATCAATACAATGTTTATGCATGTATTTGAAATTCATTTGGTATAACCGCTTGTCTTGAACAATGGTATGACTGCATTATTGGCGGTATTACCAATTTTTAAAGTAACGACTAATTTCTATGTATGTCATGAATCTCAAATAGCTATTGAATAATGGGTACGGTAGTACCAACTACTACATGGCGGTAGTACTGTAAATTCTTTTTTTGGAGATTTCGACCCTAACGGTTATCCTGGTGAGTGGAGATTATAAATATCTCTCCACCAGCAACAAGGGTTCTCTTACTTCATTGAATACCCTTAAGTTGCTCGTGAACTCTCTATTACTTATTTGCTTATATTTCACATTTTGAGTTAGTTGAGAGCATTTAGGTGCATTGCATCATTAGTTGATCTTTGTGGCACTTGATAACCTTCAAACAAGCGCCATGATTCATTACCCTTGATGTTTATCGGCACCTAGACTGCTTGGAGGAAGGTTGTGCAGTGATCTCTTCAAAGAAGGTTGTGAAGAGGCCCGGCACCGTTTGTGAGTGGATTGGTGCTCGCCATCTTCGAAGTGAAGGAAAAGCTACACTAGTGGACTTGAGGTTTTTAGGCTCAATTGGTGGAGCCGATCAATTCCGTTTAGGCTTACCTCTGCATAGACTAGTGAAGATTGGCAAGTCTTTCATACCACAGGAAAAACATCGCATGTCTCCATTGTGATTTATTCCTTTGTCTTTACTTTTTGCATTTACATTTCTAGAACTTATAATTGAATTGAATTGTGTAGCTAGAAGTTATCTAGTACAAATATTGCTTGTGGTGTCTTAGCTAAATCTAGAATATTGAGGCCTTAATTGTGCAAAATATTTTTGTTTAAGTTTTTACTTGCTAAAAATTATGATTTAGCCAAAATAATTTAAGAACCTCATATTCACTCTCTAATTGGTTATCCTTAATCCTACATGGCCCCAACAACATGTATAGGGCATATTTATTTGGACTACAGCTTTTAACTTTTAATTGCGGTTTATTTGTCTAATACATAGTGATTGAGAAGTCAAAAGGTAGACGCCGCTGAAAAACCAAAAAAATAAGGCCATAATTTGTCCAGGTCCATATTCCGGTGATCATTTGTTTGAAATTATTGTTTCCAATATATTATTATTATTATTTTCCCTAAACACCAATTTTATGGGGTGTCAAACTTGTGTTTTAAGTAAGAAAGATTGTTTTGAGTGAAGGGCTATAGCTAGCAAAATCGTACTAGTTTGATGCTTGGGAGTTGTAGTGTCTCTCCGTGCTGTAGCTGGGTGGTTGTACTTTCAATTTTCAGCTATCTTCCCCATGGTACAGATGGTCGTTTGTCGGTGATCTAATAGAGCTGTTCTTCGAATATTTTTCAGGCATCCTTCCTAGGAAGGAATAATGAAGCTAGGGACAGAACTGACAGAGGTATCACCAAACTATAATGTTACATGCCAACCATTGGATAATCCAACGGTGGGGCACCTCTTGTCTTTCTGGTTAATGACCAGATTCAATTCCCACCTACCACATGTTGGATATATAGGTTATTTATGTAGATGTTTAACCATAATTTTTCGATATTTGAACCCGTAACCTATGAGTTATTATGAGCTTTAAGTTGATTGCACTAATATGTTCTTCCCACTAATATTATAGCTCAAAAGTATATAATAAGCTGCATATTGTAGCTACTTGTAAGTGGAGAGCTTAAAACCATGAAAGCTCTCTTGAAAAGGGAAAAAAAACTTAGGTCAGAACCACTTGTGTTTGTTGATACGAGAGGTGGGTTTTTTTAGGCTGTGCTTTGGCTTTATTGGCTTTAGCCTATGGTTTTTGAATTCTATCTATTTATAAAAGACAGTATGTAGAGGAAAATAGTTGTATATGAATTTAGCCGATATAACTGAACTCGATACAGTGTCTACCATAATCTACATATATATATCCGGCTTAAAAAATACATGGTTTAAAAACTAGTTACTGTAGCAGGAAATGATAAGTTAAACCAAAGCTAAAACCAAAAACAAAAGAAAAACCAACCCAGATTTGCCCCCATCTTGCGTAATAAGTGCAGTCTCAACCGCTAATTAAGCTATATAAAATGATTCCCTCGGTAGTCTCAATTCTCGACATTTCCATGTCAATTAGATCTCATGTTGCTTCCCTAGTAAAGTCGATGTGGACCTCCTTCCTCAATCCTCGTCAAAACGAACAAATAATCGCCAACTTGTGTTGCAACTTGTGCCTAGTAAACACCATTAGAGGCATATAGAAGCAAGTAAAGAAAAACAAGGAAGCCATGGGATTGGAGGAGGCAAGAAGATCTAGCACCACGCAATGCATGTTGAGCAATAGAAATTTTTGAATTTGAGATGGAATGAATGGATACAAGCGAAGCATGCATGCACGACTCTTGATGCAGCCGCAGTTTGGGAGGGTATCTATCTATTGATCATATTATTTTGAATTGCGACCCATGAATTTTAGCTATGGTTGATGGCTTATGGCTACGTTTTTCGAGACGGCGGCGGACGACGGAGATATCGACACAGACATCACACACCGTTTTAAACTCAAAAGGCTGTTTAAAGAAGCAGATTTGAGAAACCGTTTAGAGAAATCACCTGTTTGTTTTAGTTTCTAGAGAATTCGAAATTAAAAGCCATAAAAAAAAGGTATCCCGTTTGGCACAGTTTTAGCTCCGAGATCTATGCTGGATCTGTAGTTTGTTGACTAAATTAAAGTGATTTAAATATTTTTATTTAATATATAATATAAATGAAATGAGTCATGTAAATGCACTTAACATGCCTACAACTCTAGATCCAGGATTTCCTAGAACTACAGATGACCAGCTCTAAGAAATCTAGAGCTCTGTCAAACGAGGCCGAGTGTAATATTAGTACCGCTTATAGTTGGCGTCAAGAATCTGTGTCCCTTCACGTGATGGATTCCTTCAATTGTCGACCAACTTTTCGCCGTCCAGTTACCCGACGCCGACAGCTGCCGTCGGGTATTTTCCACCGTCTTTGACAGAAAAGTTTCACCACACAAATCACAGCAGCGTCGCATCGAAGCTACCGGCAGACGAGGTCATGTGTCACACGCCATGCAACTGTTCACCGGTGAGATCCTTTTTGTTCTACTTTTTGACCTTCCAGTTCAAGTGTTCATGTGAATTTTACCGTTTTAAATCCGATCATTTAGAACTTTTTCCCGATTCCTGCGTGTACTGAACTTCCAAACGGCATTGCCGGGTTCTCTTAATGTTGCATGCAATTTTTTCTGGAAATAATCTGCTTCACAATGGCTGGTTTGGACTGGAAATTAGCACCACATTTTTTTCAGGGATTTGATATTTCTAGTCATGCTTTAACATGACCAAAGTTAAAAGGCTCAAGACAATCTAGTACAGAAAAGTCCTGTATGATTTCAAATATAGGTACATCTACAAGCATATATTCTTACACCAAATGCTTCCCCATCCATTAGAGCCAAATCTTGCAACAGTTCAAGAACAAACAACAGTAGAATACAGTGGTAGTTGGATCCTAGCGACTGGATGCTTTTGTAGCTTTGATTTTGGCTTATCACTTTCTGTTACAGTGATTTTGGCGTCTTTGATATATTATAGTAGACAGTGTACTGAGTTCAGCTATACCGGTCAAAATCGCATACGACTATTTTTCTCTACGTACTGTCTCTCGTGAATAACCAGAATTCAAAAACCATAAGCCAAAAAGAACCCACAAGAACCAAGTCACAGCCAAGAAAAGAACTGGAATAATTCCCCCAAGTAAAACTTGTTCTTATCATATGATACCTGTGCTATTTAATTTAAACAAGGAATCTCTACAACAATGTATAGATCGGTCTCAGATGGTGAGGCGAAGTTAGTTTCCAGCAGCAAGAATTCTCGGAGAAGCTGATGCAGAGATCGAGTGCAAGGAGAGGAGCATTTTCACTGGGGCAGTATGCAAACCACCCCGGCGCAGAACCGAAAACGTTGAAACGCCGGGAGGGAAAAAAAAAAGATGCCGGCTTCCCGGCAAATTTACAGTGTGGTTTCTATTCAGCGGTGGTGGCTCATCGACGATGGTGCCATCGGGTCGAACCGGAGGGAGGCCGATGGGGCGGTGGAGGCAGCTGTCGCGGCGGTTTTGGAGAATCCTGATGATGCTGCAGCGGATGACGACGACGTGAACAGCGGCAATGGTAGTGTGGGAGGGTGGTGGCTCACTTTCCATGCCCAGCTGGGAGCACCCCCTGTGCCCCCCTCTGGCCTCCTGTCATGATCTCTAGATGCATCCTGCATGAAGAAAGAACAATTTAGCACCTGATGTAGGATAAAGAAGATATATATTGGCAACAACTAAGTTGGTCTTGATTTCTTTCTTTTTTTCCGAAGAATTGGTCTTAATTTCGATGGTTCAACTGGACAGAAAGCTGAGCTAATAGTGGTCTAGCTCAACTTTCCATCCAAGAAAAATAAGAAAAGGACATATGTGAAGATACTCTTGAAATTTAGGGGTTGAAAAGTCTGAGAGGTTAATTTGAACAAATTTCGAGTGGCAAACTAATATTTTTTTCAAAACTAATGGCAAATTTAGTACTCACCCTATGATTCAATCATAAGATGGCAGCTTGCTAGCTTTCTTTTGTTTCCAAGGAAAGCTTTGAATCGTAGTCATGGTACTTTTAATAAGATAGTATCATATTAAACAGAACATCAAAACGTGCTTAGCCGCAGGAAGGAATATTGACCGGCTATTAGAATAGGCTAATGCCAAATTGTCAACTCTCTAGGATGTTCCTTCTGGAGGAAAATTCAAACAAATTTATAATCCTAAGACTAGTAGTGCTACCCTAATTAGGCCGTTTCTGAAAATTCAGTATCCTACATATGAAAATTGTGCTAGGCATTAATATCTCCAAAATTGACAGGGAACAAGTGAACTGTAGAGTCTAAGGAAATGAGGCAAATTGATGTAAGACTTGAGCTAAACTGACAGCCACACAAGAAATGCAAGTAAATGATGCCAATTACAAGGCTAACAGCTGCAAGGGCACTTTCAGGCCGCACAATCTGCATCTGATCGTCAACATGCGAAATATCGAAGATCGATCCAAATCATGTGGTTTTACTAGTAATTTAGTATCACCTCACCTCATTATTTGAAGATATGGGATGAGATTGGGCAGGCCAGACTGGTGGATGCTCGGTCAGAAGAGGGAACCGATGAGGGCGGCCAGCCAGTTCAGAGGGAGCATCAATCTACACAAGAAGCAAAAGATTTTTCAGTTGAAACTAATAATCCCTTGGATAATTCCTTTCTGCAAAAAAAAAGGATAGGTATGTCCGCTTCTACGTCGTAATCATGCAGAAAAGAGAAACTTATTACTATGTGATGAAATAATTCGAATGGTGGGTCCGACGAAATTGAAGTAAAATTTGGACAATAGCTGTATAATTAGGGCCTATGAAGTACACTAGGAAACAGACTTGAGCTACAATAGGGCATCATACATCAGTCACTAGCATGGTGACAGCGAGATTTTATTATTATTCGCATAATGCATCAGGTAGCCATACAAATTCACCAGTGAAATTTGACTGATTGCCCAACTTGTTAAAGAAGCATTGTACTTGCTTTTGCTCTCTTCAGTTCAGAACCTTCCAATGATCCATAGTGGAGCTGCAGACCAAGGGAGCCCTTATCCCTTTTGGGGCTCTGGGAAGCTGGTTGAGATATGCTCAAGTTCAGATCGACATCTGCGCCTGCAAATCATCGTAATCAAATTCAAGTTAATTCGATAATTCAGTTGAAAGCACGAATTTATCAGCTAATCACCAACATAGAAGTCTGCTCCCCTTTTAATTTAAAGGCAGATATAATCACACCAAAATTTAGGTCAAGCGATACTGTGAGCATCGTTGTCTAATCATAGGTCCGGGCGAAATGAAATTTCTCAGCATGTTACCTGCACCAACTTCAGTGAGCATCTCCCCATCATATGTGCTAGGCTCGAAGTTCGTCACGGCTTCTCTACCATTGCATTTGATCGCAGCCTTATCATAAGCCCTGATGTTTGAAAGTTTAAACGAAGAAAAAAGAAGAGAAGCAAGAGATTCAAGTCGGTCCTCAACCCTTTGGAAATCAACAGACAAGAAATGTAAAAAAAAACTCTTCTTTTTTTTTGCATCAATGACAGAATCCAAGCTCAGAACCTTGCAGCCTCTACTTCGCTGTCGAATAGCCCAAGATATATGTACCTGCATCCAAGCATGGCGTTCCCGCCGGTGAGGAATTCCCTATCCACTGCTTACAATTCTTTTTCTTTTATGCATCTAATTCTACTACATATTCCTAATGAATCAATCAGGGAAGTTGATGTAATCAGGACTGACAATATGAGACCCGATAGGCACAAGCACAAGGATGCGTCTATACTGTAATTTTGCAACATGTCAAGAAATAGTACAAGAGGCACAGTTTCTTACTTCTTGCCGAGGAACTGGCCCATGCGAGCCTCCCATCGGCCGCACTTGTGCAGGGTGACGCCTCTGTATTTGGAGCTGCCTCGCGAGAAGCCAGTACTCTGCCGTCGCAGGACGTGCACGAACTCCTCCTTGGATAGGCTCTTCACCTGATGCACCAAACAACAAAGAGAATTGTGTTCTGTTCAGCTAAACAACACTTCAAGTTGAATGAAACTTGAACATCTAGTGCCTCCTTACCTGCTTCATGTCGTCCTCGTAGTCACTAAGATCGAAGTTTATGTCCGTGTCGATGCCGCGGAACTTGATCGCCGCTCGATCATACGCCCTGTGAACCATGTAAACCCGTTTCAAAGGTTAACCCAGTGAAACAACGCGAATAGGATTTCAGTACAGGGCACAGAGCACAATTCCGTGCATATATATACCTTGCAGCAGCATGAGCAGTGTCAAATCCACCTGTATTGGTTGAATCATTCATGGATTAGAACATGGTTTCAGATCAATAGGTAAGCAAGCTCAGAATTACGTAGCAGAAGCAATTTGCTCACCTAAGTACACTTGCTTGCCGCAATCCCTGCATTACCAATGAACAAGAGAGAGAAAAGAGTTCAGGAACTGATTGATTGACTTGCGAAAAGGCAAATTTGGAGATGATTTGTGTACGGACCAAATATGGGATTCCCAGCGGCCGGTGCGGCGGTAGAAGGTGACGCCGCGGTACTGCGAGCTGCGGGAGCGCGGGCCGCGGCGGCTCTTCTTGGTAGCCTGCGGCTGCGCCGGCGGCGCGTGCGCCTGCGGGAGCGGCAAGATTCTGATGTCCGGCTGCGGGCGCGGCGGCTCGGGGCGCAAGAACCCGAGCTCGGCCCCAGGCTGCGGCACGGGTCGCGGCGGGCCGGCGTCGACCGGGAAGAGCTCCTGGGTGACGAGCTGCTGCCGCCGCAGAGGCGACGGCGTGGCCTCCTCCTCGTCATCGGCAACGCCCACGTCTTTCTCGCCCTCGGCCGACGCCGAGCTCCTCATGATGCTGAACTCGAGCACCGCCAGCGGCGGGGGCGTCGAGCTGGAGCCCTCCTCCGCGGGCGCACCCGCGGCGCCTCCGCCGCCGGACGCCTCCGCGTTCAGCACCGGCGAGTCCGACGTGCCGGAGTCGCTCCGCGCCATCGCTTCCGGCTTCTCCGGCGCCCCGTCCGCCACGTTCAGATCCAGCTCCATCTCCTCCTCCACCTCCTCAACCAAGATCAATCCCAACCCCCAATCAACACCCCCCAAACCCAAACAACCAGACCAAACTCACAAACAAATATTCCCAACACTTCACAAACCAATCACCATCCTCACAATCCCAGACTCAACCTCGAGCTTCTGCTTGCTTGGTCGCTCGATCTATTTCAAGAA
The DNA here is from genome assembly GCA_017311315.1 of Dendrocalamus latiflorus. Classification (NCBI taxonomy): domain Eukaryota; kingdom Viridiplantae; phylum Streptophyta; class Magnoliopsida; order Poales; family Poaceae; genus Dendrocalamus; species Dendrocalamus latiflorus. The sequence continues at coordinate 33,799,960 of CM029661.1, read as the reverse complement.
GAAGAACCAGAGGAGGAAGAGGTAGAAGCAGGAGAGGGCCGAGTCGTTCTTGCGGTACATTTAGCCTCCACAATCGCAGTAGCCTCCTCAATCCCAATCCTTGACGGCCATCCTACACACGACCAGAGGGTACGAACGATCCTACTACTGTCGCTTCACGAATCAAGCAAGAACAATTGGGCCAACCCGGGACCCCCAGCAGAGGGAGTACGGCCGGTGGTGTCAGGGAGGTGGGAAACAAAAGGTGAGGATTTGGGGGGGAAAAGCGGGACCTTTCCGAGCTCCGGCGGCCGGCGCCAGCGAGCGGTGGGAGCCAAACGGAGGCGGAGGGGAAGAAGCGTAGGTGTAGCCGTGTAGGTGTGCGAAGAGGGGAAAAGAGGCAGGTGGTATATATAGAAGCGGGGTCGCGGGAAGTAGCCGGTGGCAGCCGGTTATCCTTAAAATCCTTCCTGATTTGGGAGTCCCATTTTTCGCTCCTCGCCTTCCTTCTCACTTCACGGAAAATTCTATTGTATCATGATGACATGAAATGGTTTGTATCACAAGCCAATTAGAAGATGATATGTGGCATAAAAATTACTGTAACATGCGTAGAACCGCACATACACACATCTGCTATAGTGTTGCTACAGTGTATATGTGCCACGTGTCAGACGCTGGTTGGTTTGTTACATATATTCATCTGTGCCACCGTGATACAATAGAAATTTTCATCATTTCACTGCTGCGCTACTGCTCTGCTGGGTGTTGGATTTGGCCGAAGGAGATGAGCAAGACAGGGAAAAGGATCGTCTTTTGCCGTGAGATGCTAAGGAAATACCAGGGCATACCGCTATGCTCTCTCCTCCATGACCGGATTTGTTATTTTTAGCTTTGGCTTATAGCTTATAACCACAGTTTATAACTTTTAAACTGTTTATTAGATAATACAGAGTAACAGAAACTTGCGTGCTATTTTTGCTAATATAAATAAAGTCACTGTAGTGTGTACTATAATCAACTTATAGACCCCCCCGCTTTCAAAAAACACTCTATTTAAAAACTAGTTACTGTAAAAACAAAAGGCAGCTTTTAAAAACTGGAGAAAAAAAAGATACCCATGGTCGTGTCTCTGCCGTGAAATGATTTGTATTATGAGCCAATTAGAAGATGATATTGTGGCATAAAATTATTGTAGCATGCGCAGAACCGCACATAAACACATCTGCTATAGTGTTGCTACAGTGCGGGGCTACAGTGTTGCTACAGTGTATATGTGCCACGTGTCAAACGCTGATTGGTTTGTTACATATACTGATCTATGCACCATGATACAATAGAAATTTTCATCATTTCACTGTTGCGCCACTGCTCTGCTGGGGTGTTGGATTTGGCCGAAGGAGATGAGCAAGACAGGGAAAAGGATCGTCTTCTGCCGTGAGATGCTAGGGAAATACCAGGGCATACCGCTATGCTCTCTCCTCCATGACCGGATTTGTTATTTTTAGCTTCGGCTTATAGCTTATAATCGCGGTTTATAACTTTGAGCTGTTTATTAGAGAATACAGAGTAACAGAAACCCACGTACTATTTTGGCCAATACAAATAAAGTCCATATAGTGTATACTACAATCAACTTGTAGGTTCCGTTTTTAAAAAACACTCTATTTAAAAGGTAGTCACTGTAAAAACCAAAACGTAGCTTTTTAAAACTGAAAAAAAAAAGATACCCATGGTTGTGTCTCTGCCGTTGGATTCAGCACGAGTTTTTTCGTATTCTAATTCACTTTTGAGAAAGTCATTTGAACAAGGGAATTTCGTTCGGTTCCTGCAGAGATTACCGCTGTTTTCTGAAGGGAAAAAACGCGTGCTCAAAACAGCCCCAACTAACTAGGTAATTTGTAAATATTAGGATTCCACGGGAAAAAGACTCAAATCGAGCTAATTATACGTATGTGCGAAGGGAGTACAAATGTATGTTCAAAATGTTAGGAAAGCCGGGCTCCGCTCGTTTCAGCTTTAACTTCTGGCTTGTGGCTTATTTTTCACTATTCAAAAATTTCGTGTTTTTCTGATTTTTTTCGCTTTTTTCTGTTTTTTTCCTATATTCGTTTGCGTTGTCCGAGATGAGCTAACATATTTTTCTATTTTTTTTAAATTTAATTACGTCAAATAAACCACCTTCAGTTACAGTGAAATGTCAGCCAGCTACAGTGTATTTTCAGTTATAAGCTACAGCTTTTTAACCCAGCCGAGCAGGTCCTTAACAGGTGGTACAAGTTCAAATATATACATTTTGTTTTTCATATCCTAACTAAATAGGCCGTATACATATGTGTGGGTTTTTTTTTTCTAATGGACCACATGGAGCACACTGCGTCGCACGGACCACGCGATCTGTCCTCTTCTGCCCTTGTTAATTCTCTCTTGCTACACTTATTAGATATACTTGCCGGTCTCTGCATCGATCTAGTACGTGCGTACCCGTGATCGATCGATTGGGCTAAAAATAATAATTTACGGCTGAAATTATATTGTAACGGATTGAAAGTACACTATAACTGAAGGTGACTTATTTGACATAATTAAATTTAAAAACATTAAAAATAAAAAATATGTTAGCTCATCACGGACAATGCAAACGAATACGGAAAAAAACTAGCAAAAATACTAAAAAAAACCAAAAGTTCAGAAAGAGACGAAATTTATAAATAGTAAAAAGTAAACCAGAAACTCAAACCAAAATAAGCTGAACATAAGGCAACTAAAACTCCATTCACTTGCTATATGTTGGACATGCTCATCCCATGGTTGATCCAAGATAGTTTTGTCGGAGTTATCAAATGGCTAGGTTTTCTGGCCGTGCGCCGCATTAATCCTGTATTGATCAGTAAGAAGAAGAAAAAAAGAGCTTCTTTAAGTAGTTAGGCCCTGTTTTTTTAGCTTCTAAAAACTGCTTCTCGGCTTTTCTACAGTAAATAACTTTTAAACGGAATATCTTTTTAAGATGATAGGATCTACTAGTTAATTGTAGTACATACTGTACTGATTTCATTTATATCAGCATAAATCATATGTGAGTTTTTGTTACTCTGTAATCTCTTGCACAAATAGCTCAAAAACTACAAGCCGCAGCCATAAGCTCTAGCAAAAAAAAAAGGCCCTTAATCTCAAGGTGTAGTAATTTCTTTTGGAGAACGGCAATGATTTCTATGTCATTCATTTTTTTCTTTTTAAGAATATTCATTCTTTTTGTTTGACTGCAACTCCAACAACGATATACATGCATCTTCGATGTGCCTCAGCAAACAAGAGGAGCAGAGACAAAATACTATGTGTAGACGTAGTAAACCGTTGGAGTGTGTTCTTGCTGTTAGGCAGGAGCAGCTCCAGGAAAATGAGTTATTGGGGTCACCATACGCTAACCTAGCTCACTTGAGCCTGAAGCCGGGTTGTACCGGAGGTCGCTAAGGATATGCACAATGATATAAATAATTGTTGTTTATAATATTTTTATGTCATTTTTAAACAGCATTAAAAATAGCTCATACAATATGTTGTCTTTTTTTGTATGTCTCTATAGACAGTTTCTCCATCACACGATGTGCCTTATTTATTGTGTTATAGTCGACTACTACATAACAAATGGCCTAATTCTCTATACTCCATCTCTCCTCCACATCATCGCGTGTCCAATGTGACAAGATTTATAGATAGCTGACATCAGTAGCGGAACTAGAACAAAAATGACCGGAATGCACCACTTCACTATGTATATATATAACAATATATATAGTTTTCAAACAATATTGTGCTAAATAGTAATAAGTTCGGTAATTTTAACATCAATACTATATGTAACCGATGACAACGTATGATGATAAAGAAGTAGTAATCGAAATACTTGCTAAAATAAAAAAAGCCGGATAATAATATTGATTAGTTGCAGCAAACTGAAGAAACTAAGGGCGAAACCACAGACAAAAGTTCACCAGCATTAGTAAAATACATCATTCAATCTCAATGGCCTGTTAACAGAGAACAACATTACTTAAAATTTTCAAGTAAAAAAATAGCAGAATGATCAAATGTAAGTTAATATATTATCTTTTAATATTTACGTTATTTTCAAGTTTATAAAGCGGCAAACCATAACATCATTAGTAATTTTCATCAATTCTTATTTCTCTACATAACAAATAAATATATCATTCATGACATTATCACCAATTAATTGAAAAGTCCGTTAGATATTTGTATGCTCAATAGTTTAAAAACAATATAACAGAAAAAATATGTCAGTGATTTACTTACTTGACATTGCAGTCAAATGCTACAATTTTGCCTCCGATTTGCAACGAACTAGGCTGGTATTCCAAAAATTGAAATTGAAATTCTAAGTCTTAACCCTACAATTTGTCAAAAATCAATCAACAATCATCATCTTGAAATCCTAACTCACAAATTAGAATAATCGAGAGAAATTCAAAGTAAAGTACATACTGAGTGGGTGGACCTAAGCTTCCTACGACCGGTGAGGGCGTGAAGCAATATGGACCATGCGACGCCACGGTGAGATGGTAGGCGAGGGAAACCGGTGGCGCCGATTTCTCTCATTCTCTAGCGACCTGTCGCTGTCTAGCTGAGTGCGGTTGTATGACGGATGTGGTGCACATCTTCTGGCCAACCATACGAGACAAACAAGCATCGAGGGCTACTACAAGGTGACATGCTTCGAGATCATTAAATGGATGCCGTGGCCTATTGCGATCCTCTCTCTTACACTAGCTCAAGAGCTGGCTTGGTCTGCTGCAGTTGCCTCATAGACTGAGGGAATCGGAGACTTCTCGTGAACTGCTACTAACTACTAAGAATTTGGGCTGCTAGTGCTCTTTTTATTGAGTTTGAAGGAAAGAACCGGGTACACTGAGTTTAACCTGGGGGTTCACATATGGACTGAAAGTGCTAATACCTACTAAAAAAATTTTTAAACCCGATATCATATGACACCGAGATCCACTAGGTAGTTCCGCCTTGGTTGACATCATAATATTGTACGTAGCCTTGGAAGGCCTTGCCTTTTACGTAAATTATTAAGAAAACATTACTTTCTACCGTCATATTGGAGGGTAACTCTTCTCGATCACAGTTTTGGCTGACTAGGTCTAACTAAGAAACACAAGCTCGGTATGCACGGTTAATTATGTCTCAATACAAATTATCTAACGCAAGATGGATACATGTACGCTACCTATTCATTAAACAAAATAAAAAAAAACTATTGAGCCGTAGTGTAACACATTGATTGACTATTTCGTTCTAGCTAGAACGAACTCACTGTACAGATAGGCCAATAGAGCCCACAGAGTTAATCGGGATTTGGCAGACGTGAACAGTGCACCATGAACCAATAGAATACGAAATGACACCAGCAACCATTGGTGACACATTGCTTTCGATCGACCTTAGCAGCTTAGCTAGCTACAAACAAGAGCAAATTAACAGTATCATGTGGGCTCCGATGCATGAGTATAATTAAATAAATTACGCTCCATGTCACCAAGAACGCTGGCGATTATATACAGTCGAAAATTATGCATTGTTCACGATGCATAATCTCATTTTAGGCGGTCGATAATTACTGTCAGATGTGATGCTGTTTCATTAAATTGACTTCAGTTTGCAATTACTAGTGATGTACTTGACTACTTGGCTATTAGCAATTCGTACTTTTGAACCATATGACATGTAGCTATTTAGCTACTACTTGTTTAACTAGGCTCTATCATTTACTTGCTACTTTGCTAGCTAGAATTTACTAATTACTTAACTAGTCTCTATTACCATGTGAAATTTGCTTTCGTGTATTATCCGATTAAATATTTGTAATCGACACTAATCGTATTCGGAACAACATGTATTCGCTCCGTATTCATCGATGATTCTCTGACCGGTGTGAGCATTATATACAGGAGTTAGGCCGGACAAGCTAAGGCAGTAGGAAGAGCACACCGAGTGATTGGGCGAGGCACTCATCAGCACCAATCGATTAGATAAAAGACTAGACAGACTGCACTTGCACCCACCGGCTACGCTAGGCCATTCATGAATCGACAGAGATGTTGTTTTCTCCCATCCATCATCCATCGAGTCGCCGATCGATCGACAAACTAGAAACATCACGAGAGCGCACTGGATCTCGAGAGGCCGCTGCGAAAGTTTAAGCTTACAATTAGTTTGTTTTTTCTGGGTTATTTAGTTATAAAAAGAAAAGGAAAAAATTGAAAACGTCGTTAGATCTCCACAGACTCTGGCTACCACAGGTTTATTTGCGTTTCCTTAGACACAATGCTCAAGTCGGAGTTCAGAATGTTTTCTCTACTTCAGCGTATTATAACTTCACCTAATTATCACCATGTTGACCTATGTGTCGAGGAGGCTCAGTCCATCGCCTAACACATGCTAGAGAGGCTTAATCCATCACCTAACACCCACCTTAGGGGTCATCACTTCGCTAATTGTGTGTTAGGGAGGCTCAATCCATCGCCAGACATGTGCTAGGGAGGCTTAGTCCATCACCCAATATGGGTCTTGCCCCTCTTGGCCTTACTTACTCTTGTATATCTAAATGGAGTGTAGCAAACTTCAATAGAGTAACATATTATACCCGTTCTAGACGGATCATGGTTGATACGATAATACGACTGGTAAACAAGTGAAAGTTGGTTGATCCTTTTAGTATATCCATATCTAGAGGGTCCCAACCTACTCCTTTTTTTTCCTAACCTGGGCACCCACATATTATTTACCTATAGGACAGTGGCTTCTCTAACTGCCTACCATGCCTTTTTCATCATCATTAATCCCAAACACCTCTTCATCATTATTATCATCAAGCACGTGAACTTTTTTAGAAATTCATTGTATGCAGGAGTGATATTAACCTAGCATAAAAATAACTTTTCAGCGAAATTACTCTGTTTCAATGATCAAAAACATACTTGTCTAAGTAAGGATCAAAAGTCTCAGTTTCATGTTCTCCCAGGTGAAATTCTTCATTCGGGCCTGATTCTTTTTCTACAGTTAGCACGTACGCTACGTTCAATTTAAGGATGCAGAAAAATAGATTCTACCAAAACATTTCCGTACAATTCCTATAATTAATTTAACCAATTTCAGATTTTTTTTTTTTACAACTTAATTGCTATTTTAAATCTCCACGCAAAGTTAGTCTATGGACAACAATTGTTTCAGTTTAATAATCACAAACGATTATTAATGGGGGCTCTGTAATTTAAATACTTCTAACAAAATTTAATACATAGCTAAACATATAAAAGAGCGCTCTGTACAACTATATGTGAATACATATTCTACTCCTCTCATTTGACCGGATGGCCCATCTCTCTTGCTTACCTCTCTATCTCTGCCTCTCTCTTCATTTCTTCTCCTCATTCCCTCCTCTCTGGCTCTGTCCTGACTGACATCCCAACTGCGCCTAGACGCATAAACACAACAATTGTATATTATACAATATAAGTTTTCAAAGTAAAGCTTACTCATCTAGTTATCATTAATTACCCAATCATTAACACATAATAGAGCTTGAACTTACAGGCGGCGGTTTGACGATAGCAGGTGCGATGGAGACAGCAGAGCCAGACGGCAGCGGCTGCTGGAGAAGATGAACCAGAGGCACAAAAACCCTAGATTTGCTCTGATACCAATTTATAAATAGCGTTTGTATTCATCATAAGACTAATGGACCAGTATATATACAAGTACAGATATGACAAATATAAAAAAAACTTATTATACAATAGAGAAAATACACACTAATAGCACACATCTAACACAGGCAGCCTCTAGCGGTCATGGTTGCTTAAAAGTCTTACATGTACTTACTTGATCAATCGATTTCCCTTTCTTCCTTCCTTTCATTCCTTGATAAACCCTACTTTTTTCCTTCCTCCGAAATGCGATGCTATCTTGACATTATCCCCAGGTCACCTCAAGAAATTACCCTCGCAAATGTGACGTGTCCCTCGCTAGAGCCAATCATGAATTGACAAGTAACCTCCCAGACAGAGCCAGAGACAGAGACAGGCCGATCAAGACCACAATAATTAATTACTGAATAAATAAATAATCACCATCTTAAAGGTATACTAGTGATAAACCTTTTGTTAATCCCCACCTGCATGCAGGATTAGTAGTAGTACTCTTGTTGTTCTGCTGGAGCCAACTAGTACGGCAGGATCCAACGGACAAGCCCTAACAAAAACTTAGGCTCTGATCAATTCGGCTTCAGCTTCTGGCTTATTTTTCACTATTCATAAGTTTCGTCTTTTTTTTGAACTTTTGGCTTTTTGTAGAGCTTTTTTGCCGGTCCTTTTTTTCTGTATTTGTTTGTATTATACGTAATGGGCTAACATTTTTTTTATATTTTTAAATTTTTTAAAATTTAATTATGCTAAATAAGCCTCTATCATCTACAGTGCTTTTTTCAGCCAGCTACAGTGTTTTCAACTATAAGCTATGAGCTTTTCAGCCGAACCGATCACCACCTTAGAGAAGTGCTATAGAACATTCAACTATTTTTGAGGTAGTCAGATTTTGAAGCGTTAGATTTCAATACAACAGATCCCCCATACAGCTCTCTCTAAAAAAATGATCTGGGGCATTGGATCTCCATCAAACGGATCCACCCATATAAGTTCCCATCCAAAAAATGATCTGAGGCATTGGATCTCTATCCAACGGATCCACCCATATAAGCCCCCCTTCAAAGAAAAAGATCTGAGGCGTTGGATCTTCATCTAACGTTTTAAAATTTAACTAATTTTATCTTAAAAAATAGTCGAATGTTGTATAATCACTCCCGAAAACTTAAGGCCTCACATGGCCAATTTATATTTGGAGACTTCTGTCACCGGATTGCCCTGCCCCTTGAGATCTCCAAGAGCCAGCCGGCCGGTTTGACAAGTTAATATGAATAAATCTGAATCGAATATTAATAAACTGATAAGTTATTTTAAAAAAATTATTTTAATAAACCGCTCTGAGACGGTAGTAGGGAAATTATTCTACTTATTTATTTAAAAGAAGACATAAACCACAAGGTGAAGGCATGAACCATCAAGAGCGCTGAGCTACTCGCCTTCTTCTAGATGATCCAATTGTGCAATTATTAGTGGTATCTGTGTTGGTATCTTGAATCAGGGCTTCAATTCATGGGAGCAATAATGATACTTGAAGAACTTCGTGAAGCATCTAAATTTCCTAATGATGCTTACAAGAACCTCGTGAAGCATCTAAATTTCCTACTGATTGTCTCTTGTCCGGTTTGCTTCTGCCTGTAATGGCATGATTCCACATCGGTTTTTGCTAATTATCGGACAAATTTTCTTGCCATTAGATGTGCATAGAGATGGAAGTTAATCTATCGGGCACATAATTCGATTCATGCTTGACAAGGAAAAAATATTCAGGTTCCAGTGGCATGCAAAATCCAATCTCAGCCTTTTGTCCAATGTCTGTCAAGATTTTCTATACTCAAACTTCCAAGGTAGTAAATTATAATAAATACATATTTCTTTTTAAGTTTTCTTGAGCTATTTCTTCATTTTGTCATCTATTTAGCTCTATCCTCATTTTTATGGCTAATTTAAGCTCCCTTGAGCTTCTTTCCGTAGAGAATATATGATTACATGTAACAATATTATTTATCCTAAATGATAATTTTTAGAGAAATTTTCAACAGTAGTTTGCCAAAATTTGAATATGAAACTTACAAATTTATCTATAAAAAAACCAACATGTAACAAAAACATCCTTATAGTGTTAGAGTACATCTTAAACTCGCACCCCATCGAAAAAATCCTAACTCCGCCACTGGCTTATCCCCTGCGGTGCGGGTAGACAACAGTACGTGCTTCTCGCGTCGGGCACGCTTCTGTACGCTACTCTAGCCTCTTTAGTTGATCTTTACAACATGAAAAAGAAAAGGATAAGATATTTTTAGGGTGTGTATAGGTATCACCCGGATATTTTCTTCCTAATAATCATCTAAATTTCGGACCGTTGGATTAGAGATCCAACGGCCTCTTTTTTTGGAGGGGGGAGATATTTTTTTTGGAGGGGGTGGGGAGAATTCGTGACCGTTAGATCTCTAATCTAACGGTTACAAATCTGGATGATAGTTAGAAAGAAAACATCCGGATGACGTTTATCAATTCCCATATTTTTATATATTAAGGAGCATGCGGTATGATCACACGGTTTCTTCAGGTACATCTCATATCTCGATCGAGCGGGGTATCATGTCATATCGAAGACGACGCTTCAAGCATTACCTAAGCCAGAATGAACTGCATGCAGGCATTGACTGGGAAGATAGCTAGGCCTGAGTTTTGATCACATACAGTCGCTGCTAAGTGGATCAGCTCGGGAAGGCATACAGACAAATAATGCTCACCAAGCAATTAGAGAGCATGGTTGGCCAAGGAAAATTCAAAGGATATTAGGGCATGTTCTTTTCCTCCGAAGCCGACGGCTTTTGGTTTTTGCTACAGTACCTAACTTTCAAACGGAGTATTTTTTTCAAGATGGGGTCTACAAGTTAAACGATGTACACGTTAAAAGCCCAATATCTGTACCATCCAAAATCACAAGTGAGTATCTTTCTCTCCGTAATCTATACCGTAAACAGCCTAAATTCAAGAATTTTAGCTAAAAAACATAAGCCACAGCTGTTGCCAAACAGACCATAATAAACTCCTAGGTACAGACATGCAAGCTCCATTGTGTGGTTGCCAGCAGTAGGGACGAGGATAAACATGAATCTTTCAACGACAAACAAAGGCAAGAGAAAGAGAGAGATGTGAAGAGTGACAAGAAAACAGGAGGGGTCCATCCAGAAAGATCAGCAAGCATGCGTAGTGTAGGCCAATCACTGAAGGGAAACTTTTCTTCCCCGAGCTTTGCCCGATCTGGTAAACCTACCCGGTTCCGGCCCCCTACCCGCTTCCGTGCTGGGAAAGCGGCCGCGACAGTATTCGCTTTCGCTTTCGCTTCCAACCCAACCTTGTCTGGTGCTGCGTTTCACTTCGCTGTTACATCAGCCTTCTTCTTCTTCTTCTTCTTCTTCTTCTTCTTCTTCTTCCCTGTGTGCCAGGGTAGTCTTTCCTCTCCGAGGTGATTTCACGCTCTTCCAAACAGTGAATTATATGAATGTTCAAATACTTCCAAGGATAGATTACGACTATTTATCTCTGAGATAATACTTTAAGATTTATACACGTCTATAGAAGACTCCGTTTGCAGCCAGTTTTTTCTTTTTTTTTTACGGCTCTAAATCCATTTAGAATGGAGGGTTTCCTAAAACAAAAGTACGGTTCTGACTGCGAAATTCATGCATACTAGCCGGTCCTTGCTCTACGGTTCAATAGTCAAAATATTAAAAATGGACGGCCAGGGCTAGACCCTTTTCTTCCTATAAACAGTGTGAGGAAACTGCAGCTACAGGCTGCGCGTACCATGCTTTAAGATGCTGTTATAAACCAATGACAGCGCGATTCTGCAGCTATAAGGGGGAAACTAATTTAGGAGTGTTTTTATTGGTTTTTCGTGATAATTTTTTACTATGATTTATAGTGTTCGGTAGTAGTAACCAAAAGAAATGATTTTAAGTAAGACGTAAGTAATAGAAAAAGTAAGCGTACGCATGATGAAAACGAGAGAAATATGGTGCGTAATGCACCCGTGACTCCTGATTTATCTCCAGAGCAAGACAATAGTAAAAGGAATAGAGGAACTGTTTCGAAAAACTAAATGTTCGTATTAACTTTTCTAAGTAAAAGACAGAAGTAAAAAACCAATCTGAGCAAAGCCTAATAGACACCTCCTGCTCGAATATGAAAATCCAATTAAATTAACATGCTTAACAATTCGCTAAATTAGGCTCACGGCATCAAGAATCTTTCACGCCAGCGGATGTAATCGCTTGACTGCTCCTGTTCTCCCCCTCCTCTTGCTGTTGTAATCTGGAGACAGCCATTCTGGTATACCTGCTTCTGCAATTTGGGGACATGTTTTGAAGTAATTGAGTTCAGTGGAAATTTTGCCCACCGTTGCCGCCTTAAAAAAAATTAAGAATCTTCGCACATCGTGATTTCGTCACTGCTCTAGTTCTCTTGCACATAGGGAGTAACGAATTATTGTAATTGCAAGGCTTAGCAATTTGCAATAGTTTTATAACGGAACCGTACCATCGAACTAAACAAGGGGTATAGTACTGACCAGATGTACATACGGGCTGCAGAAGTTTAATCTGTAATTATTCTTTGCAAAGCATGGGTATTTAGAAAATGAGGTTAAGAGCGGGTCTTACGTCGCGTCCAACCCTGGATTGGCAAATCCCGTTGTCAAATTGGCTCATGTTTCCTGGCACATACACGGGGTGGTGGCCTGGTGGGCTAGCAGCATCTCTGATGGTACAAGGATTGCAACGCATAGAGGTGGCAAAAAAGTTCAAAACTCATGAGCTGACTCAGCTCGTTGAAGATTCGGCTCGACTCGACTCGGTTCGCGACATAAATGAGCCGAATCGAGTCAGGATTTCAGCTCGGTCCATTAACAAGCCGAGCCGAGCCGAACCGGCTCGTAAGCCGCTCATTAGGCTTGATCAACCTAGCTCGCCAGCGTCTCCAACCCATCACGACATGAACCGCTCAGTACAGCAACAGTAGTAGTATGTATGCATACCAATTTTCATACATCTTTAGTCACTGAGAGATATTATTAAAGTACACATTACTCTTTTCTCTGTTAATTTCACCTATGGAAAAGAAACCATCAGATATCATATTTGCTTATACTGGAACTGAAGTTTTCTTGACAAGTTTTTCTTACTTTATTATGAAGTATGAACCTACTACATTAGATGCTCTTTCCTTTTTGATAGAATTTCAATCATAGGATTACTGCTATATAGGTTTCACTGTCACTCTAGAGAATCATAGAAGTTATCATTCAGAAAAATAAATTTGAAACATAAAAAGAAAAAAAATTAAAGACGCTCAAAAGTCATAACAAAATATGTTCAACTTTAACAGTGTTTGGATTATGCACAGTAGGCAGTATATTAAGGGTTCTTTTCGTTTTTACCAATAGACATATGCTTATGATGGTCAGTGATAACTCAGTCATATGAGCTGACTGGTTGCATAATTGCATTGCATTATGCAATTTGCATACTTCACCTAACGAGCCTAACGAGTCAACTTTGAGCTTTTCAATGGGCTGAGCTGAGCTTCCCTTTTAGCTCATTAGTTTAACGAGCCAAACCGAGCCGAGCCTCCCTAACGATCCTTCACGAGCCGAGCCAAGCCGCACCAGCTCGATATCCACCCCTATGCACACCGATCATCTAGGAAATCGAGGATATTTTTTAGCTGCAAGTTGCAAATCAATCAGTACAGTATTACAAGTTGCGAATAGAAAAGGCAGGAGGGGAAGAAGAATATACACAGAGCTTGCCGAACCACTGCTACACACCCTATACAAGAATCAGAGGGGTTGGCAACATGAGACAAAGACCAAGCTATAGGCAAATACAAAAAAGAACACGGCTACCACTTGCCACTCGCTCTTGGGAGCAAGTAGTGGTACTATACTAGTTGCATTTTTGCGAAACCTAGGAGCTCGATCGATCATGCACACCATGGCTTCTGTGGCACCCGTTATTTCCCCCCTCTTATCTTATTAAATGAATTAATGATTTGTCTTATCTTTTATTAAAATGATAAATACTGTCTCACTAACATAAAGTCCTAATCCTATATATCAGTAACATATCACAAGACATTTTATTAAATAATAAAAAATAATAGACAAATCATCAAATCTCCCTATCTTATTTCTCAACATGTTCACGACACAGGCTGGCCCTTGAGATATTCCAGGAGGTAGCCAGGGTCCTAACTGTGCAATCTGTCGCATGGCCCATCACCAGAGGGCTACTTTACCTATATGATAAAATAGCCTTCAAATTCAACCCGGAAAGGGCGGGCCTGGTGCATTAGTGGAATCTCTCCATTGTACGCTGGAGGTTACGGATTTAAATCAGTCTTTCTGCAAAGCAAGAAAAAGACTGTCTAGAAAATTCCCTTTCTCAGACCTTATATAATGTGGGAGCTTCGGCATTAGGTACATCCTTTATTCAACCCGGAAAGGGCCAACAACCTACGACTGTTTGACAGCTAACCAGTCCACATATCTTACGCCGCCTCAAAAAGAATAGGTCACGTACCTTACAAGGAACTGCTACAGTCCTACTTTGAGCTTTGGTGATTGTGATATTAGCACTCCAATACCCCATGGTGGTGATATTAGTACTGGAGGTACTATTTTACAGCTTAACCAACTGTTGTCCGTCGACAACCTGGAAAGCTAGAATAGCTAGTCCAGGAAACGTTGGTACCACAACTTGCAGCACTATCTTTCTAAGCCTTACAGTCATAGATTGCGGCCGTCTAGCATAAATGAACTTGCAAATAGAAAATATAAAAAGCTTTTGAGCCTATTTTTTTCCTCCGAAACTGGCGGCTTTTAATTTTTTCTACAGTACCTAACTTTCAAAGAAGTATTTTCTTAAGACGGAGTCTACAAGTTAAACGATGTACACGTTAAAAGCCCAACATCTGTACCAGCCAAAATCGCAAGTGAGTATCTTTCTCCGTAATATGTACCGTAAACAACCAAAATTTAAAAATTTCAGTCATAAGCTGCAGCGGTTGCCAAACAGACCTTTATAGGTTTACTACTAGAAAACTATTAAGCTCTAGATGGGGGACAGGGAGAGTTCTAATGTAGGCAGTGACAACGGTAATGGACACGAACTATAGTGAAGGCATGATGGCTACATGGAAAGAGGGAGCAGATAGGCATCTGGTTCCTATCCTTTGCCGTCTTGTTCAGAAGGCACACGCGGCACACCCATACGAACCATTGGAAAACTCAAATCACAAATCAACGCTTATGATAGTGATATGCAAGAAATTCCGGGGATCTCACTAGTAAAAGTTTAAAGAGTGCTTTAAAATCATCTTTACTCTCATCTAAATTGCCCGATTGAGAATTAGAAAGTTCATGCATTGAAAGTACTAATGTAACATGGCTAGTGTCGTCTGAACAAAAAGCAACGGATACAAATCTCTTATGATCTAACGATCTGATAATATTTTTTAGATGTGACCGGATAATATAGCACATGATTTTTCCAATATACACTTAAGTGAAGGATATGTTGCCTAATTTGTGTATGTATGTGTGCTTGTCATGTGACTTCTGGGAGCATTTCTTTTTTGCCTCCAACAGGTGGAGATGCGATTACTACTGTAGTAACCAGAAATGGTAGTGCCGACACAGTGGGATGCAAAGACAAAAGGGCCACCACTAGGATGCCTCCCCTTTTCATCCACCTCTATCAAATTAGATTGGATGCCCATCAAATCGATAGGGCAAAAATAACACTTCAGAAATAGCCCCCACACAATAAATCAATCACACACTGTCCCTAGCTTACTATAACAATAAAGTAATGACAAAATGATGCCTCTTCCTCGGCAAATAAGAAAATCATTCGATTTTATGGTTTATTTTTTGGGTATTGTGGTTTGCAGGCCACTCTATCGTGTTCATCCACTAAAATAATTAGTAGTTATATAATTTTAGGTGCTTTACCCCGAGAATTCATTAATTCAGTCCAGTAAGGAGTTTTAGAAACGACCGTGTAACAATATAGTATCCATCTATATGCACAAAAAGTTATCGAAAATGGTAGGTATAACTAAAAATGCAAACTCCAGTAGTTAAAAGAGGATAGCTTAAACTCTGCCCAACATTTTGGCTCGTCAGACGCTTAGGCAATCAGGTTACTACTGGGTTGCAACTGGAATCAACTCCTCTGACGTAACTTCCCTCTGACGTTGGGTCACTGCGCGTGGGCCCCCTTGCCGCGTGACCCCATGCGTCAGTGACGGGGAGTTACGTCAGAGGATCTCATTTGGTTGCAACTTGCAGGGTGGCTGCTTTTAGGATGGCGGTCCCCACCCCAGCTGCACAACAAATACTCCGTTCAGAGGAGGAGCGCAATCAAAGGGGCGGCACGGATAAGTTACGGGAAGCAGCTGGGAGATGCAACTAGTGGGTTTTTTGGCTGGTGGCTTATAGTTTATGGTTTAAATATTTAAATTCTATCTGTTCATAAGAGACAGTACGTAGAGAGAAATAGTTGCATATGATTTTAACTGATATAGCTGAGCTCAGTACACTTTTTAATACAATTTTTCTATTGACTCTGTCTTGAAAAAATATATCATTTAAAAATTAGACATTGTAGAAAGTACAAATATAAGTTAACTTTAAACCTAAAAGAATCCCGTTGGCTATGGTGGTGTACTTATAACACCTACTCTTGTGGAAAAAGGAGTTACCTATGCATGGTCCTAGCTCCTCTTCAACAACCGAATCTAATTGGTTCACATTTCGCTCTCAAACACTTGTTACCTAGGTTATCTCATGCCTCCTTCCAAACCGTGGACCGTGCAACTAATGGGCAATGCGAGGCTGCCAAACAACTAGACGCCCCTGTTTAGACTACCGGATTAGAAACTTAGTAACACTTTCTCTTTAGAAAAAAAAAAGTCCACTTTACTCCTCTAAGTTTCACGTTTGTCTATTTAATCATCTGAAGTTTCATTTGGTCCATTTAATCCTTTAAAGTTTTACTACCGAATCACTTCACCCTCTAAGGACGGTTTTGAGAATTATTTTTGCCACTATGGCAGCCACATTACCCGGTTTTGCCAAGTGGCATCACACATGGGCTAACATCATCGTCGCCGTCTCTCTCGCAGCGAATGCACGAGCATCGTGGGGAGCTAAGCGTGGCCATTGCATGCATGCAAAGTTCGTGCTGCGCAACGAGCAGAGAACGTGTGGCACAGCAAGCGGAACCCGTGTGGCAAGGACAATGCTCGCGCAGCGTATGTAGGTTGGGCACGACGAGTGGGGCATTGCAAAGCGCACATGTAGGTTGCGCACGATGAGGACAACGGCCCGCTTAGCCACCCACGTGAAGCCCCAAGCCATGGCAAAACCGGATGATGTAGCTGTCATGACGGCAAAAGTCCTCTCAAAACCGTCTTCAAGGGGTAAAGTGATTTGGTATTGAAACTTTAGATGATTAAATAGACAAACGTGAAACTTGAGGGGGTAATATACTACTAACTCACGGTGTTTACGTCTGGAACTAAACCAATCCAACTGTACCAACCGAAAGGTAACTTACATTAGCTGACTCATCACTGAACAAATTAACCAAAGTGGTGAAGGGGGGCCACAGCAATTATTCAAATATCCAATCACCAAATGCAGAAAGGCACCAGCACACATGGTGAATATTTTATTTTCTGCTTTTGGGGGCATATGGGGAACAAGTTATCAGGTCCTATCAATATTCTTGCAGGTGCAAATTATTTCCCTTAGTGCTGTAGATGACCTATCAGTAATCAGTCCCATGCGTAAATTTGATCTTCTAGACGCATACCCCTTTTGGCCAACTATGATAAATAAATCTCTCGCAAAACTGATCTTAATAGCAATCCAAGATGCAATCCATCAAAATCGCACGAAAGGAAGCATTAGACTTTTAGTTTAATTACCCAGCAATCAAGCCCCAGTAAAGTGATTCTTCCTGTCTACCAACAAGACAGTTCAGTTGCTTCGCCCCAATTGGTTCAACTAGAACCTAGTTCTGTTTCTTCAAGCTCCCAAAAGCAAAAAAAAAACCTATTCCTTTAGTAAACACTAATCCTTCAACATATGCTATGCATAGTAGCATTACAATGTGGGTAAAAAAATTCCCAGATGAGCGGTTTTCTTTCTGTCGGAAGGATTGGTTAGGGTCCGACTGCAGCCAGGGAGGGCGAATAGATGAGCAGATCAGCTCCTAGATTTGAATAAACAAAACGTCAAAACCTAAGGAGGATTAAACAAGTCGTATGATTTGATCGTAGTTGAGGATTTTTAGGGCCTGTTTGGAACAGAGAAATTTCACAGAAATTTTGCAGGAAACAGTTCAATTCCCGCAGAAATCGGGAAAAATTCCCGCATTCCAAACAGGACCTTAGAAGGGAAAGGAGCCCACAAGGTGGCAACTGTGGGCTATGGCTTCTATTATTTTCTGTGGGTGGAAGTGGAAAGAGGTCGTGATGTGGCACATACACACCATACGAGGTTATAGAGATATATAAATTATAAAATGTATCGCAAGACGTGGAAGATTGGTATCCGTTCTTGGAAAGTCCACCACTCCCAGGCCATACGGGTCAGACCATTTTTTCCACAAGCAATTCCCATTTGTGTGTATAATATTAAATGTCCAATCAGGGATTCTATAAGATTTTATACGTTATCTAGTACAAATGGATCCAGCAGCAGAGTCAAGCATATGCAAACGAAGAAACACAACCTAAGTAATTTTTTCTGCGAACAAGGTAACTCAAAAGCTCATGGGTTAATACGTTGTACCTTTTAATTATTCTGGAACTGACGACAGCAGCAGATCTCATTGCGGAGGATAGAATCCTACAATTTTCAGATAGTTTGGAACAGAGGAATTTCACAGAAATTTTGTAAAAATTTTGCAAAAAACAGTTCAATTTCCGCAGGAATCGGAAAAAATTCCCGCATTCCAAACAGGCCCTAAGCAGTGTTATGTGCAGATGAAAATGCTCTCAGATTGAGAATACGAATGGTATTTGCCGATGGAAATGGTTTCGGATTGATAATACAGCAACTTCGATATAGTAAATAACTATGTTAGTAAATTAAGGATCAACAAGAAACCATTGTTCCCACTTTCCACGAGAATTCCACAAGACTATATTTAGCTGATGCTTCTCTTGTATATTTTTTGCCATTTTATTTTTATTGACCATGAAATGATATTTTAGTAATTTTACTATCATGGGTTTTGAGCTAACAATTTTGAAGGCAAATTCATCATGCTTTGTTAGAGAAGTATTTGCCTCGGTACGAGTAACCTTTGGTAAAAAAAGAAAACAAGGTATTTTTGCAGGAGGTATTATTTGATATAATAAATTCTTGTCCAGGCTATCTTAAAATATCAAAGATATTTTAAAAATAAATATCACCTGCACAAATATCAACCATTCATTCCATCTCTGGGAAAATACCCTCATTTGTTATGTTAGAATAGGTAACCTATGAAATGATAGAAACCTGCATAATCCCAGAAGTTCAGAAATAAGTTAATTACAAATGTTTGTCTTTTTTTTAAAAAAAAGGGGAAATTGCAAGGGAGCAGAACCGTAAGAACAAAGTAGAATAATTGTGGCTTTTATGCATAATAAAAGTAGACAACAGCAGCTATACCCTCCCACTAACACCACAAAGAGGAAATCATATTGCCCACTATGACCTAATTTGACAAATCAATCAATTTTGAGTTTTTGACCCAGGCAGGTGGATCTCTGTCCTGTGCAGCTTAGATGGTAAACTAAAGAGTCAGATATCGGTGGAGTTAATCATGTTACTACCATAATTACACAGCAATGGATTGGTACCTAGTTACCTACCTGTTACGCATGCGATTCAAAAGAACAGTTCAGTTACAAAAATTGAAGACAATGCTACTATTTTGGTCCGTCTGGAATAGTCACATACAGTGACAACAATTGCCTGCGTACCAGTATAACAGGACAGTAGAGTCCGGAAAGACAATTAAGGTATTCCAGAATATAAACAGACCATGCTAAGTCAACGAACTAGTAAGCCAACTGTTTCTTTTGTGCTATTTTTTTGCAAATGATGAAAATAGGCCCTATCCTCACAGGTGATGGCACAGGAGGTGACGGGACCCGCGTGGGGCAAATGACGTAGATGCCCCTAGGAGAAAGCCGGGCCATGAGGATATCAACTTCACTCGCCTTCCTCTCCCCTATAAACAGGACCTTTTGTAATAGAAGAGGGAAGGCTATTTGTGACCCATAAATACTCATATTAAATACACTTGGATCATTTGTGTGCTTCTCCGTGAATCCCTTCTCATCTATGGTGGTCTCCGCATATGATGGGGGTGTTTCTAAGTTCACTCTCCAGCCTCGTATCGACGCAATACGACAGCTAACAAAACACACAACATTCAATCATCTTATTGATTTTTTTTTCATTTTGGAAGGATTGGCCAGAGAGACTGCATGAGAACAAAATTTTATGCGTTCGGTCTACAATTTATAAGTAAACAGACAAATTAAAGGACATTACAGTTATTTATAGAGTACAAATGTACTACCACATGGCGTTTTGCTACTGATGCATGACTTGAAACCACTATACAAAACAAATTGCTTTCAGAAATATAAAACAAATCAAGTTTATCATCCTTCAGGTTGCATAGAAGTATATTTTTCCACATTCCTTCAATCAGCAAATTCACTTGCTTACACATTTTCAATTCATCCTTGTATTCATGCACAAGCGCCAGCAATATTGTAACTCAGCTAGAATATTACAATTGAATGTTGAATTCTACTTGTTAAATTGGTATTACACTATTACTTGTTTTAAACATAATAAAGATCGATAAGATTTATGATAGAAGAATCAAGAAAAGGCAACTGTTCTGAACTGCACAGGAAAAAATATTATAATACCTTCCATCTGTTTCATGATGTTACAGCTTTCAACAGCTCCACCAATAAAGTAACAAATTATGTAATAAAAGCAACTGCACAAAGATATCTAGACCTAATGGCTGGAAACAAACTAAATTTCAGTTGCAGGAAAAACACTTGTCATACTCACAGCAGACGGCAATTTACTGAATCACAAATTTTGGAGTGGTATTTGTTAAGGGTATTTAGGTCTTTTCCTGTTTTCTAGGGTTTGTATCCATTGTACTATATAATCCCCCCATGGGCTAATGTAATAGATTTGAGCTTCAAGCTTTCTTACATGGTATCAGAGCCTAGATTTTGAATCTAGGCTCTGCTCCGACCGACGCAGGCCGCCGCCGCCCCTGGGAGGAGTGTGCTCACTCCCAGGGGCGGCCACCTCCTACCGTGCCGCCGCTCCAGCGCCAGGTGACCACCTCCGTCACCCGGATCTGGCCGTCTTCGGCCTTGCGAAGCCAGATCTAGAGGGAGATGGCCTGCCGACGCCTTCTTCTGGTCTGGCCGCATAAAATTTTTGCTTTTTAGCCCAAAATTTGAAAGTTTTTACATATGGACCCCTGGAGAAAAGATTTACAAAAATGAACCCTTAGCACGGCGCCAAAGTATATGGCGCCCAGGGTACATGGCACGGCGTCATATGCTTTGGCGCTGTGCGTGGCCACGTAGGATCCACGGTGGCACTGCTCGGCGCCAACGCCCATGGCGCTGTGCCATGTACCTACGGCGCTAATGACCGTGGCGCCGTGCTCTGGGACTTAAGCCCGAGCACGGCCCCCCGGCCCCCCACCCCCTCACTCATCCGTTCAAACAGACCGAGTAGGCCGCCGCCCCTCTCTTCTCCCTCCAAATCCACTCCAATTTATATACGAATGTATGTGTATGTGTGTATGTGCATATGTTTTGCAGAAAAAACAGCAAAGTTTGCTGTTTTTCTGCAGGTTCAGCTAGCTCGACACCAACGGTCCTGGCGCCGTATGTAAATAGCACGGCGTCAAAGAGCCTGGCGCCGAGATGTGCAACTACAGCGCCAGGATCTTTGGCGCCACAAGCAGCGGGATCTGTCGGACCTGGCCCGCTCTTCTCTTTAAGCCGCTGCAGATCATAAAAGTCTTCATGATACCGCCGCTTCCCTTTGAGCTGCCGCCCTGAGATTCTAAGGCCGCCGTGCTTTTCTGCACTGCGCCTCAGTTGTGCTTCTTGTGCACAGCGCCGTTGTCGTCTTGGGCTTTGATTTGTGCTGCTATGTTTCTATCTCCCTCTTCGGTTTGATTTGACAGCTCTCTACTTGTATCACCTTCCACATCCTTTTCATCGTGTTACCGCGATCAACTTTGTTCCCGCTTACCTCTACCTTCTCGGCCCCTGCACTTTGTGCTTTATAGACTGTTGCACGATTTCGGATGGTTGGTGATCTTTCCGACACAATTTTCCAAGAGCTACACGCTTTGACGACATTTTCAAGACATGGATTTTGGATTTTTCCCTATTTTAGTGTAACCCTTTTCGAATGTAATACTATTGCATACGCCTTATATTTGAGGGGGTGTTAAGTGTATTTAGGTCTTTTCCTGTTTTCTAGGGTTTGTATCCATTGTACTATATAATTCCCCCATGGGCTATTGCAATAGATGTGAGCTTCAAGTTTTCTTACAGTATTCAACTAAAAATCCTTACTAACATGTTTGGCCTACCATTCCTATTTTGCCCATCTCCCAGTCGTACTCCAGGTCATCTTTTAGCCATTTTAAGTTCAACAACCCATTAAAGAATACCCAAACCCAACAATTGTCAAGCCCTTCTTTGACCAGAGCAGTAAAAAGTAAAGGAATACTCTTTGTTTTTTACAACGTAAGCTGTACCAAAAAAATATATGATATGCAAGATAACTCCTGAACCTGAGGAGAGTACACTGAGACTAAATTGATTTTGTTCCTATGACCGGTTGGCAAATGAGAATGCAGGATTGCACCTGTTGTTAGTTGTAAGTGCAGTAGCATCAAATGGTCACTGAGCCAGAACATTTTGCCCTGGAGAAAAAGATCTGTGTTAGAAGGACTACTTGAAGACTGCAGGCTTAAGCTCATTATGTGCCAACAATATAAATTGTACCTTGACAACGAATCGAGGCTATCTCAGGACCTGGCACATCAATGCCTTCATCACTTAGTAATGTAATGCCCGATGACTCCACAATGAATGGAAATGCTACTGCTGGAGACATAGGTGATTTTGCCACCTTGATGAACCTGCGACCTGCGGGCAATGCAGTTTGTAGTAACTCATCCAAAATTAGCACAAGAGGTAAATATAAGACTGATATGTGGCTTGTTAAGCCTACAGGCTACAGTGAAGGAGACTAAACATACAAGAAAAAAGGATACAGTTAATAAGCATTTAGACATTAGGTAATTGATGTAAAGATGTTATTGTCAGAATAAGCCTCTTTAGCATAGTGATCATTTTATATCATGGTGTTATAGACGTGGGCCTTGGGCCAGTTGGGTTATTATTAGGAATAAGAGATTGGTTTCTATTTGAGTTAGAGATTGGTTTCCTTGTATTAGAGATATAGTTAGAGATATGATTGGAGTTAGATTACATCTGTTAGGGGGAGCCATCTATATAAAAAGGCTACCGCATGCTATTGTGATCAAGCAGAATAATAACAAAGTCTTCCTAGTCTATAATCTCTCCTCCCTCCCTACGCCGACTCCATCCGGCTATCTTCTTGGTGGTGTTTACCCGTTATGAACTAAGGTTCATAACAGATTGGTATCAGAGCAGTCGATCCCTTCCCACGACTTCTACTACCATGGTTTCTGCGATTCGCCCTACTGCCGAGTCGTTAGCCATGATAAAAGCTAGCGTCAACGAGATGGCCAGCATCAACAAGAAGATGACGGACCTCTTTCTCAACATGCATGGCATCCTTGAGAGGATGGAGAATCGGAGGAAGGAGCAACAAGAAACAAAGAGCAAGACGCATCATCCAACATCATCCGATCTCCAACAAAAACAAGAACAACAGCCATCGCTACTACCAGTTCCCGTCAACTGCATCACCGCAGCGTCCTCGTCCAGCGTCTCAACCGCCGACGTGGTCGCCGCAGCGTCGTCTCCGGCGCCTCCGTTCAGCACCTCACCCGCCGTCGCCTGGCGTCTGCTGCCGCCGCTGCGACGTCGTCTGTCGCCGCCGTCCTCCATGGCCGTCGCTCGGCTGCTCCACCACCGCCGCATGGACCGTCGGCGCCCGAGCCGTTCCGCTGCTCCGTCGACGGCGCTCGGGCCATCCCTGCCAGTGCAGCCGCCGCCATCGCCGGGGCCACCTCGCCAGATCCGCCGTCGTCCAGGTCGTGGTCGCCCAAGCCGTGGCCAGATCCGCCGCCATCTCGGCCGCCGTCGGCTGATCCGCCGCCACCGCTGTCGGAGTCGTCGCTCCCGGTCGCGGTTAGCCTCCACCGCCTGGTCCGCCTCCGCTTCGTCAGTCGCCGCCGCTCTTCACCGCCGCCGGGGCCGCCATCGCTGGAACCGCCGAGCGGTCCGTCGCCGCCGAGCCGTTGCCGCCGCAGCCCGGGTCTCCTCCCTCCCTACGCCGACTCCATCCGGCCATCTTCTTGGTGGTGTTTACCCGTTATGAACTAAGGTTCATAACACATGGTTATGTGTATTCCTACCATTTTTCACCAAGACTGGTGTCAATTCACTAATCACCATATTATGATTCAGCAAGTTCTACTAAATTACAATCGGTGGCTGTTACACAAGTTGAAAAGCCAAGAAGCAATGTTGCAGCTCCTCAGGTTAATTGTAGTGCAGGCCAAAAGTGGTAAACTATAATAATAAGATAAAAAGTAAGATGATAAATAATGAATGTAAGTAGATAATATTGGAAATCAAATGTAGGCAGAAATTTCTTGTTACATAAACATCCAGCATATCAAACCGGTCACAACATAATGTGTTCCATTATGAATTTAAGAAATAATTAGACAAACCTGAGTGAGCCTCAAAGACTAGACGGATAGTTACAGCATGAGCCCACTGGATTCCTAGAGCAGCAACAAGATGAGATTCAAGCCTTGCAGCACTATTACTATCATCCTTCTTTTCCACTGCAGAAGATTAATAGAAACATGAAGACCAGTTCAACAGAGTGTACAAAAGATAATTTGCTTTCTTGCAAGCACGTTCAAACCTTCAAACGAATATTGATAACCATCATCATTAATTTGGCTGCGGACTTGGTTTGTAACTACAACTGGAATTCTTGAGAACTCTGCCATGGACCTGCAGTACAAAATTGAAAGAAAGCCAAAGGTATTTCGCCAGGATTAACGATGGTAACTGAAACAATGTAGAAGAAATATCATAAAATATTAGGATCTAGGAAGCTCACTTAAGAAATGAAAGAGCCCATCTTAGAGGGTGTTGCCTGAGACCTGTTGTACCTTTTTCATTCTCCCTGTCACATATATGATGAAATGGAATATTAGATTTTATATTCCTTCGATGACATAAGTAATGAACCATATTAAAAGAAGATGAAACTCACACGCGATAATTAGATCAAATGGAAACCTGATACATATTTGTTCTAAAGCGCCACTACACACTACAAACTATACAACTGTTGAGGGACACAAGCCTCTACAGCAGTACAGCACTGCAGCTGCTAGACAGTACAACAGCTGCTACATAGTGGCCCCGGCCCCTTGTTGGCTATGGCAAACTATTTAAAACAGTGGTGTTGACAATTGAGACCAAGAGCTTCTGCCTCATTAATCAGGTAATTGCTGAATGTAATGGGCTTACACAGTCAAAAATATTCCAACTTGAAACTGTTTCTTTATAAAATCAGGTTGCCAGTAAAAGTTTGTACTCAAATATAAGTTATTGACTACAAAAAAAACACTTGCATGTCACAAGCATGGACGAGAGAGCGAAGACGGTAGTCGTGGAAGATCGGAGGGCGAGGACCTGGCCCTTTGCGGCGGCCAGGGGCCCCGTGGTGGACAAAGGCAGCAATAGGGGATGAAGCGGCGAAACAGAACGCAGAAGCAGAGATAGAAATCAGACGACAATAGTGAACAAGATTGATTTGCTTATTGCCTTCAGACTTACAGCTTTGGTCCTAATATATAGGACAGAGTAAACTATCTATAACCTGACTTATAAACTGACTCGGCTTTCTATTATATATATATACACACACACAACTTGCACTTCCCTAATCCAACATGGTTTCGTAAACTGAATCAGTTATCACGGAAGAGTCTGTTGCGCATTACGCGGAACTGTAGCACGTCATGCCGTGTCGGTGTCAACTGGAACTCTTGGCGGTCTGCAACGAGAGTAATGCTTACCCCACATGACATGCATCTGTCAAAATTTAGTGCGGGTTATCTTTCTGCCAAAGAGATCCTAACTAAGATATTTATCTGATCTTAAGTGGTTACATATGCAAGCTCCCCACTCCCCAGCATTTCATGATAATAGAACTACTGGACATGCCACATAAATGTCGATGTATCAGATGGAACAGTCTATGAGTTTGCTCTAGCAAGTTATTGTAGTCACTATATGCATAACATGTAGAGCAGTGAACAAAACTGTGACACTCGACATGGTGACAGAATGATGGTCATGACAGACTATACTGTATTTCATGATTACTGGTGATGATACAACTAAAGTAACACACCTAAGCAGACGCTAACTGGAGAGTTCAAAATTAAGGGTATTAGTAATTTCTGAATCTTTCTGAGCATTGTACTTATTGATCTATTCACAAACATGAGTAGATACTTTATTTGATACATTTTTAGTCTGCTCTGGTTCGCTAGCTTGTCAGTAAACGGTGTTCAGGAAATGGGTGCAGTTCATCACATAGTTAACTATAAAGGCACTATCTAAAAACAGAGCCTTTCTAGCATACATCACCGCCTTCATCTGGTGATATGCAGACTAGGCTGGATGCCATGATGATTGAAGAAGCCAGGTAATGCTATTTTGTGGAAGACAACCTTGTGATACAGTATAGCAAGTAGGAAAATACATATAGTGGAGGTCAAGTGCTCAAATATGGTATGTGAAGCATTGCTTTTTTTTGGGCCAAAAATCTGTTCAATTGTGTCAACTGAAAGAGATCCTATCATGCTCCTTTTTTACAATAAATATCAGACGTCAGACCACTCTCCAGAAGAGTTCCAAATACCGTATTCGGCAAAAATCCAGCTGCATGACCGGTAACAAACAATGGTGTTAAACAAGCCAGTTGTCTACAAAAGAAAATTTTGCTGTTGGAGTGAAAAAACAGTAACCATGTGGATAGCCCCAGTAACTGGCCAGAAAAAAACCCAATAAATTTATTTGACTGCCCGAAATGAGGATAGCCCCCAGTAACCATGGAAGATATTTCTCTGATTCTAACTGCCCTCGACGACTACACATACTGCATCTGGGACTAAAGGAGCGTAGCTACAAACTGTCTAAAACTCTTTTCAAAATTTCATGCAGGTAGACTCAAACCATACCTGGAACAAATTAACATGGGAGATAGTTGACTGCGATATCAAAAAACTAACTCTGTGTCTCCATTCCATCTCGATTCAAGTTCAAAAATATCTTCAGCGAACAGCCATCGACGACACGTTTAAAATCGCTAACAAGATCTGAGACTGAGAGCGCCAAGACTTGTAGCTTACAATTATGCCAGTCGTTTGAACATTTTCTTATGAATAAGGGTTACAAGACAAGCAATCAACAATATTTCCACTATTGTTTCTTCAAAGAACAAAATTCGAATTCAAATTAAAAATGACCCAGAAGGTTTTTCCACTCTTGAATCGGGCAGGGAAAAGCGGTCCACAGCAGTAACTAGCCGGGAACTAAATCCTGCTCTTAAGCAACATGATAAGACTTAAGAATGTGTGAATTGACCAGCATTTCATCCAAAAAAAATGACCCAGGAACCAATTTTTCACTTTTTCTTAGATCTTCTGATCAACTCCCGATGTACTGCCTTCATCAGATTGTTTATTTTCCTAGGTAACTCGTCTTAAGGAAAGAGATTTATTTTTTTTTTCTCGAACACGCAGGAGAGCTGCGTATCTTTTTAAATTAAGAAGGAAAAAAAAAGGGGGACGAGAAACCCCAAAACAACAAGGACAACAACTAAACACCCCGACACACACCGCCACAACAAGCCACCACAAACTAACAAACATCCCTAGACACAACAAACCAACACGCACTTACAACAAGGGACGAACGACCAAGGAGCCAAGCAAAAAGAATAAAAAAATTCAACTCTAAGCTTAATCCTTAGCTCTGCATCTAAACCGGGACCTCTTTAAAACTGGAGCTACCTCCATGGCCTCCTTGGCTGCCTCTCTTTCCTTTACTAGCATTTCTATTGCTTCTTTGCACAATTGTTGCACCTCCTGCAAGGCAGCTTGCAACTTTGCAATCTCTTGTGATTTAGCTTCCTCGATATCAGTTCGCAAGTGTTTCTCCAACTGTAGCCGCCATGAAGCTCTTCGACTTGCTTAACCAGTTTATTTTTCCTAAAGAACCTCACTGCTCCCCATCCGGCACAAGGGCAAGAAGGAAGGAGATGTCCTTAGCCCCGGCTAGACCCCAATCATACAACTCCTCTCTAGCGAGCATCAAAGCTCCAGCCATGCTGGGAGAGGCGCCATCAAAAACACAACGGTTGCGATGCTTCCAAATCGTCCAGGCTCCTAGCAGGATAAAGGAATTGAGCCCTTTTCTAAACTGATCGTCCACCCTTTTTTCTGCCCTTGCCCACCAATCATCAAAGGAAACATCTTCTTGTTGCGGAGAAAGATCTTGCTGGCCGACCTTTTGCAAGAGATTAAACCAGAATTCTCGAGCAAAGACGCATGAAGTGAGCAAATGATTGATCGTCTCTTCTCCTTGATCACAAAGAGGGCAGTGGGCTGGGTGTGGGAGGCCACGACGCGCAAGGCGGTCCGCAGTCCAGCACCTATCATGAGCAACTAACCAAAGGAAAAAACGGCATTTGCCTGGAGCCCAAGATTTCCAAATTCTTTTCCAGGGTCCAAAAAGGATAGATCCTTGAAAGAGATTCAAATATGCTGTCTTGGCTGTGTATTTGCCAGCAGAAGAGAAACGCCAAATGTGCAAATCTTCAACATATGGCTGAAGGTTGACCTCCGATAGAATGTCCCATAGCTCAAGATATTCAGCCAAAGCATCAACAGATAAGGCCACTTGGACATCCGAAATCCACCCATGGTTAGTGAGTGCTTCCTGAACCGTTCGTTTGTTTACCCTCCTCTTGGGCACTAGCGCAAACAAGAGAGGTGCTAGATCACAAATGCGGTGCCCATGAATCCATCTGTCCGTCCAAAAACGAGTGCGGGTACCATTACCAACCTCTGAAATAACTGCCATAGAGAAAAAATCACGGGCACATTTATGAACTTGAATTGGAAAGACCGACCAAGGGCGACTAGGCTCAGTTTTTTGCAGCCATAACCAACGAATCCGAAGTGCCCAACCAAGGTTCTGAAGATTGGAGATGCCCAGCCCACCAAACTCCAAGGGTCGACAGGTTTTGTTCCAAGCCACAAGGCAGTGACCACCTTTTGCGTCTTTTCGCCTTCTCCAAAGAAAACTCCTTCGAATCTTATCAATAGCCTTGATGGCCCAAGGAGGGAGCTCAACAGCCATTGCCGAGTAAACCATCATTGATGTAAGAACAAACTGAACCAAAGTCCTTCTACCAGCTCGGTTCAACAGGTCCGCTTTCCAACCTGGGAGCTGATCAGTTATCTTGTCCACAATGGGCTGAATTTGGTCCTTTGTCAACTTCTTTATAGAGAGGGGAACTCCTAAATACTTGCATGGAAAGTCCAGCGGCTCACAAGGTAGGTGTTATTGTATCAAAGAGAGATCCGTTTCAGTGCATTGAATAGGAAAAACATTACTCTTATGCACATTTGTCTTCAGTCCTGAGGCCTCTCCAAACACATGCAACATGTCCAAAGTTAAATCAATGTCATTTGCAGAAGGCCGGATAAAAAGGGCAACATCATCTGCATAAAGAGAGATCCGATGTGGCAAAACTCGCGAGGCTAGAGGCTGCAACAACCCTTCATCCGATGCCAAAGAGAACATATGGCTGAGGATATCCATTACTAAATGAAAAGCATCGGCGAAAGAGGGTCACCTTGGCGTAAACCTCGCCGATGCAAGATAATATCACCGGGAACCCCGTTAAGAATCACTTGTGTTGAAGAAGAGATTTAATTGAATAAAGGAATATGACCATATTGTGAAATTTAAGCATATCATGGTAAGATCGGAACAGTATCACATAAGTTGTTTCCCTCAATTCCATGAATACTTAAGGAGTTCCCCAAGAACTATGTTGGCAAGTTGACTTTATTTCATTCATTAAGCAAGATAACTTTCTGACTAGGTAAATCCAGGGTATGCTTAGCAATTGATTAATACTCATCATGAAGACTAACGTCATTTGAAGTGTTAAAACAGTATAAAACAAGAAATATCATATTTTAGTGTGCATATCTTACAATGACGCGAGAGCAGCCATGCTATCAACAATGAGTAACTTCACATCATTTTGAAGAAGAGTCACCTTCATCTGTTCCAAACTGTAGAAGGGAGGGGGTAAACATCAAAAAGAATATTTGAGTGTTCGGCGTAGTATGATGAATTTCTTTTACACATAAAAGCTGAGGAACATATAATTAAATCGCATAATCTAAACAATTACCACACTACATTGGGTAGAAGAGAAGCATTTCAAATACGTGATACAAGAATCCTGCAGATTTCTTAATGAAGCTCTTCGGTCTTTCATGTACCCTAGAACTACAATAACTCAATATCAACCTCCGTACACTGGTTGAGTTCAAAAAACACAGCTATATTGTCATGAACATTAGTTCATAACCGGATAAACATCCGTCGAACAACGACGACTCGAGGTAGAACAACGCTAGACAAAAGAGTGCACCGATTGGGGGAGAGGAATTGATATAGAGTGGCCGGTCTAGAGGAGAGACCACATCTAGGGATCGAGGACTTAGGAATACTTCTTAATTATTTATTAATTGATGATAATGGATACATGTTATCCCTTTTATAGAGATAAATTGACTTGACCTCTAAAAAATAATCTCTATCTCTAAGAAAACATATCTCTAATAGATGGAATATATCTATATAGTACATCTATAAGGTAGTAAACTCATCTAAGAAAACTAATTATTCTTATCTCTATCCTAATTAGTCTGATCTTGTCATGTGAGGCCGCTGCCAGTACTGTTCTCACGCATGAACAGTGTGCGTGAACAATAAATTCGGCACGTGGCATATACCTCTTGGTGAAATCAGATAATGATGTTGGTTGCATCACAAGGATCCTCCCAGCCATCTGCAGAAAGATAGAAGGTATGAAACAGCAGCCTAAGAAGTTCAGTATTGTGGGAACAAAAGTGCAGCAACTAAATGATTGAGCATCGCATGCATATATATGTAGAAGATGGACTATAAGAACCTTTCGTGACAAGCCTTCTTGCCTAAATATTTGAGGGAAGCTTTTGTCACCGATCTCAATCATCCTGCAATACACAATGAGAAAGTTGATGACTACAGATATATTTCTTAAATGCTTGGAAGTAGTAACTAGTAAGCAGAAACTTCAGCTACCTCCGTGAAGAGAACTTGGATTCAGTGTCAATATACACAACTCGACCGTTTAAACCTCCATAGCATTCTGGCAATGTTGCTAAGAGTGCAAGTTTTAGACAAAACTGCAGAATGTGCAAAAGAATTCAATAAATGGTTACTAAATGTATGAGAAAGCAACACACTTACTCAACAGAAAATAAGAGAAGATAAGCTATTTTAGACTTGATATATCAATTTAACATGATTGGAATTCTCTCCAGGGAGAAAACCTTTAAAATAACTTTGCAACAAAGACGAACATAAATCAACCAACGAGTGCCTTTTCATGAATCGACCCAATGAATGCCTTTGGACTAGACATTGTTAACAAAAGCATGCATCAAAATGTATTTAATAATTAAAATGGAAATTTTCCACTAACTACGCTCAATCAAGAGGCCCAACCGAGATCATTGGAATGAGAATGCAGCAACCAGCACACAGCAAACTCGCAATGCAGTGCCACATAACATAAATACACAAGGCCCATTTCCTTCTACTTCTCTATTGCATGCCAAGCCACCCATGTACGCATGCAGACACACGAACAAGTTGATATTCACAAACACACAAAGGCCACAATGCATACACCATAAAAATTCATACAATTAGAACGCCATTACACAGTGCGTAAAGCTCAGGGCATATCTTCAAGTGCAGCGGCTCACCTGCGTCTTGCCGATCCCCGATGGGCCGACGACCTCAGTGAGCTTCCCCACGGGGATTCCTCCGCCTAGCGCCTCATCCAGCCCACGGAGCGTGGTGGCCAGCCGGCCGCCGCGTCCTAACCTGACGCGCTCCTCCAGGAGCGCAAGCGCCTGCGCAAATCAATATAATAAAAGCCCAGCTAAGACCAATACCCAAAATCAATCGCACACGGACATGAACTAGTAGCGAATCGCGTTTCTCGGCAGATCAAATCATCAAACTAGACCGAAACGAACCACATGAGACCGAACGATCGGACGAATCCACCTAGCGCGGGTTCCGGTTCGCTCGAACCAAAACCCCAAACCCGAAACGGCGAGAGAGGCGATGTGGGGAAGCGACGGGTACCGTTTGGTAGGGAGGGCAGGCGATCTCGCTGACGTGGGAGACGGCGGCGCGGGCGGCGGGGAGGCCGGCGTCGAGGACAGCCATGAGCTCCACCTCCGGCAGCGACAGCACGTCCTGGATAGAGTAGATTAGATGCGGCGGTTCGTTTAGCGGTTACAGGAGGAGGGGATTTTGATGCGGAGGGAGTGGCTGACCTTGGCCGTGGTGAGGCGGCGCGCGGCGAGGAGGTGGGCGAGGTGGGGAGGCAGCCGCATCTCCGAAACCAGCTTGTTCGCCATGGCGATGACCGAGATAGCTCGGGGAGAAGATCGAGGAGTTTGGGAATTGGGATTCGAATGTTTGCGCGCTTGCTCTTTTTGACGAGGATAATTTAATTATTTGCCACTCTTACGAGTAGGGTGGCAACAGATTTGCCACCCTGGCCCGTTGTCAGTGACTCAGACGGCCCCGCATGTAAGTGAGAGATGTAATTGGCCAATCTTCAGAGTGGCAAAAAGTTAAATTCCCCCCAAATCATTTGCTATTTTTTAGAATCGAATCATTTGCTATATTTTTTAGAATAACTAGTTGTACTTTGGTAGGGACGAAAAAGTTATACTAAATCAACACATCAAGCTGATGTTATCACGCTCAGTCTATGCCACTCACTCAGCTGCATTGTGGCGCTCGATCGAGCTCCACCCCAACATATGTTCACATCTTAACTGTCGTATTCAACATGCTTGGCTCCACTGCCACAGCCCATATCCCCGCCTCCGCTCCAGAATCAAAGACTAACCATTCCCCGCTATCCCTAGATTCATCCGCCACAAGTGCTAGTCTCCACTTAACCCAATACATAAAACCAACATTGTCGTACTTGGATTATGGCACTCTTCTATATGTACTGCTATTCGACATGTACCAACATCATGCCCTTCACTTTGACATTGATCCGACTGAGACCTACCCGGCTTGTGCCACGTCCTCAGCTCAGCAATCACACCCCGACTCATATCGCACCTCCAACTTGTGTTCGAACTCTGTCGTGCCCGGAGTCTACTGTTAGCACGGTATCTCTAAGCAAAAAAGATGTGAAGATGTTTTTTTGAATAAGAGATGTATAAAATAAAGCCTTTTACGTGTGCATATTAAAGTCGAGCAATATGAATACACCTAGTGCAAGCACGCACTCACATTAATTAATATAGTTTTTGAAGTATTTAAGTGCACGTGTATGCAGCCATGAGTCAAGCGCATGTAGCAATTAGTGAATTAGGTGACTTGGATAGTGGGGAGAGCATATAAATAACATGGGCCTCTAGTGCTATGGCTGATTACAAGGTACGGCTACTCCTCGATCTTGATCCGGCCTTATACAACTCTACCAAACGTTTTTGCGATGCAGGCGACACAAAGGTGACATAGTTCAACTTTAATACTTGCAAATAGCCAACTAATAACTATATCGTACATCGGAAGGCCTCGACCATCGCTCGTGGTCGTAAGTCGAAAGCTCTCGACCATCGCTAGTTGTTATAAGTGGGTAGCCCTCGACCATCGCACGTGGTCGTAAGTGGGCAGCCCTCAACCATCGCTCGTGGTCATACGTCAAAAGGTGTCAACCATCGCTCGTGGTCGTACGTCAGAAGCCATTGACCATCGCTCATGGTCGTACATCGGAAGTTGTCGACCATCGCTCGTGGTCATACATCGAAAACCGTCGACCATCGCGCGTGATCGTAAATCAGAAGCCATTGACCATCGTGTGTGGTCGTAAGTTGAAAGCCCTCGACCATCGCCCATGGTCGTATTTTGAAAGGCCTCGACCATTGCTCGTGGTCGTAAGTCTGAAGCCGTCGACCATCGCTCATAGTCATAGGTCGGAAGTCGTCGACCATCGCTAGTGGTCGTAAGTGGGTAGCCCTCGACCATTGTGCGTGGTCGTAAGTGGGCAGCCCTTGACCATCGCACGTGGTCATAAGTCCAAAGCCCTCGACCATCAATCGTGGTCATAAGTCAGAAGCCTCGACCATCACGCGTGGTCGTAAGTCAGAAAGCGTCAACCATCTCTCATGGTCGTAACAGGCCAACCCTTGACCATCGGTAGTGGTCGTAAGTGGGCAGCCCTTGACCATCGCCAGTGGTTGTTTGTCGAAGGCCTCGACCATCGCGTGTGGTCATAAGTCAGAAGCCTTAGACCATCGCTAGTGGCTGTAAGTGGATAGCCCTCAACCATCTTGCATGGTTGTAAGTGGGCAGCCCTCAACCATCACGCGTGGTCGTAAGTCAAAAGCTGTCAACCATCGCACATGGTCGTAAGTCAGAAGCCATCAACCATCGCTCGTTGTCGTAAGTTGGAAGCCCTCGACCATCGCCAATGGTCGTAAGTAGGCAGCCCTTGACCATCGCGCGTCGTCGTAAGTGGGCAGCCGTCGACCGTCGCCGGTGGTCGTAAGTCGGAGGCCCTCGACCATCACCAGTGGTCGTAAGTGGGCATCCCTCGACCATCACTTGTGGTCGTAAGTGGGCAGTCCTTGACCATTGCACGTGGTCATAAGTCGGAAGGCTTCGACCATCCCGCGAGGTCGTAAGTGTGTAGCCCTCGATCATCGCATGTGGTCGTAAGTCGGAAGCCGTCAACCATCGCGTGTGGTCGTAAGTCGAAAGCCGTCGACCATCACCTATGCTCATAAGTCGACAACTGTCGACCATCGGCCATGCTCGTAAGTGGACAGCCCTCGACCATCACTCATGGTCATAAGTGGGCAGCCCTCGACCTTCACACGTGGTCGTAAGTCAGAAGCCGTCAACCATCGCGCGTGGTCGTAAGTCGAAAGACGTCAACCATCACTTGTGCTCATAAGTCGACAGTTGTCGACCATCGGCCGTGCTCGTAAGTGGGCAGCCCTCGACCATCACTCATGGCCGTAAGTGGGCAGCCCTCGATCTTCGCACATGGTCGTAAGTCGGAAGCCCTCGACCAGTGTTCGTGGTCGTAAGTGGGCAGCCCTCGCGCCATCGCTCGTGGTCATAAGTGGGTAGCCCTCGACCATCGCTCATGGTCATAAGTGGGCAGGCCTCGACCATGGCACGTGGTCGTAAGTGGGCAGCCATTGACCATGGCTCATGGTCTTAAGTCAGAAGCCTCGACTATTGTCCATGGTCGTAAGTCGAAAATCTTCGATTCTGACTTACGACTATCACTCGTCGTCGTAAGTCGAAGGCCATAGTCGTAGAGTGTTTTAGTACCGTGGTCAGAGGACATGCTCCAAGAGTACTGTAACCTGATGGTCGGAGGACATACTCGTGTATCCCTATAGCATGATGGTCGGTGGCCTTACTCGTGGAGTATTGTAGCCTGATGGTCGGTGGCTATACTCGTGGAGCACTGTAAGTTTGATGGTCGGAGGTCGTATTCATGGACGACTGTAGCTTTATAGTCGGAGAGAGCACTCGCAGGAGTACTCTAGCATATGGTCGAGGTCCGTGCTCATAGATTACTGTAGCCTGATGGTCGGAGGCTGTAAGCGTGGAGTACTGTAGCTTCATAGTTAGAGAGAGCATTCGGAGGATTACTCTAGCATATGGTCGGGGGGCCATACTCGTAGATTACTATATCCTCAAGGTCGTAGACTTCCGAGTATGAACAGCAGACCTTCAAGCATCATGAGTGGTCGGTGACATCTGTCTTCCAGAAGCAGTCAGAAAAATGTGTCTTCAAGAAGTGGTCGAAGGCATCCAACGCTGGCTTTACCATTGCGGCTATCCATATTTCACTAAGAATGTTCAGTACTTATCTTATCTCAACCACCTCCGCATGCGTGAATCGGAACGTCGGGCCCCTGCTGCACCGTGGCTACCCCATCCTGCCCCTCTCCTCTGACTCCGACCTTCGCTCCTTCTCCGGTGGTGTTGCAACTATGAGGGGGAAGATTAAGACACTATCTTCTTGGCGGATCAAACAACAAAGAAACCAATGAGCTCACAAGGCAGGCAAAAGTGTACTGACCTGAAGGCATGGACGTCATCGCCCATGAACATACTGCTGGCATCGTCCATGTTGGCAAGTGCAGCCCCGTGCGACTGGACACCGTAGTTTGCGTTGGAGGCAGGTTCCGCGGCATCGGTGCCCATAGCATTAGAGGACGTAGTTGTCAAGAAGACTTGGTAGCGGTCGCGCTTCAGACCATAAGCTTGATGCGGTTCGGGGAGGTGGCCCCGCTGTCGCTAGAGAAGGGCGAGGTGGGGGAGTTGGAGGAAGGGGCACGTTCACCCGTCCCCATCCATGGCGTGGCCACATTCCATCCTCCCCACCCACAACACTGCCGAATCTAGCTATCCCTAGCCACGATGCGGAAGAGATGTGGTGGGAGGTGGTAGGGCGAATCCGTTCGTCCCCGTCCTTGACACCGATGTATCTTTCCTTCCAGTCCACGACTGGGTCCAAGAAGGCATTGCAGACGTAGTGCATTTGCTGGATTTGGCGCTTCCGGAGAGCCTTGATATAGTACGGGTTGAGGCGGTCAAGTACAACGATCTCCTCGTCCAGCTTGTCCTCCACCGCCTTGGCCACCGACAGCATATGCTTCTCCAACATCTGCAATCGCTGGGACACGCCACATCTGGGAGAGAGAGAGGGAGGGGTGTGGGGGAAGCGAGCGGAGCAGCAAGAGCGGCGTGTAGTGGGAAGGAGAAGGGTGGGTTACCTGGCTGACGATGGACTCGTCCATGGCGGTGGCGGGAGGAGAGAGGTCGAGATCGAAGTGGAGATTGGGGAGGAGAGAGGTCGAGATCGGAGTGGCGATCGGGGAGGAGATGCTCAAGCGGCACGAGGAAGGGTGAAGCGTGACCAAATGCGCGAGGTGGGGAAAGTGGAGGGGAGGGGTGGTTAGATAGTTAGAGAGATAGGAGGGAGAGATGGACGGTGCAGATCAAATCGAATGACTAGAGAGAAGAGAAGAGAACACACTGAGTACCATCAACTCGTGCTTTTAAAAAGTAGAAATTTCGTTAAAAATACTTTCAGTAGTGTATCGTTCTTTAGCTGCTCTCAAATTCAAACCATCCCGCCCATAATAGCCCCACGACGAAACCCCCCCTCTACTTCCCGACCCCACTGTCCAGTCTTTCCCCGAAACAGCCGCCCGACCGCCACACAGGCCGCAACGCCCCTCTCTCACACCCCAACGTCTCTCTAGCTCGCCTCCTCCTGCCCCATCTGCGCTGCGGCGATCTAGGGTTTGACGCTGCCGTCCTCCCCATGGAGGCGCTGTCGCTCATCGACGTCGCCGCCGAGGACGACC
The DNA here is from genome assembly GCA_017311315.1 of Dendrocalamus latiflorus. Classification (NCBI taxonomy): domain Eukaryota; kingdom Viridiplantae; phylum Streptophyta; class Magnoliopsida; order Poales; family Poaceae; genus Dendrocalamus; species Dendrocalamus latiflorus. Next base: position 33,762,132 of record CM029661.1, on the reverse strand, counting down.
TCCTCCTCGACCTCGCCTCGCCGCCCCCGCTGCCGTCGCCGCATCCCCATCCGCCCCACGCAGGTGAACGAGCGATCCGTTTCTGTGTGTTCCATTTCGGGAGTTTTTTTTGGGGGGGGGGGGGGGGGGGATTTGGGCGTTGATTGGTGGTCGTGGCGGTTGCGATTTGGAGATCTGACGGACCGCTGCTGCGATTTTTAGGGTTGGGTGCCGAAGCTTCTGATTTGGAGCCCGCTGGCGATTCTCCAGCGGCGGGGCGGGTTCTGGATCGGGACGGCGAGGTGGAGCAAGTCCCCGAGTGTTCGGAATCTCCGAAGCAGTGGAAGGCCAAGGCTGGCGTTAACCTCCGCAAGAGCTTGGCCTGGGATAGCGCCTTCTTCACCAGCGAAGGTTGTGCTTTGTCCCACCCATGAATCAAAATTTTTTGTTCAGTAATTGCCGTGTGTTATGATAGACTTGTGCATCCTGATGTAGATGGATAGCGGCTCCTAACATTTCACTTAGCAGCTCTTAAGATTTCCCTTACTGCTCTGTAATTGCCACTTGTTATATATACTTATGCATCCTGATTTAGATACATAGCAGCTCCTAACATTTCCTGATGTGGGCAGGTGTTCTGGATACTGAGGAACTGGCCATTGTAAACAGCACATTCCGCAAGGCACAGGATTCCAGGCTGCCTGGAATCGCGGAGGATATGACGAGGTCGGGGGAGTCAACGACCTCAACACTGGCAAGCGAAAGCTGGGTGCTGGAAAGCCTTGAGACCAACCTATTTGACAGTGTACGTGCTTCAATTCAGAGAACACTTCGCAAACCCGATAAAGCTCCAGGTGTGACTGCTGCTACCTCAAAAACCCCGAAGGCCACAACAAATGTGCCTCGTGTTGCAGGTAAGAAGTCTCAAAAGTGAATGAAGCATGTTGATTATTTTCTCATTTTGTAACTTTGATGAGCTTTACCTGTTCTTTGTAACTGATTTAATTATATTGTTGCTACTTGCAGCAAGAAAGGGGATTGATCGGATGCCTCAGAGTAAGGTATGTTAAACTGACTTAATTCAATTCATCCATGACTTAATCCCAAATTCCTGTAGTCTGTGATCATCACTAACCAGTATTTGCTCATGCTCCATCAGATAAGGCCCCCTGTTTCAACAAGCCATGGTGGTGTTAGTGGCAAAGAAAGGCCCCAAGTCAACTCGAAAGAGCCTACAACTTCAAGAGTGGTATGTTCCATCTTCCATGCTAGCAATTCCTGAGTAATCATGAGCTTGCTGTAGTTTAGCGGTTTACCCCTAACTAGAGGTTTGTTTCATAATTTATTGGATTTAGGTGAAATGCTATGTTTATAGGAATATGTGTGATATTCCTAACTTAATAATGAACTGGAATCCTAGTGATTAGAACCACCGAGGCTTCAGAATATCTTGTTTAAGATACTAAATATTTATCTTTGTATTAAAGTCTGTGTTATGGAACTTCACACGGAATCTAGCTCCCAGTAACTGGGATTGCCTCTTGTTCTAGTTCACTGAAGTTCCTATCTTGGAACTTCATAGAACTGAAATCCTAATAAGTAGAATTAGCTAACTTTTGTATTCTTTTGTTTGAGATAATAAGTTTCCTATTTGCTTCATAATTGAGATTTAATTTGTGTAATACTCTGAAATCTGAACTTAATATCATATTTATTCTTTCTGTTTGAGAAGGCTATGCAAGGAGCTGCAGAAGGAAAACCATCCTCAAGACTTCCGAGGGCTCTGCCAAGAGTTGCTACAATGAGAGCACCAACTAACACACCTGCCACTTGTGGGTTTTCAGACAAAAGAAGCAGCACTGGTGCGTGAATCAACATACATTATTTGTTCTGCTATAATGTTAATGGATAAAAAGCCTAATATAGTAATATGTATTTCCTCTTGCAGGAGGCGTAGTCAACAGACAGGCAGTTGGTAAATCTGCTAACACTTCAGCTAGCAAGCATTCTCGGCCTTGTGGGGTCACAAAGTCCAGTTCAACCCCAAAATCAGGTGCTTTCTCATCAGCAGCAGCTTCTCCCTCGCATAGTGTCTCCATGGGTACTATGCCAGGTGTGAAAACCAGATCTCCAACCCTAAGCAACAAGAATAGAACTGCTCAGAGGATCCCTATTCGTTCATCATCAAGATCTGATATCAGCAAGGTTAACCCAGCAATAGCATCAAGAAATAAGATTCCAGCTAGGAGTCATGGTGACCGTACATCCCTGAGTATTTCACCTAGCAGTTCTATGGACAGCATGAGTTCAGTAGTTTCTGGGGTTTCAACAGCTTCCACTGTAGGGAAGATGAGCCATACATCTGAGAGCTTTAGTACATGGTCATCTTCGTTGTCCCCTTCGCTCAGAAAGAGCAATGACTGCCCTACAACCACAAAACTGGGATCTACTATTGTCACAGAGAGACAGTCTTCAGGAACAGCATCTGGGGATAATCTAAAAGCTAGTGCAGACACAACCACCCAGGGAAAAGGTTTTAAGCCATCTGGTCTGCGAATGCCTACGCCCAAGATTGGATATTTTGATGCTGTAAGTGCATTTTATCTTTTCTGCCTTGCAATCATGCATATGTTCTTTATAGATGAATTGCTAACAATCTTGTTGTGTACATCTTCAGGAGAAATCCATTGAACAAAACATTGGTGCACAGGTGCAAGTGCAACCAGCGAAGATCCAGTGCTTGCTGCCTGTCACACCGAAACCTCAGGTTTCTTCTACTCAGATGGTGAACCCTGCATCAAAACCTATGGCAGCACCTCATGAGGAAAGCAGTGCTTCTCAAACCAAGGAATCACCTTCGCTGCTTCTCAGAGTTGCACAAATGGAAGTAGAACCATCTAAGGCAACCGAACATGAAGCATCCATGCGCCAAATCGGCCCGGTGGTCGCCGAGGACACTGCAAAGGAGAACATTCCGGCGCTGCATCAGAATATCCAGGCTAATGGTGATGCAAGTCCGTTGACAGTTGAGCTGTTGACCCAAAAGCTGTCCTCCATATCTCTTGGGGAGACCCCTGACCTGGTGTCTTGATCTGGCAGAGGATGAGTTTACATCCTTGATATTGGAAGGCAACAGCAACCGAAGGCCCCATTTTCTTTCTTTTGGCGGGTGTTGTTTCAGCTGTTCAAAGAGTGTTACGAGTGTAGAATCCCAGGGCATGATAAGAACTGCCATATTCTGTTGTATGCAACACTTGACCCTGGTATATCAATTGCAGATTTGCAAGTAAAGCTTATATGATTTCATCTCAGTCCTCCAACAATGCATTGGTAGACTTATGATTCCATCTCAGTTCTCCAACAAAGTATTGGTGGAATTATTCCTACTCAGGTTCTATGAACTACAAGAGTATCGAATAATACAGGGAATAATCTTGCAGGCATAACATGTTCATCGTGGTATTCGTATATCTTTCGCCGATTAATAATAATAACCTGTACGAGCAAGTCAGTTGGTCGTACATCCAGAAGATGCATTCTGCATAACAATGTTACAAGCATAAATACATCCGATCTAATGGATTGCGATAGGTTAACAACATCCCAAATTCCTAGACTTTAGGAGCCCAGATTGCACTTCCGGAGCATGTTCAAACACTTGGGCGGTCATCTTCATCATCCCATCGCCAGGACTCCGTCGGAACTTATCAGGGCACAGGTGAAATGTTGAGTTCAGCATCTCCTGGAGTAAGAGGAGCTGCGAACTGAAGAGAATTATTAGTTCCCCAGGTCGAGATCACTTGCTCCTTTTCTTGGCCTCACCGTACAGAACAACTCCGGCGACCGTTATCCCGTACCCTAGCATCCCCATGAAGGTAATCGGGTTTCTGAACAGCAGGATGGAAACCACAACAGCAACAGCGCCTTTTGCATTTCCAAGAACCTGGAGATAAGAAAGCATGAAACACATGAACATCCTTAGTTGTGAACTTGTCGCTGAGTACGCGTTCAACCGAAAAACCCCAATATCATTACTATTATAAAAGAGCGAGTTGATGGTCGTATATCCCTTATCTAACCACCCTATTATCAACTTCTCATCACTCTCTATTTTTCAACTGATTAGAGTAGCTCTCTTCCATAGCATGATTCTCTATATATCCAATAAATTTCGTTGCAACGTACGAGCAGGTGACTAGTCATGGTGAAGCATCATGATAATAGAGCAACTCAGCAACGACGGAATCACCTGAAGAGTCAGTGGGCTGGTGTGCTTGGTGACCAGGAAGTTTGTCAGGTTCACCAAGTACGCCAGTGAGGAGTTGCAAAGCAGTATCCAGATAAAATTGGGATCCTCGCGTGCAAGCGCAGTTGCCGCACCGAGCGCAACGGGCTCCATGATCAATGTTGCTGGAACCAGCAAAATTACAGCCACCGGTGCCATGTAACGGAGGAGATCCATGGAGTTAAGCTTCTCCCTGCACACGAAATCGGAGGAGAACAAATTAGCTGAGTTTGAATCCCAGTGAGGTATATATATACCATGGAGTATAGTTCATGGCGCCAGCGTGATCAATTACTCTTCTGATGACAGCAAGATCCCTTGCAGAACGGTCTTGAGCGCCCTCGCAGCCGTCGCGCCAATGCACATGATGAAACCAAACAGATGGAAGCTTGGCTCGCCCTGAATCACAATGCATAGCGCATAGAACCGTGAGGTGTTTGGAGAGTTCATCAAAATTTGGTCTTCGAGCTAGTTTAGCTCTAATTTCATTCGCATTCCACATTACATCCGAGGAGAACAGTCGAGATCCAAGAATTGAGCACAGCTTCGTCTTACCCTGGTGGCGATGACGACGCCGGCGACGACGGGGATGAGGGCGGCGTAGGTGGCGCAGGCTTCCCGGCGGGCGGCGACGGCGTAGGCGAGGACGGCGGTGAAGAAGGGCGTGGTGGCGCCGACGGCCTGGTTGAAGGAGACGGGGAGGTAGCGGAGCGAGACGTTGCCGGCGACGACGGAGGCGCAGAAGACGGCGCCGAGCACGGCCACCCTGGCGAGCTGGCCGCGCGAGCGGGGCTGAGCGGCGCCGCGGCCGGAGGAGGATGCGGCGGCGGCGGCGTAGGAGAGGACGGCGCAGGCGGACATGTGGCAGCCGGTGAGGAAGACGGGGAAGCGGAAGCCGTAGGTGGAGAGGAGGAACTTGTTGAGGAGGAGCACGCCGATGTTGGAGGCGTACCAGGCGGCCACGAGCCCCGCCGTGAACAGCCGGCCGGAAGCCCCCGCCGCGGCAGCAGAGGCGTCCGCGGCGGCGGCGACCGTGGGGAGGGCGAGGTTTTCTTGCCGCATCTTTGGGAGGAGGTGTCGTTGGTTAGTGGTGCGTTAATTGCGTGTTAGGATTCGAGAGAAGAGAGGAGAGGAGAGGGGACACGTGGTCGCAGCCGCGGATTTAAATATTTAATAATGTGGCCGCTGCTGCCTGTCGGGCTTCGACAATGTAGATGCTTTTATAGGAGACTACGGCAGCTTGGCCTCACCTGCAAGATTAAACATTCCATTAAGTTAATGGCAGCCGTTGGGAGTAATCAGGAGGATGTTTTACGTAGACAACTAGTACAGTATAGCTCATATGGATGAATTCAGTACAGTGTCTATTACGATCGACTTATAGACCCCCATCTTAAAAAGACATACCGTTTGAAAACTAGTTACTGTAGTATAAACCAAAAACCATAATTCCAAAAGAACCGGCTATCTTGCCTCGGATCAACTTCAATAGGATAGCATGGTGTCTTGGGAGCATACCCTAAAATAGGCATTTCTGTTATGTATCGTGTGCGAAATTTTAATTTTTTCGGATGTCAAGTTTAACTAGTTTACTAACTAGTTCAAACGAGTTTGAACTGAAATTCGAACTGCAATTGCCTTTTGTTAATGATGGTTTAATTGTAGATATGTATTGATTTTATAGAAAAACCAGCAAAATACTTGACCTAAATTTATTCAAAATCTTTAAATTAAAGTATAATTTTTCAAAAGTATGCATTTCGTTTGAATTGTTATAGATGATATATACAATAAAAGTGAAATTTTCAAAAAATATACTCTAATTTAGGTTGATTTTGAGCATTTAAAATCATGATACACTGATACTATGGTGTCCCATTTTAAATCAATTTATTTATATATACATATAGGAAATTGATTTCATACTCTTAAGAGTAATACACACACACACACACACACACACACACACACACATATATATATATATATAACACCTAGGTGTTTGGACACCTAGTCTCCCTACATTTGGATTGCTTTTAGATGCGTGCTAGTGTGATTGAGACTTTCCATCCACGGGGAACGGATGCAGCATACCGTATCGTGTCGGAGCAAATAAATCGAGGTGAGGAAAGAGGCCACCATTCCACGAGTCCAGCAACAAGCACGGATGAAAGAATAATGAATGTATTAGGGCCTGTTTGGTTCATGACCAGAAGTTGCCTAGCCACAAGTTAGGCGTGCCACAGTTTTTAGGTAGCTGTTTGGTTCACTGGCGTAACTGTGGCATGCCACACTTTCTTAGCACCTGGCCCCACACGTCATAGACTCAGTTTCTTGCCAAACTTTGCCACAAGTGTGGCTTCGATTTTGTTAGCCACACTTTCTGTGGCAGCCACATATTGCCTAAGCTTAGGCATGACAAGGTTAGGCACCAACCAAACAGGCCCTTAGTCTACAATGGCTCCCGTACGAATCGGGGATTCGCCTACTCAACCAGCCAAGCAGATAACTTAGGGGGTATTTAAGATTGCTTCACTCCACGTTTTTCAGCTCCGCTCTATATTTTTTAGCCAAACAGGTTCAGCTCTACGCACTCTGTTCGAGGAAAAAAAAGGTGGAGTTGTGAGAACATCTAAAGGGGTGCTCCACAAACTCTAGGTTTTTTGTAGAGCTGCTTCACGGTAGAATTCGTGAAGCAGAGTTTGTGGAGCAGTCCCAAACAATTGGAGGATCGGGCGGGCGATCCGTCAACGCATGACAGAACACGGGAAGGAAGAATCGCACTAGTAGCTGGTTCGCAGCTTGCGCGTCCACGTACAAACATTATCATAATGTACAGCTCTAGACTATTATGTATGAAGGAATAGTCGAAACAAAGTGGTCTCTGCAGGGTAAGGTTTTGACTTCGTTTCTTCATTCTGGGATTTATCGATGCGTCTAATAGTAATAATACTAGTAATTCAAGTAGGAAGAGCGCCTAATTTCATTTTTTTATTTTCCCCCTCTCGTTTTGAGGTCAGATTAGTTCACCGGTAGTCTAGTCTGGTACGTATAATAACAGCATACACGAGTGAGAGAGAAAAAAGCACGAGTTTATTCGTATCGAAGACGACCATGCAGATGCAGACGGAAGAGCTCGCAAAAAAAAAAAATAAATAAATCATTTAGGGTTTCGTTTCTGATGCGGCTGTAGCACACGGCCCAGCTCGAGAACGGCCCAATGTGCCCTCCTGCAGTGCGGGCTTCTTAGTGTTTTTGGGATGCTTAGGGCGTCTTGGAATTAATATATACTACATACCCAATCGATCGTTGAATTAATTAGTAGAATATATGGAAAAATGATTTACAGCACCAGCTTGGAATAATGACTGGCAGAACATATGGAATAATCGATGGCTTAATTAATTTATTATAGCTAGGCTAGATATATACATACATACATCACCTTCATGCCGGTCGTGGCACGAAAAGCTATCGTCAGGATGGAAAAGTTATGGAAATGTAATAAAATTCCATTGAAAATCAAGATATATTTTTCTTGGACAATTAATTAATTGTTTCAAGACAGGATGCACACAACAATCAATTAATTGATAATATATGCTTTGTGCACTCCAATTATGTATCTTTGATTTTTAGGCTAGTCATTACAATGTGGTGTTAATACGAGTTTGCTGCTATTACACCGGACGACCATTCCATCCGCGCGGTTCAGTCAAGCAACGAGCTGGTCCATCAGTACCAATGCTTGTAGCATGTGGCGACCTAGCCCAAGAACATGGAAGAACCGAGGAGGGTTTCGAGATTTGGGGTGCGGTGGTGAAGGTGAAGGAGAGCAAAGAGTAAAGTGTGCATGTCTAAGAAAACATGTAGAATATAACAAATTAGTTATCTCTTGTGGGTAAAATGTGCAACCTCTGTAAAGTGAAAACTGTTTAAACAGCCGTGCTCATGGTCATGGGTGGGCATGGGAACTTACTTGAGTTAATGTCTATTTTTAAAAGAATCTTTGTAGTTGGGATGAAAATAGAAAGGGTGATTGGAATCCTGACTTTTATTCCCCCTGGGTGGTTGGAACCTAGTGAATATAAAGGGTAGATAGAACCCAAGAAACAAATATGGCATATGGTGGATGGAATTATGCTCTGTAACAGGTGGATGAAACTTGCACTACTATTATTATTGCATACTCTTACATTCTTTAAAAATACCCCCAATTGATCATATACCCTCCATTTAGATGGAAATTCAGGATTTACCCTCCTGGCCCACGTGTCAGTGACTTATGATGACCCCACGTGTCATTGAGATGAGGAGGGTAAATCCTGAATTTCCCAACTAAAGGGAGGGTATATGATCCAATCTCCCTTAAAAATATGGTTTAGTTAAATGCTAAGTATCAGTATTTCTAATTACTGTATATCAACTTTGGCAGTTTCGCAAATAAAAAATATCAAGTCTCTCTTTGTTCAGCCTTGCATCTATGGCCCAATTGTTTTTGGCTTTTTAGCTAGCTTTTAACTTCGGCTTCTTTCAGCAATCACTATTTATTAGACTCATAAGTTGCAGCTAAAAGCCACAGCCCAAAAGAATATACCCTATTATTATTGTATTTTGTGTGGTGGCTTGCCGGACACTTTTGTACTCACTGTTGCTCAATTATTATTATTCAGTAAGTAAGGAGAAAGAAAAACCATACGATCATATAAGTGCGATGGCAAGATGAGGAGATGATAAGACCAATAACTAGGTCATGAACCCCAGTTAGTTGCCTGTGGGCATATCTTGAGGGTGTCACTTGTGTGAAGTTTTTGTTTTCGTTGCTGCTCTTTAAATGTTTCAGTCTGATCAATCCATGTGTAAGTATACTATTGTATTATTTATGCTTCTGCAAGATATGTATTTGATAATTAGTAATGTATTTGTAAGCACTATTTACTAATCTAGGGAATAGTATGGTGGAATCACAAAGGGTTCCGGATTATAAATTCGGAGTCCGGCATTTTAGCACTAGTTTCTTGTATAAGGTAAAGATACGATGGTCCTAAGAGTTTTGAAAGGGTTGTGAGGGAGTGATATTTTTTTGTACTCTTTTGAGGTTGTGTTTAAAGATTTACGGTCAACTTTGCCAAATCTTCTTCCTCTCTCATTGTGATTGTTTCGGCGTCGTTATTTCGGTTATCTCTACGAGATTTATCTACTTTGTTTTTGATACTATATATGTAATATGTTCGTGTTATATCTCATAAACTTTGATCTAATATAAGGCTCTTGTGCATTAAGAGAGTACGAGAGTATAACACTCATGGTGTGGCAGGGTTGGTCGTTCGCTCACACCTTTCCTTGTGTGACCAGTCCCACACCCCATCGCATGGCTTGCCACGTGAGAATGTTAGGATAGGCTGCAACGTTGAGTAGAAACCTCGTTTGCAAGTTTGATCAATTTTGTGCAGCCTACTTCGATTCTTCAAGTTATATGTACATAACATACTGACGGTTGATGCTTGATTGTGCCAAGTGCATAGTAAATTAAACTAGTATTGATACATGTTTAAGAGTTGATTTTAGCTATTTACCTCTTGAATGCATTAAGATTAGTGCAAGTTACTATAGGGTGGGCTATATTGACACCCCTAAGCTCTTATTTGAGACTGTATATCTGCTGTTTGATCATCAAATAAATAGAAACGACTTCTTATGAATTCGAAGCCGATTATACTTGATCAAATGATGACGGAATTTATGATGGATGGAAATATGAAATACATGATACATAGCAATTAAGTTGTGTATAGGTCTGGCACTTATTTCCACCAAAACATAAAGAACATTGACTGATAAATCTGTCATCAGGGTTTCTTGTATGCATATTACAACGTACAAAAACCTGCACAACAAGTGTGTATACTCTGCTAGATTCATTTCAGATACCAAAATGAAGATAGCATGCTCCTCATACATAACCAAACAAAATAATTAGGAGCAGACAATCACCTACATTTATCTGGAATACAACCATAATTCCCATCCAACTTCTCAAGCAGACAACAAAATTCCAATCAAAGGACATATCACCATGTGAATCCAAAATCCAGACATATAGATATAAAATATCATCAACTTAATGTTTCCATAGGTAACTCATCTGCAGCATATAACTTAAACAGCACCTTGTAGAAGACAGCCAAAAAAAAGATGCTACTAAAGCAACTACTTCAACACACAGTCTACGAAGCAGTAGAAAGGATATAACTTAATCGATTACTTCTACTTCCTATGGATTCTGAATATTTCCTGCGACAGGCTATCACCTAATGATTTAGAACTTTCTTCCTTGATGTATGGATGAACATCTAACCTATTAACTGACTCCCCATCTCCATGACCTGCAAGAAAAACATGAAGCGACCAAGAAGAGCTACATTCTCAGGGATCAACAGGAGACCTGTGTGATTCCTCAAACCTAGCCAACTACTGAACAGCTTCAACAGGCAGGTGATCCTTTTTTTCAGTGTTCAATGGGCTTTGTGGAGGATCAGTTAGTGCAGCCGACAGCGAGTAGGTCAGACGAAAGCCGATCAGGGACGCGGCAAGAGTACTGAGCTTCGTGGTGCCTGAAAATGCCGCCTCGGCATCCGCAGGCCTCTTGAAGATCACTACAGCGACTGATCTTTCTGCCCTGGCTTCCTTGATGGGCCCAAATTGGCTAAAGACCTTGATGAGGTCACTTGATGAAGGAAGAACGCTCGGACCGCTGAAATTTAGCACTAGCCCAGCCAGCAAGCGATCATCCTTGAGCTCACCATTCTTCACGGAAGGATGCTCATCTGCAACTCTTGTGCACCTTGCCATCGCGCGTGAAATTGCCTGGGGCGCATCGCCGTTAGCTTTGGGGATTGCTGGTGACTGCGTCATCTGCTGCGCGGCTCGGCTCATGAGCTTCCCAATCTTTGTGGACATCTGATGAGATGGGGGCTGTGGGGTGGGCTCAAAATCCTCCAATTCCAAGGCATCATCTACAATCTCTCTGGCTCTGCGCTTCGACATCCTCCGTTTGCCAGCAGAAACATCACCATCATCTCCTCCCCTTGACCTTCTCCTCTTGGCACGCGATGCAGGCGCTGCCTCCATGGCAGCATTGTCCACGTCGCCAATGCCATAGGAAGCCGTGTACTCGGGAAGGTCTCTCGGGCCCCTCCACCGGGTGAACGCCTTCAGCTGCGCTGTGGCAATGGTGAGGTCCAGCCTGTCGGCTCCGGCCAGTGGCGCCATTGCCAACGCAGATATGTACTCGACGAACGCCTCGCTACGGAACGCGTCCCTCGTGGAGGCGGCGTCGATCAACGCACCGTACGCGCCTTCCCGGACGCCGGCGTTGTCGGTCACCTGCTTCTTGGCGATGGCGTTGCTGCCGACGCAGCTGCACGAGAGGCCGACGTCCACGCGGCGCGCGACCTCTCCCAGCGCGGCGTCGACGGCGGAGGCGTACTTGGACATGGTGCTCTGGGCGGCGAGGCGCGGGAAGCCGCCGCGGAACGGGCGGAGCGCCGCCGCGTCGACCCACGCGAAGGTCTTGTCCCAGAAGTAGGCGACCAGGGTGGCGCCGCGCCTCCTGCGGTGCCGCTGCGCGAGCTCCGACGCGTCCGCAGGGTCGAACACCTGCCCCGGCCACCACGGGTGGTTGCCCACCTTGCCCCACACCAGCCGAGGCGGCGCCAACGCGCGCTTCCCCTCCGCCCCCTCGTCCTCGAACGCGCAGTCGTACCTCGCGCACTCGCATCCCTCCTCCTCCCCCTGCGTCAGGGGCGGTGGCGTCGCCGGCGCCGGCTTCTTTCTCCGCCGGCGACGGGTACCCAAGAGAAACTCCGCCACGTCCGGGTGCATGACGCGGAGCCGCCCTAGGCGCCTCACGGTGCTCCCCGGTCCCGCATCAACGTTCTTGGAAACTGCAGCGTACGCCGCCGAGCCTTCCTCCGGCGCCAGAGGCGACGTCATGCGATCCGCCTGTAAAGAAGTAACAACTGATCAGCGCGTGGGGCCACGTACGTCTTCTCCTCTTCTTGAGAGAGAGATGGACGGTGCAGTCGAACAGCGAGGCCCGTACCGAAGAGTGGTGGGTTCGGTGTGGCGCGAGGAGGCGGCCTCCTCGCCGGAGTCGGAGACGGAGGGGTTTGGATGGGACTTGGGTTTTAGGAGGCGATGGCTGGTGAGAACAAAGGGAAGGTGGAGTGTGTTAGAAAACCTGCGTCTAATTTGAAGTTTTATTACTAGGTCATAAATAGAGAGTTTTATTGATTATTTTATCAGTTTTGCTATTGCACAGGCGACTGAAATTTTTTTATGTTTCAGTCACCTGAATTTGCACTCTTAATGAATTAAAATTGCAGTCCCCTTAAAAAAACACCTGCAATTTTAGGTGATTCAGAGTGCAACTTCAGGTGACCTGAAATTGCACTCTCAATCAACTAAAATTGCAGCCCCCCTCCAAAAAAAACATGTGCAATTTTAGGTGATTCAAAGTGCAACTTTAGATGACTGAAAGATAAAAAAATTTCAGTCGCCTGTGCAATAGTCTATCCCTTATTTTATATACACGTGAAAGAAAAGCAATAAAGAAAGAACATGAGTTTTTTTCTCTATCTTTGTGTTTTCAATCTACTATTTACGTCTTTTGGATTGATCATCTCTTTTGCATAGCAGACAAATCGATCGAACTGTGTTCGTCAGCGACGATTCCTCAATAGAGTGTATATGTAATTTGTGGGTTGGGTTGAGGGGCTAAGTGAGGATAAGTTTCTTGTCTGGACTATGCAGATTTTCTTCTTTTTTGTCTGAGTTTATCAATTATGACCTTGTAGTCTTGTAGTTGCCATCCAAAGTTTCTTGTTGTAATTTGTGGGTTGGGTTGAGGGGCTAAGTAAGGATAAGTTTCTTGTCTGGACTAAGTGAGGGTATGTTTGAGAAGAAAACAGTGTTTGGTTTGGTTACGAGAAAGTGAACGAGAGCTCTTAAAAAGAAGTGTACAAGAAAATTGCAATCTGTGCTAGTCGATGTGTACCATAGTTTGTCACCATGAAAGAACAGAAGTGCCTTATTCTTCTGTTGATGTCCGTACCGTAAAAGATGTAACTGCATCAATGGTTTCAATTTCCATATCGCTAGCATATTCTGTTTGTACTCAACTCCAAACATCTGTCTGTACTACTGGATGTCTGATCACGGCATGGTGATATGAAGTTCTATATACTGTTGTTGCATACCTGTACATGCTTCAGGTAAATCACATTTCACTAAGGCACTATTGCAAATGGCATATAGTGGCTAGAGTATTCACCAAAATATAAGGAGCAAGAAAGAGAAGCGTGCTGCCGTGCGATGGGAGAAGATGAGCCTGAGACCGAAACTGCCATCTCTGAATTCTCTGCTCTGCAGCTGCTGCACCTGCAGAGTTGCTGGTTGTAAAAGATTCGTCTTTCTTACCATCGTCTCAATCTCAATTCCAACAACTTCTTCCCCATATCAAGTTTCATGAGAGTAATCAAGGGTGAACTGGTGATGCTTAGATTTTGATTCCCCAGGTCATTGGGTTAATTACGTCGACAATTCAATACCTAAAGATGTATAATACTTCTTCAGTAAACATATCTTTATGTGATGGTGAGAAGTATGCATTGGCACACCACATAGTAAAAACTTTTGCTTCAACTGTTTAACATTGCCTGCATCTTTACCTCCTTATGGGCAGGCATTACTTGCAGTTGGAGCCGTGTTCCTGCTCCATGGTATTAGAACGTACATGCGTTGGCGTCCATGACAGACAGGGAGCTTTCTTTGTTTTATCCAAAGGCACTTTTTCCCCTGCAGATTGCAGAAGCATCTGCTTTACCCAACCGACCTCCATTGCTGCCTCTGAAATGAAGTGTACCTTTGAGTTGTTGTAACTTGTCAGCTGTAACCACTGCTACCGTATGAAATCAAATGAAGCTGCAAAAAAAAAAAAAAAAAACTGCATGCTGGTTCTGCATTCAAGGCACACCAGACTGCTCCAACTAGCTTTTAACTTAAACATCTGTTTATAACTTTTAATTTTAGACTGAAATTACACTCTATTGGCTGTTAACTTTTTCTTAAAAAATAAAAAATAGAAAAAGAAAAGAAAAACGGTTATATCAATAGGGACAACACAAAGGAGTAGGGGGAAAAAGAAATTGCAAAAAAGTAAAAATAATAAAATTAGAAGTTAATATGTTCTAAGTGGATTTTGTTTTAAATAAATCAAAAACAAAAAAAAAGCCAAAAGCTATAGTCATTAAGAGTGGGACATGCTGATAGTGCAGACCATGTTTTTTTTACACGTAAAAAAAATCAATAAATACGTCGCTCAAGAACTCTAATCTCGATTGTGTCCACCGTTTTGCTTGCTTGTGTACCCATTTCCAATGTGGTGTGCATGCTGGCATTCAACTCTGGCAACACTTTGTTCAACTCTGTCAACTCTGGCGACATGCTGGCATTTCCCCTATGTCGAGCATTCCCGACTTTATTATGGACTCTCGTACATTTTGTGGATAAGAAGGCTAAATTTTTCTCAGTTAATCTCTCTAATTACTCATCACTCAAGGAATACAAAGCAGATAAAGAAAATCCAGAAGAACCAAAATTTATGGAATCTAAAGAACTGCACTGAGAAGGGTCTATCACAAGTGCCATCGACTTTGTCATATGAAGACGTGAGATAAGATCAATCTCATATGCCTTTAACCTCAATTAGAGTTTATCCATAGTAAGTCATAGGAAGACGTGAGATAAGGTCAATCTCATATGTCTTCAACCTCAATTAGAGTTTATCCATAGTAAGTTCACTCATGATAGTGTTGTCATTGATGAATGTGATTTTTATTCTCCAAACTCTCACACCAAGAGCATCCGAGATTTGGCGTGCATTCTCAAAATCAGAAAAGATTAGGCCAACAGCACAAAGATCATGAAAGATTTTTGTTGAATCTTCCCCACAACTCATTCAAAGATTCACCGATTTTTTACTCTATCTTGAAGTATTTTTTCTTGAGTTGATTATATCTCACCTCCTTGATCATAGTAGAGCCCTCGAAGTGGTCAGAGAGGGTCTTCCAAATCTTACGAGCATGCCTCAAATGAGCGACTTGCTCAAACTCAGGTTGACTAAGCCCTTGAATCAAGAAGTTGCATGTCTTGTTGTTTGCCTCCATATTGTGAGAGATCACATTGTCATTGATCAATACCGTATAAGGATTTTTGACTTTGAGTCAAATTGCGTGCCCTTGAGTCTTGATGTAGGCATGCACGCGAGACTTTCAATGAGAAAAATCAACTCCATCGAAAACAAGTGCCTTTGTTGAATACTTGTCTGTTGTCATGACTCCTAAGATCGATTAAGATCTATGAGAAAAGCTAACCAGGCTCTGATACCACTTGTAGAATCGAAGATGTCAACAGAGAAGGTAAATGATGCCTTAAATTTTTTCCAAGAATTCCCCAATTCTTCACTCTAATAGTTACAAAGCTGTGAAGATTAGGATGAAAAACCAACACAAACCTCAGCAAATCAAGAGATTAAAAACTGAGAATGAATAGTAATTTCAATAGTACCGTTACAATACTGTAGTATTACCGCTTGCTACAGTAATTTCGGGATGAACAATGGTTTTAGCGCGATTTCACAAACGAAAAATACATATAACTTTTGATCCGAAAATCCAAATGATATGCAAATTTGTAAGAATCTTCTATAAGATATCATTAATTTATTTTAACAGATGATCATGAAAATCATTACCAAAGTTGAGATCTTTTTCAGGTTGAAGGCAGATTGCATCAAAACTGATCAAAAACCAAAATCGATGATTAAGACTTGCTCATAGGCAGAGAATAGTAAAGATGACTTTGCATATATTCCCATATGTTATAGTAAGGAAGAACATCGAAGAAATCACTCCAAAAACCCTTAGATCAAGAAATCACTTGGAAGATCAAAAACATGCAAAAACCGAGTTTCTTAATGAATTTGCTACCAAAATGTCTAGATGGATGGATATTGATTTTCAGAGATTGTCTCCATCTTTTATACGTTTTTGGCACAACAAGATTAAAAAACAATAGGAGGAGAAACCAACCAAATCAAGAGCAAATAAATTAAGACAAGAGATAATTAGGGGATGATAAATATTGATTCTATTGGTACTTGAGAAGAAAAGTTTTATAGCCGCTCTACCTTATAAAATAGAGAGTATACCAAATACTCAACTCTCGAACCCTAATCCTAACACAAGAGAGCACAAAAGAGATAGGTTGCATAGTTCACTACAAGTCTCCACCTCTACGTTTAGGACGCAGGACTATTTTCAATATTAGGTAACACCTTTGGCCTCTGAAGAGATTCAGGCAACATGATTAATTCACCATTGGACCTGCTTATTCTCAGGCATGACGCACCCTATCTTTAATGTAGTATTTGGGTTAATCATACTGCTTTTCCAACTCTTGGTTAGCGAGCAGAAGATTTGCACACTAGCATACTTGTATTGCTTCACAGGAGGTTCAATTCACTGCACTGGACTTTCTGGAAGGGAATCAAGCAAGTGGACTAGTGTCGTAACTTAGAAGGGAATCAAGCAAGTGGGCTGATTCTTGTTCCCTTGTCCTATGATTTTATTTTTCCGAATAAATAAAATAGATAGTTTTTTCGTCATTATTTTAAAGCGGCTTATCGAGATAGCTTTTTTGAAATGGCTTATCGGTATTTAGTTCATTCGCATAAACACTCATGCTAGAATAAAAAAAAAACATCAGTCGTAACAACAAAAAAAAAAAAGAGGCACGCACTCCATAATACGTCTACTTGTAGTGAAGCTTGCCTTAGGGCAAAGGTGTTTTCCAGCTCTAATCCTACCTATATATGCACACCCATAATTGATCAATTGATCACAGTGCAGTGTCGACCAAGTAGAGAGGGCAAATGTTCTGAGAGGATAACACAGCAACACCTAGCACATATGTGTAGCCTGCAATTGAGCTTGGTCCTCGCCATCTCATCAAAATATGATGATCATCCATCCCTGTTTTTGATGCAGAGACGCCTACTCCTCTCTCAACACGAGTCAAGCCCTCCAGGCCGAAGCCGGAGACCATTCCAATCGGCTGCATGCTGACACGTGTGCATTACTACTAAGGTCATGCCCTAAAATGCTGTGACTTTCTTTTGCTGCGGCTTGGCTTTTGATATTGAGGTGTAAACGACACTTGCATTGAAAAAATGTTCATTCAAAACGGCTACTGCAATAACTTTTTTAAATGATTTATAGGAACAACATTAAGAAGTTATTTCGTTCAAAAGTCAGCTGTCAGCTTTTAAAATGCCAAAAGTCAAAAGCTATTTAGAACAGTGTCAATGCTCCATTTCAAAATACAAGGTCTCTAGTTTTATGGATGTTATTTTAAAATACAAGATGTACATACAAATTTAATGACTTTTTTAGCCTTTCGCACTCATTTATCTCTCAGTCCGTTTGAAGCATCCACACTAACTATTCTTTTATTTTTCAAAACATTAGCACCATGAATACTTTGATTACTTCTTCACTATTCTCTTGGTTTAGTGGCTTCCTTAGGGTCTGCTTCAAACGGCTGGAGCTATTGGCTTCCGGCTTGGTTGTTTTTTTTTCTTTTCTGAAATTGTATTATAGCGAACCGTTAGTTTTTTCCCGAGTCCTTTGATTAAAAAATAAAAAATTAGAAAAAAAATAAAATTAGAAACTAACATATTTTAAGTGACTCATAACTTAAAAAAGATCCGGCCTTAATCGCATAGAAAGAAACGGAGGGAGCATTAGGTAGTAGCTTGTAAATTACGATGCCATGGTGCAACCAACCCAAAAAGAAGCAGCACTAAAAGAAGATCTTGTCTTTCTTCTTTTCTACTTATGGCTTATGCTACGGTAAGTAGCTTTCAAACGATGTGTTTTTTATAGTGGGATCAACAGGAAGATTATATTAAAAATGTACTGAATTCAGCTATATCGACCAAAACTATATGTAACTATTTTTTATATACTATCTATTATAAGCAACCAAAATTTAAAATCATATCTCATAAACCGAAGCCAGCAGACTAAAAGAACTTGCACACGATTTTTGTTCGTTGGTGCCAGTACATTTTCCTCGATTTGATTATCTACCTGGTCAGTGGCGATACCGTTTGACTCACCAGTACTTGCCGGGACCCCCCTGATCCGCACCTGACACTTGGCAAATACACACACCGGCAAGTGGGGCACATACGCTGGGTCCCAACCTGTCAGTGATAGAAGAAGCGCAAGATCTAGGTAAACGAAACCAGCCCTCCTCGAGACCGGGACCAAGGAAACTGCCAGGCGGGCCCCCACACGTGGGCCCCAACCCGCGCGACCCCGCATGCTCCGGGACACGTGCCCGCGGCGGCCTCGTGTGCGGAGCCACGCAGCGACCGCACACAGGGAGGCGCACAGGAACAGCAGCCGCATAAACCCTGGCCCATTCGGCCATGCCCATCCATAGAAGCAGGTGAAAGGAAGCGAGCGTGGGATACCTGAGGTCCTGGGCTGAGAGGAGAAGACAACCAGTAGCAGACAGTGAGCAGCAGCAGAGGAAGAAGTGAGAAGAAGCCTTGGGGGAGAAAGGAGGTGAGTGCTCCTTGCAATGCCGTGCCTTTGATCTGTTCTTTCTATTGCAGAAATGCATGTGCTTGCCTTGGCTGCTTTTAGCATTGCCTTGTGGCAGGGGAGTGCCTTTTCATCTTTGGTTTGGTAATGTAATGTGTGGAAGGACATGCTGTAGCTAGGAGGAAGAAGGGGAAGAATGGCTGAGAGCTTTGATATTTGATGCCTTTCTCCATGACTAGTTAGGAGCTAGTTTTGAGCCAAAGATCAAGAGAGTCTTCTTCTCCTTTTGCATCCTTGCTTTGGCCTTTTGTGATTTCTTTGGTTTCAGAAATAAGTTCTTTCCCTTTTGAATCTCCTCACTTTCCCCTTCTTGCTGGCCATAAACTGATGAAGAAGCTAATGAATGCCCCTCTTAATACTGTCATTAGTACAATATTGATGCTTTTAATCCGCAAACAATGCGTTGCAAGAAATGTAGATAACGCTTCAGTTCTTCAGATGCTTAAATCTCCCATCTTTTCTGCTGTGCTTGCACCATCAGTGTCTCCCATTTAGCCATGAACTTTTGTCCTTCTGCACCAGTTCTTGTCCATCAATGCATTTCTTCACTCCACAAACATGAGCAGGATCTAGACCCATGGGAATCATAATAATGGCCTATCAGTACAGGGCCTTCTATGTAACTGTGCAAGTTACCGCAGCTTCCCCCTTCGAATTTTTGAACCACGCTCCCTCCCTTTCTTTACTTTCTGCCATGCTATTGCCCCATTCCATGTGGGCCGCTCTAAGAGCTTCTGATTTATGACTTGAACTGTTGGCTTTTCGTTAAAATTGTACTTTAACAATGGCTCTTAGTTTTTTCTGAGTTCATTCAGTTAAAAAAATTAAAAACTTTATATCTTTACGAACAATAAAAAAAGAAAGAATAGAAAAGCTAAAAAATAAAAAAAATTCAAAAATAATTAAAATAAAAAATCGACGTGTTTTTCTGTTTTAAATAAACTGAAATTCAAAAAATGTAAATAGAGCGGGCCGAGGCTGCCATTACTACTCCTCTAGAGAAAAATGACCATTTTAGCACTAACTGTTCAGTGTGCTGGGCATGATGAATCAAGGGCAATTTGGTATCTCTGCAATATTTGAGATTTGTTGTGGAGTGGGTTTCTGCTGTTTGCTGGATTCCTTCCACCTAAGTCCTTAGATTGGACCATTGGGTCCTTGCGTGCAACTTGGAGCACTGTTACGTCTGCCTGAGGCTACAGGTGTGGCACTGCATATCTTTTTTTTAAAAAAAATGGATGTAAAGAGGAAAGAGATATATCACCATTTCTTTTCTTTTTCAGCTTTATTGAATTGTAAAGATTTCAGGTTAATTGGATCCTCCTATGCCATTTTGTTGGCTTTTGCAATACTCCATAACTTGCTATTATGTTTTGAAATTTTGTCCTGCTAGTAATCTGTATCTTGTGATTTAGTATGATCTTAACACTGCACTTTCAAGTTAAATGGCAACCAGATAGGCTTGTTATTGTGTATATAGTTAATTTCATATTTGAGTTGTCTATCTACAACTCATTTTTACTCACTTCATCAGTAGTACTTCTTGATACTGGCAGCTGTTAGGTGAGTGCAGAAGGATTTCGTGAGGAATCTCATCATGGAGACTTCAAAATCTAGGTTAGTTCCAGATGCCCTTGAATTCATGTGTTTTTTCCTTTTTTATTTGTTTGTGTTTGCTCAAGCACATCTGCAGTTCTGCTCATGCATGTGCGTCTCTGAGGCAGTGTTTACCGCCGCAGTGGACAGTAGTATCCAAGGATGCATATATTGTTTGTATTAAATGAATCTAATGTACTGGGGTCGATGCAGGCCAAATTTGTCCTGACATTTGCATTGTGGTAATATTTACAAACCTTGTGTTGCCTAGGATCTGAGGACATCAAGGTGAATTGTATGTGTTGTGGGTAACATACTAACATTGTAGATTAGACCTTTTTCTTTTGCAAATGAAGTTTGTCACTGATATCATGTCAATTTTGCTTACAAATGACTATTGGTAGCTCTCAAGCTAGCATTAGCAACGTTTCTGAACTTATTTACTACTCCATTGCATATACTCATCCACACACACACACACACACACACTAGTGAAATATAGATATAAGAGGCTATACTCTTTTTATTTCTTGTGTTGGGCAACTGTTTGCTGAGATTCTTTTGTGCTGCCCCTGTTGTGAATGTCTTCAACCATGTGCATGTCTTAGCACAGACTGCATGCTTCTCCATACTTAAAAAGAGTCTACAGTATTAGATGGCATTTCATAATATTGTATATACCATCAGTGAGTCCACCGCATTGTTCAACAATTGCATGCTCAGGTAAATTGTCCTTTCAAGAATAGAACGGTTGAGCCCCATCACATTTGGAATTTGGGGGAGGGGGGAGGTTGAAATCCCATCTTGTTGCGCTCATTTTGCGCGTTTGATTTCCTATTGGACTGCTCCTTAGGTGCATGAAGGGCCTGCGGCAGATCTGATCATCTGAATGTCTTTCTTGGGTTTAGTTCTTTCTTGGACTAATTATGGTTTGCGGTTCTTGCTCTTTTAAGTTCCAATATAAATTAGAGGACCTGATGAGTCCTGAGGTGCTC
Source organism: Dendrocalamus latiflorus (assembly GCA_017311315.1). Classification (NCBI taxonomy): domain Eukaryota; kingdom Viridiplantae; phylum Streptophyta; class Magnoliopsida; order Poales; family Poaceae; genus Dendrocalamus; species Dendrocalamus latiflorus. The sequence continues at coordinate 33,740,542 of CM029661.1, read as the reverse complement.
AGTAGGGGCGAACGCCTTGATAATGAGGTGTTTTGTTATGATCATAATTTGCCATTTGGAATCTTGGATATTTTGATATACTTGTCGCCGTAGTGCCATGCTTAGTATGCTTTGTGGTTAATTACCATAGTGTGTATGAACTTCGACATCACATTGGCAATAGTTGCAATCATTTAACTCACTCTCCCTTTATTTTCTTCATGAATTTTGCCTGTTGATTTCTTTAGATGTTTTTTAACGCTACTTGATACAAACTTTTTGCTTTGATTTCTGCAGGAATGGGCCTTCAGATGCTCCACAGAGAACTTCTCCAGCAACACCTTCTCCAGCAACACCACGGCCATCTCGTGTGGCTAAAACTGGAGGGAATGAAACCGACTCCTCAGGGATCACACCAACAAGAACACGTACAGAGAGGAGCCCTAAGGTCACTGAGCGTCGGTCACCACGAAGCCCAATTACCGAGGTAGTGTGTTGTTCTGCAGTCATCACATTGTCCTCGTTGAAAATGTTGAAAATAAATCCATTGCTTCCTCTTCTTGCTTCATCCATAGAGATGTTTGTAGAAGTGCACTTCCATTTTTTTTTTTTGAAAAGATATGTACATACCAAAATTCTCCTTTCCATTTAGTTACTTTTGCATATGTACAATTAGTTATTCTGAGTTAGTTTACTTCATTTGAACTAGGTAGTAATTTAGTCTGCACTCATGTTTCAGAAGAAGCGCCCAAGTAGACTGTCTGAGTTGGAGTCTAAGGTCAGTCAGCTCCAGGATGAGCTTAAGAAGGCCAAGGAGCAGCTGAGCTCATCGGAGGCACGAAGGCGTCACACACAGCAGGAGGTTGAGGAAGCAAAGAAGCAGGAGCAGGCTGCGACCTCGAAGCTGGAGGACTTGCAACGTCAACTTGTTGAGTTCTCAGCTGCGGAGGAATCCCGTCTCCAGGAACTGCGCAAGGTCCAACAGGAGCGTGACCGCGCCTGGCAATCTGAGCTTGAGGCTTTGCAGAAGCAGCAGTCAGTGGATGCCGCTGCACTCAGCTCAGCCATGTCAGAGATTCAGAGGCTGAAGCAGCAACTGGAGGCCACAGCGGAGTCTGATGCACCCCGTGCCAAGCAATGCGAGTATGCTGAGTCTGAGATTGAGGGTTTGAAGCAGGAGATGGAGCTCCGGCTTGCGACCATTGATGGCCTGAAGGTCAATGTCGTTGAGAGCGACAAGGCTGCAGCTGAGGCGAATGCCAAGGCAACTGAGACCAAGCAGCAGCTGGAGACAGCAAAATCCACCATTGACTCACTCCTAGCCGAGAGTGCCCGGTTGCAAGAATGCCTGAGGTCAAAGGGGACGGAGCTCAGTGAGTCCAAGGCTCTGGTAGTGTCACTCCAGGAAGATATGAAGAATGCACAGGCTGCAGGTAGTGAATCTGTGAAGGTGGCACAGGCCGTCAATGCTGATGGTGGCTTTGGCAGTCCTGTGGCTGAAGCTCTGAAGAAGGTCAATGGCAGCTGTGGAGGTTCTGACCCAGAGATTGAACACCTGGGGACTGCGCTTGAGGTGGCTGAGATAAGGTACCAGGAGGAGCAAACACGGATGACCATCGAGACGAAGACCGCCTACGAAATGCTGGAGAATGTGAAGTCTGAGTGCGCGCGCAAAGTGTGTGATCTTGAGCTCGAGCTGAAGAACAAGAACGACGAGCTCATGGGAGCGAAGGCAGCTTTGGCGGGCAAGGCGCAGGACCTTCACTGGTCGGATGGCACGAGCGAAATGCAGCCGGAGCTGGAGGGGAAGCTGACGAAGTCGATCACCGACATCGCGGAGCTCAAGGCGAGCCTGATGGACAAGGAGAACGCGCTGCAGAGCGTGATGGAGGAGAACGAGGCCCTCAAGTCGGAGGCGGGCAGGAAGGAGGGCGAGGTGCAGCGGAGGTACGAGGCCACGGTGGCAGAGCTGGAGCTGGCCAAGGCCGCGGAGCAGGACGTCCGGATGCGGCTCGGGTACGTGACCGAGGAGGCCGACAAGAGCAGCCGGCGCGCCGCCCGGGCCTCGGAGCAGCTGGACGCCGCACAGGCAGCCAGCTCGGAGATGGAGGCAGAGCTGCGCCGGCTGCGTGTGCAGTCCGACCAGTGGCGGAAGGCTGCAGAGGCGGCCGCAGCCGCGCTCACGGGGGGCGGCGGCAATGGCAACAACGGCAGGATGGTGGAGAGGACGGGGTCGCTGGAGCCTGAGTACAACAACTCGTTCGGCGGGAAGCTGATGAGCTCGCCGTTCTCGGACGAGGTGGACGAGCAGTCGCCGAAGCGGCGGAACAGCGGCGTGCTGAGGAGGATGAGCGGGCTCTGGAAGAAGAGCCCCAAGTAAGGTAATCCCTGTAACGCGAAAGCAGCAGCATGTAACAGGCAGATTCAGCAGTGATCACAAATCCATCAGTGATGAGATGTTGCTGTTGCTTAGTGAGTTCTTACTGATTAGCAGACCTGAAATGATTGGCATGCACTGGCTAGTTGAGCTACCAGGATTAGGCTGATGAATGAATGGATACTTGTAAAGCTAGCTAGCCAGTATCTGCAGCTCATCTCTCTCTAGTTTTGCTGCTGCAGTTGAAGAAACCTTGTGATTCAGGAGCAGCTGCCTATGCTCCAATCCAACATATGTGTACCAAGTATTCAGGTCGCTGTTAAAGTTTCCTTCGTTAGCATGTTGCTAGCCTGTTTTGCATTGCATCTCCCTACCGCTGTGCATGTTTCAACTGCCAATCACTGACATGACATGAGATCGAAACCATGCATCAAAAATTAGAGAAACTCGATCGATCTGCAGATCGATAACAGCATCTAGCTAGTAGAGTAGCTTACGCCGATGCCGGAGCGGAGGAAGACGCCGAACGGCGGCGACAGGATGGCCAGCAGTATCTCCAAGAACGTCTCCGACCCCATTAATTAATTATTGATTCTACTTCTAGTTATATCTGGATCGATCTCTAGCTAGCTAAAGCTTTCCCATGTTGTGATCTCTACTACCAGTGCTAGTGCCTGCTCTGAAGAGTGCTAGCTAGCTAGAGCAGAAGCGTCAGCCAGGGAAGTGATCAAGCAAAACAACAGACCGAGGAAGGCGGACGTGGCATCGCAAAGCTCCTCTGTCATGACACGTCGCCACGGTTCATGGACACCTGCCAATTAACCTGTAGAAAGACGGGTAGGCTAAACTAGCACGAAATAAAATTTTCTACCACACAAACTAGAAAGAGATATAGTGGGAAATAGTTGATCGTCCAACATCATTGGAAGCTAATCGTCTCCTTCAGTAGCCCCTCGCGTTTCTCATGTACGTTGCGGATCATCCTCGATCAACGCAGTAGCGACCACAATAGCGCCTCTAAGTATCCACACGTCCAAAGGTGAAACATCGTGTATATGCACAAAGGGCCTTGGAAAGATGTAGTTACGGTTTTGGTGAATGATACGATCTACTACTAAAAGCCCCAGCCTCTCCTTATAAAGAGCTTAGTGAAACCTTACGTTAGAGGCTATTAAGGTACGATTGCTGTTTTTACCATGTAAATTAAGTAATGCTGCATTCTGCACAAGCAAGCATTCCTGCTCGATCATCTACTAAGCTAAGCTAGCTTGCCTAAAGCGGATTGTGCGTGAGCAGCACGCAATGTTGGATATCCACTGAATGAGGCGAGGTAGCTTTCCATCTATGCAAATATAGTGTAGGTTCTTTTAGATTTATAGTTTAGCTTTCTATAGTAATCAATTTTTAAATAGAGTATCGTTTTAAAGTGAGATCTATAAGTCGATTATAATAGATCAAAATTGCATATGAGTATCTCTCTGTACTATCCACGAACAGCTAAAATTTAAAAATTTAAGCCATACGTCATAGCCCACCCATACTTATCTGAACCATAGCTAGCTACAAGATCACGGCTGCGCATGGCACATCGCATATTGGGAGAGAAAAAAAGAGAAATGGAAGCTTGACTGAGGAAGAATCTAGGCTCATTGGTGGGGAGCGAGGGATATTCTTGGTGTCTCAACCAATTAGGACATGTGCATTATGCGAATCTAAGAAAAAGAGCAGGATTTATCACATCATTGCAACATCACATGAGAGCTAACGTAGCTTTTTTACTCCAGTGTTTAGCTCCTCACCTTTCCTTTGGTGTGGCCCTGATCAACTCGGCTTTGGCTTTTGGCTTCTGACTTATTTTTCACTATTCATAAGTTTCGTCTTTTTCTGAACTTTTGGCTTTTTGTTGAGCTTTTTTGCCGGTTCTTTTTTCCCCGTATTTGTTTGTATTATACGTAATGGGCTAACATATTTTTTATATTTTTAATTTTTTTAAATTTAATTATGCTAAATAAGCCTCTGTCTGCTACAGTGCTTTTTTCAGCCATAAGCCATGAGCTTTTCAGCCGAACCGATCACCACCTTTTTCTTTCTCTTCCCTCTCTCTCACTCTCTCCCAAATCCTTTTTTTATTGTGCTAGCCTCGAATCCTGGACTTGCTCCGATTCCAAGCGTTTTTAGCTTAGCTCCCTACCCTTCAATGGCTTAGAGCAAGTACAATATGCTGACTAGGTCGCCTCTAGCGAAATTCACGTCAACACAATCCTATATGGAAGAGAGAGACAAGAGGAGAGAGAGGCAAGCTACCCCTTATATAAGAGGTGACCTCTAGCACATCATATGAGGAGAGAGAGACAAACTACCCCTCATGCAAGAGGTGACCCCTGATATATTTATGCAAGTATTAAATGTTTGAGTGCTTTAGTAGAGATAACCTCTACTCAACTTATTGTATTAGTTACCTCCACATAAGCCACATGTACTCTTTTTGCTTATGTGGTTAGTCCTAGAGGTGGCAGCCACATCTTCTATTGTACTTGCTCTTAGCTTTGAGGTTTTGAGGCTAAAATTTCATAGCCCTCCATCTTAGCACAACACTGCACATACCCTTACTGTTGTTCTTTTTTTTCTTTTTTTATTGCTACAAGCAGGGAGTAGATATAAAATATTGGGGGTTCTTTTCGGCTCTTTCTTATGGCAGAAGCTATTGTATTCTTTTTGACTAATGGCTTATGACTAAAGTTATTGCGTTCTTTTGGGTTGATGGATTATGATTTATTGCTGATTTTGCTAAATATAGCATGGAAATGAAATGCTATACCAGAAGGCAATTGCGCGAAAGCACGGATGTTTCCCAGTAGAGAGACGGCGAGGCAAAAGGCCGCTATGTATGATGAAATGAGGCTAAATGTTTACAAACATAGATTCACATTTGCACCCCTGACGAGCATTGTTCCGTGCATACAAACGTACATGCATGACCCACGGTGGGTATATAAGTAGAAACTATTACATCATGCACTCCTATAGAAGTCACACGATGAGATTGTACGAAATTGTATCCTGTACGTGATCCATGTGTGTGTCCCCATTCCCCTCTGCCTTTGTCAACTCCATTATGCTATCCAGGTCATTGGTCATACACCCGAGCGCTAGGGTGGATAGTGAAATTATGTAGTGCCATAGTGGCAGAAATTAACTGTGTCTGCCACTCTACTGGATATGCATTTATGTTGTGTAGTATGCGTCATTTCGTCTTCCACACGTTGAACGGGCGTTCGAAAACATTGTGGAGCGACGATATGAAATTGAATGTTGGATGAAAATTATTCGCGCCGTTTGCACCCTAACAGCATGTTCTGCAAATTCAATTCTTCCTCCTTTTTTATGTGTAGACTAGTGCCCAATTCTTTGATGCGGAGTAGTAGCACAATTAACAAGGTTTTAAATAAACACACTCTAGTGCGGCATCAGCAGTATTGATCGATTGATTGTGCGTACCATCGATCCGAGGAGAATGAAGACAAGAAGGGAAATTGCGTTTCTCTAGGACTAGCTTGTAGTATTTCCAAGTACTCGAACAATCTTTATACCGGTATACTGCCAGTAAGATTGCGCATGCATGCGTGTCATAAACGACGTTTTGGTATTTTTGACGTAATTTGAACCCACATTTACAAAAATAAGACAGCACGAAGGCCGCATGGTCAATCGATTAAGGTGCAGGTCCAACGGATTTTTAGCTAAAATTGTATTGTGCCAGTTGTTAGCAAGAAATTAAGATAAAAATAAGAAAAAAAATAAATAAAAAAATACTATTATATCTTCACGAACAATGCAAAGGAATAACGAAGAAAAAAAAAGCAAAAAGGCCAAAATTAAGAAATCGACGCGTTCCAGAAGGCAGAAGCAAAAGCCGTTTGGAGCAGGGCCTAAGTAATTACTAGTGTTGCAACTGTAAATAAGCACATAAACTTGCACCTGTAGGGTTCATTCTTTTCGGCTACGGCTGATGGCTTTTAATCCTGATATAAGCGCTTGTGTAAACCGAATATTGATAATCTGTTTTCGAAAAGTTATCTTAATAAACCGCTTCGAAACGATCACAGAAAATTATCTCATTTATTTATTTATTTAAAAAACTATAAATTATAAATCGAAAATAACGGACCGTAATGTATCCTGACCAGACCTCGCTTTTATGTTCTACATGAATATCCTAATTAAAAAACTATAAGTTATAAATCGAAAATAACGGACCGTAATGTATCCTGACCAGACCTCGCTTTTATGAATGAGCAAGTAAAGTAGTTACTTAACAAGTAAGCAAAACCACCCTTACTACAGTTGCATGCATTTTTGGCACCGACGCAAATGCATGCATAAATCTTAAAAATCTATTTCTGGTTAGTTATATTTATTAGTCTTTTTATAGAAAAGAAAAAACACCGTTCTTATGCTACTTCGATGAATGCTCACACGGTATGCAAGTACACCAAGACGGAATGGATAGGTTCATCGTACTAATTAAGCTCATACGTGGCTGGATTATGGATCCATTCGTGTTCATTAGGTGGAGGCTTATAGCTGCGGCTAATGATTTTTATTTTCTGTGTAAATATTTGTACGAACGAATCAAATATCGATAAGCCGTTTCGAATGAGTTGTCCCGATAAACTATTTTAAAAGATGATAAAAATCATTTTATTTATTTATTCGAGAGAAGTCATAAGCCATAATCTATTAAATCTGTTCTTTTAATTTGTAATTTATTAGTCTAATAAATAATAATTAACAAGAGAAATAAAAAATGGCTGAAAACAAAAAAAAAGAAAAGAAAAGACAGTGCATTATCACCTGCTATTTTACTTCCCTTTGCTGAACTGATGGGTGACGCTAACCGCCTTGGTCGGCACACGTGGCACGGTGAACCCGCGACACCTAGCGAGCCACGCCGACGTAGGTGCGGTGTCGTGTCGTCCTACGGATTGACACGTCATGCATGCCCATTGGTCATCCATGTGGGCGGGCGCGGCTGATAGTTACACCAGTGATGGCAACGCACGGTCAAGCGAAATTAACGGACTCGTAGTAATAATCTACTAGTAATTCCATCCACTTTTTTTTTTAAGAATTAGTAATTCCACCACTGTACAATCATTGTTACTTGTACTATTTTTCCAATAAATAACCAGAATTTACCAACCCCCGCTAACCTACCAGTGGTACTAGTTAACTAGCAGAATAAGCGCGGCGCACGCCGCGCTAGCTACCGTGTGGACCAAAGTAAAACAGGCGATAATTCGCAGGGAGTTTCATTTAAAAAAGCGAGGACACATGCGTAATTTCAGGAAAACTAAAGGTCTTTTCGGGAAAAACCAAGGGCCTGTAAGGATCTGCACGTAAGTAAATAAGGACCTATACGTAATTTTGGAAACCCGCGGGGCGCCATCCAAGATTTGTTTTAAAAAAACTTGCAGGGACCTTTTCGCGAGGAAAAAGGACCTCTACGTAATTTCCGAAAAGCTCAGGGAAATGCCCTCCCCCGGCCGTACCGAAATCCCTGCGCCACGCGCCGGCCGGGGCGCGGGCGCGGGCGCGAGCGCGGGCGACGTGGCCGAGCGGAGGGCGCGGCATTCCCCCGGCTATAAGAAGGGGAGTATTCAAGGTAAAAACACATAATTTAATATACTAATCCGCGTACTAAGGGCATCCATAGTGTATATAACCCAAGGGGTCTTGAGGTGAGTCCCATATAAACCTTAAGGCCGACTCCATAGTGTGTATAACCCAAGGGACCGTCTTAAGGCCGACTCTCACTTGGCAGATAAAGAAAAATTGTATTTTAATGCTTGTGGCTAGGTCTTGAGCTTGAGGACCAGCATTAAGTCTTTTTTGTTTATAGCCTACTTAAGATCACCCCTGTAATATATAAGGTTGATTTTAAGGTGGCTTAAGACCCTCTATTTTTCTATACTACAGAAGCCCTAAGCCTTCTACTCATCATATGAGAAACTGAGGTTAAAATACTACTACATGGGTTGGTGGTAAAATTATTAAATCACCTCGTTTTGCAGTGAGGGAACCATCAAGGAGCAAATTTATAAACCTCCTTGTCAACAACAGCGACGAAAAGATTCATAGCAACCAGTCATCCTTCAGATAACCTTCTTGTCATCTTTCCATGTATCTTTCCATTTCATCCCCCTTTCTCCCTCTTTTCCCCCTCATACAAAAAAGCCAATTGAGACCTACCACAACTTATTATTCTCTGTGAAATGAATTTGTCGTGCATTTCTGTTTGAGCTTACATAGTGGACATGTCATCGTTCTTGGAAATTCGGAGTATCTGATAAATTATCAGTGGTGCCTGTCAGAGATCGTCATGACAGTGAGGTTTGAGAATTGGGTATGGGTCATGTCCGCAATTGTTTTATCATCAGCTTCGTTTTAATTGTTGATGAAAAGGATCCATCTCTTTCTTTTTGGTTGTCCTGTTTTAAATTCAAAAGGCTGTGTCCTTCTCATATTTTTTTAGTGATAATAAGTTCACGTGTGATGAACTTGTACGATCAAGAAGAGTGATATTTTTTTAGTTCTTACAAAGATCCATTGGACATTAGTAAGGGGGTGTTTCGGCGAGGGAGATTGCTCTGGAATTTTTGGGAATCCTAAACGTATGGGTCCGAATCACCTTATCCAAATAAGCCCTGAGAAGTGAAACAAGTGAATTAGGTCCCCTCGTTGTAGCTTCAACTTTTAGCTTCTGGTTTATTTTTTACTATTTATAAATTTCATCTTTTTTTTCTAAATTTTTGGCTTTTTTGCCGGTTCTTTTTTCCCGTATTCGTTTGCGTTGTCCGTGATGAGCTAGCATATTTTTCTATTTTTAAAATTTTAAAATTTAATTACGCCAAATAAGCCACCCTCAGCTACAGTGAAATTTCAACCGCTATAGTGCAATTTCAGCTATAAGTCACAGCTTTTCAGCCCCTCCGAGCAGGGCCACGTCTGTAATTTATGGGGAGCAAGTCAATAGCAATTGGGCATCAAGTCACGCTACAAGAACATGAAATTTCCTGTTCATTTCTTTACTGTCCAGCCACTCCATGGCACAAGCGTCTCAATCCACCACCTCATCATTTTCGAGGTGATTGGAAAACACGAGGTCGCGAATTTGAGTCACAAAGTAAGAAAAACATGAGGTCCAACCTCATGTTTATTTTCGTCCAAAATTCATATAGAATTGATCGTTTTATAGGAAATTCGAAGGAACTTTCGATCTATTTACATAAACATTTATACTAAAACTAAAAGACATCAAATAATCAATCTTAACCTAAAAAGTAGACACTTCCAGTTTATTACTCGACTGTCTTAGCCACTCCATTCCAGATACATCTCAGTATCCCATATCGCTACCATGTAATCATAGAATCAAGCAATCCTATATTATTGAAAAAAAAAACCTCAGCTCTTTGAAATGATTATTATACCACCCTAGAATCATGTGCTTATGATTCACTTTTTGGCAAACCTGATATGTTTGTCAAGCCTTTGATGGTTGATGTAAGGCCCGTTTTTTCCACCGTTCAATCTGCTTTTCACTTTGATTTTTTTTCAACAATTAATATTTATTAGATTAATAAACTATAATTAAAAGTTATAAGCTTCAGATTAGATAACAGAACAGCGCCATAATTTCCTCATCCATCCACGGAGACGGAGGGAGAAGGGAAAAGCCAAACCATACGTACACAGGAGTCCCAATCCGTATATACGAGCAAAAGCAACCGAGCAGCTACACGGTATATACGCCGAATACACGTAGTACATACCGACTCTGTACGTAGTCTCTACATGCTCCCAGTCCCAATCCCACACGATGTGCGCTGCTGCAGCTGCCAGCTGCTCCCTCCTCGAGCTCGATAAAAGCCAATCCAATCGCTTCTCTCTCTCACACGCACGCAGCAGCAAGCAGAGGTGGGGAGAGGACAAGCAGCAGAGCCAAGTAACGAAGTAGGAGCAGCAGCAGCAGCAGCCAAGAAGAAGAAGAAGAGGAAGGTAAGAGGATAAGAAGATGCTGCGCGGCGGGACGAGCCTGCTGGGGATCGTCAACTTCCTGACGTTCCTAATCTCGATCCCGATCCTGGGGGGAGGAATCTGGCTGGCGTCGCGGGCCAACTCCACCGACTGCCTCCGCTTCCTGCAGTGGCCTATCATCATTATCGGCCTCGCCGTCATGGTCGTCTCCCTCATGGGCTTCGCCGGCGCCTGCTATCGCCAGACCTGGCTCCTCCGCCTCTACCTCTTCGCCATGTTCTTCATCGTCGTCGCCCTCCTCTTCTTCATCGTCTTCGCCTTCGCCGTCACCGACCGCGGCGGCGGCGAGGTCGTCATGAACCACCGCTTCCTCGAGTACCAGCTCTCCGACTACAACGGCTGGCTCAAGGACCGCGTCGTCGACCCCCAGTACTGGGCCAAGATCAGCGCCTGCCTCCGCGACGGCCACGCCTGCGCCGGGATGAGGCGCATCGTCCGCGACCCTAACACCGGCATGCCCATGGCGGAAACTGCCGACATGTTCTACGCGCGCACCCTCTCGCCGATTCAGGTCGGAACCACTTCTTCCCTTTTCCCTCCTCTCCTCTCTCTCCAAATTAAAGATTCACTTCTTGTGTTGTTGTTTTCTGCTTTCCATGTGATTTGGGGTCGAAAAATCGCGTCTTGGTGACGCTAAGAGGAAAAAAGATCGTTTTTTTGGGGGTCCAAATGAACTAAGCAGCTAGGACTAGTGGAAAGGTTGGATTATTGAATAGTTTTGGAGCAAAAGTCCATGGATTGATACTAGCAGTTTCCCAGTGCCAAGCAAGTACATATTAGAAAATTTGGGATTGTGTTACAGAGTGTAGAGGATTAATTAGGTGATATAGTTCCATGTTTTGGCTTTCCTGTTCTCTGCTTAACTCTACATTTTAGTTTTGCTCGAATTGTTGAATTTTTCACACTGGAAGGGGGAGAAGAATACAGTCTAGGTTGTTCTTGATTTCTGATTGCTTGCTGTAAAGATCTACTACTACATGGTACCAGTGTGGATCTCGAGATGAACTTTGCTTACCACTTTTATCAGCCGCCCCTTTTGCTTAGCAAGCCATGGCCTTTAATATTTGTTCATGCTGCTTGCACCTTTGAGAAATTGTTAATTCTGCAACCTTTTGCTTGTTCCTGATTTGGGGCAAAGCCGCTAGAAGAACCTAACTTTAGCAGTACTCCCTCCTTCGATTCCACCTGATACCTTCTTCAAAAGTAATCTTTTCTGCTTTTAATTGGTTCTGAATTTGCTTCACATCACAAAAAAGGAATCACGTCTAAATTCTATGCTGAGTGCCCTTAAGTACTGGCACTTTGGGAGTGATTTGAGACTTCAAATCATGAGGGATTACCATCAGAATTGTGTTGGAACATGTGTTTTAAGGGTTTTTTTGTCTCATGTGAACAGCTCCCTCAAAAGCAGTGTCCTTTTTGTATGGAACAAGTTTGTAGTACCTCCCAACTACATCATTTGGGCTTTTTTTTTGTGGTTTATGGTTGAAAAGCACTGTAGTTGGCTGAAAAAACACTATAGCTGACAGAGGTTTATTTAGCATAATTAAATTTAAAAAATCTAAAAATATAAAACTAATAGTACTCAGTGGTCGATTTGAGTCCTGGTCTATGTCAGTTATTTTTCCCTTTCAGTGGCCATGCTGGTGCAAACAACTAATAGTACTCGGAGTTGACACTATTGCAGTGGTAAGTAGTAGAATCTTCATGTGTGTGGTGATGCTGAGGACAAGGTCATTTTCCTAGCTTTTTGCAGTGGTAAGTAGTAGAATCTTCATGTGTGTGGTGATGCTGAGGACAAGGTCATTTTCCTAGCTTTTCCCCCTCTTTCTGGATATCAAACGACAAGGAAGACCACAGTATTTGCATGATTTGAGGGACCAGGCCCTCTCTTGCGTCCTACCCAGCACTAGTGTGATCAGGACAGCCAAAAGGCAGTTACTAGGTGCCACATTTCAGAGTTGGAATTGGACCATGGAAGCCTTACCTTGTTTGCCCTTTATATTCTCTATGCTGTCTTCCCTAACTGCCAGGCTGCTTGTTCTTTTCCTTGGCTACAATCTTTCATATCACATGAAAAATATATCATTGCCCATGAAAAATATACCATTGCCCTTGTGGTTTTTTTTTCTAGAGACTATACTAGCGCGTTATGGGTTGCATCTATATTTTAATGTGTGTAAGCTGTTACCCATATCTGCATAGGTTTGCTTTCATGGAGAAGTAATTTTCGAACTGTGAAATCAAGTTGTATATGATTTAATGCGCATGGGCACATATTTTCTAGGACATATCCTACCCATGAAAGCATGCCTCAGGGTTGGTTCATGGTTTCCCAATAACAGGTAGGGTGGCTTTGTTTTTTCGTGTGCATGCATGCATATGCATGTCATGGATTATCTCATATTTTCAATTCTCAACTGAACTAGCATGGACAATTTTGTATTGAGTATAGGATATTAGGGTCTACAGTATTAAATACTTCCTCAGTTCGTTTTTATTTGATGTTTTTGACTTTTCACAGTCTCAAGATGTGACTTTGACCGTTACTTTTTATAACTTTATATTAATATATACTAATAAAATCATAATATTTTGAAAGTATTTTTTTATGAAAAATCTACCAATATAATTTTCATATATCTTACCTAGATAATTTTAAAGATATTGGCGAAGTTTGACGGCATGGATTCTAGGACATCAAATACAAAAGAACAGGGGGAGTATGTGTTTGTGGTTAGCATCTCTGTCTTGATTGGAGGTCAAGGATTTACCAGTCTAGGTGATGACAAATGGATAACTGGTATCCATACTGTCCCAACCAGGGATAGAAAACCTGCCGGTAACCGGTGGTAACCAGATTTACCGGTGGGGATCGAGAGGGAATATACCGGCGGTCTTTGTTTAAATTCAAATTTGAAAATTTTAATGTAAAAGTTGGTTTCCCTAATGATGTTTACATTGTTTAACACTAATGGAATATATTAGGAAGAACATGCACCTCCCGTGCTTGGCTTGATGTTGTTTTGCTATGAATGTGTTAGGAATTTTCAATTGTTAATTACTTATAATCGGTTTTAGCCGTTTTTTGGACGGTAACAATCCGGGTTTTTTAGTTACCGGTTTCAGAATAGTCCAAATTCAAAGTTTGGTATTCGAATTTTCCCGGGTTTTTCTGGTTTTTTCGGTAACCGGCCGGTTACCATTACCGGCCTCCCGCCGGGATTTCCTCCGGTTCCGGGTTTTTGATCCCGGTCCCCAACAGGTGCTACAAGTCTTATGGGGAACTTTATTCTGTTAGTTTAGTTCTATTGTTGTTGTGTTCATTTCAACTTCTGTTGGGTGTAAATATGCTTGCGGATAAATTATTTTTATGTAGTTATTGTCTGTAAAATTTCAATTGTTTAACTGTACATTGAGATAACATTTTTGTAAATGAAACTCTTATTAGATTTAATTTAACTTGCCTCCATGCACAGTTTGGAAGAACTTGAGTTCAGAGACTTAAGTATTTCAGGTTAATGAGCTGTCTTGTGGCTCTTAACCAACCAAAATTGTAGGTTCCATCTTGGTAAATTCATTGGAATCTCCAAGCATCAGCTCAATTGTTGAACTGTAATATTCCATACAGACAACTATATTCCATACATAAATACATTTTGGTGCGATGTCCTTTCCTGTTATGTCCATTAGGTTTGAGTTATTAAAAACTAATTTTTGGATCTACAGGAGTGAAATTCTCAGTATCTAGTTCAGATTAGCTGTGTGATTTCTCAGGATACTAACACCATTTTTGCGATTGACAATTGCAGTCTGGATGCTGCAAGCCACCATCATCATGTGCATTCACCTATAGGAATGAGACATGGTGGGATCAGAACCCTGTTTTCACGACCACCACCGATGTTGACTGCAGAAGGTGGAACAACGACCAGCAGACGCTTTGCTTCGACTGCGACTCATGCAAGGCAGGCGTCCTCGCTAGCATCAAGAAGAGCTGGCGCAAGGTTGCCATCCTAAACATTGTTGTGCTGATCATCCTCGTCATCGTGTATGTTGCTGGCTGCGCTGCTTTCCGCAATGCCAGGAGGATCGAGAATGAAGAACCGGTCGGTATGGCAAGGATGACCAAATCTCAACCGAGCAGGTTCCAGTTCTAGGCTGTGAAAGCATTTGCCTTCATAGAACACAATGGGTGGTGCCAAGGCTTGGCCTGAATTATATTTACTGAAATGTGGAATCGCCTACAGTTGGGTGGTGAAAAGGGTAGTTCTTGTATCAAAGGTTCAGTGTGGTTTTGTTTTGTGCTTGCTTTAGTGTTTAGGGTAGGTGTATACTGTATTTTTCAATGTGGTTTGGTTTTGTGCTTGTTTTAGTGTTTAGGGTAGGTGTATACTGTATTGGGGGTACAAGTTGAGGTGTGCAAGAAACAAGATAAGTTACCTCATCTAGGACAGTATTATTATGTGTTAAAACTTTTATCCAGAAGAAAACACACATATCGCAAATAAACTGAGAGAGCACAGGAGAATTTCTAAATTTCTCTACTCTCTTATTTGCCTCCTCTTTTTTCTTACTTTTTCTTCTTACTAAAACTGTCATTAACCCTCCTCAATATATATGCTAATAATCTCTTACTAGTATACGTATTCGGATTTCAAATTGGACATAACTTCATCTTGAGTTAACACGGAAACGGACTCCACAACATCTTTGACTCGAAGTCAAAATTATTTCTAACAATCTTCCCATTAATTTTGACTTGACTCTAAAACATTAAGGTTGTCGGACTCAACTACGACTTACTACACTCATATTTGGCACAGAACGGTGACACATCTCCTCAATGTTCTGTTTTCTTTTCATTTTACTTGAGTTTGGACGGCGACACATCTTTTTGACGTCCCTAACTCAACTCACCATCAGAGCACCGTTGATTCATTATTGTTGAGTGCTTTAGCAAGAAACGCTTTCTTCATCCTCGGCTTGAGGTATTCTGAAGCAAAGTGTCTATAATCGTTACAATTATAACACCTTACGTTTGCCTTATCAAACTTCCGATTCTGGCGGTCTTGGCCACCACACCTGGAAGTGTTCTTGCCTTCACGCTTCGATGATCGGATCTTCCACTCAGTACGGGTCAACAAGAGTTGTCCATCGCCCTTGTTACTATTGTCGTGGATGTGTTCCTCATACGCCTTAAGATGACCGATGACCTCCTCCATGGTCATTGTCTTTAGGTCTCCAAATTGATTTATGACCGAAGCAAGTGGAAGAAACTATGAGGGAACAGCACGAAGGAATTTCTTCACTACATACAAGGGTCCGAATCTTGTTGACGATGACCGTCAACCGGACGGTGAAGTCATTGATCGACTCCGTTTCCTTCATACGTAGCACCTCGAACTCAGTTTTGAGAGTTTGTACCTTTGCTTCCTTCACACGATCGGCGCCAAGGTGCATCGTCTTCAATGCCTCCCACGCGGCTTTAATGTCTCCTTTTCGGCCAGTAGGAAAAGCGTCTCCTCTGGAATGCCCTGATAAATGGCCGCCAATGCCATCTGATCCTTGCGCACATCGACGTTGCTGTTCTCGATCGCGTCTCACACTCCTTGAGCCTTTATGTACACCTTCATTTTAATTGCCCATGCTGCATAATTGCTCGTCGTGAGCATCGGATAATGTAGCGAGACAGCGGAACCCTCCTTTGCCATCATATTGGATGATGCCTCGTCACCGGTGATACCACATTCCGAAGAACGCGACATGATCTTGAGCACGGATCAAGAAATCGGGTTACTTTGAAGCGGCTCTTGGACCGAGGAAACGGAAGAAAAAAACTGCACTATTTTTTCTTTTTCTCTTTGCTTGGACTTGCTCTTTGTTGTCTTGTCTTTGTGCTCTGTTGTTTTTTTTCCTTTGTAGGGGCCGAGACATTTGGCTTTTATCTCACGCGGATGGACGACTTTACTTCGGTTCTCGGCTTGGATTCGGTCACTGAATCGATTCCAATTCTACGTGCGAGATGTCTTCTGTTTTGTGCAAGAAAATGCTTCTCTCTCCTGGAAAGGAAAAACGCTGCAGTGCAATAGGAAAAGACTTGTCTCGGGCTGCCTACTTTTTCTTGTCTTGGGCTGTTATTGTGCAATAGGGAAAGATTTGTCTTGTCTGCCTTGCACATGTGTGTTTTTCCTCTTCTCTTTCTTATGCATGCATGCAAACGTTTCTTGCTGCTAGCAAGGGCCTGCTCCTCTCTCTTCTGTCCTTGCGTGTGCTACTTCCGATCGGAGATTTGACAGAGCGACACAATTTTTCACTGCGCTGCTGGTTCGTGTTCAGAAGTGGTGCACTTTTTCCCTTGCTGCTAAAGTGAACGCGCCGCATGGACGAGATGCTGCCGTGACGTGACTTTCCGTCGAACCGAGCACCGTGCACCGGGAGTGTCACGCGAGACGAGCGCAAAACGGAATCATCGAGACGATTTTTTTAGCGACTCGCTTCTCACCTAGGCTCTGATACCACTTGTTAAAACTTTGATCCAAGAGAAAACGCACACATCGCAAATAAACTGAGAGAGCACAGGAGAATTTCTAAATTTCTCTACTCTCTTATTTGCTAACCCTCTTTTCTTACCTTTTCTTCTTACTAAAACTAGCTACAAGCCCCCTCAATATATATGCTAATAATCTCCTACTAGTATACGTATTCGGATTTCAAATTGGACACAATTTCAACTTGAGTTACACACGGAAACAGACTCTACTACGTCTTGGACTCGAAGTCAAGATTATTTCTAACATTATGTATTGGAGATTTTGATCTGGCATCTTTCTTAGAAGAATCTGTTATTTACAACATGCTGGAAGACAATGTTACGACTATTGCAGCCTTGCAGGGTAGGTACGACCTGTGCTTTCGGGCTGTGGGTTATGACCAAATAGTGGTTACTAAAAGAAGGAAAAAGCTGAAAGCTGCTAAAAAGCTAAAAAAAACAGGCTGTTGTCAACTCCTAAGATTTATGGCAATATCGAGATATAATGTCATGGCAACATTACTGGAACTTGCAATTAATGAGTCACAAAATATTCATTTCATGCCTAGCTGTAGGGCCAGGAGCATCCGTTTTGAGCCAATTTTTTCTTGAGAATTTTTTCTAGGAAAATTCGTAGGTCACAATGACCAAGTGGATGTAATTTACAAGCTGGTCTCTATGCAAATTATTTGGGGAGTATATCTAGTGCTAATGCACTATTCAGTGCTAACATGCTAATGCGAATGTTGGCTATCGGATCTGAATCGAACAGCGAAGAATCATGTGGGTGGAGCATCCAATCCACTTACTCTTTTTTGCACTTAACCCTCCGCCTGCGAATCATTTTTTCCTCATTACCTGCGTCTCCCTTTTCCCCCTGCCTCCCTCTCAGATGCCTCAACTCCTGTCTATGAGCACGCAGGAGTGGGCCACCGCCTCCCTCCACCGTTGGCGTGATCCGCCTCCCTCCACTATCGGCGTGATCTACCTCCCTCCACTGCCGTTGTCATCCGCAGCCCTCGACAGCTTGGTTCTCCCGCCGCCTTGATCAGGAGCTTTGGCTAGAACCGACTCAACTCCCATTCGCGATCACACCGGAGTGGGCCGCCGCCTCCCTCCATCACCGGTGTCATCTCCTGCCCTCCACTGCCTAGTTCTCCCGCCCGCCTTGACCACAAGCTTTAGCGCGGTAAACTCAACTCCCGTCTGTGATCACTCCAGAGTGGGCTGCCGCTTCCCTCCACCGCCGGCGTCATACACCTCCCTTCACTGCCTTGATCATGAGCTTGGGCAAGGTAAGACATGATTCCGTGGCTGCGACTCGGAGTTGAGCCCTAGCTGGCAGGTCGTGCCATTTTGCATATAATCTGCATGGTTAGTATTGTAATTTTGATGTGTGCACTATTGCAACATGAGACTTCTCAACATATGGAATCCCTGCAAGAAATTCGTAACGTGCACAGAAGCACCAGAATCAATCCACCAAGAATTTATAGGAAAATCATCATAAAATGCTTCATCAACAAAAGTAATTTCATAAGTACCTTTCTTGGCGAGCCATTTCAGCCATCCAGGACAATCATCTTTGAAATGATCCTTCGACTGACAAAAGTAACACTCATCACTTTTCTTCTGTCCATTTGAGCTCCCAGGACCTGAAGCGTTTTTAGGCGCCTTAGGATGCTGTGGCTTCTGTGGCTTCTGATAAGAGGAGTAGGCTTGCTCCTTCTTTCTCTTTCCTTTGTAGCCACCTCTATTTTTAGAGGGATCAGCTTTATTTGAGGAGCCAACTTGATTCACAAAATCAGTAGCCCCCTCAGCCTTGAGCCTCTCTTCCTCCTGAGAAACATTAGCGATCAACTCGCTCATAGTCCACTTGTCCTTAATGGTGTTATAGTTCACCTTGAAAGCTTCAAATTGCTTAGGAAGAGACATTATAATGTAATGGACAACGAAACCATCAGAATTTTCCATATCCATTGTCTTAAGTCTAGCAGCAATGTTAATTATAGTCATAATGTGCTCACGGACATTTCCAGTACTATTGTACTTAGTGTTCATGAGCCTATGCATCAGTGTGGTAGCATAAACCTTAGATGACCCCTTAAAGTGATCCTCGATGGAGGACAAGTACTCCTTCACCTTTTCCTTTTCAGGGATTGCTCCCCTTATAGCCTCACTGATGGAGTTCTTCATCACAGCAAGTGAAACGCGGTTAGACCGCTCCCACTTCTCAGCATTAGTTTTGTAATCCTTCATTTTGTCATCAAAATTGTCCTCCCCTTCCTTAGGAGTGACAGGCTCATCGAACCTGAACGCGTAGTCCAGATCCAAGAGCTGAAAAGTCGTCATAAGTGTAAACTTCCATTTCTGGAAGTTACTGCCGTTAAGTGGCTCAATAGCATTAACTTGAGCAGAAACAGAAGCAGCTGAAAAATTTAAAATTTTACATTAGGAAAACGCACAATCAATTTGCATGAAAGTTAACATTACGTTGGTATGATTAACAACATGCTCATAAGAATTTTTCGCATCACCGTTGGGCAGAAACGAAATATTTTAACATAATTTATATCATGAAATTACAATTAACGTTGGTCAAAGAGTAATAACATGAAAAATTGGACATAATAACAAACATAATTGATAACATGCAATTACAATTAACGTTGGTCCAAAAGTAATAGCATGTAAAATTAAACATAACCCTCCAATTGAATTTCTCGTTGGTTCCATTCAATTTGAGGCAGAACATCACGCAGCGGAAAAGAGCATAATATTTTCAGCAGCTTAAAGACATTATCCAGTAATATTTTCATGAGAGACATCAAATAATCATTAATTAAACATTAGGTATATCATAAATATATGAAATATACACTGAAAATAAAACCCAACAGCCTGAAGTATATACCATAAATTAATTTCATATATATATATATACCTAAATATATGCTAAAAAACATAAGATTATGCGCTGCTGGGCCAAAAAACCCAACAGCCCCCCTTTTTTCGGCCCGTGCAATAGCAAATAGCCCATAAAACCTCGGGGCCCAAAACTCCCGCACGAGGCCTGGCCCGCGGCCGCCAGCAGCCCATCAGCCCCCTTCCCCCATCCGCATTCATCATGCCCGTTCAAAAGGATCGGACGGCTAGGAGGATTTTTCGCCCGAACAAAATACCGCCCCACCAAAAACCCTAACCCTAACTTAGAAAGCCGGCCTCCACAAAAAAACGGATCTGAGGGAGCGGCGGCGGCTCGTTGGGCTCCCGCGCGGAGTGGCTGCGGCGGGCCTACGCGGGGCGGAGCGGCAGCTCCAGAGCGCGGCGGCGGCATAAGGCAGCGGGGCAGGGCGCAAGGCGCGGCTGCATGGCGCACGCGACGGCGGCGCCATGGAGTAGGCGACGGCGCACGCGGCCCCGGCGGTGGCAGCCCCGAAGTGGAGCGGCAGCGCGCGGCGGCGCCTGCGCAGAGCAGTAGCGCGCGGCGACGGCGCGGCGGCCCCAGCGGAGAGCGGCGGCCGGGCGCGCGACAGCGGAGTGGCGCAGCGTCGGCGGCGGCGAGGCGGCGCAATGGAGCGGCGCGGGGTCGGCGGCGGCCGGGCGGCGCAACCGGTAAGTCCCGATCCCCTTCTTCCTTCTTTTTTTTTTGTTCTTGATTCGGGTCTGAAGGGTTTTTCTTAGGGTTTTCATTAGGATTTTGCCAATCAAAACTGAATCATCTCCTTCTAAATGCTACCCGAACCATTAAAAAAGAAAATTGATCCTTAATCCAGTGTTCGGTTGTGGTAATTAGGGTTCATGAAGATTTCTAGGGGCGCTCTGATACCAAATGTAAGCTTAAGGAAAGTCTAAACATAATCATTAGTCATAACCCTAGAACTAAACATGAACACCTAGGGTTTGGGGAGTTAGGGGGGACTTACGGTCTGCAATGAAGGCCATGAGCTGAAGACCCGTGCCTGCGTGATGCAGGCGCGATGCACTGGTCGGTGAAGGTCGGGGTGTCGCCGACGAGGTCCTGCAGTGGCGGTCGGTGACCTTCCCGTTGCTTAACAGCACGCAATAGATCGGGTGTCTTAGGGTTGTACGAGGTTTTGGCTCTCACGAGGAACGACGTCGTACGGGAGAGGCCGGGACTCCGCCTTTTATCTTGCGCTGTTGCAACGGGGGGACCGTAACCAAAACGGTTAGGCACCCCCGATCAGGGCACGTGAACGTGGGGTGAGCCCACGTCTTCCTCATCCGGCCGTTTGGCCTAGATCAATATCCAACAGTCATTGGCTTATTATCTCGGGGAATAATTGCGTCATGTCCAGAGAGGCTCGTCGGCCCAGCCGATGGGGCTGGTCTGCATGCTGGCCGCCGGCCAGCTCCATGCAGAGGAGGGGCGCGGGTGCCAGCGAGCTCGGCCTGGGCGCGCGCGAGCTGCGCCTTGAGGTCGTTGACCTGCTTCTGGAGCTGGCAGATGGCGCCGGCGCAGTCGTAGACGGAGTCCCGGATGCGCGCGCTCGCCTCGTACACCATGCTGCTCACCGCGTCGGCACGGTGCTCCTCCGGCAACTCCTGCTCGTATATATGTTCGTGTCAATGTTAAGTAGTAAACTGGTTGAAGCGGTTTGACCGCAAGGAAGACTCCGGTCTGACTGGAGTAGTATTTCTGGTCCGACCGGATGAAGTTATGTTTCCGTTTCTGTTTTGTTTTTTCGTTTCTGGTTCCGATTTCGTGTAAGAATAGAAGTAGGCCTTTGTAATTCCTATAAGAGAATATAAACTAGAGAAAAGGGTGTGATTTGCACCACCAAACATTGTCTTGTTCTCTGTTAAAGAAGTGCAGCGGGATTCAGAGTTTTTGCCGTGCGAACTGTACCTTGCTCGGCAATAGCGGCAGAAGCACTGAGCTCGGTTGTCCGTCGTTTGTTGCTGTGATCCGAAGGGCTTGCTGACAAGTGATTCAGAATCACACGTACGCATGCATGCATGCGAATTGGCGAGTTGCAATGGCGCGTGAGATGCCAAGATGGATACGCACACACACTGACCTGTAGGAGCTTGATGATGTTGCTGGCGCCGAAGACGCGGTGCGCGGTGGTGAACTCATGGGTCTCGGTAGGCGGGAAGTAGGGCGCCAGCACGCAGCGGTCGACGCAACGGCGGCGGAGGATATTGCACGCCGCGCACGGGCTCAGCACCGCCGCCGCCGGCTGCTGTTGCGGCGACGTCGGGATCGGGGAGGGAGGCGCCGGCGCCGTCGACGTGTGCTGCTGCAGCGCTGCCGTGGTAATTACGATGCCGGCTGTGTCGCTTGATGAGTCCATTTTCTGTACTAACATGGTTTGTTTTTGGACTTGATTTACTTGGAGCTAGCTAAGCTAGTTGTCTGCCTCTGGGCTTAAGTTTTGTGAACATTGGTGTGCAATTTATATAGAGTGGGCAAGCTAGGAATTGAAGCCGATCGACTATACCCAAGGTTGGTAGGAATGAAGGATTTGGGTTTAATTTGCCTTCAACTTACTTGGACCATTAAATAGTTGGACTGTCATAAGATGACATAATATATCTATTATGGAACTGTCTGTGATGTTGCTTATATCACAAATAATTCTATTATGGAACCGTCTGTGCTGTGGTTTATATCACAGATGATCCTATTACGGAACCGTCTGTGATATGAACATCACAGATGATTCTTTAATGGAACCGTCTGTAATAGTTCTTTCTATAAGTAGGGCCTCACTCGGGTTTGCACCCTTACTCCTCACTTGTGTGCCCCTGTCACCCATCTGCTGCTGCCTCCCCAAGTGCCGCCTCCTTCCCAATCTCCACCTCCCACGTAGATCTGGCACCGCCTCCCTGTCTGGCCGCCTCCTCGCGCAAATCTGCCATAGCCAGCCTCCCCGTGTCTCCGTCTTCTCAAACCTCGGTGACCTCGGCCTCTTCTTCTCCAACCACAACGACTTCTTCGCCACCGGCATCCTCGATCAGCCTCTTCTTCCTCATCCACAATGACATCTTCATTGACTTCCTTTGCTGGTTCTACTCCCCATCGGTATGTGAGTTAGCAGTTTATCAATGTGCTTGTGAGTTAGCCATAAGTAGTTTATCTATATTCTAGGATTTGGATCAATGGAAGGAACCCCTTTTAACAGTAGTTAAAAGAAAAATAAGCCCTAAACTAACAATATTGTCTAACCAGTAAATACATCAGAAAACATCCTTATCCTTCATTTGTATTATTACACTTCGAAATTTGATATATGGTTTTGCAATAGTTTTCACAAACTACCTATAGCTTTGCAAATTTTAATCATACCAATATAAATAGCCATTGAGACTAAATTAAAGCATATCATTTTCTGTGAGAGGTAGAAATTCCCACGGATAACCTAAAAAACCCTGTAAATTATCTTGTTAGTCAAGTAAAAAAAGGATTGCACTATTGAAATTGTGAAGCTTGATTTTAATTGTGCAAACTAGTCAAGTAAAAAAGGGTTTGCACTATTGAAATTCTTATGAAATCAATGTAAAGATGAAAACTTTAAGGAAAGATGAAATCAACTTGAGCTGATATTAATATCATAGACGGTTCTTTTAAAGAGAGATGTCATCGTCGTCATTTTTGCAGTAAGTTTTTCTACATGCACGAACTGGAATCATTCCGATGAGTCACTAACGTGCAAGCCCTACCGACAGGCCATTACTAGAGGGGCCACCTGTCGGCGACATATGTTTGAGATGGTGTTTGCAAGCGATTTTAACCTATATGGAGGCATGCTGGCATCCGTCCGATACGTAGAGTCCACCGGATTGTTCGGGAATTCATCGACTAAAGTCAGAAGCCGTTGCCTTCCCTTCCTGACTGATGCTACGTTGCTTTTGTCTTTTAGATTTTATTTTTCCTAAAAATCTTAATAAACAGAGCAGTTTATTAAAGTAAAAATTTTAAACGGCCTCTTAAATCAAAAACCACTACCAACTTAAAAAATATATACAAAAGTTAAAAACCGTAACTAAACGACATCCATCGTAGCCCAAATATTGAACAACATCTGAACCGGAAGTGACCAAATCCCATCTCCGGTCGACCAAACCTGCATGTATCAGAGTCCAACAGCATTGATTATTTGTACTAGCGACATCATTGTTAGCATACACTTGTACTACTAGTTCATTACGTGCTCCTCATAAATGTGCGTGGCAAAATTGGGTGAGCCGATCGAGCATGCATCCGAGTATTATCTGTTGCTGTTTATTCGCATTGTCGGTCGGTGTGTCTACCTTGTTACGGAGAGGGTTATTCAGACTTATGACTTAATTTTTTTATAGTAATTAGCTTTTAAACGAAATATATTTTTAAGATAAAGTCTACAAGTTGATTATAATAAACATGATCCTGATTTTATTTATATCGGCTAAAATCATATGTGAGTATCTCTTCGTACTCTCGCGAACAGTAATAATTCAAAATTTTAAACCAAAAGCCACATGCTAGGGTTTTTTTAATCGGCGGGCACCGAAATTTCCGATATTTCCAATTTTTGGTCAGTTTTGGATGAAATACTTCCCCTATTATGAGCGGGGGAATGCCCGCGCGGAGGAGGCGGCCACGTCGCCCGCGCGCGCGCTCCGACCGGCGCGTGGCGGCCGAATCTTCGTACGGTCGGGTGCCCGTTTTTGCGAAAAAGTCCCTGCGTTTTCCCGAAATTACGTAAAGATCCTTGATCCTCGTGAAAAGGTCCCTGCCAGTTTTTTTAAAACACTTTTTTTGAAAACACCCCTCCACTTCACCGAAATTTTGTATACTTTGCAGGATAGCGCCCCGCGGTTTTCTAAATTACGTACGGGTCCTCGTTTAGTTACGTACATGTCCTCAATTTTTTACGAAAAAGACCTTTGACTTTTTTGAAAATACGCATGTGCCCTCGATTTTTTTAAAAAAATTCCTCACGAATTATCGCCTCTTTTACTTCGGTACACACGGTGGCTGGCGTGGCGTGACGCCGCGCCTATGAGGCTAGTTATATCCACAGCAGGAAACAAAGGAAATGTTCCAAAGCCTCCATTCCTCCAATTATGAGGCTATCATGTTTGGCTCACAATTTGTTTCTTTCTCAGCTAGGTGACACACTTCAGCTACTAGAATTAGCTCTTTCCAAGAGAGACCCTCCAGCCCATACATATAACCTAGCTCTTCGACAGAAATAAGTTGGTCTCGACCGTTAAGCTATCACATTGCAGTACTTGAAAACACACCTATATAAGCATACATCGTTGCCGATTGTTAAGATGACCATTTGTCGAGTGGTAACAGGTTGGGAGGGGATCAAATGTTAGTATAGCATCTGTCAAGCCAACTAAGGCTCTGTTTGGCACAGCTTCATCAACAGCTTCATGAGCTGTTGTGAGCTGTTTTTTGCCAAACACCCTTTTTGCAAACAGCTTCATGGATGAAGCTCCTTAAATCATGCTCTCACAAGGGAATAGGGTGGGGTGAAGCTGAAAATAGTAGCTTTTCACAACTCTCTCCCTCAGGCTTGCAGTTCTAGGAACCCACTGCCCTTGTAGTTGACAGAAATTACAGCACTTTGCCACTGGGCCCCCACGCCTGTTTCCTCTCCTCCCGTTCGCACTTCTCTAATGATTTTAATTTTTTTATTTTAATTTTTTAATTCATACTCATTCAAATATATTATTTTTTTAATTCATATGACCATATACAAACATACAACTCCAAATGTTAGAACAAGTCAGGTAGACAGGGGCATCTTGGACAATTGCCCTCTTTCAGCCATGCATGAAGCTGTTGGTGAAGCTGTTTTGCCAAACAGTTTTAGCTTCACCGGTGAAGCTGCTCGTGGAGCTGAAACAAAAAAAACAGCTTCACTAGTGAAGTTGAGCTGTGCCAAACAGGGCCTAACTCAATCACCAACGCGTAGGCAGGGATCAAATATTCCTCAACTATTGAAGTCCTTGAACACTTGAACTCCAGATTACAATATAGTTAGTAGCTCGTACTACCCAGACATTACGAGAGAGAAGTTGGTTGGGCACAATCACATGGGCTCATCAAAATTGACCCCTCCCCAGAAAGAAAGAAAGGAAGGAAGGATCCCAATTGACAGGCAGAGGTGCGCTGTCCTAATCCCACCACATTCTCCCTCTCCCTTCCCCCACAAAATATCCATTTCTTTTTTTGGACTTGATTAGTTGTCGATTGCATGTTAAGTGCATGTCTTAGTGTAAGACCATACCATGGTAACCACATATAAGTAACGAGTACTTAATATTACTTGTGCTTTGCATTCGTTAATTAAGTTTGATCTATGTGAAATTTGCAATGTGACCTATGCTCTCTGGTAGCATCCATCAAACCGGCTTGGGATGATGGTCTGACCGTAGTCGGGTGGCGGACTGACCGGTCTGGTGGCCGTGGTCAGACTAGCCTTATGTTATGGTTCTGAGTTGGTTCTGGTTTTAGGTATTAGTCACAACGAGAGTCTGTACAGATGTTAGTCATGGTGTGTCCATGCAGTATTAGTCATGATGGTTTCAAGCAAGGGTTAGTCATAGCATAGGTTCATACGTATGTTTTGCTAGTTTAGAGTCAAGTGCATGCCCTTTGTTCTCGGATCAATTGCTTTGTCTTTGCTGTGCAGATGTTTTAATGATGGATTGCGGCCAACAACAAGGTCGAGGCTTGGTGGCCATGAAGCGTCGTGTAAATCTGAGTGGAGCATCATCTCAAGCCGAGAGCATGGAAGAAAGAAACGAATCGTAATGAGGCAATTTGTTCATGTGATGTGTCTATTAAGTCTTGTGCATTTAAGGTGGAGACGGTTATCGGAGCAGACGTATGATTTTGGCGGCAAGCATTGGACATCAGAGACTATAGTGTAATGTGGTATGCCATTGGATTCGGGCATTTCAAGTGAAGATCTTGGTGGCGAATCATTGGGTATCACATCTTCATGAAGACCGGTGGGTGCCAATTATGGAAATTGTCTAATACTGAGTGGAGTGATAGTTTGCGGAACCATGTTATTAGCCTAAGTTGTTTAGATTACATCTTTATTGATGGAATGTCTTATTAGACTACTAAAGCCTTGTGAAGTCAT
Organism: Dendrocalamus latiflorus; assembly: GCA_017311315.1. Classification (NCBI taxonomy): domain Eukaryota; kingdom Viridiplantae; phylum Streptophyta; class Magnoliopsida; order Poales; family Poaceae; genus Dendrocalamus; species Dendrocalamus latiflorus. The sequence goes on along the minus strand of CM029661.1, from coordinate 33,713,439 downwards.
GCTTTGAAAGCGTTCAAGTGTGTGAGTGATTATTTGTGTACGGGTTACCGGGTTTTCCCAATTATAAGTGATGTGATCCACTAAAGATATGTAGGATAGGGTTAAGTGAGAGGTGAGGAGCCTCAACTATAGAAACCTTGTGTTGAGTTGTGAGAGGTAAGTCCCTCCAAGGATTCTAGAGTTAGGGTTTCCAAGTGTGGAGCCTTTTGTGTATGTGCTTCAGGCTTAGAGCTCTGCTATCCTAAGAGATTGGCTGTAAAATATGTCCCTCCAAGTGAATGAACATCCAAAGTTTGCCCAAGTGGGTTGTGTCGATCTCCTCGTGCTTTTGGTTTGCTTGGCTTTCTTGTTTGGATTTCACTCTTCTTGATATTTTCTTGTGCCAAGGGCATGTAAGAGGTGGAGATATCTTCTAAAAATAAGATCACATGTATCTAGGTATGATCAAGATGAAATTCTTGAGTTTACTTAGTTTTTCTCAAGAGAGAGGTGATTTCAGGGTTTTGCTCTTGTGGGTGTTTTGCGTTAAATTCGTGCGGTGATTTAACTTGCTATGACATATGAGAACCCATGCAATATCATCTATATCATTAAGTACTCACAAACAAGAGTTGATCATGATTATCCTTTTTTGCCTAGTTTTGGTGCAACTTTCTTTCAAATAGAAAAAGGTAATAACTTTGGAAACGATTCTCTCGATCGTTGATTAGAATATGTTCGTGACATCATAGAGAAGGTGCATACTAAATTTCAAGTTATTTAGATCATCGAATCAGAAGTCAGGGGCAGAGCCATCGAGTGGGTTTTGTCAGGCTTCAGCTCACCCTCGGCCCACCCCGAAACACCCCACCCTAAGAGGGGTAGGTCCAGAACCAGCAGCAGTCAGCAAGACAAGTCCATCCACCGTTGGGCACAGGCCTATAGACACACTCATGGGAGATGAGAGAGAGGCTGAGAGAACTGGATGGTTGGACACATCTGGTGGCATCCGGTGGTGCGATGGTCAGCGACCGAACGGATTCGGGCAGCGCCACGTCGGTCAAGCACATTTGGGTGGCAACCGGATAGATCCAGGCGGTGGCTGAGCTACAATGTGGAGGCTGAAAAGCCCTGAAAAAAATTCAAAAATGAATTTCTGTGATTTTTGCTGCATTTTTGAGTGAATTTTGAAAACTTTCCTTTTCGGGAAAGTTTCGTCGGATTGCGCTTTCCTTTCTCGGCCTTTCCGCTTTCTCCCTCCGTTGGCGCCCCGTCTCCCCTTTCCGCCTCCCTTTCTCTCGCGCGCCCCGCGCCCGCGTCTTCGCTGGCGCCACCTCTCCTTCCGCCTTCCCCGTCGCCCAGCGCCTCCCTCCGCTCCCCTCAGCCGCAAGCGCCCAGCTCCCTCCCCGCCTTCACCTCGCGCACGCGCGTACGCTGCGTGCTGCGCCCGTGGGCACGCCTGCGCCCGCGCTCGTCCCCGCGCCGCCCGCGGCCTCGCGTGTCTCCGCGCCGCCCCGACAACCTCGGTCCGGAGGAGAGGCCATCCTTGAGCCACGTCGCCGCTCCCCTGTGCCCGACCCCGCCTGTCAGCCGCCGCTTGTCCCCTCCACCGCGCGGGAGCACGCCTCCGCCACGCCCGCAGCTCAACTGCCCCCGTCGCGTCGCCCGCTCTGTGCAGAGCCTCGCGTCACCCTCGCCCACTCCCACTGTGCGGGATTAAACGCCCTTGACGGCCCCGTCACCTCCCTGTCGGCCGGAGCCCCGCCGCTGGCTTCTCCCCGAAGGAACCCCCTCCCCTCCGCGCGGGTATAAAGCCCCCTCCCCCTGCCATTTCTCTTCCTTTGCTTTCCGAGCTCCCCAAACACCACCATTCCCCTCCCCACCCTCCAGAGCCTCTCCCGGAGCCTCCGATTGGAGCCCCGCCGCCTACAGCTCCGCCTCCGCCGTCCCCTGCGCCGGTGGCCCCCGGGAACCAATCTCCCCCTCCCCTTCCCCATTTCTAAATTGCATTCGTCTGGAGCACCTTCAACCACCCCTATTTACTTTGCCGTTCTCCTCTGGCCAGGTGAAGCCCTGTGGAGCGCCGCCATCGAAGTCCACCGCCGGCCGCAACCACCTCTCCGTGGCCAGCTCACCCCGAAGGCTCTGAGCTTCAGCCACCGCCACCAATGTGAGCTCCCAACTCCCCAGATGGTGTAACCGGCCCCGATTGAGCTTCCTCGCCGCCGGTGACCCTCTCCACCGTGAAATCTCCGAACCACCCCCTTCTCCCTCCCTCTCTCCCCGTTGGTCCCCGCAGATGCTAACCACCCGAAATGGGTTCCCCGCAGTCCCCTCTACCCGCCGGTACTCTCGGTGACCGCCGGCGAGCCCCCTAGCGCCCGGACCGCCGTCGCCACCGTTGCTCTGCCGCGGCTGCACTGTCGCGGCCGGAGGAGGAAGACGATGGACGTGGCCCCTCCTTCGCCGTCGGATCTTACCCCCACCTTCTAACCTCAGCTGTTGGATCTCCCCGTACCGTTTCACCCGCCCCTTGAATCTCAGCCGTCCGATCTTCTTAACCGTACCGCTCCGCCTCCGTTGGATCACGCCCCGTACCGCTTCGCCCGCTCGCCATCTCCCCCGTCCGCCAGCTCCACGCGTCGCGCATCCAGACTGCGTGGGCGCGCGCGAGCGTGGGCCGAAGCCTCGGCCTGCCTCGCCTCTCCGCGCACGCGCGCGTTCCCCGTGGGCCGCGCTGGCCGTCCGCCGGGCCGGGCTGCACTGTTGCGCCAGGCCGGGCCTTTTACTGTTCATCGAATTTCCAGAGGTTTATTAATTTCTAAAATCCCAGAAAATCCAAATAAATCCTAGAAAATCACAGAAAATCCCAAAAATTCCCAAATTTCACCACATTGCCCCAAATATTATTCCAGACCCTCTGGTGAACTCCATTTCCACAGATTCATCCTAGAAAAATTCCTAAAATTCCATTTGGAGTGTTTATGCATTTTATTTCTTTTTAATTAGATTATTTTTCCTCGCTTGATTAGTTGCAAGCTGGATTTAATTTATTTTACGTGTTTACGCTAGTGTCGGAGATTCCGGAGATTCAAGAGCAGGCTCAGGATCCAGGTGCTTCGACGTTCGAGCTCGCAGAGATCATCCGGATAGACGGCAAGTCCCAAATCCTTTGATCATATTGTATCCCATAATGTTTAAATATGTTATTTGCATTGAGCTAGTTCTGAAATGTTAGTTCAAAAATAAAAATAAAATGTTTAGAATGACATGTGATATAGTTAGTCCTACCACCGCTAAATGCCATGATTAAATTGCAGCCATGCCTTTGAAACCCTAGAAATAATTATCTGATAATCTAGAGAATTGTAGGCTATTATTATCATGCAAAATGTTACACTAATAAGGTTGTGGCTGTGGGCCAATAGAATCTGGAAAACCCGACTCTAAGGTAGGGTGGTATGGGATACCGTATCTTAGAGCGGAGAGTGCCGGCGTGCACAAGGTAGGGTAAGGGTTGGGGGAGAGCCGCGAGACGGTCTTTGCCCACCTCTTATCCTAGGGCTGGAGTAGGGTAAGGGTGAGTGGGAAACCGCGGGACGGTCTACGCCCACCGCTTACCTTAGTTTGGGTCGCGGACCTGGCGAGGTTGCGGGCCATGTGAAAATATAAGGACTGAAACCCTTACGCTGAGCAAATGTCACAGTGATTGCTCAACCACAGGAGTTGACTTGTCAACACTTGTCTTTTAGCTGCTCAACTCGATTGAAACTCTACAGGAGGGTAGCAGTGAGGTTAGGTAGGCCGTGCGACGGATACCTAACAACGGTGGAATTCACTCGAAGCGGACGTTGTCCTCTCTTGTGTGTGTGTGTGTGTGGGTGTGAGCCAGACCCGAGTGAATTCTACTGGGTAGAGCCTATATAAAGAGTCGAGCAGTGAAAAGACCTGGCTTTCTTAACTCTTTAGCGGGAGTTGAGGGATCGTGTGGGTAAAGCTGAGCAAACTCTGCAGAGTCAAATAAATGGTATTCGAATACGCCGTGCTCCCGGTTATTGGAGCTGTGTCACTTGGGTGATTCCAGCAGCAAAGCTTAAGTAGATTTGTACGTGCTTTAACTTGGTTAGTTGGTTAATGAACTCTTGTTGAAAAACCCTGAGTTCTTAAGGAGTAAGTTTTGGGTCCGTCTTATTAAAAATGTTTGCAAATAAAATTGCATCCACCAAATGTAATAAACCAAGTATACTCCCTTCCTTTGACTTTCCGTGCATATAGTAAATTAAGATCCCTTTGGGATTTGCTGAGCCGGTTGTTTGGCTCACGGCTTGCTTAATCCAACCTTTAGAGGATCAAGACGAAGGAGAAGGTCTCCCTGTTGAAGAAGTCCCCGAGGATCTTTTCTTCGACGAGGACCCTTGGCTGTAGGTCTCCGCCGCGCTTGAAGCAGTTTCTGGAGCCTTTTGTAATGTATTATACTTTGAGCTTGCACGCCCCGCTGTAAAAACTGGATGTTAATCCGTATGTCAAATATATGCTGGTCTTTTGTTGTTAGCATGCAATGGTATACTCTTGCGCGACAGTCCATAACTGTTTATGCGTGAATAGTTACGGGTGCCGTGTCCGTACGCGCCCCTGGAAACGGGGGCGTTACAGAGGCGCCCTAGCGTTGGCGACTGAACCCTGAGGCAAAACCGAGGCATGTGCGTTTGGATGCCGCTGGTTGTGGCAGGGTCGAGTGGCGAGCAAGAGAAGAGGATCATGAATCGTGATTGGATTCATTCGGCAGGGGTTAACTGGCCAACTTGCTACTGCTAATGGGGACGTGTCAGGCCAGATCAACCTCGTCAAAGCAACAATGGTGATCATGTGGACGTTGGTCGTGGGTCCAGTCTGCAACCTCGATGTTATGTTGCTGAATGGAGGTATGTGGATTTTGATTAGTTCTCTGTGCACTGATTTGGCAGTATCTCGCTCGCCTTATTGTGGGTTTTGCCACTCCACATTCTTAATGCCAAGAGCAGGCCATGATTCATCTGCATATCCCCAATCATGTATTATTTGTGTTTCAAGGCAATTGTGATATGTTAACCATATTGATGTTGACTGCTGTCTGTGAAATCTAGTACTACCCTATTACACAGGAGGCAGTTCATGAGATGTTACATAATAGGCAACTTGTTACTTAGCTAACCAGACATCTCTGTCTAGATTGATAAATTTACTTGTGTTTGCCCAATCATAGACAAAGTAGCCAAAAGGCAAATGCAGAGCATATCTCTGATTTGGACACATGTTCAAATCTTTTGTCTATCCATGATGATACTTGCATTGTCATGTACTAATGTACATATGGTGTCCTACTATTCCATGATAGCGATGTTGGTATTTGATGTTGTCTTTTCGATAATATCTTTTATTTTTGCGATAGAACATGTAGATTAGATTAAGCTGTAGTGATACTACTTTTATTTCCAGTTTGTACTGTCTGATACATGTACCTACTTGTATGTTTGAACTGCTAGACACATATGTAGAGTGTAAGTTGTAGTGATACGTGCACCAGAAGAACCGATGTACAGAAGCTGTACCCACTTGCCACGCACTGGAAGCATATTGATATATTTTTGGGATGAGCTTCCTATTACGGAGCTACTTTCGTTGTATTTATCTCTTTTTTGCTCTATTTCTCTTCTATTTATATATAAATTTGAATTGCACAAGAGTAAAATACTATATTTACGATAATCTAGCTTAGCTCACCCTCGATTTCGCTTCTGGCTTCGTCGCTGTTAGAAGTTACATGAATTCTTGGTTTTGAAATCGTATTGATTTCATTGTTCACCGTGTCGAGGTCTGACAGGTAGCAATTAGATGTTTGACCGGTGTTGGATTGCTTTTCTGGAGTTTTGCCATCTATGGCTATGGGCTTTGGTGAGTTTATGAATTTGTGTTTCTATTACATATTGTTGTTGATATTTAGAAAAAAGATTTTAGAGGAGTTATGCACTGCTCTAACTTATTATACTCGATTCTACTATTAGTCTATCTTTTCAGTTATGCCCCTGCCCTCACCTTTTGTTTTAGCAAAACGAGCCACATCAGTTATGTCCGCAATGCATGTTGAATACTGGGAATTCAGTTCCTGGTTGCATATGGCTTATTTGATGCTGCAAACTGTACCACTGTCATGTGTTGTTGACACTTGCTGGGTAGCTGACAAGTGGGGACCATGCATTGAAGCGCTTGGCCTATGACGTGGCAACTGCACACGTAATTTGTGTACTGAAGGACATGTAAATCATGCATCCTGTTTTTGACAAAGTTAGCGCATGCTTCCACAGTTTGTTGGATAATGGCTCTCTTTTCTCGATTCCTTAAAACTGGTTTTCTACGATAAAGTGTTTATTATAGTAATTAATTTTTAAATAAAGTATTTTTTTAAGATAGAGTTTATAAGTTAATTATAATGTACACTACAGCGACTTTATTTATACCGATCAAAATTATAATAAAAAACTATAAGTCGCAACTCAAAAGACATTCAATACTCCTAATAAAAGATCATGCAAGTTAATTGAGCTTTTGGGTCATGCTCATGGCAACTGGCATCTCAGTACTAGTTCATTTGCGGCATGACACCATCAGAGTTTTATTTCGGTTGCCTGGACTGGTCATTTTGTCACATACTTTTCATACCAAACTTTTCGGCTCTAGTTTCTTGCACATCTGCAACACAAACAACACAGGTAGTACCATTACAGCAATCTGCACCTTCGATGTCACTTCCATTCTTGCTTTTTAGTTCCATGTTCCAATCCCAACTAACTCAGAAATGGCCTCTCATTGTCAAAAAAAAAAAAAAGGAAATGGCCTCTCCTCCCTCCAGCTCAAAATTGCTTCCTTTGGTTTCAAGGGATAGACAGGGATGGATTACTAGTAGATTAGATTTAGAGGTGTATTAAAAGGGAGGGCAAAAGCTGCAGCTCACCTAGGGAGTGTTCGTTTCTGCCGGTGGTTTTTAACTATAGTTGATGAGATTTTGGTTAAAAATAAATAAGTAGTACCTAAAAGACGAGCGGTGCAAAAGGTGAGGGGAATATGTGCATGAGATGGGAGCGAGAGGAATAAAGTGTGTGATGCACCTATATCCCTCGACTTATTCTCAGAGTGAGTCGAAAGTAGGAGTGGAGAAACTGTTTCATAAAACTAAATATTTATATTAACTATTGATTTTTTAAATAAAACTAAAAACAGAAATTAATACGAACATAAGTAGAATTTCTCTGGGCTACTGGATCCGGGCCTGAGGCTGACACTTTTGTAATGTCAATCCCATAAGCAAATTATCTGTTGTTAAAAGAAACGGAATATAATACTCCATTGGAAGTCCTATACCAATGGTGGTGGTGGTGGTGGTAGTATAATTGAATTGAAGTACCTCAAAATGTTGTTAAAAATCTGGAGGCTCTGGAGTAATGAGGTTTGGTCCTTTTCTTAAACAACGGTTTGGTCCTGATAAGCAGTTCTTGGGCTCTTGGCCGCTTGCTCCGATGCTGAGGGTGTTTGCCTCTTGACAGTGGAATCCTCAAAACCAGCCATGGATGATAGAACCAGTAGACACCCCCACCCCCAGTCCAATCCAACAAGCTCGAATAGTAGCAGCAGTTTTGAGCAGTGCTTACTTTGATCTACAGCTTTGCTCACATAAATAGCTTACCAGTATGGTAAGTAGTACCTGGAACTTCATTCCAAAGCCCAAATGGGATCACTGAGCATACAAAATAGATACAGATTAACAGATGCAGAATTTTTACAGTCATTTTCCCAGAAATTTTAGCAACAATATTGATTTCTTCCAAAGCAAAGCATGCCTGAACTCTGAAGCCATACACAAAAGCGAGATCAGCATACTCCTCCCGCCCTCTTTAAACGCCACCCTCCCTCACCAACCAACCTCATTTTCCACCACGAAAATTCTCATAGTCCCACCTTCGTCTTCATTCCCCATGCACATTCCTCCTCCATTTCCATCGCCAAATCTTGGTTGATGGTGATCTAGACTACTAGTAGTAGTGTTGGTCTTCACCCCCACGCATTAATAGCCCTCTTCAATTCTACCTCCCCTCACTTTCACCGAGAGGTCCTTGAGCTTCATTCATCCCCCCACATTTCTCACTCCTCCCCATCTTCAACTGAGCTTCACGTATCCATCTTGATCTGGAAGCTCCATTTGTTTGTCTGGCTTGGATCTGAAAGAAAGCTTGTGCTGCTTCTTGGTCGTCGCCTGCGGGCTTCGTCTTCGCCTTAATGGGGACGGGGGCGGTGGCGCCGGAGCGGCCCAAGCAGCGTCGGAGCAGCCACCTGTGGAAGAAGGCGCTCCTCCACTTCTCCCTCTGCTTCGTCATGGGATTCTTCACCGGATTCGCGCCCTCCTCCTCCTCTTCTTGGAGGACTAACGGCACCCAGCCGCACCGCCCGGGCCACCAGGTCGCCGCCTCCCACGTCGCCGTCAACCAGCACCTCAACCTGGTGCCCTCCTCGCCGGACGCGGCCGCGGCGGATGCCGGTGGGAGCGGCGCGGTGGTGGACGTGGACGACGACGAGGAGAGCGGGCCGCGGCGCCTGCTGCTAGTGGTCACCACGACGCGCTCGGGGGCCGGGGAGCGGCAGCGGCGCCGGGCGGAGCTGCTGCGTTTGGCGCACACGCTGCGGCTGGTGCGCCCGCCGGTGGTCTGGGTGGTCGTGGAGCCCGCAGCGGACGCGCCGGCGACGGCGCAGGTGCTGCGGGGCACCGGGGTGATGTACCGGCACCTGGCGTTCCGGCCGGAGGAGAACTTCACCACCGCGGAGGCCGAGGCGCACGCGCAGCGCAACGCCGCGCTCGCCCACGTCGAGAAGCACCGCCTCTCCGGCGTTGTCCACTTCGCCGACGCCGCCGGCGTCTACGACACCCAGTTCTTCGACGAGATCCGCCAGATAGAGTGAGGACTCCATCCATTGCTTCCAACTTGCTCCACCTCCTCAACCTCGTTGCTTTCTTGCTTCGTGTGTTGCAAACCTTTTCAGATTGCAAATTAGAATGTGCCCATTTGCATGTATGCTTCTTGATCGTTTTTTCTTGTTGATTTCAAAGCTCAAAGGTTGAAACTTTACCCTCTTTTTTTTGCCCTTCAATTTGAGCTCTACTTGATCCCCATTTCTTGCATGCATATTGTTATTTCAGGGTGTTGAAACCTGAAAGAATCTAAGCGAAAATGCTTCAAATTTCAATTCTAGGTCATAAATCTTAGATTTTTAGATGCCCACCGACTAGGGTTCCTCTTAACTAATCACCACTTCTTAATTTAGTAGTAATTTACTCAGCTAACAAAAGTTTTATCAGCCGTGTAGTTTGGTGGGCGTATAATTGAAGGCACAAGCTGTCATTAGTGGAGGGAATCAGGGTAGGGTAATGTGTCAATGTGTGTGGTATGCTATTATCATCATGAACATTAAATGCTAAGAATACTATGCTTATTCTCCACCATTAGCTCTGATGTAAGGAGTCAATTATTGGATCTACCTTTACCTCTTCTTTATGCCCTTTCCCCCAACAAACTATGCTTCTTTTGCAGATTTAATCTTCTGCTTTTGCTTACCCCAACGACCAAATATGTTGCAACCACTGCAATTAGTTTAATTAAGACTTTAAACTTTGCTCAACTATAAAAAAACATCAATAATAATTGCTTAATAGTAACACTAGCTGTTTGCTCACTGACAAGCGGGTCCGTGCTGGTGCCACCCAACAAAATGCACTGTAAATGAACCTATAGCATAAATTGAATGTTGCGATGTCGGTGCTCCTAAAATGGGTAGCAAAATGCAGGTTGACTCGGCTTTTCTACAGTAACTAGCTTTTAAACGAAATATGTTTTTAAGATAGAGTCTACTGGTTAATTGTAATACATATTGTATCGACTTCATTTATATTGCTAAAAACTGGACATGAGTTTCTGTTACTTTGTAATCTCTCGCACGAACAGCCTAAAAGCTACAAGCCACAGCCCAAAGCCATAAGCTTCAGCAAAAAAGAACAGGCCCGATGCATCTTCTTTTCAGCTTACATGGCTTATGGCTTTCTCCGAACAAATAAATGGCAAATGTTTCTCCATAGTCTTTTTAAAGTGGTATATTGGGATGATATTTTTGAAGTTGCTTATTGGCTTATCGGCATTCGGTTTGTTCGTGCAAACACTCACACTAGGATCAAAAGTTATTAGCCACAACTATAAGTTATCAGCCGTAGCCGAAAAGAACGCGTCCGAAATTGGCTAAAAACAATTTAGGTAGAAAATAGTAACAGTTACGCCATGACCATTGAACTCCCATAAAAGGAGGCCACATCCGCACCATCTGTTGCTTTTTCTGACCCCATGAATGGCCACACAACAAAATTTGCTCACCGCTTTGGTGCAACTTTGCCTACAATGGTGTCCACATAGGGTTCAGATCGGCTTCAGTGGGGAAGAGAAACTACGCGTCCATGCATCCGCCAGCTGTCCATGGAGTTTGCCCATGAGGAACTGGTGCTTGAATTCTTGCAAAGAAGAAAAAAAACAACGATTTTAGCCGACACTTGATGTTGAACATTGGTTTCTTGACAGGAATACCTTCATGATCATGCATTTCCATCTTAGCTGTACCCCAGTATTATGATACTACTGTCATCTAATAACATCTTCGATTTTATTTGGACTTCAACAACTGGCGGAAAGAGCTAACATTTGACTACCTTTTAACTTGTGCTTATCTAGTCGAACGATGTTAATGGATGCTATTAGACTTAAGGTGCTATTGGATATAAATTAATCTCCACACTCAACATCAGTTCTTTAACTTGTTTTTATTTAAAAAAAAACATCAGTTCTTTAAAGCTTTTGCCTTCCAACTAGAATTGCATAATGGTGAAACATTTGACTTACCTTTTGCTTTTACTTTTCCTATAGTAGCATTCTAACTTTGATGAGTACTTGCCTTCATAAAGACAAGAAATAAAAACCTTGTTCAGTACTGTGGTACTACCACTACTACTGTCATGTGAGAGCATAGTGGTAATATTCCCAGGAAGAACAATCTTTTTTGTTGAGGGGAACATGGTGAGATAAAAGCACTCATCTTTTTCCCAAGCAAACATCTGCTGCATCACTTCACCAACCCATACTATCTTTTAGCTTCTTTTTCATTTTTGTGCATTTCTCGTGATGCGTGCTCATCAGCACATGTGGCCCCTGATGCTTTTCTGGCCGCTGCAGCACAAATTAGCGCAACACAACAGAGCCTCATATATTCTTCCTTGCCTTGTCACCTATCTGACCTGGCGGGCGTGTCCCAGAATGTAGCAGTTACCACGAATGGAGTGTATAATATGTGGGCATTGGTTTTGACCATGGTAAAATGTCTCCTCCGTGATTAGAGTTAAGAGTTCTTTTAATCCTAGATGACTAAAATTTGTGTACTGTTTGCTTAAGCTTCCACAGAAGTTTACTTTGCCCGAGCTGACTTTATTTTCTAATAGTAGTTGACCATACATTGTAAAAATATGTGCTCAATAAAGTTTGCATTTCTTGCAACAATTACCTCATCCCGTAGTGTGTTTGATCTAGTTTGTCAAAGCATTTCGAACTTTGGAATTGGTAATGCCATTTAATTCACTATTCGTCACTTGTCGGCATATGTGGGCAAGTGGAGGGTGTAGTCTACTCCCACATATGGTGAGGCGGTTGCATGCAATAACTCACCTTGTGTTGTGTCCCTTGCCTAGTGTCTAGTGATGGAGATGAGTGAGAATAGCTTTTGTGATGATACTATCAACAAGGCAGCATGTGGAAGATGTGTTAAGGGTGGTGACATATCCTTTCTCCTTAAAATATCTTAGTTTGAGAGAAGCCTCTAATTTTCAAATCGAAATCAATTGGCCCACGCATGTATAGTGTCAGTGGAGCCTAATTCTAGTCAAGGTTTAGTGGTACAATGCTTTTTAATTCTTTAGTCTTAACTACAGTCAAGATGAAGTTGATATAATCACAGCAAACTCTTGAATTACATGTTTGCTAATGGATATCGCATAATGTTTACTGAACTGCATGTTTGATGTTCTTTCTAATGGTTGAAATGCACAGGGCATTTGGCACTTGGCCAGTGGCGATGTTGTCCGCAGGCAAGAAGAAAGTGGTGGTGGAGGGCCCACTGTGCAGTGCCTCAAAGGTAGTTGGTTGGTTCTCGAGGGACTTCAATGATGGGACCACCCATGCAGTGACATATAACACGGAGGCTGACTTGAATCCTGCCGGTGCTGCTGGCACGCGAGCCCACACGATTGATGTCTCAGGGTTTGCATTCAACAGTTCTATTTTGTGGGATCCTGAGCGGTGGGGGCGACCAACGTCATTGCCGGACAGTTCACAGGTTAGTCCACACTCAATGCTGTTGCTAGCCTAATGCTTCCTACACTTTCTGAATGTTAGTAAATAGGTCATCCGCCATTTAATATTTAGTTAAGTTCGTTTTTGTCATGACACAAAAGTACTAAACCAAGCCGCTATCTCTGATTGGCACACCACTGTTTTCTACGTTAGGCTACACACCGCATTTCATTAATAGCACCACGCATTCAGCAATACTTAAATTAGACTATGACGTTCTAAACAGAAACAAGTGTGGAACTTGTGATTAAAATGGAGGGTTTAAGTCTGAGATTACAATAGTTACAGGTTATCCATTTCCTGATCTCATCATAGCCAAATAGCAAAAGCGAACCTCCTAAAATAGAGTACTCGTTAGGATCCTCAGATGTGTGGGTAAATGTCCAGTTTAAAAGAGATTCAAAGCTTTGTACTTTCTTGGTTTAATTAGATTGAAGGGTTCAATTTCAATAACTATTAACAAGAACGTATTACTTTCCAGATGATAGAATCTGATTCGGTTTGCAAAAGGCATAACCATGTATTTGACTATTTAAAGGCGAAAAGACCTCGTAACTAACCACTAAAATACTACTAGCAACAACAATGGAACTCACTAGAACTGTAATATCAAGAACAGATTGATCCCCTTCTAAATAAATAAGCAATCATATTTTCTAGCTAATGGCTACTTTGCAAGAGAAATCTCCACATTGACATTGCAGCCAGTCCTACTGGACAGAATATGAGCCCATTATTTGTCTTAACTTTAAGCAATAAGAACTATAGTAAACTTTTTATTTGGAAATTGGAATGTAAAAAGTCTTATCTGTTCCCAAGCAGATATATCACTTTAGCTTTTTTTTTTCATTTTTGTGGAAATTTTAGACTTTTGAGAATATTCAGGGTCTTTCTTTACAGAGTAGCATAAACATAAAAGACTCTGACAGTCAATAATAGATTTCTTTTACCTCTTTTACTCAAAATTGCACTAGTCAACCTCATAAAACAGAACCCGTTCTTCCAATTGGTGAATTGGTGGAAGGGCACTTGCAATTTGAAAATGACATATTATGTGACAGTATAGTACAAATTGTTCCGTAGTCTATGGATTCCTTTTCTGTTTTGAAAGTAAATCATGAGTTTTTTTATGCAAGTGGTTGCAACAAAACCAGGTATTGACCATGTCAATAGCTAAAACCAATGTATTGCAAGTCAAACATGAGCACGTTTTGCTGATTCCAAACGACAGTAACATTATTGCATTAGGAAATCATCTTGACTTGCTGATAACTGTTCAGTTAAAAATGACTGTCAAAGTCGTAGTCTTAGTCAAAGTCGAATCCTTGAGCTGCATCCCACTATGCATGCACCACTAAACCATAATACTGATTGCTGATTGAAAAACAAGATAATCATGAACTTTGATCCCTCACCAAACTCCTCACTCTCCGTTTGAGTCATCTCACCCTTCAAGCTAGTTGCATCAGAAAGATCCTAGTTTCTAACCACCTCAATACGTTGGGACAATCCTTTGCAAACCTAGAGTTACAAGGAATATATCGGTACCACTTGTGAGCTTCAATCTGACCTCTGATCATGACGGCATTATACTTTCCTTCCACTTGTCATGTGCAACAAGCTAACAACAGTTCTTTGATTGAGACACCAAAATATCATTTGCTTAGCATTCCTACACCAACCTACCAATGCTAATATCTTCTTTTAGGTTACTTGAATTGCTACTCCCAACTAATAATGGATATACTTTTCTTGATGTGATTGCAGGATTCCATCAAGTTTGTGCAAGAGGTGGTACTCGAAGACAGGACTAAGTTAAAGGGGATTCCCTCTGATTGCTCCCAAATCATGGTGTGGCAGTATACTATGCCTAGCCCCATTCCTCTCCAAACTTCTACCCCAAAAACTCACAACAGAAGGTAGGAAGAGAACAAGAGACTTCTGCAGAAAGACGGAAAATGGTGGGGAGTTGATGTAAATGTGGTGAAAACAAAAGAAAAGAAAGGCAAAAAAAGGAATGCTGTTTACACTGAGTTTTTCCCTTTCTTTCTCTCATTTTTGTTTTTTGTTTTTTAGTTGGGGGGGTCATGAATTATCCACGGGAAATCTCCCCCAAGCAATAGTATTTATTCAGATTTACTTGTGATTCTTTAACTTGGCCCTCTTTGTCGAATTCTGCTTAATCTTTTGAGAGGGGCTGTTGCCTTGCAAATTCCCCTTGTGGATTGCAATAATACGCTGTGTAGAAATGTGGAAAATTTGAAAATGGCACGAGGAAGAGTATGGCTTTCCGGCAATTTCACCCAAAAAAGAAAAACTAATCTAATGTCATCTCTCTCTGTTAATTTTTTACATTATATGGCAAGCAAAAACATGTTATCTAGATGTGACACCCCGGCCCATGTTGGGCCATGTGTGTATGCACATGAATTTCTGGGTTAGTCCCACCTTGCTAGTTTACCTTGAGTATCCCTTACATATAAGCCTAGGAGTTCCAATGGTAGCACCCCCGGTTAACCGTTTTGCGCGAAGCGAGGACGAAAGCGCAAGCGGGTTGCTACGTGTGCGTGGCCTATCCAGAATGTGGTTAGGTCTGAGCCGGTTTGGACTCTAGGGCGTTACACTAGAAGTGCTTGTTCCAGAATTCGAATTTCTAGGATGGTTTGTCTACTGACTTGTTTGCCAAAAAAAAAATCAGTGAAACTTGTATGGTGTAAGATCATACTAGAAAAAACGCAGAAATTAGATATCATGCGTTCTTAGATCCTGCATGAATTAGATACATAAGAATGAGTAACAAGTGCTGCTTGGTTGGACCACAGGAAAAATACAAAAAATTTGGTGATTGCCATGGTTGTCATAGACAAATGAACATTTTCAAGAGGTTTGAGTGGATGTTTGTTTTTCTCCAAAATACCTATAAATGTACACCATTCCATAGGAATTTTAAAGGAACTCTCATGGCATTTCCTTAGAATCAAACACCATACATAGCATTTTTTCATAGGATTAAATTCCTCCAAAATTCTTTTGTTTTTCCTTCAATCCAAAGAGGCCATCGTCTTATCTTCTTAGTTATTAGAGCAAGTACAATAGTATAGCCAACTAGTGGCTATAACACTTGTCCATTTCATCTATAGCATTCAAAAAAATAGTTCATACAATAAGGTAGTTATTACAATAACTATTTGACCCCACGTGTAAGAGAGTGAAATGCATATTTTTACATGCTATAGCTAGCTGTAATTTAGTAGCCAGCTTCCTTCTCTCTCTTCCTTTCTCTCTCTGCCACGTAAGATTTGGTTGATATTATATTTGCTATAGCCTGCTGACTAAACCTTATTGTACCTGCTCTTAGGTACTTCAGAGTTCGAATTATTTTATATCAGTATTTTGGACCACTTATCTTCGGTACCAGAAGCAGCTGATCCTATCAAGTTTTAAGTTTGAACAATCAATACCTAAAAACACACAAGCACACAATTCCAAAATGTAAAGTATAACTTGGAGATTCCAATTCTATTCCTTCGTCTTCTGTCTCCAAGCTGTCCGAAGTCCAACGACTCACCGGTCACGACTGTGAGAGAGCATTGCAACAAGCATCAGGATAGCTGTGCTGTGCCCCCGTCAGTCCAGTCCAACTAAAATCCTTGGCTTCTCCTCCCAGGCTCCCACTCCCACCACCTTCCACATGATCGCATTGCAGATTCCTGCAGAATTCAGCTGTCCTCTCATGACAATCTGACACCACCTTCTGGTTGGTTGCTCACAACCAAAAAGAGATTATTTGGCCCCCATCTCTTTGCTTTCGCAGAAGATTTGGTGATTCTTGTGAATCGTATCCTTTGTATGTGCGCTTGTCATCTCATTGTTGCATTGCGAGGGATGGATCTGGGGGCGTTTGGAGTGCAGATCTGATCGGTGACTTCTTGTTTCTCATCAGTGATTGTTTCTTGGCGAAGAATTTGGGGACATGGGGAAGAAGGGAAAGTGGTTTGGCGCTGTCAAAAAGGTGTTCAGCCCTGAATCCAAGGAGAAGAAGGAGGAGGTAATGGTTCTTGGAATTCTCTTGCACAGAGCTTTCTTAATTTGTACTCAGATTTTATCAGGATTTAAAAGTTTTCTCCTCGGATTGCAAATAATTCAGTCTTCCGATTTCCCAGTGAAATCTGAGTTGGGTTTGGAGCAAAATTTCAACGTTTCTCTTGAAATTGGCATCCCTTACGGTGATTAGCACTTAATTGTTATCAGCACATCAATTTATTTAATGTGATTTCTCAAGTAGTTTGGACTTGGTTGCCATCCTTAGGGTGATTAGCACTAAATTGTTATCAGCACATCAACTTATTTAATGTGATTTCTCAAGTAGTTTGGACTTGGTTGCCATCAAAGTCTCACATTTCTTGTGACGCCTTTAAGGAAGGCTACTGCGCAGAATAAAAGTGTCGGGACTTTTCACTCATGGTCACGGTTTCAATTGGGCTGTAGTGTTTGCAAAAGTGAATTTTTTTTTTTGACTTGCCATTCAGTAATTTGTGTAGGATTTTGTCAAGATAGCATATTTCCTCTTGCAATTAGATTGTCTAGTAACTTCACATATTTGTGAGCGAAGGGTCGCCTTTTCTCTCGCAATTGTTTTGTCATACTCTAATTTGAACTGAATTGTGATCAAAATCCAAACTTTGCCTTTGAAATGAACAGAAACTGAGGAAGAAATTGGCCGCTAGCAACCCAAATCCACCAGATCTCTCCCCATCTGCTTCCTTGGAAGACAATGTTTCGGTGCCACCCCCTCCAGCTCTTCCATCTCTTCACCAAGCTGAGGAGGTTAAGGTCCCTGAAGCTGAGCAGGAGCAGGGCAAGCATGTTACTGTGAAGGTGGCATCTGCTACCCCTGCAGAGACATCAGTATTGCCACCCGGTGTCTCAACGGAAGAGCTCGCTGCAATCAAGATCCAGACCACCTTCCGAGGTTACCTGGTAATGTGAATCCAGCTATTTGATGCCATTTGGAGCTATGTGTGCTTGATAATTGAAATGTTTAGAGAACTCAATTGTGACAGTTAGAATATTTCACTGGCTGCTTTCATTCAGAACTACATGGGTGAAATTATTATAAAGATAGTTGCATTGAGTGTTCATTTCTGCTGGCCGCTGATTAGGTTTTTGCAATTTTTGAGGTTAGAAGAAAAATTCTTTTATTGTTTATGATTTTGTCTCCATGTCAACATGACTGAACACGCAAGCAAATGTCTGTTGGTGGCCGTCCAGAAAGTTCTCTTATCCTGTTCTAAGTTTTAGGTATTGGCAGCTCGCAAACCTTGCAACTGGTAGGTGGTCTGTTGCTGTTAATTTGAAGTGAGACCTCCTAATTGGAGTATCTTAGCTATTTACAATTCCTGTATTCTTTTTCGCAGTTTTGTGTGGTAAATGAGTTTTTATGGTTCAAGATGCAACTTTTCTTGCTTCACTTTCACTTGGAGGACCTGCTAACTTCTAGTAAAGCCCCGCTCGGTTGGGCTGAAAAGCTGTGGCTTATGGCTAAAATTGCACTGTAGCGACTGAAATTTCATTGTAGCTGAAGGTGGCTTATTTGGCGTAATTTAAAAAAAATTACAAATAGAAAAAATATGCTAGCTCATCACGGACAACGCAAATGAATACAGGAAAAAAGAACCAACAAAAAAGCTCAACAAAAAACCAAAAGTAAAAAAAACGAAATTTATGAATAGTGAAAAATAAGCCAGAAGCTGAAGCTGAAACGAGCGGGGCTGATTTCCTTTGAAGCAGTCATTCTCCCATTTGTTAATAATTGTTTATTTGTTTCTGTATATGTTTGGTGTGAGGGCCCACAATCAATCTTGCCGAGTATTACAAAACAATGCAGCCAGTTAGAAGAAGCTATAGAACAGATGATTATGCAGCGCACCGAACCAGATGGCTGTACCATGTATTTATATACACAGATTGATTACAAAAAGGAAGGTTCTAACAGAACCGCAAATACAGGGATACGAGATACGATTCTAACTGAATACATATTATCTGTTACTATTGCCGGTATGACAATAGTAGGAACATAATCTCCACACAATCGTCTGCATGATATCTGGTCAGGCTAATTGTCAGGGATTGTAAACCGATTGTTATCTTGACATTCCCCCTCAATCTTAACCGGCGGAACAGAGATTAAGATTGGTCTTGAGACGCTGAAGCGATTGTTTATCTGCAGGCTTCGTGAAAGCATCTGCTAACTGATCTTTGGAAGAGACAAAGCGAACTTCCAGATCACCTCGCGCAACCTTTTCTCGGACGAAATGAAAATCGACTTCAATGTGCTTCGTGCGAGCATGAAACACCGGATTGGCCGTCAAGTACGTGGCTCCCAAATTATCACACCACAAGACTGGAGCTCTCGGTTGTGATACGCCAAGTTCTTTGAGAAGCGACTGCGTCCAGGTGACTTCAGCAGCACCATTCGCGATGGCTTTGTATTCAGCTTCTGTGCTGGACCGAGAGACCGTTGGTTGTTTGCGAGCACTCCAGGAAATCAGATTTGGACCAAAGAAGACAGCAAATCCTCTGGTGGAACGGCGGTCGTCGACACAGCCAGCCCAATCGGCGTCAGTAAACACACTGAGCAACTGTGAGGATGAGCGACGCAATAGCAACCCAGTAGAGACTGTCCCTTTGACATAACGCAAGATCCGCTTGACTGCCTCCCAGTGAGCATTTGTGGGCTGTGACAAATATTGACACACCTTGTTTACCGCAAAGGAGATATCAGGACGAGTGAGTGTGAGGTATTGCAAGCCGCCAACTATACTGCGATAATTTGATACATCACTGTCCCCAAGTGGTGTCCCATGAGTACAAGACAGTTTTTCAGATGACATGGGAGTGGATGCTGCCTTGCAAGTCTCCATATGAGCTCGAGACAGTAAATCAAGGGCATACTTCCTCTGTGTGAGTGACATTCCCCCTGAAACAGCAGCCGCCTCGATACCAAGAAAGAAATGAAGAGGACCCAAATCTTTGAGAGGGAAAGCAGATCCGAGTTCAGAGAGCAGCTTGTCAGTGGCGGCTGGAGAAGAACTAGCAATCACAATGTCATCAACGTAGACAAGCATGTAAATAGTGATCCCATCTTGACTGAAAACGAAAAGGGAAGTATCAGCTGCAGAAGGAGTGAATCCAAGTTGCTGCAATTTGCCACTGAGTTGAGAATACCACGCTCGGGGAGATTGCTTTAAGCCATATATAGATTTCTGGAGTTTGCAGACATAGGATGGAACTTTAGTATCCTCGAAACCGGGTGGTTGCTGCATATAAACATCTTCAACCAATTCACCATGCAGGAAGGCATTGTTGATATCAATTTGACGTAGAGACCCGCCCTTGGAAATGGCAATTGAGAGCACCAGATGTACCGTAGCAGGTTTAACGACCGGGCTAAAAGTATCAAGATAATCAATGCCAAACCGTTGGGTGAAACCTTTGGCGACAAGCCGGGCCTTGAGACGATCCACAGAGCCATCAGACCGCTGTTTGACTTTGAAAACCCATTTGCATCCAATGATATTCTGACCAGGTGGTTTGGGTACAAGACGCCATGTGTTGTTTTTGCGAAGGGCCTGGAGTTCATCTTGCATTGCCGAGTGCCACTGAGGATCAGACAAAGCAGCCCGATGAGACTTAGGCGCAGCAAAGAACGCTCGGCGAGACACAGAATATTTGACCGTGCCGTCAGTAAACAATTTAGGCTTGCTGATGTTGTTCTTAAGCCTGGTCTGCATTGGATGATGATTGTTAACAGGAGCTGGGCTGGAGACAGGAACCTCGTCATTGGAAACCGAAGTTGGTGAAGTAGGACTGCCAGAAGAGGGAGAACCAGGCTCTAACAATGCGGAAGGAGGCTCTGGTGGAGAATCCTGTAGCTCATCTTGACAAAAATCTGGAGAAGAGCAATCTGCACTGGTTCCTGAAACATCAGTGGGAGACTGCACAGAGGGTAAGACACAATCACACATGGAATCATTCTGTAATACTGGCTCGACTAAAACACAAGGTGATGGGGAAGGGGAGGAAGGGGACACAGGACGAGTAGAGAAAGGAAAAATAGTTTCATCAAATCGAACGTCCCGAGAGATGTAAATGCGTCCGCTAGAACGATCAAGACATTTGTATCCCTTATGAGAGGAACTATACCCCAAGAAAACACATTGTTTGGAGCGGAACTCAAGCTTCCGATTGTTGTAAGGCCGGAGGTTTGGCCAGCAAGCACATCCGAAAGTGCGGAGAAAAGTGTAGTCAGGACTGACTTTGAGAAGCCGAGTAAGAGGAGTGGAATTGTGGAGAACTGGGCTCGGCAGTCTGTTGATAAGATAACAAGCCGCCAGGAAAGCCTCATCCCAGAACCGAACGGGAAGAGAAGCTTGGGCAAGCAGGGCCAACCCGGTTTCGACAACATGACGGTGTTTCCTCTCGGCAATTCCGTTTTGTGCAGAGGTGTGAGGACAAGAGATTCGGTGGGATATCCCAGTTTGTGCAAAGTACCTGTGGAGGCGACGATATTCACCACCCCAATCAGATTGAATGGCACGAATTTTGGCGTTCAACTGACGCTCAACAAGGGTTTGGAAGTTATAAAAGACATGTTCAACCTCAGATTTGTGCTTGAGGAGATACAACCAAGTAAATCGGCTGTAATCATCTATAAAGCTTACATAATACTTAAAACCACCGGATGAAGTGAGGGCCGGTCCCCAGACATCCGTGTGTACAAGCTCAAGAGGGGAAGAAGTAACACGGTTCGATTTATTATAAGGCAAAATATGAATTTTTGATTGTTGACATGCATCACATATGGAGACATCTCGAAAAGAGGTTGAACTCAACAAATTATTCGATCTAAGAGCAGTCCTAGTGACTGATGATGAAGGGTGGCCAAGACGCCGATGCCATTGTGTTGAAGACACCACGGCTCCAGAAAACTTGTGATGACTGGAAGACACGGAAGCACGGTTGATCGGAACTGGATACAAGCCTCCTTTGCTTTTACCGTGAAGAAGAACCCTCTTCGAGTCCTTGTCCTTCACAATGAAAAAATCAGAATGAAACTCAATGAACACATTATTGTCAGAGACTAACTTGTGAACAGATAGAAGATGTTTGTTGATTTGAGGAACATGAAGGACATTATTTAGAATCAAAGGTTTATTTGAGCCAGACAAAACAGAATGACCAATGTGTGAGATGTTCAAACCTTGCCCATTTGCAACTTGAACTTGATCTTTGCCTCCATAGCGTTCATGAACTGTGAGTCTGTCCAGATCGCTGGTAAGATGATCTGTAGCTCCCGTGTCAACATACCAGTTTGGATCATTGGTGTTTCTGCCGTAGGTGACAGCGTTTCCCGAGCGATCTTCAGGTTGGTAGACATGGTTGAAGCGCTGGCGACACCTCAAAGCATCATGACCGTATTTCCCACATATTTGACATGTGGATTTTCCTCTGCCACCAAAACGGCCACGACCTTGTCCCTGGCCTCGTCCACGGTCCCGGTTCTGACCACCGCGACCTCCAGCGTGATCATTGCCATAAGAGCCAGTATTTGCCCCGTGATGTCCATCAGGACGCCGAGACATGAAATTTGCCGAAGAATGAACTTCCTGGAAGGTGTTATTCTGCTCGAGCCGCAGTTCATAACTCAAGAGATATGCATAAAGGTCATTGAGACTTACAGTATCATTGCGAGTGGTAACAGCCGTGACTAGAGGATCATACTCTGACCCTAGTCCGGCCAAAATATACCCAATTATCTCATCATCTGATAGTGCTTTGCCAACTGATGCCATTGTGTCGACATGCCCTTTCATCTTGCGGAAGAATTCGGCCGCACTCATGTCCTTCTTCTTCAGATTGGACAATTGATAACGGATCTGCATGATCCTTGCACGACTTTGAGATGAAAACATCCCTGAAAGTGCTGCCCAGACTTCTGCCGAGGTGGAATATTGAGCAACTTGTGCGAGAACTTCTTCTGTCATGGATGACAGCAGAGCACTTAGCACAATTTTGTCTTGCCTGAACCAGCGAAGGAAGGCAGGGTTGGGAACTTGTCTTGCATCGGCACCAGATCCCTCCGTCAGCATCATGGAAGGAGCTACAACGCTGCCATCAACATATCCATACAGGTTTTGGCCACAAAGATAGGGTTCAACCTGAGCTTTCCACAGAAGAAAATTCTCCCGAGAAAGCTTAATGCTGACGGGGTGGCCGAGAGTCGAAACTGAGACGCTGTCGCCTGTCGCCGAGACGAGAGCATCGCAGGTTGCGCCGCTGTTGGCAGCAGCCGAAGTCGCCATGGCCTGCTTTGATAGATCCTTGGCTCTGATACCAAGTTAGAAGAAGCTATAGAACAGATGATTATGCAGCGCACCGAACCAGATGGCTGTACCATGTATTTATATACACAGATTGATTACAAAAAGGAAGGTTCTAACAGAACCGCAAATACAGGGATACGAGATACGATTCTAACTGAATACATATTATCTGTTACTATTGCCGGTATGACAATAGTAGGAACATAATCTCCACACAATCGTCTGCATGATATCTGGTCAGGCTAATTGTCAGGGATTGTAAACCGATTGTTATCTTGACACAGCCACCTTTCATTACTCATTTTGATTCTTAAATCATTTTTTGATGTTGATGGCTTTGTCTGTCTTGCTTTTTGATGTATCCTTGATACAAAGATAGCATTTCTTGAACTTGACATGGCAGCAGTATTCTCTGTTCCTTGGAAAACATGATACCAAACTTTATTAAAATTTGACGTAGTGAATGGTAAAAAGATTATTGCTTCGACTATACGTATGCTGAGATTGTTTCCTTCATTGTAATAATGCAGGCAAGGAGGGCATTACGAGCCCTGCGGGGCCTTGTAAGATTGAAGTCACTGGCTGAGGGTAATTCAGTTAAACGTCAAGCTGCAAGCACTCTGCGCTGCATGCAGACTCTTGCACGGGTGCAATCACAGATACGTTCAAGGAGGCTGAAGATGTCTGAGGAGAACCAGGCCCTCCAGCGCCAGCTTCTGCTGAAACAGGAACTGGAAAGTTTGAGGGTAGGCATACCATCTCAAAGCCTTACAGTAAAAATATTTCATGTGCCACTATTGTCCACTGAATTTCCTATTGACACTCGCAGATAATCACAAAATATTATTGAGAGCATTAAACCTACTCTTTGTGAATCATGCCAGATGGGGGAGCAGTGGGATGACAGCACTCAATCCAAGGAGCAAATCGATGCAAGTCTTATAAGCAGGCAAGAGGCTGCAACAAGAAGAGAGAGAGGGCTCGCATATGCATTTTCTCATCAGGTAGGCACTCTTGATTCTTAAGAACTGATGCTAATCTACACTTCATCTCATTCGACAATGCCGTGCTTAAAATGTTTCAAAATTTGTTCTTTGCAGTGGAAGAGCACTTCAAGGTCTATCAACCCAATGTTTGCAGACCCAAACAACCCACAGTGGGGCTGGAGCTGGTTAGAGCGCTGGATGGCAGCAAAGCCTTGGGAGGGCCGCACCGGGACTGACAAGGAGAGCAACATTGACTGCGAATCCGTGAAGTGTGCAAGCTTGAACCTTGGAGAGGGTGAGATCACAAAAGCCTTCAACCGTCGGGCCTCCAAGCCAGACAAGTCGTCACCGACAACTCCAAAACTGACCCGTCCAGCCTCCGGGCAATCCCCTTCAACACCCTCTGCTAAAGTGACACCAATCCTTGTGAAGAAGAAATCCGCTATACCAAAGAATGGGCTTTCGCAGGTGGAAGACGATGCGAGGAGCGTGTTCAGTGTGCAATCTGAGCGACCAAGGAGGCACAGTATAGCCACCTCAACAGTGCGGGATGACGAGAGCCTTGCAAGCTCCCCATCAGTCCCAAGCTTCATGGCTCCCACAGAATCTGCAAGGGCTAAGTCCCGCCTCCAGGGCTCAGCATTGACTGATGGTGCAGAGACACCAGAGAAGGGAGGCTCTGTTGGATCCGTGAAGAAGAGGCTGTCCTTTCAAGCCGGAATGGCGTCTCCCTCACCAATGTGGCGGCATTCTGGTCCTCCCAAGGTGGAGTGTGTGGTGACGGGCATTGTTGAGCCGCCACAGCCAGAGGCCTTGGTTATCAATGGTGGAAGCAAGTGACTCATATGACAAGTGCCAAGATGGGGCAATGGATTCTGCAGATATATTTCATCCATGAACAAAGGTTAAAATTATATCAGCTGTATGAATTATTGGCAAAAAAAATTTCAGTTGCGGTCACATTGTTTGCTGTAGAAGATTTGCGTACCTGTCAGTTGATTACATTTGTTGTTTCTGTAAAACTATATCGATTTGTCACTTGAACCTTTGATGTTTGTATGTAAACACGTCTTCTATTTATGCGAGCCATAAATTTCTTCCTTGTCTTATCAAGATACCTCTTAAATGTGCAGCTTTCGCAGTCTTGCCTCGCAAACAAAATATTGCTATATGTATACCTCTGAAATATTGCTATCATAACATTGAGCTAACTTTCATCATCCGAAACGAAGACAAGAACAAATGAAAGAATGAATTTAAGGCACTTCTCATGTTCGAATTCATCACTACGGTTAGAATGAATTTAAGGCACTTCCCATGTTCAAATTCATCACTACGGTTGGTTCTTTGGCTCAGTGTCCAAAATTCCACCAAGCTCTAACCCAAAGCAGAGATGTCCATGTGCAAACTTGAATGCTACAATTTGTTATTGTCAACACCTCGATGTGGAAGCCATCTTTGGGCAATTCGACGCGAATTTGCAGAACTTGCATTTCCACATCTCCTCTTCAGTCATAAATTTGGGTTCCGTGCCCCCAGCCAGAAGCTGAGGGTTTCCTGGATTTCAAGATAGCAACCATCTAATGAAGCAGCACCCCTCCTGAAAGCTCCAAAACAGTAGAGCTCACCTCTTTCTCGAGCTGGGCATGGCGGTCGGAACCGGCCTTCATCGCCACGGTCCTCTCCGGCTTACCGTGTTCCAGCACGAACTCCATCTGCTTCTCGCACCATTCCTGTCACAACTCGCGAACGAGCCTCTATCGTAGTGGTAGAGCGCTCTAGTAGCACCCCCCAGATCCTGGGTTCGACTCAGGCTGGGGGCAAAAAAATCCCTTCGCTTGCCCCATAAGCCAAAGCACAGGCCGAAAGGCTCGCCCATTCGCTGGTCGTTAGGGTCAGGGCCCAGGTCGTCTGGGCCGAGCGTTAGCTCCCCTAGGCGCTCTCACATGGGCTGATGCCGCTGTGTCAGGGTGGGGCAAGGGTTCGGGGATTTTCTCGATCTGTGAGAGGATCTTTCTTCTTAAGCTAATGCCGGGGGTGTCTTGTACCCCTGCAGGTCGAGTTTTTATTTGAAACCTTGGTCACAAGAAGCAATCGCAGTACACATGAGACAAGCAAGCACAAACGGGGGCACGACACATTTGTTCAAGAGGCCAAGAACCGCGAAAGGCGCGGGCTTTGGGTGGCGTACCGTGGCGGTGATGGCAGCGGCGGCGAGCGCTGCCTCGCTGAGCGCCATCTCCTCCCCGCTGACGATCTCCACGGGGAGCCCTCCTATATCAGGGCACGTGGGCGTGGCGGAAGAGGAGGACGACGACGGCATCGGAGTCAGAGGAGGAGGATGTCAGATGCGGGCCCCACTCCGCAGTCGGTGAGGTTGGTGACGGGTGGGACCATGGGATTCTCCGGAACCTCCTGGTGCGATTTGTATCCTCTGCCGTCCATACAGCGAAGGCAGAGAGCTACAATCCTCTGATGGATGTAGGCCGCTAGGATATGATAAGTACGGTACATAAAAAATGTCATCTTATTCTACACATATATGGGGACGTTTGTATTGTTTTTTTACTGTGACTTGTAATTTTTTGTTAAAAGTAAATAAATAGTAACTGAAAAAAATGACTTTTAGAAAGAGCCAACGAGCGATAAAAAAGTGAGAGATACGTGCGCGTCACGGAAGTGAGAGAAGCAGGGTGCATGATGCACCCGTGACCCCTGTCTTATCCCAGAGCGAGAGGAGTGAAGAAACCACTTCAAGAAGTCGAGTTTTTTTGTTGACTTTTGTCTTCTCTAAGCATAAGTCAAACAAAAACAACACCGAAAAGGGCATATATGGCCTTGAACCTATGTAAATGGGTTGCATAAGGTCAAAAGTAGTTTTACTAGGTAATATATATCCCCACGTGCCACTAGCCGACGATGTCACTCGACATCTACCTCCTCCACCTCGTGCTGCTTGCTAGGATCACCGTTTCCATTCTATATTCATGTAAGCACCAAGATTGGGGGGGGTACTTTTGGTCCTTTTTTACCCACTTCTACAAGTTTGAGGACATACTGCATATGCAGTATTATAACCGTGCAAGTTTATGGACGTATAGAAGTGGAATAAGTTCATATAGCACTCTAAACTTTGTTGGAAAGTCCGTCTAGTATCTTGAACTATGAAATCAAATATTTGTCCTCCCGAACTTTACAATTCAGTTCAAATAACAGCCTGAATAGGTTTTGTGTGGTAGTAGTATTGCTTCCATGGTGCGATGAATAGATGGTTTTACCACATGGAATGACATGTTGGTCAAGTTGGATCAATGATATGTGGGGCCCACAAGGGATTCTCCCCTACCGAGCTTCCAACTTGCTTCCATGGCCACTGCCCCCTGTAATTCCTTCCCTCTCTATTTTGATTTGGGAGAGAAGTCCATATGGGCCCTACCTGTCATTCACCTAAATTTGACCAGTGTATCATCCTAGTGGTAAAACCACCAACTCATCGCGCCACGCAGGCAATGCCACCATCCGAAATCGGGTTAAGGTGTTATTTGAACTGGATTGCACAGTTCGGGGGGGGGTCAAATGTCCGATTTTATAGTTCGAAGTGCTGCACGGATTTTTGAGCAAAATTCAGCGTGTTATATGGAATTTTTCCTATAGAAGTTGCATTAGCGTAAGACTTGAGTCATCTAATGCTTCTTGTTTTAGAGGAAATCATCTGATGTGTCTGTGTATCAAATTAAGAAGCATGCTCCTGCTTCAAGGAAAATGGAGAAAGTATTATCGAACATTTATATAGTACCACCGATTAACACAGTCTCACGATTAAATGTAATTATCCATAATATTATTTAAATTTTGAGTACAAACAATGAGTTTATATCGTTAACCACTAAAATATCTAGGGAACCACTAAAATATCTACGGAACACCCTAGAACACAAAGTAAATTATATTATGATAGAATATTCTAAAAGTTATATCTAGAACTATTCTATAACCTCCTTTACTGCTATAAATAAGTCTTTGTACTACCAATATCACTATAACACAAATCCTACATAGAGGAATTTTCTTAATATAGTAGAGGCATTTTCTTAATATTGTACATGCATTTTTCCATGTCTCTACACTGTTGTAGAGATATTTTCTACAACGTCACATAAGTGTCTTTCTATGCATCGTTGCTACAAATGAAGAGACGTTTTTATTAAAATGCATATATATTCTTTATGGCATTTTATAGAGATGTTTTATTGTGTATATAAGGAAATAGAGATATTGCGAGATGCCTTAAATTGTTCTACTAGTATAGCGAACCACAGAAAATAAAATATAAAAAATGCATGGACTCATGCAAAGGTTGGTCGTCAAACTCTAGACCTCATGAGAATAATTATTTTTTTAACTCATTTTCTAAAACTCCATATAAGCGTCTTCCTATGCCAAAAGTCGTTGGTCCTGCAAAGCGAGTAGAAGACCCATTGGTGAATCAAACACACGGCACAAGAATTCCAGTAACATATTCAAGGCCAAAGAAACTAGAGGAATCCCCAAGAAATTAAATAATAGTACAAAAATTCTAGCACCAGATTAAATACCCAAGAAACCACATGAATTCCCAAGAACTTGAATCACAATAAAAGAATTCTAGTAGCAAATTAAATACCCAAGAAACCACATAAATATACATAAACATGAATCACGGTACAAGAATTCTAGTAGCAGATTAGATACCCAAGAAACCACAAGAATCCTCAAGAATGAAAATTATTAAAGACTTAACAAACCAGAGTAATCTCTAAGAACTATGTATCTTTGATATGGACCATGATATTTGCAGGATTTAGTGCCTTCATGATGTTAACAAACGACTCAATTTTACAATATTTGATTTCCACATCAAGCTTCCACTCCTAAGAAAATTTTGGCACACCTTTATGAGATTTCCCTACAACAAATAAATCAATGGTTAGAATTCCATTGAAACACTAACTAATATAGGCATACAGGCAACAATAAAAGAGTGTTAGAACTGCACCCCAAGATGTGCCTTGAAGAATTCTACAAAGCGGCAAGCCCGAAAGATGATGTGCCCATTGATCCAAAATTAATTCCGTGTTTAGTTTCAATCCCTCTCCACCTTTTCTTATTAAACTATTAGGGAGCATGTTCTTCTCCCTTGGTTCCCATCTACAGATAAAAGAATCATAGTACTTCTTTAAGCACCTTTTGACCATGAATAGGTTCTTTTTTATCTTCTTACTTGAGCTGGTAAACCCTAGCATTTCTGTCCACCTACTGATTGTCTGTTATCACAGAAAAATTCAATATCCACACGTTGATTCCTCGCCAAGCCAAAGCATACATGGCTAGGAGCTCCACCTCTGTTTACCCCACTTGCAATGAATTCCATAGAAAATCTGACAGTCAAACACTTATTCATCTTTCCATATAAATGTACATAGGTCAACTATACCATTGCTATAGGAAGCATCACATTGGCCTATGTGGTAAACTTTATCATCTGGAGGGACATTTCAACCATCATAGATAATGTCTTCAATAGAACCATGCAAAGAGGTCTAACTTAGGTCTAACGTATATGTCCGTTTTACATAAGGCAAGATATGGAGCTTCCTCATCACATCAAGACTAGTCAAGTATTTTGGATCCTTTGCTAAAAAATTCTCATAATCTCCTAGGGAGCAAATGTAGTTCCTTGGGAGAGGGAAACAGTGGACACGACAAGTGGGGCCGGACTCCATATTCTCCTCGCTGAGATCGCAGCTGGAGGTTCGGAGCACACCGTTGTGCGGTGCTGATCCTTTTGATGCCGAAGATGACAGTGGGGGTGCCAGCTTGAGGTAAGAGTCTGGGGTTGGGGAGACATTTGAACCGACACAGGAAACCACGCTCGAAGAACTTGGCGGTGAGCCGGTTCGCAGCACTCCGGTGTGCGGTGCTAAGCCTCCCGATGCTGGAGATGATGGTAGAGGTACCACATGGAGGCAGGACATCGTAGTTGGAGAGGCAGAGGTACCTCCTTTGTAAATCTTTATGCATGCATTAACTCTGTTAAACTCCTGGTGTAACTTGTGAAGTACTTTATATGCTCACATTGCTCAATTTATCATCTTTCTAGAGGAAGTCTTTGATGACTACGATGAGGATTGCAACGAATAGGCCACGTCTTACAGTCATTCGCTTGTGGAAAGGCTAGATGGGCTGTTGCTTTATTTATCTTCTACTGTCTGCTTTTTGTTTTGGCTTCGAGCTGTTATTGTAAACTTGGCCATAAGGCCCATACTTTGTTTTATAATAAAGTATGGTTGTTATGCATGATAAGCATCCCTGTTAACCCTGTGTGCACTAGTTTTTCCTAGGATAGTACGATTCACACAGAGATTCCTGGAGTTGTTACTCTGAGATCCGACAAGTTATGCCCGTTTTACTAAACGTGTCTCCGAACGGAATCCTACTCGAACTCAAGCGGGAGATTATAAAATTTTAGGGGAATGCGAGGCAGGAAACATATCATAGACGGTTTTCATTATCACAAACAGTTTGTAATATAAATTGTCTATGAAGTATCGCAGACGATTTAAATAAAAACTGTCTATGATATTTGGTAATATCACAGACGGTTCTTGGTAAGAACCATCTGTGAAGTATCACAGCCAATTCTTACCAAGAATCGTCTATGATATTATCTCTTCATAGACAGTTTTTAGTGTTAGCAGCAACACAGACGGTCTCTAAACCTAAACTGTCTATGATGAGGCGTCTAATATAAGCCTTTTTATAGTAGTGCGCCCAGATAACTTTAAGGACTTAATCCTGTGATGATCTTCCAATATAAAATAGTACAACTACAAGTTTATAATGGTGTCAACCTAGCTAAATAATTTGTATCCACCAGTATGAGTTGCACCATTATAGTGACCCATGAGTCATGTCGCTGACTTAAGCCATTGTGGACACGGGTTACGTCTCTGGTATAAGCCGTCGTATTGCGCAAGAGGGGGTCTGGGTATGGTGGACATAGTCACCCTTAGATGAAATCTTAGCGGGTGTAGTTTACACTGGGGGATGCATTGTAAATGCTTGAGCTCCTTGATTCATATGTTAAGGAAATGTGTAAAACATAACAAGGTGATTATCTATTGCGGATAAAAGTGTATAGTCTCTATAGAGTATAAACTGTTCAAACAGTCATGCTCATGGTCAAGGGCGGCATGGGAACTTACTCGAGTTAGTTTCTATTTCAAAAAACTTTTGTGGGTGGGATGAAAACTCATCGGGTGGATACAACCCTGATTTTAGATTTCCCTGGATGGATGTAACCTAGTGTTGATAATTGGGTGAATATAACTCTAGTAATCAAAATTAAGCATGTGGTGGATGGAACCATGTAACAGGTGAATATAATTTGCATCGCTATAAATATTGCACACTTTCACTCTCTTTAATAACACTTGGTTTGATTGAAATGCTAAGTCATAGGAATTTCTAATTATTGTAATTTTCAAATGTTGGCTTTAGCAAATAAAAAAACTCGACCCTACATTTGTTGAATCTTCTATGTATACTATTGCATTCTGTGTGTTGGCTCGCAGAGCACTATTGCTTGTTCTCACCCTCACTCATAAAATCTCACTCATAAAATCTTTTGCTCCTTTGTTCTTACTCAAATATGAGAATTTGTTGAGAAAAATCGGCAAGCCATGTCTGTCTGTTATTTTGTTTTCAGGATTATTGATTCCTTGGATTCAGTCTTGAATTTGTGAATTTCTGTTGTGTATTATTGAATTTGTTCTTACTCAAATACGAAGATTTATGGCCTGTTTGGGAGAGCTCCACCACTGAAAACGTGGATTTGGAGCAGCAGCTCCACCATGGAGCAGCTCCACCGTGGATCTGAGATCCCACCATGGAGTGTTTGGCTTATACAGCAGCTTCAGATCCACGAAATTGAGGTTTTGGTGGGAATGGCCACTTTTGGTGGGATGGGGTGTGTAACCAGTGGCATTGGTGGGTAATTACCACCCAACTCCACGGTGGAGCACCCCTTGAGGAGCTCCATGAAATCCATGGATCTGACCCTCAGATCCAGGATTTTGGTGGATCCAGATTTCGCGGAGCTGTTTTTCGTGCATCTGGAGCTGATGGAGCTCTCCCAAACAGGCCCTTATTGTGCTCTTCCTCGTGCTGGTGCAAGAGCACTGTGATGGGAACCATATGAGTAACTGGACTGGAGGGGCAATTCGGTCTTTTTGCAGTGCTAACACGAAAAAAGGGATGACAATGCTATCTTGCAGCAAACTCGACCTTTAAGATGTTATAATGCAGTCGAGTCTCAATACGATGTTATCCACCTAAATACGCACCTTTGCAATACTACTGAGAAAATTTTCCCTATGCTTTACTATACCCATTGATATATATAGGAAATATGAGTTAATTTTTTGGTGTAATTTAGAGTATGGAAGTGCTAAAATTTCATTCAACCTTGTATTATATTATATATTATGCCAATTTTGTTTTGCGCTTTTGCCACAACATTTTTGAGAGGTGGTCTTACTGAAACCGACAGACATTATTTACTGTAGTTATCTATAAAATATGTATTAACTCTGTCATTTTTATTTTATGTAATAAACATATATTAGAGATACAGCAAACCACTATAATTTCTAGTCTATGTCAGCACATCAAAGCCTTATATATGGAGTAACTATAAGTAAACTTTTGGATATATTTTGCAACTGATTAGCAGATGGGCATGCCATAAGTATAACAAATACTGTTTGTAGCATTGACACTATATGTAAAACAGCTAATAAATATGCAGTAAGCTCATTACTAAATTGTAATAAATTCAAGTTGTGGTAAATAGTGTGGACACAGATAATGCTGACCTTTTTTGTTTACATATGAATATATAAATTTATAAAGAACTGCTGTAACTATTCTAGATGAGGTTTTCATTGGAACTTTGAAATTTTGAAATACGTAGATACGGCAATTTTGCATCATTTCAACTATTTTTGTCGCTAAATTCTGTTCTCATTAATCGGCAAGAATCTCAAATACCCAAGATGTTGCTGGGACTTAAAAATTTACCATTCATTTTTCTCAAAAGAAAAGAAGGATAAGATCCTTGCTGCTCGACTGTTCTGACTTGCTAGAATAATTGGGTTCTAACTTGAATTGTGGGTTCCTTCTGTAATATTTAACCTCGATTACGCAGCAAATACGACTCAATTTCTGTGCAGTGTAGACTGAGCTAGCTTAGCTTAGCTTATTACACTGTGTGGCATTGTTTGATGCTTTTTCTGTGCCGTAGGTACCGTTAGTTTTTTAATATAATTAAATTTAAAAATATAAAAAATAAAATATTATGTCATTACAGATAATACAAAGGAATGAGGAAAAATACATTTAAAGCCCAAAAGAACTAAAAAAATAAATAAAATAAAAAGTTAGAATTTAAAAGCTAAGCCTGACAGAGGAAGGCTAGCCTATCACCCTATCCCACCAAACGTATCGGGCCCATATCCGGTCGAGATTTTTGCGCAACGTGGAAGTCCAGTCAGCCCGTCCCAACGACTTTCTCACGTGGCAAGTCACGCCCAACCAACCCCCCCGCGGACTTGTACGGCCGGGGGAGAAAACCAGATTTGATAGCGGCCGATACGTCCGCCGCGTGGCTGAATAGGAGAGAGAAACGCAACTCTCGTCGAACCCCACAAACACGCGACGCGACGCCGCCAAGGGAGAGCGAGGAGACGTCGATACAAACGAGACGCGAGGGGAGAGAGAGAGGCGGAGGAGGAGGAGAAGAGACGAGGAAAGTGTTGTGCGCGTCGCGTCACCATTCCTCCCCCGATTCGGCGCTCCTTCGTATCGCCGGATCTCGCCGCCGCCGTCTCCTCCGTGTCGCAGGCGCCGCTCTAGCGTCCCGATCGGCTCCGGCGATCCCCGCCCATGGTCGCGCTGGAGTAGTAGGAGCCACGGGCACAAAGCGGCGCCCATGGCGGACCTGGCTTCCACCTGCAAGGTAGACACGCGCCCGCCCGCCCGCCAATTCGCCCGGATCTCCGCCGATTTCTCGAGGAATCCGCTGCGTTTGGGGGGAATTTGTGCCTGTGCATCCTCCTTACATGCTTTAACTACCTCTGAGATGGGATGATTATTTTTGTTGAGAGTGCTAGGGGTGGATGTGGGATTGGTTGGTTCTTCTCAGCCTAGTTTTCGCGTTTAAGGGGCGCGGATCAGTTGGCATCAGTAGCAGCCAGCGGTGGATTCAGTGGACCGTGTAATTCCTTAGCCTGTGCTCTCGCTTGTTTGTAAATCCCTGCCTTTGCTCGATTCATGGTTTGGTCCCAATGTTGGGAATCATATGGGGGAGTTTTCAGGAGATGTTTCATGTCATCCTAGTCATGAAGCTAGTTGCTCTGCATTGTGGACTGCTCAGAAAAATGCTTGCTAGTTTGGATCCCTGTATTTCATGACAATTACGTAGCCATGATTAGTTCTATTGTGCTTAATTCCACACACAAGTATGAACTATCTCTCTGTTAAATTCAGAAATGTTCCCAGGGTTGGTAGTTTGGTTTTTAGTGTTTATTTTGTGGATCAAACACAAGGTGTACTGCATATGCATGTCACGCCAAATGAATTGCTTTTGTCACTTTAGTGTTGATCTTTTACCTTGTTCATCACAGGATAAACTGGCATACTTTAGAATAAAGGAACTCAAAGATATCTTACATCAGCTGGGGTTACCAAAGCAAGGAAAGAAG
Organism: Dendrocalamus latiflorus; assembly: GCA_017311315.1. Taxonomy (NCBI): domain Eukaryota; kingdom Viridiplantae; phylum Streptophyta; class Magnoliopsida; order Poales; family Poaceae; genus Dendrocalamus; species Dendrocalamus latiflorus. The sequence continues at coordinate 33,678,820 of CM029661.1, read as the reverse complement.
CAGGTCAGCAAATGTTGTTGCTCTCTTAATTTCCCCGGTACTTTGTTTCATCATATCACTGTAGCACATGTTTAACTAAACGGTGCCGTAGAGTACGAGCCTTTTTTGAGGTGAAACAGCCATGTAGAGCTGTAACCTGTAGACCGTAGTAATAAATCACTCATGGGCCGATGGGCGTGCATGGTGTGTAGATTGCTTTGGCAATAATACTAGGTTCATATACAGAATATCGTTTCAATGAGATGCTATTTCAAAGTTTTGTGTTTTACATTATCTGATCCAGTTTCCTAATCTGATCGCAGGATCTTATCGACAGGGTATTGGCACTATTATCAGATGAGCAAGGTACGCATGTCTGTGTTGTTTGTGCTTTCCTTGTCTGTGTCTTAATTGATTGCATTTACATTGTTCACTATGGTGTAGCCTTACAATATAAGTTATTTCAAGCCAATTGGATTTTACTTTATGCACAGCTGTTCCATCATAACCCTGTATAATTCCTTTCTTAGTTCTTGATTTGTTATTTGATCAAGAAAATTCCGTTTCTTTTATCAGAACATTGGCTGGGTAGCAATTTGTACTATTTGTTTCATTGTCTTTGTTTCAATGATATCCAGTTCTTCAGCATGAATGCGTGATGGTTTTCTACTTTCCTGAAGTACCTGTTAAATTTATGTGTTAGTTGCCTGTTGCAGGTCAAAGGCAACATGGATGGGGAAGGAAAAATCCTTTAACAAAGGAGGCAGTGGCCAAAATTGTTGATGATACGTACAGGTTCAATTTCATTGTTATATCAAATTGTCTGCATAGAAAAATAGAGCAGATACTTGAGATGAAATTGTTTACGCTCCTTGTGTTGAGGTCTTTATACTTTCATTAGCAGGAAAATGCAAATCCAATGTGCTCCTGACCTGGCCACTAGGAGCCACAGCGGATCAGATTTCAGTCATTTCAGGCCCAAAGAGGAAGCCCATGACTCTTTCCAGGTAGCGATTAAGGTCCGCTGCCTTTGCGGTAGCACAATTGAAAATGACAACATGATCCAGGTATCATAGCCTTTTCCTTTATTTTTTTCTTTCCCTTGAAAGACCAATAGGGCATGAAGCAAAGTTTTTATAATTTTTCTTAACTACTAGTTTCTTTGCTGTCATTACTCTGTGATCTTTTATCATGTGTTGTGTTTTTCTGCAGTGTGAGGATGACCAATGCCAAGTGTGGCAGCATAAGAGTTGTGTGCTCATTCCAGATAAGCCCACCGAGGGTGTTAGCCCTGAAGTTCCACCACATTTCTACTGTGAATTGTGTCGACTGAGTCGGGCAGACCCGTATGTCTTGCACCTGCTTGGTTTGCTTTTTTTAAAAGCTCAATTGTTACCTGATATACGATTATTATTGCGCAGTGCATTTATTTTTCATATTATTGATGCCTGTCACTAGAACTTTAAAGATAATGCGAAGCTTTACTGAAACTTTCAAGTGATTAGTGTACTCCAAACTGTGCTTTCATACAATGTGCTTGATTAAATAGGATTACCTGTTATTTAAGCTGAAGCACTCTTTTAAGATGTGTTGTGTTTTAGTTTATTCACTTCTCTGCTTTCCTGTGCAGACTGGGAACTGTTATTTTAGCTCTCATTTGTTGTAGTTGCATCCTTTGAATTTGCAGGTTTTGGGTCACTACAGGAAATCCATTACTCGTGAAATTCATGTCGTCTGGTGTTGCAAATGATGGGTGGGTATTATATGAAACTCCTGTTACTGGCAATGTTGTAACTGATAATCACTATGGCTAACCTAATTTTCATTGATGCCCTTCCCTCCCTCCCTCCCTCCCTCTCTCTCTCTCTCTCTCTCTCTCTCTCGTTTCAAAACATTAGGGGAAAACACATTGGATGCTCATCATATTTAATTTTAACTTTACGACGGAAATTCACGATAGATCGTTTTCATGCTTTGTTTTTCAGCTAAAGGATGTCTATGTTATGCTGTTGCTGTAGATGAGTATATGAAAGTTATTTATTCCAATTAAAGATGCTGGTTCATCCAACACGATGATTTAGATTTAGTGGGTTACTTCAGTTCATGACCTTTGGTTAGTCATGCCTCTTAAATTCTATTATTGCACTTGAACTCGCTCTCAATTTGATTATTATACAATTGTGAAATGGCGACTTAGGCTCATTGGTAAGAACGGAGCTGAAATCTATTGCGTTGATGTCAGAACATAGTCGACATGTCTCTGAAAATACAATCATATATTATATAACGCTTCTTAAATGTTGATATGTCATGGCATGCTAATCAATGGTATTACCCAGAGTAAAATATATGGGGGTATTTTTATGATAAGGTCATATGTAGATATATAGCATTGTGCTTAACACATTTATTAGATAATAGTATGCTACTATGCTTTATAGAAGACTTACTTTATATTGTCTGCTTTAATATTCTTGTGTTGCTTGTGATTTATAAACATATACTTATTAAATTCTCACATATCTCTAGAACAAGCGAACCTCAAACTGTGGAGAAAGACTTTCAACTTTCTCGATCAGATAGAGAAATAGTCCAGAGACCAGAATATGACCTCCAGGTATGCTCTCTCCTGTGCAAAGCTATATTTTACACGCCTGAATTCTGAATGAAGTCGTCCTCAGTTTAATTTAATATGACATGATACTGCTATTTCATTACATTCCTGATTAATTTAATATGACATGTTACTTCTATGTCATCACCCCCTGAGTACTAAGGAAGAAAGTACGGGTTTACGTCAGATGAGGTTGTAAGGTATCTGTGAGTTTTATCATCGAATTTACACTTACAAGAATAGTATATGTCCTATCCATTGTGCTATTGTTCAATGGAGAAGGCTAACCTCTGTGGATAAGTTACACTCATTATGTAACATGGAGTATCCTTAATTTCTCATGTTTACTTGCCAACTATTTGCTTTGCATTGTTGCAAATGTTCATTTGTATCATATAGATGCTAGCTTTGTACATGGAGAGTATTGCTTCTCTCAAAAGTTCATGTTTATGTGGACTAAGCCTTTCTAGCATATATTCTCCAATAAGGAAACACATTTGAATACATGTATTAGTTTGCAAGTGTAAGTCTGAGATCTGACCGCGTATATTGTTCTGTTGCACTGTGTTGCTAACCAGAGAATGTGTTATGGATAGGTTTGGTGCATGCTTATGAATGACAAAGTTCAGTTCAGGATGCAATGGCCCCAATATGCAGAATTGCTTGTGAATGGTATTCTTTTTGGCAATTTTTATATTATAATTCGGTTTAAGTTGAATATTTGAAATGCATTTCAGTTTAAATGCTTATATGCTGTACACTGTTGTAACATATATGCTACAGTTGAGCTGTTGTAGGTTATATTTTACATTGGTTGTTCCTGAAATTTTGGGATTATCAGTGTGAAAGTTTCATTTTTTGTTCAGGTATTTCTGTACGAGTAGTGACCAGACCTGGTTCTCAGTTATTAGGGATAAATGGACGGGATGATGGGCCACTGGTGAGTTCATTCTTATTCTGTCCCATTGGTAGGATCTACATGATAAGTACACAAAGATTTGGCTTTAGTCGTTGATATACTTTTGGGGATGTTTTTCAACTAGCGTTTCATCATTCTCTGATTGACAGTCTATTCTGTTGAGTTGAATTACAAACTTAAAGTGAACTCCGATTAGAACACTGAGCACAACTATGATTTATGAGCTTGTTTCATCTTTTTCTAGTATGGTTTGCATTTAGTTTCCAAATCCAGTCCTTCAGGATTTGCTATGTGTTTTCAGAGCCTTCTGCAGCATCGCATAAATCTCTTATCCCTACAGGTTCTGTTAAAGCCATATTGGCAATTTACTTATACGCGGAACATTCTAGTCAAGAAACTTAGCTCAATATGTTCTAGTTGATAAAATATATTTTAAGTATGGGTAGGCATAGTTTTCTGTTATGGGTAAGGTTGTGCTGTCTTGCAACCAAGTCTGATAGGAAGTTCAAAACCAGCGCGTAATCTTTTGGAAAAACAATGCACGTTGTGCAATTCCCATTGATCAGTAAAAGCTTGGACCCTGAGCATGGGATGAAACTAGTTTGGATTAACCCAAGCAGCCACCTGTGAAGCCCAGAACAATTTCGAGGAAACGTATTGGGTTGAGGTGGCTTGCCCCTCGTTTACTTGGGTGGTCTAGTCTTCCATCATGTTACTATTAGTAAGCTTGTGCACGTTCCTTGAATGTTCACAAGAGCTTTTGTTTAGAAGTATTGTTGATTTTTGATCCAGCACCATAGAAAGTAATAGGGCTCTAAGCAAAACTTGTTTTGCTTGGGTGGTCTAGTCTTCCATCATGTTTATTATTAGAAAGCTTGTGCACGTTCCTTGAATGTTCAAAAGAGCTTTTGTTTAGAAGTGTTGATGATTTTTGATCCAGTACCATAGAAAGTAATAGGACTGTAAAGCAAAACAAGGTTTGAAAAACAAAATTTACATAGAAATATTGAGGTAAATGGCAAAATGTAAAATAAACAATTGACATATGGAATGAGATATGCAATAACTAATAAAGTTATGTTCCACGCAAGAATTTAACTACATGTTCATGTCATTAGAAGGCATCGCTTGCACCAAAGACTTCATTAGCTTGTTGGCATTGATGTTAATCAGGCCTATCTTGCAATAGCCACTGCCGGATTGCATCAACAACAATGAAATTCGATAAGTCTAGCTACAAAACATGCAGTAAGGCAAATCAAGTTTCAAATTAGGACCATTGGATGATAGATTGTCCATAGGTATAAATTGTTGCAGCAAGTCGGAGCATACAACGTGGTCGGAAGACTTGTGAAAGTCTCGACCGTGAGTACTCGGAAGGTTCGACCGTGAGTACTCGAAAGACTTCGACTATGAGTATTCGGAAGGACTGTTCGGATGAACAGTATTCTGCTACAGTAATATTGATTGCCACATTGTGTTACTTTGAAATTCTGTTCCATGTTTTGTTTCATGGCTTGAACTTCTGCTTCTCATATTTTTACCCATTTGCAGATAACCACATGCAGTAGTGAAGGAACTAATAAAATTTGCTTATCAAGGGTTGATACTCGTACATTTTGCTTTGGAGTCCGAATTGCTAGGAGGAGGACTGTTGCTGAGGTTTTGCCTTTTGACTTTACTTATAAATATCATGCGGTTGAAATGATTGGTTGAAGGTGCTATTTTCAGGTTCACTTATCTCAGTTGCTTTTGTTGATTTGATTGGACTATAACCTCCTTAATAATGTGTATATCCTGATTCCTGAAATTTGAGATTTCTGCATTAGCTGATTGTTATCTTTGACCTTTTCCCTGTAAATATTGTCTGGTTGGACCATATATTTGCTCATTGATGACTGAGAATCGCACACAAAATTTGAACTATATCACAAGAATGAAATTAACAAGTTCTGTAATTCATTATAAGTCTGAACTATATCACAAAAATCAAGTTACAAATGTATGAATTGTGGTTTTTGACTTGCTTTATTTGCTCAAATCAGGTGTTTTGCTATCTTAATTATTCATTCACAAAGTTGTTTTCTCATGTCCTTCTCAAGTCTTTACAGTGTTCTATGGCCTATTGGTATACCAGTAACACCTGCTCTACCAACTCTGGTATGGTGGTTTGCTACTGGTTGGTAGCAGCTGTTATACACTTGTCAAACAGTTGTGACTTGTGAAATTTTCACTTTTTTTACAGTAAGGGTGTTTTCATCCCCAGCTGACCCAGGGTTCAAACCTGGGCAGCTGCATGCACGTCGGTGCATCCTCTACTTAAAATACATCCCAGCCCTAAATACTGGGTAGCGAAAACTGCCAGCATATACCACTGAAAAAATGTCAGGTTGTTAAAAACAATGACAAGTGGGTCCTGGTCTCACATTTCATTGACTCATTCTCTGGTATTTTTTTTTCAAACTGTGACTTTACCCAGTGGTATGAAAGCAAATCTACCAAACTATATGTTTGGTGCTTGTTGTAGAACTAATTGTCTTTTGGGCTTCTTTCAAAATCTTGTATTGCTCACTGCTTTTAGTTTGAATTGAGTTGCTGCATTGCCTTTCTATTTGAGCCCAGTTGATATGGTTTATGCCCTTGTTAGCAACTACAATTTGTTCCCTAATTCTTCTATGCAAGCTGAACATAAATACATAATTGCTGCTGTGAAGTATTTACTCCACAGTTTTCAGAAAAATGAAAACGATACTGTATTATAGAATCACGGTTTTTTCTATATTTATTAGCACTGTGTATATGTATTGTAACTTGTAAGTATTTCATGTCCTTGAGGATTCCCACGTGAAATACATCATGTATGCGGGAACAGTACTAATGGCTCCGCTGACCAGCAGCTGCACCACAAGGGCAGGGGAGAAGGGGGAGAGACCAAAGACTCTTGTTTATTTCTTGCTTGCCCATAACTTTTACAATAGACTTTTTTATATAGAGAGCTCTCCAAACAAATATAGATAGGATCAATCTAAATAATATATTGCCTAACTAAGAGATAAGATACCAAACAACCTAATAGATAGATTCCTAAATAACCAATGGCTTTCTAATCCTTGCAAGGCGGTTGCTATTCATGTGCTACAATAACTGCGGTACAGTACAACGTGGGTACTGTTCACGTGAGCAGTATACCAGCCCTAGGAAGGTGCGGCTGCTGCTCCCTTGCTCCATCACATGGGCCCTAACGGGCTGGTCATGACAGTTGCTTAAATCCGAAGACTCAAAAGTCAAGTAATGGACAAGTATGTTAGGGAGGAGTCATGTACAAATTAATTTTATATTTCCTGTTTTACAGTAGTAGAAGTATCACTTGGAATCTTTGCTGAAAGAAAAAGACCAGCATATGTTACCCTTATTTACATTGAAGAAAGGGGAATGGCTAAATGCTTTCTACATTTCATTTGGGTTGTTTCATTCCTCTACAACAATAAGTTATATTCTTAGCCAGCAAGCACTAGTTTTGTTATGTGCATTAACGCTATTATTGGTATCCAGGTTTTAAGCTTGGTCCCGAAGGAAGCTGATGGTGAGTCTTTTGAGGACGCTCTTGCTCGTGTTCGGCGCTGTGTCAGAGGTGGAGATACTACAGAGAATGCTGATAGTGACAGTGATTTGGAGGTGGTTGCTGAGTCCGTTCCATTCAACCTTCGTTGCCCTGTGAGTTCTCTTGTGCATAACAGTTAATTGTTAGTATTTTTTTGCGGGCTGGCTCAACATATATTTGTCAGTAGCGTATATCGCATTTAGTAGGCATATTCTATCGGGTTGCTAATGTTCCTTGCTCAGTTAGCTAGTAGTTTTAGGACATATAGATACTAATATTGCATCACTGGGTACTGGGTAGCGAAAATAATCATTGCAACAGGGTTTTTTTTGGGTCAAAATGTGTTTATGGCTGCCATGTTATAATGCTAAGCTTTTCTGCGATGTTTTTTATTGTGTTGTATGCAAGATTTGAAATGAATGTAACTTATTTTCTAATATATTTTCAGAATAGTGGATCCAGAATGAGGATTGCTGGAAGGTTCAAGCCTTGCATTCACATGGGTTGTTTTGATCTTGAAACTTTTGTGGAATTGAATCATCGGTCCCGCAAGGTTAGATTTTGCACCCATAGATGCACATACACACGTGTATACACATCCAGAAAGTGGGAGTTTTTCTTCTTTTCAGAGCAAATTTTATTAGTTCCTTCTATATAGTGCCTTTTATGTTCTGCAACTGATAATTAATAATACCGTGCTTTTCCTTCTTGTTCCTAGTTCTTCCATATATAGTGATTTCCCACATGGCTGCAACCCACCTTTTGACATGAAGATGGTTTCATGTGTCTTGTATCCAGTCTCTCTAATTGCTCTGTTCTTGTTTTGTACAGTGGCAATGTCCAATATGTTTAAAGAATTACTCTCTCGAGAACTTGATGATTGATCCTTACTTCAATCGGATTACTTCTCTGGTAGGTCTTCATCATACCTTCACATCTGCTTCGTGTTGGATTTTGTTGCGTTTGTTGATTCTTTTTCTTTTTGACACAGTTGCGCAATTGCAATGAAGATGCCAATGAAATTGATATTAAACCTGATGGATCTTGGCGTGTGAAGGGTGATGCTGCAACTAGAGAATTATCTCAGTGGCATATGCCTGATGGCACTCTTGTTAACTCAAAGGAAGATACCAAACCTGGTGCAGAAAATGTAAATGAACTCAAGATAGAAGGCACTTCTGATGGACATAGAAGTTTAAAAATTGGAATAAAAAGAAATCCTAATGGAATCTGGCAAGTTAGTAGTAAAGCAGATGACAAGAAGCCTTCTGTGGTTGGAAATCACATCCAGAAAAGTATTTGTTTCCGAGCTCCAAACATTGTGCCTATGAGCAGTAGCCCCACCAGGAGTTACAGAGATGGGGAAGACCCGAGTGTGAACCAAGAGGGCAGTATGCATTTTGATTTATCGTTGAACAATGGTCATGAGTTTGACAGTTTTCCTCTCAATTTTGGCCAAACATACAATACAGAGGATAGATCACAGCAAGAATATAATATTGCAGATGTCATTGTTCTTAGTGATTCTGATGAAGAGAATGATGCGATGGTTTGTCCACCAATTGTCTATGACAATACTACTCCAAATGGCAGTGGTTTCCCTTTCGCCACCAATGGATCTGGATTTGCTGAAAGATACCAGGAGGATGCTGGCGTTGGTACTAGCGGCCTTGGTTTATTAAGCAACAATGCTGATGATTTTGAGATGAATAACTGGCAAATGCATTCTTATCCTCAACCGGAGCAAGGTTTCCAGTTTTTTGGGAATGATATCAATGCTGCCAATACTTTCGTTGGTTCGCATAATTCCTTAAGCATTGCACCAAACAACTATTCCCTTGATTGTAATGTTGGCGTAGAGGAGGCTTCTGTAGCTCATGATCTTCCAATTTGCCGAAATAGTAATGAAATACATGGAAGCTTGGTCGATAACCCATTGGCTTTAGCTGGCGATGATCCTTTGCAAATTTTTCTTCCTCCAAGTCAACCTTCTTCTGTCCCCCTTCAGGAAGAGCTGAGTCAGCACGTTAATGCACCAAATGGGGTTCAGTCTGATGATTGGATATCTCTTACACTCGCGGCAGGTGGAGGTGGTAACGAAGAGTCTGCACCTGCTGACGGTTTAAATTTACAGCCGCAAATTCCGTCAAAAGAGACAGGAGTGGAACCATTAATTGATGCTGGTTTGTCTCTCTTTTATGAATATAGTTATTTCCTTTTGTGACATTTTTTTGGAATGGACTAGTTTATGGCCAATTACAAGGCATGCACCATTTCAGCAGCTTCAGATCATAGAGCTCTTTTAGGCCCTGTTCCAAAGTGCCTGTGACTTTTATCTTTTGGGTGAAATGGCACCGTAGCGACTGTTAGCTTTTTTCTAAGATAGTCAATTAAAGAAACAACAACAAAGCCTTTTATCTCAAACAAGTTAGGGCAGGCTAGGAATGAAACCTTCTTAAGATTAAAAAGATATGAGTCTTGAAATTACTTACAATACTAAAACCCTAAGCTGTACAACCTGCTATCTGAGCCAAGAGCCTAAAGTACTGCCCCTAACTTTTTTATAGTTTCGCGACATGGGTTGCTAACTTCCATGCACTCCTATTCAAAGCTAATTCTTTAAATACATTCCAATCCCTCAAGTCTCTTTTAACTGTTTCCTCTCACGTCAGTTTTGGTCGATCTCTGCCTCTTATTACATTTTTAGTATGTCTTAAAATTCCACTACGTACCGGTGTTTCAGGAGGCCGTCGTTGTGATGTCCGAACCATCTCAAGCGATGTTAGACAAGTTTCTCTTCAATTGGTGCTACCCTCACCCTATCACGTATATCATTATTGCGGATGCGATCCCGCCTTGTATGACCATAGATCCACCGCAACATCCTCATCTCCACTACACTCATTTTCTGAATATGTTGTCTTTTAGTCGTCCAACATTCTGCACCATACAGCATTGCGGGGCTGATCGTCATCCTATAGAACTTACTCTTTAACTTTTGAGGGACTTTTTTGTCATACAGGACACTAGATGCTTAGCGCCATTTCACCTACCCCACCTTATCCTGTGTCTCACGTCTTCATCAATCTCACTGTTCCACTGTAGCATCAATCCCAAATAACGGAACGTGTCATTCTTAGGCACTACTTGTCCATCTAATCTAACATCTCCATCATCTACCCTAGCACCACTGAAATCATACCTTATATACTCAGTTTTAGTCCTACTAAGTCTAAAGCCCTTCAATTTTAAGGCATATCAACACCATTATATCTCTACTGATAACGCAAAGGAAAAAGGAAAAAGGAGAAGAAAAAAACCGCATTAAGAAACCAACGTATTCCAAATGGCTTTTGGCTTCTAGAAGCCAAAAGCCATTATTGTTTGGAACAGGCCTTAAACTGCAAATAGGGATACTAATTGATTAATTTAAAGCTGATCTTACACATAATGTAAACCTTAAGTGTCAACTTTGTCCTTTTGTCCCACTTTTTAGATTTAAACAAACCTTTTCCTTCTTAAATAGGAGAAAATAAGCCAAAGTTTGTTCTTTCCATATAGGTTACTGCAGTCAAAAAAAATCCTACTTTCTTAACCCAACATCATTTATTTCTTTCAAGGAGAGAGTGAGGGGAACAGCTTATACTAGTCTAGTTATGCTTAAGTGATACACTGAAAAGCGCTGTCATTCCTCTTCTCTTCATTTTGAAGGAATGACAATGATATATTATCCAATAGGGAAAAATCTCTATAGATGCTTATGGAAAGGGTGATCTGCAGTGTATGTTCACTTACATTTACTGCTACTTTTATTTGATAGTAGGAGTGTATCAGTTGATCATCTGAGTTGTAAAGAAATAAGCTCCACTCTGTTTCAACATTTTGTAGTATGAATTGAACTGGGTTTTGAGATTTGTAACCTTCTAGCCTTTTGTCCACTAATGGTTATTGTTGTGTATTCCCACCAGCGTCATCATGTATTTATCTGCAAACCATAATTGGTACTATTTAGTTGGCCCATAATACTGAAATAATTCTTTTTCCCCTAATTGCAGCTTCTGCACTTCTGAGCACAAACAATGACAGATTTAGTGGCGCTAATTTAAATCCAAGAAGGATTAAAAATATATTTTCTCATCCTCGCCAGCCTCGGTCTGTTAGGCCTCGACTTTGTTTATCAATAGATACTGATTCTGAGTAGCTTGGGACATCATAATGGGATAGCTGAGTTTGCATTAATTTGGCAAGGCTGCCTTCCAGAAATCTTGATTTTTTTACTGAGGATTATCAGGTACTTCTGGTTGATGTAAAGAGAAACACCAGCATAGATGCTTTGTTGCCTCAACCTGGTGTACAAACTTTCAAGTGTTCCATATGATCCAAGATGGATCTGCATAGAGGACATCTGATGGTGAGCATGATCAACCAATCAATCATCTCTTTATGTAGTGTTTTATGCGTTCAACTTTTTCGTCAAGCAGTCGTTGTTTTTATGGGATTCAAGTGGTTAATTTGTGATTGAGCATGTTCTTTAGAAAAAAAAACATGGAACGGAAGATCTTTTTCTATTCATTACTTAAGAATGACTCCCCGTACGGTCTGCTCGCAAAACATAATATGAAAGTTTTGAAATAAAACAGGATAAATAGAAGCAAAGTAAATCTGCTGCTATTTTTTTATTAGCACAACATGAAGGGGCTAGATACATTCCTCGGAAGATTATTTATGCTTGGCTTTGCTTCTGAACTTCCGTAAGTTAGCCTGTTAGGTAATATTTTTGAAATTTAGTTGGTAGCTTTGGTTAGTACATCCAAAAGAAGACACTGTCAGTGATCTCTAATCTTGGATTATTCTGACATAGCTACCCTTTCAGGATCAAAGGAATAGAGAGGACTAGGAATTAAATGGAAGGGAGTAGTAGGAAATGAGTGATTAGCATAAGCTGAGATATCATATATAACACGACATTTTGATAAACAGCGGTTATATGTGAGGAGAAGTATGCCTGTCCCATCTGTTCTAGAAGCAAAAATTAATACAGTTTTCTGACATCGGCCTCAATGTCTATGTAAGCAGTATGATTCTTATGAGAAGTAATTCAAATTTCAAATAAGCAGTATCTATCTGATCTTTTGGCACGATATGAATCTTATTTATAAGAAGAATGCCCCCAGTTTCTTATGCTATTGTATTCTTGAAGACCAATAGATGAAGCCACTAGGTGAAATAGCACAGAAATTCATGAGGGTTCTTATGAGTTTGTCCATATATTTATTTATCTGTGCATTTATTTATTAGAGGTCACTAATGTATTTCTCTTTCTGTCAGGTTTGTATAGAAGATTTTCTAATTGGGAATCGATGCTTAATGCGGCTACTGGAGCAGTTTGTACATTTTTTCCTCTGACTTTTACTGGATATAAGGAATAGGAGGGGTCATCCCTGGATGCTAGACAAATACATGTGAATGTTTGTGTGTACTATCATTGTATTTAGGGTTTGGGGTCCTAATTTAGATGTTTATTACCCTGATATTTGATGGAGAATAAATTATTCCTGGAGTGGCGGTCAATAAACAGAGCCCTTCGGTTTTACTTCAGCAACTGTTGATTCATTTGTGCTTTGCAAAGCATGTAGTGCTAGATGTGTTGTCTGAGTTCCCATGCCGGCATGTTCTAAGTTGTACCAAGAGTCGTGGTAAGCAGGGCTGCAGGGGATTAATCATCTCCCCTGAATTTCTGCAGGGGATTAAGCATCAACTTTTCTACCTTCTCGCTGAAAGTGTTGCGATGGTTTTCTGGGTCAGGCCTGTTCATTTTCCACTTTTTGCTTTTATGGAAGTTATATATAGATCTGTCTGGTTGTGCCCTCGAAAAGAGTTTGCACTCGGTTTTGTTGGGATTAGAAAGCTTGGGCACCTCTTATCTACATGCGTTGGTTGTTTTTCTGTTGACGTGTTGTTTCATTGAACTGTGGTCGCACGACAATAGTGCGGTGTGGTTCTCTGAGCTGGTTCAATTGTAAACTGGAGTGAGAATGTTATCACCAGTAAGCTTGTCATGTGTAGGTGTCGGCAGTGCATGCTCCTGTCAGTCGGCAATGGGTAGCTAGATTGTCAAATTTGGATGCCCTCGTCGTCCTGTGTTATTGGGAGCGTTGCATTGGTTGCTGATGGCCCCCACGCACGTGTGAAGATTTTGATTTCTTCCAGGGAGGGCTATGGCTTTGAGATCGATACAGGTGTATTTATCTAGTCCGGATTCTCTGACGTAAGTCAGGTGACGTTGGGTCATTGACATGTGGGCTCCACGAGCTGTGGGCTCACACGTCAGTGATTCAACGTCATCTGATGTTACGTCAGAGGATTTGTGCCCGTATTTATCAGGGCGGTAATCTCGTGATGAAAAAGGGGTTAGTACGTGCTTGCAAAGAGTGAATTACCTGATTTATTACTACTTGCACTCGTACCGGAACCTTCCTGAATCATGTACCATCACCGCATATGAATATGATCCGACGTGCGTCATATGGTACTTTTACAAGTGATTGAAACCAGAGACTTCGACACCCGTTCAGAAATAGAGAAAAAGAAGGGGTTGGCTTGAGCTTGAGAGTACAAGTCTGTTTCTGTGCAAAGTTGTCGGGAGCTACCGCGCTGGGCAGCATCGGCATATGGTGATGGATGGTGATACGAGGTGATGGCACGGGAAAAGCAGCAACAATGGTATGGTGCTTTACTTGCTTTGATGCAAAGCCTCCCTTCTTGTTTCCTGGCTTGAGTTGCCTCCCTCTCTCTCTCTCCTCTCCCGTGTTGGCAGTCGATCGATTCCCCTCCCTCCCTTGATCATGATTCATGAATAGCACTTGTAGATCTCGAGAGGACGACTGTCACTAGTCTCTAGTACTGCCACACTAGTCCTATGCAGATTAATTAACTTCCACTCTGCAGGTCAACTTATGGGCAAAGCATGTCACATCTTGCATGCATGTTTCCACGATGCACGATCAGCTGCATTATGAGCTTTTAGTTATGGCTGCAACGGGAGCTTCAAGTGCTTATTTAGATTCTCTCGTCATGTACGAGTAGCTAATGTTTCCATGTCAAACCTCTTAGCTCTCTCAGTTTCCCCACGGCCCCCATGTACTGGTAGTAGCAAATTAGTACTGCACTAGATGTGAAGCCGGCCTCTTGCTAATAGTACTGCACCTTCCTCTGTAGAATTCTATCCGTGTAGACCGTCCAGTGTAGTGCTGCTAAAAGCAGAAACATTACCGATTTACCGTCTTACTTTTGGGTGTGTATAGGTATCACTCGGATATTTTCCTCTTAACAATCATTCACATTTCGAACCGTTGGATTAGAGATCCAACGGCCTCTTTTTTTAGATGGGGGAGATTTTTTTTGGAGAGGGCGGGGAGAATTCGTAACCGTTGGATCTCTAATCTAACGGTCACAAATCTGGATGATAGTTAGAAAAAAAACATCCGGATGATGTTTATCGATACCCCTTACTTTTTCCTACCTAGAAATCCAGAATGAACGGCGACGACTTGCAACTGTCACGAAAGCGAGACGATTGCTACAAACGGGGAGCTGTAACTTTCGCGAGAGCGATGGATGTCGGGAATTCCCCTGGCACAAGGCATTTTTGCAGCCCAAACATGGACATGGTTACCGCCTGCATCTTGGCACTGGTCACTAGCAATTGGCTGTGCTTAAGCCTTCCAGGGTCACTGCTCTCTACGTCTCGCACTCGCTGTAGGTGTAGCGAGCAGTAAGGCACTGTTGTAGCTGACCCCAAATGAATTGAAGTTGCACATTGTTAGCTGGAAGCAACAAGCAAATGTGCAAGTCCTGCCAACTTCCAAGGCGAAGGACAAGCTCATTCATGGCAGTTGTATCTATCGATCCTAGTTTTTGTTTTTGTTATGGAGTATACTGTTATAGCAGTCGACTACTAGTGGTATAGTACTAGTACTATAGATGTCTGCATTAAGAGACGATTCATGATTATTATAGCAGCTAAACACTGGCACCATGAGAAGATTTACAGCTTGATTTGGTGAGCTTCTATACAAGCATCTTTGCCCAGAGACGTGAATATTACCGACAAGAAATTACAGCTTACAATTCTAAATTAATAATAGCACACCAAAAGGAAAATTTTACTGCGGTATACGGAAACCAACTTGGGCCCCACCTGCTCAGTGACCGGTCAAAGCCACCGGACCAGCGGCGGCCGACGGCGCCGCGTGCCTCCTCCGCCCGCTGCTCCCGCCGTTGGCCCAGAAGCACCCGGCGGTCGTCGCCTCCGCCTCAGTCCCCGCCGCCATCTTCGCCACCGCCGTAGTCGCCGGCTCCGACTTGCACCTCGGCAGTACCAGCGGCCGCGCCGACGAGCACCGCATCTCTTCCTCTTCCTCTTCCTCTTCCTCTTCCTCTTCCTCCTCGTCGTCTTCCCCGACCTCTTCTTGCTCCTGCACGACTACCACGTCTTGCGTCTTGTCGTCCTCCCTTTCCACCGCCACCTTCTCCGCCTTACGGGGAGAGGGAGATGCTGCCCGAGGCGCTGCGGCGATCTCCACCGCCCCCGTGTCCTTGGTCGGTGACGGCACGGCGACGGGGAACCTGGAGGTGAGCGGGGACGAGCGGTTCTGCGGCGCGGAGCGGCAGCGCATGAGGAGGAGGGCGTTCTTGGGCGGCGTCGTGGTCGCCGACGACACCAGCTTCGCCTCCCCCTCTTCGTCTTCCTTGTCATCACCACCATTGATCCCCAGCTCCTCCGCCTCGTCTCTCTCCACCGATCCGAAGACCCCCGCTGCCACCTCCATCTCGTCCTCCTCGCCGTGGTCTCTTCTCGGATCTGGCGGCTTCGGTGCCGCGGCGACGGCCACGTCCCTGCTGCTAAACACCCACGGCGACCGGCGGCTCCGCTCCACCTCCGGCGACGGCGCCTTGGGCCGGCGCCTCCGGTCGAAGTCGAACAGCCCGCCGCAAAGGAACGCCTTCTTGAGGCACCGGCAGTACCCCTTGGCCTTCTCCGGCGGGGATGCCTTGGGAGGCGCCGCCGCCGCCGCCGCCGCCCCCTTCTTGCCTTTTTTCCCCTTGCCCTTGCGCATCCGCACCTGCCCAATGCAGGTCACCTTGGGCGACGAGGGCTCCCCGTCCGCGGCCGCCGCCGCGCGCCCGGCGCTGCGGCCGCGGGAAACGAACATGGGCGACGTGGCCGGCGCGCGGCGCGAGCGCGCCCCCCGGCGGCTCTTGCTGAGCAGCAGCCGCGCCAGCCCCGGCGGCGCCGGCAGCTGCTTCTCCGCTTGCCCCGGGCTCGCCGCCGGCGGCTTCATGGGTGCCTCCCGCGCGCGAACGTACACAGAGAGCTAGCAGTGGAAGGCTCGCGAGTGTTCCGCCTCGCCGCCTACGAAGCGGCGAGCTTATAGGCGAGGGTAGATTAGCGGGGGCGCGATGATTACCCGGGCTGCTAATTGCGGTTAGTGCTTCGTAATTAACGCTGCTTAGCCGGGGGGGGGGGGGGGGGCGTGTGTCTTAGGATTCGCTTACCTGCTTCGTTGATGTGGACCTGGTCCAATGGACCAGTCCATGTAAGGTGCATTGGATTGATTGTGATGTGATGGATGTGCCCGTCTGTGATGGTGTTAGCTTCATTCTTGCTTACGATTGCTGCAGTTGTGTTCTGATTTTTATTTCTCTTGATTATTATTATTTATCAGATATGTCTCGCTCGTTTAGACTTCTGCTCTTGATTTTTCTAATTTTGTTTTTAAGTTTTTTTGTTTTTTCTCATATTTCTTTATATCATACGTGATGAGATAATATTGTTCTATTTTTAAATTTTTTTTGATTTAATTATGCTGAAAAAACTAGCAGCAACTACAGTAAAAAAACTTCAAATAGTGAAAAAAACAAAAGCCACAAATTTAAACCTAAATCAGCACACTAGGTACCATAGCAAAAAAGGAACCACTCCATTCTTGCTTAAAATTGCTACACTTCTAACCATTCTTTCTTTATTAAAGGGGTATAGTTCTATTTAAGTGCCAAAGTAGCAATTGAGGCATAGGACCTGCTCCAGCAGTACTTATTTGAGGTTCAACTTTTAGCTTTTATCTTTTTAATTTTGTATTTTTTTGGTTTTTTATCTTTTCTTTTTCTCTTATTTCTTTGCATTGTTGAGGCTTTTTGCACTATAACTGTAGTTAGGTTTTTTATTGTAATTAAATTTAAAAATAAAAAGGTTATGTCATTAAGGTCAATGCAAAGGAATAAAAAAAGAAAAGCCAAAATGCTAGAAAAGATAAAATTAAGAAGCTAGAAACTAAAAACTTAACCCCACTGAGCACTCTTATGATCTTTTTTCCTTTTTTTTTTGTTTTTCCAGTAGCTTTTAATTTTTAACTTCTTTCAATAATCACTATTTATTATATTAATATGCCGCAACCTAAAAACAACAGGTTTTACATCGGCAATGCTGAGTTATTTTTTTAAGAAAAAAATTTTGTTGCTTAAAAGAAATCACACGCACAGTGCATGAAGGGATTCACTGTTTCATTCCCACGACGTTCACTGATATCTGATCCGGACATTTACTACGGTTTCGTGGGCTTATCTTGGAGGGGGCCCACGGTCAGCCCATGGGGCGGCCCACACTGCCCAGCCGATTCTCTCCTCTCCTCTCCTCTCCTCTCCACGGCTCTGCTCGTTGGGAAGAGTGGCGGTGAACATGAGTTGTACTGCAACAACGACAGGAGAGTGATGGATGTGATTTGGCTGAGGATTCTTTCTTCCTCCCTTTGCTCCCCATCCATCCGCCCTTTTCCTCCGCTTTCTTGATGATTCCCACACACACTGATCGCCAGCAGAGCTCATTTCGCATCCATCCATCCATCCATCACAAGAAAAATCAGATGCTACTGATGGACCAACACTCCTGCAAGAGCATTACAGGCTCGAACAAAATAAATGTCTTGCTTGGGTGGATAAGATCTTAATGCAAGGCATCTTCTGTATTCAGATATGAAACATTGTTAGTGTTTCTCTCTGAAAAAAATGTAGAGAAATTGTTTTCACTCATATATTGTACTTTCCATTCATCTGTATTTCGTACTCCTATATATTTGAGCAAGAGAGACACACATGTATGAACCTTACTCAGGTGCTAAGGGTTCGCATAGCGTTGAGATTTCTCTCTTGATTTCCTCGATCAGATGGAGGCATGCAAACGAAAGAGTTTCAGGGGGGCATTGCACGAGTGGTCAGTCAGCCGTGGCAGCTTTAAGTTCATCTCTCTCTCTCTCTCCTCGTTGTTAGGTTGCTGCTAACCTTTTCGTTATGCAGAACCAAATGTGTTTGTGCGTGTGTGCCGTGGTCAGTGGATGCTACTGATTGTTTAATTATTTGCTGTCAGGAGAGCAAGCTGCGTCGTGTGTGAGCTCTGAGCTGTTGCCATGTGGAGCTCCTTGTCTGGGGATCTCATGTGTAGTGTATGTGCTTACATAGATCCTGATCTGAATTTTTTTTTCTTCCTGTTGCCTTAAACAACACACAAGTATATCCTCCCTCCCCTCCTAGAAGTGCTTCCTCACCAAGCAACTTGCATTGTAGGAGAGTTTAGAGAATCTCTTATCTGAATTTACATTTAGAATGCTTCGAAAGATCGAGATTTAGAAACAAGCAACCACCCTATTACATGTACATTCTTCTTCCTTTTATCCTTCTTACGCTTCAAGAATGGACGGCTATAGTCCGTTTGGCATAGGAAAATACTGTAACTAATGATTCAATACGGCTATAGTGACCTTACGGTGAAATTTACTTTTGCGACGCGCAATGTACTATAACAATGCTCTTTGATTCACGGCAAGGTCACTGCAAATACATATATATCACATGAACGAGGGACCAAATTAAGAGGTAGGCAACACAAGAGTGCCAATTCAAGATGATCAGCATGGGCCATGCATGGGTTCCAAAGGATCCAAGAACAAGTGGGTTACGTTGGAATGGATCGATCGAAGGGCTCTGCATGCGATGAAACATCTCGATCAGACATGGTACTGGTTATTGCTTTTGGATAATGCATGGACACGACCCATGGGGGTGTGAGCCCATCTGGGCCACGGCCAGTACGTTTTGTTGTGCTGCTAGCAAGGCAATGTCACGAGCCATATCTGACATGCATACATACACGGCACGACCAACTTTTCTTCTTTGGCAACCTTTTCCTGCCGTGTTTTGGATGTCGTTTGATGGAGAGGCCGGGGGAGAGACGCACCTTCTTGTTCTTATATGTGTGCTCTTCTTCTTCTTCCCGGCCTTTGCTTCACTGATCTCTCCTCTCATGAGAAGACCTCACATACTAAAATCCAGTAGGGTTTTAAGTGAAGGGATCGGGTCCGCTCGGTTGAGCTGAAAAACTGTGGTTTATGACTAAAATTGCACTGTAACGGCTGAAATTTCACTGTAGTTGAAGGTGGCTTATTGGCATAATTAAATTTTAAAAAATTAAAAATAGAAAAAAAAATATGCTAACTCATCACGGATAACGAAACGAATACCGGGGAAAAGAACCGGCAAAAAACTCAAAAAAGCCAAAAGTTCAGAAAAAGACAAAATTTATGAATAGTGGAAAATAAGCCAGAAGCTGAAGCCGAAACGAGCGGACAAGATATGGCAATGCACTTGAATGCACACTTTTTGGGTAGCCTTGGTTCTATCTGTTGTAAATAAATGAGTACAAGTTTCCCTCTTTTATTTTTAAGAAGATGATTTAAGTTTCAACAGTAATCTACAAAGGATTAAATAAAATCAAGAAAGAGCCAAGAAAAACTGTTCTAGCTAGGTTTTAAATAAAATTTGTGGCATCACTAGCTTTGCTGGATAATTGCAGAACAGACACCCAAGAGTAGGGGTGGAAAACGGTAACGGATAATTCGTTTTATCCGATATTCGTATCCGAGAAAACACAAATATGGTAAGCAAAAATTCGTATTCGAAAATATTCGTATTCGTATTCGAGAATATTCGTATCCGTATTTGAGAGTATTCGTATTCGCATTCGTATTCAAGAATATTCGTATCCGTATTCGTATTCGAGACTATTCGATTCGTATTCGATCCGTTTCTAGAACTTATGAAAAAATCGTACAAATTTTGTGATTCAAAATTTGAATTTAGGCGGTTTAAAACCGGTAACCGGTCAAAAACTGGTGAAAAATCGTTAAAACCGCTAGGAATCCGTTTTATCCGATATTCGTATCCGAGAAAATCCGTATTCAAAAATATACGTATTCGTATTCGAGAATATTCGTAACCGTATTTAAGAATATCCGAATTCGTATCCGTATTCGTTTGAAAAATATGGATTCGTATTCGTATTTGAGACTATTCGACCGTATCCGATCCGTTTCCACCCCTACCCAAGAGCCTTGCCATAGAGGATGATAAGGATCAAGTAGTCGTACTAGTACAGTAATAAGGCAGGTGAGATTGTACATGTATACAAGTAAACGATGCACAATTGCAGTCACAGATGGATCGAAGGGTGGTGGGACAGGTCAAAATAAATGTGTGGAACTTGGCACTCGACATGACCATGGAACATGCATTATCCAAATAGCCTCTTTCCTGATGAGAAGATAAAAAAAAAGTCTAGACCATTCCGAAAAAAAATCTTAATTAAAAAGTTCTTATTCTGTCTGTTAGAAGTTGACTGATATGCTTAATTTGCTGAAATTCTCATTATATTGATAATCATAACATCACGAAACTACTATACTACAATCTATTTACATTATGATTATTTCGAATTAATTCAGGAATTATGCACTCTCATCAGTCATAAAAGAATATTGTTTTGGATATATACTGTCAAACTTTCTAAACTTCAGTTGATGATATTTTTTCAATATGTAGATTGAATACATAAATTTTTTCTGAAAAAGAACTTTCAAAATATTATACGTTTATTAGGTTTTATAAATCTATTGTAATAAAAAAAAAATAGCGATCAAAATTATGTTTTATAAATGTATCTATGTGCAAAATAACATTAGTGCGTGATTAGAGGGGGTAATAGTTTCGGAATGGAACAAAACATCTAGCACACTGAACATAGATTTTTCTAGTACGATTTTTTTTTTGTTTTTTGGAAAGCAGGGGCCTGGAAATCTTCCTCAAACAACTATCAACTTCTCTACCTTTAAAATCATTTTTTTAGGCTCGTCCCTCTTCAAAATGAGTGTCCTGGAAGGAGAGGCAGGAATGGTTGGCGTAAATCTTTGACCAATAAAAGCAAGACAGGAAATTGTCCAACTAAATTATTAAGCTAAGCCAACTGTAGAGCATAGGATCCTGAAGTTTTTCCCCACCCTCCAATACTTCTCTACTTCCCTGTGCCTGCCCTGAACAAGATGTCATTGGTTGATGAGACAACCGAGAGGACACAACATCAAAAGCTCTCACCTTTTGTCCACCACCACCCATACGGTTGGCGAATTTTTTAAACAATATATTTTAAATAATTATATAAATAACCTTCTGTCGTCATTTAGATCTCTGTCGCTATTTAAAATAGCGATAATTCTACATAGAGTTCTGCGTAGCAGTCAGCAGATCTATGTCACAAAATGAATTAACGATAGAAACTCTATTGCCAATTGATCCAACGACAGAGATCTATCGTCAACCCAATTAGCGACAGAGCTTCCCAATTCAATTGACAACATATCCTCTATCGCCAATTCAATTGGCGATTCTACGTGGAGTCCTACGTAGCAATCAGCAGTCTCTGTCGTCAAATGAATTAACGACAGAAACTCTATCGCTAATTGAACCGATGATAGAGGTATGTCATCAATTCAATTGGCGACAGAGTTTCGGTTGCCATCGCCAATTCAATTGGCAATAGAGGCTCTATCGCTTTTTTTGTTTTAATAGCAAACTATTAAAGAGAGAATTTAACTAGTGCGTCTCAGGTTGCATTCATAATTTTGTTTAAATAAACCATTTCAAATCCAACATATCATTACATAATGAAGGTGCGAATTTCACGACACGTATGATTTGGTTAGGTGCTTTTTTTTGCCTTACTACTCCTATGATACAAATGGCAATATATACGAACCATCAACCCGAACTACATATATATATATATATATATATATATATATATATATATATATATATATATATATATATATATATATATATATATATTAAAATTGAAAACACTAGGGAATGGAAAAGAAGTTAGACTTATGGTCAAACATCCTATGCATTAGGATCCATTGGTACCTTTCCCTTATCTCCCCTGCGAGCGCGGGCTTTGGCCTTCATTGATCTCCGTGCATGAAACCCAATACTCATCTTGTTGGTTCGTAGGCTTGCTTGAGTCCAAAATAACCTCATGTTCAGGAGGGGCATCGGGGGCCATCGGCACCTTTCTTGTGTCTACCCCCTCTCGGGGTTTCCCTTGTCCTCCGGGGTGTAAGGTTTCCAATGAGTGAAGTTCTTGGGCACCACTGCGTAGTTAAGCATATATTTTGGCTGGATGAATGCTCTGTCGTGTTGTCAATCCACTGAAGAAAACTGATGGGAGTTGTCAAATCTTGAGATAAGCTAGTGCGAGTTGTTAAATCACTAAGAAAAGCTGGCATGTTATAGTACGTTCAGTCCAAAAAGGGGGGCAATATCAATAGTATGATGCAGTAAATGATGTGTTTTAGTTACACAGTCAGGCCATGAAGCATCAATCATAGCTACGCTTACAGTACGAACGGCAAGACACATGACCCAACCAACCTCACTACAACTAAGATATATGTGCACCTTATGGAACGTAAACAACATGATGGTTGTAGATCTAATATGGCTTGTGGGCGAACTCCCCTAAGACAAAAATAAAACATTGTAGGGCACCCATATGGAGTGGCGATTGTCAGGGTGGTGTGGATATGGCTGGTTGTCATGGTAGTGGTAGGTGCAATTGTAGCTCAGGTTAGAGCAACAACAGTACGGGTGGTAGTTGCTGTCAAGATGAACCACCTCCTTGTTGTTTCTCTCCCTGATCCTCTGCCTACAAAGCTCATCGTTGTTGATCCCCACAGTATAGAGCTCCTCCTGCAACTCTTCTAGGGGGATTTGGAGAGTGTAGATGTAAACCCAAGCAAGTATTGGATATAGTTGATCCACCCACTCAGTGAACTTGCAATCCGCTGTCTGCAAGGAAGATGAGGCGATTACAAGCGATGCATGTGTGGAAATATAGATAGGAAATGAACTACTTATCATGAACAGAGGGCAATAAAAGAATCGATGTCCTGGTGATGTCATGTGATCCAAAAGGCAGTGTATCACTTGCACTAGATCAACAACCCCTCTAGTGCATGATAGCCAACGATGTTAGTGGTGTATGGCCTCTAGATGACACAGTCATCCGTCGGCTAGTCAAACATGGTGCCGTACTCAAGGTATGATGCGTGCAAAGTTACTGAACTAAAAATGGGCTACAAAAATAGAGATTTGTGCATACATTAGTAAGTTTAGTATGAATGTATTGTACGAATCACTACAGAAGGAGGAAACTAGCCCGTCAGTGACACCACAAGGTCCCATGAAAGGATGATCCACATCATTGGCCGGTACCACGTACAAGGCCGAGCCATAAGGACCCAGCTCGATATTTGGGTGATTGATCTGGAAGCACTCGAACGACCACAACTATAGTAGTAGGCATTCAGAGTGTGGCATGTTATGGGATGCCATCCAACTCTGTGTCTGCTATCTGCCTAGCGTATTGGATTATGTGCTTGTTCACGCAATCCCAATGAGAAGAGCAGAACATGACCCAACTGAAGAACTAAATGTTGGGACCAGATTTCCTAGATCTGAACCCACTGTACATTACCGTACTAGTCCCAGATCAAAGCTAGTGCACACAGTTGAACAGTGATGAATACATAACCAAGCAATGCTTTATTACAATAATAAAGAGTACTGACCTTATGGCCATATATTACAATTGAGTTTACAAGACCTCTTAAACTTACAAAACGTAGTGAAAACAAAATAAAACTCTGAAGATGACCCATCGATATGCCACAAGTAATTGACTGAAAAAATACAACATAGTACTCCGGACATCCTCATCGAAGCCACAAGCGTAGTAGTCGTAGACTCCTTTCACGTCTTCATATTCCTCTGAAATTTGTGTGAGTGTAGCATGTGAGTACATAGAGTACCCACAACTAAACTTATGCATTCATGGTTTTTACTGGAACATTGGAGTGTTTCGTCTTATACTGAAACATCAACTAAACTTTGTATATTTATTATGTTACAGGTGCTATGGTGCGCCGTGCAGATACACTGAGGACGATTGGGAGGATGTCAGCTCATACATTGGAAGGAACCTCATTCTGTACAATGTCCTGATCGATAGGCTGATTGAGGTTAATCCGGATAAGCCCTATATAACAACGGAACCAGGTAACCTTCTTCTGAGATCTGCGGTACTACTTACCTACGTGAGCCATGCTCGAGGCATCTCTACTTCTGGTTTGTTCAAGAAAGGAACGGTTGGAGTCTTGAAGAACCTGGGTGTTCTTGGGCTAAAGGATTTTGAATACAATGCTCATGGTACAAGTGTACAATTGGATAATGCCTTGAGAGGATCTGACTATGATGAAGTGAAGGAGTTCCTAATTGCTTTGCTTAAGGAACAACATGGCGATGACATCATGGAGCATGTGCTGGAAGATCTTAAAGATTTATTTGATTTAATGGGAAGTGTGAAAAATAAAGTTCATGAAGAATTAGTTGTCCATCATCCTTCAATGCTGGAAAAGGAAGCAAGAGGTTTGCTTATGTTGGATTGTCATAGAATTCTTAGACAAGAGATGCCTTTGTTAAATGCAGCATCAGAGGTGGAGGCTGAAAAAATTTTGAACTTGATACCTTACTGCAGCTTTGAACCTGAGGAATGGACATCAATCGTAGATAAGCACCCGATGTTGCAGTCCTGGATACATAGGAGGAAACAGCAACAAGGGCAAGATTTCCAAGCCGATAGAGCAGGTCTGGTATATGTCCATAGACATGCTGTTGTGCACGTCATCGAAAAGAATATGCACAGACATCTTCGTAACTTAAGCAAAGACCAAAAATTGAGTTGGTAGAAGAAACAAAGTTAGAACAAGGTACCCTACACTATCTTGGATGTGATTGATTTGCAGCACTACATGCTCCCACAATACCTCCACGGGTCACTCAAGGCCTTCCAGGTTAGATCCATGTTGCACAAGCTGAATATGAAGAGTCGTTTCTCATTACCAACATCTTATAAGTGAGGTTAATTACCAGCCCAATCTTCTCTAGTTTGCTTGCGTTGGAGAAAAATGACACCAGTGGATGGTAGGGTGACCATGGAAATCTTTTTGTTGTTTCCACCTTAAGATGCTATGTGAACTTGTTTATTAAGGCATAAAGAAGAAAGGCAACAAGTGTTTAAGGAAGCCGTGAATATTCTCTAGTTTGTTTTGTTGACACTGTGTTATATGTGTTTGTCACTTAGAACTAGTGGGTTCAAGGTAGCACCATAGCGGTAGTTTGAAGCTTGGTTGTGTTTGATGGTGTTTTGAGCTTCTTCAGCCCATGTCTCTTTCTTATCTACCATTTTCGTATCAAAACACTGCCATGTTATGGTGATCTTTTGATGTTTACATGTCAAGATGATATCTTCCTAGCTATAAAAAATGTTAGGGTTATCTTCTGATGTTTTCATGTTAGGATGATAACTTTTTATGGCTGTTAAGATTGACCGCCCAACCAATCTCTTGTTTTCCTGGATGACCATCTTTCTGTGCGCAAGTATTCCATCTACAACGAGGACATGCTACCTCGTCTTGTGCCAACATGTTTATTACTTGAGTTAATGGATATGCCAATGTACCAGTTCAATGCTTGTACTATTAACAGTGTGTTACTTCCATACAATGACAGATTTAGGATTTTATGAATGGGTGTTCGCTACATTGTGTTACATTTTTTAATATATACTTATATTGGTTTATAAAAACTGAAGATAAAAGTCACATTTCTAAGTCTATTTAAAGTCAATAACACTAAAATTTTGAAAATAATAAACTAATACTAACACTTTATTTGGTGGCAACACAATTACAACTTTTTAGAGTAAAACTATTACAACTTTAATTGACAACACAAGTGTGCACTTTGTTTTTAAATAGATATTAACTTTAACCCACTTCTCTTTTCTTATTTTCTATGTTAGCATATTAAATGGTGTTTTTTCACACACGTAGAAAAAAAAGTAGTACATATTTTTGTTTTTGACATATGTTGTCTCTATTTATGATTTACCTCTCTCTAAAAAATAACAATTAATATGGGCACTTTGACGAACATATTACTTCCAAAAAATAAAATATAAATATTTATAAACCAAAACCAACTCTCCCAAATGATGTATATTTTGGATTGAAAGGTTTATATAAAGTCTTGTGACCACTAGATTTATGACAATTGGCACCATCAAATTCTTTCGAAGAAAGTATCTAAAATATCTAGATATTTCTAGGAAACTATCTGGATTTAAGATCATGTTCATGGGATCTCTAGAACCCTTAATTATCTACATCTTTCATGTAGATAAATCATCCAATATTCAATCCAGTAATTTTAATCTACAGATTAATATATGGTACTAGAAGATGATAAATTTACCAAATAGCCGGATTACAAAATTCATAGCTTAAAATCTATTTATCTGATCAACATAAATAAATTTGTATAGAAAACTATTGAATTTCTCTACAATTATCTAGTAGATGACATTTTTAAATTACCTCATCCAATACCCAAAATTACAGGAAAACAATATAACAGATTAGCCGATATACTAGTCTTTTCCCTAACGAATACTTTTCACTTTCTCTCTAAGGTCAACTCTAATCTCTAATTAAATTAACAAACATAGAGAAAACCAAATCGCCATGGAGTGGCTAGTACTACCGTACCTATTGTTCAACGGCTACATAGGGATCATTAAATGCATGAAAACTAGTCATGAATCCAAGAATTGGTAGCATCGCACTCACAAGGTCCAGTCATACTGATACTGCAGTAGTACCAATTTTCATAGGAGAAAAAATCTCCCAAAAATATACCTCTCTAGAAATTAGCTACCACCAACTAAAATATGGTTATACCGCAATGCAGTAGTACCAGATAAGCACTGCGGTCATACCGCTATGGTACTACCGGTCAAGGACAGAGATAGTACCATTTCAGCTTAAGTCCAAAAAGACATCTCTCTGGTTGGATGTAAGTCTCCATGCGGCGCAAGAGGGGCTTCTAAAGCGGGTAGACGTAACCCCATAGCGATAAAAACATTAGCGAGTGTGACCTCACTAAGGAGATGCATTGTAAAGGCCTTGTGATGATCTTCTTGATCTGTATGTCTAAGAAAATATGTGAAATATAACAAGTTGATTGACTCTTGTGGGTAAAGTATACGACCTCATCAAAGTGAAAATTGTTCGAACAATCATACCAACGGTCATGGGTGGGCATAGAAACTTACTCGAGTTAGTATCTATTTTGAAAAACTTTATTGGTGGGATTAAAAACAATTGGTGGATGTAACCCTGGATTGAATTGCCCTGGGTGGATGTAACCAAGTGGTAATAATGGGTCAATGTAATCCTAATTACAAAATTAGCATGTGGTGGAGGTAACCATGCTCTATAATAGGTGGATGTAACTTGCACTGTTAGTATTGCATTCTTTCACAATCTTTAGAAAACATGGTTTAATTAAAAATGCTAAATCATAGGAATTTTCTATATTTGTATCTCAAAATGGTGGCATTTTTGCAAATAAAAGAACCTCAAGCCTCCATTTCACAGCCTTACATCTATTATTATTGTTGTTGTTGTTGTTGTATTCTGTATGATGACTAGCTGAGTATCTTCATACTCACTGTTGCTGAATTACTATTATTCAATAAATCAGAAATAGAAATAAAAGCCTTGCGGTCATCTAAGAGCATTGTCAAGACTGAAAAATAAGGAGGCCAAGAATTAGGTCGCGAGCCCCAGTTGATTGCCTGTAGGCATATCATGAGGGTCCTACCTATGTGAAGTTTTTATTTCCGCTGCTGCTCTTTAAATGTTTCGGCCTGACCGACCTATGTGTAAATCCACTATTGTATTAGTTATGCTTCCGCAAGACATGTGTTTAATGTTTAGTAATATATTTATGAGCACTATCTACTGATCCTGAGAATAATGTGGTGAAATCACTACAGATTTTCGATTGGTAAAATCCGGGTCCGCCAGAATTCCTAGATGTTTTTCAGGAATCTTCAGAAAAAGCAATCGAACCGGCTGTGTCATGGCAGCGGGCGGCTGTAGCCTTTCTGAAAATCAATTTTGATGGCGCCTTTCAGGAGCGGAGCAATACAGGAGGCTGAGGTTTTGTAATCAGAGATTCTGAAGGTCAAGTTCATGTTTCACGCGCACGGCAGCTGTCACACATCATGCTCATCTTTCGATCATTGCTCATGTTCTGCATATCGGGATACTATGTAAAAGCCTCATTTTGGGATGCTATCTAAAAGGCCTGGTAGCACTCGTATGCGATGTCACACTGTTTGTTTGGGCACATATAGCTTCTGAAGAAATGCTTCTCACGCAAGGGCCGACTGTTAGAACTCAGTGCACTAAGTGTGTGTTTGGTTTGGAGACGTGGTGGGATGGGATGGACCCATTCCTGATTTGTAGGATGGAACCAACTCAGTTCTTGTTTGGTTGCTGGGATGGGATCGACCCTGTTTTCTGTTTGGTTGAGGGGATAAAAGGGGATGGAATGATCCCAGTCACCAGTTTGGATAGAGGGATGGGGATAGGACAGAAGGTGTGGTGACCTTTTGGTAAGGTTACCTCTGTGCTACTCATCTTTTGTCACATGAATCAAACATTTGCTAGAATGAATGAAGCTCATCTCCGATGTTTTTTTTGCATAATCAAATTATGTCGAATAAATGAACCTTTTTGCATAATCAAACATTTTTTTGGCTTATCTCCAAGGCGTACATAATACATCGAATTCAAGCCACACAATATAGCAAGTTCAAGGCTTGTGACATTAGACAGTACATAAGTTATAGCATTCCTAATATTAGACCACAGTGCATAGTTATATGTGGTTCCACCAAAAGAAACGTCCTACTCCTCCAAGGCGTACATAATACATCGAATTCAAGCCACACAATATAACAAGTTCAAGGCTTGTGACATTAGACAGTATATAAGTTATAACATTCCTAATATTAGACCACAGTGCATAGTTATATGAGGTTCCACCAAAAGAAATGTCCTACTCCTCCAAATCACCTTCACTGTCCTGGAAACCTCTCACTAATGAACATTGCAACCCAGTCTAGCTTGTGCTCGAACGGCAGGAGGTAGAAAGCCTTACCAATGTGAGGGTTTCCTGCTATTTTGCTTGGAGTGTCCAATGAAGGAGGCCTAATTAGTTCCCCTCGTAGCTCACCAATGGCACGAAGTACTTTGTTAAAATAACGGCTAACCGTTTCTCCGGATCTATCAAAATTAGTTCCAACTAATCTATTCCTAAGGTTATGCCCCACTGTATTTAGAAACATAGCCACTTGTTGTTCAACACACATATGGATGGTATCTTCAAGCAAACCACGGTTCCTAAAAAGGTTACAAAACCGAAAGAACTTTGCTCTATTAAGTCTTAGCATGTTTACACAAGTTGTATCATCTTTCCAAATTTTGGTGTCGAGGTACTCAAGTCTCATCCTATCCCTTTCATCCATAGGTCCATATGTTATTCCTACTCTCCTTGCATCCCGTTTACGTTTTCTAGACTCAATAATCATGGCCATCATTGCAAAAACCATATATCCAGCAGCAGCAAAAATTAAAAGCTTTCTCCTTTTGTCCATCTACAATACATGAAGCAAACACAAAAAACATGTCTCCATGTCATGATATTTGCCCACCTTAGTTGCAACAAGTTTAATAAAAAAACTAAGCATATGGTAAGTGCCATGCTGCATATTGTCAACTGCCAACATACAAATCATCTCATTCTCAATATTCATGGTGCTCCCAGCAACTGTCAATTGTCAGCAAAAATCAAGCAAGTTCACAGTGCAAATCGATGTCTACTGCTCAATATCAATACAACTGCTCAATGTCAATACTACTGCACAAAATCATCTCATTCTCAATATTGTTTACTACACAAAATCATCTCAATCTCAATATTGTTTACTGCACAAAATCATATCAATCTCAATCTCAAGTTCTCAACATGTTTATACAATCTCAATCTCAATCTCAATCAGTTGTCGCCGGCTAGGGTTTCCATACCTTGCAAGGCAGCCGAGATCTCGCCGGCCTGGCTTGTCCTTGACGTTGAGGGAGAGTGCCGAGGTTGAGGGAGACCGTCGCCGGTGTGGAAGATCACGTACGGATCAAGCCAAACCCGCGGCCGCAAGAATCCCTGGATCCAAAACCCAAGAAAAGAAACCTCAATCGCACAAATCCAAACCCAAGAAGGCAGAAAATCACCTGATGCGGCGGCGCGCGCACTCGGAGAGAAAGAAGGTGACGAGCGGCGGGATGGAGGAGGAGCTGTGTGTGGTTACCCGTCCCAGCCGGTGATGCGCCGCCGCCTGGCTTTCCCTTGAGACGAGCGGCCGCCGCAGGACCTCTGCGGGCGCAAAGGCCCACCGCTGGCCGGAGATCGAGAAGGGGACGGGCGATTTCTCAGACGGGGAGGAGAAGAATGACCGGGAGGGCGTGTGACGGGAGGGCGGAGCCGCTGAGGGGTGACCGCACGGGGCGTTTTTCCCACGCGCACCGCACGTGACGCGTCGGGGGATGAGGGACGGACCCCGTCCCACCGATTCCTGGGGCTGGCGCTGTCCCCCCGATTCCACTTTTTTGGTACCATTCCATCCCATTTCATTCCAGTGACTCAGATCCAAACACTATGTTTTTGGGGATGGACCTGTCCCGTCCCCCATGATCCCAGGAACCAAACACACGCTAAAATTACGTTGGAGCGACCTTTCAGAATGTCCGAAAGAACTATATTATATATGTCCAAATAGGACGAAAGAAAAATGGCTTTTTTAGAGCTACAAACAGAAAAATCACAGATACTAGTATACTACACTTCAGAGCCTCACCAGTTCACTTTCATGACCCTGCAAGAATGTATCGTTTTGACCGACGCATCACGCGGGAAAATATACCTAGAAGTATCTTACAATCTGCCATTGTATAAGACACTACATATAAATAAATGGGTAAAACAGTGAGACTTTAGATCGAAGTACTAAAATTATGAAAGATGCCTTATAGTCTCTTACAATCAAGCCCCAGGATTATTCAAAGATACCTGTTAGTCTCTTACCACTGTTAGACAAAACATGAAAGGATAAAACAGCACGAAGACTTCTGAGCGAGGTCCGAAACTTATTCGGAGATATCTAGTAGCATCTTACAATGATATAGCAAATAAAAGGATGAAGCAGGGAGACTTGAGAGCAAAGCCCAAAATTATTCAGAGCACCGCCTCGATGGATTTCCTGCCAACCAACGTATAACGTTTGGACTTGTGGTTGATCATCCGAAGCGCCCCCCCCCCCCCCCCCCCTACCTTTCCCTTTGCCGTTGCCATTAGCATTGCTCTTGCCACTGTCATTGCCATTGCCATGTCCACTCCCACTGCCATCTCTGCATGCTGCCATCGCCATTAGCATTGCCACTCCCACTCCCGTTGTCGTTGCCATTGCCACTGCCATTTCCAGACGGCTTGTCTTCGTCGCCACAAGGCACCACCTCCGCACCAGTGAATACAACAAACCTCTGGTCAATTACTTGCTCGTAAAAGTCGTCGCTGTCCCGCCGCATAGCATGGAAGAACTTGGCGATGCAGATCCTGCCGGAGCCCAGGTTGATGAGTTCGGGCTGCTTGAATGATTCCCACTCAGGCGGATCACGAACCCTCCAGACGTTGCACGACCTCGGCTTCCGACCCTTTAGGACAGATGAGAGGTCGGAAGCGCACAAGAAGTTGTCCCTGGCCGACACTCCAAACCAAAGGTTGTGTTCGGGGATGTACTCAGCCTTGCCAAAGAAGGGCAGGACCCAGTTGCCGGCTTCCCACCACGTGCGGCTCGCCGTGTCGAAGCAGAAGGTTCCGATGCCCGCTGTGGATATGCAGACGTGGGAGCCGCTGCCGAGCACAGCGTAGGAATCGATCATGGTGGGTTGGTAGCCGGACTCGTGGACGTAGGGTGGCGGCGGGAGCGAGTAGCAGTGCCATGACGGCCCGCTGGCGGACAGCTTGGCCTTGCAGTAGACGAAGGCCTCGAACTGGCATCCGTCTGGGCGGGGGATATCCTCCATGACGTAGAGGCTGGCACCGTCTTGTTTGTCACCGGCTCCGGGGATGGAGAATGAGATGGGCACCAGCTTGGGCGCGTGGAGGCTGGGCATGGTAGGTATGGAAGCGGCGCAAGTCGGCATCGTAGAGGAAGGCGCGGGCCGACTGGTCCGTGCAGATTATCTTGCTCTCGGAGAGAGCGAAGCAACCCATCTTATATCCCAAGCTTCTAGTCTCAGGGGGTGGCGTCGGCTGGAACTGGATGCTTGGCGCTGGCAGCCGAATGCTCTCCATGTCTTCGAACGCTGCATGTGACGCTGCTGATCCTGCTCGGTTTCCGTTTGGTGGCGGTGGCGGTGTTGTTGGGTAGAACAAGTCATGGCGCGACAGGTTGATGCGGCACAGCGCATAAACAGGGCCCCTGCGGTTCTCCACGACATTCAGAAACCGCCGGACGCTCATAGTGGATTGTCAAGTCCAAACCCCAGCGGGCGGCGGCAATCTACGGGGGAGGCGGGCGGCGGCGATCTGCGGGGCAGAGATGGGGGAGGCGGGCGGCGGGATTCTGCGGGGGAGGCGGCCAGGTAAGCCCAACCGGAAAGTAGCTTCCCAAGCAACTGGACTGGACCTACATGGGCTCTAATGTGCAAGCAAACGGCCCGGCAATGCAGAAATGGACAGTGGGAGATATAAGATGAGATAAATTTAGCTGTTGAGCCGAGAGACTAAGGAAAGAAAAGCAATGCAGGCTTAAGAAAGATGGTATGTGAGGGATTCCTTCTCTATAGCTTTCCTATACCTTCATGGCCAAGTCAAGATCAAGATCAGCAGATCGAGCTGCAAATCCAGTAAAAAAAATAATCTCGAAAAAGATTCCCATGGAGTCTCTGGCTCTCTGTACCTGCTGACTGGTGAGCCACAGAGACACATGGAGCACTTGAGTTTGCAGATGAAATTTAGTTTGGAGCCAAATAACAATATCAACTTGTTTTGTAATACCCCAATTATGCATAAGGGAAAATGATAGCGATTAAGGGTTTTTGCTGTCAGACCCATCGACTTTTAACGTGTCGAATGTTTATCGCTCGCAAAGGTTCCCAGACCGCCCTGGGGTAGTCGGCACCGTCTAGAGAGCCGGGTAGCGCTCTCAGAGGTTCCCGGACTGCCCAGGGACAGTCGGCACCGTCTCGCGACGTGGGTATTCATCATCCGGCAAATTTCATCTTACCTTTTTACCGACTTACCGCTACAGTAGAACCCCAAAGCCAGCACAGCCGTGGACCAAAATGCCCTTGGGCGAGCAAGTATGTGAGAGGGGCATGGGATTTAAATGAGGGCGCTGCGGTCATTTCATAAATGCAAAGGGCAGCCCCCAACCGTGCCCATATATGCTAGTACCATGCAACCAAGCTCTTAAAGCCATCACATTTCTTCTCAAAAAAAAAAAGCCATCACATTTCAGCAATCCCATCTTCTTACCTCATTTCTCCCTACCAAGGTAAGAACCAGCAAGGGGGAGCAAGCCACTCCCTCCATCCCTTTCACTGCCAAGCCAGGAGTCCCAAGACCCGAGCACACTCGCACCACCGCAGGGAGAAGGCGAGGAGGAGGAAGCCGAAGACGAGGAGGAGGAGCTCGGAAGGCGTGGACGTGAGGACGGCGCCAACGACAATCGAGGACGTCGGCGACCTCCGAGCACGCGCCAAGCCGCCACTGAGTATGCCCACGTACCCTCAACCCTTGGCACCACACGAATGGGGAGATGAGGAGAGAGAGGGAATGGCAAGGAAGAGTAGGGCCATTCGGCCAAGAAAGAAAAAAAAGAGGGAGGCCGGTTCGGCCGCAAGAGATGAAGGGAATAGGAGAAGAGAAGAAAAGGGAAAGGAAGGAAAGAGAAGAGAAGAGAAGGAAAAAAGAAAGAAAGAAAAGAAAAGAAAAGAAAAGAAAAGAGGAGAAAAAGAAAGAGAGAGAGAAAAATGGGTTCGGCACCTGCACGACAGGTCCCTCAAAACCCGTGCGATTACACCCGAGGTCGGGATACGAGCTTAGGGACGCTGTTCTCCGTTTAAGCTCTTGATTTTTGTTTTGCCGTTGAGTCGGGTTAATGTATGCGCAGGTGGAGGTCCCGGGTCGGAGCCGTCCACGCGTCATCCCCGAGGCCAATCAGGCAAGTGCATTGTAAAGCGGTGAATTCGGGTAGTGATTTCGGTTAAAATTGAATAATGATGCACTGCTTACCGTATTGGGGTAAGTTTACTATTTCCGGACGACGCATGGCTTACCATGTTGGGGTAAGATAAATTTTTCCGGATGAGGCATGTTTACCATGTTGGGGTAAGTTAAATATTTCCGGATGATGCGTGCTTACCATGTTGGGGTAAGTTAAAGAGCTTCGGAATACATATTGTGAAGAGAAAGATGATGAATGTTAGGACATGGCATGTTGATATGCATAAATGAACTTGCAGTGCATGCATGACATGAAAAGTTAGAGTTGGTCCACGTTTGAGAGATCAAGCTCCATTTAAGTTGGTTTGGTGTTAATGACAAATGCAATTATGACATTATGATATTAATGACATATACTTTATAATGTTTTGGTGAAAATGATAAATGAATTTATGAGACTAATATGTTTATTTGAGTTTATCTTTGGTTAGTCTCATTTGGATGAAAAGGTGAAATCAAATAGGTATGCATTTGAAATCATTTTCTCATTTACAAATGCATTCCTTAGATCCAAAATATAGATTGAACTCCTCAATTAGTGTAAAATGAATATGTGCATATGTCTTCACTATATACACTTGTATGCACACATTTAGGGGGAGCTCTCTATATATTTTGGAGTTTCATAAGTATTGATCCATGCTTCTTTCAATATGCATATTTGGGATCTTTACTTTGAAATACATACTTAAGTATATATAGCTTGTGTAGTATATATATACTCATGTGCAATCGGGTTGTCATCTAACTTCTCAATTATGTGTTAATGGTTGGATGACTAATGACAACCGGATAAGTAAGCTTTGTTTAAAGCTTATCTTGGAGTATACATTTGTTGTGTACATATTGTATACTCGCAAATCAATTTAATATCTCATTATTTGTTGAGATGGTCATGAATTACCAAAATGGTGAAGTTTGGTAATTGATGACAATTGTTTTGTGGACTAACGGTTTCCATGAGTTGGTTAAATAGGTTAGGTTCCACAAATGAAGATGACTTAGGATGACTTCATGAGTTGAAGGTCATCAAGTCAAAGTTGATGAAGAAGAGGTAGCTTCATGTGTTGAAGGCCATCGAGAAGAAGATGCTTCATGTGTTGAAGCATGTCAAAGATTGATCATGTGTTGATCAAGTGAAGACCATCATGTGTTGATGGTGTTGATGAAAAGAAGACGCATCATGAGTTGATGCGTGAGGAGATGATCGTGTGTTGATCATCAAGTAAAGGAAGACCATCATGTGTTGATGGAGTTGACGAAAGGGTGCATCATGAGTTGATGCATATCGAGACGATGACCCAAGGCAAAGGTATGACTAGCTAGGGTTAAGGATGTGTTCCTAGTCTTTTACCGGTCTTGGTATTTGGTTGGAAGACCGGATTGCTAGTGTAGGTTGCCGTACTATTAAGAGGGGTCATGTCTAGTAGTTTGAGTCTCATCATGTGTTGATAGCTCAAACCTCACTTGCTCTAGCTCATCTCGACATGAGGCTTATATTTGCGAATGTGTTTTGCAAATAGTTGAAGTTCATGTGGTGAATTTTTGCAACATGGGACTATGCATTGCGAATGTGTTTTGCAAGTGCTTGAAGTCCATGTTTTCATTTTTTGTGATATGAGACTTATATTTGCAAATGTGTTTTGCAAATGGTTGAAGCTCATATATAATCCTTGTAGCATGATCTAAGTTTGCAAATGTGTTTTGCAAAAGTTGGAGATCATGCATTATCCCTTGGCATGGTCTAAAATTGTTTGTCGCTATTTCCTTTGATATTAGACCGTGATAGTGACTCTTTGGATGTCTTATGATTTCTGCATTGATCTAGTGTGTTTGAGATCATGCAAATAGGTGGGTTGTGTAGCCCTCTGAATAAGCTTTCCATAGAGTCCAAGATCACTCAATTCCGACATCGGAGTCAAAAGTTATGACCGTTTTTCCGAGTGTCGTCTGTGCTGAAAAACCGGAAAACGGAAGTACCGCGATTTGTACTGCGGTAGTTCCGGATTTTGCGGAAGTACCGCAATTTGTACTGCGGAAGTTCCGATTTTTCCGGTAGTTCCGGATTCCGAGCGGAACGTTTTTTCCAGAGAGCGACTTTCTGAATGACTTAGCCTCGGGGAAAACGGAAGTACCGCGTTTTGTACTGCGGTAGTTCCGGTTTTGGCTCCAACGGCTAGTTTCTTGTGACCGTTGGGAGGGCGGTAGTTCCGGCCGTTTTAACTGCGGTAGTACCGGCCCTCAGGCTGATTTCAGCCCCTCTTTGCTCCAACGGCTAGTTTTTGTGTGTGGGGTATAAATACCCCCTCAAGGCTGGTTGGAGATGTTGTTGATTCATTCATTCTTGTGTTCTTGAGCTAGAGTGAGGCTCTCCACTCAATTGTGCATGTGTTGCACTTTGTGAGAGAGGAGAGGTGATCTAGAGTGCATGTGTTGCATCTAGAGGAGGATTTTGTGTCCGAATTGAGCTCGTGCATTCATTGCACGTGGTGGGAGTCAAGTGAGGGACTTGACTTGTTACTCTTGGAGTTTGCCGACTCCTAGACGGCGTTGGAGGCGTCGTGCGCGGTGATCTTCTCAAGAAGCTTGTGAGAAGACCCGGCGAAGTTGTGAAGGTCGGAGCTCACCTACCCGGAGCGGGAAAGAGCTACCACTAGTGGATTGGAGGTGTTTCGGCTTAATTCGTGGAGCCGGTCCGATTTGTTCGGGCTAACCTCAACGTGGATTAGGGGAGACCGGCAAGTCTCCGAACACCACGGTAAAACATCGTTGTGTCAATTGTGGTTTGTTTCCTTGTACTTAATTTATATTCAAGCAATTTACATTCAAAGAATTAAATTGATTACTTGTATATCTAGGATTGCAAACCTTGACCTAGGATAGAATTGTTGGTGCACTTAGACGAATTTAATTGTTGTAGGCACTATTTGAGCTAAACCAAATTGAGTTTCGCTTCCGCATTATATACTTGGTTTAGGCAAATAGGAAAGCTCTTGAATTAGTTAGTATTAATTTGTAGAGAATTTTTAAACCGCCTATTCACCCCCACTCTAGTCGGCCACCTCGATCTTACAACGTTGAGTGGACGCTCCACGGGAGTGGAGCTGAGGTCCCCGTATGAGAAATTACGGGCTACTGAGGTCCCTGTATGAAACAGGACGGGCTTGAGGTCCCCGCATGAAACAGGGCGGGCTTGGGTAAGCATCGACGGGTGCACACTCTGTTATACCGGTATAGGCTAAAGAGTTGAGAAAGAAGTGCATGAGCATGTGCATGGGCGGATGCATAATGATCGATTGATGAGAACCTAAAGAGATAAGCGAAAGGTGCGTGTGCATGATGAATGGTTCTTCGGAACTTGAAAAGGGTTAAATGGAAAAATGGTTAAGGAAACTGGAATGAGTATGGTCTAATGAATGAACCTGTTATTTGCTCTTTTGCTCTGTACTTGCTGAGTCGGTGGACTCAGCCTTGCTTTGTTGATATTTTTTTAGGTGACCGTCAAGGACGTCATGCGGGCGGGAGTAGCATATGGATAACTGGCACGAACTAGCAGCACTCATGTATCACTTTTGTCAATGTACTTTAGCTGTTACTAGGCTAGAGTAATCACTAAAAATGCTATGATGTATCCGGATGCATTCATATAAATAAAGATATTGTTGTTTTAAATTCTTCTAGTGTTGAAGAGATGATAAGAGTATGCAGAGGTGGTAGCATCTTGACCCAGAGAGTGGGCGGGGTGTTACATGTTTGCAGCCTGCAAAATTCCAGGGACTTTTGGGCTCTCACATCACAGTCATCACACCTTACGAACCAAGAATTTGAGTAGAGAAGAAAAGCATTACTTGGTGATGCAAGCCAACTCTGCCCAGTGCCCACTGCCGCTCCTTCGCTTTTCCCTTTTTTCTCACCAAGTCACCAACACTCATCTCGTCTCTGCATTCGATCTGCCATGCAACCACAAGAGAATCATTGCGTCCAAACCTTTGTACTGAGCGTATCTATTCAGAAAAAAGTATTCACTTCACTCGATGCATCATTTCTTCTGTTCAAAGCTAATTTATTTCTTACACATCCAAACAGCTAGCCCAATACCTCCTGAATACACAGGCACTCATGTGTGTGTGTGAGTTCAGAGACCACCTGTTTAACTTGTGATCAAGGCAATTACCAGTACCAATAGCTCAAAACAGGCAAGCATGACCTGACAAAACTGAGGCTTAGACCACAGGATAATTAGTACCTTAAACCCTTGTACTAGTTTCAAAGGCAATCAAATAATAATATGACTAGAAGAACTGGTTTCAAAGGCAATCAAACAATAATATGACCTGAAGAATCTCGGCTCGCTCTCGAGCTACTGAACGTTTTGGATCCCGACGCCTTGCGTGCTTTCTGTCTACCAAGCATTAGAACATTCCTTTACATCAAAACCCGAGAAAGCGAAGATAAAGCAAAAAAGCAGGCATCTACGTAAACCGATCCACCATTATTCAAGTCACTGAAAAATTCTTATCCTGCTGAGCTTATCTTGCTCAAGAGAAGGAAAAAGGTGAGCAAAGGAGGAAAAGCAGTGCATATGATGGACTTTTTTATTTGCCATTGCTGTGGGCAACACAACTAGGGCCCTTCTTTACTTGAAAAGTGATACTAGTATGATATGGCTATAAACCAAATTGCTTCATGCACTTGATGGAACAAGGCCATTTGCTTCCTTAGCCTTGTTAACCCAGAATCCAGATCCGTCACCCCTCCAATTTTTTTTCAATTCCTTCATGATTAAGCATCAAGGATAGGGGCTAAGGCATCCACACAGCAATAGCGATCCCACACCATAATTCTACTGCTTTTCATGCAGAATCAATACCCAACGAAAATAACCAAAGAGATGATTTGTTCTTATTCCAGGAATTAAGCAAGACATGGCAAGTGGAGATGGAGAACAGATGCTCCTTTCCCAAATTATGACAGAAATTCGCAATGCGATGTCCTTGTTTGGTGTTCAAGGCTTCTAGTGACCTTAGCAACAGTGTTCTTAAATTCTTAAACTGTTTTAATCTTTTGTAGCTACAAAATGGCAGTGCTTCATATTTTAGTTTTGAATGATATTTAAAAAGAAAGAAATGGGCAGTCCCCTTGCAGGGACACATGCACAGTCATCAGGATGAAAAGGTAGTCCAAGGGGAGAAGAAAAGCATGCTTGCACCAGACCACTCGAAGAAACACTACCACCCCCAATCAGTATAACTAAGACAGGCCAAATCAAGAGCAAGAACCTGCATCATAGCCACATCATATAAACCGAAGTCCAGTGTACACTGTACACAAAGAACACAGCAAGAGCAGGAGCAAGAACAGGATCAAGATGTACCCTTACCGTTTCAGCAACGTGATGATCGGCTACCTCAACTTGGCGACGCTCCTCGCCTCGATTCCGATCATCGGAGCAGGGCTCTGGCTGGCGAAGGGCTCGACGATGACATGCTCATCGATGCTGCAGACGCCGCTCCTCATCATCGGCTTCGTTGTTCTCCTGATCTCTCTTGCCGGATTTGTGGGTGCCTGCTTCCATGTTGCCTGGGCCCTGTGGCTGTACCTCCTCGCCATGATGATCCTCATCGCCTTGCTGCTTGGGCTGACCGTGTTCGGATTTGCCGTCACGGCGGGAGGCGGTGGCACTCAGGTGCCGGGAAGGCCGTACAGGGAGTACCACATCACGGACTACTCGTCATGGCTCCAGAAGCATATGCAGGACATCAGGTACTGGAGGCCAGCCCTCGCCTGTGTCGTTGGGTCCAAGGCCTGCGCCAAGATTTCCAATTGGACTCCCATGGATTACCTGCAGCATGATCTCACGCCAATACAGGTTTGCAGTTCCATATTCATTTCTATTGTCTGCAACTGTTTTCGGTATTTGTAGTGTAACCTAGCTGGTATTCTGAACCCAGCTCTGTCCTGTTCGAGAACCAACAGATTGTCAAAGAGATGGGAAATAAAACTTAGCCAAACATGATATAATTCATCACTTACAGCATCTTGGCTGTGTGAGATTAAGCCATCTCGCACACATGTTTATACATGTTTATTATTGTCACCTATTTGGTCATCAAAATCAGTGAATTGGCCACTGAGACTGGCAAACAATCAGGAATTGAGGTGACCTCGGGACAGACAAGGTTTGGCCCCTTTTCAGCTAAACTGAAGTGCCGAAGAAACTGGGTCCATTGAATATCTAACTCGGAATGTTTATACTGCTCCTGCACCTCTGCTACTCTGAGACAAGCTAGCTCTAGCTCATACCTCTGCTGCTCTAAACTCTGAACTATTCTGCAGTCTGGCTGCTGCAAGCCACCAACATCATGCACATACAGCGGGGGAATGCCGGTCGGGGCGCAGGATGAGGACTGCTACCGGTGGAACAATGCTCCGAACATCCTGTGCTACAGGTGCGACTCATGCAAGGCCGGCGTGATGGAGCAGGTGCGCCAGGACTGGCACAAGGTCTCCGTCCTCAACGTCATCGTGCTCGTCATCCTCATCTGCATCTGCTCCTGCGGGTGCTGTGCCTTCAGAAATGCCCGCCGCGCCGTGTCTGAGTACCCATACGGGGAAAACCGCATGTCCAAGATCCACCCGCGCTGGGACTACTACTGGTACTCTCGGCAAAATGTTTTTGTGAATTCTTTTGATTCATTCTTCTTCATTCGACATTTGTTTTCTTCTTCATAGGTTTGATTTCAGCGATTGAAACGCATTAAATTATGTAGGAAAATTAGGGAATCAGAAAATAACCTAAGCAGAT
The DNA here is from genome assembly GCA_017311315.1 of Dendrocalamus latiflorus. Classification (NCBI taxonomy): domain Eukaryota; kingdom Viridiplantae; phylum Streptophyta; class Magnoliopsida; order Poales; family Poaceae; genus Dendrocalamus; species Dendrocalamus latiflorus. The sequence continues at coordinate 33,637,206 of CM029661.1, read as the reverse complement.
GATAGCTTATGAAGCATAAACAAACTCATGACAAAACGAAACAATGGATCACTAAGAAACAAGTTTTTTTGCTTCTTTCAAGAGAGAGGGAGACAGTGTCTCTTTTCTGTTGTTGTCACTACTGCATAATTACGCTTCATTGCTTCTTCAGTAACAGAGTTCTTTACAATACTTTTTTTTCTCCAATGATGGCACAGACATATATAGCCCAACTTTCATTTGTACCCATTTATTTGATGTGATTTTTAACACTGCTTTATGGGTTTTTTTCTACAGGTGGCGATGGTGGCGTGATAGGAGAGAACAGCTCTACTAGGCTAGCTATTGGTGTTCAACCCTTGTATGATATTTTCTTCCTGATCCACCCTGTATCAAAAAAATTAAAATAGTTGAGAGTTGGGTCAGTTTCCCATAACACTCTCTTGGTCTTCGTATGTGAAACAACCCTAAAATTTCAAGAAATTCCAATTTATTTGAACTTTGCTTGAATTTAGAAGTTTTTGCCAAATCCGAAAGGTCTCCAAGACCAAACCGCTTTCCCTTTCGGAAATGCATTTTCCAAGCTCAGAGGCATACTCAAACCACTCCGCCACCACCCATATTCCTGCTGTCGTGAAGCCGTGACACCGTTCGCGCCTGCATGCACCACTGTTGGAATTAATCTTGTTTTTTATAGGAAATATTGAGTTTGGTTAGGATACGTAATGCTTACCGTTTACGAGTTCGTATACGTGTACGAGTCAATTCCGTAGTAGAAATCGAGTCGGGTTGGTGAGTCGTGTAATTAGCCTTTATAAAACGGAGTTCAGTTCTGTAATCTTAACAAGAAGGAGAAGGGAACAAGAGCGATCGGTTGTAATCAAGAAGTTGAGAGAGAGAGAGAAGAGAAAAGCGGAGTGCTTTGGCTCACAAAAAAAGCTATTGCGTTTGCGTGTTGTGTTTCGTATTGTCCCTACCATACTCGAAGACATACTCAAAGACAAGAGCAAAGGAGCTGCGCATCGGAAGTACTCATACTCGAAGTATCGAGTACCAAGTACTTGCTAAGCGTTCGAAGTCTACGAGCAAGTACGACCTGGAAGACGTGATCGTTACGAGGACGTGCTGGTTGTAACAAGGCTATGAGTACGAGCAGATCGGGAAGATGCAATCGTAAGCCGAAGAGGTCGTTACTTGATTACGAGTACGTGCACAACAGCAAGGAGTGGTTATAACCAGCTGAGTAGTCATAACCATCAACGTGGTTGCAACCAACACGATGTGGTCGTATCTATCATAAATCTAGTGGCTATAGCATTAAGTGGTGTTAACATTGAGTGGTCATAGCCATATCTTGGAGTGGTCGAAACAAATACTAGGTAATCATAAGGGCATCTGTAGTGTATGAAAATAGAGTGTCATAAGCCACATTAAGGTCGACCTTATACATTACAGGGGTGACCTTAAGCAGGCCATAAGCAAAAAAGGCTTGAGGCTAGTCCTCAAGCTAAAGGCCTGGCCACAAGCATTAAAATACAATTTTCTTTACATCTATTGTTCTGTCTCCCCAACTACCAACTGTCATATCCCCCTTCTTTACAGCTGAGTGGACCCACCCTAAGAGCCGACGGTGGCTTCAAACGTTGCAGCGTCGGTCTTAAGAATGATGCGGAGCCTACCTTAAGAGCCAGCAAGCTATATACACTATAGATACCCTAAGCAAGTTATGACTACTGACATGGAAGTTTCGAGTGGTCGAAACCCAAAAACCAGTTTCCCTTCTGATGCCTGCTACCCTCACCACACCCTTACCATTCCAGTCCACCTTCCTTTCTATCCCCGACCTGATGCATGCAAGAGGAAGAAGAAGTTGCAGGTCTGAGGAGGGGATGCCCATACTATTGCTAATGGATGGATGGATCTTTGGTTGTTTAAGTTGATTTGGTGGTAATGCCTCCTCAAACCTAGCCAGGAGGATGCGGCAGGCACTACGACCCCAAGCTGGGGATTTAGCTATCGGGGTCGTCGTCTCTGGTACTGAGGCCCACCTTGACGCCGGCGTCAGTGCTCGCCATGGAGCTCCTCCCGCTCTACCCCATCGGAGGTGCTGAAGGAGCTCTACCTCAGCCAAAGAGCGTGGGCATCGTGGCAGGCCCCTTCTCCATGGATGAGGAGGCCTACAAGCACTACTGCAAGGGTAGGGCGCTGGTGGTGCCCAGCGGTGGTGTTCACAGAGGCGGCTCTTTCGACGCCTCTCATGGAACCATGCCAAGCAGGTTTAGTTCTCACATATGATATTGTTGAGTTCAAATGCATAGATCCCTTGTTAGTGTGGGGGATATGAAAGTATGAGACACCGATGCAGTGATTAATGTGTTTTTATCAGACAAATTTTATGTAACTTGACGAACCAATTGAGGTCAAAATTTATGAGTGGAACACATGTGGACTTCTTACAAGAATTGAGGCAAGAAATAACCTACTTTCTTTCATTCACAATTGTGGTATACTTGTGGTGTTTCAGTTCAAGGCTAGCATTCATTTCAACTTCATTTCAGGAGCTGAGAGCACTCCTTCACAAATTTGAGCTCATGGACAGCATTCACAGGCTTGGAAAACAATTAAAGGTATATTTTTTGTCTAAAAAAGAAAAACAATGTAAAGAATATTTGATGATTAATGGTTTACTTCCTTGAGTGCCAGAAACACCATTCCTTTTTTTTCACAATTTTTATTTCTACGTATCTATGATGCTGGAAAGTTTTTTGCTTATTAAGTTTTATGATTATCTTCATTGAAGTAACTGGTTGCTTCTACACACAGTTTGGTCACAGCATATGTGTGTGTATTACAAGCCTAGATGGAGAAGCTAATGACCTCATAATTAGTGAAAGAAAATCACGGGTAATGTGAACCTTTTGAAGAGGGAAACAAGAAGCTTGTTGTAGTAATTCTGTTGGCCATGGTTTTCAGGTACCACTGGGAATCATTGGCAAGTAATTGAGTGGATGCATAAATGGTGGTACTAGATATAGATAGAAACTAATCTCTACCTTCCTAATAAACCGACTGGGCCCAGGGGCTATGCCCATGACATTACACCCCTCCCGAACATGCAGCTCATCCTCGAGCTACCAACCAGACATGCACACACAGGTGCCAATAAACAACGCTGAATGGAACAAAGTCTTTACATCTCAAATTATTTCTCTATTTTTAAGACTACAAAATAAATTAGGACCCGATTTTTTTTACTTCGGTCAGTCAACAAAAGGACATCGAGCTTTCACTCGGTCACACAAGAACTTATAGCACACAAGACCCGACTAGGTAGACTTTGTAGTCTAGAGTGGTGTTTGACCTCACCAGCAACTGGGCGATGAGCAACGACAGCCTCGGGAGCTCAACGATCGGGAATGGCGACATCGGCAGCAACAAGTGTGGATCCAGGCGGCGGTGGCTGCATAGATCGATGAAATGGAGCAGGTAGTAGCAACGTGCAGCCGGTCACTGACAGATACGATCGAGGCGGTGTCGGTGAAAGACCGGTGGATCGAGGTGGCGCTGGTGGAAGATTGGAGGATCGAGGTGCCGACGGAAGACCTCCAACGCTTGGAGATGTGGCGCCCAACAGGAGCTCTGGCGGGCTCGCGTAGATGGAGCCGGCACTCCGGAGGTTGACGGAGGGATCGTAGATGGCGGCACCCAAGATGAACTCCAGCAAGCTCATGAAGACGCAGTCGGCGCTCTGGAGATCTACAGAGGGCTTATAAACAGTGGCGCCCAAGCGGAGCTCCCGCGGGCTGGGCTTTCTTGATCGATCCCAGCGGGATCTGGATGGAGGACTCGTCAGACTTCCTGACAGAGGAGCTGGACGTGGGCGTCAGGTGGGCTACCTTGCGCTGGTGCCGAGGAGGATTTGCATAAGCTCTGGGCAGTAGACGACGGTAGCATGGAGCCGCTGACAGCCTTCTCAGACTCAAGGCCGGTGAGGAAAAGGTTGTCGTGGTGGAGGCGGAAGCCGAAGAGGGCGTCGACGGCCTTGGCGGAGATGGCGACGAGGACCGCAGCTAGGGACGGCGCCGCGATGCTAACGGCAGTGATGGGGCTGGGGCTGGCGCACCCGCCTATGGCCGGATCTAGCGGCGAGCTCTAGTGTGGGGGCTCGTGAGCGCGCGTCTGGGGCTGCGGGAGAGCTTGTCCTCCATCTTATCTAGCAGCACGACATCGGCGTTAGCGACGATGGCGGAGGAGAAGCAGATCGCTGTGGTGGCACCGCTATCACAGTCAGGGGAGTTCCCTATGATGGCGACTTAGGTGGTTGGGGGCGACGAGACGTGATTACTCGCACAATGTCGACACCGAGCCAGCTGCTTGTGCCTTCTTCTTTGATGCCAACATCTTCAGCACCGTGCTCTCTATGTTCTTGAGTCCAGCGATGATTTCGTCATAGCTAGTAATGATCTTTTCACCTGTTAACTTGGCAGCAGAAGCTACAGTGTTGGCTCTGATACCAAATTGTTATGAACCTTAGTTCATAGGGGTAAACACCACAGAGAGGATGGTCGGACAGTGTCGGTGTAGAGGGAGAGACTATAGATAAGAATGACTTTGTTATTTCTTGTTTGGTTCCAACAGCATGCAGCAGCTCCTTTATATATATGCCCCCCCCCCCCACATAGATGGAATTTAATCTTAATCATATCTCTAACAAATATAAATTAATATCATATTTTTAATAGATAGAAACTAATCTCTACCTTCTTAATAAACCCATTGGGCCCCAGGGTCTACGCCCATGACACTCAATTGTTTTTAGTGGACGAAATCAAGCATCAACAAACTTCTATTTCTTTGAGCAACAACGTATATCTGCAGCGGAGGCGCAACACATGCTGAGGTGAGGCTCGACTAGGCACCATGGCGGAGCCATGGGTGCGGCATAAGCTAAGATCGCCACAACGGCTTGATTTAGCGGGGTAGTATGATTTTTTTTATCTGTAACAAAATATGGATATTTAGCTAGTTGTATATCAAGTACAACAGAGCCATGAATACTTGTAATAAGGAGCATTCTTCCCATTGGAGAGGTAAAATCGTGCGATGTACAGGGACATCCATTGCAATTTGCAAGTCTGAACCACAATTGCCAGGCAGCTAAATCTGGAGAGATGGGGCCAAAGTACTATAGGTGGCCAAATGGGCCGGGCTTAAACGGGCCGCACCACGGCCCGTTACTGTAGACCCGGCCCATTTAGGCACGGCACGGGATTTAAATGGGCCGGGCCGGCACGGCACGACGGACCGGGCCGTGCCTGGGCCGCCGGTGCGGCACGGCGGGCCGGCACGGCGGGCCGGCACGGCACGGCCCGTTTAGCAATTGGGCCGTGCCGGCCCGGCACGGCACGGCACGGCCCGGCGGCACGGCAGGCACGGCACGGCACGCCCGGCACGGCACGGCCCGCCCCGGCCCGGCTAATTCAAAAACTAGCCGTTTTTGTGACCGTTGGGGGTAAAAAAATTCGAAAAAAATAGCAAAAAAATCGGAAAAAATCTGAAATTTTTTCTATAAATAGGGGGGCATCCGGCCTCCATTCTCCACACCTCAAACCTCACTCTTCTCTCTCGGTTTAGCTCTGAAAAATTCGAAAGTGTTTGCGCAAATTTGGTGAAAATTCGGGCAAAATTCCGAAAATTCAAAAATCTTCAAAGATTTTTGTGAGAGCTGCAAAGGAGGTAATAATGCTGTCTTATACTCTTATTTGGTATTATTTATTGGTTTAATTTTTTGCTAATCGTTCTTTATTATTTCAATTTGCAGTTGATTTAATGGAGAACTACGATTTTCAACTCTCCGAATACGGCCTCTCGGCGGAGGATATGCAATCGTTTCAACAAGCATATCCATCCGCGGAAGGTCCACATGTACAAACTGGAGATGCCGAAGAACCGACGGCCCCGGTGGCGCAGGGTCCAATCGATCCATCTTCTGCTGGCTCAACAAGTGCATCCACGACTCAAAGCACGGGTGCAAAAAGATCAAGAGCTAGTACATCTACAGTTTGGAATGATTTCGACAAGAAGTTCAGGACCGACGATGATGGGACTTTGGTGAGGTATGCTGTTTGTAAAATTTGTGGTAATGAATTGAGTGCAAAATCTTCAGGTGGGACGGGTCATCTACAACGACATGCTGCAAGCTGCAAGAAAAGGCAAGGAATACAAATGCGCCAGACACAGCTGCAATATAACCCCGACGGCTCGGTACGTACGTGGGAGTACAACCCAGAGGTAGCTCGGGAATCTCTTTGTAGATTAATTGCTTCTCAAGATTTACCTTTAAATTTTGGTGAATCTGATGCTTTCCAAAAATATATTACGACTGCTCATAACCCTCGATTTACTACTGTATCTAGGCAAACAACAACTAGAGATTTAATTAAATATTATAACAATTGTCGTGATAAATTGAAAGAAATGTTTCATACATGTACATTCTATATTGCTTTGACATCCGACATATGGAGTGGTAGGGCAAGAGAGGATTATATTAGCGTTGTTGCTCATTATGTTAATGATGACTGGATAATGGAAAAAAGAATTATAGGATTTAAATTAATTAATGTTTCACATAATGCTGAAAATATTGCAGATAGCATTATTAAAGTTATAGAAGATTTTGGTCTCACGGATAAGATTTTTTCTATAACTTTAGATAATGCAGCTGCAAATACTAAAGCTATGGAAATTCTTACTCCTTTGTTTAATAATTATGCACAGTCTTTCTTATTGCATCAACGTTGCGCTTGTCATATTATTAATCTTATTGTTAAATCCGGTTTAAAAAGATTAGATGCTTGTATTAATTCTTTTAGAGATGCAATTTCATTTATTAATTGTTCTAACCAACGAATAGCCGCATATAAGAGTTTTTGCGTAGCAATGAATGTTCGTCCTAGAAAATTTGGTTTAGACATGCCTGTTAGATGGAACTCTACTTATCTTATGCTTAAACATATATTGCCACATAAGAGCACTTTATCTGTTTTCCTTCACACCCAAAGTCATCAATCTCGTAGCTCCTCAAGTAGAACCCAAGTTAGAGACCCTGAACTTACTGAGGACGATTGGGATGTTGGTGAAAAAATATTTTCCTTTCTAGAAATTTTTCATAAAGCTACAGTTTGTCTTTCTGGAGTATACTACCCTACATCTCCCATGATTGTTCATAATATTGTTGAAATTGCCACTCACCTAAAGGCTTTTGAAAATGATCATATACTACGGGATGCTGTAGGTGCCATGAAATCTAAGTTTTTAAAATATTGGAGCGAAATTCCTATTTTATATGCATTTGCTTTTATTTTGGATCCTAGGGCCAAACTCCAAGGATTTATAAATGTTTTACAAGTTTTAAGTGAGGCTACCGGTTTAGACTATTGTTCATACTATACACAAGTTAAGGATAAATTATATGAGATATATAATAAATATGAAAATAAATTTGGATCTGTGCGTTTACAAAGACCCCCGGTAGTCCCTAGCACCTCTAGGGGGGCTATGCAATGGGGCAAGATTTTTGGTTCTTCGTCTAGTTCTCGTGCAGGTGCAGGTACACAGCAGGTGCGACAAAGCACTGGAGACCTATCAAGCTATCTCAACAGTGATAGCGTCAGCTTCGAGCAGGAGTTGAACATCCTCTCATGGTGGCAAACCCAGAAGGTATCATATCCAGTGCTATCCATATTAGCGCGGGATGTGTTGACTGTTCCTGTCTCTACAGTCTCCTCGGAGTCAGCATTCAGTCTTTCCGGAAGAATAATCGAGGAGCGACGAACAAGTCTCTCCAACGAGATGGTCGAAGTACTTATGACCGTCAAAGACTGGGAACAGGCTGAAGCAAGACTCCAACATACTGCAGATAATAAATATTTAGAAGAATCTTTTGAGAATTTGTATTTAGATAGCAATGAATAGGATTTTCAATATTTTTCTTTCATATGTGGTCAATAATGAGCTTTATAGGCTGTACTCTTTTTTCTTTACCAAGGTTTTCTCAAATTGAGTTTTTACTTGGTAAAGTTTTTAATGAGGCAGCCATCCCATGTAATTTAATAAATTAATAAAGCTCATTATGTCATTGCAAATATTTATTTTTATGATTAACAATGTCTACAATTTTCTATATTTTTTTCTGAATTTTCTACAATTTTTTTGAATTTTCTACATTTTTTCTTAATTTTCTACAATTTTTCTTAATTTTTTCTTTTTTTTCGGGCTAAACGGGCTAGCCGGGCCGGCACGGCCCGTTTAGCCTTAATCGTGCCCGGGCCGGCACGGCACGGCCTCGGGCCGTGCTTGGGCTCCCACCGCGGCCCGCGGGCCGGCACGGCACGGCCCGTTTAATACACGGGCCTTAACGGGCCGTGCCTAAACGGGCCGTGCCGAGCCCGGGCCCGTGCCGTGCCGGCCCGGCACGGCCCACTGGCCACCTCTACAAAGTACTGTGGACAGAGAAGTGAGCTAGCAATAAAGGGTGTTCGCGGCTAATAACTTTTAGTTAAAATAAATTATAATATATAAAAGAAGTAGATTTTAGAAAGAGAAGACAAGCAGTAGAAAAGGTGGAGGATATATACATGCGCAAGACAGGAGTGAGAAGAGTGGAGTGTGTGATACACCCATGACCCTCTATTTTATTCTTGAAGCGAGATGTAAACATGACCCTCTATTTTATTCTTGAAGCGAGATGTAAACGAGAGGAATGGAGAAACTATTTCGAGAAAACACTAACCTGCGCCTACTTCATACATAGTTCTCTACAACCGCTATTCTAATGCAGTTGTTCCGTAACCCAACATAAAACTACCTTTCCAAGAAATCATGAGGGAGTAGAACGCAGAGAGGGGTAAGGAAGAGCAACAGATCGATGACAATTATTAGTAGTTTCAGTACTGACTCCCTACGAAGTTCTATACCACAAATGTACGAGAAGGGTTGCAGACATTGTTCATTTGTTATCTCCGGCACAACTAAAATCATCTTGTTTGTTCTAAATGCATCATAGAACAGATACTCCATTACAACGAACACAAATATGAGAATTTCGTATTAAAACAAAACCCAGCACTTGGGATTGCTGTTGGAAGAAGTGGTACAACTAGCATTCCAGCAAAGGGTTGTGACATTCTTGAAAACTGTTGCACGGGACATAAATAGGCTATCTGAAAAAATAGGGATGAAACGCAGCAGCAGAAACGAGTTGGACGCATTGCCATTTTCCAGAGTACCTCCTTAGGCCATAGCAGCTTTCTTTTCTTCCTCAAGCCGTTTTAGCTCTATCAACCTTTCCGCCCATGCCCGCTCTCTTGCCACTGCAGCCATCTTCCTTTCTGTCCTTTCTGCCTCTTTTCTCTTAACAGCAGCAGAATACTGTGCTTTCCTCTTCTTCTTTTCAGCCTGCCCAAAGCAAGAGATATGAATGTAAGCATTTGATTAGAAAGAAGGGATGCGATGTTAAGTAATCAGCCATACTCAGAAATAGAGAGCTAAGATCTGAGTAATTAGGCATATGGACAAAGCATACGTGAACATCATAACGAAAGTTTCGCATAGAAATACATTGGCAAAAATAAGTTTGATTCTATGCAGGCCAGCAATGTGAGACTATTAACACAGTTAAAACTAATATGCTTGAAGTCCAGGAGAACATAAAGTCAGCAGGAGGAGCAAAACCACCAAAAAAAACCTATAAAAAAACTAAAAATGTGAACAATTCTACATGTCGATGTTGGTTTTAAACTTTACTGAACACTATTAAATAAATACCTACTTACAGAAAGAGTAATTAGCTAGTTACATTCCATCATGATATTTAGGACCGCTCGGTGGCATGAAGAACCACACTCTGTTCTAAATAATCTGCATCCATCCTCAACTCTCAGGATTCTATTGGCCCATTATTTTTCCATTCCACCATACAGAACCTCAAGACAGCCTTTGATAATGTTGCATACTCCAAGCACACAATTGAACAAAGGGTTATAGTAGGATGTGCGACAGCAAATCAAGAAGCTTGTCACTGCTATCACAACAAGAGCAGCACAACATTTCAGTGTATCGGGAGCTGGACGAAAGCGCACCATGATAAAGGCCTTGCGCTGCTTGATCCGCTTCTTCTCCTTCCTCCCCTGCACGCTCCCGGCATTCGGCTGGTTGGCCGGGATAGGCTCCCCTGGCTTGCACTTCACCCAGTAATGCGGACCTGTTGACAAATAACAGCGGCATTAACAATGCTAACCAACCACCAGAGATCAAACAATTGAACAGACTGAAACTGCAATAGCAACGACATCTCTTAAAATGAACAGCACAAATAGAAAAATCAACACAGTAAAGATGCAAAATCCATAGGAGGATATCCGACAATCACTCAGATCATAGCATTTCGACTAGTAGAGAGATCACCCGCACCTTTGGGGCGCAGGCTGGCCCTCTTCCGCCGGGACACGAAGCCCGGCCGCCGCTTGGGGAACCTGGTGTCCATGAGCCCACCGAAGAGGCTGGCCCCCATGGCCGGCGGCTGCGAGGCGGCGGCGGAGAACGGCCGGAGCACGATCGGATCCAGCAGCCGCAGGGGGGGAAGAGGAGGGGGAGGGTGCGGGGCGCGTCGGAGGAGAGCAGCCGCCGGCGAGGAGAGCGGCGGGAGGGCTCGCCGGAGGGCTCGGAGGAGCGCCATGGGAGAAGGTTCTAGAAGGTTGCGCTCGGTTAGGGTTTTAATGGAGGGAGAACGTGTAGCAGCGTGCCAGCGTCGCGCTCCTACTCGCGAGCCCGCAAGCAGTTGAAGGCGTCTCACCGGATTGCGTCAACGTAAAACGTAAGCGCATGGGGAAAATCGTAATTCTTGCCTGGCCCAGCCCATGGTGCTGCTCTATGAGACCGGGCCGGGCATTCCTCGGGCCTCTTGCTTTCAGTAAAAAAAAACAAAAAGGCCTGGTCTAGCCCAGGTTACTGGGACTCGTCGAGTTGCCTTCTGAGCCTTGTCTGACTAAATATAGTTTATTAGTCTAATAAATAATAATTATTAAAAAAATTCAAACTAAAAACCACCTAAAACCCGAAAAGAACAGTGCAAATGTATCAATTTCTGGTGGTAGTTGCCTCGCAGTTGGAGTCTTGTCATAGGCCCTGCCTAAAACCGATTTTTTCATTAATAGTAACCTCCAGAGGAGATATATACACGTGTGTACGTTCAATAAGACAGCTCGTGCCTGTGTTCTGAAAAACTATTAAAACTCCTATTATATCCTAGCGTATATAAGAAACATGCATACATATATGTCCATATAGTATGACTGAGTATACATGAGTTATTTGTATCTACCTTGTACCTCTAAAAAACCGAATTTTTTTCAGCAATGGAATTATTTCCTACGAAAACCCGTCGTTCCAACCAGACCCGAATTATTTCTTATGAAAATCCAATCCCAAACACACCCGTAATCGGTGTGGTGTGTACAGTTTACGCGACAGCCTTTAGAGCCTTTCAATGCTATCTGACATAATCAATGGGCGCTCATCTCATCTCATGGGGGGGTTCTTCGCCTTCTCTATCGAACCAGACACCAGGACCACCCTAAGCTGCAAAAGCAGAAACGTCAGAAGAGACTCGTGAAAAGAAACAAGAGAAAGCACTTCACAACAAGTGCAGGGAAATCCACAGCTTCACATGCACAAAAGTCGAAAGGTAGCGAGCTCCCAGAAATCTCCAGGACAAGTTTCTTCTTCTTTCTTTGTGAGGGTACAGAAACGAGCGAGAAAAATTAATCCTGCTGAAAGCAAGCATCTGAAAACTTGCAAAAGAACCAAAAAATACACACAACCTGATGTAACAAACTGACAGCCAGCCATAAAACCAAAGTGAACAAAACTAAGCACCAAAATGATCCGGCCTCCGCTGAACTGCACAACGGCTGCAATTGCATCAACTGGAAATACATGCAGAATTCAAGCCACCAACAAAGAGTCGACACACATGGCATGAATCACAAACCAAACGAGTATACTGTCATCCATGAACAATCTAATATCCAGTGATCACACAATTCACACCAGCATAAACCACCAAACCTGTATATAGATCAACAAGAAACGGAAGCAAACAATACCAAGAGAATAGCTAACGAATTTCAAGCCATAGATCACACAAGGTAATCGGTACCTGAAGCTGCTAGTGTTTAACATGGCAGCAGCTGATAGCATCCCTGCAGCTGGTGTACAGGTGAGAACAACAGTATAAACAAGAGATAAGACACCAAGGCGAAATTCACCAAAATTCCAGAAGACAAGGAGGAAACTGAATTAGGCATTACCATATATTACAATGATCTGTGAGGTTTCTGCATAAACTGACAAACAAAGCCCTACCGACAAACATCTTGTCAGCCTGTGGACAACATGAAACATCTCTAGCTCTAGCAAACCTACAGCACTGTTGACAGGTAAAACTAGCGAGTATGGAGCTGCAGAAAAGGTAGAAAAGTCAATGCCAGGACAAAATATAACGAACAGCTACCGCAAAGCCTACAACAATATGGACAGGAAAGCCATTCACTTTCCCTTGTTTAATTTCAGTCAAGTTACAAAAACTAAATATGATACAGCGAGCAAGAAAGCATGCACTACTGCCACCACCACTGCAGATGCTACCTGCTTCCTATGTCTTTCCAAGGATCCACATCATTGCTCAGAATCTTCGAACCAGGACCATACTGCACCTTGAGGGCAGCCACAGGATCACATACGCCGCTAACAAGGATTCCAGTACCCCCAAGCCGCGAGCCTTTACCTGGTTGCTGGAACCCTGAAATGAGTTCGATTCCATTCCTCTTCTGAAGATTTGTATCTGATGGAAACTGCTGCATTAAAGGCTGTTGATATTCTGTAAACACACCAAGTGTGCCATTTTTTGCTGAGTAAAATGGTACACCGGCCAATGATCTCTGACACTTCGCCACCATAAGCATAGGCTCAGGCTGTACTGTGCTCCCATCCAAGTGACCATAGCTCCTCACTGCCTGCTCCTCCAGCCCCAAGTGCGCAGTGATTGCAGGTCTAGATGAATAAACCAGGAGATCCCTTGAACTGTTCAACACTCTTGCAGCCGATCTATCAATCTTTGGCGAGGGAGACTTGCTTTTGCTTCCATTCGATGATGAACCAGAACTTTGCAACGATGATTGATGGCTAAGAATTTGCCCAAACAACTTGACATCACCAGGCCGCTTTTGCTGCTCGTCACTCTCAGCACTTGCCTTGTTGGAGTAAGGCCTCAACGAGCCTTCCCGTACATCCACACCATTTCCAGTCCATAGAATCCCAGCAGTTGCATTTGAAAGGCTTGAGCTGACGGACCTACCATTCTGGAATTTTGCTAGTGTGAACTGATCTGACTGAGAAATTCCCTCAGTGCCGCTTGCAGTGCTTGCAGAAAAAACAGGTACTTCAGTTGCCAAATGATGGTTCCGTCTCTGCTGCATGTACCCATCAATATTACGAAACAAGCCATCAAGCTGATTACCAGAATGGTCTTTATATGCTGGGAACTTGTTCGTGTCTTTGGCCCCTGAAGTGTTCCCAACTTTGTTGCCATGATCCTCGAAATTGGGTGTAGTTATGGAGGCTATGCCCTCAAAACGAATTGAGGTAGGATCAGGAAGCGCAGAACTAAACTGCACAGGCATTAAATCCTTCGGGGTAAGGGGGGTAACCTGTGGCTTTGGTTTGGATGGGAGCAGATCTGCCGGCATAGTATGCTGATAACTTGAAGTAAATGCAGGCCTGATAGAGGAAACAGCAGCCATGTTCGAGAAGTGGAGAACATTTTCCTTACTACCACCTTCTGCAGGTAAGCAAGCAGAGGGGGTAGAATTTCCAGATTTCATGAGTGCACTCTCAGGCGCATGGTGCGAAGATCCTTCCATCCTGGAAACCTCAGTGCAAATCCCTTCAGAGGCCTTGCTTGATTGGATCACTTCAACAGAATGTAAACTGGATCTGATTTCCAAGTGTGCTGCCGCAGCCTGCTCAGTTGAAGAGGCCATAGCACCATTGCCATGCATATTCATTTGGTTAACATCATCTGAGTTTTGTGGATCCTCTGTGCTTTCAGGACAATTGATGTCAATAGAAGCACATGATGCTTGATGAGTGGCTTCACTTAACCGTTTATGATCAACAAGAATGTTGCAATTTTTATCTGCTTTTATCTCACCTTCCTCAACTTTTACATCTACAACATCAGGCCCATTTGAACCATCAGCTTCTGGCTGTTTAAAGGTGACAACGGAAAGAGCATGCCCTTGAATGGCTCCGTCAGCAACAGGACATACATCCCTCTCCATTTTTGAACAGGAATGTGTGCTACAGATAGCTGAATCCATCTCAGCAACACAGGCCTCATCAGTATCACTCCTCCCTCCGTTCGTATCACTTGTTGGCAAACCAACATCAACAGTCCCTTGATGGATCAAATCCAGACCAAGTGACTTCCGAGCCTTGCTGAAAAATACCTTGCACTGTTCATATGACCTGCTCTTCACACATGAGGAAATTTGACCAAAATCTTTCCCATAGTTATTCATAGCCTCAATGAAAATTGACTTCTCATCATCATTCCAATCAACTGGGTCAACTTCACATTCCTGATCTGACAGACTGCCTTCCTCACCAAAGCTTTTGTCCACTTCTGGCATTAAAAGATGTCCCATTCTTGTGATGCTGATCTTCTGACCAGGATCAGCAGAAGTTATGATGCATGAGCCCATTCCCTCAGGGGAGAAAGTTCCACATATGCCTGCCAAGACATCAGCAGCTACAGATTCTCTCTCATGCAAAGGTACATTACCAACACAGTCCTTGTCAGTAGATCCTTTGGTCACAAAAGGAATATCAGACCCATAAGCAGTCCGAATTATAGACTTCGAAGAAATTTTTTCCACTCTGTTTGCATAATCAATGCCATGGGCTGCCACAACTGATGCCACCCCAAGCATATCAAGAGATGCAGCATTTGCCTCAGGATTCCATTTCTTTCCAGCTTTTGTTCCTAGGTAATTGCTGGCGGGTTGCTGTCGCTGCCGAAGGTCCAGAAGTTTCTTAACTTCTCGGAAACTGTCAGATTTATGGTGCTTGTAGTAGAACTCAACACAATCAGCGGTTGTCTTGTGCTGAAGGAAAGTGGAGATTTTGGAAAAATCCTTGCCAAATCTGGCAAGCATCTCCATAAAAACTTCCTTCTCGTCCTCAGTCCATGGATTTATCATACCCCGCTCCTTCTCAACTGAAACAGGATCCTCAATCAAGGCATTATTGCTGATGAACCTTGCACCTGCCTTCTCTTTTTCATCTATAATTAGTGCTGGCATTTTCAAGTAATTTCTGCAGCGCTTAACCTGAAATTCTGAAAATAGCTTATTTGCAACATCTGATATCTCCGTGATAGAATATGTACTTAAATTACCAGCTGAAAAACAAAAACAAGAGCAGTCAAATAGGAATCAAAGGACAAAAAGCATGTAACAGCAGCTAAGATAGAAGAAACCAGAAGTATAACAAATGTGGAAGAAGACACAAATGTGCAGTTTAGCGGATAAAAATCAGGCATATAATAGTTGCAAAAGGTATATTCATTACGAACATGCTCATGTAGCGTGCAAAGAAAACAAAAGGAAATATTCCAAAAAATGAGATTGCAGCAACAAAAAAAAACAAACATCTACTTCAGTTTTTTCATTATTATTTCCTTCTAATATGTCTATAAGAGTATTGGCATCCTCCCATTCAACCATCCTTGATGCCAACATTCAGGCCTACTGCAGCAACATGGTGGGTGCATCTTAAAATTACAGCATGTTGTCTTTAAACCCACCTTATTCATGGGTAGATTTTACGATATAATTACATACTTCAGAGAATTTATGAACAGGATTTAGTATTCCCAAACATTTGCAATGGGTTTGATAACTGATAAATAACATGAAATTGGGAGCATGCTTCAATGACACAATCTTATGGCACATCTGTTGTTCACTGGAATTTATACAACTTACTCTGTTTCTGGCAAGTCAATCTATCAGTGCATAAAGCAACTAAAATTGTTACATATGATCACATATCCTTGTTGAGGATTTTTCATGCATAGTTTTTATTGTATTGTGAAATAAAAGTAAGTTCAATAAGTAAAATGTTGTTCAAACTCCAAACCCAGAAAGATAGAATGTAAATTAGCAAAATCTAACATATCAAGCTATGCACAACATTCAGAGCCCATTATGTAAACAGCACCAGTATAGAGTGTTGCTAAGAATGTTTCCTGATAATTTATTAGACAATCCATCATTGCACCTTCATGGGAGTTGATAATTTGACATCACATCAAACTAATAAAAGGTCAAAAGGCAGCATTGCATAATAATTAAAAGACAAATGAAGGCATATTGTACTTTCTGAATTAGTAAAACGTAACACTAACCAGACATGGCCAATCGGGAGCGATTAGAGGAGCGTTGCCTCTGTGATCCACTCTGGGATGCACGGTTGCTCTGATCAGTGCGCTTATTAGACTTTGAGCGCTGCTTTCTCACAGAAAAGAGATGGACATCCTCTTTCCACAGGTGACGCAGTACCTTGAACTTAAATGTAAGAATTTGCTCTTTGAATCTTAGTCTATTTTTACGTATGGCAAGCTTCTCTTTGATAATCAGGTCATTCTTCCTTTGGCTAGAAAGATGACTCGAAGCCAATAAATCAAGATGGGGTCGATCAGCAGACAAAGGTTTAAATACCAATGCAGAAGCTTCTTTGGCTATATCATTGTTCGTAGATATAATTGAAGGAATTAAATTATAGTTATCATCATAGTATGAGCAAGGCCTCATTGATAAGTTGTCACTGCCATCTGCTTTCATGGAATTAACATTATCATGGCATGAATTAGCTTCCTGCCTCCCACTGTCAACTTTAATTTGAGCTCCAATTCCTTCCAAAGGCTTCAATGGGACAACATCAGCAGTTACAGAGATCTGAGCATCAGCAACTCCAGGACAAGCAGCACTCTCTTCTGAAGAAACTATTTTTACATTGTGAACGGGAGCTGCCTCAACTTCCATCAGCTCCGCACCAATGACACCAGCATCCTGCCCCACGGTAATCTTGGGAGAAGGGGTGAGCTCCCCTTGTTCTTTCGCAGGAGATGTTGTTTCACAGGTGCTGACAGCAACTTTTGATGTCCCACTAGAAGGTGAAGGATTTTGTACACATGTGACTACTGTGGGAGAACCTTTATGAGGTCTATTTCCAGCTTCAGTATTCACTGATTTAAGTTCACCTTCCAGTGAATCGATCTCGAGTTCAGTCTTTTCAAGCTCCTTTGTAATGCTTTCCTTCAGTAACAATAGCTTACTGGTACTGGTCAGTCTTTTCGAATCGCCAGAACAGGAATCCTCATGTTGCAGCAGTTCAGCAAGAACGTTTGCAAGGGAACCAATGGGGTCACCATCAAGCTGATCTAACTTAATGGGGAATTTGTCGTTGCAATCCTGAACCTCAGCCCCCGGGACATCTTTATTGGACTCTATGATCGTATTTGCCGTCAGTTCACAGGATTTATCTTCAGGGACTGCAGTTGAACATGTAAGGGAAGTCAGCAGTCCAAACAGTTGACATGTATGGTCTCTCCAAACTTGCTTCAATCAATATACTAAGTATATTACACACTAACATGATCTTTAGACAAGTCCAATGTACAGCAGGATTAATAACCTGTTGCATCTACATAAATTTTTAACTAAATTGACAAGAAGGTGTTTTAATATAGAAGCAAACAGATGCAAATCCAAGTAAAGTAATAGTGAATGGAAAGGAGATACTGTGAACATGACCAACGCAAATACAACGATAACTGAAGGTATGTATTCTGATAATTGAGTAAAATGAATAGATCACAATGTTACCCCATGGCACGTGTATAAAGGACAAGCAGAAACTCATTTTCAAACATCCCAATGTTTGTTAGTTCCTCCCCCCAATAATTTCATACAATGTTATCCAACACACTGGGACTTACAATTGCACTAGTAACATACAAATTATAGAACTGAATCAGCAACAGAATGGAAACCTAGATTAACAGAGAAAAAAAGAATTAACGAAACCAACTAGAAGAACATGCATGAGAGAACAGAGGGCCCCGCGCCGGGGGGGGGGGGGGGTTGAGCACAAGCAAATACATCAAACAAGGTTGAAATGGATTGCATACCTGGAGAACTACATGGTGGTGCAGGTGATAGGCATGTCACCGGAGATGCACATAGTGCAGACGCAGGTGCAGGAACACCTGCCTTATGTTCAGCGTCACCCGGGCTTCCATCAGCAACAGATTCAGCAGGCTCTGCAGAACCTTGCACCTTCTGCTTCTCATACTTGGCCAAACCTTGCCCCCATCCAAGCCGGGCCTTCTTCCTTGGTGCCTCATCCTCAGCCATCTGAGGAGCTGCCACAGCCAAAGATTGAGCTGGAACCTCCTTCTCTGATGCCGCCGCAGCTGCAGTGGTCTGACCAACAGGCACAGGTCCAGCACCAGCAGCATCTGCAGCATCAGATCTGCTCTCCCTCCGCCGCAGCGGCCGCCAAGGCGTCACCCGGGGGTGGTGGTCCCTTTCCCCCCTATCAGCCCTATCACCAGGAGGGTCGTAACAGATTGGCACAGCAACTGACCTCAGAGGAGACCTCCTCAGCGGTGGAGGCGGGTGCTCTTGGTGGCTCCTGGAGAAGTCGCCTCCATAGCTCCTAAACGGAGACCTCCGGTAGGACCCCCGCATGTCATGGCCGTCCCTCCGGCCGCCGCCACCACCATACCGGCCGAAACCCTTATAACTGCCGCCGCCGTCGTCCAGCCAGTACCGGTCAGAGCGCGAGGGCGTGTAGCCGAGCGGCTCATCAGGGTAGGAGCGCTCGTAGGCGCCGCCTCCCTGTCGGTAATAACCCTCTGAAATAACAGAGCAGTTCGCGGGAATTAGCGGGGCAGGAGAAGCCCGCCACGGCGGCGGAGGTGGCGGCCGCACCAGATCTGAGGATTTGTAACGGAGAGTCCTACCTGAGGAGGCCGACGACGGCGTACGGCGAGGTGAGGACCGTGAGTGGTCACGGAGGGGCGGTGGCGGCGGGTGGTAGGGCGAGTCGCGCCACCGCGGTGGCGTGGAGGCGGCCGGCGGAAGGGGGTCCCCGCCGCCGCCGTCGTGCCTGCGGCCGTCCCTGTACAAGAAGTCCCTCCGATCCGGCGGCGGCGGAGGCATCCACGGCGTCGTGGTGGTCGTCCCAGCGGCGACTGTCCCCAGCTCCGGCCGCCGCCGCAAATCACATACGCGCGGCGAAGCCAACTCCGCAGCGTCTCTGACCTATCCGGGGGATACCTAGACGGAAACGCACGCACACACCAGTCAGGGAAAACACTCCGCGTCGGAGACGACCGGCGGCGAGACGGATTCAGAAGGTTACGGCTTACGGTCCCCGGCGGAGGCGGCTCTGGGTATCACAGGGCGCAGGGCGTTGGGCTCTCGAGACGGAGAGAGAAGAAGCGGCGCCGGGCACGAGAGCAGGCCGTCGTGCACCGCCCGCCGGTGAGGAGGAGGCGGCGGAAGGCGATGCGAAGCGTAGCGGAGGCCGAGGCAAGCGCCACCCGCGTGGCGCCCAGAGCCGCAGGGCAGGTAGGCGGTGGTAGCGGAGGGCCGACGTGCGCTGATCTGCGGAGAGGGAGGAGGCCGTGGCGGTGGTGTAGGAGGCGCCCGGGCGCCGGGCGGGGGGGAGGCCGGCGTGGGGGGAGGGAGGAGGGAAGGGGGAGGAGGTAGGGGTGAGGGAGGAAACGGAGGCTGTGACAACGTGAGGCGAGGAAGCGGACACAACCGGGCCTTAACCCCATTTGATTCGCAGCCCCCGCGTCCGCCACCCCCCGCGGCAAAAAAAATAAATCCAAAATTCGAATTAAAATAACCATCCTTTTTATTTAAACAAAATGAAAAAGAACAGAGGAGGGAAAGGATAAGGGCCATTTAAAAGTGGCGCAGTTTTTGGTTTTCGAACGTTGCTTCTTGGTAAAATGACACTATAGTGTGTTAGTTTTCTATGTATTTAATTATAGAAAAGAAAAAAATATCGTTATGTCTCTACAAATAATTCCAGAAAAGAAAAATATACATTAAAAAGCAATGTTACTTCGAAAATCTATTTGGAACATAGGGCAAGCCAGCCAGTTGGTTTGCCTTATCTACCCCGGCCCAACCACGAGATTTACGGGAATACCTGCCGCACGATCAACGGCCAGGATCGGGCGGTGGAAGATGTCGTGATTGGCGCGGACTCGGAGGAGCCGAGCAGGACGGCCGCTGCCCACATCGCTGGCGTCGCCACCTAACCGACAACGACGATGAAGACGGCCACGGCCAAGGCCTGCGCAAGCACACCGCCGGCGTGGATGCCATTAGCCGCGCCGCGACGCGCGACCAGGCCCCCATCCCTGCGAGCTGATGGCTAATCTACGCAGTAAGTAGGCCGAGATAACGAAGCGGAACTGAGGGGGGAACAAGCAAACGGAGAAGATAATAGCACGATTAAGATCTCGGTAATGAGATAGATTTGAGAAGGTTTTGACAAGGGATCGGGTTGCGATCTGTTCTAAGGAATCGAGTGTGGATTTTCCTCTCTTTTTTGTTTTGTTTTGTTTAGGGAGGGGAGGGGAGGGGAGGGATAGACGCTCAGTTTAACGATGGACAGCTGCGATTCTCTCACCTGTTCGCGTGTATGGCTTGCAGCAAGCATGGTGAGGCTAAACTTCTTACGGACGATTTGGTGAGACCAAGTTAGAGGTTCTTAAAAGGGACTGCTCGACCAGAAAGCCCGGCAATTTAGAGTTATTTTTTTTATTGATAGAATTATATGCATTGCTTTGCTGTTTATTATGTATTTATGCATGAGCATGACTTACATTTTTGCTACTTTCTTATGCATCAACTAATATGTGAAACACCCTAAAAATTCAAAGGAATTTTGGAATTTTATTTGAGTTTTTGCTTGAATTTCCTCTCTTTCCCAATTTGACAATTCCCAGTGAAAATGTGTTTTCCCTTCTCGGCCTTTCCGCCTTCTCCCTGCGTTGGCACCTTCCTGCGTCGTCATCGTCGCCAATCGCCTCCCTGTTCATCGCGTCCACGCGCCGCGTCGTCGCTTCACTGGATTGCGGCAGTCGCTCCTCGCGCGTTCACACCCGCCTGGTCACGTGGTCCCACTGGCCAGTCGCTCGCCCATGCCCTCCCCTCGCTTCGCGAGCCGTCGCTCGCGCGCTCGCCTCTCTCTCTCGCCGCAACGCACAGCTCACTCCCTTGCGGTCCACGCCGTGCCGTACTGCCACCATCAAATCTCTGCCAGCCCCTGCGGGATGACAGTGTTATGAATATTGTGTGTATATTGAAGAGGTTCAATGAGCAATATATATAGGGAGTACAAGGAGATATTACAGGAGAATGTGCCATACGCAGATAAGGAAAGCGAGGCATATAAAGAAAGGAATAATACAATTCCTATTCTATCTCTAATACCCTTAACACCCCCCTCAAATGCAAAGCATATGCAATAGCATTATATTTAAAAAGGAGTTAACACTAAAACAAAAAAATTTCGAAGTCCGAGTCTTGATGATGTCATCGTTGCATGCAGCTTTTGAATAAACTGTCAAATCAAGCCGAAGAGGAATAAATAGAAGCATGGCGTCGCAGATCGAATCTCAAGACGGCAGCGGTGCAGTGCACAAGGTGCAGAAGACACACGGCGGCCTTAGAAGCTCGGGTCGGTGACTAGAGAAGCGGTGGCATCATAACGACTTCTACAATCTGCACTCGGCTCAGAGAGTAGAGCGGTGGCTGCTGCCATGCAAAAGAAAATTCCTATTCTTCTATGACTAACAATAAATTTGTGGACTCACGCAATTTGGATGAACTGAAAATTAGAAACTATGGACTTAGATGAACGCAACGGAAGACAAGAGAAAAAAACACAAAAATAGTAGATACTAGCAACCAAGAACTAATACTAGCAGTGACTAACTCCTCATCCTTAAAACCCCCTCTTCCCTCGCTTTCATCGTGCCTCCCCTCTCTCTCTTCACACCCCTCCCTCACTCTCCTCGCGCCTCGCGTCTGCGCTCCCTCCCTCACTTAGAGAGAAGGGGAGCGGCAGGCTCCAGCGGGAGGCGACGACTGGGAGAAGGCGGCCGGATCTGGCGGCAGCTGAATCTAGGAGAGGCGGCCGGAGAAGAGGTTGTGCCGGTTGCCAACGGCAGTCAAATGAAGCCGACAGCGGGGCGGCCGAGAGTTGGCGGAGAGGGCCAGATCCGGGGTGGCGGCGAGGCAACGAAGAGGAGCTGGGAGTAGAGGCCGACGCAGGCACAGGTGGGTGAGCGCACAAGGGAGACGCGGCGACGGCACGGAGAGTGTCGGATCCAGCTAGAGGTGGCCGGATCCGGGCCGAGCGGCGCAGCAGCAGACGGATCCGGCGCAAAGGCAGCCAGATCTAGATGGGCGAGGCCAGATCCGCGCGAGGGGCCCGGATCCACACCGGGATGGAGCGGTGTCAGAGCAGAGAGGGCCGGCGGACAACGAGGATCCATGAGACGGCGACCAAGAAGAGGCGAGTGATGGCAGCGGCCCAGATCTTGGACAACAGGGGCGCGGGTGACAGTGACCGTGGAGTCGGCAACAAAGAGAGACCGCCAGATCTAGGCGCATCGAAGACGATGCATGATGACGATGGAGAAAATGGAGGTGGAGAAGATGACGATGATGACGATGACGATAACGATGGAGAAGATGACGCCGGTGCTGATGGAGGTGGTAGCTGGGGAGGTCTCTACCATCATGGGTCTCTGGCATAGTTGATTCAGCCTTGGCATTGCGATCGCCACAGCCACCGCCCCCTCCCAACTCCAGCTTCGTCTTCTTCATTCGCTTCATTATGGGGGTGTCATCCCTTGCTGAGAAGTAATGGTAGTCTAACTATTTACATACTATTTACTAGTGAGCGAACATGACTACGTAAGAAGCACCTGTACACAAATTAGTCGTGACTCGATACTTGAATCTATGTACAATGTGATGTTTGATACAATATCTTGTAGCTATAAGGACGAAAATCAATCAAATACGAATTGAATAGTGTTATTACCACATTTATATTCATATTTTGTAAACGAATACGAATATAAATCCGAATATTCTCGAATACGAATTGAATATTGTAACGGATATGAATTCGAATCGAATATCTATTCAATTCAGTTAGATCCAGATATCATCATCACTTATGTAGTATGAAGATATTAATGACATTTTATCCTCGGTACAAACACTTAATTATTCTAATTCATTTACTTCACCTAAAGAAACACAAATTCACGTTCAATTAAAAAACTTGTAGTCATATTGTAATAAAATATACATATTGTTTTGTCAAATACAGATATGAATAGTCCAAATAAAATAGTATTTTGGATGGTAAAAGTCCATACCATATTCATGTCCATAATTTTTTATGTGAATTCAAATACGAGTACAAATAGGATAGAAATTTTTAATCGGATGAGAAAATCTATATCATATTTGCATTGTATTGAATACGGTAACTGAATAATTCGTATCCACTTTTCACCCCTAGCTCTATCCAGAGCATATGGACCTTTAATTTCACTAATCCTTGCATGAAGTCACAGTCTGGGTGTGCCACTCAGGGAAAACATTTCCGGAAAATTTTTATTTGCTCCCCCCACCGAAATTACCGAATTTCGGAAATTTTTCACAAAAAAATTCGCTCAAAAATTTTAAATCTAAATTTTTTAGTAGAAATGAAAAAAATAGTGTTGGTTTTAGGGTTTGAACTCAAAGACCAGTGCTCACCAATTACCATCTTTACCACTAGACTAGCTAAATACCTCTTATCTTATATTGGTTAAGGAATCTAATTAAACTCTAAATTTTGAACTGAAATTCACCGATTTTTCCTATTTTTGGACCCCCTCCAAAATTACCGACATTCAGCCGAAATTCTATTCCCTGGTGCCACTCTCTCTTTATTCTTTTCAAGGAGCACAATCTTTTCAAACTCTCCATATATTTTGTACAGTGAAATTCCTTTTTCAGTTTGCTGCAGACCGGATATATAATAGGTTTTTCAGGGGAATACATACTTATGATTTTCCTTGTTCCAAGTCCTGTTGTTGATTCTCTATTGCATTCGAATATGAGATGGGAATACTAAACAGGTGAAAATAAATCCTTTCAGATTCTTAGGTATGTTTGGAACGCATGAATGAAAAACATAGGAACTGAAAAAAAAACACAGGAATTAAAAAGGAATGCAGGTGCAGAGCATGTGATTCGAAAACAAAGGAAATTTTTAGGAGCAATTGAAGCGGTGGTGGCAGCAATTGAAGCTTGCAGCGGCGGCACTTGGGCACTCCAGCGGCGGCGCCAACACTGCCGACGGCGGTGAGCATCGCCACGAGTTGACGCACGGCGGCGGTTCCGCTAATATAGCACACGTGCACGACTGAGGTGCCGCTCGATTCGGTTGAAATAAGTTAGTTTATGGCTAAAATTACACTGTAACTGATTGAAATTACACTATAGCTGATGATGGCTTATTTGGTGTAACTAAATTTAAAAATAGAACAAACAGATTAGCTTATCACGGATAATACAAACGAATACAGAAAAAAGTAAAAAACCTCAAAAAAACCCAAAATGTAAAAAAAAAAGGACAAAATTTAGAAATAGTAAAAAAAAAAACTAAAAGCCAGAAGCTCAAACCGAAATAAACCGAGCCTAAGATTAATTGAGCGAGAGATGCATAATATTGCATATTTACATTGCATTTGCTATGCCATGCACCACCGAAGCCTATCGACTGCATGCGGCATGCAGCGGCTTCTTCAATCTCCGCTTGAACAAGATTTTTGCTGCCATGCACAGCGGCAGCGGCCACGGCTCTTCCAATTAGACATTCACATGAATGATAACCCTGCCTCAATAAAACTGCACAAGTGTTGAGGCGGCGTCACCAATCACCCAATGATCAATAAATGATGAAATGAAAATTTAGACATCTCATGCATCTCCTTTAACATCTTGATCTATCTGTTGCATCTCCTTTAACATAATGATCTATCTGTTTACAAGCTCATGCATGGATTGTTACGGGTAGCAACAACAACAACAAAAACAGACACAACAGCCGTGGCAAAACAAGAGGTGGGAGGGAGGACCAGGATATACACACCATGCTAGCTAGCTAGCTTTTGCATCATCTACCTACCTACCTGTCTGTCCATGCTACAACACAACAGACCAAGCCTAGCCTTAAATCATTCCTGACCAGCCCATCTCACCAAATCAAAGCAAAAGATTTCACCCTGCTCTGCTCGATCTGCTCTTCCCATACAGCGTCATTCTTAACTACTATGCTTCATCTCTCGGTTTCC
The DNA here is from genome assembly GCA_017311315.1 of Dendrocalamus latiflorus. Classification (NCBI taxonomy): domain Eukaryota; kingdom Viridiplantae; phylum Streptophyta; class Magnoliopsida; order Poales; family Poaceae; genus Dendrocalamus; species Dendrocalamus latiflorus. The sequence goes on along the minus strand of CM029661.1, from coordinate 33,611,648 downwards.
GCCTCTCAGAATGGCTTGGATTCGACTCACTCATCGCAGCACCAGGACCATCATTCCCCCCTGATGAAGCCGCCTCGTCACTTTGAGATGTTGACGCTGCTTCTGAAATATTGACAGTGCAACCAAGTTAGTTTGTAAAATTTTCTTTCTTCTTTTTTGAGTAAATTGCGGTTTCTTTTTAAAATCCCCAGCTTGATCATAAGGTCATAATAACTTGGCAAAAAACACAGTGTGTGAGTTTTCCACAATTTTCAAAATGTCATAAACTCATTAAGGTGAAAGACCATGTGAGAAGGTCCTAAATATTGTTGTGATGAATCATTGCCAATTTGCAGGGTAGGAAATTTGAATTTGCTGATTTCTGACAAAAACTGGACTGAGTTGAGTAACTACAAAAGTCTTGCTACTGTCGCACATCTGAGGCAGTGTATTGATGAGGTCTTAAAATACTTCATGTTGTCTTATGCATGCTCTCAGTGTCTGGCCATACATTGCCATGCATGAAGATTAACGAGATTGGCCTAGTCAATTCTTTTATTAGTCTTTGCATGGTCATTAATGAAGTCAATGTACTATAGAAATTGTGCTACCATGTTGTTCACTGTTAGTGTCTTTGTCTGAACTGCATGCATGGTAGTGGTCTTGGATTAATTAAAATGAGTATACTTGTTTTGTGTCATCCAAGTACTTCTGCTGGTTGTTGAGAAATGATGCTGCCACAAATTAATGTCTTCATGCAGTGCTGTGCAGCCATACACTGATTTGCCATGAGACCAGTGTCGGCAGAGATTAAGTCTGTGTGCATGCAGCAGTCCAACTGGTTTCCCCATCCAGTCAGACCAGATGTTGGCAGCGGTCTGACCGAAATTAGCACCCGGTCAGACCGGCCAAAACAGGGATTTTTGGTCAGATTTTTGTCTTGTGGCATTTGAGTCGTGGAATGGATTTCGGTCATTTTTCTTAGTGATTTTATGTTGCATGAGCTATGTTATAGCTAACATGGGTTTTTTGTTTGATCCTATATTTAGGATAGGTATTTTGGGTGCATACATTTTGTATTGTGCATTGTTTAGATTAACTGTGCTAATTGATGGTTTTGTGTATCATGCAGTGCTACGTGACAGTTTGCTTGTTGGTGTTGGTTGCAGGACTTCGGAACTAGGTCATGGTGAGACGTAGGAGGACCAAGACTAGGCATAGGTGGTGCTGAGGTCCAGAACGGTCAAGGAAACGCCAAAAATGACCGAGGTTTGTGGAATGGTTGCAAGCTGGGCCGACAAGGAACCGGAGCGGGAGCTACCAGTGGTGACCATGACGGGCAACAACAAAGTAGACCGGGACTAGGCTCAGGGAGGAGCTGAGGTCTTGTGCAGTTAAGCAAGCTAGGTGCCGTCATGTGTGCGGAGAAGCATGTGGTGCGCTAAGTGATTTAGGCTGTTTGTAAGCAAGGACGGTTCGGTGGATTCGAATGCGTGAGAGGCTTGGCGGCAAGTCATTGAGACCACGTGAAAGATGTCGAAGCGTGGGCGATGCTTCGTAGCGAAGAAAATGGGAAACTTTGTGGAAGGCGGTAAAGGGGCATTTTGGTAAAGTGTCCAGTACCGAAAAAGTGGCGGTGCGTGAAACCGCGGCGTTGGTCTATGTGGTTTAGGTCTTGTATGTGCTGAAAATGTGAAGTGGATCAAGTGTTGATTCACTAATGGGTTAATGGTTGTAAGCCGCTTTGAGAAGCGTACGTGAAAGAGTAAAAACTGGTGTTAGGTGGGGTTAATGGGTTATCCCCAGTTTGGCCTAATAGGTGGATCCATTAAGTTTTGGTTCAGGTTGTGAGGCTATATAAGGGACGGAGAGGCAAGGGCTAGGGCTTGAGGATTTTGACTAAGTCTTTGTGGTGGCTAGCCATTCCTCCCTCCCTTGGGTGATAGATTTGAGAGATTAGAGTTAGGGTTTTGAGTACACGGTCTGCTATTTGTCCTCCAAGGTGGGGTGGCTATAAAACTTTCCTCCTTAAGCAACAATAGAATCAATCTTTGATCATCTCCATATCTATTTCTTATTTTGATTGATTTGCTCTTATTTCGGTTGGTTTTGACCTCTCCTCTTCTCTCTTCTTGACCTTGTGCCAAGGACATGATTGAGATGAAGACAACCTATGCAAATCAATCTTCTATTATTTAGACACTTTGATAGTAAGTTCATCAAGAAACCCAATTTTAATTGATTTAGGCCTCATTGAGTGATTTCTTGTTTCAAGGGTTTTTGGGTCGGGTTCTTCGGTGTTCTAATTTGCTGTGACATGTGCGAATACATTTAGAGCCATCTTGGCCATCATCTACCCACGAGCAAGTTGTATTCACCGTTTGAGGTTTTGGCTCGGTTTCGGTGCACCTTTCCTTTAAACTGAAAAAGGTCTCAACTTTAGTCATGATTTTCATGATCGTTTGTTGGAATAGGTTCTTAATGACCTAGAGAAGATCCCTACAAAATTTCAGATCATTTGGATCTACGGATAAAAAATTATCTAAATTTTGGTTTTTGAAATCGGGCTGAAAGCACTATTCATTGCCCTGATTTTATTGTAGGAAGCGGTCGGACCACCATTGGAGGAGGGGTCTGTAACATCCTGATTTTCAGAGCCTTTTTGAAGCTTTTAAAATAAAATTCACCATTTGGATTTTTCTGGATTAATTAAAGCTTAAAAGGAATTTTCAGAATTTATTTGGATTTAATATGATTAAATTAAACATTAACATTTGCCAAAAATATTTTATTTGAGTTCCCTGAGTCTCAAGGAATTTTCTGGAATTTTCGGAGATTTTTCTGGATTTATTTGCTATTTTCTAGAGCTCAAAGGTCTTTATTTGATTTTCTGAAAAAGAAAAAGAAGAGAGAAAATCCTAAAAGCCAGGTGGGCCGCAGCCCACCAAGCCGACCGGCCCAGCCGCCTCAGCCCGGCCTGCCCCGCCCCTCGCCACGCGGCGTGCATCTGCGCCCGCGCCCGCCTTCCTCCGCTGGATGAGCGACACGCGTCGCCCATCCGTTCCGCCTGCCTCGGCCGCAGCCGATCTCGGCTGTCCGCCGCGCCGTGCCACCGACAGGTGGGGCCCACCTGTCAGCGCCCCGCTAACCCTAACCCTAGTGGGCCGAGCCCACTCGGCCCGCCGCCCGCCCGGCCTGCCCCGCCCTCGCCGCCGCCCGGGTATTTAAGGGCGCCGACCCCGAGGTTCGCCGTCATCCCGCAGCCGCCGCCGTGCGCCGCCGCCGTCCTCAGAGGCCGCCGCCTACGCCTCGTCGGCTTGGCCGTCGTTCGTCGTCGTCCCTCCGCCGTCCGTCGTCGCCGTCGCCGGTGAGGACCCTGCCGCCGCGCCCCTCTCTCCGCTCCGCCGTCGCTGACGCCGGAGACGAACCCGTCGCCGCCGCTCGCGTCGCCCTCGGTTCCGCCGGACCCGTCGCGCGCCCGCGCCCTCGGTCCCGCCGCCCGCCCGCACCCGCGCCGCGTCCGCGGACGCTTCGCGCAGCGCGCCCGCCACGCGTCGGCGATCCACCGCCGTCTCGCCCCGAGCCGCTTGATCCCCGCCGCCGTTCAGATCTGGGCCAACGGCCCGGATGCGTCCACGCTCACCGCACCGCAGCCGTCCGATCGTCCCCGCCCCCGCGTCCCTTCGCCTTCCAGTGGAATCAGTCCACCGTGCGCCGAGGCGCTGACAAGCCGGGCCCACCCGTCAGCCACGGTCCCGTAGACCCGTGAGCCGATCTGGCCACGTCAGCAGCCGAGTCAGCCGAGCCACGTCAGCCCTAGATCTGACGTGTCAAGCCACGTCAGTGCCACGTGGGCACCACGTCAGCAGCCGAGCACACCCAGATGCCACGTCAGCTTGCCACGTCATCTGCCACGTCAGCTGCCACGTCAGCCAACCGTGCACACGTGTCGCCACGTGTCTGCCACGTCAGCCCTAGCCGCTTGCGCCAGCAGCCCGGTCAGCCCTACTGTTCCGTGCACCGAGCCCACCGTAGACCCATCTCACCGTGCACCCGGTCCACAGCACAGTGCCTTTTCCGATTTTCAGCCTTTTTCCTAAAACCAGATTTTCCAGAGGCCCGTTCTCCCTCGTCCTAACTCCGATTGACCCGATTCTTTTTCCTAAATTCATCTAAAATTGAGCTCTACCTTTTGGTTCAGGTTTGAGAATTTTGGAGTTCATTTGAATTTTATTTGAATTTATTTTGTCTCTTCGTTTTGTTTTCTCTCTCGTTAGATCACGCGTTCGAGGGAGCCGCCGTTGGATTTGAAGATCAAGAGCCGTCAACTGAGCAAGGCCAAGGCAAGTCGTGTCTTTTGATCATGTTGAACCCAGTTTGCAATCTATTATTTAAATATTTTGTTTTAAATTACATTGCATCGCTACTTTTATACAAACCTTGTAATTGGTAGTTATCACCTCAATTGAGTAATTCCCTCCTTGTTAAATTTGAATGCCATGATGCCATTGTCACCATAGGTTGGGAAACTTAGTAGTGATGCTATGTTACGATCACATGTGGGATGGCACGATTAGTATGCTTAGCTATGCTTTTAGTATCGTTTGGGTTCATCATCACATGTGATTAAATAATTTGACTTAATGATATATCGAATCGTGGTTGGTGCCACCAATATAAAATTTGTGCCATGGCATTGGTGTGTCGTTGGCGTGGTTATACAAAATTGGTTTTCACTCGGGCGAATGATCGTGCAGTAAAGGGGGTGCAGGTTGCACATTGGGATGTGGATGTTTCGCCTGGGTATTACTTAAGGACTTAACTTTGTGCGCCATTGATCTGAGCTTTACCATGCAAACCACATGTCTAGTATGGGATAGACCTGGCATAATAATTTGTGAAGTCTCAACTTTGGTTACACTACTGATGTTGTTGTGGCGCAAGAGGGAGCAATTATCGACTAGGGGGATTTACCCTACTCGACGGCGAAACCTTAGCGAGTGGGATCGGGTTGAGATGGATCATTGTAAAAGCCTTGTTGTGATTATCTTTAACGTGAGGATTATCACATCGTGTGGGTACAGTTGTGCAACCTCTGCAGAGTGTAAAACTATTCGAATAGCCGCGTCCTCGGTCATGGACAATGCTCGGTGATTTCACACGAGGTATAGTTACTCTTGGAAAATTTTGTGGTTGGTCAGTGGATGGTTAATTCACTGTTGGTTTAACTTGTGGATGGGAGGTCCATAAGTAGGTTACTTCAATTCCTTTGATTATTCATTATTGTCTTTTTACAATTCGCCTTCAATCTATTTATGGTAATTTCAAATGCTGTTTATGCAAATTAACCCTTTCAGCCTTCCATTGGTAAGCCTTGCATACTATATTGCATCATTTGTTACAAACGGCTTGCTGAGTACCAATGTACTCACGGCTTTACGCTTATGTTGCTCAGTTGAGGAAGAGGAGTACTGCCAGCAGGAGGTTCCAGGAGGCGAGTACTTCGACGACTACGCGTTCTAGGCTTCGCTCCCCACTCGATTGCCCGTGGGCATGTCGATTGGCCGCTACGCTTTATTTTGGATTTTCCGCTGCTAAATTTTGTTAAGCCCCTAAGGCTATTGAGATTGTAAGCTTGACCATAAGGTCTCACTTTTGGATATTGATTAATAATTTGAGATTCCCTTATTTAATATCGTGATTGTGGTGATGATTACCTCTATGTTTGACTGTGTGCACTAGCATGATTCTGGACTAGTGCAGCATACACAGAGAGTCCGGATTTGCATATTCGGGTCTCGACAGGGTCAGACCGCCCGGCCGGTCAGACCACCATTTTTAAGCCGGTTAGACCACTAGGAAGTATTGGCTTCAAGGTTTTTTTGTTCTTGAGTGATTTTCCTTGAGTTTTTGGATGAAAATTTTATTTTATGCAATTATGTACTTGTGTGAGAATAGAATCTTGAATACTTAGGGGAAATTTTGAATTGGCACTATTCACTTCCTCTGTTGCCATCCGGTCCAACATAAGGGTTTCTGTAGAATTGATCTTAATGATACTAAAGCGTGTGACTATCAAGAATTTGAATGGTTAAAATGCCAGACCTTGCTGTTGTGACGGGGGAGGTTGTTGCGTATTCCAAGCAGCAGCTGCGGATGCGGCCAACTGTTCTTCAGTTACCTTCATGAGTTCTTCACTGGTGTAAGGCGTGGTTTCAGGCTTGTCACCTGAAAGCAGAGATGGATAGCAATGAGCCAGTGTCACAGCATCTAAACATCAATACTTCAGTAGACTTCACTGGTGTAAATCCATCTTTTGAGCTAAGTGGCTGGAAAAAAAATATAGCGCATTTTTTTATGACAAAATTCAGAGTGAGGAGCCTTTTGGGGGGGGGGGGGGTATAAAAGCATGAGCCTTAAGCTCGAATCATGGAAAAATCCATACTCAGTCAGGAGTGGGGAAAATGCTAAACACTTTATTGAATGGCAATAAGTCCATTTTACCCCTCTCAACTCTTGCCCAAGTCCAAAAATTATCCCTCAACTCCAAAACCGGACATTTTGCACCCTTAAACTTTCAATACCAGTCCACTTCAACCCCTGGGACCAATCCAACCTAGTTTTCATCCGACGCGGACATGGTTTTGAGGCCATGCTAGCAAAGTGGAAACACAAGTATTGAGTCAGCTAACACCCTCTCTTCCTTCTCTCTCCTACTTTCTGCTCTCTGTGCAGTCTGCACGCATCAAGTTGGGCTAGGGTAGGGCTCTCTGGCCGAGCACGGCAGTCTGATGGCACGGCCGGCCACCGCCAAAGTTCGAGGCACCTAAACTCCGATGCATCCAATGGAGCGCAGCTGCCAATGCCTCCAACTCCTCGCCAACATGCATGTGGAAGGCAGTGCCAGTGCTGCCGTCTATGCACGCACACCCGCGGCTGCGGCCCAATCGAGGCTGAGGCTTGCTGGGAGGTCAGATTATTGGTGGTTATTGATTGAAAGCCATCGTGCATGAGCAAGTTCCAAATGAATTGTTCCTCAAATCCAATTCTAACAACACTGAAACAGCCAAAGAAAGAACAAATAACCCCACAAATTTCTACGAAATCTCATTGTTGTGTTCCCAAATTCCAGTCCAACCCACATACATAGAAAGATGGTGAAGCTCTTCTCAATTTCTCACATGACGGGGAGGAGTGAGGCAGAAGAATGGGAATTTAGGGCAAGCTCACCGGTGAATTGAACACGCTGTGGCGGCTTGTCACCGGTGAGGTGGAGGCGCTGGCTGCTCGGGAAGCAAGACAGAGGAGGCAGCGCTATCTTTCCGGTGAGAGATGAGACAAGAGGAAGAGAAGAACAAGGGTAGGCTTGTCGTTTCCATTTTTATTTGCTGAATCATTCTGCTCATATGCTGAGTCAGCAGCCACATAGGACCAAAAATGGGTTGGAAAGGCTTCGAGGGGGTACTTGGCCTGGTATTGATGGTTCGGGGGGTGTCAAACATCCGGTTTTGGAGTTGATGGGTGATTTTCGGACTCGGGCAAGAGTTAAGGGGTGTAAAATGGACTTATTCCTATTGAATATCATCTTCCAGATGTTAATGTCTTCTGGTTATTGGTTAGTACTAGTAGTCAACAAAATGGAATGAGAAAGCAGAACTAGGACTGAAGCAAATAGAACTAGGACTGAAGCAAATAGAACTAGGACTGAAGCAAATGGTAAACAAACGGACAAATAGAGCTTGCCAATAACAACTGCTAGGCATCAGGACACGGCATATGGGGTATTTCTGGTGTTTGACTGACATGCATGATTTTCTAATATAGACTTCAAGACAAGTGCTTTAAACAAAATTGGGCATGGTTTCATTAAAAAGAACATCAGAAGCAGTGAAATCAACTAACTCGGGTCGACAGCAGGTTGTTGGCTGTTATTCATGGTTGTGGGCCTATAATCTGTGGATGGGGGAGCCCCATCAAGTCCAATTTCTCGTTCAAGAGTGCTCCTGAACTCCCTTGATACATCCTAAGTGCAGAAAATTTTATTACAATACTTAATAAAATACTCAATCAGACAATCACATTGCAGCAAGTTAATCACGAACCAACCTGCAGCTCTCTAATGGTTGGTTGGAAAGCACGCAAAGTCTTCCCCAAATTCCTGGCTACCTGCATGCAAGTGAGATATAACCTAAAAACTGGCGGTCTTTGTTCTAGCAATGCATGCAAAACCTGTTTTTTAGCAGTGCTAACTTGACACGATAATTTGGCAGGGGACATATGCAAATGTTTATTCTCAAGTAAAAGAAAAAACATAAAGAATAGAAGGTATTTCCATTTTATTGCTGATGGGGGGCACATCAACTATTTATTTCCAGAGAGGTGCTTATATACTTTTCTCAACAGTGATTTGCACAATTTTTAAAGTACGATGAATGGTAGATAGATGTTACTTATATCTTTATATGATTTGAGATTAGTGTTACTTTTGTTAGAGAGGAATCACAAAAAAAAAAAGAAGCAGCTATTATTTTGACGATATTATTTTAGCTTGTGAACATAACTTATGAACAAATAGTTTGTCTTGAAATAAAGCTCTAGGTGCACGTGTGCAAGCAAATCCTTTGCAGGTTAAGAAATTATAGGCGCTGAAAAGATGACGATAATGCTGAGTTTAGCGAAGAATTACTTAGAAGAAGAAGTGTATAACAATAACAATAGAAAGATGGCGAGGCTTGTCGAGGAAGGTTTACCTCTGCTAGACCCTTGGGGCCAAAAACCAGCAAAGCAACCACTCCAATGACCAGAGCTTCGGGAGCTCCAACACCAAATAAAGAAGCGTAAACACCATTTATGCGGCTTTTTCTTCTGTACCCTGCATGCAAAAAAGACGACGACGAAGAAGAAGAAGATCAGCTATGCGCTTTCTCAAGAAGTATGACGGCACAGTATGGAAACAGATAACGTAATTACAGTAAAGGAAATAACTAATCTTTCAAATTTCAGCAGCTACTTAAGGCTGGTAGATGGCTAGTTGTAGTTTTTGCGCCAATGACCGACCAACCAGCGGCGGCGACCAATCCTCATTCCTCACTCGCTCCTCAACCAGCGGCGCTTTCGAATTTAGGCTCGCTCTCGCTCTCCAGAGAGAGAGAGAGGGGGGGGGATACGGAAATCATCCAAGCAAGCTACGAGGAAAGGAAATCTTACCAAAACAACAAGAAGAAGAAATCACCCGAGTCCCCACGCCAGTAGTCCAGTACAGGAGGGGGGAAGGAGGAGGAGGAGGACGGCGGCTACGAGAGAAGAACTGGAGGCGGCGGCGTGCCGGGAGGAGGGGGAGGGTCGCCTGCCGGAGAGCTGCGCCGGAATGGCACATTCGGGACGAGAAGAGCAACATTGCAAGCAGCTGTTCATGGAATGGGAGGATTCGCCACAAGTTTTGAGATAAGGTTGCATTTGCATAATTATGGGCCTAATTGGGCTCCCAGCGTCTCTCTTACCAGTTTGGGCTCGATCGTATTCTAAAAGGCCCAATTGTATGGATCAACGTAGGGCCCATTATCGAGGTTAACGAGTATTTATCCAATTTAGTTTAGAATTTATATAGTTTAACATAAAATTATTTTATTTATCATTTAAGTAGTTATTTTAAATTGATCTACCGAGCTGAGCCTTATTAATATTTTTTACTCGATATAAAATCATTTCAATTTTAAACCCGTTAACAACTACAATTGAAGCAATCTTAATTCGAGCCCTAACGAGCTTTTTGGCTGATTACACTAGACTAGACGGTTATTCTAAAAACAAATCCATCTCACCAATTGTACTAATAATGATTTCCAATCAAATGGCCCACAAATACAAACCCACGACACGAATCATAAATCTATTAAAGCTGGATGAATTCGTGAGTGCTTAGGCCATCCACGTCATTCCTTGCTTCTCCGACATCCATGTCCCCGTTTTGCCTAGCCCCGTTCGATCACGCGAACGGCTAGATCCCCACCATCCACCTATGCGACGCTGGCTTCGCCCACACATCCCACTCGCTGATAACTCGCGCTACGTGGCTCGATCCATCCCACTTGCCTGTCTTGTGCCACCTACTCCCTTTTATCTCTATCGCTTGCTCCACCCCGTCGCGTCGCTCTCCCACATCCTCCTCCTTTTCTTGCCCTCGCATCCTCCCCATCCCCTTCCCTATACCCATCGCCCACCACCGCGTAGCCCGTGAACCCTAGTCCCATCGCCCCCCGGCCCGCTGTCGGCGCCAGCGTGCCCGGAGCGACGTCGTCGAAGAAAGTTATTTCAAGGGCATTCAAAAATAGCAGCGAGCAACAGTCTGAAAACCGTTGAGGGTGAATGGGTCGTCAAAGGCGATGCTACAGAGAGACGGTCGGATCCAGACCGCCTCTCTTAGATCTGACTGAATTCAAGACTTCCACGTTGGGGAGTCGCCAATGAGCCCCATGGGAGCCACCACCGGAAGAGGAGACGGGTGGTGTCACACGAGGAGGTGCGTGCAGCCGGAAGGCAACATCATGTGGTGCCTCTTCCAAGCATGCCGTACCTTCTTCAGGGGACCTTCTCAAGCCGCCTTTTGCCTCTGAGACTTCCTTCGCGCTCGCCCATATCTCGGTGCCTTCGAGTTCATGAGAGGCAGTCGGATCTAGACCTCTCTCTTAGATCCAGCCGGATCCAAGACTTCTACGTCGGGGGAATCGCTGATGAGCCCCACAGGAGCCATCACCGAAAATGAGACAGGTGGTGCTACGCGAGAAGCGACATGGAGTCGGAGGGCACCGTCGTGCGGCGGCTCTTCCAGGCGTACCATGCCTTCTTCAGGGGGCCATGTACATCCCTACTTTCTATACCTTTTTGGATCATGCTTTTGGTCTAGGTCTTTCTTCGTTCTCGATTCCGTCTTGGCTGTTTGCTGTGATCCCTACTTTCTATACTTTTTTGGGCCATGCGGGCAAAGGGGGCAGCACCAAGGTATCACCGTATCGTGTATCCGTATCTGTATCATAGTATCTGGACAACATAGTTTGCTGTGATTCTATAGGGCCATGGAAGGGAACTATGGCTGACTCAAGGGATGTTCCGAGCAAATGGGGGCTGCGGTTATGTGAAAAAGCCTGATATTCTAATGAACAGCGATCCGGACCAAATGTTCCATCCTAAATCCAATCTACCAGTAAAGACAAGACTGAAGGTAAATTGAAGAAAAAATAACCATCAATTGTTACTTCCATGCATTGTTTCGCATTTGCTGCAGTAAATGTAAGTTTGTAACTTGTTTCCATGTCAATGCTACCATCTGAAGGTGACAGTACACATGTGAGACGGATGGCGATGCGACTTCCGAAAGACGCACTTCGACAAGTGCTCACCCCCAGACTTCTATGCAAGGGTTAGTCGCATTTACACAGAAATAACCTAATAAAATGGAATGAAATGTAATGTAATATACTCTAGCATAGTAAGAGCAACTCCAAGAGATTAGCCAAAAGAAGTATCTAAATTTAGTAATTTAGCTATTCTCTAAAATGAATCTCACCAAAAAAAACACAAGACTACTCCAACAGGCTATCTAAACTAGAGGGCGCGCGGTGGGTCGCGTACGCGCGGGAATGGGGCGCAATGTGCAGGAAGGAAACGCCGACCGCGCCAAGAGGCTGGATGGTGAGCGAGATAGGCTATCCAAAAATAGAGAGCAAAGGAGGAGGGATGGAGAGCTACTAAATTTGGAGAGTCATTTACAAAGTCTATTGGAGACGTTTTTTCTTCAACAATAGCCAAATTTACCTTTAGAAAATGATTTAGCTCTTCTTTTGAAGTTGCTCTAAGTTCTGAATTGTACTAATGAAGTACTAGTAGAAATGGCCAATGTCTGAAAACCGCGGTTGCGCATGTAGGCATAGCAGGAGCAGCAGCAGACACAGGGATGGATCAGACGAGGGTGATCATGGACAACTGGATACCTATGTGGGATCATGAGTTCGAGCTCCCCGTGACTGTCCCTGAGCTCGCCCTGCTCCGTGTCGAGGTGCACGAGTCCGACGACCACCGGAAGGACGATTTCGGCGGCCGGACCTGCCTGCCGATCTGGGACCTCCGGTCAGGGATACGCTCCGTTAGGCTCTGCAACCACAAGGACGAGCTGCTGCCCTCCGTCAAGCTCCTCATGCGCTTCAACTGATTCGTTCCTTCTTGAGGTGCTACTGTCGGTGCGAAAAAATTCAAAATTTCTTTTTTTGGTGCTTCTGTAATTGTGCACATACTGTATGATATGAATATATGATTCAAACCGAAAGTGTGATTGTTCTTGTCATTGGATGTTACTAAATGAGTCAATGAAAGATCAAATATTATTTTTGTGTGTTATTCTAGCATGTGCAATTTACTCATGCGTTAAGGGTTCATTACAATTTACTCTGTGGGTTTAGACTTCCGACTGACAGAAGAGAAGTGTCAAGGATGAGTGGTCAAGTCCAAGAAAGGCTGGACTTCAGCACTGCAAGCTACATGATGTTAGATTAGCTAACATATTGAGGCCTCAAGACTGGGTAATAAATATATTTTTTTCTTGGTATATAGAGTGGACAATGTCGTGAGCGGAATAACTTCGCGTGTAATAATCTTACGATTTTAAAGTCAAATTCCAGTCGACTCTTGACATTTGCACTCAGTCAAGAGTCAGATATGGTATGCTAGGCTGCCATTGAATAGGGAAAGGGTCAGATATTGCTTTCTGCCTATAAATACTTATGGTTTGGAAACTTGGGAACTGCATTGATGATGCCACCGCACTGCATTTGAATTAGACGGTTCCGATACATCACCATTGGTAGTTTTGCTGCCCCCTTGAATCTTCCATCCAAGTTGAAACTGTGCTTCCTCTGAGTTAACAGCTTGCTGAATTAGTTACGTGAAATAGCAACGCATCAGCTGCTTCACGTATGGATTTGACGGTAGGTCTGTAAGTTATTAGAACACCAAATCATTTTAACAGTTTTGCGTCAGCTCTAGTCTTCTAGATGATCCATCGTATTTACCGGTTTTCATCTCGTACTGAAAGACTTGATTTTTTTTCTGCCTAAAATCGAGTTGTCGCTTCAGCTATTTTTAGCTCAAGAATGTCAAAGGAGCAGGTTGAGAACAACTGATATGACTAAGGTGTTTATTGAGTTCTCAGTATAGCAGAATAGTACTACACGTTTAGCAAATAAAAGTGCAGAATTTATTTGTCAAGAGTCAAAACAACAACAAGAACAGCAATAAAATTATCACTCGCGACCAGTCAGATCTATAGTCTGTTAGTACCATTCAAAGTCACTTTTTGAAGTAGTAACAAGATTCAGAGCTCCGAACCTGTAAAGAAAAGTAGGGAAAGGATCCTAGGGAGGTTCCAAGTTCCAACCAAACCCATGTTGCTTGCTTTTGAGTGCCTGCCTTCGCACGCAATTCAGTGCCAATACTAGTATACGTATTCTGCAAAGATGAACAACACGCTTTAAGTTGACTTGTCACTCTGACTAATCAATTTGTGCATGTTTACATAGATGCCATCGTTCCTGCCCTATATATATTATGGGATCCATCATTCCATCTTGTTAGTAAGGTCATCATAAGTCACTGACACGTGGGTTAGGAGGGTAAATCTTGAATTTCCATCTATGAGGAGGGTATATGATAATAAATCCTATATAGGACTATAGGAGTGATGCATGTTAATGTTAGTCCGTTTTGGCTTTACTACTGTCTGATATAATTGAGCGAGTGGCAACGAGTGTAGTACTGTGAGGTGTGAACAATGGAAAAACAGGAAAGGGAGAGCAACATCCATCTTTGTCACCATGTGAACGAACACCCGAGAAACTCCCAACTTAAAGAAGCGGCATGACAAGAACAATTCTAACGTCGATAAAAGAAATATGGGTTGTTTCCAGCGCTTCGTCCATGATCTGGCATGGTCTTCCTTTGTCCGAAAGAGCAAGAGTTGCGTGCTTTCCTGGAACTTCTGCAGCTCTTCGGCTCTGCCTCGGGTTTGAGGGGTAATCTGGAGAAGTCCTCCATCATCCCGGTCAACTGTGAACCTCTGGAGCTTCAGCTGACTATTGATATCCTGAGTTGCACCTCGGCTAGCCTTCCCATCAACCATTTGGGCATCCCTCTCTCCCTCACGAAGCTCAGAAGGGGGGACTTGGATCCTTTGTTGTACAAAATTTCATCCCGGTTACCCTCTTGGAAGGCAAAACTTCTTTCGAAAGCTGGTCGTTTAGTCCGATTCTCTCCTCAATATGGACTCACTGTTTTCTTCTCATGTGCTTCAGTCGTCTGACATCTCTGTAATCTAACCTTGTGTCTGTTTTTTCTCCTCTCCCTCCTCCTTCCCTCTGTATCCGCTGCCGGTCTAGGTCAACCAGCTTTTGTTCTTTGTTCCTCCTTAATTGAATGAAATGCCGCTCGCATTTTCGAGAAAAAAAAAGAAGAAGAGGAACCACTTCTTCTTGTCATGTTCTTCATGTACATACATGTATGCACTCTCGAGTGCAAACTTGTTAGCTATGTAAGTTACAAACCCCCAAGTTACCTTACATGATACGTCTACCATGATTGATCTTTGCAAACCACAATATGTACAAACATCCATCAGTCCATGTCAGGCGTGTCATGTAGGCATGCATCCACATATATGTTGGCCAATCTAATCCTTGGTTGGACTCTGAACGAGTCCAATCTTTGACCGTTGACCCAGCCAGAGATGCCTCCTCCCTGAGAGGCATAATTAGAAAGAACAGAAGGTTCCATGAAACTGTCCACGTGGCACTAGCTACCCGTTCGTTCTTTCTTCAACCGTTAGTTAACAAGTCCAATTAGGCAGGAGTTGCAAGACTAACTCTCTTACTGCATACATGTATTGGCAAAATTGGCCTTGTTCTTTCCAATTTCTAAAAACTGCTTTTCGGTTTTTCTACAGTAACTAATTTTTAAACGTAGTATTTTTTAAGATAGGATCTACTAGTTAATTGTAGTACATATTTTACTGACTTCATTTATATTGGCAAAAACCACATGTGGGTTTCTGTTACTCTGTAATCTCTCGTACAAATAGCCTAAAAGTTATAAGCCGTAGCTAAAAATCACAAACCGCAGTAAAAAAAGAACAGCCCCGTTAATTGAAACATTAGGATGTATGAAGTCAGTCTTAGTTTTGTCAGCGGGAGCCGCAGCAAAGTCAAATGATCAGGTGGGGAATTGCCCATTAATTATGTGGTGTCCTGCCCTGTTCGCTAATCGCTAGTCATTATCTATGATCGATGCATGTGTGTCATGCGATGCATGCTTGTATATAATCACATGTCAAGGAAGAATTAAGCTGCCGAATTATGCCGGCGCAATGCGAGTATTGACTGGTCAACGATCTATGTAATCTGGGCACTGATCATATTAATTTAAACAATATTTTGTCAATGTTTATTTTTGTGATGGCTTGAGCCAACCAAATTGGGCATGTTCTTTTTAGTTACGGTTTGTGGCTTTTGGATTGTTTGTGTGAGAGATTACAGAGTAATAGAAATTCACGTATGATTTTTTTTAATATAAATAAAGTCAGTAAAGTATGTACTATAATTAATTAGTAGACTCTATCTTGAAAAGATACTTTGTTTAAAAATTTGTTACTGTAGAAAAGCCAAAAAATAGTTTTTAAAAGCTGTTCAATGTCCCATCAGACCGTACCGTGACATCTTTTTGATACAGAGTTGTAGTACGATTTGGTTTCTCTACTGGTACTAGCTAGGTAGGGGTAAGTTAGGTGTGTTTCTTGTCATGCCAAGAGATGGCGGCAAACGCGCACTTTCCATGCAGTAAGTCGAAGGGCCAAACCACTCTCAACACGGGGTCAAGCTGAATTTTCTGACGAAACAGAGGAGAACCAGTAAAATCAAGCGTTTTGCCTTTGTCTTTCGATATCTAAAGGTATCTATAGTATATATAACCTAAAAGATTTTAAGATAGATCCTATTTAAACTTTAAGGTCAACTCCATAGTGTATATAACTCAAGGGGTTTTAAGACGGTCCCGCTCGGCAGATAAAGAAAAATTGTATTTTAGTGCTTGTGGTCAGGTCTTTAGCTTGAGGACCAGCCTTAAATCTTTTTTACTTATAGCCTGCTTAAGGTCACCCCTGTAATATATAAGGTTGACCTTAAGATGACTTAAAATCCTTTATTTTTATACACTACAGATGCCCTAAGGGTCCGTTTGAACAGGAATCCTGCATGATTTTCACAGGGAACGATCTAATTCATGTAGGATTTCTAGGAAAATCTTGGGTTCTGAACCCAGGTCTAAACTGAAGGCTGATCTCGAGCTGGAACCGAAGCTGGCAAACGGCCAGGCTGATTATTAATTAACTCCCTTCATGTGATATGGTCCGTGCGGACCTGCTGGAATCACAGGGATCTCCTTTCTTTCCTGGTACTGGCATCAGGACTTTGACAAAAGGATCCTGATCAATCAGCACATTGCAGTGCAGAGACCTAGCTCCGTAGAAACGAAACAATGGAAATACTGATGCGACCATTGAATCTGGTTCAGAGCTACCAAAACTAACTCAGAAGAGGCTCAGATCTAGCTTAGCGAACTGTGTGCATCACGCGAAGCTGCCGACCTGATTTGGGCACCAGATTCTGATTCTGACCGCTCCAAACGAAGTGCAGGGCACACATGGATATATAGGCTGGTTTCTTGACCCCGGTCGTTCACATCTGCTTTATGTTATGGGATTCATACATATATATGTACTTTTCCTTTGTCAGTCAGAGAAAGAAAAAAAAACAGAGAGAAAACACAGAGAGAGAGAGAGAGAGAGGAGGCCGTGAAAGCTGAAGCTAAAGGGAAATCGGAACGTAGTAGTATCTTTATTGGGAATAATGATAGCGTTTGTTCATTAAGTATTGCGACAACAAAGGACTTTCAGTAGGTGGTTCATCACAAAGCAGTCCTTTAGTTGTTTCGTTAGGAGATTGATCATCTTGCCCTCAAGGCTGATGAAGAGTGGGTTCTTTTATACTCTGACTTAAAATTTTGAATTCTGTCTGTTCGTGAGAGAGGTTACGGAAAGAGATACTCACGTACGATTTTGACCGATATAAATAAAGTCGGAATAATATCTACTACAATCAACCTATAGACTATGTCTTGAAAAAACATTTTATTTAAAAACTAATTGCAAATCATAAATCTAAAACATACTCACCTGACATCCCTTGTTCCACCAACCTGTTCTTTTCCCTTTTTCTAAAATGGTCCCATGTTCCGTGCCCTACGTGTCCACTTTTACTTTAATTACCTGACCACTATGCAGTCGCATAACACGCTTTAAAAGTTGACCCTTCTCTTTTGAATCGTCAGCAGGAACAGTAATCCCTCTCGGTTCCGTCGAAAAGCAAATAACATGGTGTGTGTGTGTCTACCTCTAGCAGCTGGTTACAAAATTCTCAGCATCCGTATGGTATCTAAACTAGCTTTCTGATCGCTAGTTTCTGTCGTAGCGCTATAGAACCTGTGCTAGTTTGTGGGCCAATTCTTTTTCGAAATAAAATCAGCTTTGCTCGTTCATATTGGCTTTACCTTTGGCTGATAAATAATAACAGCTTGTAGAAAAGGCACTCGTGTGTAATTTTGGAGGATATAAATAAAGCCACTGCAGTGTGTACTACAATTGATCAGTAGACGGCTGAGTTCTTTTCCACTTATGGCTTGTAGCTTATACTCTATGATACAATAACTAATTTTCAAACGATGTATTTTTTAAAATAATATTAACAGAAAAATTATAATAAAAGTATACTAAATTTAGTTGTACCGATTAAAATTAGCACTGCACTCATAAGAGGTTGGTTATCACCGCATGGAGTAGGTTTGTGAGGCAGCAGGAGACGACGCGCGAGCAACCCCGCGGCGGCAACGCGCGCAGCCGCGGTGGAAAAAAAAAAGCCCGCGATTCGTTTGGAAACCCCGACCGACGCGACGCGGTCGAACACCCCGCCCGCCCGCGTGTCTTCTCTCCTCTTCTTTCCCTTTTCCACGCACCTGCTCGATTTAATCTGCGCCCTCGCCCTCCCACCTCCGCCGCCGTCCAACACCTCGCAGATGACGGCCGCCGCCGCCGTCTCCACTCTCCAATGACCCCCGCGTCCGTCCTTCTCCTTGCGGTGCTTTTCTTGCTGCTCGCAGCCCCCGCCTCCGCGTCCACGCTCGCCGTCTCGGGGGGCTCCACCGTCTGCGCCGTCGCGGTCCAGAACGGCACCGTCTACTGCGCCGCGCTCTCGGCTCCCAACGCGTCTTCGCCCGTCGCGCCGTTCGTCACCTTCTCGGAGGTCTCCGGCGGTGCGGGCTTCGTCTGCGGGCTTCGAGCAGGGGGCGACGCGTTCTTCTGCTGGCCGCCCGCCGCGCCGGGGCAGCTCAGGCGGGTGTACAACGGCCCGGACGCGCTCGCCGACCTCGCCGTCGGATCCAACCAAGTCGCGGCCTACGAAGAGAGAGCGCTCCGGATACGATGGTGGCGCGGCGGCAGCAGGTTCCCCCAGCAGGTCGACGGCAGCTTCCGCTCCCTCGTCTCCGGCGACGATTTCTCCTGCGCGCTGGAGACCAACTCCTCCGCCGTCCGCTGCTGGGGCCCGCGCGGTAGCGCCGTGCAGGCCACGTTCTCGAACGCCTCCGTGTCCTCCCTCGCCGCAGGGGGTACCCACGCCTGCGGGGTCCTAACCTCCGGCGCCGTGCTCTGCTCCGGCTCCGGCGCGGGCGCCCTTGCGCCGCGTGCCCTCTACCTCCATGGGCTGGCCGTCGGCGATTCCCACGCGTGCGGGCTCATGCGGCCTAACCACACCGCCGTGTGCTGGAATCTCGCGGGTCCCACCACAACCCTGTACTCCCCGGCGTTCGGGACGGCGTTCGAGTACCTCGTCGCCGGCGGAAACCTCACGTGCGGCCTCGTCACCACCAAATTTAGCGTGATGTGCTGGTCGTCCTCGACGACGGACTTCGTGGCGGCGGAGGTGTCGTTGCCGACGATTCTCCCCGGCGTGTGCGTCCTTAACGAGAGCTCGTGCGAATGTGGCGTCTTCCCGCGGTCGGAGCTGCTCTGCGCGTACTCCGGCGGCGGCGTGATCTGCAAAAGTCTGTGCGACATGTCGCCGCCGCCGGCACCCTTGTCCCCTCCTCCATCGTCGCCTCCGCCACCGGCGCCTTCAAGGGGCGTGTCCAAAGGCTGGATCGCGTTCGGAGTCGTCGGCGCGGTGGGCGCCTTCGCGGGCCTCTGCTCCATCGTGTACTGCTTCGTCTTCGGCTTCTGCAGCCACAAGAAGGTGCACAACTCCGTCCAGCCCAACATCGCCGGAGGCACCGGCAACACCGCCGGAGGCGCCGGTAACACCGCGGCCGCCGCCGACAACGGCGGCTTCCCGAGTCCCTACGGCTCGCCGAACGGGTCGCGGTCACGTGGCCTCTTCCGGCGGCAGCTGTCGCGCGTCATGACGCGGCAGCGCAGCGGGCCGTCGTCGTTCAAGGACCCGGCCGAGGTGTTCACCTTCGCGCAGCTCGCGGCGGCGACCAAGGACTTCGCGCTGGAGGCCAAGATCGGCGAGGGCAGCTTCGGCACGGTGTACCGCGGCAAGCTCCCCGACGGGCGCGAGGTGGCCATCAAGCGCGGCGAGTCGGGGCCGCGCGCCCGCAAGTTCCAGGAGAAGGAGAGCGCGTTCCGGTCGGAGCTCGCCTTCCTCTCCCGACTCCACCACAAGCACCTCGTCGGCCTCGTCGGCTACTGCGAGGAGAACGACGAGCGGATGCTCGTCTACGAGTACATGAAGAACGGCGCGCTGTACGACCACCTCCACCCCAAGGCCACCGGCGTGTCGTCCTCGTCCCCGGTGGTCTCGTCGTGGAAGCTGCGCATCAAGATCCTGCTCGACGCGTCGCGCGGCATCGAGTACCTGCACTCGTACGCCGTGCCGCCGATCATCCACCGCGACATCAAGTCGTCCAACATCTTGCTGGACGGCAGCTGGGTGGCGCGCGTGTCGGACTTCGGGCTGTCGCTGATGGGGCCGGAGACGGAGGAGGCGCACCTGTCCATGAATGCCGCCGGCACGGTGGGGTACATGGACCCGGAGTACTACGGCCTGCATCACCTTACCGTCAAGAGCGACGTGTACGGCTTCGGCGTCGTGATGCTCGAGGCGCTCACCGGGAAGCGCGCCATATTCAAGGAGGCCGAGGGCGGGAGCCCGGTGAGCGTGGTGGACTACGCCCAGGCGAGCATCGTCGCCGGGGAGCTCGGGAAGGTGCTCGACGGGCGCGCGCCCGAGCCGGCCGCGCACGAGGCCGAGGCCGTCGAGCTGGTGGCCTACACGGCGGTGCACTGCGTGCGGCTCGAGGGGAAGGACCGTCCGGCAATGGCCGACATTGTCGCCAACCTCGAGACGGCGTTCGCGCTCTGCGAGGGCAGCGCGGGTGGCGGCGCCGGCGGCCTCGCCAACAGCTCGTCCAGCGCCAGCCTCTCCATCAAGTCCATGGAATTAGCTTAAGGAATCTAGTTAAGAGTTTCAAATTGTGATTAGCCTGGGAAGGAATGGTGTTCAAATTTGTTGTTTAGTTGATTTTTTCGAGGGAGAGGAGGAGGTGTGTGAGAAAGGTTCTCACACATTTTGTTCACGGTGACTGTACATGATCGTATTGGACTGATTTCTTTCCATTTTTCCCCAGGAAAAAAACACAAGAAAGTTTTCAGATTCTCAATCCTCCATTTTCTTGCGTGCATTCCAAATAAGGCCTGAATAGGCATCAAGATCTATGCGATTTTGAGTCTACGCTACAATTCTACAAGATGCGATGCTGAGTAACCTCCAAACAAAGCGTCGATGTCTTACAAGTCTGACAAGAAGTGTGTGGTGATGTAGAAGGAAAAGGTTCAGAGGAGCACGAGTAGGAGCAGCCCTGCAAGCCTGTGTCGGGGACCATACCAAGTGCTACCTGCAGTCTCTCTTCTTCTTCTTCTTCTTCGCCGGTCCAAGAGACGGATGGAAAGGTCAGGGTAGACCACTCATTCCATGCCGCTTTCATGAGTGCTCTGCTCTGCAATGCAATGCATGCGCATCTGCCGCCCGGTCGATCTGGTAGTTAGCACCTAACAGGACGCTGCCTTCTGATCGTCGCCGGTGAATCGAGCATTGCATGGAGTCGGTATTTGGTTGGTCTGACAAGGCGATTAACAAGTACAGCAGGGTCGTTTTCTGTGTGCATTCGCATCAGTTTGGTCGCTCGTCCTCTTCCTGATATATATTCATTCCGGTAATCACGATCTGGACCAGGCAGATGCCGTTGATCCTGCGTTATGGTAGGGCATCATCGGTTTGCAGGGTTAGGTTTTCATTCGCGAGTGTAGAGTCCCATGATTGAGCGGGCGGGTGATAGCCCTCTTTGCACTGGTTAGGCGGCTTCAGCTATAAGTCTACATTCAAAGAAAGCTATATATATGTTAATATGTATAGATTATTGTGCTCTTTCTCCCGGACATGGTCATTATAGCATGTGATGCGCACCTCGACGATAACTTTGTCCATACAAGAAATGGAGGAAAAGAAAATGATCACATCCGCATGGTTGCTGAAACGAACCTTCGTCTTGTCGCTTGAAAATGGCAGCTTCTCCCCACATTTTATGCTCTCCACGCTTACAAGGGTTTTCAAAATGAGTTTTTTTAGTGGCTCATGGCTGAAAAGCACTGTAGCTGACTGAAATTACACTGCAACTGATGGTGGTTTATTTGGTGTAATTAAATTTTAAAAAATTTAAAAATAGAAAAAAAACATGTTAGACCATTACGGACAGTGCAAATGAATACAGAAAAAAACCGACAAAAAAGCTCAAAAAACCAGAAAAAGACGAAATTATTGAATAATGAAAAATAAGCCAGAAGTCAGAAGCCTAAGTAGTTTTGAGCGGTATATGTATATATCTGAACATGGTAACAATGCATGCATGTGAACAACACAAACCTATCTGTCAATGGAGCAAGTAAAAGACGATCACGTGTGTGTGTGTGTGTTTTTGTTGCAAAGCTGAAGCCAACATATTTATCAGTAAACTTACAGTTTAACCGTTAAGGTGGTTGTAGAAAAAAGTTCATATAATTTCATCTGAGTTCGAGCAAGCCCGCCAATTAGTGAGCCAAAGCATGTGCCTCAACAGACAGGCTCTCCTGTTCTCGTGAAGGGAGGATGAACAGGAGAAAGAGATAGTACCACACCACTGGTGACCAGAGTATTGTCCTCTTGCTAACCAACCAAACACAAGACGTTGCGATGGATCTGTTCTTCGTGTGTGTGCGATGAATCTCTAACTAGTCAAAAACAAGTGACTACTGACTAGCACTCTAGCAGAATAAACGATTTTATTTAGCTTTGGTTTTTCCATCACCACCAACCTTGTCCCTTTCCTCTTGGCAATCATTTACTCTCAAGGCGTGGGAACGAGAGACCTTCTTCTCGCAGCATTGTTAACCAGTATAATCTTAAACTTATCAGTCTGCATCCCCTTTCTGCTGTTCTTTCACAAAGCAAAATGAGTAAGAGACAGCCAGGCTTGCCGCTTGTGTGTGTATGCGCTGTCAGTGTAGCCGACTTTGTTGTTGCGGCCAAAAGCTTCCAGCCGAAAGCGTCGCGGTCTTGTTGGGAGGCGGATGCCGCCGCCGTGGCGGCGCCGGATTGGGCGGTCGCGGCCGACGGCGAGCTCGGAAGGAGGAGGTCGACGAAATCAGCGTCCTCATCGGATATCCGCGTGCGTTTTCATTGCCGAGCTGGACACTTCGTCACCTAGCAGGCTGAAGGTTAGTTAACTAATCTGATGGGTTAGTTAAAGTTATCTGAATTATGAAGGTGTTATTTCCGTTTCTCTCCGTCAGGCTGGTGCCAGGTCCATTTTATTTGGTCCTCTGATATATATATATATATATATATAGGGAGCATATCTAGTGCTAATGGTCTATTCAGTGCTAACATGCAAATGTCAACTAGCGCTGTTGGATCTACAATCTACGGTTCAGATTCGTGAAGGTGGAAACCCCAATCACTTATGCATTTTTCCCCAAAACCCCCTGACAACTTCTCCCCTTTACATCTGCGTTCCTGCCTCCTCAGCTCCCTCCCCGTCCCCGACGCAGCAGCAGCGCCGCGGGAACGAGCCGTCAACACGGAGCAAGGCGGCCGCGCCCGCGAAGACCGGTAAGGAGGGGAGGAGCTCGACGACGGCGCCGGCCGCGGCGTTGCCGAGGATGGAGGACCTACAGGCGGAGAAGAGGGGCTTCTGGCCGTCGGCGCGCACGCCGAGGAAGCCCTCCCAGCGGTGGTGGAGGGACGGGCGGCGGCGGCGCATGGTGAGGAGGGGCTCCCCCGTGGGGCCGAGGAGCGCGAGCTCGCCGGTGGAGGCGGCGCCCCCGCCGTGGCCACGCTGCTCATCGGGAGGGTGCTCCTCGAGGAGGCCACGCTGCCGACGCTCGACTGCAAGCTTGAGTCGCTACCGGTCGCCGTGCAGGACGGCATGCCCATGGCGCTCGGAGTCAAGAACTGACCGGTCCGCTCGGATTCGTTGTCTTCTGATTGCCTTTGTGTGTATTTGTTTGGTAGGATGCCGGTGGTAAAAGCATAAATCGAGCGCCAATTGGCGAGATCGAATAATGTGTGAGGCTTGTAGTATTAGGCCTAAACAAATGTAATGTGTGCTTAATTGTTTAGGTCTAATTGTTCAATTCAGATTGTTGAATGCAAATGAGAAGTGCCAAATTATTGTTTGATTAAACCTGACATACCAATTACCACCTTATCTCTTACTAGGAAGTAGCATGCAAGGTCATTCAGATGTTCAGTTTCTTTTCTGCTGTTAGCAATCGTATTGTAGTGTTTCTGAAAACTGAACATATGCATGAGCACTACTTCCTGATTATTATCGCCTTTCAATATCGATTTAATACAACGAGATTACAGAGTTACATATCCTTTTCAGCATCAGGACATTGTCAAAACACACAAAGCCAGAGCACAAGCGGCATGCTAAACTTGAACCGATAATTCTTGCCAAAAGTCATGCATGCCAAATATTTTTATCTGCATTCATCATTCTGGAACAAGACAATTCTTGTGATGCTAAACAATTAGGCCTAAACAATTAAGCACACATTACATTTGTTTAGGCCTAATACTACAAGCCTCGCACATTATTCGATCTCGCCAATTGGCGCTCGATTTATGCTTTTACCACCGGCATCCTACCAAACAAATACACACAAAGGCAATCAGAAGACAACGAATCCGAGCGGACCGATCAGTTCTTGACTCCGAGCGCCATGGGCATGCCGTCCTGCACGGCGACCGACAGCTACTCGAGCTTGCAGTCGAGCGTCGGCAGCGTGGCCTCCTCGAGGAGCACCCTCCCGATGAGCAGCGTGGCCACGGCGGGGGCGCCGCCTCCGCCGGCGAGCTCGTGCTCCTCGACCCCACGGGGAGCCCCTCCTCACCATGCGCCGCCGCCGCCCATCCCTCCACCACCGCTGGGAGGGCTTCCTCGGCGCGCGCGCCGACGGCCAGAAGCCCCTCTTCTCCGCCCGTAGGTCCTCCATCCTCGGCGGCGCCGCGGCCGGCGCCGTCGTCGAGCTCCTCCCCTCCTTACCGGTCTTCGCGGGCGCGGGCGCCTTGCTCCGTGTTGACGGCTCCTTCCCGCGGCGTTGCTGCTGCGTCGGGGACGGGGAGGGAGCTGAGGAGGCAGGAACGCAGATGTAAAGGGGAGAAGTTGTCAGGGGGTTTTGGGGAAAAAATGCATAAGTGATTGGGGTTTCCACCTTCACGAATCTGAACCGTAGATTGTAGATCCAACAGCCCTAGTTGACATTTGCATGTTAGCACTGAATAGACCATTAGCACTAGATATGCTCCTATATACACATATATATATATATATATATATATATATATATATATATATATATATATATATATATATATACTGAAATAAGATAACATGATGTCTAGACACCAAACCTTCTTGTCTTTATATTGCTTTTATATACGCGCAAGTGTAATGATACATAGTATATCAAGTAAACCAGTTAACATTTATTAATTCAAAAATACATCAATTTAGAAAGAAAGTTATTGATTTAGCATGCTGAATCAATTATGGATGGAAAATCTTAATTATGAATGAAAAATCTTAATCATGGAGTCTGGACACCATGATACCCCTGTTATTTATATATATATTAGCAACCCGACATTATTGTATCCTAACAAAAAAAATTTTCCCCAGTTCTTTTAGAGGATTTTTTGCCAGCTTTATAGGACATAGACGTTATTTTCTACGCGGGCCGGTTGTGGGCCAACATGGATTTGGACTTTGGACTGGGTTGTGAAGTTTTAGGCCCAACTATGGGGCATTACATTGCGGCCAGTATTGGGCTTGAATTCCAACTTCTGAGCACTTGTAGGCCTGCCTTGGTTTAGTTCTACTGTTCTGGCTTACTCATTTTCTTTTCAGAAATTAGTTGTAGCATACCTAATTCTAATTCGGAGATGTTGCCCATTCAAAGCAAAAGAGTGAGACAACAACAACAACAAAAAAAAAAAGCCTTGTGGCATTTCTTGATACGACTGCACAAAGCGAAATGAAAAAGGAAAGATAAACTATTTAGATAGCTTTGTTGATTAAAGTCCACAGCCCACAATTGTAGGTAGAAAAAAGATAAAATGATTAAGTGGAGATAAAAATCCTCTTTTTCTTAGAAAAAGCCTACAAAAAACTTTCTTCTAGTACAACATGTTATAATGAAAATTCAAACAGACATTTATTAGACCGTATTATCGGGCAGTATATATCCTTGAAATTCATCTACGTGGTTGTAGCCGCTACTTGCTACAATATTTTTATGAATCACCTATTTACACATTAGATATTTAGATGATATAACACTATAAAACAAACATATCCTCCCTCTCAAAAGTAACAAACAAATAAAAATTTTCTCCTGTTTCCTATAAAAAAAATTATCTCCTGTTCTCAATAAATGAATAGAAAGGGGAAAACCAGAAACCATATGAAAGAAGATAGTTGAAAACGGTTCTCTAGAAATCATGTGGAATCATATTGACTTCTTAATTTTGATTTTTTTTTGTCTTTGGTTCTTTTGGTTTTTTCTTTTTTTTCTCCTTTATTCATTTGCGTAGTTTTAAAAGACATAACAGTATTTCTAAATTTTTCTTATTTATAACTTAGAAAAAGTTAATAATCGCTAAATATCATAAGTTTTAAAGCCATTTCGAGCACTACGATGAAAGAAAACCCCTCCCTTGGCCCTTGCCTGCAACCAGCCAATCCAATCAAGCTGCAGCCGTCGCTGTTGATGGGGTGGACTACTACGAGATGCTCGACGTCGGCCGCAGCGCCACCGACGACGAGCTCAAGAAGGCCTACCGCCGCCTCGCCATGAAGTACCACCCCGACAAGAACCCCTCCCCGCAGGCCGACTCCCTCTTCAAGCAGGTCTCCGAGGCCTACGACGTCCGTGCACCGCCCCATATCCTCCTGCATTACTGCCGCCACCACCACTACCAAGAATTGAATCCATCTCCTCACGGTCTCTCTCCCTTCTTTGCTCTCCTCCTCGCAGGTGCTCAGCGACACGCAGAAGCGCGCCGTCTACGATCAGTACGGTGAGGACGGCCTCAAGGCCGGCGTCCCACTGCCTTCCCTCTCCGCCGCATCTGCGCACGGGGTCCACGGGTTCCGCTTCAACCCGAGGAGCGCCGAGGAGATCTTCTCCGAGATATTCGGGGGCGCATTCGGCGGGGCTGGTCCCCCGCCGCCGCCGCCGGCGGGACAGGGAGGCGTCCGGGGCGCCGGCGAGGAAGGAGCCGGCGATTGAGCGGCAGCTGGCTTGCAGCCTGGAGGACCTTTACAAGGGTGCCACCGTGCCACCAAGAAGATGAAGATCTCCAGTCCAGGGACGTCCTCGATGCCGCCGGGTGAGACGCATTCCTTCTCTCTTTTATTTTCTACAGATTACCCACAGGGTACATCATTCTGTTCTTGAGTAAAGATGGATGCTTTATTGCTTAGAGTAGCTTACAAACATCGGCATTGTTGCCATCTTGATGAATGATTTGAGTCTGAGAGTGGTAACAAGTAGTAGTAGTACTAGTAAGTAGTAACTTCAGTAACCAGGTCTTGCCTCTCGGTATGGATCTTCGATTTTTAGCATGCCATAGGGGATGCTTCTGTTGACTAGAGGAAAGAGAGTGCCTTTGTGCTCTGGCTGTCAGTCTGTCACGCCCTCAACTATCTGGATCGTTGCAATTGCTAATTAGTCGAGTAATGGCAGAATGTAAGAGCAGGAAATAGTGACGAACTACAGAGGGAAGGTTGAGAAGAGAGGGATTAGGCATGGTGGACAGGAAGAGGGGGAGAGAAGATGAGGATTTGATAGAGCTGTTTAAATTGGTTAAGCCTTGTAGGCCTCTTATGGGCTACAACACTCCATATTCTCCTATATACTTAGTTACTTACTTTCCATTGAGATGACATAAAAAAACAAACTCAAATCATAGTGCGTTTCAATCCATTCCACTTCTGTTGAATGTAGCCTCCCGGTACCTTGTCCTACTTTCGAATGATACAGTGATATACTATATATTATGATAGTAACCTAGATGCCTGAACTATGGTTCTTTGGTGTGGTTCCCATTCCCAGGTGCCAGGTCAGAATTCTGTAGTTAGATTTAAGCTTGTGCTCCATGAATAATTTCTTTGGAGTTGGCAATAGGCTTTGGGCATGACATTGATCTGCTCATATGATGTATATTTTTTTGTACAATACATAATTTGTTCCACATGTTGGAGAAACACGATCTATGTCCAGCTCAGCATGTCACCTCTGGCCTCTTGCAATATGATTTGTTTTAGTTAATCATGAATTTTGCTTTCATAATCTTTCCCCTTTTTTTAAGTAATCTTGATTAAGTAATCCATTAAAGGGCCACCTTAACACGTAATCAAAGCTCTTAGACCAGTGTTATAATAGCTTATGCTATAATATATCCCGAGTACCCTCAAGTCGGAGAATGATTATTCATCTACCTGACCAACTACTACTTGGAAGCTCTATGACCTGATATGTGGACCTCCCATGTGGCGATGCCTTGTGCGGTTAAAGAGCAGAACACATGCGCTCCCACTCCCTGAACCGCTCTACGTTCGGTCCTATGTCTCTGATAATAACCGCACTGCGGTTGTTTCCTAAGGCTCTCCCTTAGTGACAATGACCGATCGAC
Organism: Dendrocalamus latiflorus; assembly: GCA_017311315.1. Taxonomy (NCBI): domain Eukaryota; kingdom Viridiplantae; phylum Streptophyta; class Magnoliopsida; order Poales; family Poaceae; genus Dendrocalamus; species Dendrocalamus latiflorus. Next base: position 33,583,284 of record CM029661.1, on the reverse strand, counting down.
GGTTATTAAGCAGGCTTCTCATGCTATTGCTTACATGTGCAGACGGAAGGAATCGACAAGGCGGCTTTTCATGCAAATAACTGACGCCTCTTTGGCGCTATTTAAGCCTTACCCGAGGGAGACAACAAAAACAATACAAAGAGAAAAGAAATAAAGGAGAATAACAAAAAAAGATCATTCCACATTAGTGCAAGTAGCATTTTCCTTGGAATCACTCATTAAGAGCAAATTGTAATCTCATTATTGCAGTAAAGATCATCCCGTTCCCCCTGTTCATCCTTCTGTGAGGCTTGGATTTCCCTACTATTCGTAAGGTTGACGATTCGATCGTCGACACTTCCTCAATAGGAACTTTGGGACATTGTAGAAAGTAGAAACCATGTGGTGTATTTATAAGTCAATGAACAATGATATAGCATTTACTGGTGCTTGAGTATACCCTGATGTGCTTCTATGGTGATATTTTGTTTCCATTATGTCATTACTCGTTACCTAATGTACTTGTTCACCAAGAAAAAAACCATTACCACTTTGTCACCTAAAGATAGTATGACCGCTGACAATAATCGTAGCTGTGTATTTGACCATCCAACTTGTGAGACTGTTTAATCATGGGAAGTTTTTATGTTCATAGCTCATGCTTACTATTGCTACAATTATGGATTCTATTGAAAATCGAGTTAGGAGGGTTTGTCTTCTAGATCCCCATAAGCCAAGATTCTGGGTGAGGGCATAATGAGCTTCTTCAGGACGAGGTTAAGGTCTCAAGCTTTGGTCATAAGCCCACACACTACAAAAAGATAAGTGGTCAGAGGCACTCATAGTTACGTAACTAGGCTTGTACTGTTGAGAGATGATGTAGTGATGATTATCGGAGGTGGACATTTGTGATTAATTTTGGAACTCAGAATAGATATTTCGTTCTGCAGTGTTTACTTGTTGATTTGCTGTAGTTATGGTTGTTAGTTCTGAGGTATGTGTAAAAACTAATGGGTTCAGTACTAGTGTACCTTCCATAGTTGTGCAATGCAGAGTTGCAGGCTTAGACACATGCATCCCTATGAGAGCACTTGAACTATGGTATATTACTCATTTCAAGTTGAAGCTGCTAGGTCACATATTTGACATAAAAATAGAACTCTGACAAACGTTGAGGGACATGGGTGGATTGTTCTGTGCTCTGATGAAACATAAGTGTATGGCAAGTTGGATTGGATGCGTTTAGTTGATATGAGATAATTTTCTAATACGGAAACACATTGTTTTCAAACGAGTTTGGAGCAGCACTGCAGGAGATTTATCATTTGTTTACTGGTCCATTTTGTGTGGCGGTTTTCTTAGAAATATTTCAGTTTTTATGATGGTACATAGCAATTGTTTTGAAGTAGCTCGATGACTACAAAGGGATGGGTGGTGAATCCATTGTTGAAAAGCATCACAAAAGGAGCAAATAAACTGGTGCTTTGGAAAATCAAAGCTTAGACAAATGACGCAGATGCAGTTTGTTTGTCTACCCTTTTTTAAGAAATGCTGTGGGTGATGTATAAATAAAGATAGCTCAACCTCACATATTGGGAATTCATTCGTTTATTTATATGATTGATGATTGTTGCAATTAGTATTTGGGAGTGATTTCACGGATAAGTGTTTGTAATTTGTTTATATCAAGTTGTTACAATGTGCTGCATGGATAAGGCTTCATAATTGTTTATGCCAAGTTGTTATGAAGTGCTAGAGTAGTTTGGTACTTTAAATGCTTTGTTGCCGTATATGAGGCTCTGACTTTACAGGAAAAGGCAAGCTTATTATTTCCACGTTTTTATGCAGGAAACCAGCTAACATGGAGGAGATCTTGACAATTGATATCAAGCCCGGATGGAAGAAGGGTACAAATATCGCCTTTCCTGAGAAAGGCAACGAGATGCGAAACATCATACCATCAGATTTAGTGTTTATTATGGAAGAACGGGTACACCCCAAATTCAAGAGGGATGGGAACGGCCTTATTTGCACGCATAAAATCTCTCTTGTGGAAGCTTTGACTGGTTGCACAGTCCAACTGGCAACTCTGGATAGACGAAATTTAACTATGCCTGTAAAGTCCGTCATCAGTCCCGCTTATGAAGAAGTTGTGCAGGGCAAAGGGATGCCGATCACTAGGGAGCCGTCTAAGAAAGGGAACTTACGGATCAAGTTTCAGATCAGGTTCCCAACCAATATAATGGCTGACCAAAAGGCAGGGATGCAACAGCTTCTGTCTTGAGTCTTAACTGTGTGTACAATGTGAATGTGCGTTTATTCCTTTGTTGAGCCGTTGTAAATACACCGAGGTGATTCAGTTACAACTGCTGAATGTAAAACCACTGTTGTCATGCTAGTGTTAGAACATGCTTTCTTTGATATTTCCAACATTACTCTTTAAGTGCTAACTGCTAGCAGAGTAGCTAGCAGCTGTTCATGATCTAGTCTTCGTATTCAGTTTATGTTGTAGCATATCTACCTTCCCTTCAGATTATCCTATGTTTCTTAACTTCTGCTAGTTCACACTCGTGGACGTTGTTCAGATCATCAGTTGCATATTTGTTACAGGGCACTAGTTCTTCAGTCAAGCCTCAGTGTTTTCTTGGCCATTTCCTGGTAGGAGAATACCATATGGTCTTTCACAATGTTTTTTTTTGTCAGGTTTCATCCACAAAAACAGGTAGCAAACTTACACTATGTTCAAATGGGAATGAATGCTTACTGATAGGTTCTGTAAATTGCATCAACTGTAAATTTGTTGTACCATCAACTGCAGCTGCTGTTCCATATGGGTGAAACTGAAACCTGAGGTTTCACTCCAATACGATCAACTTTCTGTTACATGAGTTTGAGTATCTGCTGTTTCCGATGAAAATACGATTCCAGAAAAGATCCTGTCCGTCGCATCCATGATCGTTCTCAGTGCAGGATTGCAGGGTTAAAGCAGGATGGGGATCTTCTTGGATGAGGTTTGTCCGAGTGGAACGGTCCTCGTCACAGGTTCAAGATCTGAAGCTGACGGCACATCCGGTCAAGAGGAAATAGGATGGTTTCCCAGATCCGATCCCCTGAGATAGGCCAGGCTCCTAGCCTGGTGGTCGGAATCTCGTCCAATCACCCCGTCGCCGTCGTCCTTTTGGAGCACTCTCGCCGGTTTTTGTCTCCGGCGACCGGCGCTGACAGAAAAAAAAAACTGAAACAGACCAAATTTGCAATGGCCGTCGATGGCTGATCGTTCGGCCTGTGGTGTGTCGGCGAGTCATTTGTGCACAGATAGAGCCCTAGCAGCACATAGCTCTATTCTTTTATGCTGTGCCTGATAGCTTTTCGTTATGTTTTTTTTAAAATAGCGATGGACTAAGTATATGATTTTAAACTTAGAAAATCGTTTGAAAAATAGCTTGAAAAGGCCATATAGTTTAAACAAAAAAATCACAAATAAAAGCTAAACAGAAGAGGACGGTTATCAAACGACGCCACAAGTGTGTTGGTGATCGTGATAACGACTTCACTGTATCGTCAATTCATCATTTCATCGTATGGGAGGTTCAAAATGGGCATACCGACCGTAAGAGTATACCATAGGCTCACGTGATTAGAGAATTATAATGTATAATATTGCAAGTTTTTACCTCACAAAATATCCTCTTAATATATATTCGTTTTCTATCAAAGATTTATTTTTGGGCAACAAATGGATACCAAAAAAAAGAAGAAGCAAAATGACCACATAGATCGGTGATGCCTTTTGATGCTTGCTGTCAAGAGTGGACCACCAGGATCCAAGGGAGAAGAAATGGCCACCAGAAAATGTCTTTAGACTACAGCGTTCTCAGGTATATTTTGCTTTCCCATTGTGGTTGTGATCAAACAAATGTTTTCATTTTTCCTTCTCTTTTATAGCAGGCTAGATCAGGGGCGGAACCAGACCCCGCAGGATAAGTTTCAGATCGGGACATGAAAAAAATACCTAGTATATAGCCTACGTAAATTTAGTCCAGTTTAGGGTAATATTCTCATAGTCTAACACAGATAGCCCAGATCATTCCATTATTAAGCCTAGGACGTACCTAAGGTGGTGATCAGTTGGGCTTTTTTTTGTGGCTTATGGCTGAAAACATTGTAGCTGACTGAAAAAACACTGTAGCTGACAGAGGCTTATTTAGCATAATTAAATTTAAAAAAATTTAAAAATATGTTAGCCCATTACGTATAATACAAACACATACGGGAAAAAAGAACCGGCAAAAAAGCTCAACAAAAAACCGAAAGTTCAGAAAAAGACGAAATTTATGAATAGTGAAAAAAAAGCCGGAAGTCAGAAGTTAAAGCCCAACCGATCGGGGCCAATTATCCTATTTCCGCCACTGAGCTAGATAATGATTTTTGCGACTGTCCTCCATATCAGACAGGTAAGCATATGACTTAACACCGGTGCAAGATGCATCTTGTTGAATTGGATTACCGCAAAGTGGGAGAAAATCAGATAGGTTTGGACATTCGGCGCCACGATGGGGTGCGGTTAGCTAGGTTTACACCACCTTATGGTGCGTTCCTAGCATGCGGAGAATATATCTTAAGGAAATGCTTGCCTGGTATCGACACATGCATGGAACCTGATGTGTAAGTTACTAGCAGCATAGGCGCGGCGACACGCCGCGCCAGCCACCGTGTGCCCCGAAGTAAAAGAGGCGATAATTTGTGAGGAGTTTTTTTAAAAAAAATCGAGGGCACATGCGTATTTTCGAAAAAGTTAAAGGGTTTTTCCGAAAAAACTGAGGACCCGTATGTAATGAAATGAGGACCTGTACGCAATTTAAAAAACCGCGGGGCGCCATCCTGCAAATTGGAGGGGGGTTTTCAGAAAAATCCGCCGCAGGAAAAACCATCAGGGACCTTTTCGCGAGGAAAAAGGATCTCTTTGCGAGAAAAATGGACCTGTACGTAATTTCCAGAAAACAGGAGGGATTTCCCTCCCCCGGCCGTACCGAAATCCCGCGCCACGCGCCGGCCGGGGCGCGCGCGGGGTGCGGGGAATCCCCCTGCTATAAGAAGGGGATTATGCCCTATATCTTTCTTCCTTTTTTTTTTGTTTCAACATGGATAGATTTTGTTCTAGGCACATGTCGTTGACAAAGATGAGCTCTCGTTTTCGTTCACGTGCGAAAGAGAAGAGAATAGTATTTCTCACAGCCATTGGGTGGATGCATTTGAACGAAGTAGTCCATGCTTTTCGAGGTCACTGTCGAGCTACAATAATGGAGTTTCGATTTTTTTTCTCTCGTCTATTTTCACCTTGCCTCTTCTCGGTTGGCTATGGACAGTGGTCGAGGGTCAGCAGGGGTTTCCTTGGCCATGGCGGTATCTACCTGTGAAAGCGTGGCGTCACACCGCTCTAGCTATTATGTGGATCGAAATAAAAGAGTGGACAATTTATATATATATAACTCTGTAGCGACTTTTTTTCTTAAAAAAAAAGATCCTGATCACTTGTTTTTGAAAAAAACAAACCCTTCTCCGAGTTTGAAAGGTGCGATAGGCGATATGTGTTATATGTTGCGCCGCCATAACTCGGAAGGTCGGATGACCCATGGCTAGGCGGAGACGGATGATGTAGGGAAAAAACACCTGTGTTAACTTTTATTTTTTTGTACGTAGTACGGAATGAATTCCAGTGGCGAATTTCTATGCCACGTTAATTGTGCAAGTAAGATTACAACGTGGAATTATCAGTCCTTTTGCATAACACCCGTTTGCTTGTAAAGGTTGAAATAGCTAGACAGTGTACGCGAGAGCGCATGTCCTAGCTTCCATATTTTTGCTGCGTAATACATAATGAATTCCAACGCTGAATTTCTACGGCACGTAGGTGGTTTGAGCGAAAGTCTTGTGTGAAATTTTTAACTTATCGAACAGCAAATGCTCGTTCACCGCAACCAGTAATAATTAGCATAATTGATTGTTGCTAATTAAATGTGATTAGGACTTAATGGTATACTGTTAATTTGGTGCTATAATTAACACTGGTTAATTACTATTAGAACTAATCAGTTGCGCTTAATGCTAATTAATTGCGACAATAGTGGTGAACAGCGGTGCATAGCTAATCAGTTGCGCTTAACGTGAATTAATTGCACCCATTAGTGGTGTCGAAAAACGCGCGCACACGTGTCCGCCAAAAGAGGGGGAAACAATTACATGGATGCAAGGAGAAGCCAGAGAATCCTCCAGGTTTAATACACGGATGAGGTCATTATCTTTAATTGTTCTCTGGTTGCTAGCTCCCTCTCCTCTGTCACTTCTTAATTACATGTATTTCTTCTGCAATAGATTAGTTTTCACAAACAGTAGTATCATGAAGCTTAGCTATATGGTTGCTGGCTGCAGCTTTTTCTTAAAGCAAATGATCATGCCCATGTCCATAGATTAATTAAACAGACGATAACTAAATGGAATAAGAGGGGGACACAAATCATGCGATCGATCAATCGGTTTCGTACTTCCATGCTATCCATGGTGATACCACGAGCACACTCTCTCCTTGAAGCAGTTTGATTGTATGATCAGAACAAGGAACACCCAGATGCGGTGCAATATCTGGGTCGTCTCGATCAAGATCATCTCTCATGAAGCCATCCTCGAATGTGTCATCGTCTCTCCGCTTGCAGCGACTCGACCTGGCTCTTGCCGCGGGGGCCCTTCCGGCGGATGTAGAGGCGGTACTCGTCGAAGGTCATCGGCTTGTACAGCGGCGGCCGCTCCGGCGACACGAGCTCCGGCATGGGCGCCACCGGCAGGTCGCTCCTGGGGTTGTAGAAGAGCGCGATCGAGAGCCGCTCGTCGGCGGCGTTCACCATCACGCGGTGCTCCACGCTCCGGTACGTCCCGTTGGTCAGCACCTGACAAATTGAAAACGTGGTGCGTTAACACCAGATCAAGAACGCCGCCGCCCGCCGCCACCATCTCCAAAGCCAGCGCATAAAACGAAACTAAACGCTGACGCCCCGTGGATTCGGGTACGTCGGTCCGTGCAAACAGTGAAATTAATATACAGCGGCTACTAGCTTTCTACGAGTATTCAATTAAAAAAAAATAAAAAACATTGTTATACCTAGTGGTGGAGTTAGGATTTAGTTACGTTCCGAGCTCAATGATAGAATGATCTAGGCTATGTGAACTGGACCATGAAAATGTTACCCAGACTGAACTGAATTTACCCCGGACTATACTCTGGATATTTTTGCACATCTCAGACTGAAATCTACCATGTCTAGAGTGTGGCTCCGCCCCCGGTTATATCTTTGTAGATAACACAAATAAAAAGAAAACTTATCAACGGCGCGTAAGGACAATAATCTGATTTAGGCAGGGGGGCCTGGAAATTAAAGCTAAAAAGGCGTCCTTTTTCCTTTCCTTTCTCTCGGGTTGCGCGCGCGGCCTGTGAAAAATGTGCTGAGACAGCAGATGGCCGGTGGCCTCTGCGGCGCCAGTCCAGCCCAGCGGCAGGAAAAAAAAAAGATCCGAGCCTTTGAATCCCGAGGGGACAAATGCCACGTGCATATCTTGATCGAATCATATGACAGGTCGACAGCTTGGTGGCGTTGTGAACCTCTCTTCCTTTTCCCCTGCCTTTCCTGTTTCTTTCTCGTTTTCGTGGTTGCACTCATGGACCCTTATTGTCCTGTCACCTACCTGCAGGATTTGCTAGGTTTTTTTTATATTCCCATCATCATTTGTTACCCTAAATCAATAACTTTCTTTTTAAATCGCTGTCTTTTTAAATTAATAGATGTTAACAGATTTACCTGATTATTGCACTTATATGTATCTAAAAGCAATTTAAAGACAGAAAAACATAGTGCTCAATCACTATGATGCCCAGGATGCACCGAAACGGATTTTTTTTTTCAGAAGAAAAGTTTCCATAGATCTTATTCTTTTTTATTTGTAGCTAGTTTTAACTTTTTTTAATGATAACTGTTCAATAAACTAATAAGCGGCAATCAAAAGCTATAAGTTAGAAAAAAAAAACGTCCCCAGATTTATGTGTAACGGAACCAAGGTTACACGTGGCCACTAAACTGAAACTAACCAGCCTGGATGGTCCACCCGGTCGGGATAATCCCGTTATCAATCACCACGAAAGAGGATGAAAATAGCACACCAAGTGAACGTTACGTAGCCACGCTCGACCCTACCACAGCTTTTCTGAAAAGAAGAAGAAAAAAAAAATAAAGCAGAGGGAAATGGAGGACAGTCCCGACAGCAGCAGGGTTGGTGCACAGTAATTTGCACGTTGTTACATGCCCAGTTTGGGAATGAAAGATCGCCGCGAGATCTGCATATTTTTCTTTCCAGGGGACCCTACGCATTTAATTCGCTCATACTGCATGGAGTATTATCGACCCGTTTTTTTTGATTTTTTTTGTCGACTTTTGGTTCCGGTTTTTTTTAACGATTGTTATTTATTAGACTAATAGATGATAGCTAAAAATTATAAATCGTAACTCAAAAGAACAGTACCGATCAGGGGCGGAGCCAGACCCAGGGCAGGATAGGCTTCAGCCCGGGATGTGGAAAAATATCTAGTGTACAACCCGGGTAAATTTAATCAAGCATGGGTAATATTTTTATGATCCAATCCAGATAGCTTAGATCATTTTATTACTGAGCCCAGGGCGTAACGGTCAGCGCAAGACATCATTCATGTAGTATGTATGTATTTACATACGTATATCTGTATGCAATGCAACGCAAGAGTTGACGACCGCGCACACGGCGCCTAGCTACTCTAGGTGACGCACGCACCGCTCGATCTCTTCAACTTTTTTTAATATACATGCGTGTCCTTTTCCAACATGTGCACTCGTTGATTAAGTAACCACCCTGATCAGGTTGATTAACCTGCTATTATCATCTCGATACATCATCCGGAGATAGATATAGACAGATAGATATGTAGATAGATTAGCCCACTAGGTAATGAAGCCGTGGGCCTATCCATCGATGATGGCGAAATGAAATTGTCTGGAAGAAAGTCACTGTCTCACTGACAGGTAGAGCCTGACCCCACGTGCCAGTGAGAGAACTCAGGGGAGGAGAGAAAACGAACCGCTGGTAACTACCGGGAAAAATCTAGTGGTGTAGTAGGAATATATGGTAGCAGATGGCTCTCTCTCTCTGGCCACAGGGAGTAAAAGAAGGCACGAGGTGAAATGGACAGATGCTTGATGAGACGATCCTAGCTAAGCCAAGGCCTGTAGCTAGATGCGACGTAAACATCTGATCAATCAATCTAATCTATGTTACACACATGACATGATGAAGACGGCAGGTGAGGTAGCAGCAGCGGTGGCGGTAGTTCATCGTGTCGATCCTGTCCGTTGTCGTAATATAGCCCTCTAATGACGACGTACGTCGACAAGGACCGTCCGTTTCTAATCAGATCGACAGATTGGTAGGTTTGACGAAAACAAAGCACGAGCACCATCAGATCATGTACGTATTTTTTTTTCTGGCCGGCAGGAAAACTGGACTCGTGGCAACCACGCCCGCCAACTACCCTTCGGTGAACGGAGAGGGCAGATTCTGTGCGGTGCACCCGATTATACTGGATTTTACTGACAGCTTTTAATTTTAAGGGATATGTCTAGATATTATCTAGATGTTTTTCCTAACAGTCATCCAGATTTGAAATCGTTAGATTAGAGATCTAACGACATCTTTTTTTTTTGGAGGAGGGGGAGATTTTTTTGGAGGAGGGTAGAGGAAAATTCATGGACATTGGATCTCTAATCCAATGGTCATAAATCTGGATGATAGTTAGGAAGAAAACATCCGGATGATGTTTATCAATAGCCTAATTTTAATTTATAAATAGTAATAGTTTTAGAAAAATTACACGGAGAGAGATACTCGCATGTGATTTTAAGCGATATAAATGAAGTCACTATAGTGTTTATCATAATCGACTAGTAGACCTCGTCTTAAAAAGATACTCTGTTTGAAAACTAGATATGATAGAAAAATAGTTTTTAAAAAACTAATATAAACGGGGTAAAATAAGATGCATGTCATGTGCACCGTATATGGTGCGTATATGTGTGTAGATATAACATTGGTTAATTACCTGGATTTGGTCTCCGACGTTGACGATAACGGCGTCCGGCACCGGGTCGACGGTGACCCACGCGCCGCCGCGGCGCACCTGGAGGCCCTTGACGCTGTCGTCGACGAGGAGCAAGGTCATGCCGCCGGGGTCGGAGTGCGAGGAGAGGCCGAGCGTGAGCTCCGGCTGCGGGCACCGCGGGTAGAAGTTGATCCGCACGCACACGCCGGCACCCTCCGCGCCGCCGAACGCCTCCTGCAGCCGCCCCTCCCCGACGCCAAGACCCACCGACATCGCCACCATCAGCCGCTCGCTCAGCGCCATCATCTCCCGGCTGTACTCCTCCGTCGTCGCCCTGCTACCATGCAACCACCCGTTACACCCTAGGTAGGTGCTAGCATGTCACGCACGCACGAATATATATGTGTGTATGGCACACACGTAATGGACGTACCGGAGGTCGGGAGGAAGGTGCGGCCACTTGTCGTGGGAGAGGAGGTGCGGCGGCCGGACGTGGAGGAAGTAGTAGTCGCCCCAGTCGAGGATGGCGCCCTTCTCGACGCCGAGGCGGCTGCCGTAGCCCTCGTACGTAGCCGGCGAGTTGGCGTAGCGCTGCTTCACCTCCATGGGCTGGTGGAAGAAGCCGCGCCACACGCCTCGCGCCCGCCGGAGCAGCCCGGGAGGCACGCCGTGGTTCACCGCCTGGAAGAAGCCCCACTCGCGGCACGCCTCCGACACCGCCCGCGCCGTCTCCGGGCTCCCCGGCGACGACAGGTCCACCACCGGGATGCTGACCCCTTCCGGCGCGTACTCGGACTGCAGCGGGCGGTCCGTCTCCGGCTTGACGTAGCGCTCCGGGATGGTGGCCGCGCCGCTCTCCGACAGAGACTGCACCCGCACCACCGGCTCCGGCCACTTCGCTTCCATGAGCCACCACTAGCTTGTGTGCACTGCTCGTAATGTTACACTCAGGATCGCTCCTGCTTGGTAAGCAGTTGGTAAGTACGAGACTGGACAACCTAGCTGAGGTGGAGAGATTGATTTGCACTAGCTAGAATAGCATATCGATCCATTTATAGCAGATGAGAGGCCTGCAGCAGCTGGTCACTGATGTCATCGATGCATGTCTGTTTGCGAGAGGGCGGCAGTTTTATAGAATACTGGTACTAGTTTTTTTGTGTTGCTGTGCGGTGCAACAGCTAGCTACCTAGGCTGAAAGCTACGTACATTTATACGCAATAGCAAACGTGACTGAAATCGGCGCCTGGTACCACTGCCACTACAGTGACATGACGATTCACCCTGAGAGAATCGTGATCACTTACTTTGTGAAAAAGAGTGGTAGTTAATTGCATCAACAATCGAACAGACATTACATTGTTTAGGCCTCGTTTGTTTCAGCTTGGGCTTCTAGTTTCTGTCTTATTTTTTACTATTCAACAGTTTCATCTTTTTTTTTGGGGTTTTGATTTTTTTTGACTTTTTTGTCGGTTCTATTTTCCCGTATTCGTTTGTACTGTCCGTGACGGGCTAACCTGTTTTTACTATTTTTATTTTTTTAAATTTAATTACGCCTAATAAGCCATCGTCAACTATAGTGTTTTTTCAGTTAGCTATAGTAATTTTTAGCCAAAAGCCACTCAAAATAAACCCTTTTGAGCACAATCTTAATATTGTCCCACCCCCGCCTAAAGATATAGGACCAAGGACACATGGCAAATAACTACACTATCCCTAATTGTTATATCTACCTACTATATTAAATGTGTGTATGTATGTAATACAAAATAAAACTGGATATTTCTTGGAGATATGGAGAGAGCAACATACTTATTTTGGACGGGAATATGAAATAAATTTTATATTTATGAATAACTCTATTTAAAAAATATATTCTACTAACGTACGGAGTAGCAGGTAAACTAAAAAAGAATTATTAAATTGAGGTTGGTAATGAAAGGTTGTGATTAATTGTCGTCCCTAACGGTTCGGTTTAGGGGTGACAAGGACCTGACTTGCATTGACCGGCGGCCGCTCCCACTGGCTGTTTAGCACGAATCAGGGGATCTTTCTGTAAGCTGGGAGGTTGCTATTTATATGGTCTAGCCACTTTTCCGGGCCTGCTACGTTTGCCTGGGTTGGCCGGCCCACATGGACTTTGCAAGCCCATTCCGAAATCTTCTTACATATTGCTAAACTATTTTCTTTCCAAATAAAAAGTTTCAGGATGTTTCTAAGGTATCAGTAATTTTAACTGATTAGAATAGACCATGTACATGTCAAACACAAGCTAGTTGCTATCCGATTGCATATGCTGGTGGAAAAGAAATGTACGCGCCCAATCATGCGTTGAGGACTTTATGTAATTTTGTTGGAGTATTTCCACATTGGTTATGGAAGGACCAGTGATCTAATTTAAAAGTGGGGGAGTCGCTCACTTCAGAGTCTAGCTTTAGGTCGTCAAATTTGATCTTCATAGCTTTTTAGTTTTTAAAATGAAAGATTTCTAGATAACTAGAAAAAGATTATGAGAATGCATCTTCACCCCCCCCCCCTCTATTGGAAAAACAATTCATCTGTACATTTAGTGAAAAAGGTCATCGAGTTTGGTACTTTGGTTTGTTCTTTCTTTTGTATGTGCAAGCTGAGTCAGGACTTACACGTCCCTTCATCGCAATAGGAAAAAAAGAAGAAGAATTACACTTCCCTGTGCTACTGCACATTCTATTTCTTCCCCTATAGCTGGCTTGCTTTCACTTTCAGGCTAATCCCCACCTGCCACATTCCCACAAGGAAATACCCGACAAGAAACTTCAGATCAAGATCAATGCAGACAGAAGAAAAAAAACACGACATGTGCTGATTTATTACCACTTTTAATCCAAAATTAGCTTTAACACATCCTTTTCTTTACATCTAGCGCAGCTGAAAACATACTCATTCATATCAGCACATGCAGCTGCTGTTGAGGTATAAGTGAATTGCCCATCTTTCCTCATCAGCTTAAGCTTTTAGGTGAACTGGTTGGTGCATGAAACTCAATATGGTATCAGAGCCAAGAGGTTTGAGTTCAAGGCTTGGCTGACGCAATTAAAAAAAATTAATTGCAATCCACTTATATTCGACGTATTAGGTCTAAGGGAGCCTACACGTGAGGGGGAGTGTTGAAGTATAAGTGAATTGTCCATCTTTCCTCATCAGTTTAAGCTTTTGGGTGAACTGGTTGGTGCATGAAACTCAATAGCTGCCAACTCGGTGAGATGTACAGCCTACTCTATAGTAATATGCAACCATGTATCATATATGCGCGCGTGTGCAGAACGCACTAGCTGGACTAACCACTATCCAACCACAAACTCGACTTTCGGATAAGTCGTGAATGTAGCGTCAGTAATCAATAGCTCGCTGCCTAATCTCCTTCCAAAGTTTGGAGAAGGAACGATGCTTCCCTGAAATGATGTAACATCAGTTTCGACACAGGGCTGTTCTAGCGAAACAAACGATAGTGCTTGCTGTTGTTTTCATGCTTGCGTTTTATCGTGGGCACCTGCAGCACGCTGTCCAATTCCAAATCGCTAGTGGAAACGTTGGCTGTCGATCGATGCACGCACTATGCGAAATCTTGTGTTCGGTAGTTCATCAAGTCAAAGTTTGCATATCTCGTGGCATCATTATGATTCGTTCCTAGTAATTAAGCTCTTACGCCTTCCAATCGTCATCATCGAGCGACTTCACCTATCACCTGTACTCGCATGCGGATTCAGACAGTAAGTAGCTCCTCAGTTCTTAATTGGCTGCCTCCATTCTCTGCATGCAGTCTTCAGGTAGCCATTCCCGTCCGTCAGAAGAACATGATGGACCGGTTGCAGTCACATGCATGGATTTTCGATAGTGTCTCCGATTAATTCTACAGTTCTAGTATTATCCACATGCACAACTGGCAGTTAATTGGACACCATCTGACTTCTTTTCCATGAGTGAGAGAGAGACAGTCTCAGTGTTCCTTGCACATGACAGAACAGGGGGAACATCAGTACGAGAGGGGTGGGTGGTGTTACAGATTCCACAAAAAGTAAAGTAGAACGAATAAGTTGCTGATACGTGTGAGAGAACAGAAACAGAAACAGAAACAGAGAAGAGGAACAGAAAAGCTGCGTTCCTCCCTCGGCGTGGCCGTCCTGAAAGATTGTGCACAATGGGCCTCTTCCTTTTGGGACCTAAATATTTCTCACCTTCCATCGTCTGGTCCAGTTCTGGGCTCACCTCATGGGGGCAGGCTTCCTGGGCTACACATCACGATTCATGTGCGGTGTTTGGTTTGAATGGATGGCTCGATCGAGAGGCTGGTGCCTATGTACTGTAGGTAAGTACGCTCTCGAGCTTGTCTGTGTTCTTGACTCAGTTTGTGTTCTCCTCTCCTCAAAATGAACGACAGCTCGTACATTCTTTTACAAAAAAAATTCAGTAACGCTAAACCTACCGCTACGGGGGTCAAGTGCTATGGGGGCAGCGTAGGACAGGAGGAGCATTTCGTCAACCTTTGTTTTCCTCGGGATCGGAGTTTGTCTCTGCTGACAATGACATTGACGCAAGCGGAGTAGTATTAGGGCATCACACGAAAAATTCTAATAACTGTGATCATTTTGGCTTTAGCTTTTAACTTCTGGCTTATTTTTTACTATTTATAAATTTCATTTTTTTTCTGATTTTTTGGCTTTTTGTTGAGCTTTTTTGCCGGTTCTTTTTTCCCGTATTTATTTGTATTATACGTAATGGGCTAACAAATTTTTTAATTTTTTAAAATTTAATTATACTAAATAAGTCTTTGTCAGCTACAGTGTTTTTTCAGCCAGCTACAGTGCTTTTCAGCCATAAGCCACCAAAAATAAGCCCAAATGATCACCTATAACAAACCAATTAGAAAGTCGACACATGGCACTATGCACTGTAGAAACATTGTAGATTACTATGTAAAACACTGTAGCAGCATTGTATCACAGCAAAATATTCCTGGGAAAAGTTCGCTGCAGTATTTTTTTTGTGTGCTACAATATTTACTACAATATTTTTCACGTGTCGCCTTCTAGTTGACTCGTTGCGCACATAGGATTGTATCACCGTTACATATGTAACAATCTCGGCATCACAGTGGAGGCTAACACAAGGCGGTGGTCTCGTGAGAGATAATACCGTCACATTAGCTCAAACCACCATAAAAAAAATTCATCTCACGGTACATGGTGACTTAAGGTGGTAGCCTCAATTATGAGAGAGAACCTCCTGTTGTTCCCCTGCAATCAACCACATCCATCCGACCAAATCAAGCATCAGCAAATGGTGGTTTCCTTTCTTTTATTCTTTCTTTGTCTACTCCAAACGGTGGTTTCCATCTCTTCTTGGGGAGGTTTTTAGGGCATTTGGTGATCCGGTGAGCTTGGCATTCCTAAGATCCAGTGGCTGTGCACCCGCTGTTGTTGGGTCGGTTGGCAGTGGAAAGTTGTGATCTTGGCCGGATCTCGGGGAATGCTCACCGTGGGGCGCTTCGGTGGATGGAGAGAAGTGCATTTCTTGGCTCCAGCTTCTTGCCCGAGCACTTCTCTCTCTCCGAACCACTTGCTTTCTCCTCGAGCACCCGTAGCCCTGCCAAGCTCCTCTGACACCAGCTGAAGCCACCACCCTCACCCTCTCTCTTCTCCACCGAAGCTCGCCTCCGACGTGGCACCATAGGGCTACTATCATGCTGGAACGTTGTGGAGGGCCTTAGGTGTACACTCAATTGTCCTATTCGTACTAAGGATGCCCCGATAAGCGATACGGGTATGACGATACAGATACCGCGATACGATATTTTCCAAAAATAAGGATACGTCGATACGGCAAGTGTGTGTATGAAAATAAAAAATTGTAAACATGCTATGAGAGAGAGAGAAATTAAGATTACCTCGATGAATTGAATGCTATATATTTCATTAATCAACCGGCACGAGATAGCACTTTCCAGTTTGTGTTCATGATTTTTTCTTCCTTTTTTCTACATTTATGAGAGAATTTTTAGAAAATTTTCTTCTAGGAGGTATCACGCCATCAACTCCCCCCAAATCCAGCGCCACAGAGTACTCACTCCTTCTCTCTTCGTTGGCGCCGCCGTGCACGTCTCAATCCTCCCGGAACTACTGGTGCCGCGCGGACCCCGACCGTGTTGACCCCTTCCCCATCGCCGTGTGATGAGAGAGAGAAGCTTCTTTCTCTCTCCCCGAACCACTTGCTTTGTCTTCGGGCACTCGTAGCTCTGCCAAACTCCTCTGACACCAGCTGAAGCCACCTCACCCTCTCTCTTCTCCACCGAAGCTCGCCTCCGACGTGGCACCATGGGGCTACTATCACGCTGGAGCATTGTGGATAGCCTTAGGTGTACACTCGATTGTCTTATTTGTACCAAGGATGCCCCGATACGCGATACAGGTACGACGATACGGATACGATGATACGATATTTTTTCAAAAATAAGGATACGTCGATACGGCAAGTGTGTATATGAAAATAAAAAAAATTGTAAATAGGCTACGAGAGAGGGAGAAATTGAGATTATCTCGATGAATTGAATGCTATATATTCCATTAATCAACCGGACAAGATAGCACTTTCCAGTTAGTACCTTGTACAACTACAATGTATTAGACTTTCTTGTATCTCAGATGTCCAATGGTATAACCAATTAACAATCAATGCTTGGTTAGTAATGAAAAAAATGAAAATTGAAAAGTTTAAATGACATCCTGCTGCACAGTCAATCCTACAAGCAAAAACTTCCACTGACCTCCACAAAATTTTAATGAAACTGAAAGAACAGTGATGCATCTAGCTTAATACCTGTCATCAGGTCAACCGCTTCAGCTGGTACTTCCTTCCCCATCTCCTTAAATCGTTTTGCTGCCCGGGATTTGAGTTCACTTGGCAATGGGAACATTACCACAGCAGTCTGTTGCATACAAGAGTAAATGGCATCACATACGGCATGAAACCATCCAACATTAAGATCTGTTAAATCAGTAACCTCTCAGCAAAATTGGCATGTTTCTCCTTTTGCAGATTACCTTACGGTAATTTGTAAATGGCCTCAGCTTGCGTATGCGGGCGTTTTTGTAAACATTTGTTTGGTCGATGATGTCATTGCGAGGGATCTTCGCAGCCCTGCCCAGCAGTGTGTTGAAAATCACTGTAGCACGATCCATCAAACGATCAAAACGCTCACCATAGTTATGCTTACGCAGCAATCCTGGCACCTGCAGATATTGTAATAAACTAAAAATCAATTCAAAGTAAATGAAAACACTAGTTGTAAGATGAGTGGAAAACCTTCATTTGGTCTAATGCAAGGTTAGTTCCAAGAAAAACAAAGCGTTTCTCTGCATGTTCCTTGACGCACTTCTCTGCCCACATCGACTTTCCTGAAGCTGGGAGACCAACCATCATCAGAACCTCACATTTTCTTTGTTCGGCAAACACAGGGTCAAATACTATATTTCCAATGGCACAAGCTAAGGCTCAGGGCTCATAACCATCAACTGGCTCCAGCCCATCCTCCCCGCTAAACTGCATCATGACGACAACATTCTTCAGCAATACATGTCGAAAGACTGCCGATTCCCATTGCATTGGCCTCACAGGAGCATCAACCAAACAAAGACCTTTCTCATTTGCATCAAAAATTTGTGGAGCAGGGAGAGGCCGCGAGGGAGTAGAGGGAGCGGCGGCTGGCGGGAGCAGGGAGAGCGGTGGGGGAGCAGCGGGAGCGGTGGCCGGCGGAAGCATGGGGAGTAGGGACAGGCGACGAGGGACCAGAGGGAGCGGTTGTGACACCTCGACCCATGTAGAATTAGGCCCATGATGACTCTTATGTGTGTGCACACATGAGGATATGTGTTAGTCCCACCTTGCTAGTTTAGGTTGAGAAGAACTAACATATAAGCTTAGAGCTTCCAATGGTAGCGACCTCCGGTTAATCGTTTTACGCGAAGTGAGGACGAAAGTGCAAACGGGTTGCTACATGTGCGTGACCTATCCAGAATGAGGTTATGCCTAAACTAGTTTAGAATCTAGGGTGTTACAAATGGTATCAGAGCCGACCCTCGCGGTTACATGAACGCGTACGGGCTAGGGGCGCGGGCATATGGTGCATGGCGCGTGTGAGCCCAGAGTGGACACACGGCATGGCATATGTGCTGGTACCAAACGTATGGACATGTGCCAAGAGGGAAGATCTTGATCACTTGTCCCAATGTAGGTATGTTAGGCCGACGAGGACGTTGGGTCCTTTGAGGGGGTGTATGTGACACCTCGGCCCATATAGAATTAGGTCCATGATGACCCTTATGTGTGTGCGCACATGAGGGTGTGGGTTAGTCCCACCTTATTAGTTTAGCTTGAGAAGCACCAATATATAAGCCTAGATCTTCCAATGGTAGCAACCTCCGATTAATCGTTTTGTGCGAAGCGAGAATGAAAGTGCAAGAAGGTTGCTACGTGTGCGTGGCCTATCCATAATTGGGTTATGCCTAAGCCGGTTTGGACTCTAGAGTGTTATAGCGGCGGCCGACGAGAGTAGGCGGATCTCCAGGCAGCGGTTGGCCGGTGGCCTTCAGGCAGTGGCGACGGCGGCGACCGAGGAGGAGCGAATGTGTGGGAGGAGAGGAGGGTTCGGCCTGGTGTGACCGACGGCTCGGAATGGTGGGTGTGAGGAGACATTAAAGCTCCGGTGTTGGGCCGGGATTTAATTGGGTCATACGTATCGCTCGCATATCACGTCGTATCGGTACGTATCGGAGTATTTTTTTTATTTTTTTCTGGCTAAAAATTACCGATAATTCGCCAATACCGTATCGCTATGTATCAAAACATATCGCTGTATCGGATACATATCTATCGCTGTATCGGATACATATCGGATATGCGAACCACAGTTGGGAGCAATATCAGTGCTTTCTAGATTTGTACAACCCCCCAGATGCTGCGGCTGCTGCTAGCTAGCTTAGCTATTCGCGAGCGAGTCAAGGAGGAAAGAGGGTTTGACGAACGGCACGAGAGCTAGGTAGCGCGTCGTGTCGTACGGGCCAGCACAACACCGAAGAACTCAACACTGACCAACGACATGCCTGCCACCGATCGAGAGGCCGGAGCATCGGTCGGTCGGATTCACACGCTCAATTGATCATGCATGCATGGGCGCATCTCTCGTCTCGTGCTCCGGGAAGCATCCCGAAACAACAAGGAAAAAAAACACCCTCCTCCTGCCTGCATCGATCGGCATGATCGCCATTGGAACACGGCCAGCAAGCAGCAATCATGGCGCACGCTCCAAATGGTGGCCGCTGCTGCCTGCCTGCCTGGTTTGTTGCTTGCAGTTGCAGAGCGGAGCTCGTCGTCAATAGCCATTTGGAACGCAGAAAACTAGAGAGAAGAAAGAGAGATAAGGATTCAGTAAGCAGAGGATTTTGCCCCCGTGTCCGAGGAAGCTGACGACTGTGCAGATGCTTCGCAATGCCCCCCTCCCCTCCTCATCCCGGCCCTGATCCCTTGTGAACGCCCCGCCGTGCCGCCCTTTCTGAGGCGTTCTGTTCATGTCTTGGGTCGGTCTGCTAGCTATGCTACACGTGCCGTATCACTATACCATATTCCTCAGCGTTTTGTCTTTCAGTTAAAGGGCTGCTCAAAAGATCTTTTTTTAAAGTAGCTTATAGCCAAAAAGTACTGTAGCTATTTGAAAAAAATACTTAGATAACGGTGATTTATTTAGCATAATTAAATTTAAAAAATAATTAAAAATAGAAAAAATATGATAACCTATCACGTATAATATAAATAAATATGAGAAAAAAGAACAGGCCAAAAAGCCCAATTCGTATACGTATTACAAATATTTTTTGATTTATAAAAATCATAAACCAGAAACCTGTTTCGAGCCTAGGATAGATGGTTGTGAAGTAAGGGCCTGTTTGGCAGAGCTCCATCAACTCTAGATCTATCAAAAACAGCTCCACTCCACGAATTTTTACCCAAACGCTCCAGCTCCACGAAATCTGGATCCACAAAAATACTGAATCTAGCTCCAGATTCATGAAATCCATGGAGCACCTCAAGGGGTGCTCCACGAAACCTTGTTTCGTACCTACTCGTGGAGTTGGGTGGTAATTACCCACCTTTTGCCACTGGTTACACACACCATCCCATACCACCATAAAACCCATGGGCAAAACAAGTTATTCCCATCAAAAACTCAGTTTCGTGGATCTGGAACTGTTGTGCAAGCCAAACAGTTTTGTCTAGCTCCATGGTGGGATCCCAGATTCACGGTGGAGCTGTTTTTGATGGATCTGCTGCTCCAGATTCATTTTTTCAGTGGTGGAGCTCTGCCAAACAGGCCATGGCGATTGCGCACTAACAAATAGCCCGTACCGAACCGGACAAGACGCGCGTCCGGAGTCCGGACTCCGCAGCACAGAGGATCCAGATCTTGAATAAAAAAATAGCAATGGGAAAGCAAGCTGTTTCCGCGTTGAAACATATTTCCCTTTACGTGCATTCCCTTCTCTCTTCTTCTTCTTCTTCTGCTTCCCACTTCGCCTTTGCCATTCCATCCACACATCCATTCCCACTTCTCCATTCCCATCTCCACCACCTCCCATGGATCCCTTCCACCACCTCAACTCCTCCTTCTCCAACCCCTACCACCCCCTCCTGTCCTCCTCTCCCCACCAGCCCCACTTCCCTCTCCTCCCGCCGCCTCCTCCTCCTTCTCCCCCCGCCGCGGAGCCGCCGTCTCTCGAGCGGGAGCGCCTGACGCAGTGGTCGCACGCCGAGACGGCGGCCTTCTTGGCCATCCGCGCCGAGCTCGACCACTCCTTTCTGTCCACCAAGCGCAACAAGGCTCTCTGGGAGACCGCCTCAGCGCGCCTCATGGCGCAGGGCTTCTCCCGTACGCCCGACCAGTGCAAGTCCAAGTGGAAGAATCTTGTCACGAGGTTTAAGGGGAGCGAGGCGGTGGCGCAGCCGGAGCTGCAGGGGGGAGACACCGCGGGCGCGGCGGCGAGGGGGACGTTCCCGTTCCACGACGAGACGAGGAGGATCTTTGACGCGCGGGTCGAGAGGGCGCGTGCATTGGAGAGGAAGAAAGCTAAGGGAAAGGGCGTGCAGCCGGCCGATGATGATGGCTGCGGCGAGGAGGATGAGGGCAATGAAGAGGAAGAGGCGGAGCTGGAGGTGGCCGAGGAGGAGGACAGAGTGGCGGAGATGACGGGTGGGGGGAAGAAGCGGAGGAGGAAGGCGGCGGCGAGGAGGACGGCTGCGGGCGGCAGGCTCGAGGGCGAGGTGGAGGCGATGCTGCGGGAGTTCATGCGGCGGCAGATGGAGATGGAGGAGCGGTGGATGGAGGCGGCGAAGGCGCGCGAGGCCGAGCATCGCGCCCGCGAGGAGGAGTGCCGGACCGCCATGGTCGCGCTCGGCGAGGAGCGGCTCGCGCTCGTGCGCCGGTGGCGCGAGCGCGAGGACGCGTGGCAGGCGCGGGCCGAGGAGCGCGAGGAGCGCCGCCACCAGCTCGTCGACGCCCTGCTCACCAAGCTCGGCGGCGACACATCCTGATCCATCCAAACACACACCCATCGGTACGGATCAAAGCCATTCGCTACCTCCTGATCACCATCACCATGCAGTACATGTAATGCAAACTCTAGTAAATCCTGTCTTCTCATGGAGATCGTAATTCTTGGTTGGATTATTGAGCTATGACAGACGAGTTCTAGTGATCCGATCAGTCCATAAGCGTACCTGCCTTTGTTAGGGTTTCTTTCTTTAGACAGTGAGAGGTGGTCAGGAAAGGAGGTGTGTTCAGGTGGTGAAAAGGGTTTGCAATCCATGCAACATCTTTCTTGAGCAAGCCTAGCCCACCTGCATCTGCAAGCGCTCTGGTCTTATCAGCTTCAGGAGCTGGGCAGGCAGCTTTTCTAAATGCATGGATGCATTGCCTTTGCACGATCAACTGATGTGCCTTCTTCAGTTCTTCTTCACATCTCCTCCTCCTTCTCAAGATGATCGGTAGAATCTCACAACGTGGTGCTTACATTTGCTTTTCAGAGTAGATGATATCTCTGCGGTGAGTGTGTAGCTTTTGTTCAACATGGTCTTATAGCTAGATCTTACTCTCTTTTGAGTTGCATGGTAAAGATGCACCTAAAGAGATTTGCATCTGAAAAGCTTCTTAGAGAGAGAAAAGAGAGGCATGATGGGGTGCAGTGCAGCTAGTGCGCGGCTGCTTTGGTTTGCTTTGCTTATCCTGTAGGAATTAGGGTATTTGATGCATGCCCTGCATTGTGTGTACGTAGAAAAGTACGTAGAGTATGAATGCAAGCGTATATATACATTCATTTCTGTCAGAAAATTGCATGCAAACCCTATTTATTTTATAGTTTAACCACTTGATCAAGTAGTGCAATGTTTTCTAATTCTCTTCATATTATTGGAATATATGTATGCAGACACATTCACCATTTATATTAATAAAGATCTATTGGAGATTTGTATTTTGGAGTCCTATACACACACACATGCATATATATGTATACACACACATGTGTGTGTGTGTTACACACAATTTTAAAACAAATGTTGTTAATGACAGTAATTGTTTGGTCGAATTAAACCCCACAATTGATTTTGAACCTGTGTGCAGTGATAGTTTTCTTTTGTAAACTGTAGAAGCAATTCAATCCTACTTTCTAGTGCAAAATTATTATAAGCATTTTTGTAGTGCAAAATTATTATTAGCATCGTGAGTGATGCAAAGATTTGATCGTCCAAAGCATTTGCACTCAAATCACAAAAACGTTCAAGGCACATGATATCAATTACACGTGAGACTTTCAAGTTCAGTACCTGATCCAAGCTGTTAACTTTAGTGCATGTGCTAGTAGCTTCTAACATACTCAATACTCAATAGTGCGTGGTCAATAGCAATATTTTGTTTGGGGGGAAGAGGGTCGTTGCTGATCATGCATGTCACTAAACTCACCAAGATGTAAACATGCAAGAGATGTGGAGAAACGACAACATTAAGTAGTTCTTAAAATTAGTGATTTGTACTTGATCATTTAATTTTGTTTAAGGGTAAAATTGAAGGTAATCGATGGCATTTTAGCCTCTCTTAATTCTTGACATGCATGTAGATATATAGGCTTTCAATTTGAGCATGAATTTTGTTCCCATCCAGCAATGCTTTATATATTAATTTGTCAACATGGCTTCAAAGGAATACACACACACACACACGCATCACTACATGAAAATAGGGAGAAAAGTGACACCAGCATATCATCAATCAATGATCTAAGATATAAGTAAAGTGCCTAGTTGCTACGTTCAGCTTTCTTGACATGTCTTGATCACTGTTAACTTTTGATGCGTGTGATCTTGAGTGTTCACAATGGCAACAAGCAATCAGAGAGGGAGCTAGCTAGGACTAGATATTCTCCTTGAAAATACTCCTTTGGCTTTAGCCCCTGGTTTTGAGCAAAAGTATTGGTGATTGATCAATTATACTGATTTTGTTTTGTTTCATCAATCGACCCCGGTATTACTTACTACCTGAACTTTAATCTGTTTTGCTGGTATTATATACATCAAATTTTGTTTACATTATATACTAGGTGGCTTGTAGATATTGCTGCCATTTAAAAAAAGAATATTGTTGTTTTTCATGGCTTCATTTAATTTTATATCATGCTTTGTACATTTAATATCTCTGTTATCACTTTTGGTACATGTGACGGCTTCATTACGTTAATCTGATTTCATACTTGGCCGATTTCTTTTTTGTTGTTGTAGTAGCAGTAGTAAATGGAGACTACTAGCTAGTTTTCATACCAGGTAGTAGTGCCAAAAAATACTGCCACTTGCATGGCAAACACTTCAAAGATTAACCTTGCTACGAGGAGTAGCTAGCAATCAATCAATAGAATAAGCTATCTCGCTAGGTAGTATTGCATGGAAAGAAATTGACTGCACATAATCTATCGATCTAGTAAGCAAATTAATAAATGGTTTATGTGCATGCATGATCCATCAGGTCAATATATGCCTTTTTTTATTTTTGACTTTTAGTCTTTGACTTTTGTACAGTAATAAATTTTTAAACAAAATGTTTTTTCAAGATGGATCTACTAGTTAATTGCAGTATACACTATAAAAACTTTATATATATCAACAAAAACCATACATAAGTTTTTATCACTACTACAAAATAAGCTATACTGGACACCTTACCACAGACGGTTCATGTGGAGCCATATGTGCTTTGATTATTACAGACGATTTATAACTAAAACCGTCTCTGAAACTATCATGGATAGTTAGGTTTAAAAACCGCCTGTGATATATGCATTATCATAGACAGTTTTTAATTAGAACCGTTTATAAAACTATCACAGACGGTTTTTATTTACAACCGTCTGTGTTTTGTCCTTTGTTGTATGCACTACAGAAGCTATTGACATGAGAGACAAATTCAAGACAAATTTATTACAAAAGTCCCAAAAAAGAGATTATCAGATCTTAGTCTTTTCGGCTTCATATGCTTCTTCTTCGACTTTTGGAGTTGGAGGATCAGCCGCTGAGTTCTCGAATGCCGTGAAGATTATCTTTGCCCTCTCCACTTTCTCTTTTAGCCTGGGCAAATCATTAGCATGGCTCATAATCTCAAAGAGGATGTCATGATAAGCTTCCTTAGAATCGGCTGTTTCTGCTTGATTTGCAATGTTATCCATGTGTCTCTCCATTGCCGCAAGAGTTTCTTCTGTTTTGTGCACATTGTAGAGAAGAACGAGGCTGAGAATGGTTTCCCTTTCCTGAGCGGCAATGAGACACCTTCGTCGACGGCGGATGATGAGGTCCAGCTAACGGATAGAAGCGAGTTGAGGAAGGAGAGCAGGGCGTGAGCGGAGGAGTTGCTCCAGATGTAAATTGTTGACCGCTTGCGAACAACTCATGATGGATAAATGAGAGGAAGGAGATCAAAAAATATTAGATGCCATTATTGAGAAATCTGGTGAAGAAGATGAGGAAGATGATAGTTTAGATGAGCTGGATTAGGGCGCGCATATTTAAGCGTTATCACAAATGGTTCATATACCAAACTGTCTCTGATATTAATATCATAGACGACTTGTATAACAAACCATATTTGATATGTGCCTTAATCACAGACAGTTCGTATAACAAACTGTCTCTGTTATGTGCATTATCATAGATGGTTCGTATAAAAAACCGTCTCTGATAATGACACATCACCGATCCGTGGCGTATTCGCTAGGATTTCGATCTCACCCATCCATTCTCTCCACATCGAATGGCAGACACCGGTTCTTCCCACCGCTCGGTCCTTATTAATTACTCTCCATCTACCTTTCCACTAGCAGTCACGCGTGAGTTCATCCACTATATAGCTTCCTGCATCCTTCCCTCGACGACGCCGACTACCACCATGAGCTAGCGACTTCGTTGTGACACCACGGTCAACTGTACAACATACTCTTGTCATAAGTGTGGTAAGAGTGTCTTCTGCAGTCTCATCGTCGTACCACAAAGGTGGTGCTACCGCCGCCTCTCAATTGCCGGTGATATCCGACTGCCATCTGATGTCCTCCCCTCTCTTTCTTGATGGCAGGCGTCAAGGACATCGTGCGCTGCATCCAGCTTGTTCCTCGACAACGCTGACTACCGCCGTGAGCTAGCGCCTCCGTTGTGACACTAGGTTGACTGCACAACACACTCTTGTCGTAAGTGTCGTAAGAGTCTTATGCAGTCTCACCGTCGTGCCACAAAGGTGTCGCTACCGCCGCCTCTACATTGCTGGTGATATCCGGCTGCCATCCGATGTATCCAGCTTCTATAGTCTGCTAGGATCTCCGCTTCTTATATATTCTTGCTGTAATGGTGAATTCTAATCTTAATGGAAATAGAATGTGCTGTTGTGTTTGCCATTGTATTTGCTTGTTTTCAAAAGGCATAGGTAACATTATTTTTTGAGGCTAGCCAAAAAACAGAAAAAAAATTTAGATATGGAATGAACTATCATAGACGGTTTGTGCTATAAACCGTCTATGAAGGACTATCACATACGATTCTATATACCAACCGTCTGTGATACTCGCCAATCAGAGACGGTTGATAATTAGAACCGTCTGTGATACTCGCTAATCAGAGACGGTTGGTAACTAAAAACGTTTGTGATGTATGAGTATCATAGACGGTTTTTTGTTTGAGCCGTTTGTAATAGTTTTCTTCACAGACGGTTCTAGTTGCAAACCGTCTATATTATCTTTATCACAGATGGCTCACAAATTGTCTGTGATAATCTCCGATTATCACTGACACATAAATACAGATGGTCAAGAAAACTTCTGAATGACAATTCTGAACCGTTTGTGATGATTTTTTTATAGTAGTATATTTCTCTATAATCTTTCTCACAAATAATTTAAAAATCACAAGCCGCACTCAAAATCCAAACACAACCGCTATAAAGAACAGGTGAATATGCGCCGAGTGTGAAGTCATGGATCGCATGCTTAGCCAAAATCTAGAGAGAGACCATTTGACACGCAATTAATATATCATGTAGTCCAAGCATCAATATCTGCAATCGATACTGATGTGACTCACAAATAGACAAACGATTAATTGCCCGTTTCACCTGAATCGTGAAGAACTAAGGACACATACAGATTGATGGAGATCGAAAACAGTGATATATTGCAGGCAAATTGTCCTGAATCAGACTGTTTGATATGACTGTGGTTTATAATTTTTGCTAAAATTTTTGAGTTTTAGCTATTTACGACAGAGATTACAGAAAGAGATACTCACTTGCAATTTTGATTGATATAAATGTTGGGCTTTTAACGTGTAATTAACTTGTAGACCCCGTTTTAAGAAAATATTTCGTTTGAATGTTAGGTACCGTAGTAAAAAATAAAAGCTGCTTTTAGAAGCCATTAAAGAATAGACCAGGAGGCTGTATCTCGTTTGACTACCAACTGATCATGTAGAGTAAGCAGAAAGAGTAATGATATATATGTTGCTTACATTTTGATTAACTGGAGCCGTTTATATATGTACGTCCTGAGCTAGTCATGATCGATCCATGAGTTATCTATATGGAAGCATAAGAAAATCCAATTCGTGTATGCATATATGCATATATGGCCTATCTAGCGTACGTACTTAGTATGTTGATATAGCTTGCCAAGCTAGCTAGCTAGTTGCCTGTATTATTCGAAGGTGTTAGAATGATTTTGTAGCCAAGTTGCGTTACAAAAGCGATTCAGTTAAACATGACATCCAGAAGCACCCCGTCCACTGGATTCGAATCATGAGATAGGATGGGCAGCTATCTCCTTCCTGGGTGAATGATAGAGCTCATGGCCAATTATTTTAAAAAAGAACGAAATGAGAACAAGACAGTAGCATTAGCAGATCTTCCAAGTGCATGTGTGCATATGTGTAGGGCCGATATGGCAACAGAGGGAGGTAATAGTGCCTTCAAAATTTTCCCTAAGTGTTTTTCTAATCTTTACTCCAATAGCTTTAAGAAGCTATGAAATCAAGTAGACAAAAATCGAAAAATTCTTGGAGCTATTGAAATTTTCAGCCCATAAATAGTGATTTTAGCACTATTTCAAATCTGAAAAATTATGTTTATTTTGAATTTAAAATACTTGAAACTTGAACCAAAACTAGTCCATGATCTTAGAAACCTATACCAATAAAAAAATTAAAATAACTTGAGAGATTTGGAATATTTTGGTTCGTGAAGCTCTGCTGCACCAAAATCGGCCCAAAACATAAAATCGAGCAAACTTTCAAATCAAAGCTCCAATCATTTGAAATTTGGTATGCACATTCTCTAAGATGTCAGGACCCTATTTTGATCAACAATTAATAAAATTGTTGCTATATTTCTGAACTTTTTTGTTTGAAGGTAGATTGCACAAAAAACAGGTCAAAATTCTAAAATGGTGAATACAACTTGCTCGTGGGTGGATGATGGCTCTAAATGTATGATGGCTAAGATTGCTCTATATATTTTTCACATGTCACAACAAGTTAGAACACCGATGAAATCAAGACAAAAGCGCTCAATTCAAGAAATCACTTGAAAGATCAAAAACGTACAAAACCAAGTTTTTTTTTGATGAATTTGCTACCAAAGTGTTTAGATGGGTGAAAATTGATTTTCTAATATTATCTCCATCTCTTACGCGTCCTTGGTACAACAAG
Organism: Dendrocalamus latiflorus; assembly: GCA_017311315.1. Lineage (NCBI taxonomy): Eukaryota > Viridiplantae > Streptophyta > Magnoliopsida > Poales > Poaceae > Dendrocalamus > Dendrocalamus latiflorus. Next base: position 33,554,831 of record CM029661.1, on the reverse strand, counting down.
ATCAAGAGGAGAGGGAATCAAAACCAACCAAATCAAAAGCAAATAAATCAAAGCAAGAAATAGCCATGAAGATGATTAAAGATTGATGTATTGCCACTTGAGGAGGTAAGTTTTACAGCCACCCCATCTTGAAGGACGGAGAGCACACAACAAGCACTCAACTCTTAAACCCTAACCCTAAAATAAGAGAGCACACAAGAGTGGTAGGTTGGATAGGTTAACACAAGTCACCATCCCAATTCCTTTATATAGGTGGGCTAACCAGCCACACCTAACCCTTAGTGAATACTGTTCACTTAGCACAATAGGAGAAACCTGATAACTCCACACACGGGTTTTACTCACACATGTTCACTTATGCACGTTTTTTTAAAGTGCATTAGCTTGAATCCGCTAAGTCCTTAGCCTTGACCCATCTTGATCAAACCAACTACTTCTAACCTAAACCGCTCTCTCAAGTGTCGTGATTTTGATCCAAGGTAGTTTCCGGTATTTTGGTCAAACAACCAAAATACCCTTTCTTGATCGGGTCTTCATCTTCCATTGCAAGCAATCGCTATACTTGCCACGTGTAGGTGTATCACTGGCTTGCCACGCGTCGACAAGTATCTCCCCTTTGGTTCCACCAGACCATGACTCACTTGGACCAACTAAGTCACATGATGCAAACCCACCGTTCAAACTTGTCTTCAACATTGCCCGTCTTTCTCGTGCCATGCTTGAGCTCACCGTCTCATCTAGCATCCTCAATCGTTCTGAACCTCAGTTCCTATATGAGCGTAGATCCGATTCTCGCCGTTGACAACGGTTGACTCCAAGTGACCCTACATATCTAAAGATAAAGAAATCATTTCTGGAAACAAGTTCTTCACAACTTGATCCACGTTAGCAATAACATAGCTCATGCAATCTATAACCACTGACCTAGGTCACCAAATCAACCTATGATTCAAAATTCCTAAAATCATATACTTTTATAGGTTGTTGAGAAAATATGCAAATATGTAAGTTCCAAATTTCCAATTCTTCAAATAACAATAGTTCATCATAACAAAACCATAGATCTTCTCACATGGCCTTCAATATGGTTTACATTTTTTAGTCATAAATAGAACACGCATTTTCAGTCAAGAGGACAGATCATACAAGTTAGCTAGGACACAACCTGCTAGCTTGGTTGCTTTTGCTTAAATGTATTAATTCATAATATTAGGTCTAAGGTTGATATATTTCAAATTAATCATATATTGTCACATATACCATGCATCTGAAATTATCTCGTTTTACTATATGGGAGTGACTATCGCACTACCGATTGAATTTTTTTTATCTCTCAGTCACCTGAAGTTGCACTCTTAACTATTATCCCCTTCGACGTTGACCACTTCCCCCTTCGACCACGGCCCCGTTCGTCCACGGATGCAATTGCTGGGAGGTGGCGGCAGGGGGAGAGTAACGTGGGCTGGCATAGGAAGAGGAAGTCATCGCCGTCGCGCGGCATCGAGCAACGACAACAAGAAGGGGCGGGTGCGGCAGGGGAGAACCGTGGTGACACAGTGCCGCGGGGGGGGGGGGGGGGGGGGGGGGGGGGGGAGGCGAGGAGGGAGTAGGGGTGGCCATTGAATCCAATGACCACTGTCTACAAGCACTCATCTCTCGGATCCACCGACCGCCATCGGTCGCTGCCTTTTAGATCCACCAACTGCTGTCGCCGAGCATGCCTCTCGAATCCAGCGGCTGCCATCGCAGAGCGCCCTTCTCTCGGATCAATCGGTCGCTGTCGCCGAGCGTCATGCCGCCTCACGATTCCTACCATGCTGGCCGTCGTCTTGACTAGAATCGCTTCGCCACACTATTTATGTAGCAAAAAAATCTTGGTTGGAGGGGCGATGGGAGTAGGGCTGCGGCGGTGGGGGAGATGCCCGGTGGCTAGCGAGGAGGGAGAGGGAGATAGGGTGGTGGCGGTCGGGAGATGCTCGATGGGCGGTGAGGAGGAAGAGGGCAAATGAGGTGACGGGTCAGTGGATTACAACCATCCGCGAGGGAGGGAGAGAGAGAGAGCGTGGAAAATGAGAGAACAGAATAACCGAAGGTGGAAGTGGAGAGGAGAGACAATTAGTGCGAGAGAGGGGGGATATAGATGGTCAAGATTTATGTGTTTAGATCGGACGGCTGAGAAGAGAGGAGGAAGAATACACCGACGACAATCAGTCCATATTTTTAAAGAGTAGAGATATAAGTGTGGTAGAGATGCACGCACTACTGTGTGTACGTGTGCGTCTCCTAGCATATACATTAATACATAGAAAGACGGACACGGTATACACCTATGACCGACCTCGTAAAATTTTTATTGGGCAACACTCGCATATGTATAAAGATGAATATCATACGATTTAAATCATGTCGAGTAAACTCGTACATCAATTTGCACCTTCTATCACACCACTAGAAGGATTTGGTTCCCTGGGTTGCATGGTCGTTCTTCTTACTAGGAGAAATTAGGCGACAAGTTAAGGAATTAATCGTCGGTTTGCACGGATTGAACATGCTGTACGCGTGGACAACGTTGTTCCTGGGTCAATGTTTGACTGTAGTACCAGTCGTGGCACGGGCTGGATAGGCAGAAGAAGAAGAAGAAGAAGAAGAAGAAGAAGAAGGTTGGATCGAGAAGCCGTACGAATTACACGCACGCCTGACCTGAAGCGCTGAGAAGCTTGCGAAAGAAGTCGGGCGTAGAAAAAGCGAAGGAAATAGTATTAGGAGGCATTCATGATACTAGTTTCTAGAAGGATTTATTGGGCTTTCTTGGGCTTTTGGGCCTGGTGACTGAAACGGTGCGGAGGAAGGCTGCCCGGTATCCGCTCCAGCTCTCTCGTCCATCTTTCTGGGCTTACGAAATCTGGGACCTGGGGCCGATCCTGGAATCAAATCCAGACAGATAGTCCGTGCAACAATGAAGCTCGCCAACCGAGATATAAATAGACAGTCCGTGCACCATTAGAGTATTTTTCTAACACGAACTCGGCTTACGTCGCTCCTCTTTTTCTTTATTATTCACTGCTTTTTTCAACAGACTGATTACAAACATATAAATAGATACTCTATGATTCGGCTCTACCGGCCATGACTCCACGACTGCGCACATGCACACCACGACTCCACGACTTGCGCACATCGCACATTACCCGAAAAGACTCGCTCGCTAAGACCAAATCCAGACGCTACAACTATTCACACATGCGCCAGACCACTCACATAGTTATGACTGTTACAATACTACTAATGACTGCTACTGAACTCCTACGACCATGACTAAACAAACATATATACGACCACGCCTAAGCCACTTACGACCATATCTAAGTGTTTATGATCATGCCTCTATTACGACCACGTCTAAATGATTTCTACAACCACTCGCACTTCGACTCCTACGACCACTTACACTTTGACCACACTCAACATGAGTCAAGATTAGTTCTAATACATTACAGACTATCGTTATCTATACTATTATACATGCTATTACATGTAGAGAGAGAGGAGAGAGGATATTCTATTTCTTGCTTTCGAGCAAGCAAAAGAAAACCAACATCCACACATCCATCCATTCACTTCCCTCGTATTTCGATCTGGAATAGGCAGGCAAATCCGCGCAATTGCTTGCGAATCCAGGACACTCTTTTTCTCGAAACAATTGAAGCAGATAAAAGAACAAGATGGGAAACAAAACGATTTAACATCCACATATTAAACGAAAAAAAAAAGAAACAGCTGGAACTAATTTTTTGTGGCTAAGGAGGTGCCCAGGACAATAGATGCCACTGGAAGATGAGAGCACGCATGGTAGGAAACGCTCCGCAAGCTAGGGTTAAAGAGTCAAAGCCAAAACAGGAGGAGAATTGGAGAAAGTTTCAGAGATGAGACAGTTCACTCACTCGCTTGCCAATGCGATGGTGGTGTTGGCGATGTGACGAATATTAGACGCCACACATTGATACTTGCATTGGCTCACCGGGTGCCGGTGAAGCTGTGCTTGTCTGCATGCTCTTGCTGGCCAGTGCCCGTCTCTTTCACGCCCAGGGAGAAACTGTAATGGAAGTGCATGGCTCGTTCCGTTGGGTTGGAACCCTGAAACCCCGTTCTTCTGTGCGCACGCGCTCCGTCAGATCAGAGGTTCGTGCTCACCAGCGGTTGCTCGCGAGATCTTCTTGCTCTTTTTTTCTGGCGGAGATTGCGACAAAATTGATAAGCCACGGTGTAAGACGGATGGATGCATCTCTTTGTTTTGTGGTGCTTTATGCCGGATTGAACTGGAACAGAGTAAAATTGGAACTGAATTTTTAGCGAAATAGACATTTACTAGTTCCCCCCTGTCGCCGATGGATATCTTTTCGCTGTTCATTCATTTTTCCCGATATCGTTGTGGTATTTTTTTTTTGTGAGGATGGTGATTTTTGCAGGTATCCCTCTACTGTAGCAACTGCCTTTTGTGGCGACACTGCTGTATTTCGCAGCATATCTATAGATGTGTGATCGATGAGCTTTGTTTCAGTTTTCACTGATGCCTTAGATTTCAAGACCGAAGTCTATCGCTTAAATAAAGAAACAAAGATAATCGAGAGCCACAACCAAAGCAATTAGAAGAAAACCGAAACCAAAGAAGCATGATTGTTGAGTCCACTATCATATATATACACACATATATAGACACCATGTAGCCAAAGTGGGGTTGGCTCACGCGACCACCTCATCAGAAAACAAAAGGTGATCGAGCCACACACACACACACAAAAGCAATTAGAAGAAGCTTGGCTTTTCCTGCACCCAATCATCATCAGCTCTGGCAGTGGGCATGAAACAGAGCAAATATGGCGAGTGTATTTGCTGCCTGAGAGATGTGAAGCTGGAGCCGACCACAAACATGGCAGACTGATCGATTTGAGAAGCTAACGATCGATCGGAAAGGAAACGTACGTACGGCGTCGGCATGTAGGCAGCGAAATCGTCGGTGCGCAAGAGCTAGCTAGGAGCTATAATACTAATACATACCCGATGTGAATGCTTTGCTCGAGTGAGTTACAGGTACAGCTCGTTAGTTGCCCAAGACGACGAAGCTGCACACCTAAAGCAACTATTTTGAGCTTTTTAACAGCTTTTGGTTTTATCTTCTGTCAACAATTATTTTTTATTAAAGTAACAAGTTATAATTAAAAGTCGTAAATCATAACCTAAAAGGACAGGCTATGGATGATAGCTCCAGCACAGGCCATGGACGGATGGTTGGATTGGGAAGAAACAAACAGAATTACTCCACTCCATAATCCTTACAAGCTAGCTTAATTACTACTTAGTCGAGTCAGCAGGCAAGACGAGTTATGAAATGCTGTCTTGGCTGTTCCATCCATCGCTGATCGATCGACCGGTAGCCAGTGGCGGAGCGAGAGACAAATACAAGAGGAGGCCAATTTTCTAATGCCAGCCAACAAGTGAACCATGAAAGCTACACTAATTAAAGGTGTGCTCTTCTTTTCTTCAGATCATTAAAATCAGCAAATATGTCTTCGTATCGTACCTGTAAACTTAGCTGTGATCTCACCTTTTATATGTAATAGCAAACTACTGTTGATTTGTGATCCAAATTCTATACATTAGGCCAGCTTCTGGACGGAGCGTAGCGGAGGCCCGTCGCCGGAGGCTTAGGGCCGGAGCGGAGCTTTGCTGTTGACAAAGCCAGTTCCTGTTGCTAAGTTTGAGCTTTGCTCAAGCTTAGTTGGTATTACAGCTTAGCCCAAGAGGCTGTGTGGCGCCGAAAGTATGTCTTTCTTTGTTGTGTTCAGGGTGAAGAATTGATTTATGCTACAGGAAGGAATTTGTCTCAAGGTGGAGTATGGATTCTAGTCGAATTAGGGTTTCCCTGTTATATATATTTCCTGTAAGCCGCCGTTTGGGATATGAGATGAGATGAGAGTTGTAAATCCCCGGCATTGTAACCTCACCCCGATATAGTGAAGATTGTTGCTGGCTGGCGCCCGTGGTTTTTTCCCTCTCGCATTGGGAGGGTTTTCCACGTTAAAATCTCGTGTCTCTCTGCGATTGATCTTGTTTACTTCGTCGTCCCTCCGCCGTCGCGTGTAACAAGTGGTATCAGAGCCTAGGTCTTTCAGATCGGGCATCGCGATGGCGTCGGTGAAGTTTGATCTACCGCTACTCGACTACAAGACGAGATTCTCGCTGTGGCAAGTGAAGATGAGGGCGATACTCGCCCAATCACAGGATCTGGATGAGGCACTAGATTGCTTCGGGAAGAAGGAGAAGGATCAATGGACTCCTGAGGAGAAACGTAAAGATCGTAAGGCTCTTTCACTCATTCAACTTCATCTTTCTAATGATATCTTGCAAGAAGTGCTGCAGGTGAAAACTGCTGCAGAACCTTGGTTAAAACTGGAATCGATCTGCATGTCAAAAGATCTCACCAGTAAGATGCACATGAAGATGAAGTTGTTCTCGCACAAGTTGCAGGAGGGAGGATCGGTGATGAACCACATATCGGTCTTTAAGGAGATCGTGGCCGATCTGTTATCCATGGACGTAAAATTTGATGATGAGGATTTAGGTCTTCTGTTACTATGCTCACTGCCTAGTTCACATTCAAATTTCCGTGACACCATATTGTTAAGCCGTGATGAACTAACCCTAGCGGAGGTTTATGAGGCACTCCAGAGTAAGGAGAAGATGAAAGGTATGGTGCAGGGTGAGCCGTCGTCCTCCAAGGGCGAGGCGTTGCAGGTCAGGGGCAGATCTGAGCAGAAGTCCTATGATAACAACAATCGCGACAAGAGCCAGCATGGTAAAGGACGTTCAAAGTCCAGGGATAAGAAGTTCTGCAAGTACTGCAAGAAAACGAACCACTTCATCGAGGATTGCTATAAGTTAAAGAATAAGGAGAAGAGGAATGCTGCACACCAACAGAAAAATAAATCTGAAGGTAATGCCTCTATTGTCTCCGGTGCTGATAGTTTTGATTCTGGAGATTGCCTTGTCGTATTTGCTGGTTGTGTTGCTGGTCATGATGAATGGTTACTCGATTCGGCATGTTCGTTTCATATCTGCATTAACAGAGAATGGTTTAGTTCTTATAAGCCTGTGCAGAGTGGAGATGTCGTTCGCATGGGAGATGACAACCCATGTGAGATCGTGGGCATTGGATCTGTTCAGATCAGGACACATGATGGCATGGTTCGCACACTGGACAATGTGCGACATATACCAAGGATGGCAAGAAATCTCATCTCCCTCAGCACACTTGATGATGAAGGGTACAAGTACTCCGCTTCAGGTGGAGTTTTAAAGGTATCAAGAGGTTCTCTCGTTTACATGATTGGTGATATGAATTCTGCCAAGTTATATGTGCTTAGAGGAAGTGCATTGCGTGTTTCCGCCACGGCTGCTACTGTCTCTGATAATAATACTAACCTCTGGCATAAGCGTCTTGGACACATGAGTGAACTTGGTATGGCAGAATTGATGAAGAGGAACCTGCTGGATGGCTGCACTCAGAGTAAGATGAACTTCTGTGAGCACTGCATTTTTGGTAAGCACAAGAGAGTAAAGTTCAATGCCTCGGTACATCGCTCCAAAGGTATACTTGAGTATGTACATGCTGATTTGTGGGGGCCTTCTCGTAAGACCTCGTATGGTGGTGCAAATTATATGCTTACTATCATTGATGATTACTCTAGAAGAGTGTGGCCTTATTTTCTGAAAGGTAAAGATGATACATTTGCTGCTTTTAGAGATTGGAAAGTAATGATAGAAAGGCAAACTGAGAAGGAGGTAAAGCTGCTTCGTACTGATAATGGTGGTGAATTTTGCTCGCATGAGTTTAATCATTATTGCAGGAAGGAAGGCATTGTGAGGCATCACACCATCCCGTACACTCCGCAGCAGAATGGTGTGGCTGAGCGCATGAACAGAACCATCATCTCGAAGGCTCGTTGCATGTTGTCCAACACAAAGATGAGCAAGCGTTTTTGGGCAGAGGCCGCCAACACCGCATGCTATTTGATCAACAGGTCGCCTTCTATTCCACTCAACAAGAAAACTCCCATTGAGGTATGGTCTGGTACACCTGCTGATTATTCACAGCTGAAAGTTTTTGGTTGCACTGCTTATGCTCATGTTGATAATGGAAAATTGGAGCCTAGAGCTATTAAGTGTCTGTTTCTTGGTTATGGTTCTGGAGTAAAAGGATATAAGCTATGGAATCCTGATACAAGAAAGACTTTCATGAGCAGAAGTGTTGTTTTTAATGAATCTGTGATGTTTAATGACAGTTTACCCATAGATATTGTACCAGACAGATCTGATGATGAGCAGCAGAATATGAGCGTGCAGGTGGAGCGCGTGGATGATCAGGGAGATGAATTTATTGATGATACTATTGATACTGTTCAGCACTTATCTCCTGTTTTGCAGCAAGACGATCAGCCTATTGCACTTCGCAGAGAAAAGAGGAGTTGTGCTCCTCGATCCCGATTAATTGAAGAGTGTAATTTGATTCATTATGCTCTTAGTTGTGCTAAACAGGTGGAGAACACTCATGAGCCGGTTACGTACACTGAAGCCATTGTTTCTGGAGATCATGAGAAGTGGATCTCAGCTATGCAAGAAGAGATGCAGTCCCTGGAGAAAAATGGCACATGGGACGCGGTGCGCTTGCCTAAAAATAAGAAGACCGTGCGTTGCAAATGGATCTTCAAGAGGAAGGAGGGCCTATCTCCTAGTGAGCCTCCAAGATTTAAGGCAAGGTTAGTAGCTAAAGGTTTTAGTCAGATTCCGGGTGTTGATTACAATGATGTGTTCTCCCCAGTTGTGAAGCATAGCTCAATCCGTACATTCTTTAGTATTGTTGCTATGCGTGATCTTGAGCTTGAGCAGCTAGATGTGAAGACAGCATTTTTGCATGGAGATCTTGAGGAGGAGATATACATGGACCAGCCAGAAGGGTTCATAGTGCCTGGTAAGGAGGATCATGTTTGCAAATTGAAGAAGTCCTTATATGGTTTGAAACAGTCTCCTCGTCAGTGGTATAAGAAGTTTGATTCATTTATGTTATCAAATAACTTTAAAAGATCTGATTATGATAGCTGTGTCTACATTAAATTTGTTGATGGATCATCTATATACTTGCTGTTATATGTTGATGATATGCTGATTGCTGCCAAGAGCAAGAAAGAAATCACCACATTGAAGTCTCAGTTGAGCAGTGAATTTGAGATGAAGGATCTTGGTGCTGCTAAGAAAATTCTAGGTATGGAAATTACTAGAGACCGTGCTTCTGGTTTATTGTTTCTTAGTCAGCAAAATTATATTCAGAAAGTGCTTCGTCGTTTCAACATGCATGATTCAAAGCCTGTTAGTACTCCCATTGCACCTCACTTTAAACCCTACAGCTTCACAATATCCTAGCACTGATGAGGAGGTTGAGTACATGTCCAGAGTTCCGTATGCTAGTGCTGTAGGGTCTTTGATGTATGCCATGGTTTGCTCTCGTCCGGATTTATCTTATGCTATGAGTTTGGTCAGTAGATATATGGCTAATCCTGGTAAAGAGCATTGGAAAGCCGTTCAGTGGATTTTCAGGTACATGCGAGGCACATCGAATGCTTGTTTGAAGTTTGGCAGGACTGAAAAAGAACTCGTTGGCTATGTTGATTCAGATTATGCTGGTGATTTGGATAAGCGTAGGTCACTCACAGGTTATGTATTTACCATTGGAGGTTGTGCTGTGAGCTGGAAGGCACATTTGCAGGATGTTGTTGCACTGTCCACCACTGAAGCAGAATATATGGCTATGTGTGAAGCAAGTAAAGAGTCAGTTTGGCTGAAAGGTTTGTTTGCTGAGCTTGCTGGAGTTGATTCTTGCATTAATCTGTTTTGTGACAGTCAGAGTGCAATTTATCTCACTAAAGATCAGATGTTTCATGAGAGGACAAAGCACATTGAGATTAAATATAATTATGTCAGAGATATTGTTGCAAAGGGTAAGCTAAAGGTATGCAAGATTAGCACTCATGAAAATCCTGCTGATATGTTGACAAAGCCAGTTCCTGTTGCTAAGTTTGAGCTTTGCTCAAGCTTAGTTGGTATTACAGCTTAGCCCAAGAGGCTGTGTGGGGCCGAAAGTATGTCTTTCTTTGTTGTGTTCAGGGTGAAGGATTGATTTATGCTACAGGAAGGAATTTGTCTCAAGGTGGAGTATGGATTCTAGTCGAATTAGGGTTTCCCTGTTATATATATTTCCTGTAAGCCGCCGTTTGGGATATGAGATGAGATGAGAGTTGTAAATCCCCGGCATTGTAACCTCACCCCGATATAGTGAAAATTGTTGCTGGCTGGCGCCCGTGGTTTTTTCCCTCTCGCATTGGGAGGGTTTTCCACGTTAAAATCTCGTGTCTCTCTGCGATTGATCTTGTTTACTTCGTCGTCCCTCCGCCGTCGCGTGTAACAACTACTAGCAAGAAAATTATTAACAAGTTTGCCTCTTTGGCCCCAACGGCGCTCCGCCATTGCCGATAGCTGCATGCGTGATGCATCCATGCGTACATATGCTGGCAGGCAGGCAGCCTCTGAACTCTGACGACGGTGATGGATGGGTGCAATTGCCGTGCAGCTAGGGCACCCAGTCCTTAGCTCTGATGATAATCCACCATGTATCGAGCTGGGGCAGAATGACCATGTAATTGTTCAGAAAAAGAAGGCGGCTTCAGTTTTGTTCCCCTCCCCTGGTCAGAATCAGATAGGCCACAGCAAAAAAAAAGAGATAAAATAAAAGAAGGCGTGGACCTGGTCGTCTCGCTGTTCAGAAAAAGCAGTCAACGGCGCAGCGGTGGAAGACTGATGACTCGGACAGCCACCGCGCGGGCCCACCACTCATAGATGGACGCGCACACGTAGGCTTGTTCGACCTCGTACACTGACGGTGGGTCCGGGACTCACTACGCCCGAATGTCAGTGAGGCAAAAGACGCGAAAGAGAGTACGTGAGCGCTCTCGTCAAAGTCAAGGCCACGTGGCGACGGCTCAGTACTTTCACCGCCTACGCGCACGGAACGCGTGAACCTTGTTGGCTTCTGGTTTTTGTGGTACGACCACACGCACTCTACACACGCTAGCAAACGAGCAGGCAAAGCGAGAGCTGGTGCCAGCGGTTTCTCCATGTATAACCAAATCACTTGCTACGAAAGTATCTTTATCTATTTATTTAATAAAATAAGACATAGTTATGTATAACTTTAGCTCTGATAATTCACCTCACCAAACAAATATATGTCTATGCACCTTGTTTTGCTGGATCGTTCCATAAAAAATGTGGAAGTATGGATGGCTTTGACTCCAAGTGCTTATCCTAATATCTGAGATGGAGTACTGAAATCGTTCCACTATAATTATGTATGTAAGTTTCTTATGATTTTTTCGTTTAAATTGAGTTTATTTGTGCACTTCATGCCTTTATCCCATAAAGAAGAGACTGCGGTTGTTCTTTTTTTTTTTTGATAAAGGGTGACTATGGTTGTAGCTGGGCTTTCAATGATTATAAAATCACTTCCAGGTTAATATTCAAATTAAAAAAACAACAAAGTTCTCTATCTCAGTTGGACGCATGTAATTGTCTTTCACCGTATTGATCAATACACTACTAGCCAAACAGTTAGTACCACCTATAGTTTCTTCGAAAGCAAGGATTACCTCTGGGTCACCATTGTCAAGTAATTCAATAGAGAGTTATCTCAACTAAATTGAAGGAAAAATACTATCAAATAATTTGTGTTAGCTAGAGTCATCCCGCTTAGTCCCTATTTATATTGGTTTTTAAAAATTGCTTTTCTACAGTACCTAACTTTTAAATAGAGTGTTTTTTCAAGACGGAGTCTACTAGTTGATTATAGTACACACTATAGTGACTTCATTTTCATCGGTCAAAATTTCATATGAGTTTCTCTCTCCGTATTACTCTCTATAAGCTGTTATTATTTATAAATTAAAACCAAAAATCATCCACAAAATTAACATAAATGGATCCTAAATGTCCCCTACTAAAGAAGCATGTGCACTGAAACCCGTGGCAACATCCTTGGTACCCACAGCTCCGGTCCTTCCCTTCCTCCACCTTGAAAACCCCAAACCAAAAATTGGTGAAAAGAAGAGATTGGAAAAAAAAATCAGTGGTAGGACATGGGGGACGCCGTGAGGGAGGAGAAACGAGAGGAGAGGAGGGAGAAGAAAAGACCTGTGCACGTTCCTTCCTTCCTTCTCCTTATCTTTGACCACACGAGCTCAGCAAACAATGCTAGGCAGCACACGCGGAAGAAAAACTACTTTTTTTTGTGCACTAAACTGTTGCGCAAACAAACGAGAGCGTGTGTTTGGGGGGGCGGGGGGGGGGGGGATTTTTAGTATATATGGTATTATTTGTATCTATATTTATAGAAATAATAGGGTACATATCGTATTATCAAAAATAGTATTTTTATCGTCCGGTGGTTGGACAGTGAGGCCAATGGGTTGACACGTGGGCGCTGCCGCTCCATCAGCAGATAGCAGGTGCCTGCCGTCACCGAACGGCAGGCTGCCTGCCACCCCACCACTGGTTAGCAGGTAATTAAGCCAGCTAATTAGCTAGCTTAATTACCTACCTTAATTAATTTTTTTATACTGTTTGGTTGAATTTTCAAAATATAGTAAATGAACTCGAAAAGTTGCGAAAATTTATATGCAGTTTCTTGACATAACGTATTTGACTGTGTAATTTTTTAGCAATTTTATGCATTATGAACATTGCTAAAAAAATTATATGATTACGATTTTTGTAGGAGATGTTACATGTAGCAAACGAGGTGTAAAAATTACGAAATCTTATGTGCAACATCTTGACACAGTCATAGTAATTGTATATTTTTTTCAGAAATTTTATACCTTATGAATATTTGTAGAAGTACATGTAAGAGTTAAAAAAAGCATTACGCGGGATGCGATATTGCTCACCCATTTGAGCCACTGCTATCTCCTTGTCGTGTCTGCCTTCTTGTACATGACCTTGTCTTCCGTTGAGCATGAACATGTCCTGTTGGGTACGTCAGCCGGTCCGAAGCTTGCGTCTCGGTTTGGGGAGGTCTGGAGACAGTTTCGTTTGTTCAGTGGGCGGCGGCAGTCCAGTAGGCTGAGGTACAGTATGTTAGGTCCGGTAAGCGTCGATGTTCTCCAGCTGAGACATGTTGAACTACGAGTCGCCAGCAATAATGTCGTGAATAAAGGAATCTAGAAATCCCTCTCGTGGTGCAGAGGAACTCTCGTCTTGACCGTACGACGTGGCAACGAAGCCGGATGAGCTCTGCCCACTGAAGTCTCTAAACCCTGACTATGGTGTGAACGATGAGCTCTGCTGTGCGTACGCTGCAAACCCTGATGCTGTGTACCGTCCCTGGAGGCATACGGGAGGCCCGTATCGTCATCGGTGGACTCGACATCACCCCCACGTTGAATTGGAGGCTGCAACATGAAACGATGTTAGTCATAATAAATATTCCAGATGTAGAACCGTTCGATAAGTTCTGGTTAAGCCATACCTTCCAACAAATAGGATAGATAAAATATTAGTGCGAAGATGATAATGACAGTAAAATACTATAAATTAAAATTTACGATGGAATAAAAAGTATGAAATAATGTACATTTAGGACTAAAATGAACACTGCAAATGCGTACTGGTCCAAATAAATAGTGCATATGAACACATGCTCATAATCTGGTCAAGAAAAAATATGTGAGCCTTAATGCTACTTGGTGCTACTTGTCATAATTGTTTGTCAGTATAGTTTTATTTTACTATATATTTGGCCTTTTACTTTTCTCTACCTCAGTTGTCTTTTGATCAAAAGCAAGCAAATTAAGTGCTTAAGTTAATGAGCAATAGTGCAGCTTAGAATTTGATATATACATATATAGGCTTCTATCACGCCGAACCCTCCACTGGCTTTATGGACTAAATAACATGATATGTTATCATAAAAGAGTAGTATAAGCATGGGTGATGCTTGTGTCCATGAAGAACAGTCCAAAAGTAATGTAATAATAAATCCAGCTTTTTGTCATTCTATACGAGCTAGGTGTAGCACTACTTAGTATAATAGTATGCAACATGCATGATGCAATAGGAAGTTTGCTAGAGATTCTTTTTTATGTTTCTAATATAATCTTTCCTCTGGCCTCATAGTTTAATTAATTGCTACACTTAGTAGTTACGATTTTCATGTCTAATGTAGTCAACATAAAAGCATATAAAAATATACAATTAAACAATATACTTTCTAATACAAAATTAATCAATATAAAAATAAATTAATTATACCTAAATAATTAGGACTAAATTAATTACACCTAAATAACTGTAACTAATTACGTACATACTTAACAATGACAATTCATACGACAAAACAATTACCTGTTAATATGACTGATAATAATGGCACTAAACAATATTTAATCGATTGTGAAGAAAGCGAACAAAGAGCGCAGGCGAGGAGTGTGTGCGAAGAGACTGCGGGGCGAGGAGTGTCAGCAAAGAGACTACAAGAATGTGAATGTGCACGGCTTGAAATTTATAGCGAGAGCGAGAGCAATAGCGAAGCGCACGCTAACGACACATCGAAAATGGTGGGAGTGAACTGCGTGTGGGGAGACAGACACAATGCAAGTGACACTTTCGGTGGTTTATATGAGCCAAATGTCTATGGCCTACCGCGCTTTGTTCAGATGCAGATTAAACAAAGCAAAGAAAACTAAAATACAGATTAAACAAGGTAAAGATAATGAAATGACAGACCTCTGCCGCATATGCTAATCACTTGGTAATTGTACGAAGTTTTGAGCAACATTCATAGCGGATAAAATTGTCAAAAACATTATATAGTCAAGTACGTTGTCGCGAGAGACTGCACATAAAATTTTATAATTTTTTGAGCTCATTTGTTGTATTTAAAAATCTAAACATTACCTAGCAATCGTACGAATTTTTGAGCAACATTTATAGTGGATAAAATTGTCAAAAAATTACATAGTCAAGTGCGTTGTGTCGAGAGGCTGCACATAAAATTTTGTAATTTTCTAAGCTTATTTTATATATTAAAAATTGAAACAAACAGTACAAAAAAATATGAATTAACCGGCTTAATTACCAGCCGTCTACTCCACCAGTAGCAGCAAGCTGCCTGCCGTTTGGTGTCGAGGCGGCAGGCTGGCTGCCTCTAGTGACACATCCACATATCAACTTTGCGATGTGACTGTCCAATCACCAGACGATAAAACACTATTTTTTTATAAATACAATACATGTATTACTATTTTTATAATTATGGGAGTGTCTATATAACATTCGACTATTTTTGAGGATAAAAACAGTCAGACTTTGAGCCGTTAGATGGAGATCCAACACTCTAGATCATTTTTTTTAGAGGAGGTTATTTTTTTTTGGAAGGAGTCATCTTTAAATATTGTATAGCAATACTCTATAATTATAGATGCAAGCAGTACCATAAAACTCCCATCCCAGCTTCGTGCCCTACTTCCCTTATCTCCTTCGACAGTCCCACCTGCTCCCTCCCGCCTTCCTTTTCTCCGTCTTCCCTCTACATATACCACCAATCCCATCCTCCTCCCAAACCACCTTTCACCACCCCTCTCATCTTCCTCCCAACCCAACCAAGAAGCGTAGCCATCTCTCTCCATCCCTCTTAACAAGAACGCAGGTCCATCTTACTAGCAAAGTACTCGTCTTTTACTTGCGTCGTCATGTGCTCTGGGCCGCGCAAGCCGTCGACCCCGCCGCCGAATACCACGACGACGACGGCGAAGGACTCGCCGGTGATGGCCTCTGTACTCCTGGAGCTGGCGGCGGCCGATGATGTGGTGGAGTTCAGGCGGGCTGTGGAGGAGGAGAAGGTTTCTTTGGACGCTGCGTGCTTGTGGTACGGGCCCTCGGCGGTCGGCCCGGGCCGGCTCGGGCTCGAGAGACGGACGCCGGCCATGGTCGCCGCGCTGTACGGGAGCACGGCAGTGCTGGCGTATGTCCTGTCAGCCTCGCCGTCCGAGGCCGGCCGCGCGTCGGACACGGACGGCGCCACCGCCCTCCACCTGGCGGCGGCCGGCGGTGCCGCGAACGCGGTCACGGCCACGCAACTGCTGCTCGCCGCGGGCGCGTCGACGGAGGCGCTCTCCGCGTCCGGCCTCCGCGCCGGGGACCTCCTCCCGCGCGGCGCCACCGCCGCGGAGAAGCCTCTCCGCCTCCTGCTCAAGTCCCCGGCGGTCTCGCCCTCCTCGTCCCCGAAGAAGTCCGCCTCGCCGCCGGCGATGGCCGCGGCGCAGGAGCCGAAGAAGGAGTACCCGCCGGACCTGACGCTGCCGGACCTCAAGAGCGGGCTGTTCAGCACCGACGAGTTCCGCATGTACAGCTTCAAGGTGAAGCCTTGCTCCCGCGCCTACTCCCACGACTGGACCGAGTGCCCCTTCGTGCACCCCGGCGAGAACGCGCGCCGCCGCGACCCGCGCCGCTACTCCTACAGCTGCGTCCCCTGCCCCGAGTTCCGCAAGGGCGGCTCCTGCCGGAAGGGCGACGCCTGCGAGTACGCGCACGGCGTCTTCGAGTGCTGGCTCCACCCAGCTCAGTACCGGACGCGCCTCTGCAAGGACGAGGTTGGCTGCCCGCGCCGCATCTGCTTCTTCGCCCACAAGCCCGAGGAGCTCCGCGCCGTCAACCCCTCCGCCGTCTCCGTGGGCATGCAGCCCGTGTCCTCGCCGCGCTCGTCGCCGCCCAACGGGCTCGACATGGCCATGCTCAACCCCGCCTGGCCGTCGTCCCCGGCGAGCCGGCTCAAAACGGCGCTCGGCGCGCGGGAGCTCGACTTCGACCTTGAGCTGCTCGCGCAGGACCAGTACAAGCAGAAGCGGTTCGACAAGGTGTTGAACGCGCCCTCGCCGAGGGCCAGCTGGGGCGGGGCCGGCGGCCTAGGCTCGCCGCTCACCGCCTCGGCGCCGGCGAGAACCGTACCGGACTTCACCGACCTGCTCGGCCCCGTGGACCCGTCCATGCTGTCCCAGCTCCATGCGCTGTCGCTGAAGCAGGACGGCGACATGACAGCGTACAGCTCCCTTCCGGACACGCAGTTGCACATGCCGCCGACCTCGCCGATGGTGGGCGCGAGCACCGCGTTCGGGCTCGACCACTCCATGGCGAGGGCTATCATGAGCTCCCGCGCCTCAGCGTTCGCCAAGCGCAGCCAGAGCTTCATCGACCGCGGCGGCCGCGCCCCAGCCACGCGCTCCCTCATGTCGCAGGCCACGAGCGGCGCCCCGTCGATGCTCTCAGACTGGGGCTCGCCGGACGGCAGGCTGGACTGGGGCGTCCAGGGCGACGAGCTGCACAAGCTCCGCAAGTCCGCGTCTTTCGGGTTCCGCGCGCAATCCGCCATGCCGGTGGCCACCCCGGCCGAGCCGGACGTGTCATGGGTGAACTCTCTTGTCAAGGACGGCCACGCCGGCGACATGTTTGAACAGTGGCCGGAACAGGAGCAGATGGTGGCCTAATTGATGATCATTGGCTCCTGATGGCACCTAGCTGACCAAAGTTCTTTCCTTCAATTATTTGCCCCCTTTGTTTGCTTAATTTGATTCATATGAGATTTTTTTAGTACACATAGGCTGTTCACAATAATAATATTGTTCATCAACAAGAAGCATGGATGCCCAAAGGGAGCTCTAGATTGATGAAGAACAGCCACTTTCGCTCTTTTTAACGGGGCATCTTCGGTTTATAAATAGTTGTATACAAGAATTCCAACGAGGGTCTATTTACTCGATATTTTATATATATATTTGGGAGGAAGCAAGATTTGATTCATGTGGTATCTGTCTTGTAATAAAAAAAACTATGCAGAATTCTATGCTTATCAGTTGTACTCTTCTCATGGCAAGTACTTGCTAGCATCATTGGATATGTGTATCATCAGTATATATTCTTGGTTCTTCCATGAGCATATCTTACTTTATTTGATTCCATTTTCTAAACGAGTGGATTATAAGCCATTTGCAAATTTGATATGGCTTCTCCTTTTCAAGTGGTTGGTGGGTCATAGGATGTAAACTGCAAAGCAATCACAGGTTAGTTTAGTGGAGATGGAGGCTTCATGCAGCAATTATTACTAGCCTCAAAGGCGCAGCGACACGCCGCGCCAGCCACTGTATATACCAAAGTAAAAGAGGCGATAATGCGTGAGGAGTTTTTTAAAAAAAATCGAGGACAAATGCGTAATTTCGGAAAAATCAAAGGGTGTTTTTGAAAAAAATCGAGGACCTGTAAGGACCTGTACGTAAGTAAATAAGGACCTATACGTAATTATGGAAACCCGCGGGGCGCTATCAAAAAATTTTTAGGGAAAAAAACTTGCAGGGACCTTTTCGCGAGGAAAAATGACCTTTACGTAATTTCTGGAAAACTGAAGGTAATCACCTCTCCCGGCCGTACCGAAAACGCCCCGCCACGCGCCGGCCGGGGAACGCGGGCGGGGCGACGTGGATCGCTGGGGGGCCGGAATCCCCCCAGCTTTGTAGAGCGGAGCTATTAGTATTGTAATCATTATATATCAGAAAGGAAGGAGCCATTTACCTAAAGCAAGCACAAAGATTAACTAATTATTGTTGTGGTGGTGGGTTAGGCACGAAACACGGAAATTAGGCCCCAAAATCTGGGCATAAGTGCCACCCAAATATATTAGAGCATGGTAATCTTCAAATATTTGCTCTTTCTTAATGCTGCCAATGTTGATTTTGCTTTGACAAAAAACATTTTCTTCTAGAACACTGACCTGTTTCCTCCTTTCATGAACAGTGGCATTTCTTTTTCTTCCTTATTTTTCTTTTTTTCGTGGATTGTAGAATATGATGAAACAAGTAGTGTCGTCCTTGCTGTCTCTGGGTGTTTTATGCGAGTGCAGCTGTTGCGTTTGGATATTCCCAATTATTGTAGCTGTATTGTATCAATTTCCTAATCACGCTGAAGTATTGTTCTTGCAGTAGGAGCAGATTTTGGAGTACCCTATGCTTATCCAGATATTTGAGCCATTAACAATGTGCTGTCCAGCCTCACATTGTTGTTGGTGATCTTATTTATTTCTGCATCATGAAACATGTTTATATCAGTGTGGTTGTTTAGTAATGTTTTAAGTTTACTTGTTCTACAGGGCATGTTTATATTGGCTGCGGCTAATGGCTTATGTCTGAAAATGAATAGTAGAGGCCAAAAGAAAGAATGGGGCAAGCGGTAGGTAAAGTGAGAGATATATGCGCGAGACATGAGCGAAAGGAGTAGTGGGGTGCGTGATGCGTCCGTGATCCTTTACTTTGTCCCAGAGCGAGAAGCCAGAAGCCAGATTTTTAAATTGGCTTTTAGCTTCTCTAAGCAGAAGATAAAAGTATAAACCAATATAAATATGCTGATATATTCTTTTGTACCTGCTTCTACTTTGCCTTCTCTGTTCTTTTTCTTGCTTCCTACCCAATTTCTTCCAATCCACACTCTGAGCCTGCAATTTACGATGTAACTGAAAGGACAACCCCACTTGGAATTTACATGCCAACTAAAGATCCAAGTAATATAATTTGTTTTGATGATGGTTGCTTAAGGGGTTAATTTGGATGCAGTCAAACCATATGCCCAAATGATATGATATTGAGCAAATTAAAACCTACTTGCGTCACAAGGAGGATTCTGTTTGGCTAACCAATTGAATAATTTGGTCTTCGTTTCTACGTGAGACATTCAAACCTTTCTCTGAAAGCAATCTGTACTATTTTCATCAGTTTGACGAATGGCGACAAATCCTGTTCCAGATAGGTTTCAGACTATGTGAGCCATTAGCATGCAATGTCCCTTCTAAGTCAAGTTCTTATCTCCGAACGCTGATTAAGAAATGGAGCATCTTTCCTCCCCTAGATAGAAAAGGGAAGCTTTGCCTCTCATGGAACTGATTATATGGGCATGCATTTTGTCATCGATGTAGACATCATGAGACCTTTCTTATGCAAGGGATACATCATTGACCTCATCTTTGTTGAAACTTTCCGACAAATTATTTCGTTGTTTATTTGTCGCAAGAAAAGAAATCAGTGTCCAACCTCTCTGAAAGCTTCCTTCCTTGTTGCAACTTTAAAAATCTCATTTATTTTTTGATCCCTCTAAGATCACTCAGCATCTTATCAAGAGGTTGTTCGTTGAATCTGATCCGTTCTAATCCACGGAGACTCAAGAAAAATCTCGCAGTATCAGGAATTATATTATTTTGTATTCCAGATGAAGACTCAGTTTACTGCAGTTGGTAAAGCTACACGCAAGTAATAAGCACCTTAGAGCAAAATTTACAGCAATTTATGTCGACTCACATGTTGTTAGGTTATTCATGCGCCACTACATAGAGCTTAAATAGGGAGGAAAAAGCATGTACAGTTTCATAGCATGGCTGTATGGAGAGACAGACTTCAGGTCCTTGAGACCTTCAGGCTCAAGTATTTCTGAACCTATCTCTGCTGCAATGTTTGCATATTCACCTCATGTTGTTGGGATCATCCTCGACCAAAAAATCACATCCGATCGCTTCATCCTTGTTCAGTAATCTCCTATTGCCCGCCTATCCTGAAAATTTTTGCAACATGGGAGCTTCTTGGAGATGGAGCAGAGGGGGGAAAGCATGCACAGTTTCAGTCAGACCTTAGCTGCATCAGCTCATCTGCTGCCTTGCGTATGAGCTGATCGAGGATCTCTGACTCCATCTGAAAAGCCCCAAAAATTCAAAACAAAAAATTTCCAAAATTTTTGCTGCATTTTTGAGTGAAATCCGAAACTTTCCTTTTTGGGAAAGTTTTCCCTCTCCCCGTTTTCCTCTTTTGGCCGGGGCGTGTCCCCTCTCCTCCGGCGTCCTTCTCCTTTCCGCCTCCTCCCTTCTCTGGCGCCCGCCCCCTTCTCCTCTTCCGCTGGCGCCCTGCCGCTCCCCGCCTTCTCCCTCGCGCCCGAGCCGCGCCAGCGCCACCCCGCACCGCCTCTGCGCCCCGGATTCCTTCCCCGCTCGCGTCGCCCGACGTCACCCGGTCTGAAGCGGGCAGCACCTCCGCGCCACGCGTCGCCACTCTCCTGCGCCCGACCCCACCTGGCAGCGGCCGCTCCTTCTTTCCCCGCGCGCGGTCACGCCCCGCCCTGCTGCCGCTCACCTGCTCCCCAGCTCCCGTCGCCTCACCTTTACTTCCCCTACAGAGCCGGCGTCACCTCCATCCCGCGGAGAAGACTCCCCACCAGCTCTTGTTGACCCCGCGCCCGCGCCCGTGCCTTCGCCCCGAAGGATCCGCTCCTCTCCCGCTCGGGTATAAAACCCCTCCCGTGGCTCCCTCTCCTCTCTTTACTCTCTGAGCCTCGCCACTGCCTCAAACCACTTCCACCACTCCTGTGCACCTCCCCGAGCAGCGGATTGCAGCCCCATCCCTCAGAGCGCCGCCGCCGTCTTCCCCTGCGCCGGTGACCCCGTACCCCAGATCTCCCTCTTCTTCCCTCCATTTTCCAATTACAGTCGTCCAGAACACCACCCCCACTTGCTAATGCCGTTGGTGCCCTTGTTTGTGCAGGAGAATCACCGAGGAACTCCGGCGACGAAGTTCCCCCCTTCGGCCGCCGCCCCCTCCCGTGGCCAGCTCACTCCAGACTCTCCCCGCCACAGCCACCGCCGCCATTGTGAGCACCTCACTCCCCAGATGGTGAAACCACCCCCGATTGGCCCCTCCCGCCGCCGGCAACCCTCTCCGCCGCTTCTTCCCCGAGGCACTCCCCTCTGTCCCCCTCTCCCTCCGTTGATCCCCGCAAACTCTAACTCCCCAAAATGGGATCCCCTTGCCGTAATCTACCCGTTGATGCCCCAGCTACCGCCGGCGAGCCCCCTGGCGCCCGGGCCGTCGTCGCCACCGTGTCCCTGCCGCGGGGACACTGTAGCGGTGAGAGTTGTAGCGGCGAGAGGAGGAAGAAGACGACCTCCCCGGCGACGTGGCCCCTCCTCCGCCCTCCGATCGTCATAAGTTCCGTCCTCCCCGTCCGTTGGATCCACTCATACCGATTCGCCGCCCCTCCTAATCTCCACCGTCGGATCGTCATAAAGTCTCCACCTCCCCTCCGTCCGATCCGATCCATACCGCTTCGCCCCTCCGTTCTATCGCCGCCGTTCGATCTTCATAACTGCACCCCTCCCCGTCCGTCGGATTCCCCCACCGTACCGCTTCGGCCGCCGCATCCGGGCCGCACCGCGGGGACGCGCGTCGGCCATCCCGATCGCAGAGGCGCGCGGTGGACTGGGCCGCGGCCTCCCGGCCCGTTTTCCCTCCCGCGCGCGCGCGATTCAAATGACGGGCTGGGCCGCACTGTAGCAAGCGGCCGGGCCGGCCACTATTCACCCGATTTTCCCGGATTTAATCTTTTCCCAAAATACCAGAAAATCCAAATAAATCCTAGAAAATCACAGAAAATCCCAAAAATCCCCAAATTTCACCACTTTGCTCCAAATATTATTCCAGACCCAGTGGTGACCTCCTTTTCCACAGATTCATCCCAAATAAATTTCTAAAATTCCCCATTTGAAGATTTATGCATTTTACTCCTTTTTGATTAGTTTATTTTTCCTCGCTTGATTAGGCTCAAGCTGGATTTAATTATTTTATGTGTTTGCGCTAGTGTCGGAGATTCCCAGAAGCTCAAGTGCAGTCGCAGGATCCAGAAGCTTCTACGTTCGAGCTAGTCGAGATCATCCAAATCAACGGCAAGTCTCAAATCCTTTGATCATGTTGTACCCCATGCCATTTAATTACGCTACTATGTTATTTGCATTATGCTAATTGTGAAATGTTAGTTCGAAAATAAAATAAAATGTTTAGAATGACATATTATGTAGTTAATCCTACCACCGTCAAATGCCATGTTAAACTTGTAGCCATGCCTTTGTAACCCTAGAAATAATTATCTACTAATCTAGATAATTGTAGGTTATTATTATCATGCAAAGTCTTACACTAATAAGGTTGTGGCTGTGGGCCAATAGAATTTAGAAAATCCGACTCTAAGGTAGGGTGGTATGGGACACCGTATCTTAGAGCGGAGAGTGCCGGCGTGCACAAGGTAGGGTAAGGAGTGGGGAACCGCGAGACGGTCTTCGCCCATCTTTACCCTAGGGTTTGGAGTAGGGTAAGGGTGAGTGGGAAATCGCGAGACGATCTACGCCCACCGCTTACCTTAGGTTGGGTCGCGGGCCTGGCGAGGTTGCAGACCATGTGAAAATATAAGGACTGAAACCCTTACGCTGAGCAAATGTCACAGTGATCGCTCAACCACAGGAGTTGACTTGTCAACACTTGTCTAGTAGCTGCTCAACTCGATTGAAACTCTACAGGAGGTTAAGCAGTGAGGTTAGGTGAGCCGTGCTATGGGTGCCTAACAACGGTAGAGTTCACTCGAAGCGGACACTGTTTTCTCTTGTGTGGGTGTGCGTGTGTGTGTGCGTGTGGGATCCAGACCCGAGTGAATTCTACCGGGTAGAGCCTATATAAAGAGTTGAGCAGTGAAACGACCTGGCTTTCTTAACTCTGTCGCGGGAGTTAAGGGATCGTGTGGGTAAAGCTGAGCAAACTCTGCAGAGTCAAATAAATGGTATTCGAATACGCCGTGCTCCCGGTTATTGGAGCTGTGTCACTTGGGTGATTCCAGCTGCGAAGCTTAAGTAGTTTTGTACATGTTCTAACTTGATTAGTTGGTTAATTAACTCTTCGTGAAAAACCCCTAAGATCTTGAGAAGTAGTTTTGGGCCCGTTTTATCAAAATGTTGGCAAATAAAACAGCATCCACTCAAAAATTAATAAACCAAGTATACTCCCTTCCTTTGTTGATCCGTGCAAGTAGTAAGTTAGGGTTTCCCTTGTGATTTGCTGAGTACGGGGTCGGAGTACTCAAGCTTGCAATATGCCACAGATACCAGAAGGAAACGAAGGCAATTCAAGATTTCGTGTTGGAAAGGTCTCCCCGTCGAGGACCCGAGGCTTTAGGTCTTCGCCGCGCTCAAGCGGGTCTTGGAGTTTTTGTAATGTAAGTATACTTTGGGCTTGCACGCCCCGCTGTCGAAAAATGGATGTTAATCCATATGTAAAATATATGCTGGATTTTTGTTGTAAGCATGCAATGGTATACTCTTGCGCGACACTCCATAACTGTTCATGAGTGAATAGTTGCGAGGTGCCGTGTCCGTACGCGCCCGTGGAAACGGGGGCGTTACAAGAAGTGGTATCAGAGCAGGCTCTTGACCGTAGGTTGAGACCTAAGGCAAACTAGGAAGCGATTTTATCGCAAAACTTAATTTAAAGCCATAAAAAGGGTTTACGAAAAATATAAGTGTTATTGCTGTCTTTTCCTCTCTTGCTGCTACCTTATCTATCTTAGTTTACTTCTGCTTAAGTTTTACTCTGGCAAAATGTCTACTGCTTTTCTTGTCTAGCTTCAAAATTTCGCTTCTCGGCAGCTGGAGGAGTAGCCGTCGTTCGCTAGATTAGACTGACCCTGAGTTGTAGTAGTACTTTTGTAATGTAAAGCAGGTGTAATCATGAACCCTAAGTGGTTTGTGTACCACTTGCATATTGTAAATTTATGTTCGTTATCCTTGTATGTTGTTTGCTTAATTATCAGTAACTCCCCTGAGTTCAAAGCTTTCTCCTGTCCCTTTTCGCTCTCGATCTTACCTTTTTCGCCCTATACTTGCCTTGAAATTCAAAGTCTTACTTATCCCCTCTTATTCTCCAAAGCCGCTGCAAAACTGATCTCCAGTTCCCAATTGGCAGATGGATCCAACACAGCAGAGTGGTCAGACCAACGGGCAGGGTGCACCTGCCACAGATCAAGCAACAGTTTCCAGCACAATAGCAATGATGGAACATAACCATTACCCAGGAGAGTTACAGCCACCATTCATTGTCAAGGTGACACCTGAAGAGTCAGTGTCAGCATCAAGCGCAACTGCATTGAAGTTTACAGCATTCCTGCAAACTCAACCCCCAAAATTCCCTTCAACCACAGAGTCACTGAATGCAGATAACTGGTTACGAGATATTGAGAGAAGAATGAATACTATCCAATGTACAAATAAGGAGAAGGTTCTTTTCGCCACCTATCAGTTGTCCGAGCCCGTAATTACATGGTGGAATGCTATCCAGTGGATGTACCCTAAGGAGGAAGATATCTCATGGGAAGACTTTGTGAAGAGATTTCGTGAAGCCCGCATTTCTCCTGAGGTTATCACAAGAAGATACCAGGATTTTCTTAACCTTCAACAAGGAGAGAACTCCATCACAGCATATCTACAACAATTTCATCAGTTATCCCAGTATGCTCAAGAGGAAACTAACACCGAAGCTAAAAGGATGGAATACTTTATGAAAGGTCTACGTCCCAATATGAAGCAACGCCTTCAGGCCATGAAGTTTTCAAGCCTATTGAGCCTGGTTGATCGAGCTCTACAGATAGAAGAAAGACCAGGTTACGTGAAAGTCATGAAACGAAAGAAGCCTTCGCCTCCATCACCAACGGCTTGTTTTCACTGCGAACAGGATGGGCATTATCGTGACCAATGCCCACTGAAGTCTTTACCCGAAGAAGAAGCTAAAGAGCAAGCAAAGAGGCAGACATCATCATCCCGCCTGCCACCGATGGAAGAAGATGAGTCTTACCCTAAGAGGACTAGAATGGAGGATGACAGAAAGCGTAAGGCAGCGTACAAGTCTCAGTCTTCACACAATGCTCAGCAGAGCAAGACCACGGGATCACCCTCATTCCGATCCCAACCCTTCTGTCAGTTTGTGACGATACCGAAGACCCAGTCCAGACAGTCTCAGCAGTATGTCACTCCCTCACCACTCGCTATCGAGTGCCTCACCTGCGGTGGCAAGCATCTTACTAGCAGCTGTCCACGAAGGACAAATGCATGTTTCCAATGTGGAGAGATTGGACATTACAGGCATCAGTGTCCCAGAAGGAGCTTGTCATCAGAAGCAGCTAAACTCCAAGCCCAAAACCAGCAGACAGTCAAGAAAATATGAGCTATGCAGAACAAGAAATGAGATGATGTACTTTTGGTTATCCTTTTGCAAGCTAGAACTGAATGAATGTTTGTAAATTACTTTAACTAAGGCTTGTGACAAAATTATGAAGATGTATGAAGACCATTTGTGTAAAGAGAAATGGGTACGATGGTTATGTCGTCATAGAGTTAATTCCAGCAGACCCAATCATATATAGCCTTGGTGCAACATAACTCATCTAAGTGGGAACCGCACCACACACGCAAGGATGATATACAGGTGCAAATGAAGAGGAGTCAAAGTCAATCCAGAGAAGGTTAAAGCAGATTTACTGCAGCCAGATATGCAAGGGTTAGATGTCATTTTGGGCATGAACTGGCTAACCCAGAACAAAGGCAAGGGAGATTGTGAGATCAAAATAATATCATTGGTCAATCCTTGAAGGTCAGAAAGTGGTCAGAAAAAAGAAAAAAAATCCGAGAAATGCAAGAGAGCGCATGATCAACATGCTAGCAGTTACACCAGATCAAGTGCTAGTAGTACAAGAATACCCTGATGTGTTTCCAAAAGAACTGCCGAGCAAACCCCTGACAGACAAGTAGAACTTGCCATAGAATTGATTTCAGGCACAAAGCCGATTGCCAAATATCAGTACAGAATGTCAGCCAGTAAATTAAAAGAGCTCAAGAGATAGTTAGACGAACTGCAAGGGAAAGAGTTATTCGACCAAGTGTTTCGCCTTGGTCGACCCCAGTTTTGTTTGTGAAGAAAAAGAATGAAGAGCTGAGAATGTGTGTCGATTACAGAGGACTGAATGCTGTCACAATCAAAAACAGATATCCATTGCCCAGAATTGATGACTTGTTTGATCAACTGAAGGGAGCCAAAGTACTCTCCAAGATCGACTTGCGCTCAGGTTACCACCAGCTCAAGACCCGAGAGCAAGATCGAGAGAAGACAACCTTCATCACCAGATATGGGCTGTATGAGTTCACAGTCGTGCCCTTTGGTTTAACCAATGCAACCGCTTACCTTATGAACCTTATGAATCTGGTGTATATGGACCAATTGGACAGATTCGTGATCGTCTTCATTGATGATATTCTGATATACTCCAAAAATGAAGAAGGGCACAAACAGCATTTGCACATGGTATTGACAAGGCTGAGAGAACATCAACTATATGCAAAGTTTGAAAAGTGCAGTTTTTGGCTGAAAGAAGTTGCCTTCTTGGGTCACATCATATCTGAAGATGGAATCAAAGTTGATCCAGAAAAGATTTCAGCAGTTATGGAATGGAAACAACCCAAGACAGTGACTGAAGTGAGGAGTTTCCTTGGAATGGCGGGTTATTATCGCCGATTCATAGAAGGTTTCTCAAGAATTTCTCGCCCACTTACTCAATTGTTGAAGAAAGACAAACCGTTCACATGGACTGATGCATGTGAAGAAAGTTTTCAGACGTTAAAGACCAAGTTGACAACAACGCCAGTCTTGATTTTGCCCAACCCAGAGAAAGAGTTTCCAATTTATTGTGATGCTTCCAAGCAAGGCTTGGGTTGTGTGCTGATACAAGATGGAAAAGTTGTTGCCTATGCGTCAAGACAGTTGAAGCCACATGAAGAGAATTACCCCACACACGATTTGGAACTAGCAGCTGTAGTGCATGCACTCAAAATTTGGCGGCACTACCTACTAGGAAATCGTTGTGAGATATTCTCAGATCACAAGAGTTTGAAGTAC
This sequence comes from Dendrocalamus latiflorus, assembly GCA_017311315.1. Classification (NCBI taxonomy): domain Eukaryota; kingdom Viridiplantae; phylum Streptophyta; class Magnoliopsida; order Poales; family Poaceae; genus Dendrocalamus; species Dendrocalamus latiflorus. The sequence goes on along the minus strand of CM029661.1, from coordinate 33,526,890 downwards.
CTGTTTACACAGCCAGAATTGAATATGAGACAGCGAAGATGGCTAGAGTTGATAAAAGATTGTGACATCGAGCTTCGATATCACCCGGGCAAGGTAAATGTAGTTGCCGATGCCCTTAGCCGCAAGGCTCGACCAAACAAAGGCAGTCGGTCAGAGTACCCACCAGAGTTGCAAAGGGACATATTACGACTGAATTTGGTAATCACAGAACAGGGTGAAGAGGCAGCATTAGAGATCCAACCGCTACTGACAGATCAGATTAAGGCAGCTCAAGATGAAGATGAAGAGATTCAAAAACTGAAAAAGGACATTGAAGAAGGAGATTCGTCAGAGTATGCGATAGACGAGCATGGGATCCTTACTTTCCGTGGTCGTTGTTGCATACCCGCGAAGAAGGAGTTAAGAGAGTTAATCTTGTCTGAAGCCCATTCGTCTCAGTTCTCAATTCATCCGGGAAGTACCGAGATGTACCAAGACATGAAGAAAAAGTATTGGTGGAACGAGATGAAGAAAGAAGTGGCAGAATATGTGGCTAAGTGTGATGTTTGCCAACAAATCAAGATAGACCATCAAAAACCGGCGGGATTGTTGCAGCCTTTGCCAATACCCGAATGGAAATGGGATAGTATTGGCACGGACTTCATTATTGGACTTCCCAAGACTCGTGAGGGATGTGATGTTATCTGGGTCAGTGTTGATAGATTGACCAAGGTAGCTCATTTCCTCCCGATTAAGCAAACCTACTGGAAGGACAAGCTTGCAGAGCTGTATTTGACAAGAATTGTGACTCTACATGCAGTTCCGAAGAAAATTGTGTCAGACAGAGGAGCACAGTTTACATCCAAGTTCTGGGAGAAATTACATGAAGCTATGGGCACCGATTTGAACTTCAGCTCAGCGTATCACCCTCAGACAGATGGACAGACAGAGAGAACAAATCAGATTTTAGAAGATATGTTGAGAGTTTGTGCAATAGTTATGGTGCAGCATGGAACACTTGCCTACCATTCGCTCAGTTCTCTTACAATAATAGCTATCAAGCCAGCATTCAAATGGCACCGTTTGAAGAACTCTATGGCAGAAAATGCAGAACCCCACTTAATTGGTCAGGAGCAGGAGAACAACAACTTATTGGTCCTCAAATTGCTCAAGATGCAGAAGCACATGTCAGGATTGTCAAAGACAGACTCAAGATGGCACAAGACCGACAAAAGAACTATGCAGATAACCGCAGAAAAGATTTGAGTTTCGAAGTTGGAGATTTCGTCTACATTAAGGTCACACCATTCAAGATAGGTAAGAGATTTCAAGTATGTGGGACCGTTCCCAATTATCGGAAGAGTTGGAGAGGTAGCTTATCAAGTGCAGCTCCCGCCCGACCTGTCCAGAATCCATAATGTATTCCATGAATCTCAGCTTCGAAAGTGTCTACGCCAACCGACAGATGAAGTGCCACTGTCAGATATTGAATTGCAGGATGATTGCACATATGCTGAAGAACCACTGCAAATACTTGAAATATCAGAGAGGCAGCTCAGAAGCAAGAACATCAGATTTTGCAGAGTGCAGTGGAAGAATCACACAGCGGATGAAGCCACCTGGGAACGAGAGTCAGATTTGCAGCGAAATTTCCCCAACTTACTCCCTGGACGAAGTTAATCTCGGGGTCGAGATTCTTTTAAGGGGGGTAGGTTGAAAAGCCCCAAAAATTCAAAACCAAAAATTTCCAAAATTTTTGCTGCATTTTTGAGTGAAATTTGAAACTTTCCTTTTTGGGAAAGTTTTCCCTCTCCCCGTTTTCCTCTTTTGGCCGGGGCGTGTCCCCTCTCCTCCGGCGCCCTTCTCCTTTCCGCCTCCTCCCTTCTCTGGCGCCCGCCCCCTTCTCCTCTTCCGCTGGCGCCCTGCCGCTCCCCGCCTTCTCCCTCGCGCCCGAGCCGCGCCCCGGATTCCTTCCCCGCTCGCATCGCCCGACGTCACCCGGTCTGAAGCGGGCAGCACCTCCGCGCCACGCGTCGCCACTCTCCTGCGCCCGACCCCACCTGGCAGCGGCCGCTCCTTCTTTCCCCGCGCGCGGTCACGCCCCGCCCTGCTGCCGCTCACCTGCTCCCCAGCTCCCGTCGCCGCACCTTTACTTCCCCTACAGAGCCGGCGTCACCTCCATCCCGCGGAGAAGACTCCCCACCAGCTCTTGTTGACCCCACGCCCGTGCCTTCGCCCCGAAGGATCCGTTCCTCTCCCGCTCGGGTATAAAACCCCTCCCGTGGCTCCCTCTCCTCTCCTTACTCTCTGAGCCTCGCCACTGCCTCAAACCACTTCCACCACTCCTGTGCACCTCCCCGAGCAGCGGATTGCAGCCCCATCGCTCAGAGCGCCGCCGCCGTCTTCCCCTGTGTCGGCGACCCCGTACCCCAGATCTCCCTCTTCTTCCCTCCATTTTCCAATTACAGTCGTCCAGAGCACCACCCCCACTTGCTAATGCCGTTGGTGCCCTTGTTTGTGCAGGAGAATCACCGAGGAACTCCGGCGACGAAGTTCCCCCTTCGGCCGCCGCCCCCTCCCGTGGCCAGCTCACTCCAGACTCTCCCCGCCACAGCCACCGCCGCCATTGTGAGCACCTCACTCCCCAGATGGTGAAACCACCCCCGATTGGCCCCTCCCGCCGCCGGCAACCCTCTCCGCCGCTTCTTCCCCGAGGCACTCCCCTCTGTCCCCCTCTCCCTCCGTTGATCCCCGCAAACTCTAACTCCCCAAAATGGGATCCCCTTGCCGTAATCTACCCGTTGATGCCCCAGCTACCGCCGGCGAGCCCCCTGGCGCCCGGGCCGTCGTCGCCACCGTGTCCCTGCCGCGGGGACACTGTAGCGGCGAGAGTTGTAGCGGCGAGAGGAGGAAGAAGACGACCTCCCCGGCGACGTGGCCCCTCCTCCGCCCTCCGATCGTCATAAGTTCCGTCCTCCCCGTCCGTTGGATCCACTCATACCGATTCGCCGCCCCTCCTAATCTCCACCGTCGGATCGTCATAAAGTCTCCACCTCCCCTCCGTCCGATCCGATCCATACCGCTTCGCCCCTCCGTTCTATCGCCGCCGTTCGATCTTCATAACTGCACCCCTCCCCGTCCGTCGGATTCCCCCACCGTACCGCTTCGGCCGCCGCATCCGGGCCGCACCGCGGGGACGCGCGTCGGCCATCCCGATCGCAGAGGCGCGCGGTGGACTGGGCCGCGGCCTCCCGGCCCGTTTTCCCTCCCGCGCGCGCGCGATTCAAATGACGGGCTGGGCCGCACTGTAGCAAGCGGCCGGGCCGGCCACTATTCACCCGATTTTCCCGGATTTAATCTTTTCCCAAAATACCAAAAAATCCAAATAAATCCTAGAAAATCCCAGAAAATCCCCAAATTTCACCACTTTGCTCCAAATATTATTCCAGACCAAGTGGTGACCTTCTTTTCCACAGATTCATCCCAAATAAATTCCTAAAATTCCCCATTTGAAGATTTATGCATTTTACTCCTTTTTGATTAGTTTATTTTTCCTCGCTTGATTAGGCTCAAGCTGGATTTAATTATTTTATGTGTTTGCGCTAGTGTCGGAGATTCCCGGAAGCTCAAGTGCAGTCGCAGGATCCAAGAGCTTCTACGTTTGAGCTAGTCGAGATCATCCAAATCAACGGCAAGTCTCAAATCCTTTGATCATGTTGTATCCCATACCATTTAATTACGCTACTATGTTATTTGCATTATGCTAATTGTGAAATGTTAGTTCGAAAATAAAATAAAATGTTTAGAATGACGTGTTATGTAGTTAATCCTACCACCGTCAAATGCCATGTTAAACTTGTAGCCATGCCTTTGTAACCCTAGAAATAATTATCTACTAATCTAGATAATTGTAGGTTATTATTATCATGCAAAGTCTTACACTAATAAGGTTGTGGCTGTGGGCCAATAGAATTTAGAAAACCCGACTCTAAGGTAGGGTGGTATGGGACACCGTATCTTAGAGCGGAGAGTGCCGGTGTGCACAAGGTAGGGTAAGGAGTGGGGAACCGCGAGACGGTCTTCGCCCATCTTTACCCTAGGGTTTGGAGTAGGGTAAGGGTGAGTGGGAAATCGCGAGACGATCTACGCCCACCGCTTACCTTAGGTTGGGTCGCGGGCCTGGCGAGGTTGCAGACCATGTGAAAATATAAGGACTGAAACCCTTACGCTGAGCAAATGTCACAGTGATCGCTCAACCACAGGAGTTGACTTGTCAACACTTGTCTAGTAGCTGCTCAACTCGATTGAAACTCTACAGGAGGTTAAGCAGTGAGGTTAGGTGAGCCGTGCTATGGGTGCCTAACAACGGTAGAGTTCACTCGAAGCGGACACTGTTTTCTCTTGTGTGGGTGTGCGTGTGTGTGTGCGTGTGGGATCCAGACCCGAGTGAATTCTACCGGGTAGAGCCTATATAAAGAGTTGAGCAGTGAAACGACCTGGCTTTCTTAACTCTGTCGCGGGAGTTAAGGGATCGTGTGGGTAAAGCTGAGCAAACTCTGCAGAGTCAAATAAATGGTATTCGAATACGCCGTGCTCCCGGTTATTGGAGCTGTGTCACTTGGGTGATTCCAGCTGCGAAGCTTAAGTAGTTTTGTACATGTTCTAACTTGATTAGTTGGTTAATTAACTCTTCGTGAAAAACTCCTGAGATCTTGAGAAGTAGTTTTGGGCCCGTTTTATCAAAATGTTGGCAAATAAAACAGCATCCACTCAAAAATTAATAAACCAAGTATACTCCCTTCCTTTGTTGATCCGTGCAAGTAGTAAGTTAGGGTTTCCCTTGTGATTTGCTGAGTACGGGGTCGGAGTACTCAGGCTTGCAATATGCCACAGATACCAGAAGGAAACGAAGGCAATTCAAGATTTCGTGTTGGAAAGGTCTCCCCGTCGAGGACCCGAGGCTTTAGGTCTTCGCCGCGCTCAAGCGGGTCTTGGAGTTTTTGTAATGTAAGTATATTTTAGGCTTGCACGCACCGCTGTCGAAAAATGGATGTTAATCCATATGTAAAATATATGCTGGATTTTTGTTGTAAGCATGCAATGGTATACTCTTGCGCGACACTCCATAACTGTTCATGAGTGAATAGTTGCGGGGTGCCGTGTCCGTACGCGCCCGTGGAAACGGGGGCGTTACACCATCTCGGCTGCAATGTTGGAATCATCCCTAGTTACCCACCTCATGTTATTCAGATCATCCTCAACCAGCCTGCAGATGAGTTGCCAGATACTGGTCAGATTTGCGGTGCTCGCCTCAGCCTTGTTCACCGCTCTCCTGTTCCTCCTCTCACTGAACATCTCGAGACATGGCAAGTGCTTGCTGCAGGAGACAGGTTGTCGATATCGTCGAAGTCGGGCTGGAGCATCCTCCTTGAGCAGCACTGCTGCTTCAGTTGAGGCTGAACTGCTTCTGCATATGGTAGATACAGTGACAATGCTGTCAGTAACATGAACAAACAAATAACACACACAAATCTTTTGCGTGTTCTTGGAAAAAAAAACTACACATATGCTGCAGAAAGATGTCTAACTAGAACAATTTGACAAAACATTGCGTCTTGCTGTCCAAAGTCCAAACCAGAACGATCGATCGTAGTCGGTTTTCGATTTTTTTTGCGTTGTCTGAAATTAATTGGAGGACAAAGTCAAGTGACTATTAGCTACAGTGTCTATGACTAGCTTCTAGTGATGTGTTACTATCAGGGAGCTGGATCCACAGCTTTTGCAGTTTCTATAGCAAACAGGGAGAAATGATTAAGAAAATGAGGTTTGAGAGACTTGGCTTACGCCCTCTTGGACTGTTTAGAACACTATTTAGGATTAGAGCAAGGTTGCATTACCAAGCTTGACTGAGACATGGACCACAAAATTGTCCTGGTTGTAGGTGTCTTATTTACAAACTAGCGGGTGGTTTGCGTACTCGCGTGGCTAAACTTGTTTTAAAATTTATAGTATCAAATAATATAATTTAGATGATTAAATATATATTTACATATCTTGTAGGTTAATTAGATTTTTAAGATATCATAAAAATTAAAAATGACAATAAAACATTGAAGAAAATATAACTTGAAAAATGTAATTGAAGTATGAGCTTTGATGGAAAAAATCATTGAGCATAATAAGCTATATAATAGGGTTATTAGAAATGTAACCACTCTCTATCATGTATGCCTCTATTTTTCCACCATTAATTACTTTTTTTTACAAAATATATGCATGCACATTCCACTACTACAGAAAAGGACATCACAGACAGTTCAAAAACGTCATCACAGACGGTTTTCTGAACCGTCTGAATTTATGGGTCAGTGATAATCCAAGGTTATCACAGACGGTTCGACAACCGTCTGTGATATATCAATATCACAGACGGTTTTTAACTTAAAACCGTCTGTGATATCTGATTATCACAGATGGTTTTTAACTAAAAACCGTCTGTGATATTGATATATCACAGTCGGTTTTTATTTACAAACCGTCTGTGATATGCCACCTATCACAGACGGCTTGTAACTAAAAACCGTCTGTGATGTTCTTTTCTACCCTTAAATCTATTTCTGTTTATTGGCTAGCCTCAGGAAATGCTAACCATGCGCTCTGAAATAAGCAGATAAACAAGTATATGTATACATACAATTCACATATCAATTTATTTGACAAACATAAAACATCCAATTCACATCACATTTCATTCACAGACATAAGGCATCCATTTCGCAAATGAATTAATTGAAATGAAATAAAATATCCATTAACAAATTCACAATTACAGAGTGATAAGAGCAATAAAAAATCATTCTGCGCAGTGGAACTCTCCATCTGATCTTATGACTTTAGTCCACAAAAACCAAAGGAACTCTCCTCGAATTTTTCCAAAGTCCGGCTGTTTCAATGCAGATGTAGAGATGGGCGCAACCTGTCGATAGGAATATCAACGCGCGTACATATAAAACCTGACATGTATGAAATAAATGTGGGAAGATTGACAAACCTTATAATTGGTGATCTTGGTGGAATCGAGGAGTAGTCTCATATGGTGGCACACGTAGTATCCACACGTGTTGCCCGGCTGCTGCTGGTGCCACTGCAAAAAATAGAATGTGTTAAATCAAGAGGCATTACTACTAAGTGTTGTATATGATTAATTAATGTGCAGCTAGCGAATACCCAAAAATTGCGAGCATGTTTCAAGAGCTTGGCCCCTGTCGTCGAGCCACGTGTTTGTTGAACATATGTGACGAACGACCTTCGTTATTCGAAAAAGTTAGATTAGTCATTCGGAAGGAAAAAAGAGTACAATGTACAATGTACTTACCTATCGAGTATTTGGGCGATAGCTGTGTACTTGGATTTGTTCTTACTTAGAGAATCAAGGTATATAGCCTTGTTCCATTTTGGTATAATTACAATTAAAATCCAATGGAAGTGCTCATTGTATGGCATAAGAACATATTCCTTATTGCGGTGAGCCAGCAGTGCTTTTGTAATATAGTTCTCGACGAAGGATGTATCCTCGTTGATGGTATTAATGGCGACCAAGCGTGGGTTCAGGAAACCAATTGGTGATTTCGATGATCTAGCTTCGGTCAGCATGAATCTATATATATACACAGAAAAGCAACAAATTGTGACATATATCGGTATTACGTGAACAGAGACTGTGATTGTACAAACTTACAGCGTCCAGCATCGAACGAGTGAGGCGTCGAGAGCGTTGAGCGTGAAAAGACCAAATATATCGTCAAAGGTCATCGCGAAGACACATTCCTGAGCTTCGTGCACAAAATGTTCCGGCTTGAATTTGACAGTGATACCTGAGCGCCGTTCTGCCTCTGGCCTATTGGACTGTTCCATATACTAAGCGTGAAATCTTTGGCAACCAAGTCCTAGGGTTAAGAGGTGCTCTTCCGGGAATATCATCGGCTTGCCTAGCACGAATTTACGGGCCAATGGCAGGTACGGGATATCGTCATCATCCTTCGTCTTTGATTTGCCCTGGCCACTGCCTTGACTGTAGGTCGACTTTATGGTAGTCGACTGTAATGGTACATACGGTGCAAGTTGCTTTGGCGAGAATAGCACCCGTGAAGATAGCACCGGTTCAGGTAGCTCTGCTTCGCACTGCCCTCGTGGAGATGGCACCAGTGCATGTTGCTCTGGTTCGCACTGCCCTTCTGGTCCTGCCATGGGTGAAGAAGCCTGCAGGAGATGTCGCTTTTGGGCCACTGGATGAATGTTTCAATGGCCTCCTATCGATGTTTCTCCACTGCGCGGAATCAGCAAGGTGTCTTAGCATTCCATCCTTCTTGCGCTCCTCCGAGTGCCAACGCAGCAGTTTTACCACCTTTGGATTTGCAAAAAACCTTTTCAAACGGGGAATTATAGGAAAATACCATGCCACCTTAGCAGGAGGTCCTTTCTTCGCCTCTGTTCCCTCGCTATCATCTGATTGATTGTTACGTTTGTATCGGGATGTGTTGCACACCGGACATACATGCATGTTTGCATACTCTTTACGGTAGAGGATACAGTCGTTCGGACATGCATGTATTTTTTCTACTTCCATTCCCAACGGACAAAGAACCTTCTTGGCTTTATACGTGGTTTTAGGCAACTCATTTCCCTCCGGAAGCATGTCTGCTAAAAGACCTAGCAGCGTCGTGAAACTCTTGTCGGACCAACCGTTGCTTGCCTTCAATTTCAACAGTTCAAGCACGGCCGACAACCTCGTGTACTTGCAGCACGTGAACAAATGTTTCTCCGAGTCCTCCATCAAGCCTCGGAATTTAACATACTCTCTCTCATCATAATCCTCTTCTACATCGCGAAGCATCTGATCCAGATTATCATCATGCAACCTATCCGAATCCGAACCACAATCGACATCATCCGGCGGCATGTCATTCACTTCACCGGCGATGTCATCCAGTGGCATATCATTCACTTCACAGGCGATGTCATCCGGCGGCATTTGATCATTGACTTCGCCATGACTGGTCCAACACGTATAACCCTTTCTGAAACCCCTCTGAATAAAGTGCGCTTCAATTTGCCCTCGGTTCTTAAACATCTTTAAATTCTCGCAGTCAGTGCATGGACAGTACATATATTCCACCCTCTTATTCAACATATCCTCCTCGGCAGCTCTTGTAAAAGCAGACACACCATTAATGTACTCTTCACTCACACAGCTCGTGGCATACATCCAGCTTCGATCCTACGTTACGTACATATATAACAACTTAGTATTAAAAATTAAATTAACTAATTATTACTACATATATATCGACCACATGTATTATATTGAGACTTAATTTGCTACCTCAATTCATATTATAAACACAACAGCTATTATATAACCAACAATTTTGCAAACCATCTTCAATTAATAACACTCACCAATTACTTATATCTAAATTGTAATGTATGCAAAGAAAAAATAAAATTCATTACTAACCATATTTAGAGCAACCAGGAAAGTATAAATCTTTAAAGCTCAATATCTGCCTCCTCCCACCAAATTAACTGGCCTGAAATCGCCAAGCTTGCCTCCTGAGCAAAAGAGTAAAGCACCAACTAGATCTGGATCGAAATGAAGACAGATGTGGTCTGAGCAGCGCAATAAATGCCTACTGCCATTATCACAGACGGTTTTTAATAAAAAATCGTCTGTGAATTATCACAGACGGTTTTTCATTCAAAACCGTATGTGATAACCAGCTTATCGCAGACGGTTTTTAATTAAAACTCGTCTGTGATAATCGGGGATTATCACACATGGTTTTTAATACAGACCGTCTGTGATACCGAAGTATCACAGACGGTTCATCGGTAAGAACCGTCTGTGATACTCCTTTTCCCCGACGCCGCCAACACAGACGGTGTCCAAATCAAAACCGTCTGTGTTAGTGTTGTTCACAGACGGTTTTGTCAAACCGTCTGTGATTGGCCGTCTACTATTAGGCTTTCTGTAGTAGTGTTCATATCTATTTAATCTCAAACAATACGTTGATTATGTGTACAAAAAATTATCTTATTAGTTTATATGGTATTAGAGTACCTTGCTTACGCATATACCTATGCACCATAGACGACCTATTTGAACTTATCTTCCTCACACGTCGGTTGCCCCATCGAACCGTGTGTTTTCTATCTCTTCTCACCGCCATAGCTTTTTTTTACTTCAACAACAAACCCAATTCTCGGCCTATCCCTCTCAGCTGCTACCCCTTCTAATACAATACTTTACTACATAGTTATCTTCTACTTCTCACTAATTGTGACATCAAACACCATACATGTGCATGGTCATACCGAATGTGGTTGAGGAGTCAATCACAACTGAGTAATTCACTACAAGTTCGAGTGAAAGATCGAGTTATCATAGGATGTCACGCTTTTCACCTTGAGTTCAATCTGGTATCATAAGGAGTTAACATGTTTTCTCTATTGTGATAGTGGATAGGATTCACTTAGTGCTAGGTGTTGCTGGTTGCCTACCTATTTAAGGGGTTGGGAAGGAGATTTGTGGAAATCCATCCAACTCATCTCTTTTGTGCTTTTATGTTTAGGGTTAGAGTTTAAGAGTGGAGTGTCTTGTGTGCTCTTTGTCCTTCAAGGTGGAGTGGATGTAAAACTTTCTTCCTCAAGAAGCAATTGAGTCAATCTTTTGATCATCTCTATTGCTATTTCTTATCTTGATTAATTTTTTCTTGATTTGGTTAGTTTTTCCTCTCATCTCATCCATCTTCTTGATCTTGCTGTGTCAAAGACGTATACGAGATGGAGATAATTTCAGAAAATCTATCTCCATCCATTTAGGTACCCTGGTAGCAAGTTCATCAAGAAACTCTGTTTTTGCAATTTTTGATCTTTCAGGTGATTTCTTGATATGGGGATTGTTGGCTTGATTTGTCAGTGTTCTATCTTACTGTGACATGTGGGAGTATATCCAAAGCTATCTTGGCTATCCTCTACCCATGAGCAAGCTCTGATCATCGATTTATGTTTCAGGTCACTTTTGGTGCACGTATGCTCAAATCTCAAAAAAGCCTCAACTTTAACGTGGATTTTACAATCCACGGATGGAATAGGCTCCTGAGACCTTAAGCAATACGTGTACAAAATTTCACAGCTTTGGATCATTTAATCAAAAGTTATGTGAATTTGTGATCTCGTGATCGTGCTAAAAACTCTGTTCTTCAACTTGTTTCGACCACTCACTGGTCGTCAACCATACTGGTCGTTCTTCGACTTGTTTCGACCACTCACTGGTCGTCAACCATACTGGTCGTTCTTCGACTTGCTTCGACAACTTTGGTTTTCGACCACTCACTGGTCGTCGATCACACTGGTCGTATTTTTTACTTGGTTCAACCACATTGGTTTTCGACTACTCACTAATCGTCGACCACTCTGATCTTATTTCAATCATATGGTTTTCGAACACTCATTGGTCTTCGGCCACTTTGGTCTTTTTGACCATACTGGTTTTTCTCTGTCAAATGAGTCTCTGTTGATTTATTCTTTACTCTTGGTCTTTATATCTTCTCACAGCTATTAGAGTAAAATTTAAAAATACTTAGAAAAAATTTTAAAACACCATTCACTGTTTTCTGTTGCCATCTACGGTTCTACGGGTCGTGGGCTCTGTCTGCCTCTATGTTTGAAAGGGTGGCAGGAAGCAGGATGCAGGTTGCTCGCTTTGCTTTGCTGCATGGGAAAGTAGGAAGGCTTTTGACAAAAACGTTCGTTTCGTTGGGTCTGCCTTGTCTCTTGGGTGGGTCCCACGCCCGTGTCCGTCCCCACTTTCGCCTTCCCCTTCTTCAGGTCGGAGGATTACCTGACCGCAGGCATCTCGATCCTGCGACTGCATCTTGAGGATCTGATTGGGTTCGATCATATCAATGCATTTCTTTTTGCGAGGAAATCAATTGGTTCTTTAGCTTAATAATTGCTGCCGCTGCTGCTTCTTCAGATATTCCGATGATCCCATCCTAGGAAGTAGTAACACTATGCAATTCAGTTCAGTTTTGAGATGCGATGCAACTGCAAAGTTTAATATGTAATGTCTTCCTCTGCGTTTTGCTATGCACAGCAGCTGTTGTACTATAAACTTTGCACCGTAGCATGACACAAGACGACTAGTTACAGTAGTACGTTGAACTGAATGAACACAATGCCATGCAAAGTGTTTTTGATCCACCTCCAGTTGGAGCAGCTGGTCTGAAAGGAACCTGTGCAGCTTGATGGAGAACTCAAAAGACTGAAAACATTCTCATGGATGGGTTACAGTTTAGAGGAAAGCAACAGACCCGGTTTCCACAGTTCAGGAAGAAGAAAAAAATGAACGTGGTTTCACTACACCCAAGGAAATAACCAACCAGCAAATGGACTACCATCCTGCGCAAGCATACTGATGCACACACTACTCAACACGAAACATAGACTCCACAGATGACACATCTACAGTTCTTCACTTCAACATGCAAGGATTACTTCTACCTTCCTCCATTCAACTGATAACTTCTATGCAAGGGCACATCTTACACAAGTGACAAGAAGCGTAGAAGACAGGGTACCAAACTACAAATGCAGATTGATGAACTCACAAGGCGCTAAAAACCTGTCCGAAAATTGCATCCATGTGAAACCCGAATAATGTTCATTTATTCACCTAATGGACAAATAATAACACGTACATAATATCCAGCATCAAAGATAGCATCTAGATGAACCTGCAAGCATACTCAGCCTCTGGTGACTGGCTAGCACCTTTGCGAGTGAAAAGCTAACATTAACCGCATCAAGAAGATAAACAGTGAACAAGGTGACTACAAGTTGGCCATGAGCTTCTGCTGCTTTTTATCCCCAACTAACCGACACAAGCCTACTCGCGCTCGATCTGAATGGTCACATGGCTGATGTTGTACTCTGACCTGATGTATCCAATGACCTTGTCAAGCATTTGATTAGCGTCCGCTTCATGCGTGATCGTCACATGGCATGCCAAGAGCACCTTCCCCACTGTGATGGCCCAGATGTGCAGCTCATGGACGGCAACCACACCTTCCATATCACGGAGTCCCCTCTCGAGCCTGCTGGCATCAATCTCACGAGGCGTGCTCTCCATCAGAACTCCAAGTATGTTCCGCAGCATCTTGATTGTGGTAAACAGCACAATCACAGAGAATATGAGCGTGCATATGAGATCGATAATCTTCCACTCGGGCTTGTACCAGATGATAGCCCCTCCAATCATCACACCGATGCTCTGGATGGAGTCCCCGAGTACATGCAGATAAGCACTGTGTACATTGATATTACGACGAGCCTTCTTAGCAGCCTTGGCACCAGACTGTGCACTCTCACAATCAGCATCATGCTTAAGCAATGGTTCCTCGGCATCCTGATGTCGTCCAGTGCTTGAATGGGAGTGGTTATGAGTGTTGATGGTTATAGAACCGTCATGGCTGTGTTCTTGGTAATGTACATGGCCCTCCTCGTGATCTCCATGATGGGAATGGTCGTCGTCTGAATCACCATGATCATGGTCATGCGAGTGTCCATGGCTGTGCCCATGGTCATGACCAAGCAAGACAGCCATTATGATGTTAACAAACAAACCAAAAGCTGAGACAGCAAACATAAGGGAGCCCTGCACCTCGCCACTGTCATTAATGAGCCTCACAATAGCTTCATAGACAAGTATGCCGGCAAGGAGCCATATGAGCTGAATGGAAACCAATGCACCAAGAATTTCTATACGGAAAAATCCATATGACTGCTGTGGTGTCGCTTCCCATCCAGCTGCCCAAAGAGAGAACAAAGATATGGCAAAGGCTGCAACATCCGACAGGAGATGGGCTGCATCAGTCAAGATTGCAAGACTGTTTGCTTTGATGCCTCCAACCACTTCGACTGTCATGAATATAATGCAAAGGATTACAGCAATTATGAGCTTCCTCATGGACGCAAATCTCTCCTTTGCATCTGTTGAGGTATTACTGGAGTCAGAGAAGTCGCAAGGTGCACCTCTGCAAATTTTGTTCCCAGCTGCTCCAGAAGTAGATGGTGATGAGATGTCCATTTTCACTTCAGCAATCTGGGACGGTGATGAATTATGGCTGTCCATCTAAAAACAACCACCCAAGTCAATACACAAGTACAAAAGATGATGCTAGATCTACTACTGACATGCTATAAGAACAAATTTACACATGTTTACTGCTAGAACTAGTGTGAAAAATGAAGCGATAATAATCCTTTTTTGTGTCACTGAGGGAGGGGGGGGGGGGGGGGGGGGACTGATGCAGCACCTACATGTAGTCAAAATGGCATGAACATTCTTAAACAAAAAGATTTAACAAAGCTGTCCATATATGACAAGGCTATCACATGAAGAAGTGAAACAAAAAAAAACTTGTAAAAACATCGGTTTGCACAAAGAACAGTCCTTTAACACCACAATCACAGGGTATAATTTAACAGAACTTTGGCAGGCTCGATATCAATGACACATATTAACATCTTTTATTATGCAGTTCATACAAAAATGCACACGTGCGCCGCATCCTAATTGATAATATGTATGAAAAGGTCAGCTAATTAGGCAAACAGTGAATATTCATTTGTTTAACAGAATATAGCAGTTGTCTGGAGCTTGCTAGCGCAAAGAATATATGCCTTAAAAGTAATTGGTTTCCTGTCCTCCCCACTAAGTGACAGCATCTTGAAAAGGGCAGATAAATCCACCAAGGTCCCCCAAGAAACATAAGTAAGCATTCAGCAATCCCTGCGCGATCAGAAACCAACATAGAAGATTCGAGCAGGTACTCGTAGAACAAAATAAACAAACTAGCTTAAATGGATTTCCCGGATCAACAGAGCAGGTTGGGTTTTCTCTCTGAGCAAAGGCAACTAGCAATCACTGGAACTGCATCCAGGGACGCTCATATATGACAGCAACATGAGAGACAGTCGTCAAGGATGCTACTCACCATTCATATTTACACAAACCTACACTATATCCTTTTCACAAATCCGATCACACCTAAAAACCTCAAAGACTATAATGGGAATGATGCACGAACAGACGAGGGCAGACATTTCCTCCCCCAAAAGCACAAAAGAAACTAATTACCCAAGATCTTTAATCAGCATTCAGTTCCAGTGTCAACAACGTCTCTACCACCCAAGATTTCCAATCTAATTCATCCTAACAGAAGATATTCAAGAAGAACATACGAACCGTAAGATGCCGTGTGGAACCAACACACCGCAGGCAGCAGAGGAATCAGAGAAGCGTCAACCCACCATTCATCTAATAACAGGCACCCAGGCAGCATGGCCGCAAAACACAAACTGGTAGGTATACGACGCGACGGGGAGCTAGGCTACCGAAGCAATGGATAAGATGAGACCACCGGCGTGATGATCATCTAGTCCCGATCCGTCATGCCGCTCGCGGACAAGCGAGTACGCCTGACGAACACAGCCAACTACAGGTCTACAGACCAAAGGAATCGCAGGTCGGGTAGAAGAACCCAACGCAGAAACGAACAAACCGATCCCTACCTACGCAACTACGGAGAAAGCGACTTCCGATTCACCACCGATCTGTCCCAATCACAAGAGTAGAAATTCTTCTTACCCCCTCCCTCTGACCGGAACCACCCGGTCCCCCAACCGCATTCTTCCTTCCCCAATCATCCATCCTAAAGAAATCGGCGTTCCCACCCAGAAATAATTATCTGGGAAAAAAAAAACACCGAGCGCGACCACACACGAATCATAGCAACCACCCATCGATCCGGAACGGGAGAGAGTACACGAAAGAAGACGCGATGAGACGAGGAGAGCTGGGATACAGCGGTGAGACGCTAACCTGTGGGAGGAAGACGCCGCCGCCGCCGCCGCGGAGTTCGGGGGACGAGAGGGGATGGACGGAAGAGAGAGGCGGTTGATCTAGTAGGGTAGGGGCGGAGGAGGAAGGGGGCGAGACGAGACGAGAGGAATGAATCTGTACGTTTACCTGGTACTTTCCTTCGGTCGTTGAGTAAATCCGCGACCACCGCACGGCGCGGCGCGGGAGTCTGTACGGCGTGGAGCCCGTTCCAATCCTGTCCCCCGAGGCCAGGAAAGAAAAAAAAGTATTTTTTCCCCATGGTAATAGAGTATGATCCTATCTTATCAATATTTTTCGAGACGACCAAGACATCGATATAGATAATATATATGATTTTAACAAGCCATCTTATTTGTTTCGCCTTCTGAAAATATCGATATAGATAATATATACGGTTTTGAGAAGTCATTCTATTTATTTTAGTTTATGAAAATATCGAAGCTAAAAGATATAAAAAAAGCTAAAAAATAATGTAGCCTATCTAAATAGATGTCATCGGAAATAAAACGGTTAGTTTTTATCGGATATATGGTTTTATATGTAGGAATCCTCTAATACTAATCGAAGCGGTAACAAATAGTGTTGGTCAGAAAAATTAGAGTGCAGAATTTTTTTTGTGGTAAATAGGAGTTTTACTTGAGTTATGCGACATGCACAGCAATTTCTTGGGAATTTCTAAACAGAAAAGGTGGGAACTTTTGTTACAGACAGAAACGTTTATGCATTGCAAATGTAAATGCGTCGCACACGTTTAACAGGCATAGGTTACAGCTCAAAAAGATCATCTTAGCTTAAAGAAACAATTACTAAAATATGCCTTAAAATATTACTAAAATAGTAGTGGATTATGATTGCATCTTTACGACTTGAGTTACTAACAGCTAGATCACCTTTAGCAAGATGACAAAGGAAAGGTGAAGGAGTGAAACGGATATCCAGCATTTCTATTACCTCCTCGGTGGTTTCTGGTGGAGTTCTGATCTGTTCTGGACACCCTTCTAGAATCTCACAGATCTAATACTGACTTTGTTTAGGGCATGTTTATTTTAACTGTGGCAGATGGATTTAGGTTGAAAATAAATAGTATTTAATGAAAAATAATTTTTAGAAGGAAAGGACGATAAGTATGTAAGATAAGAGTGAGAGGAGTGAGGTACGTGATTCGCACATGACTCTATATTTTATATCTAAATTGATCAAGACTAGGAAAGACACTTCGGAAGCCAGACATTCATATTGTCTTCTAGCTTCTCTAAACAAAAACCAGAAGTCAAATCACCCTCAATTAGTAGGTGCTGAGGCAAGTGCTTCTTTTATCTAACGTTGGTGGTCATATCCTTTTTTAGATAGGGGGTTCGGGGGTTTTCTCGGTCTGCGTGAGAAGATCTTCTTCTTAAAGCAATGCCCGGGGGATTCTTCCCCCGCAGGTCGAGTTTTTTTTTTTTTTTTGATAGAGCATCATCGATTCCAATGACGCGGCGAAATCACCGGTCACAAGATTATGAACAAAGACTAATTAAAAGAGTCCTGTCAAAAGTAACCTGCAGGGTTGCTCCGCTTAAAAGACTTAAACCTCTCTGCAACAAATTTGATGGCTTCTTCAAGACAGGATTCCGCTTCCGCCTTGATCGGCTCATGCAGAAACGAACATTTTCCGGCGCTAGCAGACAGCACTTGTATGTTATATCATCCATTCCTAATGATGAAACCCTATCCAACAGAATTGGAGGCAGCCACAAACGCTCCATCCATGTTCAGCTTATGAGTTCCCGGCTCTGGAGGATTCCAGTCCTTGTTGCCTTCATCCCATTAGGAGAGAAATAACCATCATACGATATTAATTAACGTTTACAGGAATTAACCTTCTCGAACACTGTTCCTTTCTGACCACAACAACCACGACAATATGATTCAGACAAGTTGTTTAATCACTCTCCTCCAACGGCAACAGAAAACTGAACAGTATCAAAAGCTGAATTGCACTTACGCAAAAGATAACCTAACATCCTCTAAATTCGCAGCCTTCCCTTACTGCTTTACATTTTAGGAACAACTGACCACCATCCTCATCTAGCCTGCCACACACACAGCATCTTGTATCAACATCCACACCCCTTCGCTTCAAGCTCGTCATCCCAAATGCCAAACTATTGTGCGCCCAATGCCATAGGAAGCTTACCCCAAACCTCATTGGGAATACTATTGCTGCTCTCTGCACCAACTGACAAATATTTCTCTTCATAGCATAGACGATAAGCTGATTTGACACTAAACATTCCTATTGGTTCGTAATGCCATGCCAACCTATCTTCCCATATCTTCATTGACTGGGATCTGTAAGATAATACGGGCATCCTCATACCAGAAAACATCATTTACCGCATCAAGATATATCTTCGTTAGGCAAAACCTAGTCGGCTAGTCGTGTGGCTGTTCGATGCGTCGACCGACCTCGTGCGCCTCTCCTCTCCCTCTCGAGTTCTCTTCTCCCATACAAGCCCACCTGTTGGGATACAGGATAGATTACACTAACACAAATTAAAATTTTTACCGTATAAACCAGAAAGCTAATAGGAAACCATACGAGTAAGAGATCATGGATCATTACTACAAAGCACGCAATGCAATTGAAGAAGAGTTGAAGCAGCCCGTTTAACATAGTGCGCGTCAATGTAGTAGAAATAATCGATATCCACGAGCCAACCGTCTCCTCCTTATGATCGTCCCAATCAGCATGACAATCACAACAATGTCTCTACTAATGCCGTGCGCCAGTGTGCTAGTAGCAGCGTACACGGCAGGGTCTATAAGAGGTGGCGGTTATGGTTTTTATGAGTGCGTTCGAGATCCATTCCTCAGCTCCATGCCTCTCTCAATATAGCACCCCGTGGAACCCTACGTTAGGGGCCCAACAAGGTGCAAAGCTATAGCACCCTACATAACCATATGGGATACTCTTATGGAACGTCATTGCCAAAGTGAAGAATAATAACAAAAGCAATAACAAAAATCATGAGAAAATTGAAACTTAAAAGTACGTTAATAGAGAACCAACAGGCGCTGAAACAAATGTTTGAAATATGGTACCGGTCTACTTCTAACCAAATAAGAACAAATAAAACAGCAAAAAGTGGCAAGCCACGGTGTTGAAAATTCGAGTGCTCCCACCCATGCATGATGCTATCACTCCACCGACCTTTTACCTGAGAATGAAAAGAACAAACGTGAAATTTGGAAATCTCGGCAAGTACCCAACAACGGTCACAACACAGTGAGTAAAGGACAGGTAATGCAGGTAAGATATGCAAAGAACAAGCAAGCAATTGTTACAAGTTAAATGCAATGAAGCTAGATTATCGAAAACACTGATACAGATTGGAGATAGAGATCATAGGAACAATGGCATTAAAGATAAATGTCATTTTTAGCATGTTATGATAATGGCACCGGCGATCACTCCCCACATACCCGGTTATACGAGAATAGTCAGGCACGCTATCGTCCTCGGTTGTATAACTGCTGACGGGGTGTAATATCCTGAGTAACGAAAGTGCATGCCCCCCGGTACGTTACCAGGTGGGTGAAAATCTCCCCTATATGTTGATGACCCCAGGCCAGAGTCAACCGGAATAATTGTTATTTAGCAAGTTGTGGCAAAGGCACAAGCGATTACTCCCCACATACCCGGTTATACGAGAATAGTCAGACACGCCATCGTCCTCGACTGTATAACTGCTGATGGGGTGTAATATCCTAAGTAACAAAAATGTACAGCCCCCCGTACGTTACCAGGTGGGTGAAAATCTCCCCTATATGTGGATAATCCCATGCTAGGTAATCGTCATATTATTAACATGTTATATAGTGTGAATTTAAGGAGAAAGCTAAGATAATATTTGGAGAAGTGAAAGGATTTGCTAAGATTGAAAATAGAGAAACATGGTTACCGATATGAGGATGATAGGGAATGATAATACGGTGATAAGATAACTGATACATCATGGATAGATCATATAGTATGAATTTAAGGAAACTAAGAGATGGTGAGGAAAGGCTACGATAAAACTATGAGAAGTGCAAAGATGTGCTAGGGTTGAAAATGGAAAGACATAGTTTCTGATATGAGAGCGATGTGGAATAATGATAAGGTGATAGTGATATAGGAATCAACCTAAAGAGGTATTATAATATAGCTCACACAAGGTTATCAACTAATCAAGTTTTATTAAGTGATAAGTGATTATTAGCTAGATTAACAGGTTTAATGCATGCATCTTTCATGGCTCAAGTACAACATCATGCAATTATTGAAATATAATATTAGGACTAAAACATAGCAACCCTAATATCAAAATAGTATCAATAATTTAAAACTAAATTAAAACATGTTCATATGCTACCCCCATTAACGATTTAAGCATAGATTCTAAATCACTAATTAAAAGCATGAACTCTAGAGCATTTTAACTGAGCATCCTAATAAACATAAAAGCAGGTGAAATAAAATAACCTAGAACATCATGGTATGAATACAATATTAAAAGTATATAACCAAGCAAACATGAACGATTTGATAATCACCAAACAGCATTAGTGATATGATATTGACCAGATAAACTTTAGTGATATGATACTAACCAGGTAAGGTTCAGTAATATGTCAATAACTAGGTAACTTTTAATGATATGATATTGACCAAGTATCGATAGTGATATGATATTAACTAGGTATCGTTAGTGATATGTCAATAGCTAGGTTCGGCATCGCCTCGCCACAGCCAACTGCCACCATGGCCGCGCCTCAGCATGCTCGCCCGCGTGCTGCCGCACTTCGTCGGTCGCTTGGTGCCGCGTGCCGCGTGCCGCGCCGCCAGCCGCTGGCACCACCGGCGCTGCCGTCGCCCGCGATGCAGCCACCACCGAGGACCTAGCGATGCCGCTTAGGAGAGAGAGAGATGAGTTAGATGGGAAAGAGAGAGAGAAATGGAAGAGGAAGACACGGGAGAATATAGTGGGTTGATTAAATTAGAGATAGGAGAGAGAGATGGGTTAGGGATAAAGATTTTTTTGGGCGCTACAGCTTCCCCCTAGAAAAGATTCGGCCTCGAATCAACTAACTCAAGAAGGTAGGACAAATGGAATGTGAGTAGATTAATTAGATGCAGAGAATCCTAAGAAGGAAGCCTGAGGTAAAGAGATTGGGGTAGTTCTTGCACATCTGGGACCCCCAACACCCAGGTAGCTTCACGTTTCATCTGATGGAACCACAACAAAGACATAAGAAATAGTCCGGCATCGTAGTTGACACATGTTCCAAAATATGAACCGGCCGTGCCACAACGGGTAGATCCTCCAAGTCCTCCAAGTTGGACAACTCCAGAACTTGGTCAAAGTCAAAAGGTACTTCTCCAGCATAGAGATATGAAAGGCGTTATGGACACCAGCCAAGAAAGCAGGCAACTCCAGATATAAGCAAGCTTCCCGATTCGCTCCGTGATAGGGGATGGTTCAACATAACAAGAGTTCAACTTTTCCTTTATCCCCCAAATTTAACCACACCTTTGGTCGAAGGGACACTCAAGGAAACCTGATCACCCGCTTCGAATTCCAACGGATGGCGAGAGTGATCAGCAACACCTTTCTGGTGACTCCGGCTGAAAGAAAATTGTTCCTGATATGCTCACTTTTGCTCCTTCCAACCACTGACCTGTTGAAGCCCAAATAACTCTTTCTCCCCTTCCTCATCCTAATGAAGGGGAGAACAGCGAAGCCTACTATACAGTGCCTCGAAAAGAGCCATGCCAATACTAGAGTGAAAAATTGTTATTATAAGAGAACTCTGCAAGAGATAGCGATTCTCCCAGCTACCCTTCCAAGCGAGGATACAAAAATGCAACCTGCCCTCTAATGTGCAAATGGTCCCCTCGGATTGGCCAATAGTTTGAGGTTGAAATGCAGTGCTGAAATTGAGTTTCATATCCAGATTCTGATGCAAACTCTTCCAGAAGTGTGAAACACTTAGTATCACCATCCGAGACAAAGGTTTCAGGAATATCATAGGAACAAACAATTTCCTTGACATAGGTATTAGTAAGATCATAGGCTAAGTAGGTGGTTTTGACCAAACTGAAGAGAGCTGTCTTGGTGAGATGGTCGATCATGACCTAGTACAATCCATACACTGTAACACTGGGGTGATGTAGGAAATCCAACAAAGAAGTCCATAGCAATAAGTTCTCGTTACCACTGGGAATCCCCAATGGCTATAGAAGTCTGGCAGGACTGCGGTGCTCTGCTTTCACTAGCTGGCACATTGCACACTGAGATACAACTTTAGATATGTCCTTCTTCATTCTCGACCTCCACAACTGCCGCTGAAGGTCCTTGGACAACTTAGTCTCGCTATGATGAATAGAATAAGGAGTTTTTATGAGCTTCACAAAGAATATCTCTCTTCAATTGCGAATCAGATGATGCCCAAATGCAGTCATGAAAAAGAAAAACCCTTAACTGTCGACAGACAAGTCAGGCCCAAGAGGTTTAGCCCTAGTGACCCTTCCATGAGTGTGTCGGGTCTTCGAACCAGAGACTTAGGCCTCTAGCAAAGCATCAAAACAAAGGGGAGGAAGTTCCAAATGTTCCCCAAGTTAGCACTGAGAACATGAACAAAAGGTAGTTTGTAGATCCTTAAGCCCTCGAGTCAGATGTTGGGGTAGGAACACCATCACTTCGCTTCCTACAAAGGCATTGGCCACCACAATAGCTTTGCCAGATGGTAATGGATAGTGAGGTCATAGTCCTTGATGAACTCGAACAGACAGCATGCCTCAATTTCAATTATTTCTGAATGAGAAGGTATGTCAAGCTCTTATTATTAGAGAAGATGTTGCACTACTCTTTGTAGAGATAATGGTGCTAGATCTAGAGGTCAAAGAAAGAATAGAAGCAGAAAAGGCGCTCCATCAGGGTCTGGACGCTGGACTCACATTCCTTCATTCAAAGAAACTGCTCACTCTTTGGAGTCAACTTAGTCAATGTCTTGGGAGTGGAAGAAAAGTCCTGGACAAGACGACGGTAACACTCGGGTAGAACCCAGGAACTACGGATCTCCACCACGTTGCTGGATCTCGGCTTGTCCACCACTGCATCAACGTTAGAAGGATCCACGGAAGGATCCAGGGCCATCTGCTCAACTTGTCCACACATGAAAAAATAATAAGTCTGTCATATGGCAATGATAGTGCATCGCTAATTAGGGAAAGTAGATAGCATGCATACCCAAAACTATGAAAGCTATGGGTGGGCCATGCTTCTATCGTGCCAGGAAGGCCTGGTACACTGGCGCAGCCTCGATCGAAAGAGTCCTGTCAAACCTGCCCAGAGGTTATCGCGTCAGTTGGCAAGTGCATTCTCTAGGGAGGCAGCCTCTCCCATGATAGGCAAACTGAGCAGCATCGTGGCGTCCTACAGAGTGGGGGGCATCTCCCCAAATAGGAGGTAGAAGGTGTGCGTCTCTAGCCGCCACCGGTCCAGTAGAGCTATCAGCAACGACCGATTGAACGGGAACCATCGTGACCACTCCGGGCTAGCCTAGACCTCCCCGTCCTCCTCGAACAGAGCGCTGTCCTCATCGGTGGCCTCCACCATTCGTGCAAGAGGTAGAAGGTCGGCATCGCTTAACCTGAAAGCACAAAGAAGTAAGAACATAGCAAAAATATCATAAACAGGCATGCCACAGTTTGCGGACAAACCTGTCTCTTTAGTATAGGTCTGGTCTCCAAGCCAGTCGTGGTGTTTGTGTACAGACCACACCTAACTGGCCCGCCCTCAAGATGCGGGACACGATGGCTCACGCTGTGCTGCGTGTCAACGTGCCGGTCTAGCAGGCCGAAAGGCTAGTCCGAGCCACTAAGGTCGTGAGCCATATCTGCAAATCAATTTGAAGTTAGCAATTATTACACAATTACTTGTTTAATTATTAATAATGTAGCTCCAGAAATTCTTCAAACTTAGTTGCTTTCTTGCATAAACCGCATAATCCTAAACATATATAGTCATAGCCGTATTTCGGTATTAGGGTTTTAGGGTTTACAGTTTCAGGGTTTTAGTGTTTAGGCTTTATGCAACTATTTACAACTATTAACAATATACGACGTACCCAACACAATTACACTATTTACAACTATTAACAATATGCGACGTACCTGATACAACTATGCGTATAAGATTTTAGTTGCTAATCTACCATGGTTTCGAAAGTACAACTATTAACAACTAAATTAGCGTTAGTTCTACGACTACACTATATACAACTATTAACAATATGTGGCGTACTAAATACAACTACACATCTAATAATTTTAATTGCTAACCTATATTAGTTTTAAAACTACGCATCTAATGATTTAGTTACTATCCTACCATATTTCAAAAGTAAATCTATAAAGAAATATAGAGGACTTATCGTCGTCGATGCATAAATCTCACATCCTCTCTTCCCTTCCCTCTCCTCTCCTCCTCTTCCTCCCCACCTCTCCTCCCTCCCTCCTCTTCTCTCTTCTCCCCCTCCTTTCCTTTCCTCCTCTCCTATCTTTCTCTTCTCCCCTTCTCCCCTTAATCTCTTTCCTCTCAACCAAACTGAAATGAGTGCATGGTGCTCAACTGACCACGCACACGTAGGGTTATACCCCCTAGTCACCTAACCTGGGCGACTAGCCCATGTTGCCCAACCGTGGAGTGACAGATAATTATTACTACAAAAAATAAAACGCAGGTATATTACTGTAATTCAGAATAAAAATAGATTATTAAAAAAATTCAGGTGGGAGAGCTAAAATATGTGTGGTCGGGTAAGTCCGGGTGAGGCTACGTTAGTCAAGCGGGAAGCACATGCAAGATAAGTCTAAGAGATGGTTTTGCTTGCAAACTCAAAGATAATGTTGAGTATTATCTATGCCGGTATAATTCATAATTTAGCATCTAATTATTTTTCTAAATTTTAGCTTGAAATAAGTTGTAGCTTATAATAGTATGTGCTTACCTTTTTTTGGAACTGCTATATAAGGCTTGACTACACGTTTTAAGATTCATTTCATTTTATAATATTTGGGTGTGTTCCAAGATCCAACCACCTCTCTATGTCATGATAGGCCTAATTTGGTTGCGAAGACAATGATGCAGGCTGAACATGGTGGTGGACTGACCACAACAATGGACGTGTGACATGGGTCGCAGCGGAGCTCAGCTAGACATGGTGCTACAGTAAAGGCGTGGTGCAGACCAAGTAAGATGACAAAAGATGTGATGTGAATTATAGAGGAGCTTTGTTGGGTGCCGTGGCAGAGCCGAGGACATGATATTGGCCGAGTGTGGTCACGGTGGCTCGACATATTAGAATAGTAGATTTTTTTATTCGTTACAACGTATGGACATGTAACTAGTTAGCTGTAGAAACTAATGCGGGTAATCTAATCCAGCAGTGGAAGAGAGGAGGAAATAAATATGAACCTGGCACTGTTGGCCCATTCATCAATAAACAGGCGTTCTGAAATTAGCTGCTTAATTGCACTATTGGCCCATCTCAGTGCTATACTGGTCCGAGTCACCAGTAATCTGATTGTTTCTGCCTGGGCATGTTTGGCTCAGGCCCACTGCCTGGTTGCTCTTTTTTCCTTTTCTTTTTTCCCTTTTAGTACAAGTTTTCCTCTTCTTTTTGTTCTTTCTTCTATATCATCTTGCAAAAAGATTTTATACCGATTAATGTGCTAGTAATATTGAGTTTGTACGATATAACCATCTCACACATTAGTCTTAACTGTTAGAAAACGCAGTACCAACACTGGATATCACAACTATCTTAAATCACTAACCCAACACAAAAAATGCCATGAGACTGACAAAGAGCTCCCTCAAGCCACTGGCTGAAGAACCCAAATATCACACCGGTTAGACTAACCAACGGCTTGCAACGATTGGAACACTTAATGGTCCCTGCTGCTAGCAAAATATTGATTTGTTGTTTGTTTATACTGAATTATGCTGCACTTTTTGACACCTCCTTGTGTGGCATCGCTGAATTTTCTAGTACACATACAGGATGCTTGCATTACAAAAGCTCAAATTATTTTTCTCATCATCTCGATAGAAAATATATGCTAGTTAATGGCCATTCGTCTTTTCGTTAAGGAAACAGTGCCCTCTCGTGCTCGTGGAGCATGGCACGATTTGGTCATGGCTTACATCAGCCTTGATGTGATCCTGGAATGCATTACTCATATAAACATAGATGTTGTTATATATATATATATATATATATATATATATATATATATATATATATATATATATATATATATATATATATATATATATATATATATATATATATATATATATATATATATATATAGTGGGCAGTTGGATTTGGTGCCTGTGGCTAAGATTCACACTGGTGGAAAAGGTGGATTCACTTATACTGATTTTCAGAAAACCCCCCGCATGTGGCAAAGTTTACTCGCTATTGCCCTCGCCCGCCTGATCTCCCTCTCAGACGCTACTGGAGTTGTGGTGCTAGGGTTAGGGGCGCTGTGCCGCCACCCTACTCCCTACCTCGGCTGCTGCCTCCCTCCATCCACAGCGCCGCAACCTCCCTCCCTACTGCACGGCTGTCGTCCTCCCCAGCCATCGCAGCACACCAAGGCACCGCCCTCTCACCTGGCCTCGCCCCTATCCTCGCGCCATCCTCCACCACTAGGACCACCGCCGCCCCATTCTTCTACACTACCGCTCCCCTTCTGGCCGACCGCCGTCGCCGCCCAAGGTAAGACATGATTCCTCTCTCCCCCTAGAATTGCCTTTCAATATTAACTCTTTCAATATTAACTCTTACTATGAATAGTTGAAGATATGAGTCCGCTATGTGTGTTTTGTGATGGAATTCTCCTTGTCTTTGGGCTCACTTGATTGTACAGATGGATGCTACAAGTGACATGCTAAAACAACAGTGTGGATGTGTGACGCAAAAAAAAAAATTGGGGATGGAAATGGTAATGAACTGGCTAGTTATGGGTTGGATTAATTCTGGACGAGTAGCAATTGTGTTGATGGTTTTTTGGTGTAAAATAGGTTCTTGAATAGAAGATGCTAACTTATCACCTATATAATTTATGCTCACTAAGGTTATGAGCATTGACCTTGTTTTGTCATTTTATTTATCACTAGTAGTGTGCCCGTGCTAACGCTACGGTAAAATACAAAACAAGATAAAATTTGTAAAAAATAAAACGAACAATCAGATTCATTAAGATTCACGTCTCATATATTGTATAACCAAATATTTTTGTCACATAATGAATGTCACATAACGATTGATCCTTTGAGGAGGCGACAACATCATTGGACTCACCCACCGACGACTTTCTCCATCCCCACATTGTTTAAACTTGAGGCTACAAAGAAAACAATATTTTTGGTGCTCTTCCCTGAGGCATCTACTTCTTTCTTTGGTTTGGCCAAAATTCTTGTCGTTTGTCATTGCAAAACTCAGGCGGACCGGGAATTGTTTCCGCTTGAACTTGAAAGGAAGTGAGATATCGTCGGACGGAACCATAGGGATTCTAGGAATGAACACCCTCTTGCCTGCATGGTGACCACCAACTATTTCTGCATCAATTGCATTGTTTTGGAATGCTCTAACCATGAGTCTTGTTCCATTGCACAATCCGTGGTTAGGATCTAGATTGCGGAGAATAAAAGTTTGAAGCTGATTTCTTAATAAGAACCGATTAGCATCCGTGAAATCATCAGCATAAATCTTAGCAAGTCAAACAAATTTATCAACATCAAAATTAGAGAAGCAGTCACTTGAATTGCTTGCGAAATAATTACACAAAGTTCGTTTCTCCATTATAGAAAAATCTACAAATAAATTAATTATTGTCATTATAAAACTATAAATCTAGGTTGCATCACTTCAAGCATCACATTGAAATATAATATTTTTTTACAAATATAGTGTGTCCAAAACTGTTTCATCAAAAGATGATGCTTGTGACCAAATTATAATTTTTAACAGAAACTACGAATTATTGTGGTCAACTGTTTCCTAACACAGGGGAAAAGGTGTATATCCTGCCTTACAACTAAACGTTCAATTTTTTCAACACATCACATGCAGCCTTTTATTAAGATTGCATGTTGTACTTAACAGGAAGCATACTGACTTTGCAGGAAAGAAATAACTCATGAATTAACCAATTACAAGTAAATCATTCCCTCATGTTAACATAAAGGTTTCTTAAAAGGATCAGTTTTGCCACTAAATTCAACAATACAACATCAAACAAATTATAGCTATCTGCTCTGATCACCTAAAGATCCAAACATCTCGTCTAGTTCAACAAACTGTATCCAATTCAAGTTGTGCATGTCCTATTTTCACCTAAGAATTGCCTTGTTTTTATAGCCAACTTAATCCACCAAGCAATAAATCTGTAACTATCCAATTGAATTAAAAAGCATACTTGGTGATCAGAGATCTTGACGGGCACGAGGAAGAAGTCATTGTCCACCTCCATAGTATCCTTTCCCCCTGCCACCACCACCTTTCGCATTTTGGACAACCGGGGATCGTCAGTGTCCCCAACCTCTGTTTCCAGCACACCGTCCTTAAACAGCTTCACACAAATCTCACTCATCTGGAACGCCTCAAAGTGCACATCCGCGGAGCCGTCATCCCCCACCTCCAGCTTCACCACAGCGGTGACCCACTCCGGGATCCCACCCTCCGCCTGCAGCTCGGAAGACTGAACCACCTCCCAGTTCGACATGGTGTACTCGCCTGTCTCACTCGCCTTCCTCCCGACGGCCTGTGTGAACACCAACCCCACCCGACGCATCCCGAGCCCCTCGGCGATGGCATCGACGCGGGCCTCCTCGTCGGCATCCCGCACCAGCTGGACGACGTCCTCTGCGCCATGCTGCGGCGGCTCGTAGATAAAGTCGACGAACACCTCCTTGGTCTCGGTGTCGACGCGGCCATAGAGGAAACCCGCCCGTGTCCGCTGGGACTCTTTTCGGGCCCGTGTCCACTGGGACTCTTTTCCATCAACATCTACAACTGCACTGAGACTCTTTTCTCCATCTTCGGCCAACGCATCCGTGAGGATACCAAGTCTACATGCATGCTCACCAGCGGAAGGTGGAAACTTTCATTAGTTCAGTTAAATAAACAAAAATAAACTTTTAAGTACATTTCAAACTGTCATGCATATTTATTTTGAAATTGATACAGTAGTCAATAGCACACAGCCACACCTTCTAAGTTGTGAGCAAATAATATAATGATAACACAAAACTCCTTTAGTTGGTATAAATAAATTTACAGTGGCAGCATCATGCTACATAGGAGAAGGACGCAAAGATGATTGGGTACATAATAAGCACATATAACATGATTTATCAACATAATTGTATCCATAGCATAGAAATCAAATTGACTTATTCATTTTATTGATTGCTGCAGCCATCTTCTGAAGTTCATCTGGACAAATGTCAGGGCGGTGTGTGAATCCAAAATATAGCAGAGTCCATTTGCCCAAGAAATCCTTTTCGGTGACGGGTTTCCCATTATGGTTTAGAAGCTTAAATGGGCCACCAATGGCTGCAGTGCCTACTGATGGTTCTTGCTTCACAGCACTTGTTCTATTCTTCAATTCTGGGAAAGATGGGTTGGGAAAAAAAACTCCATGAGAAGCTCAATAACAGGCACAGGCAGGATTACAAGATGGCAGCTTTCTATTATGCAAATCAAACTTTCATGAAACACCTGTCTCCATTTGTTTAAAAAAAAGAGTGTTTTGGTAAATACTAAACATAGCAAATTCTGAACCCAAGGAAAGATTATATCAGAATGCACATAGCATGGAACATAGGGCATTCACTGTCCTATAAAAGCTTTAGGCCTCCTAATATCAGATATGATTTGGATGAAGTGTTCAGACATTGATTTCACTGACCTATAAGGGTTTTGCTGATGAAACAAGAAAGCAAGATAAGCAACAAGCCAACAACCTTTATATCTCTTATTTAATGAGTTTAATTTTCCTCCTTTTCTTCCTAAGCATACGCATATAAAATGCAGCTATGTAGGAAGCAGCCAGTGATTACAGAGAAAATATAAAGGGTACAAATAACTGTTCTTGGACATTATTGTAACATTAGTTCTCTAGTCATGCCCCTACGAAAGGTAAACAAGTTTATTTGTGCAAGTTCTGTGAAGTTGGGCAGGCTCAGGCAGCTATTGGATTTTGGTTTCCCATCTTATATACATGGATGATAGGAAAGCTTGACGAAAATGCTGGGTTTTTTATGTGTTTGTTTATATGTAAGCAATTGACTGTGGACAAAAAAGAATGCACGAGACAATATATCAATGTTTCTTAGCTTGCCCCACCATAGCTGCAACAAGTTCAGAGAGGTGATACTTCCCTAGATGATATTTTACCAATACTTCACATAACTTTGTTTTCCAAATCAACAGAGCCCATCAGTCCAATATGGGTTTGATACAACAAGAAAATCAATAATGGATTACCAGAGGCAGCAGTCCTAGCATGACAACAGTGCTATCGCCAATGCTACCAGATGAATCTGGCTTTTGCTCGAGATGAAATGCTAACGGATGAAGAATTCCAACTGGAGCGATGGAATCAGGGGAGTGGAGTATCACTTTGGAATCATCAAGAACAATTCTTGCATTATGTAAATAGGCATGTTATGGTACAATAAACTCATCAGTTGGCACTTGATAACAGCATCATTGTTGAACATATTAATAAGTTCATGAAATGCCTCGGGAATCTGATAAACATGTTCAGAATATAGCCAATAAAAAATCCATGGAATACAACTTCATGGTTAAGGACTACTCGGCATTTTAAAACAAGTCGAATCAGTCTATTCACAGTCAAGTCTCATCTTCAAACTTACACGGAATAGAGGGCAGTCAAGAGTTAGTGTTTCGTATTCTCCACCTTCACCGCAGACATTGATTCCGTAACTCCTAATGGGACACAGAAAAACAAAAGAATAGAAAATCATGAGAATCGGACACAAAGAAAGAAACAAATTGTGATATACTATTTGGAAACAAGTCCCTCATTGATCACTACAAGCAGCTACGACCTTTGCTCATTCAAGCCCATAAGTTCTAACAAGGGGAAAGAAACCACTATTTTTAGTATAAAATATCCTAAGGGAAAATGACAAAAAGGCATGTATAGTAGGCAATGAGGAACATACTCATTCATTTGGAGCAGATGACACTTAAGTTCAGCCAGTTCTTTCCCTAAGTGATCAGAAGGTTTCAGTCCCATTGCAGAAACCTATTAAAGCCCAAAGGATCAGCCACTTTTTGTGAAAAATGTTTTTCCAAAGAGATAAGCACATAATTGCAAGCAAGTTGGAATTTTTATGTGCCAACACAACATAAACATGAGTAAACTCTATACCTTAACAGTTACAGCCACAATGCCCCTTCTTATCTGTAAGCATTAAAGACCCGAACAAAACTGGCAATGTTAGCGAACAGTTTCTGCTAGGCCAGACAATCTGCCAAAAAAACTGAACTTCGAGTTACCATTTCTTCAAGGAGCAAAGTCTGATCCTGCTTCCACAAGAACCCCAACGAGCCCAGGCCCAACCTCAAGCAGACACTCTCCACCCGAAGCCTCTGGTAATCAGAAGCAATGGCGCCTCAAGATACCGCACTGATAGATGGAATTTGCCTTTAAACCTCGCTCAGCAGAGCAAACATATCCTCCACTTCATCTCCAGGGGTAACATTATATTTAAGACCCTGATCCCTACAAGCAATAGTCGAAGCAACAAAATTGCATCAACTTCATCCGTAAAAGAACAGTCCAGCTCATAACAATCACATAGCACAATCTCTGCAAAGATGGCTTGCCTTGTGGATCCACGAATGCGCCTCCAGAACAAAGGCAACCCCATGCATTTGCACATCAAGACGCACAGCAATCAGCAAATAGCTAAATACCGGCTACTAATGACAAATTACACAGAGCAAGAAACAGCAACTGCTGCTGCGGGAGTGGAGAGAGCATCCATACAGTTTGGTACATGTGGCTGTCAAGCTCGTCGACGGCGTCGTCAGGCAATTGTTTTGTAGCAGCAGGGGCTGCAAAATTTGATCAATTAATAATTGTATATGGTTCATATCCAACTTTGGTCTTAAGACTGAACAGAACCTTACCTTTGAGGAAAACTGTATCATGTGAATCCCGAGCAGGATGCTGTTGTGGCTGGAACAATGCATCAAAGTTCCAGAAACTACCAAAGAAACAACAATTGTACACAATGTTAGGAATATATGGACCCTTATCCAGTAAACAATAATGTGTTCAATATGTTACGTTGTCTTTAAATAGTCATATGGTGCTGTCACTTCAGGTTTGTTGACAAGGTCTACCAGTCCGAGGTGTGGACCAACAAGCAGTATGTAGGAAGCTGCATATCTTGTCTTATTTTATATTTTTGTAACATGGCATCATTACCAGCTGGAGCAAGACTATTTGGGGGTAGTGAGGAGGTTGTACTATATGTTTGTGGATATTTTTGTGGAGTGCAAACATTAGAACACACCTGCTCTCAACAAAATTGTTGGTCGGCATCTCGCTGAACCTGTTACATCAGAATGAAATTAATCCACTTTTCTGAATACACCTTGCTGAATGCAAATATCATGAACAAATTATTTTTGTTTACCCCATCTGAATAAAAATATTCTGGATTTCCTCACGGACCTGAAGCAAATCACCAATTTATAGTTTCGAGTTATTTGATTTATCATAAAATGTGGTATAGAAAACTGAAGCAACTATAAAAATACCTCCAACAAAGGTTGCACATAACCTATCGCGATAGGTTGTCCCTGAGCTCCAAAATTATAATCTTTAAACTCCAGCTCCTTCCAATCACCACTTCAGGACAGAAAATTCGTTTAAAAATGAAAATGTCACAAGTCTGTAAAGATAATGTAACATATAGAACATTCCATATCCACATAGAACATTAAAAACAGACAATTTAGAAAGGTACCATATGCATTAATACGTAAACACACAGTAGTTAAAAATGGTAACTTTAACACGATACTACCTGTAGTGATTTACAGAGTACATGAAATAGTTCAATCCTGACAAAAACAATACTACGATAGGACACACTGACAGCTAATAGCATTGTTGAAAAAGAGAGAAAAAAAGTCTTAACAGCCAGGCAACACAAAATGCAATGTGGAGCATATAATTTTCTATGTGGATGCATGTTCATGATATATCAGAGTTAAGATATATAGTCAAGCAGGGGTTTCCTGCTCAATTTATGAAACCAGCTTGAGAGAAATGGCATCAAATTACCTCTTGAGATGTTCTCGTGTCACATCAGTAGCCAAAGCTTTTCTCTTTGCAACAAATTGAGGTCCTTTCTTTAATGAGTACCAAATTAATTTCCTGTAAATCATTGAAGCAGATGTAAAAAGTAGTACAATCACTGCAAGAACTACAAAAAACAACTCATCTCTTAAATCAGGTACTTACTCTTTTGTGATTAGCTTTCTTCTCTTCAAATCATCTATCACTTTATCATATGCAGCCTACATAAAAAAATGCTTTTCTTAAAAAAGGTAAATAATCCACAATAAAATGCATAAAAATTAGCAAAAAGTATCTTGTAATACAGGATAACTGTATTTTGTGCACAGTACCAAACTCCGCAGAGGTAAAAGGCTCCGATGCACTGACGCACATCAGATAGAAAACTTGGTACTACCTCACAACTATTTGTACTGTGCCAAAACACAATTCAGCAAATAGTTGAAATGCAAATGCAAATTATGGCATGAATGATGAGTGACAGGCAACACAAATCTCCCCATTCTCTAGCCTTTTAAGCTGCTCTTGCAACTCATCCTTGATGTCCTCGACCTGAATAAAACAAAGAGCAAAATGTTAGATGCCATGCCTAGTGATAAGAGCTGGAGCACATGTAAAAGTTCTCCCAACAGACCTCCTTGAGTTGACTTCATCAAAGAAACTGGCAAATTGACAAAACTTGCTATGGCATACTAACTACTAATAAGCTCCAAATTTGCACACACAAACATTGCATTGCACCCAAAGCACAAAAGAACAGTAAGACAGCGGACAAGTTTCCTATTGAGCTGCACACTGAGCTCAACTATATACCTTTCTCAAGACGAGGTCTTTATTTCCTTTCTCGAACCCAATCCATTTGTTCTTCGCAGCTGTCTTCATGCCAATGTCGAAGACGTCCCCTAATTTTTCCTACAATGCACAAATCTAAACGTCAGCATTCCTCGGAACCCAAACCCTTCACTCCAACTGAACTCCTAAAGCCCAGAAAAAAAACTCACCTTGAGCACGCCCTTGGAGGCGCCCTCCGGTGGGATGGCAGCGACGAGCTGCACCTCGGGGCTCATTAGGGTTTTGGGGGGTTGGGATTAAGTTTGGGGTTTTGGAGAAGAAGGGTACCGAGCTCTCGGCGATGCGGAAAGCGGAGAGGCTCGACGTCCTCGAGCTCCTTGGGGACACCGAGGGAGGAGGCAAAGGAGCGGGAGTCCGGGATTTCGCCGTTGGAGTTGAGGTGGGCGAGGAGGCCGGCCTCCACGTCCGCCGTCGACATATTGCGGGGCTGCGGCGGCGGCGAGGTTTCGCAAGACGTGAGAAAGGGAGCTGGGGGGAAAGGGGTTTGTGAGTTTGGGCTCGGGCTGCCCTCGTTCGTGCCCGCGGGAGGGCGGTGGCAGGGAGATGGGCGCGCGCTGCGATAGCGCGGAGGAGGAGGAGGAGAGGAGCAGCGCGAGGAAGAAAAAGAGGGCGGCGCGGGGCAGTGCCATTGGAGCGGAAGCAGCAGATCTGCGAGCGCGTGGGCAGAGGAGGCCGCGGCGGCGGCGGGTGGGATCCATCCGAGAGCGCGGAGACGAGGCGAGCACGAAGGCGGCGATCTGGGTGGGAGGCTAGGGTTTGGGGCGGAGCGCAGGGGAGCCCCCCAGCAGGAATTGGGCGCAGGGGGCGGTGCGTGGGCGTCGGGTAGGTACCGGTTCAATGATGATGCATGATCCAAATAATTTTGGCCTTTGGATTTTCAATGAGTAAGAGAAGAAGGTTTGAGGAGAGATCCAGACCATCTATTTGAATGAAGTTGGAACCTTTGGGTACACAAATCTGGGTGGACTTAGATTAGGCATGACTGTAGAGGTGGTTGAGGGGGTGGATTTAGTAAAGAAAATTTTGGTGTATTATAGAGTAGGGTAGATTAGCTCTTCTTTTGCTTGGAAAAGACAATCTTCCTTAGGTATAAACGTATTATCCTCTTGCCTTTTTCCTATTCTTTTACGCCCTAGCTTTCGGTATGGTGGATTGATCCTTTATGTTAATTTCTTATAATATTCTTTGGCATAATGTAGTAGGTATGGAATCGGTGGCTGATGAGAGCATGGCATTGGCATTGCCAAGACAAGAAAGACTCGATGCACACTCTATTGCTGAAATTAGTTCACCTCCCACCAATTAATTTATTTTGGTACCCCAAAATAGAGCGAAAGCAACCCATTCATTGTAAGTATCGTGTTATGTGCATGTATTTTATTCTATCTATCAATGTATCATGCTTGACACATAATCATTTGCATTGTAGGGCTTTTCTTATACACCTTGTGTTGACCCAACCATCAAGCCATTTGAAGAGATACTTTTTGATGACTTGGACACTGTGGAGGAATTCTACAAGAAATATGCACATTCAGCTAGATTTAGAATCCGTGTTGGTCTGCATACGGTTGTTAATGGTGTTATGAGATGAAAGCGATGGATGTGCTCACGAGAAGGTTTTCGATCTGAGAAAGGTAAGGACAATGTGGAGTTAAAGAAATGGAAATATACACTACTACAGAAAGCTTAATACTAGACGCCAAATCACAGACGATTTTGTGAAACCGTCCGTGATGTACACTATTACAGACGGTTTTAATTTGGAGACCGTCTGTGGTATTTGTGGCGGGAAAAAGGAGTATCATAGACGGTTCTTACCACTGAACCGTCTGTGATATTGGAATATCACAGACGATTTTATAATAAAAACCATCTGTGATATTCCAGATTATCACAGACGGTTTTTATTATAAAACCGTCTGTGATACTGGAATATCACAGACGGTTTTTAATAAAAAAAACCATCTGTGATAATCTGGAATTATCACAGACGGTTTTTTATTAAAAACCGTCTGTGATATGTTTCCCGCCTTGCAATTCCCCAAAATTTCATAATTTCCCGATTGAGTCCGAGTAGGATTCAGTTTTGACACACCTTCAGTAAAACGGGCATAACTTTTACATACGGTGTCCGTTTTCGACGTTCTTGTACTCCCGCCTCTCCCTCCCAACTATAAATATCACAGACGGTTTTTAGTTAAGAACCGTCTGTGATATTTAATATCACAGACGGTTCTTAACTAAAAATCGTCTGTGATTATAACTATCACAGACGGTTTTTAGTTAAAAACCGTCTGTGATATTTGCATCACAGACGGTTCGAAAACCATCTGTGATGACCTCGTATTATCACTGACCCATAAATTCAGACGGTTCACAAAACCGTATGTGATGATGTTTTTGAACCGTCTGTGATGACCTTTTTTGTAGTAGTGATATTAGGAGGTTAAATAGGTGTGGCTGCAAAGCAATTATAGCTATAAAAAACGCACTGGCAACAATAAATTTAGGGTGCAAACATTTGTTGAATCACATACACATGAATTGGTATCACCTAACACCTAACAAACAACAGTTGATGAGGTTAAATAGGAAAGTAAATGAAAAGGCCAAGTGTGCATTAATCACATATCATAAAGGAGGCATCGGCACAGGCGGGGTATATAGATATCTCCGTATTAGTGAGGGTGGATTTGAGAATATAGAATGCATGAGGAGAGACTTGCAGAATTATCATAAAGAGCCGAGGAGCTGTATTAAGTCATCGGATACTCAGATCTTTGTTGACAACCTTTATAGAAAGAATGATATTAATAATCCTTCATTTTACTTTGATTATGCTATTGACGACAAGGGTAGGTTGATACATGCATTTTGAGCGGATAGTACATGTCAAAAAAATTATGTTCATTTTAGAGATCTTGTCTCATTTGATTCAACATACAACACCAACCATTACAATAGGATCTTCACACATTCACTAGAGTAAATCACCATAAGGCATATGTCATGCTTGGGGTTGCATTATTAAGCAATGAGAAAATTGAGTCATACGTATGAGATCGTATACCATGACAACCGCAATTGCGCTTTGAGGAGGACAACACATTGACCAAGATAATGATAACAACATTTATTCTCAGAAATTTTCTAATTTATTTTTTACTAACTCTCTTAATTGTTTCAATATCAAGAAGCACAATAACAAGGAGGGTATGAAGCTAGGAATTTGAAGAAACTATGCTCAAGAACTTTATGGATTTCTATGTTTAGTGTAGAACCTTTTGAATTTCAATGTTTTGTGATGTTCCATATTTGGAAGCATGTAATGAGGTAGAATTTGATATATGCTTTCATATTCAAGAAAGTTGGAACTTGGGCATTATTTGATGTCATGCCAGTTTAAAAAAATTGTATGACTTATATATATATATAT
This sequence comes from Dendrocalamus latiflorus, assembly GCA_017311315.1. Classification (NCBI taxonomy): domain Eukaryota; kingdom Viridiplantae; phylum Streptophyta; class Magnoliopsida; order Poales; family Poaceae; genus Dendrocalamus; species Dendrocalamus latiflorus. Next base: position 33,489,201 of record CM029661.1, on the reverse strand, counting down.
ATATATATATATATATATATATATATATATATATATATATATATATATATATATATATATATATATATATGCTTTCATATTCAAGAATCTGATATATGTTATGAATTTTTTGGTTCTGAAATTTGTTGTTTGCTGCTACTGATTGTCTGAATGAAAAGTTGCAGATAGCAGACCAAAAGAATATGATATATGCTATGAATGATTGCTTGTGTTTTGAAGAGACTTAAAAGGAATCTACTAAAGAAACCATTGAACTATGGACTGTTTAATTAGAAATGCCCATCTACAAAAATCATTGTCATATTCTATTAAGAATTGCAAATGTTGGAGCTTTTTTGGAGCATTGTATTTTAGCTTATGATTGGTTGATTGTGTGCCGACATTGTTGACAAACTGGGAGTCATGCACTGAAATTAGCTTGAGTCATGCATTAGCTTTGCATTTGCTTGTGTCAGGTTTGTTATAGGAATGGCTCTGCAAACGGTGAACACTAATGGCTTCTGTGCATGCTGATTTATACTTCTATTTTTCTTATCATCTGATTGAAAAAAGTACTTTTCAAATGTTCTTCTGTGCATGCTGATTTATACTTATATTTTTCTTATCATCTAATTGAAAAAAGTACTTTTCAAATGTTCTATGGTAAAGCTCCAGTCATTCATCATGTCAATGCTTCAAAGTTACCTAAGCTCATTCTAGCTGGTGAAAGATCTTTGCATTGTTCTTCCTGGGAGACGCAAGGTGCTGCTCTTAAAATTCTCATGGATATCTTTTGTTTTGTCAAGCAAACAAAGCCACATCAGATCATAAGCACTCTGGAGAGTTCATCACTCACATTCACTGGGTTGGAGAGTTCATCATTCACATTCACTGGGTGCCAAGGAATTACCAACAACATGTTATCAACTCATGAAGAAAATAATGAGGACAAATCTCTGAATAAGATTATAATAGCAATAGTGGATCATAGTATATCTCTGGTCAATCAATTAATAAGCAATGGAAGCAAGGAAGTATTGTGTGAATCCTTCCATCTGATAATATGTGCATGTATTTCATGGAATACTTGTAAAAACACAGATAATAAACAAGAATCAGGTATTCAAAAGAGCATCTTGACATGTTGTTTACTCCTTCACAAAATTCAGACAAATCATCAATGCAACCAATTGTTGTACCTCAATTCAATTCACAAACCACATTTACACAATTCACATGTCAGAACAATTTCCTCAAGATATAGTTCTTACATACAAACTTGTATGCATATACCATCAATATTTTCACAAACATTTCACTGATTCATTACTATTGGTATATGGAAAAATGCAAAACAAACTTACAATTCCTTAATTGGCAATTTGAAACTGCAAAAAAAAAACCTTACAACTCCTCGATCTGATAATTCCTCAAATCTCCCAATTCAAGCGGAAATCAACTTCATAATTCCTCAATCTCTTATAGGCTTAGACACTACATCATCAAAAAATTTTTAAAAAAGACAAGTCTCTAGCATCAACGGAGTCAGTTGAGGCAGAGAGGGGCAAAACGATGGCATCGAGGAGGCGGAGGCGTGGCAACGTGGGTTGTCTTGGCGACGGGAGGGCTAATGGCAGCGTGGACTAGCAAGGCGATGGTTGGGGCGACAGTGGCTCGTCGGGGCTTGGGGCCGAGTGATGTTGCGTAGAAGGATCCCAAAGAGGAGGCTGGATCGAAGGGTGATGCAATGGCTGGGGGAAGGGCGGCGGCGATGCTGAGGATGGAGGGAGGCAGCGGCCGAGGCTGGGGAGTAGGGCGCTGGCATGCGTCAAACCCTACAACTCGAGTCAGGCCAGGGTTGAGAAGGGGATGGAACGTCTGAGGGGGAGATCAGGCAGGTGAGGACAAAAGCAAGAAAACTTTGCCACATGTGGGGGGTTTTCTTAAAATTGGCATAAGTGAATACGCCTATTCCACATGCGTTAATCTCGGCCATAGGCACCAGATCCTACGACCCATGTTGCCATTGGCACCTTATCACTGAAAACTCCATTAGCACTAGATATGTTGCCTATATATGTCTACCTCTTGTTTTCTTTGGAGGAGAATGAACTCCATTGGTAAGGACATGGACGAATCTAGAAAAATAAGGCATTGGTGTTGGAAATATGTGTAATATTTTAATATCAGATTTTACTAGAAGGCAAATTTCGCAAATAGCTAGTGATATACATAAATACTAACAACAGACAACACACTGCACTTTGAACTATGCTCAAGAACATTATATAAACATAGTTACACGAAAACCTTACAGTTGGGCTTGATGAAGAACAAAAAAGCACCGTAGGCTCGATGTAGTGTAGAACGTAGATGAAGCAGTGAAGCAAACGATCGCACAGATGTGCACTGCTCAGAAACCTGAAGAAAGACCGGTGAAGTCAGCTCAACACTCCAACATAGCTTACCAGAGTGGGAAGAAGATGTGGGAGAGGAATAGAGAACTCGGTTATCCCCATGCCTGAATGTCACCAAGTTCTTATAAAGGCGCGCGATAATTACTCACTAGTAATTGACGGCATTAACTTAATTTAAACCGATTAACTCACTAGTAACTAATATTTAAATAGAATAAACAGCAGAGGTAATGCATGATTCAGTAGAATTAAATGTGGATTTAATGTGCCAACAGACGCGTTACGACACGGTGCGGTCGCTCGTCGCAATCACAAGTCACGCTATTTTTCACACGAATACTCGTGCGTATGTATTTTAGCCAAAGTCCTCCTTATGCCATCTCATACCATGTGTTACATATTTTAAGGAATGATAAGGACTCCATCTTATAAATTGTCTTCCCTCCACTTAGTTAGACAATATGACACTAAACCATACATACTTCAAAATTTCTAAAGGGAATAAGCCTCAACTCATAGGCCAATAATTCCTAACAATTAGAATCACCACACACTCTAATTCCACTAGAGCTATAGAGTCATCTCATATATAAAAGAGTTATCATGAATTAATTATGCTGAAGAATATCGCCGAGGTCGGATGACCCCGGTGCGGTGATTACACTCTAGAGCCGTACGTCCCTGGGCAAGGAGAGGATCGGAGAGCTATTTTTAATGGATGCATGCTGTTTCCATCTTCTTGTATCGTGACATTGCAACCAACAAAATATCGAAAGCGAGAAGGCACCTGTAGTACGTGTGCCGTCATACGCGCACTTCAATGGATTATCACCGACGCCAGAAAATCGCTGCGCGCGCATGAGTATATTATAGTACCCAAGTGTCCGTCAAGAACGTAACGTGTAAGCCACAATTGGGTGTAAACGGAATGTACATGTTAGCACGTTCCAATCCGTGTAGTCGAATAGTGAGTTAGTGTGACAGTGTAGGGGTAAATAATGCGTCCGAAATGGCATTTCAGATAACAACAACCCTAATGAATTACTCCCTTCTTCGCTATATTTGTTCACATAGGAGTGTAGTACTCTCTCTGTCCAAGTTTATAAGACATATTTCTTCTTAGCGTATAGATCAAGAAGATAATAAAAATAGCTAGATTATTCCTAATTATTGCCTCTAAGTACTATATTCAATGTATACATATAGAGAATAGCAAATAAAGTTGCATATTTATTATGGGTATAAAGAAAATATCACATTGATTTAGTATTAGAATATAAAATACGTCATGTATTTATGGACAATGTTATTCAAAAAAAAAATACGCCTTATAAACTTGGACGGGGTTGTGTAATTGTAATTTTTCACTCTCTACCGCTACTTAAATACTTTGAAAGATGTTAAATGGACGTAGTTTGTCGTTTAACAGATTATTTCTTATTAGCTATTTCTTGGATTCAATGTTTTCTTGTCTGTGCGTATGTTGGGTTGTTGACAAGTATGGCAAAACGGACGGGTAGATATTTGCGTGCATGTAGTAATGTATATATGTTGCAATAGAATTTGTTCAATCTTGTTAAGAATTTCTTCCATTTGAAATTTGGAATCAATGATTGGATGGTGTAATCATACCCACAAGCAAACCTACAAACATGTAAAAAATGAAGGTGAAAGGTAATCTTTGAACCGACAAGAAGAAATTAAAGAAGAGTGCTGCTACCTACTCATTCCATTTCAAAATACTTAGCACTCTTGCGTTTTTACTAAAATTAAATTTCAAAATACCATTTCGTTTGGGCTTGAGCTTCTGACTTTCGGCTTATTTTTCACTATTCCTAAATTTCGTCTTTTTTCTAACTTTTTAGATTTTTTTCGAGCTTTTTTGCCGGTTCTTTTCCCGTATTCGTTTGCTTTATACGTGCTCGGCTAACCCTTTTTTCTATTTTTAAATTTTTTAAATTCAATTATGACAAATAAACCATCATCAGTTACAATGTAATTTCAGCCAGGTACAATGAAAATTCAACCATAAACCACAAAAAATAAACCCAACTGAGCACAATGTTAATTTTATACTAATGTGTTCATAAAATGTTGTGAAGTCATAATACTACGAAAGCATTCTTACGACAAATCTAACAATACTATTTTAATACGATCAATCTAAATACATAAAAGATATTGTTAATCAAGTATTACGGAGATTGACCGACCAAGATCCGGAGTCCACGTAATATGGAACGGAGGGAGTACAAAGCATACAGTGAAAAAGAGGAAGGAAGAAAAAATAAATAAAACAAAGGAGAGTGGTGGTACAGGGTTGCCCACGTGCGTTTTACTTCTGCCAGCCTGTTTTTGATCTGCTGCGTTGCGTAGGTGAGGGGCGATCTGTCATGTGCAGTAGTAGTACACGCGGCCGAGTCGCCCATCGGTGGACGCCGTACCCAATCGTTTCGATGGCATTTATGTGGGGCCCACGGTATATTGCCACCATCCATGCCACGGACAAACAATACCGGGGGCTCTAGGCTGCCATTATTGTGGCTTCGCTACAGTGCTGGAGGCTTATTTGGCGTTATTTATAAGTTTCGTTTTTTTTCTGAATTTTTGGCTTTTTGTTGAGCTTTTTTGCCGGTTCTTTTTTTCCCGTATTTGTTTGTATTATACGTAATGGGCTAACATATTTTTTTATTTTTAAATTTTTTTAAATTTAATTATGCTAAATAAGCCTCTGTCAGCTACAGCGCTTTTTTCAGCCAGCTACAGTGTTTTCAGCCATAAGCCACGAGCTTTCCAGCCGAACCGATCACCCCCCTAAACACACAGCAAATGGCCGGCTGAAATATCTAAGGTGGTGCTCGGTTAGACTGATTCTTTATGGTTTATGATTAAAGTTTTATTGTAGCTGGTTAAAATTACACTGTAGCTGATGATGACTTATTTGACATAATTAAATTTTAAAAATGAAAAAAGGGATTAGTCCAACACGTATAATGCAAATGAATACATGTAAAAAAAGAACCAGCCAAAAAGCTCAAAAAATCCGAAAAATCAAATAAATACAAAATTTAGGAATAGTAAAAAATAAGCCAGAAGCCATAAGCCTAAGTCCAAACGAGCGATGATTCTTTCTTTTTTTTATTATTAACACTACACATTCCATGCTCATGTTCCCAATTTGCATACACCTTCAAGGGAAAAAAATTCAAAACTATCCAACGATTTCCTTAATTCCGTTGACTACTTCTATAAAGACACGTCAGCAAATGGTAATAATATAGAGCACAGTTTCAGAGGGTAAACCAAGAGAACAAACCATTATAGAGTAACCAAAACTCACGTACGGTTTTTGCTGATATAAATGAAGTCGTACAGTATGTACTACAATTAACTAGTAGATCCTATTTTAAAAAGACACTATGTTTAAAAAACTAGTTACTGTAGAAAAGCCAAAAGCAGAAGCTAAAAGCTGAAAAAAAAAATGACCTATATTTTCGCCAATTTTACGCTGATACACCTAGCTAATATGATGCGATGTGACCACGAGATGCGTCAACTGTTAACCACTCTTGATGGAGTACATTACAAGGGAAGGTTCTATTTTCCGCCCTAGCGGCAAGGGCAACCAGAGGACCGCTCTGGTAAGGAGAAACCAGCAGCACAAGGAAAAGATAAGATGGTACTAAGATAAATTCAAAGGCAATAAAAGCAAGCATCTAGAACTAGAATATCCTCCCAAGAGGTCATTATCCACCCCATCCAATTGAGATATGTATAATTAAGCTTCCTTTCACTTTCATATTCCTCCCCAAGAATCTCATCAGTGTGGGTTTTCTATGGGGAGGGAGGAGGATCGATTGGTCAATGGTTCATCTCATCTTCTTCACAAATCACAACCAAACAGCTGCTTGTGTTTTGTGCGATGGTTGCCAGATGCTACACGTTTCTTGGATCGGTAGGTATGGCGTCTTTCTTCCTTCCTACCACCATCTTCTTCCAAGGGAAAGGGTAGATGGATATGGATTGCATTTGAAACATGTAATTGATGGGCATTTGGTATTTGCTAACGACGAAGTCTTGGAAAAATTTTTGGTGACCAAGACCAGCTGGGCATGCGCGAGAGAGAGGGGGGTCACCGTCACTTTTGTCCGCGTCGTTTGGTCAATTGGCGGCCTCGTCGTGTGTTGTCTTTGCGTTTCTGTCGTCATCAAGTTTCTGATTTCTCGTCGGGTCTTCAGAAAATTACACGTTGCGGCAGATGCTTTCTCGTGAATTCCAATAAAACGCTAAGAGCACCCGCAACAGGTCGCTAAGCCTGTCTACAGCGTGTCCACATAGGAGAGAGAAACAAAGAGAGAGAAAGAGTTGCCGCTACGTCTGGCGATCGTCGTTTCACAAATTTCCATGCTGAATGGGTCCCACACATGGACAGCCGCTCCGTGAATGGGCTAGGAGGATTAAAAAATTAGGTGGGACCAAAGAAAGTTGTTGTATATAGATCATCTGTTGAAGGAGTAACCTTTACTTTTTATCTATAGTCTAGATGGACATGCCACATAGACATTATAGAGAGCAAACTTACTTTAACCATTGCGGGTGCTCTAAGGAAGGAATATGTGGGTTTGTGCTGCCCAACTTGCTTTTTTTATGGCTACGGTTTTTTCATTATAGCTAGACTATTTTTGTACTGTACCTATTGATATCTTTTTTTGACGTAATTAAAATTTTTAAATAATAAAAATAGAAAAAAAACAAGTTATCCCATCACGGACAATGCAAAGTAACACGAAAAAAGGCAAAATACCCAAAAAAGCAAAAAAAAAAATAAATAAAAAAGATAAAATTAAGGAATAGTGAACTAGAAAGCAGAAACTGAAACCGAAACGAGCGGGGCTCACGCACGTGGAGCATGCAAGGACTATGCCAACAATTTTATATATAACTTTCAGAAATGATTGTTTGCATGTAAAAGTTTCCTTTTGTTTAATTGTGAGGTACCAATTTGATAAGAAACTACTTAAAGTTCCACCATAAATGGCATTACCATATATAATTGCCTTCTCCAAATTCGACAGTTGTGAATGACGATTCTCATTGCCAACAATTCCATATGTTCTGCTATTGCTCCGGCCTCCAAATTGAATAACGCGGTGCCTTCACCTTCTCAAGCGACAATCCTAGAAATCCAAGCTCAAGGATTCATTGGAGAAGACATCATGTGGGCTCCTTTTCGAGTGTTGTCCTCTTTATTCTACCCAAAAGGTTCGATTTGGCCCTCCAAAAGGTTTAGCTATTTTACTTACCTTTCGTAATTTCAAATGCTGCTAGAGTAGACGAGGAGAGTCCGCAGGCTTGTAGATTCATCGACAAACTTCTCTAGCGATGATTTCGCAAGAGTACAGGAGTGGTTGGTGGTTTGTGATTGTGGCGGCGCCAGAGGGGGGATTTTGGCAAGAGTATTATTGGATTTTTGAGAAAAAAAATGAATTCAAAACCTAACAAACCTAACGATAGTGCCTTAAAACCAAGATGTCTACCAACAACGATGTTTTTTAAGAACATACAACTTTTAATGGTTTCTTTTACAAAGTGACACCTTCTGAGTGGCACGAAGCGAAGTTTAAACTCTTGCAAAGACATCGATATAAAAGTACGTGATACTAGAAGAAAATAAAGGCAAGCTCAAACTTTTCCATGGCCAGTGTCAAAATACCAGCTTTACCAAGTACATAATCGCAAAACTGCAAAGATACACTTAACAGCGGAGTTAACTCGCGTGACAGGCTGGCAAGCGGAAAGTGCCGTCCAACTTCCCAATTTTTCAAGTCCCCAAAATGCCCTCCGCTCCCCTATAAATATGCCCTCCCGGACCCGGTGTAAAACCTTCCCCTTCTCTTCGAGCTTATGCCATATAGCACCCGGAGTCTCCTTTGCTTTTCAGATAAGTCCTCCTTTTCCATCTTTTTCTTACATTTAGGTCCTTCTCGTTCCTTTTCCTTTCCAGTCTACTCCTCCTTCCTCTAGCATATTCTTGCAGATAAACCCCTTAGCTCTGTCGTATTTTAGCCTCCACTCCCCCTTGTGTAGCCCTTGGTCTTGCAGCAAGAAAGCTTGTAGATCCGTTCCAGAGAACCAAAGCTTTCCCCATGTTTACCTATCCCTTCCTCTAACGGTCGCCGTCCTCTGATGAAGCTGAACGTGCTCCGCCGCCGCCGTTCCCACTCCTTCTCCGTCGCCTTCCTCTACTGGTTCTACGTCTTCTCATGAACTCATCGCCCCCCAAGAACGCCGCATCCAGCCTCTAGTCGATTCATTAGATCTCTCTTAGTTTCTTGTGTTCTTCGGATCTTTTTTCCTCCCTCCCGGAGAAATCTTTTCCAGTTCTTGAACAGCTAAGTTTGTCCAAGAACTCGACCATGTCGTCGCACCGGAGCTCCAGTCCTGAGAGCGGCAACACCGACGGCAGCGGCTACGCCGCGGACGAGCGCAAGCGCAAGAGGATGCTGTCGAACAGGGAGTCGGCGCGGCGGTCCCGCGCGCGGAAGCAGCAGCGCCTGGAGGAGCTCCTCGCGGAGGCTGCCCGCCTCCAGGCCGATAACGCGCGGGTGGAGGCGCAGATCGGCGCCTACGCGCGCGAGCTGGGCAAGGTGGACGGCGAGAACGCGGTGCTCCGCGCGCGCCACGGCGAGCTGGCGGGGCGGCTGCAGGCGCTCGGCGGCGTGCTGGAGATCTTCCAGGTGGCCGGCGCGCCCGTCGACATCCCGGAGATCCCCGACCCGATGCTCCGCCCCTGGCAGCCGCCGTTCGCGCCGCAGCCCATCGCCACGGCCGCCACCGGCGCCATCGCCGACGCATTCCAGTTCTGAGCCAAGAGCTTCCAAGACGTGCCATGGCATTGGCATGGTTTGCTGCTACCACTTCGTGTGGTTACCACCAGTAATGTAGAACATCAATAACTAGTGTGTGGTTGTGATCTTCCCTGTTATGTAATGTGTGCGCTCTTAAGCCTGTATTCCTATGGATGGAACAACGTGATGTGCATGCATGGCTTGAGATGATTGTATAATGTTTTGACATGGAAACCTATATTATGTTTGCATGCCTTGTGTTGAAGTAGCAAGTATCGAATTGTGTGAGATGAATGCCAGCCCAGTTGCTTGGTGAATGTGGATGCTATGGTGAGATGCTAGGGTCGCCTTTGTTGTGTATGTTCATGGATTTCAAGGTAAGCCAAGCATATCACTCAATTGACTCTGATTTGGGAAGGAGATATGGGTGTTGTAGACGGTTGTGTCCTGATGTGTGAGGTCTGAGGATTTCTTTGCTCCGGCTGATGACTGACATGAACGAAGGTAGAACGACGAAGTAAAAGCAGGAAACGGCATCTTCAGTCGTAAAAATCAGCTCATACATATCTCTGAGCCGCCACACGAACCCAAATTTTCCATCAACAGCTGTGGCAAATTTTGCCACAGCAAAGACAGCGACAGCATGCAAAATTTAATCCCCCCTTCCTGTCTAAAATTATTCGATCGGGCAATCGGTAGGGATACGAACAATTGATTAGTGCTATGGCAGCTTCAGACCAAAGTTCTTACAGGTGACCTGAACTCCCTTGTACATACCGTCCCGATGCAACGCCATATACACAATAATTTCGACAAAACGATGAGGTAGTCCATTGATTTGATCAATTTTTCTTTTGATATCATCCCTTGCGCATCGCACTGGGTGCACGCTCACCGTGTCTGTGTGCGATCTCATGGCCCGATGGTTCCCGTGTCGAAGTACAGTGTCGTCCCGGAGGATCCTCCTCCGGCGACCCCCTCCATGATGGCGAACCGCATGTCCTCCGACGGCTTCCAGTGCCTCTTCCTCTGGTTGATGAACCAGTTGTTGATCTGCTTCGGGTCGAGGCCCGTCGTCGCGGCCAGCCTCACCTTATCCTCTTCCTATGAACACCACCACATCGACAATCACAAGTCAATTTGGTTAGAGCTTCTGAAGTGTCAAAAGGCGTGTTCACCAACATTACCGTAGGATATGGCCAGCGGTAGTGTGTGTTCCACCAGTCCATTAGAGCCGACCGTGCATCCTTCGGTAGCTTCCCTTTCTTCCTGTTCTTCAAGAACTTGGAACGAAGGCGGCTGAGGCAGCCACTGTACTTCTTGAGCAGCATCTCCTTGAGCTCATGGTCAGCCAAGCGGGAGAAGTGCTCTAGCTCCAAGTCGGATACATCAGCGTCTCCTGAGCATGGTTCATCCTCCGAAGACCCCACCATTTCATCTTGCATGATGCACACATTCCAAATCAGACACGCATTTAGACAAAATAATGTGTTAATATCTGGGTCAGATTTTACGACAGTAGTACGGTACAGGAGATCCAGGTTTGGACTGAAAAACAGAAGCTTCTTCAGTAAAAGAACAAGAACAAGAAATCATCAATAAGCAGATAAATGCAGAGAATCAGCTGTTTCTACAGCACTACACAAAAGCATATTCAGAACCGGAGGCACTGTTGGAGACTTCACAAACAACGTGGGCAGCTACGGACAAAATGTGTTCAGAAAGTTGTCTCGAGAATTGACAATCAAAATAACTTCAGCACTGAAAAGGTCACCACAAAAATGTACGCTATACTGAAAAAACTGAAACAAATGCAATAAGATGTTTTATTGGTGACCCTCAACATATTCTATTGAATCTGTAGTGACAAGTGTTTAGTCCATGTTCTCTAAAGTAATATTGAGGGTCAATGTGTTCTGCAACATCCAGTGCCGAAAGAGTGCATGCCATTTCGATCTGAAAAACTCTACAAGAATGAAGAATAGTTCACTGTTAGTGCCAAAACTGACCAGTTTAGTATAATACTTGAGGAAACAGAGACTATTTCAGCACTCTTTTGGCACGATTGGGTGTTTCATGGAGCCATCCCTTCAGCTGCTAGATCGAACTCTGCCCATATACTTAAGTCCAACCGGGTTTACTCCCTGAGCCTCAGATCCAAATGGGCTGAATATAACTAAGCCCACGGGTTGCCGCATACAAGCCCTAAAGCAACAGACTTATATATGGTATTGACCCTTCTCCCGCAAAAGACTAATCCAATAGGCAAGGTCTTCTTCACACTTATAAGTTGTGTTTTTCCTTCCCACAACTGATATGAGACTATTCTCAGTATTCTCCCCCTCACATTGTGTGTGCACAAGAGATGTTTGGCGCCTAGGCTCTGATACCAATTGTTAGATCAGACCTGGCCGTATGCCTAAATCCAACCGGGTTTACTCCCCGGTCCACAGGTTCAAATGAACTGAACACAATTAAGTCCACGGGGCTGCCACATGCAAACCCTAAAGCAACAAACTTATAAGTGGTATTTGACCTTCTCCCTCCAAAAGACAAATCCAATGGGCGAGGTCTCTCTCGCATATATAAGTTGTGCTTTTTTCTTTCGCACAACCGATGTGGGACTATTCCCAATGTTAACAATATTAGAGATAGAATAGGAATTGCATTATTCCTTTTCTTATATACCTCGCTTTTCTTATCCGTATATGGTATATTCCCCTGTAATATCCCCTTGTACTATATATATATATATTGTCCATTGGGTCTCTTCAATATACACACAATATCCATAACAGTATCAGTGCTTAGGTTAAAACCCTAACCTCAATCTACTTCCGTTGCTGCTGCCCCCGGGAGGATCGATCTCTCTCGGGGGCGACCATCTCAAGGAGCCCCATGCCGACTAATCCCAAGGGTGGCCACCTCCTCCTGCTCCACGCCGTCGCCTGCGCTGTAGCCCGAGGGCCATAGCTTCTGTCGCCGTCGGTTACAGGCAGCCACCTCCAGCCGTCGCCCAGATCCGGCAATCGCGCCCGCTTCAGCACCACTCGGACACCGCGCTGCTGGCCCGCGCTCCTCACTGCGGATTTGGCCGCGCCTACCTCTGTCGGAGCCACTTGCCTCCTCTGCTTTTGCTTTCGCTGCTCGACTCCACCGCACCGCCACTCCCATGACCGTCGCCGCCAGATCCAGGCTCTCCGCCGTTGGATCCGGACTCCCCCACCGTCGCCGCTAGGCGCCCGCACCCCATGCTACTCGACCTAACGCTCTTTTGAGACGCTGCAGCCTGGAGGCTCCCTCGGTGAGGGGCCGCTGCCTCTTCTTTGTGCCACCGCCAGGCCCTTTTGGCCTGCTCTTCCGTCGCCAGCAGCGCGCCGCCCGGATCTGGCCGCCTCCATGCCAGATATATGCGGATCTAAGCTGCCTCATCTCTCGACCGCCCCAGCCCCCTTTGGCCTCCCCGGCGCTATCCCAACCGCCGGATCCTGTTGCAGCATCTCCCTCCTCTGCCTGCGCCCGCGCCTAGCAGCCAGTCGCATCCGCCCACACCCTCGCGCAACTCCACGCCGTGTCGCCGGTCGGATCTAGCCCGTCTCCCGCCGACGCCGGCCCTCTCCGCTGCCGTCGCGCCGCACGACATAGGCCGAGGCTTGGCCACCGCCTCACAGGCCGCAGTGCCTGCGCCGCCGCCTAGAAGCTCCCCTGCCTGGAATTGCAGGCAGAGGACAGCGAGAGAGAGAGAGGGGAGGGGAAGTGGAATGGTAGGAGTGGTGTCGATGTGCCGATGCACGTGTTTATTATTGCTGCTGCTTGCTGTTAGCCTGAGGGTGAGGAGGTAGCCACTGCCAAGGATTAGTATTTTTTTAGTTTTCCATTGCGTCCATTCAAGCCCGTAGATTCTCTTTTAGTTCGTTCAAACCGTGCGAGTCCACAAATTTATTATCAGTCATAGAAGTATAGGAATTTTCTTTTGGATGGCATTAGTCGATGCTCTACTCCCTGAGCCACGTGTAGATCGTAGAAGTTGTTATGATGCCACTGCTTCCCTAGCCGCCACCCCGAGCTTCTAAGACCGCCATGCGTCTTGTGCACCTTATGCACTGCACCGCCGCTATCTTGGGCTTCGATCTGCGCCGCCATGCTTCTATCTATTCCTTTTCGGCTTGATTTGATAGTTTATTCAAAAGCTGCATGCAACGGCAACATTATCAATTCGGGCTTTGGATTTTTCTTGTTTTAGTGTTAACTCTTTTTCAAACACAATGTTATTGCATACGCCTTGCATTTGAGGGGGGTGTTAAGGATATTAGAGATAGAATAGGAATTATATTATTCCTTTCCTTATCCATATATGGCATATTTCCCTGTAATATCCCCTTATACTCCACACACACACACACACACACACACACACACACACACACATATATATATATATATATATATATATATATATAGGCCTCTCCAATATACACACAATATTCATAACACCCAACACCCCCTACTGCCTTCCAATTCTATGTCAGCAAATGACTCGTTTCTAGTGTTAGCTCAGTTTCATTTGTACACTTGTTTTTCTTTCAGAAGAGCTGTCAGAGAAACAGCCTATACTTAGGATGGAAATCTGTTGGGCCTGTTTGGTCTTCAGCTAAGGCTCCAAAACTTTCCAGCAGACAAGCCCAACAAGCTGATTTCTCCAAGATACATTTGCCACTATAAACTTACTACATGCGGCTTCCCTGTCCCCTTCTGCATATTCCCATCCGTGCTCCCTTTGCATGAACGGATGAGATTTGCAGTGGTGGGACCCAAACATGAAGGATGTGGTGGAACAGAAACAATGGTTTGTGAGGAAGAAGATGGTGTGGGTCCCACCGCTAGAAATCATAGCCATTGTTGCAAGGGAAACACCGATGGGAATAGGAAAGAGGGAACAGGGAAGTCGCATCTTGCCCCCAGCCAGCTGAGTGTTCCCACCTAACCTGTATCATAAGAATCCTTTCTGGCACTAGCTTAACCTTATTGGGTGACAAACCAAAGATTAAGCGAGGCCAAAACAATGTAAACGAAAATGCTAGCTGACAGTAGATATATGTAATTCCAACAGTTCTATTATTTAAATTGCACAGAGAATCAAGTTCTCGTAAACACATCGGTAATCATTTAATAAACAAGAAAGTTTGGATGGAAATAACCTACACTATGCACCTGTCTGTAATTCAACCGCTACAAGCCATCATACCAATTGGTCAGTCTTCTCGAACACCTCCAATATGTAGTGTGTCATTGCAAACCATATTCCAAATCATGCTGTCAACTTAGCGTGCTTTAATGACTAATTACCCATGATTATTTGGGGCCTAAACAGCAAGTAGCTTAATAGCAGGAAAAAATGGTTCTGCTTGCTGGTAGTAAAAATGATACTTTCGCTGGTAATTCTTTTACGAAGCTATTAGACTTAAATTAATATGAAAATAACGGTGACATTAATTTCTCATCAGATTCTACAAGCTTCATGCTCCCTTGTCATCTAGTTTGTATTTAAACGTGGAAGCTAGCTAGATCATTAGAAAACCAATGTGGCAACATCAGCTCATACAAGATTTTGAAGACTGTAACCTTGTTTGTCAAGTGATGTCACATGTAACATAACAAATACCTTCGAACATCCATAGCATATATGAAACTCAAATAATTTTCATCACAGGTTCCTTATATTTGATCTGATCTTCATTCGAGTCATCAATCTTTCAATTTTAGCAATTGAGAGTTGTGCATATTTCATAATTCTAGGAATTGGGCCTCTTCAATGAAGTACCTATTAGAATCCTAACAATTGCGTTAAAGATACTAGCACAGATAACCATGAATGTGCCAAATGACTTTTTCAAATGATGACACGCCGAGCTGACCATGTCAGCATTTTTTTTTTGCCACACTAGAATTGCCAAATTTGATGGAAGGGACACAATTGTGGAGATAATAAAAGATAACAGGCTCAATTAACTAAGTCAAAAGATATGGGAGCGCAATTATAATCGGAATATTACTTTAGGTACACAAATTACGGTAACATGTAGAACCACCAAAAGAGCTATGTATGTTTGCGAACTTTTAATTTTGAAACAGATTTCCTATCTACTGTTAATATCCAAGGTCACAACAGACAACTATAAGTGGATAATAGCCTATTTTATCACTCCTTCGGCATAAGTCATCAGTTGAAAATTCTGACCATTTCTATCTTCCCTATAGTCATTTTGAGCCCACCGTATCAAGAATAATAACGGAAGTATGACTTATTAAAAACTAGATTAGACATATCAGTACATTGTTGAATTCTTAAAAACTAGATTAGACATATCAGTACACTGTTGAATCTGAGCAAAGTAAGCGTATCTATGCATTCCTAGGCCTGTCGCTCAGCCAAGCTATTGTACGAGTGTTTACCAAACTGGTTTTAAATATTATGAATATGGTCACCCATGCATTTAGTGATAGTTGATGTGTGTGATCGCACTAGACCAAACAAACAAGGATATATGATATTTCTATTATGAACTGTCAATCTAGCTGCATCTTTTAGCAAATGGATCAATATGTCAAAGCTACACTGAACAAAATGGGGGTGCTGAAGTTAACTCAGGCTTAGCATTCTTATGAATTATGACATATCGTCACACAAAGCTCCAACCAAACATTTCTCTGTTGTTAGCAATGTTAGGTAAATAGGCTGCATATCACCAATTAGCTCACCTTGCACAGAGTTAGTATTACAGTTTTGCTATTGCACAGGCGACTGAAATTTTTTTATGTTTCAGTCACCTGAAATTGCACTCTCAATGAACTAAAATTGCAGTCCCCCTCCAAAAAAAATAACTGCAACTTTAGGTGATTCAGAGTGCAACTTCAGGTGACCTGAAATTGCACTCTCAATCAACTAAAATTGCAGCCCCTCTCCAAAAAAACATGTGCAACTTCAGGTGATTCAAAGTGCAACTTTAGGTGACTGAAAGATAAAAAAAATTTCAGTCGCCTGTGCAATAGTCTATCCCCTTAGTATTAACACCCATCCAGACTTACTTCCCACTTTTTTGATAAATTTCTTCATTAGTGAAATAAAGAAAACTGATATCTCTGATAGTAAAGTAGGAACAAAATTTTACTGTGTAATGATCATGTTTCATGCTCCTTTGCAGTAACCTGCATATTTATTATTGACGTTGTGCCAAATGTACTGGAAAGCAAGAAAAACAAAACAGGAACTGTTTTACCACAACTACTACTGTTTGCGAGGTGGTATTAAACGTGTCACATGTTTACAATGTCCTAGCCTTCGAAGTAACAAAATGTCCTTTTGACTTTACACAAGTGAAGTTTCCAAAAGCTTGTGTGCATTCACCACGCCAAATATGTTCATGATGGGAAGATGGTACAATTTCGATGGAATTGTGGATGTAAAATGGCTTAAGTAACATTAGCTAACCAAAAACAGCTCAAGAACATTAATCATTAACCTCTAATGTATTGACTCTTTGGGCAAGAAATGAACCTAAAATTCTATGATCTAAATTGCATTTACAACTGGTAATACCTGTAACACACATCTCACAAATCTTGTGTTATCTTCAATGACGGAAAATAAGAAAAATGCACCAAGCTGCTAAAATACAAGTAACAAATTTATTTAAAAGAAAACACAAACCAGCATCACTCATACAAAGAGCAAGCACCTCCCTGTAACTACCTGTTGCCAGAACCAATTCCAGCAAGAGATCGCATATATTTTCACCATTGGACACTAGTAACCAGTATGCAAGAGCATGATTCTCCCTAGCTTTTCCAAAGCCATCCAAGCAGCAATACTCCCCACCAGTACATTCTCAAGTTCCATCACAGGGTCTACACTGCAAAGTCCACAAGTAGCAGCTACCTCTCTAGCCGAGAGAGAGAGAGAGAGAGAGAGAGAGAGAGAGAGAGAGAGAGAGGCATAGGTAAGCTTAACTAAGCTCCATACAACTTGGACAAAACCCTACAGGAGCTTTTGGCTTCCGACCCCGTCCTCTGACACGCCTGCACCCCATTTGCATGGACACGATTTGACCTATCAGCAACACACACACACACATACACATTCATCATCAAAGCCATCCTCCCTAGCTGCTCCATGTCACACTCAAAGCATCAAGCACTTTCACACAACACAACAACAATGCACTGCAATGGCAAAGCCAAGGTTGCACATGCAGTTGGACACATGCGGTTGGAGAAATTAAGATACATGCATGTATACAAATGTTCGTCAGATTTTGGTTACCGGAGTGCGAGGTGGCGGCGGGGGCGCCGCCGCAGAGGCTGGTGAGCTGCGTCTGGATGCTGCTGAGGAAGGAGGCCGCCTCGTCGAACGGCCGCGACATCTCCTCCTTGTACCGCACCAGCACCCGGCAATACGCCTCCTGCGCACGCATATGAACACATCACATGTAATAACAAGAGCGCGGAAGAATCAAGCAGCTCGCATACGCGAGTGCGTCGGTTGTACCATGAACTCGTCGAGCTCGGGGTCGAGGCCGATCTCCCCCGGGGCGCCGCCGCCTCCGCCGCACCTCTCTTGGCCGATCTCCTCCAGCAGCGTGGCCACCTCCGGAGGCGCGCCCACCTAGCAAATCAAGAATTAACCACACAAATATACATAAAAAAAGATTTACCGCTATATTTATGGAAATTCTTGGATGACGAGCTAGCTAGTTCTAGCTACCACATGCAAGATAGATAGGAAGAAGCTAGGTAGAAGTAGCGGAATTGGGGGGACGGACCTTGCGGCATTCGATGTAGGCGCAGAGGAGGGAGGGGTATCGGGGGTGGCCTGCGATCTGCGCCTTCATCAGCTCCGTCAGATCCGCCGGCTGGGGAGGAGGCGGCGGTGGCGGCGAGCTGACCCCGCCGGCGACCCCGGACGCCTCGCTTACCGCGCCCCCGCCGCGCGAGATCCCCGGGTGGATGCTGTACAGATCCTCCATATCCACGGCCGCTCCCACCTTCTCTTGGCTGCAGCTAGCTCACAGCCTCACCTACCTAGCTAGCAAAGCTACCTCCATATCCATCTTATCTATATGCATCTCCCTTGGTACACCATACACATATCATAGAAAAAAATGGCTACTATTACTACTAGTAGTAGCAGTAGGAGTAGTTCTTTGTTTGGTTCTTGACTTCTTGGTTATGGTGTATGTTCCAAGAAGCAGCAGCAGCAGCAGCAGCAGCAGAAGAAGAAGAAGAAGAAGTAGCAGGAGGAATGGCAAGCAAGAAAGGAAAGGGGGAGAAGGGAGCAGATTACAGGGAATTAGCAGCCGTTTGCACTGTAGGCTCTGCTGCTTCTGCTTCTGCTGCTGCAGAAGAGCAGGGTGCAGGAGCTGCTTGTGAGTTCCGCAGCAGCGGGATACATGGGCGTGCTTCGGCTTTGGGAGGATGGAGGAGCATACTGGCCTGCAGAGAGACGGAAAACTGCAGGAACTGGGAGAAAGGAATGAAAGCTAGCTAGCTAGCAATCGTTGTTGGTAAAGTTTTATTGTTAGTTTTTTTTTCGTGGAAAAAAATGTGAATGTTTGAGTCTACGAGACTTTTCGGTTTTTTTTAAGGTTTGCATGGGTGTCCTTGTTGGAGTAGGGATTTTGAGAGATGCCCTGGTTTGAGAATTATTTAGTGAACTAGCTAGCTTGCTCGATCCATGGCTCATTGCTTCATCCACGTGGCCGAAAGGAAAATGGATTCACTTGATTGATTTGATATTTTTGTTTGTAAATCTCTTGTTACATTGGTAAAAATAACAGTGTGAAAAGAATAACAATTTCTACTTTACATTTTTCTCACATACTTGGTTCTTACTCGTACTCATAGTTCATAAGTTATTACTCATAGGTCAGCGTCGCATATGCCATAACATATAATGTCTCAACTTCGCATTCACAAATTTTCCAAATCCCCTTTCCCTTGTTTTTTAAACCAATATTCTTAGCGCACAAAATTTAAGCTAATTTCCCCATCATTTCTTAAATGTAAAGTTACTTTATCCACTTTCACTAGTCCATTATTTATTAATTAATTAATTTATGATGTTACATTTAATTCATCTCGGTTTATCAAATCAAATAATTGAGATTTTCCTTTATTATAAATAGGATACACTGTCAAATAATCTATTTCTTCACCTTTGTTGTACCACCAAAAATAATATCTAGAGAAAACATTTAATGCAATTTAAGCCTCGCTGCACGGATGCACCATGTATATCCCGTTAAAATGCATCCGAAGTATCCACTCGATAGCACAGAACACTATATTTTATGTTTCCAATTCATAATAAACCACATCAACGCGGAGCTATATCTCAACTACGGTACACAGATCCTGCAAACCTAGTAACACGACTCAATCCTCCACATCCAATCTACATCCCGTTTATTTCAGCTCGATCTTCTGATTTCTAACTTATTTTTTACTATTTATAAATTTCGTCTTTTTTCTTGCCGTTTGGTTTTTTTACTTTTTTGCCGATTCTTTTTTCCTGTATTCATTTGCATTATCCATAATAAGCTAATATGTTTTTTCTATTTTTAAATTTAATTACGTTAAATAAGCTATCATCAGTTATAGTATAGTTTTAGTTAAACATAATATAATTTTAGATATAAACTGTTCTTTTCAGCCTAAATGAGCGGTATCCTAGTAACACCGACTCAATCCGCCAGTCTGCAGCATTGCCGTGCCAGATGCACGATGGGCAGGCATGCAAGAACCAAACTACACATGAGCCTGTAAGCAAAATTGCACTGTAGTTACGTAGTAAACTGAGAGAGTAAACGAGCTATGACCTATCAAGTGACCAAAGCCCGAAGGCAGAGTAAACCAGTAAACTGAGAGCAGACAATATCTGATCATACTTATGGATACCGTACTGGAGGGCATACCAATTTAGTTCTTGAAATAATATATTCTAGTACTAGTTTATACCGCATACTATTTTGGATTTAATATAAAATACGAGTATATATATTGATAATTATGTATTTGTTTAATTATATGCATACTAAATGTCACTTATAATATTATTCTAAATATATAGTAGTACTATCAAATATAACATATAGTTCAATAAATGGTACTATCAATTCCACTGGTATGGCCGGTATTAAGCCAATATTGACCGATATTGGTCGGAATTTAGTCTGGTATGGTATGTAGGCTCCTTTGTACTGGTTTAGGTACTGATTCGGTACATACCGACTGATATTGCATCATACTATGGAGAGCTAATGCAAGTGAGATTGAGCTATCAATATATGATAAGTCTCAAGCTACTAGACAATACTCCTCTTAGTAGTACGATAACCTATACTAGTAATCCGGTCTTCCAATCAAGCACCAAGACCGGTAAAAAACTAGAAACACATTCTTACCTCTAGTTAGTCATACTTTTACCTTCAGCATCCTCTTGAACATTGATGACACACATCTTCTCTTCAAGTTCGAGTTTTTGTCTCGATATGCATCAACTTATGATGCATCCTTCACTTGAACTCCATCAACACAAGATGAGTCTTCACTTGATTTGGTGATCAACACATGATCATCTCCTCTTTTCTGAATCTTGATGTGCATCAACACATGATGCATATCTTCTTTAGGATATTGATCAACTCATGATCATCTCCTTTTGGACATGTATCAACTCATGATGTATCATCTTCTTGATAGCTTTTATCTCATGAAATCATCTTACATCTCATATATTGAATTGATGATCTTCAACGTATAAAGTCGTCCTAAATCATCTCATTTATAGAACTTAACATGTTCATCGACTAATAGAAAATATTAGTCTATAAAGACTGATGTTTAGGTAGACCCTAGCTAATGCATTGAGTTCATCTCCCAGCGGATCTAAGCTGAAGCTCTGGAGGACCTAGATATCAGAGAGGTTACGGGTTCAAATTCCAGTAAACCACAAGTACCCAACGAACACATAAACAATCTTTAAAATTTGGATGGTGAGATTTACTCTAGTATTCACCGAAAGAACTATGTGCGTCACCGGTTAGAAAACTAACGAATTTAGCGAGTGCTCTAAACAACTTAAAAGCCATAGTTTCTGGCTTCTTCTATAGCCTTTTAGCAGCAATTGCAATGTTGCTGCTATTAGCTTTTTCTAAGTTAAAAAAATAAGAAAAATAAAAAACTTTTAAAAAAATACCGCTATATCTTTTAGGACAATGTAAAGAAACAAGAGAAACACAAAAACAAAATGGGCTAAAAAAACTAAAAAATTGAAATTAAGATGCTGACGCATTCAAGCTGGAAGACAAAAGATGAGCTGTTTGAAACGGGATTAATCTCAACGAAACAAGCGTCTTACCAGTTGAACTAGCAAAAGTTGGCAATCTCGAGGCTATTGTGTTGCTCCGGGCAGGGTTTTGCTTCTTTGGTCATCTGGTGTTAGTGTGTGGCCTTGCCTGTTTCTCTTTGTTTGGAATCAATGATTTGTAAAAGGAAGTTTTTGGCAAAATAAAATGACCGTTTTTCATACAACATTAGTAAAAATAGCATCCTTTCAGTGGTATTTATAAAAGTGGCACCTCTGTCACCGTACGGTATCATGCAGCACAAGTTCTATTTTTATAAATACCACTCTAAAGATATTATTTTACTAATACCACGTAAAAACAGCCATTTGGAACAAAAGTCTGCATGGTTTGTTGACATGCATGCATGCTGGGCCGGTGGTCCATCTGGCCATGGACAAGGGTGGGCCCATGCTTTTCTCTTTGGAAAATTTGCCTCCGTGTCCAGATGGTCTTGACTTTTTTTTTTTTTTGCTTTTCTGGCCCCTCTGTTGGGTTTTCTTTCACATCTGGCTCCCTTGGGGGTTTTTTTTTTTGCAGATTTAGCCCCCCTAAGCGCAGATTAAATGATGTGCGACACGTGGCACCTTCTGTGGCTCTGGAGCGTGGAAGCCTGGTGAGCGTAGGAGGGCATGGGTGGACACGTGACACGCAGGGCCCACCGACTTCATGCGCTCTGGTTCCGCATGAAGTCGACGGGCCCCGCATGAAACAATACTTCATGCTCTTCGGTACTGCATGAAGTTGGTGGGCCCCACACGTCATGCACCCGCCCCCATGCCCTCCCATGCTCGCCAGGCTTTCGCTCTCTGGGACCGCAGAAGGTGCCACGTGTTGTACGCGGTGTTCAAGTAGGTGCTAAGCGCTAGGCGGGTGATAAGGTGGGGCCTAGGTGACCGAATTAAAAATGAGGATAGCAGATCAAAGATAAACAATCATGCATATATATTTTATGTAAATAGATAAATACTTGATGCAAGTTGTAAAACCTGCAAAATTGCCAATCCTCAGTAAATCCCCACATCTCCAGCCGAATCCCCACATCCCTAGCCAAATCCCCTTCTTGCTTCTCTCCTCTCTCTACTCCGATCGGCGACGCCTCTCCTCCCTCTACTTCAGTTGGCGGCGAGGCTAGGCCATCTCACCACCGCGCCATCTGTAGCTCGCCGGTCAGTACCTCCTCTGTATCCTCCTCTCACCACAACGCCTCCCCACCAGTTCGACGCACCACGCCAACTCCACCGTGCCACACTGTCCTGACCGGTCACTTGGTGTTTAGAATGGAGCACTGTTTCACGAGACTGTTGATCCAATTGATAGCTTCACGTCAGAGTCGAAGAAAAGTGGGGCAGATGAAGATATGTTTCAGAGTGAAAACTGGGGCTCTCTTGACGTGAGTCCACCGTCCATGACGGTGCAATCTCATCTTCGAAATAAAACCCTAATAAATGTTCCATCCACATCGATCTCCTGCTTCAGCTCCAGTAACCTAGCTAGCTACCGTTCATGATTATATATCAAGAGCGCAACATTAAGGCCCGGCTCAGTTGGGCTGAAAAGCTGTGACTTATGGATGAAATTGCACTGTAGCGACTGAAATTTCATTGTAGTTGAAGGTAGCTTATTTGGCGTAATTAAATTTAAAAAATTAAAAATAAAAAATATGCTAGCTCATCACGGACAACGCAAACGAATACCGAAAAAAAGAACCAGCAAAAAAGCTAAAAAATCAAAAATTCAAAAAAAAACAAAATTTATAAATAATAAAAAATAAGTTAGAAATCAAAAGCTAAAGTCGAAACAAGCAAGCGTAAACGTCTCACTTGCTAACATCTTACCATCTCAAATCACTGCTCTCTCTCTCTCGTGAAACTCGTCTCTCCTCTGACTGGAGTAACTTACACTATGTAAGGTACCGGTTACGTTGTAATAATTAGTAATACCACCATGAGAGGTTACGGAACATAATTATCGCGAACCTTTGTACGAGCATGGTCTCGTTTGGAACGTAAGAGTCCTACAACAGTCCTAAAAAAATTTATAGGATACCCTAGGTCCAGTGAGAATGGTTGTTGAGTTCGAGGCAGGGCCTGTACTTGGACAGCTCGAATTAAGTTACAATTTTGTGTGGCAAAACCCTGTTGCTTTTGGAGGTTAGAAGTTGGAACTTGTAGCCTTTCAAGTAGTTGTTACTTTTGTAGTTCCCGTACTTTTGAACGGGTGAGTTTTCAGTACTGTGATTTTGAATTTTGATTTATGATTTCTATCTATTTATGAAAGTCATTATGTAGAGAGAAATAATCGTATGTAATTTTAGTCAGTATAATTAAACTCAATACAATATCTACTATAATATATCTGTAGACCCTTTTAAAAAGACGTATTGTTTAAAAGTTAGTTTACTGTAGCAGAAAGTGATAAGCTAGGTTCTGCTCGTTTGGGCTGTAGTTTTTGGCTTTTAGTTTCTAACTTCTAGTTTTTTAATTGTCTTTTTATGGTTTTTTTTTGTCTTTTTGGACTTTTTTCTTTTCCTTTTTTTCTTTGTATTCCTTTGCATCGTTTGTGCTGAGATAACTTGTTTTATATATTTTTTATTTTTTGAATTTAATTACTCTAAAAAATTATCAGCAGTTATAGTACAAAATAAATCAGTTATACTACTACCAATAAAAAATAAACCGAGATAAGCCGCATCAGTCAGAACAAAAAAAAAACCCTGGATTGAGAAAAACAGGGCAGCAGGGCCTTAAGACGAACAAAAGCACAAACCTCTCCTTTTCGAATCTCTACCATCTCCCTCGTCATGTCTCCATTGATAGAGTGACCATATAATTGCCATCTTAGAGTCCCAAGAAAGCCTAGAGATGTGTATGCCCTACACTATTAACAAATGGATTATTATTAAATTAACATGATGTCAGAGTGGCAAACGAGATCACTCTGATATATAATGAGTATCATGCCGAGGTCAATAACTGTATTTGGCACACATTTGACGCCACATCTTCGATCTAGAGACTTCATACAGAGGTTTGGCTCAAGTTACTTTTTTTTTTAAAAAAAGAAAGCCATGTTACAAGTTGGCACATTTTCCTTTTGCAAAATGGCTGTATAATAATTGCTACATTTTTCGGGGGGGCCTTTTGCATATACAATCGAACGAGTTGGCCAAATGCATATTCAGTGGATGATATTTCAGAGTACATAAGAAAAGAAAAGGAAAAAGAGCAGCCTAGTGGAACTATGGGATGGATGGGCACATTGTCTCAAGTAGTGTGTTTATGGTCTCATCAAGAATATATGCCATCTTTAGAAGAGTCTTGCATGCTAGTTATGTTCAACAAATGATATAATCATTAGCCAAGTATTGGAACAAGGAGAGTTGTTGCCCAAAGTAGAAAGGGGATAAACACTAGTATCATGGACAGAAAGAGGGAATTGTAAGATGTTTTGCCATATATAGCGTCTTTTCAACGCGTATTTACAGAAATAGACGTATATTGTGGTATTGACAAAAATAATGCTTCTGTTGTCTGGTCACCAGACGGCAGTGCCAACAGTTGACACGTGACGCTTGCCGTCCGGTGAGCAGACGGCAGGTGGCCTGTCGTCTGCCCACAAAATGGCAAGTGATTAAGCTGGGTAATTAGCCAGCTTAATTACCTGTCTAAATTTATAATTTTGTATTATAATTTTTATAATTTTTTGAGCTCGTTTGCTATATATAACATTCCTACAAATATCAAAATCGTAGAAATTTTTGAGCAATATTTAGAGGATATAAAATTATAAAAAATTACATAATGAAGTACGTTATATTAGGAGTTTGTGCATAAAATTTTATAATTTTTTATCTCATTTGCTATATTTAAAATGTTGAATAAATATGATATAAAATTACGAATTTAGATAGTGATTAAACTGGCTTAATCATCTGCCATCTGGTGGGCGGGCGTCAGGCGCTTGTCGTCTGCTCACAGGGCGGCAGGTGCCCATGTGTCATCTCTCCCGCGCTGCCGCCCGCCCACCAAACGGTAAAAACGTCATTTCTGCAAATGCGCTACGCATATGGCCAGTTTTGTAAATACCGTCGCAAACAAGGCCAAATCCGCTAAAAATCCAGCATTGCAACAGATGGAAAGAGCAGGAATCTACTCCATAGGATAGAAAAATTATAGTGGTAAGTGGCAACCAAAAGGAGTGTCAAGCATAACAGATTGTCGGCACACCATAGTCTTTTTGTCCTCAAACACCATTTGTTTGTAATTGTGTTAGGGTAATGAGATCAGATTCCCCAATGTACGTGGAGAAATTTGGGCCACCTCAGATGTCTTGTCGGATTCTTTGATGCAGTGGGTAAACACTTGCATCATTAAATTAACTATCTCATGGACCCAAATCTTCACTGATATTTCCCTTATCTATAAGAAAAAGAATGTCAGCTTTCTTAAGCATGGGCCTCAACAAATTGGGCGGTAAGCGGGCCACACTTGTTTTACCTGACATTTTGCATTGCTCAGCAACTTACGAGTGATTCGGTGCTACTTTTGTTCTTTTAATGAACTTTTGTTTTTGCCTCAGATATAAAAGGTAGCAACAAACTGCACATTAGATATGAAGTTTCAATTGTATTATTGACAGTTGATTTCTTTTGACAAAAATATGTAAGGAATCCTTTATTAATGAACCAAATAAACGCTTAGAATCAGACCTGAACAGTGGTTTACTGATCTGCTGCAACCACGACGCTGATCTCACCCTTCTCGAGCATGGCATAGAAGGTCCTTGTCCTCCTTTGCTCGTTCCAGTGATGCATCTACCACAATCCCCTTGATGACACTCGCTCCCTTCAGGGCAGCGTGCGCAACCCTGTGTGCCGCCATTTTGCTTCCTTGATACGAGAGAGGATGATTGATGGGCAAGATTCCTGACCTCGAGAAAGTGCAACAGATAATTAGATATATTCAGGTATTCATGATGTCTGTCACTGTTGTTCATCCATTGGGAAGTTAGCATGCACTGCCAAAGCCACATAGGGACAGCAAGAGTCAATAGAAAGAACAGGCAGACGTTATTGTTATTTGGGATGCCATCAATTTATTGGCAGTGCTGAATTAGCTAAATGGCATTCGAACAGAAAGTGCTGAAGCAGCATGTGCAAAGTTAACATCTTTCAATAATAAATTATTCAGTAACATTGTGGATGATTAAAAAGTGAAGATTTGGAAGAAGATAACTGTGGAATCTATAATCCAATAAACTTGTCCAAGAGCAAAATTACTAGTAAAGAAAAACTCGCAAGAGCATCATGAGTATTGCCTAGAATGCAAGTTCATGGCCTGAATAGAGAAAAAAGAAAAAGGAAGGAAAGCAAGAGAAAGAAACAAATTTGATTGGATTCTTTTGGGCTGTGGCTTATGGTTTAAAATTTTGAATTTTTGCTGTTCACGAGAGGCAGTACATAGAGGAAAATAGTCGCATGCGATTTTGGCCGGTACAGTTGAACTCAGTATACTTTTTACTACAATTTTTTTGTTGACCCCGCTTTGAGAAAATACACCGTTTAAAAGTTAGTTATTGTAGCATATACAAGCCAAAGCCGACTTTGAGCCCTGCTGAACCCACCCAAATTTTGGGTTGTGGCTTATGGCTTTTGTCTTTTGAATTTTGACTATTTACGAGAGAGATTATAAAGAGGGAGACATTCATATGTGATTTTGGCCGGTATAGCTAAGATCGATACAGTATGTATTATAATCGATTAGCAGACACCGTTTTAAAAAAACGCATATTTAAAGCTAGTTATGTAGCAAAAGATAGAAGCCAAAAACATAAGACCTGCCAATCCCAGCCAAAAGCATGCCCCATTCCATAGGAAAGCTACCTTTCAACATTCAAACATCAGTGATTTGTGGTGCGTTTCATCCAAAAAAGAGAGGCGATAGAACTATTTAAGACCCTGTTTGGATCCCTTGGGCTAACAACTAGTTGCTAAACTTTAGCCCTTGAGGATCCAAACAGGAGGGCTAATGAGTGGGCTAAAGTTTAGCCAAAGCCCCAACTAGTTGTTAGCCAACTAGTTGGCCAAACCCAGCTAATGAGGGCTAAAGTTTTGAGTTCTTAGGCACAAAGACGTGTTTACCCATGCATGTTGGACTCTCACCTCCCATTTAATGGCTGACGTACGAAACGAGGAGAGGTAGTATGTCTTTTTGAAACTTTAGTCATATCCATTAGTACAGGATCCAAACAGGACATTTAGTGGCTAAAGTTTAGTCCAAAACTTTAGACAACTAAACTTTAGACCATGGGATCCAAACAGGGCCTGAGACTATTGCTTTTATCGATAGATTGTTGGAAGTGAACCTCATATTCAAAGAAACATCATGCCTTGAAAAGAGCATGGTCTGGTCACATTCCTTCTAAGTATACTTTATGTAACTATTAATTAAGAACAATAAATAGCGCTGCATCTATTCTTTCAGCATGCCCACACGCGCACACAAAAAGTATGAACTCTAGTTTCCAACTGGTGTAGACTGTGAAGGTCTGAACTTTCTTCCGGTTGGACTTCAGGTGGATGGCCATGAAGGCATGGAACAATGGTGCCTTAATACGTCAGGTATTGCAGGCGTGGTGAGAAAGAACGGTATAAACAGTGCATATTCATCTTTGTGGCATTTCAGGAAAAGAGGAACAGATAAATTTCTCCGAGTAAAAATCAACGGGTATAGAACTTTCTGTTCCTAACTGAAAGGATGGTTTGGAGTGGTGCAGAGCCTGTACATATGGGTTGCAGCAATGCCCAGAGCTCAGGTATTTACTAGTGCCTACTGCTGTACTGCATAGTTGCGCCTGTAATTCTTTTGTTTTTGGTTTTCTATCATCCGTGGTAATTCCGTGTATCTGTTATTCCACTGCTAATCTAAAGGCGAACAAGAAAGAGTTGAACTAGCATTTGAAGCAAATTGCTAACATCACATATTCCATCTCATATGAAAGTTCGACTACAATGGATCAAATCACCACACCAATACAGAACATTTAACAAACTCAAATTTTTGCCTGAACAGGTTCATAGGAAATGGCATCTTAAGGGATCAATTCCTGAATTAGTATACTAAGAAGGCTACCATTAGAATTGGAAAAATTGCTCCCATGCCACACAGTTTAATGGCGTTTGTTAAAATGCCCCATGATGTGTCACTGACATGCGGGTCCAGGGCCCACATGTCAGTGAGACATCATGGGGCATTTTAACAAACGCCATTAAACTGTGTGGCATGGGAGCAAATTCCCCATTAGAATTCGAGAACGATGGCTTCTCTGAAAAGATTCATTCGCTCTAAAGCTCGCATAAATTCTATCAAATCAAAAGTATTCTAAGAACAAGGCATCATTGATGAAAAGAAAATGAAAAGACGCGGCGAAATTTACCAATGCCAGGATCGGCGTCGATTGCAGCGCCGGCGACTCGAGCCCAGAAGGGAGTAGGAAAGGAAATGAGGTGCCTCTGATCAGAACAGATCAACAAACCGTAAGAACACGCGTCGGGTGAATACTGGATGGAGAAATCTATTGGGCCGAGCAGTTGCTGCCTCGATCGAAAAAATTCTCATGGGCTGAATTGAAGTGCCTCTTCACATGGACGCTCTAATAATCACATGCGCATTTTTATGTGAGAATGATATAATTTGGTACTTGCAAAGTTGCAAGCATCCTAAAGGCTGCTTAAAATGGTTATGCAGCGTGATCTGATGATTTATAGATTTTTTTTTTATCATAATAACCATGTTCTGAAGTCAGTTTCTACCGGTGCATGCATATCGATTTACCTGCACATGGCACATCAAAAGGATCACTCGCACGTGCAAGTTGCAGCACTGTCCAGAACTCCATTAGCACCACTGCTTTGGAAGAGAGGCCTGCAAGTCTCCACCTCACCAAGAACTCACAGGGAGAGAGAGAGAGAGAGAGAGAGAGAGAGGGCAGGCAACTTGTTCCCTCCTTTTCAGCCAACTTGTGCTGCAACAGTCACGACACCATATCACCATCAACCTCTTACATACATCTTCCTTCTGTGCCCTTCTTCCTTCACAGTGGTGCTGCTGTTTTGTTCATCACCCATCTCCTCTTATCTGTGTAGCCAGTCAGTGTTTGCAGAAACAACAAAGATGAGCAGCATGGGAGATGGTGGCAGTGTCCCCAAGAGAAGGTACTAGGATATGCATGCATCCTTCTTGCTGCTGTTGCAATCCTCTTGTGATTGTGTTCACTGGCTCACTGCAGCTATCTTGTTACTGTTGTAGGAAGCAGGATGTTCAGAAGGTTGTGGTGTCTGTGAAGGCTCAGGATCACAAGACTGAGCAAAGGCCACCTGCTGACAGATGGTCTTGGAGGAAATATGGGCAGAAGCCAATCAAGGGCTCTCCTCGTCCTAGGTATCAGCTTGCTTTGCACTTGTTCTTCTGCACAACGCATTGCAAGTTTTTGTAACATGTTACAGCGATTTCCATGTGCACTTCACTTAAATAATTTCACGTAAATTAGGATCTCTGGACATTCGATTTGATTTGTTTGCTCTGTTAGTCTGTTAACGTCTTTTTTATGTGGAACATGCTGCATCCAGAGGCTACTACAAGTGCAGCAGTTACAGGGGTTGCTCAGCAAGGAAGCAAGTGGAGAAGTGCAGGAACGATGCATCCCTGCTCATCATCACCTACACCTCATATCACAGCCATGAAGACTATGCCACATATCCAGTCCAAGAACAAACTCATAATTCTGACAAGAGTGATGCAGGTGCTGCCCTCAACAATGACATGCCACTTGCTGAAGCAACAGCTGCTGCTTCCAAGCTATGTGGTGAAGAGGAGACATGTGACTTCTATGATGAGCTTGAGGAGCTCCTCCCAGTGTCTGCATCTCCCCTGCCAAGCTTGGCTTGCATGGTCCAAGAGCAGCTTCTTTGATGCAAGAACATTGTCAAGGAAAAAGCTAATGAGAAATGAATGCCTTTCAGGGATCCAACTCACCAAGCAAACTGTTCTAGCTACCTTTTCTTTGGGAGGTTCTAATAACCTAATGCATGTAAATAGTGTACACCCTCTTGACCTGTATAACTTGATAAGATGTACTGTGATTACTGCAAAATTATGTTCATCAGAAAAAAGCAAAATGAGAACATAGAAAGGGCTATTTGCTGTTGCAAAACTTCACACAATCCATGCAAATTAGCATTGAACTAACTAGGTGCTGCGGGATGTCAATGTCGGGAATCTGCAACATCAGGGTACAGGGACAAGCAGAACTCTGCAGCCCTGGGATACACGGCAAGATTGTAACAGGTACAGCACCCTATCGAGCCAGCAAGGCTCCAAGAACTTAACCACCACACGCCTCAACAGATGCTCCTAAACTAAATGCTTCAACCATTCAGTACTCCCAGATACGCTCCAGAATAAAAAGGATGTTACAATATCATTTGGCAAGTGGGTAAAATGTTTCTAATGATCTGTGTTTACATCATCGTCATCATTAGCTCAAGTGAACATGTAATCCTGTTATCCTCCTTGAATATATTTGGCTCGCAGCTGCCTGAGGGCTTCAACCTGATCTGCCGTTGCAGTTTCAACAAGGAATATTTGATCCCAGATCTTCCGCAGTTCTGATCAAAGAAACAGAAGCAGCAACAAGTATAGTCTTATCAAAATTCAAAGAATGTTGTGCAACTATTCAAAACTAAAAAAGTCAAATAATCTTCATGTGTTTTTAACTAAACAATCCTAAAGGAATGCCAGAACATAATATTTTTTCCCTTTCCATAATAAACTATTTCCCTATTCTTTTCAAGGATTATCACTCTTCCAACAATAAGAAACATTTGGGCACGACGGGGGAAAATAAAGAATGGAATGCAGGGGCTGCAACTTCAAACTTACCAGATTTATGCATGGGTGAGAGGAACATGATTATCAAGTCAAAGAGAGGAACTTTTGCCAAATTCTCCAAAATGCTAACTGCTAACACTGCATCATCCCTGAGTATGTAATAAGTATTAATGAACAATGGTAACAGCCAAGATATGCCATAGCTCTATTAGCAAAAGCAACTGCTGTAGGAGACAATCCAATACTTCTTGAGTAGCACTCAATCACTTCAGCAAACCTTTTCTGTTTGAAATACTCATTACCCTACAAATAAAATACAGGAAACAGCAGGCTTAGCTTTACAAGGCTTGTCTCAGCAGCAGCCTAAAATTCTGGCAAAATCACAAGACATTGCAATACTTATTCTGACCTGTTCCTTTACCGATGCGGCATCGGGCATTGGTTCAAATTACACTGTAGCTGAAAAATAGTAGTTTATGGTTGAAATTACACTGTAGATAAAGATGGTTTATTTGGTGTAATTAAATTTAAAAAATTTAAAAATATGTTAACTCATCATAGACAACGCAAAACGAATACGGAAAAAAAAAAGAACCGACAAAAAAGACAAAAGTTCAAAAACAGACGAAATTTATGAATAGTGAAAATAAGACAGAAGCTCAAACCGAAATCGTAAGTAGCTTGGGTAGTTTGTATAATTGTACCGATCCCCAAGATTTACTGTGGAAGCTCCTGAGGGCCCATATGTTCTTGCCTTAGCTTCCTGCAGAAGAGGTTTTTTTTTTCCATTTTCAAACCACACACCTCCAGACACGAAACAAACCATAACATTTCCATATTGGAAGTAAACAGTCCGAAAATAAACTCGAACTAGGTCTTCAAGATAAGTTAATTTCACCAATAAAATTCCAAAATTTCACCTGCATCCGTTCAGTACCTAGCTTTCCAAATTTCGAGATAAGTTAATGTTCGGTAAACATTCGCAAAAAATTCTAGATTTCGAGACACTGTAAAGCTACAGACTACAGAGACAGCACAGGTTTCATCACACTACTGCCTTAGGGGGAGGGGGGTGAGCCCAAGGGAGCTCTCACCATATTCCAGCCGCTTCTTACTCCCAGATCGCCGGACTGACCTAGCGGATCATCCAAGGAGCCCCTGAACCGAAAGAACCCAAATACCTGAGACAGACAAGAAGACGAAAATGTCCAAGAAAACACCCAAGAACACACTGGACGAACGCGGAGATGAGAAGAAACGATCGGAGATGAAATACCCGGACAGGTCGTCGTCCTCGAGCTGGAGCTCGCGCCGGCGCCGCTGCACGGCGAGACGATCCGCGAAGCAAACGGGAGGAGCAGGAGGGCTCGGGAGCGGCGGAGGGGAGCCGTCGAGGGGACTGGAAGAAGAGAAAACGAAAGGCATTGTTGTGGGCCAGGCCTAAGATTGGGCCCATATTGGCCCATACGAAACAGCTACGACCGTTTCATGGACCGGCCCAGATTTTCTTTTCATCATCGAGTAATTTTCGTTACAGGTAAATGTCATGCCAGGTGTGCATTCGGTTAATTGGGTTTATTCGGTGCAATATTATGTTCGGTTTTAGAGATGTGAGTGCCGAAAAAAATTCAAATTCCGAACCTAATAATCCGAACTGTTTCGATTCGGTGTTTTGGTTATTGCCATATTAGCAATACCAACACAAGGATGCATATAGCACAGCCAATACAAAATCGGAATTTGAATACAACCAAAATTAGAAAAACAATACTAGCTTACCAAAGACATGTTCGGTCAGCACGGTTCGGTTTGATTTATTCGGTTCGGCTCAAATGCGGCCGCCCCTCCTCGTGCCACTACGAACTTGTGTGTGAAAGCCGAGAGGTGCATTCACGAGCGAGGGGCTGGCAGGCTCGTGTTGGTGGGTGACTGCTACTGGGATCCAAAATTAATGGGTGAGTTTTTTTTTCCTTGATGGTTTATGGTTTAAATATTTAAATTTCAGCTGTTTGTGAAAGGTAGTATGCGGAGAAAAATAGTTGTATACGATTTTGATCGGTACAGCTGAACTCAGTATACTTTTTACTAGAATTTTTCTATTGATTCTGTCTTAAAATATACACTGTTTAAAAGATAGTTACTGTAAATAATATAAATATAAGTAAATTTTAAATCCAGAAGAAACCGACCATATGTAACGTATCCACGTCCGATATATCCTTGCATGTATTTATTGGGCACGCTTGACTTTGAGCATTTATGGAGCTCAATGTTGCCGTTTGCAACCATCTTAATTTCCCTTTCTTGTCACCCATGCACATACGTACGTTGCTTTGCTGCTGGGCCTGATTATGTCGGCAATCTGATAATTTTTAGCTAAAAATAAA
This sequence comes from Dendrocalamus latiflorus, assembly GCA_017311315.1. Taxonomy (NCBI): domain Eukaryota; kingdom Viridiplantae; phylum Streptophyta; class Magnoliopsida; order Poales; family Poaceae; genus Dendrocalamus; species Dendrocalamus latiflorus. The sequence continues at coordinate 33,455,279 of CM029661.1, read as the reverse complement.
TAGTAATGGTCGAAAAAATGGGTTTTAGAAGGAAGGACGTACGGTGAAGAAAGTGATAAGGAAATATGTATATGAGACAGGAGTGAGAGAAGTAGAGTATATGATACGCGCATAACTCTCTACCTTATCCTAGAACGTTATGGGAGAGAGATGAGTGGAAAAGCCGCTTTAGAAAGTTAGGTATTTATATTACCTTCTAGCTTCTCTAAATAGAAGCCAACAGTGGTAGATCTAGAACAAAATTTTAAGAGGGCCTAGCGGGACATGACTAATAAAAGATAAATAAGCTAAATATAAATCAAACTATCTTTTGTAATGTAAAATCATACATAATTAGAACAACGACATAGTAAAAATATAAAATACATCAAATATTGTACCTTGGTAATGGGTAATGTGTCTCCCAAAGCCCGTAAATATATATAAGCAGCTATTTGTACACCAAAATTAGCAAAATTTAATGATGAAATCAGGAATTACGATTGTGAATAGTTATAAAGATTGTAAAAAAAAGATAAAACATACTATTAGCTAGAATTGAGTAGTAGTACAAGTATGAGGCAATATCATTCTATGAGATTTCATACTTTGAAAGCATTTTCTGATTCTATCATCATCAAGACTTTTAAAAATCTCTCGCTCAGTGTAGCGTATCATCAAGTCACTGAATCACTCACCTACTAATTTATTGTGCAAATCTATCTTGATAATATTTATTGCTGAAAAGACTTTCAACTAATGTTGTTACAACTGGAAGGGTCAGTATTAGCTCAATGAGGCGATAAACCAATAAGAATGTTCTATTTTTCCCTATTTCAACCATCTTTTGAGCTAGCTTTGCAATATCACCACATGTATGGAATTCTACACATCTCCTGACATTGAGAATAAATGTTTGAAGCTGATTTCTAGATAACAAATGGTCGGCTATGTCGAAGTCATCAGCATAAATATTAGCAAGTTGAACAAGGTTATTTATATCAAACTTGGAAAAAGAGTCTTTTAGATCAAGATAAGACATACATATCATTAAATCTGAAGAAATTTCATTAAACCAATAGTTCATCTCTAATGTAATGGTATCAATAGCAATAATGAAAATCTCAACATGGTAATAGTGAAGGTAAGTCAACATATGCTTCCTACGTGCAGACATACCTCTAACTAGAATGAGTTCTTCCATATTTGGCACATGAATCTCATTTGCTCCACAAATACTTTTCACTTGCTAAAATAATGGCTCCCACCCATTGTTCCCCATATCCTACAGTGTATTTTCATATCTATAAGCAAATCCATAATTTTAACAATATCTTGATCCTTCCTTGGTGACTCTGCACGTCTTGGGTTCTGGCGAGGAAAGGCAATACACACGGGAGAGCTACGAACGAAGGAGGAAGGGGGATCTGGGGGAGACGCTCATCGGCGGGCTTCGAAGACCAACAATGGCGATGACGACAGAGGCTTCAACTCCTAAAGCTCACCATCATGGGGGCGCCATCTGCCTGCTATTCTAGGGATTGACTCACTCTCCTAGTCCCGCTTCCACTGCTAGTTCTCCTCTCATGGCTCCCAGACCGCTTCTACTCCGGTGTCCTCTGGCACGATGAGAGCCTTGACACAACATCCCCTACCTCTCCCAATCGGAATCATCATGCACGCCTCTGCCCCTCCTCTCCCGGTCGAAGTTGTAGTAGATTGACGCCGATGTCAGAGATCTTGTGGCACTACTTGATGCCCAGCTTTTCTAGCTTGGGGTAGCCGACGGCTACCTTGGCGAGTCCCATGTCCATAACACCAAGGCACTTGTATAGCCTCAGCTCCCTTAGTTTGGCTGTTATGGCTATCGCAGCAGCCTCGCGGCCCCCCTACGCTGATGCAGTGCAATGGATCGACCGCCTCCAGCCTAGGGTAGATGACCACTAGGGCGTCCAACCCAAGGCACCCACCTCGATGGCCCATGCTATGTAGTCCCACTAGATGCCGCTAAGGTCCACAACGGCCACCACGGCAGCAAGGAATGCGTCGTCGAGCGATGCACATATGCCCAATCTACCCCGATTTTGAGCAACACTGGATGCCTTGTCCTCCTCCTTCCCCCGTTTCTTCCTACTCTCTCCATGTTTCTCTCTTCCCATCCATGGCCGCAGGGCATCCCCTGTTCTTCCTACTCTCTCTCTCCCCCTATCCATGACATTGCTGCCACCCAAAGCTCTCTCTCATCTCCATGGATCTTACATTGTCACCTCCACAGCTGTGGTGGTTTGGGAGTTGACACTGCGAGACGTGCCAATGGCTAGTAGTGGCGGCAACAGTTCTTTAGTGATGGCAGTGGCGGTTCTACAGAGATTAGGAGGAGAGGGTGAGCACATCAAAACGTGGTATATGGCAAGGGGATTCTCTTGTGCGAAGCTATTGAATCATGGAACACCGGTGGGGGCGAAAAGCGCTAGGGATGATGACCGGAGGCGGAGGAGAAAAAAAGGTCAATTCGGTGAGCTGCAAGCACAGAAATGAAATTAACTTGGTGGGTAGGTTGAGAAATTCGTGGAACACAATATGACACAAAAGGATTTGAAAAAACATTATTGGTGCGACGGGAACACAGCGGTGGGTCTTGACCAGAGTGTGAGCGGCGGCGGCTACGAAGATCGAGCTCTCTTGGGTAGTTTACGTGGGAGAGGAGGCAAGAATGAGGAGGAGACAAATTTAGAAGAGGAGGCGAGCATGAGGAAGAGCCAAAGTTAAAGGATCGAGAAGCTTGCCATTGTTGCATGTAGAGTAGGTTGTATGTTTTGCCACGTCAATGTGCTATGCTCGTGGAAGAAGCTGCCAAGAAGGAGAGAGAGGAAGTGACGGGAAGAAGAAACACACTAGACAATGATATGTGGGTCCAATGTGTATTTTTATTTTTTGTTGATTTGTAAAGAAATGAAGATAAGTGGCATCCATGTGCCATTCAGGTCAGCAAAAATTGAACATGTAGGTGCCACATCAGTTAAAACCATGTTGATTTACGACGAGGAGGTGTTTTTGCATGGTTTTAGAAGTTAAGGGCTGTAAAAATGTTTGGTTTTACAGTTCAAGATTGAAACTTAGACCAATGGGGTAAAATGGACCTATTCTTATGTAAAATAATTCCTATATGAATTTTACAAAGCTCCAAACGGGCCTTGTGTTACCCTTGATTGCCTGACATGGGCAGTAAACATTGGTGCCCTGGTCTCGCAAGTCCAAAACGTTCTCGCAAGTCCAAAACGTTCACAGAGACCACAGATCTGCCTCTCTTACCAACCAAACGCACCGAGGCATATTTTGGTCGAGTCAACAATTCATTTCTAGACTAGTTGAGTTCAATGCAGTCAACGGAATAAATTAAACGTTACCTCCCTGTTTCTTCTTTTTTTCTAACAGAAATTGTTGGGATAATAGTCAAATCAAACCATTCTATGTGTAACTCCAGGAAGAAACGAGTAGTATTGCCTTTGGCGAGTTCGTGTGTACGTCCGCCTCTGTTTAACTAGGCTTGGCCGCCACGAGAAAGTTCCCGCCATCCACCAAAATATAGATGGGCCGTGCAAACCACCTCAGCTGTACGTGCCACGCGTAGAATTAGGCGGCCGGCGACTTCAGACGTGACCGGAATTCACCGGCCGGCGAACCACCGTCCGTCGTGCCACCATCTGGCTGTGCTCGCGCGTCATCCGATCTCATCTCACCGCGCATCCGGGCCCGTGATAATTTGGACGGCACAGCAATCAATGCTAATCTATCTTCACAAGCAACTGTTTATAGATATAGGTCCCGCTCGTTTCAGTTTTAGCTTCTAGTTTATTTTTTATTATTCATAAATTTTATCTTTTTTTTTTTGCTTTTTTTAGTTTTTTTGCCAGTTCTTTTTTTCTTATATTCATTTGCGTTGTCCAAGATGAGCTAACATATTTTTTTCTATTTTTAAATTTAATTACGCCAAATAAGACACATTCAGCTACAGTGAAATTTCAGCCAGTTACAATGCATTTTCAGTTATAAACCACAACTTTTCGGCCCAACCGAGCAAGGCTATAGATTTACATAATTTTTAAAGCACGATAAATAATAGATAATTGCTGCTTATCTTTTTATGTATTTTAAAAGAGAAAAGTATAGTAGCATTTCTTAACATTGTATGCATGATCAAATTGATGAAACACGGGCAAGGCGATTAATCTTCTGTTAGCACCTCTCAATTCATAATCTACAAAATAATATTGGATTACTATGCAAAATCCGGCTTGTATTTTTTTTGAGGTCAGCGTTTGGTAGTGAATGTAAATGGACCAGTAGTCCATTCTGCCACCTCAGCACGAAGAACCTAGTAGCTGGCTACTTCCAGCAGTCGAGACTTGAACAAGACGAGCAAGTACAGACGCGCGCACCGGCCACAGCCACCAAACGCGCGGCCGCTACACGAGCACGCCGCGATGCAAAGACCGAGAAGAGACCACCGCTTCTTGCTCCCGGAGCCCGTCCTCTGCCTCCTCCTCGCCGGAGCCGCCGTTGCGGTTTCTGCCGACGCCGCCACGCCGGTGATCCTGAAAACCGTGTGCGGGCCCACGCCGGCGGACAACCCGGAGGCCTTCGACGTGAGCTTCGTCAACACGCTGGAGCTCATCTACCAGAACGTCACGCGCTCCGGCTTCGGCGCCGCCGCCTCCGGCAGCGGCGGCAACACCGTGTTCGGGCTCGGGCAGTGCCTCGCCTACCTCTCCCCGACCGACTGCCAGCTCTGCTACGCGCAGAGCCGCGTCAAGCTGCCCCACTGCCTCCCGGCCACCGCCGGCCGCATCTACCTCGACGGCTGCTTCCTCCGCTTCGGCCCGGACAACTTCACCGCCGTCGCCTCCGACGCCAACGACACCTCGGTGTGCTCTAACACCACCGTGGCCGCGTCCGCCGCCCCGGCGTTCGCGGCCGCGGCCGCTGCATTGGTGCGGAACGTCACGGCGGCCGCGCCGGGCGCGAGGGACTACTACAGCGCGTCGGCGGCGTCCGGGGCCGTGCAGGTGTACGCCGCGGCGCAGTGCTGGAGGTCGCTGAACGCCAGCGCATGCGCCGCGTGCGTGGCGAGCGCGCGCGATCGGGTGGTCCGGCGGTGCCTGCCGGGCGCCGCCGAGGGGTACGGGCTGAACGCCGGCTGCGTCGTCAGGTACTCGACGCAGCCGTTCTACTTGCCGGCAAACGCCGGCGGCAGCGGCGGGTCGTCCAGTGAGTACCTTCCATTGTAATTTATTTTCGATAATTTTACTACTTCTGCTGGAAATTTTGGTCTAATTTGTGGTTCTTGGTCCAAGTTTCACGGGGAGGTGCGTGCCGTGTCTGAATTTTAGTGATAGCAACACCGTATATGGATGCCAGCTGCATGTAAATAGAAAGGTTTCAGAGGATGAAACTGCAAAAACACCTTAGTTTTGACTTTTTATAGACTGTCTTGCGAGGGAGAAAAAAGCTCCAAAATACTCTTGTTATGTAGTAATTCCTTCTGTGCAAAACACTATTGTAAATAAATTCTCACGAACTTGACATTTTTTTCTGAATTTTTCATGGCAGCCCGGCACATAAGTATTATTGTGATCGCTTCAGTCTTCTCCGCAGTGGCAGTCATCGGCATAGCATTCGTCTGGTCAAAAATGAGGCCTAGAAGAAACGACCTCCATGACGGTATGTAAATTCCAACACGGTGAAGGCAACCTGATGCTACACATATCTAATCATGGTCTTTAACACTGTGTCCTGCTGGGCTGGACAGACATGGACGGCTCAGGTGAGGTCATCCGCGCCATCGCTGCTTCGCAGCTTAGTTTTAAGTACGAAGAACTGCGCAAGGCGACCGACGACTTCAATCAGATCAACAAGCTTGGCCAGGGTGGCTACGGATCGGTTTACAAGGTACGTTTGTCATCTTGAAATGATCATAATCAGATTGCATAAGCAGCTTCTGAACATTGGCCATAGCAGTATTGTGATTGCATCAGCTTTGCTTCTGACATGACGCTAGGGTGTGTTACCTGACGGCCGGGAGATCGCCGTGAAGCGTCTGTTCTTCAACACGCGGCAGTGGGCCGACCAGTTCTTCAACGAGGTGCGCCTCGTCAGCCAGGTGCAGCACAAGAACCTCGTCAAGCTCTTCGGCTGCAGCGTCGAGGGACCTGAGAGCCTCCTTGTCTACGAGTACCTCTGCAACACCAGCCTGGATCACTACCTGTTTGGTACTACAAAAGAAAAACAATTAATTCCTGCATCCTGACTTTTCATACTCGATAATGTAAATGCATTCTGATATGTCATACTTGATGACAAAATGCAGACGCTTTCAAGAAGAATGCACTGGATTGGGAACGGCGGTTCGAGATCATCCTCGGGACAGCAGAAGGTTTATCCTACCTGCACAGCGCTTCTGAAATCAGGATCATTCATAGGGACATAAAGGCCAGTAACGTACTGTTGGATGAGAGGTTCAGGCCTAAGATTGCCGATTTTGGTTTGGCGAGGAACTTCATGGAAGATCAGAGCCACCTCAGCACCGGCCTCGCGGGGACTTTGTAAGTCATATTGTCTGAAACATCGGGAAAAAATGCGTTTAATGTGGTGGAGGAAGAGTTTTTTGCGACAAATTGTGCAATATGTCTGAAGAAATAATACTGGCTGTGCCTACTTTTGTGCAGTGGATATATGGCTCCCGAATACATCGTCCACGGGCAGCTGACAGAGAAGGCTGACATTTACAGCTACGGCGTGCTAGTCCTTGAGATCATCACTGGCCGGAAGAACCACAACTCAGTGGCCTCATCGGCAGAAGGCCTTTCCCTCATGTCACTGGTACATTTTTCTCACATTTTATCCTATTGTCAAGTACTATCTACTGTAGCATTTCATTTCAGAAAACCTGATGAAGCTAGCACTGCTGCCCTGCCATCTTCAGATATGGAAACACCACAACGCGGGTACCCTGATGGAACTGTTGGATCCAAACCTCCGCGAACAATGCTCGGATGAGGAAGCTCTCAAGGTGTTCCACATTGGGCTACTGTGCGCACAGGCGTCGCCTAACCTTAGGCCGCCGATGTGGAAGGTGGTCGAGATGCTGAGCAGTAGGGATAAGGAGCTGCCCCGGCCTACTCAGCCTCCGTTCATCGACGTGAAGGGATCGAACGCGAAGCGCGACAGCTCGGGGTCATCGTCTCTGCAGTCGAACTCAGACAAGGCGCCGTTGTCGCTGAACCAATTGTCGGTGAGCGGGGTGCACGCCAGGTAACACGGGGTGAAGGATCATCGATCTTAGCGTTCTTGTTCACGTTAGGGTGCACTTCATTTTTCGGTCATGGTTCTTTCATCTGATCACGATGTTGAAGTACCATGTGCAAGCCTTGAGAAGGAGTCCTACCTGTAAGTAATCATCCAGAGAAGCGAGAAATGTCAATTTTGCGAAACATTCAGAGAAGAGCAGTCTTGGATTCTTCCACCATTGTCTCAGCGAATTTCCTTATGTGAGAATCTTCACGTAAGCATGGCAGAAACTGAAAACAGTCCCAAATAAACCTACTATTCAGATGTGAAGTATAAACGCACTAATAAAAGCACCCACAAAATCCTCCTTTTTTTTTTTTGCACCTTTGCACATGTACCCTTCGCAGGGATAGAGATTGAACGCCTAACAGCCAAAAAAAGAGAGAGGTAAAAGTCAGGCAATTCATACAAAACCTACAAACTGGGGGCACACTTGCCATCATCACAAACGAACAAGTAAAAGTCAGACAATTCATACAATTTTGATCGAGATAGACCGCTGCTTGCTTCTGGATAACTTGAGGCAGAAGCAGCCGCCTCATTCAATCACGCCACCGTGATCAACTTACCTTTTCAAGAGTCAAACACACGGATAAGATAACAGAGAGCGATTTGTGCACACGAAAGCTCAAGAAATCAAGCCCACAGATCAGCTGAGAAAAACTTGCAGCTCAGAAAAAATTTAAGAATGGCTGCTAGAGGTAAGGAACAATATTGAGCAAGCACCTTCAGCCGTCCAAGATGGAGACGGTTCAGCAACCAACACATTCAATCATCAGTGTGTTGGTTGACACTAAAGAATGCAAATAATACTGACATACGTATGTCGTTTTGGCCTTTCTAGAGTTTTCTAATGCAGGACTTTAACTAATTTTTTGCATCATAATACACTAATTTAGGGCTTTGGCCCTGTTCAGAAGTATTGTGGTTTTTATCTTTTCACTATGGTTTTTGACTGATTACGAGAGAGATTAAGGGAGTAAGATATACCCGCGTTAAGAAGTCACTCCGTTCAAAATAGCTCCTGTAATGTTAGAAATAATATTGACTTCGAGTCCTAGACGTAGTAGAGTCCGTCTTCGAGTATAACTCAAGTTGAAGTTGTTGTTGGGAATAATCCCACATTGGTTGTGGAAGAGGAGAAAGCACAACTTATAAGTGTGGGGAAGCCCCCACCCATTGGACTAGTCTTTTGGGGGGAGAAGGCCCAGTACCACTTATAAGGTTGTTGCTCCGTTGCTCCGTGGGCTTGGTTGTGTTCCGCCCATGTGGACCTGTGGCCCGGGGAGTAAAAACCCGGCTGGACCTAGGTATGCGGCCAGGTCCAGATCTCACAGTTGTGTCCAACTTGAAGTCCGAATACGTATATGAGTAGGAGATTATTAGCCTTTATATTGAGGAGGCTTGTACCAATTTTGTAAGAAAAGAAGAGAAAAAGGGGAGCAAATAAGAGAATAGAGAAATTCAAAAATTCTCCTGTGTTCTCTCAGTTTATTTGCGATGTGAGCGCTTTCTCCTGGATCAAAGTTGTAATAAGTGGTATCAGAGCCTAGGCGAGGAGCCGAGTCGCTGAAAAAATCATCACAACGATTTCCGTTTCGACGCATCTCCGTTCGCAAGAGCTCCCGAGGCAAATTCGTGCGCACATCCTCCTCCAGCGAATGGCATGTGGAGCAGAAGCAGCAGCGCGAGCCAGCGACTTGTCTTCGTTTTTTTCTCGGTCCGTGCATTGCCAAGAGATCGAAGTCAAAGACAAAGAGCAACTTAAAAAAGGAAGTAGAGAGAAAAGCACTACAAGCAAGTAGTGCCTGTGCCAAAAGAAGAGTTTTTTTTTGTCTTGTGAAAAGACAACAAACAGAGAAGGAATTTTTCTTTGCATCAGGAAAAGAAAAAAAACTCGCGTCATTACACGAGAAAGGAAGACGAGACAGGACAGAAGTGCACAGAGGACAAAAAATTCAATCAAGGGCGAGGCAGGGGAGCACACCTCGTTTCCGTGCGTGTAGCAGCCTCCGATTCAATTTTTTCCGAGCCGTAGCCTTTTCCGGTTTTGCCGAGAAATCAATCTGAACTATCTTGTTTTCTCGTCTCCGAGTCAGAGACGTGCAAGCAACGCAAAAATAAAAGCCGTTCCAAGGCCAGAGCAAACAGAGCGCAGAGACAAGCAACAGAGAGCAAGTCCAAGCAAAGAAAAAGAAAAACAATGCAGTTTTTTCCTTTCGTTTCCTCAGTCCAAGAGCCGCTTCAAAGTAGCCCAATTTCTTGATCCGTGCTCAAGATCATGTCACATTCTTCGGAAAGTGGTGTCACCGGTGACGAGGCATCATCCAGTATGATGACGAAGGAGAGTTTCGTTGTCTCGCTGCATTATCTGATGCTCACGACGAGCAATTATACAGCATGGGCAATCAAGATGAAGGTGTACATGAAGGCTCAAAGAGTGTGGGATGCGATCGAGAACGGCAATGTCGATGTGCGCAAGGATCAGATGGCATTGACGGCCATCTATCAGGGCATCCCAGAGGAGACGCTCTTCCTACTGGCCAAAAAGGAGACGGCCAAAGCTGTGTGGTAGGCGTTGAAGATGATGCATCTTGGCACAGATCGTGTGAAGGAAGCAAAGGTACAAACTCTCAAGACTGAGTTCGAGGTGCTGCGTATGAAGGAAACGGAGTCGATCAATGACTTCGCCGTCCGGTTGACGATCATCATCAATAAGATTCGGGCCTTTGGTGAGAAGGTGGAAGAGTTTTACGTAGTAAAGAAATTACTTCGTGTTGTTTCCTGACAGTTTCTTCCGATTGCTTCGGTCATAGAGCAATTTGGAGACCTAAAGACAATGACCATGGAGGAGGTCATCGGTCGTCTTAAGGCGTATGAGGAACGCATCCACGACAATAGCAACAAAGGCGATGGATAGCTCTTGTTGACCCATGCCGAGTGGGAGATCTGATCATCGAAGCGTGAAGGCAAGAACACTTCCAGGAGTGGTGGCCAAGGCCGTCAGAATTGGAAGTTTGATAAGGCAAAAGTGAGGTGTTATAATTGTAATGATTATGGATACTTTGCTTCAGAATGCCCCAAGCCGAAGATGAAGAAAGTGTTTGTTGCTGAAGCGCTCAGCGATGATGAATCACCAGTGCTCTAATGAACCTTTAACTTTTTTAGAAACCATTTGCTCTAATGCATCAGAGAAGTGGTGGCTATACGAGGTGCTTTCCACTACAACTCTCCACCATTATCTTCTGAGACTCTATTTTATCTCCAAGCGAGGTATTGTTTCCGTCTCCGAGTAGATTACTATTCGAATTTCCAAGTAGGACTCTGTTTCTATTGCTGAATATGACTATTTCTTTCTCGTCTGGGACTCTTATTCCCCAAGTCTATTTATTCCCCTGTAAGCCTCATGATAGTAGAGTGCATAACACAAGTTATCTATATATGTAATATGCCAAGAGCATTATGTAATTTTTCCCCATATAGTGATTTCGTCAATTGTGCGTTGTGGTTTTTTCCCGTAAAGATTGTTCCACATTAAATCTTTATCTCGTACTCCTAATTATTTTATTGTTATTTTCTTATTTTGTCGTGCCTTTTATAATGTAAACCATTGCTGGTAGTGGTAAATACTGTAGTTCAAACACTGTACACTTGTACTGCATCGTTTGCGCTGTAGCGATTGATCTCATCGGCTGGCTGCAATTTGCCTTAAGGCACTGCACGACAGCCCTCTGCCTTTACATTCAAGGGGCAAATTAAAGCGGCAAACTTACACAGCACAGAGACGTCGATGCAGTGGCGGAACCAGGATTTAGCTACGCCCCGGGCTGAACTCTAACAACCTAAAACTAACGCCAATTTGTACCCATACAGCCATACTACGATATAACAACAGTCAACAGTATATCATAATTGGCTAATTGCATTACTGATATGAAACTTGAGTTCAATATTAAACAAGTAAACATAAAGCATGATAAGAAAAACATAGCATAATATCAAAATATAAAAAATGTAACATGACAGAGATACAATTTGAGTACCTAAATTACGAAGATTTGCTCTCTATCCTATCCTGTCATTTCTTCATTGATAATTGGACATGAACCAGAACCTGTAAAGATAACATATGAGAGTAAATCAAACATGTGTATGAATAAATACGAACAATATGAAGTTTAAATTTATAAGAAGCTAACTTACCACTAGCACGAGATAATTGTTTCTTACGTGACCTCATCCCTTAAAAACGCTCTAAAATCTCATCATCACTAATGTTTGCAAATATGTCTCGTTCAATATAGCATACCATAGTATGATTCATCCACTCATCATTCATCTTATTCCGTAAATCAGTCTTAATAATCTTCATAGCCGAAAAGGCTCTTTCTACGGTTGTTGTTGCCACCGGTAAAATCAAAGCCAATTCAATGAGACGATATACCAATAGAAAAATTGTGTGTCTATCAGTCTGAACCATCTTCACAGCAAGATTTCCTAAGTCAGTACAATTTTTAAAATCTAGATCACCTCTCACATCAGCAATAAATGTACCAAGCTGATCCTTAAGAACTACACAATAATATTCAGAGAAGTCATCACCATACATCCTTGCAAGTTCAATTAATTTGTCTTCATCAAAGTTGGCAAAAGAATTCTTTGGATCAAGACAAGCAATGCACATCAATAACTGGGTCGTTCTTTCAGTAAAGCGATTATTCATCTCAACAATAATTTGGTCATGCACCACAATAAATATATCATGATGAAAATGGCTATAGTAAGTTACCATTTGGCCACCACGACCCCTTGAATGGCCCCTAACTGACATTGTATCATTCATATTTGGCACAATGATCTTATGTTGGAGACAAAAGACATTTGCCTCTGTGAAAAGCTTATCCCAACCATCATTTCTTATTGCCTCAATTGTCTTCAATATGGTCCTAATGAGTCCTATTGCACGAACAATGTTTTGATCTTTCTTTTGCAAGCATTGTGATAGATCATTGGTCTTGCCCAAGAGTCTAATCATAAGATGCAATATAAGTACAAATTCAAAACTCTCCATTTTTTCCAACAAACCGGAAGCTGTGGTTTTCTGTGTTGTACTAGTAGCATCATCACTCAAATTCTCTAATACCTCTAGTACCGAATCCCACATAAAAAGAAAGTGACACAAGGTTTTATGATGTGAGCCCCAACGGGTATCGCCGGCCCTTGCAAGATTAGTCTGTTGGTTTTTTCCTCTTCCCTGAAATATTTCACCGGACTCTAATTTGTTCACAATTTTATCATGGTGATCTTGAGCCAATTGATCTCTTCTGATGCAAGAAGCATTAACAGTGTTGACAATCATGGCAGTGTAATTAAAGAAATCTAAGACTGAAGAGCAACACTTGGCAACAGAAACAACCACTAACTGCAACTGGTGAGCAAAGCAATGGACGTAAAACGCATATGGATTTTCATCCAATATGTGTCTTTGCAATCTATGAAATTGCCCTCTCATGTTTGATTCTCCATCATATCCTTGCCCTCGCAATCTAGAGATTGATAAACCATGAGGCTATAACATACCATCTAATGCTAGCTTTAACAAAGACGATGTTGTGTCAGAAACATGTTGAACCCGAGAAACCTCTCCATCACCTCGCCTTTGTTATTGACGTACCTGCATAGGGTAAGAAAGCATAGTTAATATAGATTAGACTTACTACGATATAAAAATACTAACAAACTAATCTCAAAACCACAACCATTTGCTCTTTGATAGATGCATCGCGGGCCTTGTCAACAAGTATGGCAAACTGTCTATTCCCAATATCATCAATAATGACTTTAGTGGTCTCCTCTGCACAAGCTTTGCACAACTATTTTTGTATTTGTGGTGAAGTCAATAAATGGTTGGCAGGAGCGTTGTCAAGCAATTTTGCAACATTTTTATCCTTGTCTTTATACCATTTCACCATTTCTAGAAAGTTTCTCCTATTGTTTGAGCTAGGGGACTCATCATGTCCACGAAAAGCAAGAGCTTGCAATAAAAGAAATCTTGCAACGCCTAACATAATAGTAAGACGTGATCTATATTCTTCCTCATCCTTCTTCGTGGCAACGGCCATCACATAATCTACACCATGTCTTTGATTTTTGAAAGCCTCACAATGCTTTCTTGCTTTGTTGTGATAACTAGAGACTTTACCAACATGTTCATCAAAATATTTAATTGCATTCTTCCAATTAGCAAACCCTACCCTTGTGAATGATTCAATACCATAATTCTCAGCTCTAGGCTGCTTAAAGAGGAAATAATAAAAACAAAATGCTGCATCTTTAGCAACATTATATTCCAACCAATTATACCTTGTGAACCATGATTGTTGAAAGCTCCTCCTCTGGTTCCCATATTCTTTATGTGGAAATTTATAACCAATTGGTTGGCATGGGCCCATTTGCAAATACTCTCTTCTAGCAGCATCTCTGATATCCACATCCAAATCCTCAATTGGTTTCCGAAGCCCAGGATCAGCAACAATATCATCCGGACTAAGTACAACACGAGGATTATTTTGATGCGTGTTACTAGCTCCTGTTTCTGGTGTTTCGTGGGATTGTGCTTCTGTTGAAAAATAAGATGACAATGTATTCGCCCGTTTCATTTTGTATTGACTAATAACTCCTAGTTTCCTACAGTGAAAATTCAGTATTTCACATTTAAATCAGGGGACAACAGTACAACACCAGTATCCACTTATGGTAATCAAATTAGCAAAATTAAGTAGACTCTAGTGTCTTAACTCCTACCAATTCGGCATTCTATTGTCTAAAAACTTGCATATATAGCTACCTATATTCCATTTGGATTTGGCCATTTCCTTTCAGTTGAATTTGATCACTCATTCACTTGATTCATTGATTGTTACAGTCAACACTCATTCACTCAACACGACAACACCATTACAGATTACACCAACAGTCCAACAGGTCCAACACTGCAACACATAAATCCTTAGTTGAGTTCCTTACTGTTACTGACCTGGAGGCGGGAAGAGGGGCGGCGGCGCGTCGCCGGGAGGCGGGGCGGGCCGGGAAGAGCCGAAGAGGGGCGGCGCCGGGAGGCGGGGTGGCGCCGGGAGGCGGGGCGGGCCGGGAAGAGGGGCGGCGCCGGGAGGCGGGACGACGCCGGGAGGCAGGACGGGGCGGGGTGGGGCGGGAAGAGGCGGCGTCGCTTTTTCGGCTTCGGTTAGGGTTCGGACTGAGCAGTGAGCAGGCGAGGGCGAGCGAGCGCCGTGGGCGTTGGGCAGAGATGCGAGTCAAGTGTGGCCATTGGGCCGACTGCCGAGCGAGAGCGAGCGCTGAGCGTGTGATGGGATGGGCCGCGCGGCGTCGAGACTGACGGGTTGGCGATTGGGCTATCTAGGCTGGATGCTAACAATTCTATCCCGGACTGAACTATATATTGTATTTTTTTTCACGCCTCAGGTTAGAGCGCACCTCGCCTAATTACGCCCCTGGATCGATGGATTGAATCTCGTGTGATCTGCCTTCACAAGCAAAGCAAAGAATTGTCCCGTGCCATCCCACGTTTAAGTACTAATAAACGTCCGTCTCATCACTGCTAGCTGTTGACCTTTCTCCATGCATATCGTCTTTATCACCAACGGAAGCTACGTATATATGCAGTGCATACATCACTCCAGAGATCGTATATATGCTCATATGCAAGTACTGCCATTCATACGCAAGTAGCCTTGCGTGTCCATTTCATCATCGTATCCAACCAATCTTAGTTTAGATTCCATGCACCTAGCTAACTAGTAATTAATTAGAAAGAAAACATCCGGATGATATTTATCAATACTCATTACTAATTAAGTACTGCCACTCATACGCAAGTACCACACTATATATGGGATGTGCATGCATGGTGATCATTACTACAGTACTTGCACTCGCTAGTAGCTAGGGATCCATGCCGCGCGGCGATATCACGGTGCACGTCGAATGGCTGGCGCGCAGCCTGATGCAGATGCAGGAGGACGCGGCGGCGACCGAGCAGCACCGGACCATGGTGACCAACCACCGGCTCTCTCGCGTCCCGGCCCACCTCCGCGACGGCAACCCTGACGCCTACACGCCAAGGTTCGTCGCCATCGGTCCGCTCCACCACGACGATCGGCGTCTCCGGTCGGCCGACCGCATCAAGAAGGCCTACCTCAACAGCCTCATCTCTCGCGGCCACCCCGACTCCGCGCACCACCTCGCCGTCATCCAGGACTACATCCGCCTCGTCGCCGCCCGCGAGCCCGAGGCTCGGGCATTCTACAACGAGGAAGTTGAGATCGACGCCGACGATTTCATCCAGATGATGGTGCTCGACAGCTGCTTCATCGTCGAGCACCTCGTCAACGTCGCCATCGGCCGGGAGGAGCCGTCGCTGCACGCCACGCCGTTCGGCCCCGCGCAGCTCTCCGTCGACCTCATCCTCGCCGAGAACCAGATACCGTTCTTCGTCCTCGTCGACCTGATCAAGAACACCAGGCTACCGGAGTTCGAGAGCACCGGCTACGACCCGCCGGTGCTGCTCGTGAAGCTGGTGCTGTACTACCTCGCCGGCGAGAAGGGCCGCGACTCGAGCGAGGCCTTGCCATCCGCGGAGGGCGTCTCCCACATCCTGCACCTGCTCCACGCGATGATCACCACGGCGCGGACCAAGTGGGAGCCGCCGCCGCGCATCCAGGACGGCGCGGTGCTGGAGACGGCGCAGGAGGTGGGGCGGCTGCTACGCCGTCTACCGCTGCTGCTCCTGGTGCCGCTGCTGTACCCGATCCTCCCCGAGGAGCGCAAGTGGCGTGCGAGCTACGGGCGGGAGGACGTGCCGTCGGCGAGCGACCTGAAGAGGATGTGGGTGCGGTTCAAGAAGGCGCGCGGCGCAGGCAAGGCGGTTGCCGGCATCGCGTCGGTGATGGGTCCGGTCCCCCTCGCCGTGAGGCTGGCGCACGACGACCGACTGCGGCTGCCGCAGCTGCGCATCGAGTTCCGGACGGCACCGCTGCTGCTGAACCTGATGGCATTCGAGCAGTCGACGGAGCTGGCGCAGGACGTGTCGGCGTTCGTATCCTTCATGGCGAAGATGGTGCAGTCGGCGGAGGACGCGGGCGTGCTGATCGCGGCGGAGGTGGTGCACAGCACGGGCAACGAGAGCAAGGACGATGTGGCGAGGTTCTTCCGGAAGGTGGGCGCGGCGAGCGAGGCCGCCGGCGAGCTGGAGAAGAGCTACCTGGGCGCGCTGCTGGAGAAGGTGAGGGAGCGGAGCCGGCATCCGCTCTTCATCATGTGGGCAGACGTGCAGCGCAACTACTTCACCGTGCCATGGGCCGTCGTCGCTGAGTTCGTCGCCTTCGTCACCTTCGTGTCCACCATGCTTCAGACGTACGCATCCTTCAAGCACAAATGAGCCGACTGTCAGTTGGATTGTGTTAGTGATATATGGTAGAGTCGATCATAAAGATAATTGTATCAGTTCTATATTTATTACTTTTTAATAATGTTTTATTTTGTCTATTCAATGAATATATTTCATATTGATAAATAAATATATGATTTATTCGTAGAACTATTTATTCATATTTTAATGTTATTCTAAATTATCCCTGATTTTATATCATTATATAAGACAATTATGATTTATAGTGTAACATCCCAAATTTGAGAATCGTGGGAAAAATATTTCTATTTCATTTCAGTATTATTCAAAATTTTGATATTTATCTGAGAATTCTTGATTTGGGAATTGACAAACGTATGAAAATTTTAAAGCCTTTATTGATTTTCGGTGTTACTCGATTTCCCCTGGTTTGTCGATTTGGTTTCCATCCAAACAAATTCAATGGCAATAATGAAAAGATCGAGGACCAAGGATCAAAACAAATAGAAATGTAAAAATTGGAGAGAATTTCTAAATCTTTTATTTTTCTTTCAATGTTATTTAAAATTTCCTAGATTTTTTCTTTTGCTTTGCCAAATAACTATTAAATAGAAATAAAAGTTATGAGGCAAGAGCCAAATAAATCTAATTTAAGTTGATCATATTTTATACTTGAAATTCGAACTGAAAACCCATATCCGAAAATCTAATTAACTAAAATGAAATTTGAAGAGCACAACAATAATTAAAATTCACGTTCAATGTTTAAACCAAGAGCTCGGATTCGAATTTAAATCTTAAAATTACAAATTCAAAAATCTGAAACCAATTTCCAATTTTACCAAAGCCCTTCTGTCTTTTCTCTCTCAGTCTTCTTCCACTTCCATGTGGGCTCCACCCTCTTCTTTCTCCCTTTCTTCCCTCTCACTCACCTCACCCTTTCTCTCTCTCACTACCGAGTGTGGCCCCACTTGCAGTACCTTTCTTCCACCTCCAGCCAGTAGCCTGAAAAATCATGAGCACATGCCACTGGTTTTTGATGCCATGCTCATCATTTTGATACCACACCCATCATTTCTCCTCTCTGCTGATAGCCCATGCCCTATGCTCCCGCCTCGTCGTGTCTCCATTGTGAATTCCGCCTTTCTCGCCCCACTATCCGCGATGATGTGGCCATGCACCGTGCCGCACATTTCATCCGCGTGTCCTGGCTTTGTGCCCAGCTTTGCATCACGATGGCCTCGAACCATCCCAGTGTCGTCCCGTCACGCCTGCCATCAGCCCTTAAACCGAGTGCCTGTGAAGACAGCTCCGCGCCACTCTCCTGTTAGGTTGGCCCTCGTAAACTCCGACCGCACCGCGCTCAAGAACTTCGACCTATTTGCACTTACTTGAGAGCTTCGACCAGTTTGCACTTACTCGAGAGCCTCGACCGGTTTGCACTTACTTGAGTGCTTTGACCTGTTTGCATTTACTCGAGAGCTTCGACCAGTTTGCACTTACTTGAGAGGTTCGATCTGTTTGCACTTACTCAAGAGCTTTGACCAGTTTGCACTTGCTAGAGAGCTTCGATCGGATAGCAAGTACTCGAATACACGGGTACTCGAACACACGACTCCTTCCTAAACCATTTATATATCAAGATTATAACCAACAATCTCGTTAGGCCGCCTCTCTTCACTCGCTAACGCACCGGGCCTGCTGGCAGGGTTTGTTTTCAACCTCGCGCGCTTGTGCCAGCTTCGCCATGGTTGTGCTACCCACGGTTTCTAATACCGTGCCCACAATTCCTCTCTACTGCTGCCAACCCCCGTCTACCCGTCGCCTTAATGCAATGTATCTCTTCCCCCTTGTCTTCTTTCGTGCCTCACATTCTACGATGAGAATTCAAGCACGTTGTTCGATCACGCTCACGAGAACTCGCTCTCTTTCCTCAGTTGTCCATACCTATAAAGCCCCCCACCACGCCTTTGCTCTTCAGCTCGCCCCCTCAGTCTCTTGCGCACATTTCTTGAGCACTTCACTCACTGAAGCACTGAGAAACCGAAGTCGTTCGTGATGCCGGCAAGAATGCCACCGTGCTCTAGCAACTCCAGTGAGCTTCTCTCCGCCCCAACTCCGTTACAACATGCCTACCTCTTCCTTAAAGCACCCTACTCATTTTATTGGCCTTTTATGCAGTGGATCACTTGAGCTATGCTTTCTTTCTCATCTCCAACCAGCACGTCGTCGTACGCCTTCCTCTCTCCAGTGAGCCGTACCTCGATTCCTTTCACCCCTACCTCTACATGCATGCAAGAAAACTCATGTGCACCCTTTTGTAGCTTCTCTGTTGCCAGAATTCACTATCATTATGGGCCTCCTCTTCGCTGCCAATAGGATCTCCGACACCAGTCTCCTCCGCTCCTTCTCGAGTGTCGTTATTGCCTTCGGTGAGTTCCTCCTCCCCAATGGAAGCTCCCCTAGAGCCGAATCGAGCCCTAGTAGCTCATAGCCTTGTAGTGCCATTCCCTTGCCTTCGCCATCGTAGGATCACGTCGCCGACTGCTCTACCCTCCAAGTTGGGCCACGATTCTTTGCCTAGGTGTGTGGGTCAAGGTCCCAGCTCCGTTTTAGCTCACGCCCCGTTGCCGAGGAGTCCCTCGCCGGCGACGAGCTGTGGCTCTCTTGAGAGATAGAAGTACCGCAATGGCGGAGTGAATAAAAGAACTAAAGCAATTAAAGTCGAAAAGAGAAATAAAGTAGTCAAACTTAACAAGGAAACTATAGTAGTCGAAGTTGAGAAGAGAACCGTAGCAGTCAAAGTGAAACCTAGCACTGAAGTCGAGATCTTTGATCGTAGCCGGTGTCGAAATCTTCGACCATTGTCGTTGTCAAGATGTTCGACCACAGCCAGTGCCAAAATCCTCGACTGCTACCGTTGTCGAGATCTTTAGCGACAACTGGTGTTGAGATCTTTGATCGTCGCCAGTGTCAAAAATTTTGACTGCTGTCGTTGTCAAAATCTTCAACCGCAGCTAGAGTCAAAACCTTTAACCGCAGCCATAATTGAGATCTTTGACCACTGCCGTAGTCGAGATCTTCGACCACCACCGGCATTGAGATCTTCAACCATAGCCGTTGTCGAAACCTTCGACTACTGCCGTAGTTGATACCTTTGACCACTGTCGGTGTCGAGACCTTTGACCGTAACCGATGTCGAGACCATCAACCACAACTGGAGTTAAGACCTTTGACCACTGCCGGTGTCGAGACCTTTGACCGTAGCCGATGTCGAGACCATCGACCACAACTGGAGTCGAGACCTTCGACCGCTACCGGTGTCGAGACCTTCGACCGCTGCCAAAGTTGAGACCTTCGACCGCTGGCATAGTCGTGAACTTTGATTGCTGGCGTGGTCATAATCTTCGACTACGGTAGTCGAACCTATGATTGCAGTAGTCGTGATCTTTCGACTACTGACGATAGTTGTAATCTCTCACTGCTACATTTGTCATATCCCACAAGTGCTACGGTACACGTAAATCCACGAGTGCTACTCAGCGAACAATAATGACAGCACAAAAGCAACCGAAGAGTATTAGAAGCCATAAAATGCATTGTAGCAAACAAACAGTATTAGAAGTCGTAAAATGCACTATAATAACTAAGAGATAGAACAAACTTTGCTATGAAATTATAATGAAGATTTACGCCAATAGAGGATACTAGGCATTTAATCTTGTTTAATGTCAACCACGAAGTAAGCAAGATAATTCTGATAGGAATAATTAGTACAAGATTAAGCCATGATTTAATAATAGACATTATTTAAGCTTCTTGAAAATCATGAGACACTTTTTTAATAATGAATATTGATTAAGAAAGATGTTATGATTAATAAATTACTAACCCTTAAAAGTAAACATTGAGTTTTTACCTTGCTCATGAATCAGATGTCCCCCTGAAATAATTTGTATACACCACTATCTTTTTCTTAAACCCAAACATTGCTAAAAGCCGCATAAAGTGATTTCATTTCATGTCAATAACATTTTTTTTAATAAAAGAACCATGATAAAATGCAATCTTGCCTAAAACAATGAAAGAAGTTGTTAAATTAAAAAAAATCAAGCCGAGGTACTCTGTGATAAGCTATTCCTAACCCTCTTTGAATTAAGAAGTGGAATATTCCTGTGAATATCCCTTCACCTTTGATCTGTCCTTGTTTTCTTTCCCAGCAAAGCTTCCCTGCCATTCCCTCATTCACTCAAACTCCATTCAACTATGCTATTTAAGAGAAACATTAACTAGATCACCTCCTTAAGTCCTAGCACAACACTAAAACTACCTGATGTTCCCAATATTGCAGTATACTACCGACACCTTGCTCATTATGCAAGCCTCTAGCTCGGCGCAACAATTGTTTTGCTTGAAAGGAGGTTACCCCATGTTGTGTGATGAGTATTTGACTTTGCTTGTGCTTCATTGTTGGATTTTGAGTTGAATTTTGTGTCATTTGCTCTCTGGTTTTTGCTGTCAGGTGGGCAGCAGTCTGACCTGCCAGCAGTAGTGGTCTGCTTGCTGTACGTGAGCGGTCTGACCAGCCATGGGTAGTGGTCCAGTCAAGGACCGGTGTAACTAGCCAAGGGGCGGCAATCCAACCAAAAATGTGGTGTGACTAGTTTTTAGTTGGCGACTGCTTTATCCCAGAAAGGTGATCATTGCGTTGCATGAAAGGAAATATGAATGGTTCAATCGACCAATGGGTGGCTATCCAATTGGGGTTGGACGAGCGGTCAAATCGGTATAAGTGCCGCGGTCTGATTGACTCCCTTGTTACCGGCGTTTGACCGGATTGATCGGTGCAGTCCGACTGATTGGTCAATGGCGATCAAATCAATTTTGTCTAAAATTATTTGAGGGGTTTTGGATGTTTGTGGGATTTGATCATGAGTTGAGTTTGGAGTTCTAGGTCATTAAATTTATTGTGCATGAAGCATATTTGAACAAACATGGATCAAGTAGTAAAGAACTTATGCTTGAAAATGATTTCTTGATATTTGATGTGTAGAGAAGCTTGGAGGCAATAATAGTCGATGACGTGGATCAGGACTAGGCTCAGGGATGAGCTTATGTATGGTCAAGGAAGTTGGGCGAAATTGTTGAGCTCAAGCAAGCCACAGGGAAGACAAGGAATGTTGAAGGGAAGGTTTGAGCAACGGTTAATCGAATCGTGTAATTGGTGCAAGTGTGGCGTGATCTAGGAAATCGACACAAAGAGACTTGCCGATGCATGAGCCATTAGTTAACCTACACGTTGCTAGCATAAGAATTGCTTGCAAAGAAAAATATGACCATGGACTAGGCTTGAGAAGGGGCCAAGTCAAGCAATGATATTTTGGCTCCCGCCAAAATACCAGAAATGGCGATGGAACCAAAACTGCGTTGCTTGGAGGGTGTAGGAGATAAGTTTAAATCAAGGAGATGCCGAGGGGGCCAAGTGGATGAAAACTTCTCCTTAGCGGGTTTTGGCTTATGCGCTTTAAGGAGCGCACATAAGTTGTGTGTGTAAAATCCAGTGTAGTGTTGGGTTAATGGATTAGTCTATGTAATAGTGGATCAAACTTAACTAGAGATGTTGGTTAGTGTTTTCTTTGTGAGCCTCCATATATAATGAGGGAGAGAGATAGCTTAGGGGCTAAGTTTTGGGAGAGTTTAGGCCTAGCCTTTGAGGAGAGTTAGGATTCTTAGAGAGAACTTTCTATAGATATGAGAGATGTTTGTGGTTGAGTTTTTTGTCATCCTTAGACTTGTCATATATTTAGGAAGTGGCTATAAACATTCATCTCCAAATATCAATATAGATCCAAAATTCGTCCAAGTCTTTCCCTCTTGTGCTTAAATGTTGAAATCTTGATTTAGCTTGGTTTTTTGTGTTTCTCCTTCTCCTATTGATTTTGCTTTGTGCCAAGGACGTGAAAGTGATAAAGATATCTTTTAGAGAGCAGATCTCATCTATCTAGGCACTTTTTATTTGCAAATTCTTAGGATTACCCGGTTTTGGCTCAACAAATGGTTATTTTGAGGCTCTTTGGTTATAGGGCTTTTAGCATAGAATCTTGCTATGTTTAGGCTTACTAGGATATGTGGGAGTAGATCCAAGATCATCTTGATCATCAATCACCCATGAGGAAGTCTTGGCTCAAGTTCTCGAGTTTTGTCCGGTTTTGGTGTCATCTTGTTTCAAATGGAAAAAGTCAAAACTTCGGCAATGATTTTCTTGATCGTTGATTGGAATATGTTTCTGATATTCTAGAGAAGGTACATACCAAGTTTCAAATTATTTAGACTAGTGGATCAAAAGTTACATCACTTTTTGGTTTGAAATTGTGTTGAATTTCTACTCTGCCATGGAGAGAGAGGTCAGACCAGCCCAGATCAGTCAGACCGGCCTTGTAATGGTCAAATCGTCCCAGACCGATCAAACTGACCCCTAGTTAGTGGTCTGACCGGCTAGAAGGGTAAAACTTCCGTTTGGCTCGATTTTTCTTGAAGCTTTTCTTTTAAGCGCTCAACCTCTAATCTTTATAGCTTCTCATAGCTATTAGAGTGAAGATCTTGGATTTCTCTTTGGGGAAAGATTTTGAAAGGCTTATATTGTGTTGGCTCCTATTCATCTCTATCTAGTCGTCGTTCTCGGTCTTACACATTGTTTATAGAGGGTTCATATATTGACTCAAAGGGGAAATCAATGGTAGTTTGGAATAAAGTTTGTAAACCAAAAGCAAAGGAAGGATTGGGAATAATCAACCTTAGGTTGCAAAATAAAGCTTTGTTACTGAAAATTTTGCATAAGTTCTGCGACTGAATGGATCTGCCTGGGTTCGTCTAATATGGCATGCAATCATATTATAATGAAACAGTTTCACACATTAAAACTGATAGAGCCATAGAGGCTCCTTTTGGTGCGTGGAAGGATGTTTTTGGTTGAATAATTACTTCAAAGGTATGGGCTATTCTTTTTAGTTTCTAAAAGCTAAATATATGGGGAAATGCTAACTACTCTTCACAAAGATTCTATAAACTTCACTTTAAGGAGCGGATTCTCCTGTACCTCTAAAGTGGATTGGGAAAAGTAAATGTGCCTCGAAACAGAAAGTTTTTTTGTTTTGTTTTTACGAAGAAAACTAAAAGTTTTTACCTGGCTGCTATTGGTAGACAAATGCAACACAAGGAATATGTTAATCAGTAGATATTATCATGGTCGAAGCAAAAATTGTGTGCTTTGTTCAGCAGGAACCAAGGAGATTGATTCTTTCACATCTCTTCTTTTCATGCCCTTTCAGAAGGAACCTAGGGGTCACTTGGGATAATCTGGAGGAATTTTATGAAATGATCAGGAAGCGCAGAAGTAATGTTTAGGGGGCATACTCCGTGGAAATATTTATTATTGGTGCTTGTCACGTCTGGAAGCAACGAAATAGCATTATTATTATTTTTTTTCAAAATCTTCCGCTTCGATAGATAATTGAAAATTTCCGTTTAAACAAAGTTAGTCATAGGCAAGTTATTTTTGATTGGCTAGATTCCATAGCATAGTTTTTAGTCCTTGGTGAGGACTTGTATATATCCTTTTCCTTTTTATATATAAAATTATATG
The DNA here is from genome assembly GCA_017311315.1 of Dendrocalamus latiflorus. Classification (NCBI taxonomy): domain Eukaryota; kingdom Viridiplantae; phylum Streptophyta; class Magnoliopsida; order Poales; family Poaceae; genus Dendrocalamus; species Dendrocalamus latiflorus. Next base: position 33,430,884 of record CM029661.1, on the reverse strand, counting down.
ATAGCGTCGGTTTCTAATTTCAGTTTTTTCGCTTTTTAGCTTTTCTTTCGGCTTTTTTAAAGATAATGGTCGCTACGATGTAATTTCAGCAAATAGCTAGAAATCGCAGCCAAAAGTCGGATAGAGCGGCCTCTAAAACCAGCACAACTTGGACCGCATGGCTCAAGAATCGAATCATCTTCTGTACGTTCGATCGATACCGGGGAATATTGAGTTTTTGTCAATTTTCTGAGGGGAATTAATCGCAGCTAGGGAAGAAGAAGAAGATCACCATGCATATATACCGCGTGCGTGCCATGCTAGTCCCAAGGCAGAGCGAGTGGATGTGACCCCGGATCCCCCTGGTCGATCCGATCGCGAGGCAATTTTCGTTGCAGAGTTCATAAAGAAATTTAATGGCATCAAGCTAAAGGAATGCGCGTAGACTACAATAGCAGAAAACAAAATTTTTCTACCGCGCACACCAGGACAATGCTAAGGAGGGATCATGGATCGTTACCACTAGACGCGCAACGCAGCGGAAGAAGAGTTGGAGAAGCCGATCCAACCACGCGCGTCGAGGTAGTAGTGGAATTAGTCGATCGTCCCGAACAGATCATCTCCTCCACGCGATCAACCACACCACGTGCAAGATCCAATCTGTAGATTGTTGATGCCGATCAACGCCGCAACGAGCAGCGCCTCCACCGGTATCCACACGTCCGGGGCTGGAACGCCGATCGCGAGTGTACCAGCACTCGCGATCGGCTAAGGTTTGGCTCGGGAGGTGGTGGCTAGGGTTTGACTCGGGATTAACAGAAGCATGCACCCCTCAGCGCCTCGCCTCCATATATATAGACCTCCTCACTTGGGCCTCATGGACCGAGGCCCAATAGGAGTCTATCCGGATCTCTATCCGAATTGAGCCCACATCCAAATCACATTCGAATTAGTGTTCCAACCCGTTAAGTGTGCGACCCTGTAGGTTCACGTATACTTGGCCGCGAAGATTAACCCCAAAGTATACGTAAAGATCATATCGGCTGAACATGTAATGTTCTCATGTACGAATCCCTTTGCCTCACGATATAGATTGAGCTTAAGGCGAGACCTGTGTCATCCTCTTAATAGCTCAATCACTCTCTCGATTCCGTGATGGATTATAAACTCGTGATTGACTCCTCAATCACCTTAGCATGGCCATGCACTTTCATAATCCATTACATCGAGGGGCACAGAGATATCTCTCCCATAAGGAGGGGCAAATTCTATCTTGATCATTCACATCCCACTACATGTTTCATAGCAAACCCGAAGACTACTTTTATAACTACCCAGTTACGGAGTAGTGGTTAGTAGTCCCAAAATAGGCTACTACGCATGTTGAGAACCATGATGATCTCAAGTCTAAGGATTCTACATAAACACTACTTGAGACCAACTGATGACACATGGAATCTCTGCAGTGTCTCATGGCGGGTCTATCCAACATATGTTCACTAACACATGTCCATATATATTATTGATTTGGTATCTCCATACCATGATCTATGAGACATGATCATCAATCAATACATATGCTGATCTTTGAATCATATTTGTTCCTCATATGATATATAATCAGGGATCATTTAGAAATAGCAACATTTTGGCATTAAGAGTCTCATGAATAAGTCACATACTCATTGATCAATAATGATAATGTCTATTTCAAGGAACAAAGCAATGTATCATAATCATAGTATGTGATATATTCAACATCTCCATGTTACCTCTAGGGCATATCACCAACACAAGCTGCATACACTCAGACACACACATACATATTCTGAACCTTACAAAAGTAGGCAGCTAGCTAGGTGCTTGCCGGCCGGCGAGCTACTTGGAGTTGGAGCCGGCGGCGGCCTTGTCTCCGCCGACGGCCGATCGGCCCTTGGGCGGCTGCGCTGCTGGCTGCTTGTTGCTGCGGTGGCAGACGCCACCGCAGCACGACACGAAGGCCTTGTCCCTCCCGTCGTCATCCTGCTGCTGCTGCTTAAGACAGGGGGTCTCCTCATCACCTCTAAACAAGAAATCAGCTCGTCGTGACGTCTCAATGGGGTCCTGCGTATATGCACATATGCAAAATTAATCAAGGCAAGACAACTCCAAATCGAACTATATATGTAACTGTGAATCAATTAAACGGGCATCTATCTTACCATCTGGCTGTATGACGACGACTTGAAACCTCGATCCAACAAGTACCTAGCTAGGTACGTTGAATGCTAGCTTGGTTTGCCACTGGAGTGAACTACGTACCCTTGGCTAGCTATCTCTTCCGACGAATTAATCCAAAGATAGCACTACAGAATCCGTCTCCTGCATATAGTTATATATAGAGATGCGTGAATGAACATCGTATATCGTCGTTCTCAGCTAGATGTCTCATTTAAAGGTACAGGAATGAACGGGAGGGAAGGTCCCAGTGCTTGATGCTTGACTTGAGACCGGCCTGCCAGCAAAGAAAGGCGTAAGATTCCTTACAAACCGCGGCTCACTTTCACAAGCAAGCATATATTCCTTGATGTTGTAAGGGCAATTGCTAGATCGATCGACACTGCACGTCATGCCTACTCATCTCCTTTTCAGCAGCACATCCAGAAACTAGTCGAAACAACCGCTGCCGTCCGACTTGCCACTGAGACGCGCTCGTGTATGCATACCCTGACAGAAAACACCACTCTTCCACTGCGACAAAGTAGCTTCTGTTATTCTTCGTCAGCATTCATAACAATGCTCCTTTCATAATTACACCTTACAAGTAAGTGAGATGTGCAGTATAATGTGGACGGCATGCATGGATTCCGAAGGCAGTCACATACAGTTACTGCCACTACTACAGAAAAGGTCATCACAAACGGTTCGAAAACGTCATCACAGATGGTTTTATAAACCGTCTGTATTTATGTGTCAGTGATAATCGAAGGTCATCATAGACGGTTTTCGAACCGTCTGTGATTGTCAGCTATCACAGACGGTTTTTGAGTAAAAACCGTCTGTGATAACTGATAATCACAGACGGTTTTTAGTTACAAACCGTCTGTGATACTGATCATCACAGATGGTTTTTGAGTAAAAACCGTCTGTGATATTCCCTTCAACCCCTACATATATTTCTGTTTAGCAGATAAACAAGTATATGTATACATACAATTCACATCTCAATTCATTTGACAAACATCCAATTCACATCACATTTCATTCACAGACATAAGGCATTCATTTCGCAAATGAATTAATTGAAATGAAATAAAATATCCATTTACAAATTCACAATTACAGAGTGATAAGAGCAATAAAAAATCAATCTGGGCAGTGGAACTCTCCATCTGATTTTATGACTTTAGACCACAAAAACCAAATGAAATCTCCTCGAATTTTTGCTAAGTCCGCCTGTTCCAATGCAGATTTAGAGATGGGCGCAACCTGTAGATAGGAATATCAACGTGCGCACATATAAAACCTGACATGTATGAAATAAATGTGGGAAGATTGACAAACCTTAGAATTAGTGTTCTTGCTGGAATATACTGGAGTGTGTCACTTGCTTCATGCCCCTTGAAGGCCTATGTGGCATATACTATTACTACAAGGTCTCTAAACAAAGGTCTACGAAGCAAATGACACAAACTAGTGTATCCGGTTCATTGAACGGGAACACTAGAGTATGTCACTTGCTTCATTTGCTGTTTTTTGGCTAGATACATGGAGCATTTGGGTGGAAAGATGAATTGTTTCGTCAGGCGCATGACTGCCGATTCGAAACATAGCATAGCATCCGAGGCACATCCGAGGCCTGCTGCTGTGTCTTGAGGAATGCCAAGAGCTGATCTTCAGATGTGGCATTCCTCAAGACACAACAGCAGGCCTCGGATGTGCCTCGGATGCTATGCTATGCTTCGAATCGGTAGTCATGCGCCTGACGAAATAATTCATCTTTCCACCCAAGTGGTCAATGTATCTTTTGCAACAATCGCAAGATTTCTTTTATGCGCAGGTGACATGTTGCTCATTTTGTGGGTCTATTAAGATAAGATGAGAAAGTGATCATATTGAATTGGAAGAGAGGAGAGTAGAGGGGAGGGGGAGAAGGGAGGGGGTGATGTGCCTATCTTAGCACATACTTTAGTTGCTAATACTATAAACCAAATAGCAAAGTCCCTAAACAAAGTTCTATGAAGCAAATGACACAAACCAATGTATCAAGTCCTTCTTTTTCCCGCAAAATTCAAGGCAATTTTATTACAACAATGCAAAAAAAGACATTCCCAGATTCTTCGGTGAGCAGCCGACATAGCCGACTTCTTCGCTGAGCGACTATCCATCTGCTTCTTCCCACTTCTTTTCTTCATCTCTGGTCTCTGGATCACGTACGCCAGTAGCGATGATTCATCTAACTGAATCATCGCTACTGGCGTACGTGATCCAGAGACCAGAGATGAAGAAAAGAAGTGGGAAGAAGCAGATGGATAGTCGCTCAGCGAAGAAGTTGGCTATGTCGGCTGCTCACCGAAGAATCTGGGAATATCTTTTTTTTGAACTTTTATAATAAAATTGCCTTGAATTTTGTAATACTATTACTACAATGTCTCTAAACAAAGTTCTATGAAGTAAATCACACAAACTAGTGTATCAGGTTCATTGAACCGGATACACTAGAGTGTGTAACTTGCTTCATGCCCCTTGAAGGTCTATGTGGCATATACTATTACTACAAGGTCTCTAAACAAAGTTCTATGAAGCAAATCACACAAACTAGTGTTTTAAGTTCATTGAACCGGATACACTAGAATGCTTTACTTGCTTCATGCCCTTTGATCATATACTCTTCCTTGATTGGTTAATTTGTGCTCTCAAATTGTAGAGTTGCACAAGATTAATCTTGGCCGTCCCGCTACTAAATCATATACTCTTCAATCTTCACTATTTTGAGCTCTAGATACAAACTTTACAATCTCAAGATCAAGATATATTCAGCATGCACATATTCAGACAGAAGTATACATGAATGCAACTAACCATATACATAACAGTAAGCATATACATGAATGCAACTAACCATATATATAACAGTAAGCAACTAACAGTAAGCCCTAAACCCTAACACTAAGTATGAAGCATCAAGCATCAACCCTAAACCCTAACAGTAAGCATGAAGCTCGGGGAGGGATTTGATGACCTTAGGGTTTTGGTGACGGAGGAGGAGGCGGCGACGACGGAGGAGGAGGCGGGAACGGAGGAGGAGGAGGTGGTGGCGACGCAGGAGGAGGCGGCGGCGGCGACAGAGGAGGAGGAGGAGGCGACGACGACGAAGGAGGAGGAGGCGGCGACGGGCCCGGGGAGGCGATGGGCTCGGGGAGGCGACGGGCCTAGGGAGGCGGCGACGACGGGCTCGGGGAGGCGACGGCCCGAGGAGGCGGCGGCGACGGCCCAGGGAGGCGACGGGCCGGTGAGGCGGCCGGCGAGGGCTCGAGGGAGGCGTCGGCGACGGCTCGGGGAGGCAGATCGGGATTTAGATATAGAATAACTGCAGAATACACAGAAAACCCTACCCAGAGGGTATATATAGGGGATTATCATAGACGGTTCTAAGTTTAGAACCGTCTGTGATAAGCCTACTATCTCAGACGGTTCTAAACTCAGAACCGTCTGTGATTAGGCAGTTTACGAACAGTCTATGATATTAATGTATGAGACAGCGGTTATATACGAAGCGTCACGGTCTGTGATATTAATGTAAGAGACGGCGGTTATATACGAAGCGTCACTGGTGGTTTCGAATATGAACCGTTTATGATAATGCTTATATTTGCACGCACTATTCCATTTCTTCTATCTAAACTGTCCTCTCCCTCATTTTCTTCGATCATCACCACATTTCTCAATAATGACATCTAAAATTTTGTTCATCTCCTTCCTCTCATCTATCCATCATGAGTTGTTCGGCCGCAACCTTACACAAGCGGCCAACAATTTACGTCTGGAGCAGCTCCTCCGCTCACGCCCTGCTCTCCTTCCTCGACTCGCTTCCAATATCGTCCGTCAACTAGACCTCATCATCCACCGTCGACGGAGGTTTCTCGTTGCTGCTCACGAAAAGGAAACCGCCCTCAGCCTTGTTCTTCTCTACAATGTCCACAAAGCGGAGGAAGCTCTTGCGGAAGTGCAGAGTGTGATAGATAACCTTTCCGATCAAGCAGAATTGGCCGATTCTGTTGAAGTTTATCATGGCATCCTCTTTGAAATTATGGGCCATGCTAATGATTTACCCAGGCTAGAGGAGGAAGTGGAGATGGCAAGGACAATCTTCACGACATTCGAGAACTCAGCGGCTGATCCTCCAACTCCAGAAGTTGAAGAAGAAGCATATGAAGCACAGAAGATTAAAATCTGGGAATCTCTTTTTCTCTTAGATTTGTAATAAATTAAATTTGCCTTGAATTAAAATATGGGAATCTCTGTTTGTCGAACTTTTGCCGTCTGTGGTGTTTGTGGCGGGAAAAAGGAGTATTATAGACGGTTTATGTTTAAAAACCGTCTGTGATAATTTGGAATATCAGAGACGGTTTTGTAATAAAAACCGTCTGTTATATTCCATTATAACAGACGGTTCAGAGGTAAGAACCGTCTGTGATACTCCTTTTTCCAACCACAGATGGCCTCTAAATAAAAACCGTCTGTGAGAGTGTACGTTACAGACGGTTTCATAAAACCATCTGTGATTTGACGTCTAGTATTAGGCTTTCTGTAGTAATGTGCAATTCATATGACTCGATTGTTTCCTCGGAACTGTGCAATGTGGCCTATGTATATGTTGTACTACATAAAGTCATAAACTCCTGGTTTCTCGTTACTCAATATTTGACTTCCCATATATCATAATAAAAGTTATTCTTATTGTTTAGGATTGTTTCTTATCATTTGGGTTTAAATATGTTGTAGATAAATATTCAATGGTTGATAACTAGCCGTAATAAGTGTGTCCGACAAATTAAGGGCCAAACGTAGCATATTTCTCTTTTTTGATAGAACGAGTTCAGTTGTAGTTGTTGTTGCTCAGTCCTAAATAGCGTCCACAAAATTAAGGCCATAATTTTTTTTAATTTCTAGAAGATTTCTCTTTTCCTATATAATTAGAACCTTTAACCATGAATCATTAGCTATCGGGCCACAAGTCTTCTGCATCTGTGAAGATCCGTGACGATCTACTTCATGCTGTGGTGAGCATCAACAATTATGTCGCCCTTGCAAGATCCGATATAGAGTCTCCACTCTCCAGGGAGGAAGATAAAGAGGACAAAGCCACTCATCGCCTCTGTTGAAAATACGCTCGATAATTTAATTCCAGATTTTATTGGAAAATAAATATCACAAATAACTAATAATGTATAAAACAGTATTAACAGCAGGTAACTCATTGTACTTCAAAATATATGCAAAAACAGAATTGAAATAAGTCGATTGGTCACGTGAATGATTTATAATTGGGTCTGATGAAAAACAAGAAGCAGCGCAGACTTAATGCAGTGTAGAATATATATGAAGCCGCAAAGCGAGCAGTCGCGCAGATGTACGCTACCCAGAAATCTTATTACCGTCCCTGGCAGGTCTTCACGATAGCAACGGCTCAGAAATACCGCTTCCCTTCTTTGTGGTGCACGTCAGCAGGAAGAAGAGTTGACAGAGTTCAGATGACGCAACATAACATCACAAGTTTGCAGGTGGAAGAAAAAGAAATAGAAGAGGCTGTGATTCAGGGCACTCTGCTCTGGACGTCTCTCTCTCTCTCTCTATATATATATATATGTATGTATATGTATGTATATATATGTATGTATACATATATATATGTATATATATGTGTGTGTGTGTGTGTGTGTGTGTGTGTGTGTATATATACATACGTACATACATACACACACACATATATACATATACATATACATATGTATATACATATGTATATATATGTATATGTATGTATGTATGTATGTATATATGTATGTATGTATATATGTATATATATATATATATATATATATATATATATATATATATATATATATATATATATATATATATATATATATATATAAAATTGCCGACAGTATAATTGATTATCTTATGTGGATAAAACTATACAACCTCTTGAGAGTGTTAAAAACTATTTAAATAGTTGTACTCATGGTCATGAGCATATTTGGATGCAGCTACAATGGGTATAGTTTTCCTTTTCAAAACTATTTCACTGAATATAATGGGATGGCATTTATGTCTAATTGTGTGCCATGCCCATGGGTGGGAATTGTGTGATATTCACAGCCGAGGAAGGCTATGAATAGATTTGATCTACTGTTATGGAAGTTATATAATTGTTATTTCATTATATATCAATGCTCTTTATAATTCTGTTTGTAAATTACTACTTATGGATATTGCAAATAAACTTTGCTTCATGCTGAAAATAACTTAGTATAGAGTCTCATCCTTTGATAGCCTTACATATATGTATAATTTTGTGATACACTATAAGTCTTATTAAGTACATAATGTACTTAACCTTATTCAAATTTTTATTGATCAGAAAATGAAGAAGAATACGTGCCCGACAACGCGTACCTTACCCCTGGCATTGGGGAGTTCGATGATGGGTTTTTCTAAGGCCTAATCCCTAGTCAGTGGCTGTGGGCTATAGTGGCATGTCACTAGATGCTTCTACTTATTTATTTATCTTCCGCTGATGCTGTAAAACCTTATTATGTATTGCTTATGTATTCACTCTTTTTTTATAAATTAAATATATACGATGTGTATGGATGTGATATCAATATTTTGAATGTGTGTAGTACCTACTGATCATGGGACTACTACATGACACATATGGTGAGTACGGGTGTTCCATGCGCCCGAGGCCCCCACATGATATTATCATTGTTTGACTATTTGATTTGGTAGAAATGTATTTGAAGAGCTATTTTAGCAAAGCCTCAACTAAAAGTACCATGGAAAACGGAATTATTGAGGTATTTTTTTAATGTCCTACTGTTATCTACATATATTTACATGTAAATTGTAATTGTTACTTCTATTTTGTATCATATACTCTTATTAGTACAATTGTAAAGTAGTTTGATCATGGATTGCTTTGTTTTTAGATAATACCTTTTGTTTCACACTTTGGGCTTTGCCCTAGCTGTATTTTATTTTTGGGTCCATCACTGATTGTAAAGTAGTTTGATCATGAATTGCTTTGTTTTTAAATAATACCTTTTATTTCACACTTTAAGCTTTGTTCTAGCTGTATTTTATTTTTGGATCCGTCACTGGCGTGTAGGATTCTGTTGTGTTGCAACAACATGCCATCTTTATCACGAACAGAAGCTATGTGTGTGTGTGTGTGTGTGTGTATATATATATATATATATATATATATATATATATATATATATATATATATATATATATATATATATATATATATATATATATATATAGTGCATACATCGATCCATCACTCCAGGATCGTACATATGCTCATAAGCAAGTACTGCCACTCATACGCAAGTAGCCTTGCGTGTCCATTTCATCATCGTATCCAACCAATTCTAGTTTAGATTCCATGTACCTAGCTAGCTAGTAATTAATTACTAATTAAGTACTGCCACTCATACGCAAGTACCATACTATATATGGGTGTCCATGCATGGTGATCATTGCTAGAGTACATGCACTAGCTAGTAGCTAGGGATCCATGTCGCACGGCGATATCGGGGAGCGCGAGGTGCACGTCGAAGGGCTGGCGGACAGCCTGATGCGGATGCAGGAGGGCGCGGCGGCGACCGAGCAGCACCGGACCATGGTGACCATCCACCGTGGTATGGTACGCGTCCCTGTCCACCTCCGCGACGCCAACCCTGACGCCTACACGCCAAGCTTCGTCGCCATCGGTCCGCTCCACCGCGACGATCGGCGTCAACAGTCGGCCGATCGCATCAAGAAGGCCTACCTCAACAGCCTCATCTCTCGCGGCCACCCCGACCCCGCGCACCACCTCGCCGTCATCCAGAACTACGTCCGCCTCGTCGTCGCCCGCGAGCCCGAGGCTCGGGCATTCTACAACGAGGAAGTTGATATCGACGCCGACAACTTCATCCGCATGATGGTGCTCGATGGCTGCTTCATCATCGAGCACCTCGTCAACGTCGTCATCGGCCGGGAGGAGCCGTTGCTGCACGCCACGCCGTTCGGCCCCGCGCAGCTCTCCGTCGACCTCATCCTCGCCGAGAACCAGATACCGTTCTTCGTCCTCGTCGACCTGATCAAGAACACCAGGCTACCGGAGTTCGAGAGCACCGGCTACGACCCGCCGGTGCTGCTCGTGAAGCTGGTGCTGTACTACCTCGCCGGCGAGAAGGGCCGCGACTCGAGCGAGGCCTTGCCATCCGCGGAGGGCGTCTCCCACATCCTGCACCTGCTCCACGCGATGATCACCACGGGGCGGACCAAGTGGGAGCCGCCGCCGCGCATCCAGGAAGGCGCGGTGCTGGAGACGGCGCAGGAGGTGGGGCGGCTGCTATGCCGTCTACCGCTGCTGCTCCTGGTGCCGCCGCTGTACCCGATCCTCCCCGAGAAGCGCAAGTGGCGCGCGAGATACGGGCGGCTGGACGTGCCATCGGCGAGCGACCTGGAGAAGATATGGATGCGGTTCAAGAAGGCGCGCGGCGCGGGCAAGGCGGTTGCCGGCATCGCGTCGGTGATGGGCCCGGTCCCCCTCGCCGTGAAGCTGGCCGAGAACGAACTGCAGCTGCCGCAGCTGCGCATCGAGTTCCGGACGGCGCCGTTGCTGCTGAACCTGATGGCGTTCGAACAGTCGACGGAGCTGGCGCAGGACGTGTCGGCGTTCGTGTCCTTCATGGCGAAGATGGTGCAGTCGGCGGAGGACGTGAGCGTGCTGATCGCGGCGGAGGTGGTGCAGAGCACGGGTAACGAGAGCAAGGACGATGTGGCGAGGTTCTTCCGGAAGGTGGGCGCGGCGAGCGAGGCGGCCGGCAATCTGGAGAAGAGCTACCTGCGCGCAACGCTGGAGAAGCTGAGGGAGAGGATCCCGAACTCGCTCTTCATGATGTGGGCGGACGTGCAGCGCAACTACTTCTCCGAGCCGTGGGCCGTCGTCGGCTCCTTCGTCGGCTTCGTCACCTTCCTGTGCACCGTACTTCAGACCTGCGCATCCTTCAAGCAGAAATGAGCCGACCGTCAGCTTCCTGGATGGCTGATTCAAGGAGAAGTTTCTGCCCTGTCGAATCCCTTTATTACATGTACAGCATTAATATTGTTGGACTTTCGAATGACATAACTCTAAGGCCCCGTTTGGCACGGCTCCACTTCATAAGTAGAGCTGTTTTTTTTGCTTCAGCTCCACGAACAGCTCCACTGGTGGAGCTGGAGCTGTTTTGGTAGACTGTTTGGCAAAACAGCTCCACATGTTTTATCATGCATGGTTGAGAGATGTCAATTGTCCAATATACCCATGTCTATTTGACTTGTAGTAACATCAAGAACTGTATGTTTCTACATGATTTTTCATCCGAGTAAATTTGAATTCAAAAAAAATTAAAATTTAAAATAACACAAAGTATTAGCAACCAATATTTAATGGCGGCGGCGCTCCCTTCACGGTCGAAGACGAGAAGACCGAACAGAGGAACGGGAACAGGAGAATAGAAGAGCCGGTGGCAGATCGCGTAAATTCACGAAAGTACAAGGGCAGTGGCATGCGGGCCTGCGGATGGAGCAGGGTGGAGCTACTTTTTTCAGCTCCATCTCGTACATATCTTTTGTCTCAGCATGTTTTAAGGGACTCCTTGGGTGGAGTTATTTTGTTTTACCCCGTTTGGCACAAAACGGCTCCAAACAGCTCCTGGAGCCGGTGATGAAGCTGTGCCAAACGGGGCCTAAGTCTCGCTTTCTGTTTTTTTTTTGCCTGTTTCACTCCCTGTTTCCTCCTAGATGATAATATTTTATTGGCTTTGATCGCTTGTTGACGTACTTGTAACTCCGAATGACTACTCGGATAATGGTTACGACCATATTCAACAAGTTACGACCACGCTGCATAAGTTACGACCACGTTGTATACTCGTAACAACTACGTCTTTCAGCTCATAACGACCATACTCAACTTCGACCACAAGCACCTATAAAGAAATAAAACTAATAGAGTGTTGCCATCAAGAAAGGAACAGGGAAGGAAACAGGTAAAGAAAACAGGGAAGCCGTATTTTCTTCTCCCAACTTTGTTTCTTTTATTTGTTCTTTCCATATATGTTTGGAATGCGGAAATTTCACATAATATACTTCAATTTCCTCAAGAATTTGGAAATTTTCCTATGTTCCAAATTAGGCCTTACGTTTGCATTGTGTATTTACATATTTTCGCCAAATTCGCCAAAAAAGCAAGGTTTAAGCAAAACTGATGTGATAAATTAACAAAACTAAATTATATACAAATGTGCACAAAAAAACATTATTACATTAACTGAACAGGCGTGCAATTATGCACGACTAATGGATGTAGACTACATACGGTTTTTGTAGATGTTTTATTAATTTCAATCGTAATATTACTCGGGCATACATGACTTTAATTTTATTCGCACAAATATTAGATGATCGGTATCCGCTATTTACCCACAAATGATCCGACTCCAAATCAAAATTGGTGGGCTAAAAGAAGGGAGTTGCTGTCGGTGCTCATTTCAAGCTCATTATATGCACCAAAATAACCATTTTATGTGCAAAAATCATGAAAAATTGTAAAGCCACTGAAACATGCAAAACAAAGAGAGAATTGAAAGTTTCCAGAAGAAAGCAACAAAGATAAACGGAGATCAGAAAAATCGGGAGACTCAAAATTACCAAAAATTGCATATTTGGGAGCAAACCGTGAGGAAACTAGGGCTCACTTGTCAGAGGCGGCGCTCGCCCTACTTCCTGGAGATTGCTCAGGACACCTCTCCCACCTCTGCTATATATTGCCACGGGGATTTCACGCCACCTCTGCTATAGGAATGAACGGAAGGGAAGGTCCAACGTGCTTGATGCTTGACTTCAGACCGGCCTGCAAGCAAAGCAAAGCGTAAGATTCCTTACAAACCGCAGCTCACTTTCACAAGCAAGCATATATTCCTTGATGTTGTAGGACAATTGCTAGATCGATCGACACTCCACGTCATGCCTACTCATCTCCTTTTCAACAGCACATCCAGAAACTAGTCGAAACAACCGCTGCCGTCCGATTTGCCAGTTACCACTCTTCCACTCCGACAAAGTAGCTTCTGTTATTCTTCGTCAGCTTTCATAACAATGCTCATTTCATAACTACACCTTACAAGTAAGTGAGATGTGCAGTATAATGTGGACGGCATGCATGGATTCCGAAGGCAGTCACATACAGTTAGCTTTCAGGTGACGAGGAGATGCTCAGGACACGGGCAATTTGGTTAGAAGGGAGGCAGCGGTGAGGAATCGGAATTGAGCTCACGGACTAAGATGTTGGTGTCGGCAATTGCAGCACGGCTTGGCCAGAGCGAAGGATGGAAGGGTTGAGATGGTTGTGGGGCAGTGCAAAAAGTAAGTGAGGGATCGCTGATCTTAGCTTTATGAATGGTGAAGACGGTGGCACTAGTAGCGGTGCGGTAGTGCACTCGGTGCGTGGACGGTAGTGTGGATAGTTGAGCAGCTTTCGTACAGCAGCGGCGGAGCTGGCAAGTGTGCTGACAGTAGGAGAGGCGCTGCTTCTCACTGGCGTGAGCGTGCGAGTTGACACGGTGAGTGTCGCTGCTGCGATGCATGTCAAGCAGCTAGCGGTAGGAGGTTGTAGTGGCATGGATCGATGGTGGAGTGGTGCGGCACGTGGTCAACGGCGGCATGAAGGTGGGGTACAGGCGGTCGACGAGGTAGTGTGAACGATCTGCAACTTTTGATGGGTATATTGGTGATAGGCGAGCGAGGTGGTGCTGGTGAGCATGACGCCAGCAACGGGATCGGGAGCAGTGCGAAGGCAGAAAAGCTGGAGTGCGCTTTTGCAATTGGAAGGCAGGTTTTCGGAAAGGGAAGGCGGAAGTTTAGCAGGAGTTTTTGGATTTGACAAAAACTTTAAATTCAAGAAAATTTTGAATAAAAACAAAAATTTTGAGGTTGTTTCAGAAAGGCTCTTCGCCGGGCTCCTCGCCGAACCCTAGCACACGGCACGTCGGCGGTGGCGGTACCGTGTGAGCTCGGCCGGTGTTGCTGTGGCCAGGCGGTGCACTGGTGACGCCCTGGTGTGGGGCAGGGCCGCGAGCAAGATTCAAGAAGCCAGTCTGCTGGAGCTCTCTTAATTAAAGAGACATTGCGCAGGAATCGAGTAGCTTTGCTCTGATACCAAATGTTGGCAAAGAGATCACGATTGCTCACACGAACTCACAACGTTGAGGCAAGAATAGATGAAGACACAATGTTTTTGTGTTGCCTGATTACCACACCTTTTGGCTCTTTATTTATAGCAAAACAAGGATCTAAACTAGGCAAGCAAAAACCCGAGACAAACTCCTAATCGAATTTCGAAACAAACTTCTAAACGAATTACTAAACCTCATGGTCACGTATTCAACACGAACACGTAGCAGCAATGAATTATACTAACAAACTCCCCCTAATCCTGTTGCCTTCACTTGATCCTGATTACGTCGATACTGTCGTGGAGTTCCAGGAATCGAACGCGACCAAGTGGCTTCGTCAGGATGTTCGTGAGCTGTCGTTCGGTTTTAGTGAACTCAAGAACAATTTTTCCTCCATCGACCGCCTCACGGATAAAGTGAAATCGGATGTCGATGTGTTTGCTTCTGTCATGGAGGACTGGATTCTTGCTAAGAGCGATGGCAGACTTGTTGTCCACCCTGAGTTCCGGCGCCGGAAGCTTCTCTTCCAAGAGCTCCTGCAGCAGCTAGTGAAGCCAGACGCCTTGACAGGCTGATGTCGCCGCGGCGATGTACTCTGCTTCGCACGAGGAGAGAGCCATAACCCGCTGTTTTTGCGACTACCAGGAGACTGGGCTTGTGCCGAGGAAGAAGAGGATGCTAGTGGTGCTCTACCGCCCATCAAGGTCGCCGCCCATATCGCTATCGCTGTAACCTAACAAGGCCAGCTTGTCTCCTGCTCTTGGGTAGGTGATGCCAAACCCCCATGTCCCAGCAATGTACTGGAGGATGTGCTTCACCGCGGCGAGGTGATCTTCCCACGGATCCTCCATGAACCAACTCACGTACCCTACGTCGAACGTGATGTCTGGTCGGGTATGGGTCAAATAGCGCAAGCTCCCTACAATGCTCCGGTAGCGGGTTGCATCCGCAGGCGGTGTCGTTGATGTCTTGGACAACTTGAGCCTCTCTTCCATCGGCGTGTGACAAGGATTGCACTCTGCCATGCCATTCTGCTCTAGGAGCTTCCCAGCATAGGCGCTCTGACAGAGCATGATTTCGCTGACGCTTTGGCATACCTCAATGCCTAGATAGTAGGTGAGCAGTCCGAGATCACTCATGCGAAACAGGGAGATCATCTCGCGCTTGAATTTGTCGATGCTTGCTTGAGTTGTCCCAGTGATGATCAAGTCATTGACATAGACACCGATGATCAATGTTCCTCTGGGCGCCCGCCGTGTGTACAGCGTGTGCTCATCCATGCACTGGTTGAAACCCAGCTCCTAGAGACTGGCGTCTAGCTTGGCGTCCCAAGCACGTGGTGCTTGACACAACCCACATAATGCCTTGCCCAGCTTGAGCACCTTATGCTCCTGCTTGTCGACGGCGAAACCCGGTAGCTGCTCGATGTAGACCTCCTCAGTAAGGTCCCCGTTCAGAAATGCGGACTTCACATCCATGTGGTACACGGACCACCCTTGTTGTGCCGCCAGAGCCAGCAGTAACCGCACCGACTCAATTCGTGCGACAGGGGCAAAGACCTCCTCGAAATCGATCCCTTCGCGCTGCACATACCCTTTCGCCACGAGACACGCCTTGTGTCTGGTGATGGCGCCATGCTCATCTCGTTTCACCTTGAAGACCCATTTAAGCCCGATCGCGTGGTGCCCGATAGGAAGCTCAACAAGGTCCCAAGTGTTGTTTTCCTCAATAGCTTTCATCTCCTCCAGCATCACAGACGCCAAGATGGGTCGCGTTCCATCATGCCAAATGAAGCCAGCTCTTCTGCACTCACCATATGCAACTTGGCAAGGGCGACCAGTTTGGCTCCAAGAATCGTGTCGAGGCGCCAGCGGGTGCGGGACCGAGGATGTCCTGCAACATCCTGAACCGATGTTGAGCACTGCCTTCATTGTCGTGATTGAGCTCGGCGAGAGCCTCGGCTGTGGGCGATACGAACTGCTCACCAGGTGCGTGACCCAGAGCGCTCAGTGGTGGCAAGTCCTGGCGAGGTGATGGCATGTGCGGCTACTCCCCTGGGGCAGGAACCTCCACTGGATCAACTATGATCTTGTGCTTGACGACGAACTTGCCAGCGCTGGACATCTTCTGTTGTTCGCCGGGATTCACCCAATCCCAGCTTGCCTTCTCGTTGAACACCACATCACGGGAGACATGGACGCGGCGTGCAACCGGGTCGAACAACCGATACGCTTTCGATCCCGGCTCGAACCCGAGGAGCACCATCTTCACACTGCGATCATCGAGCTTCTTCAGATTTGGGTGAGTTACCTTGGCGTGAGTGATGCATCAGAACATGCGCAGGAAGGAGACGCCGGGTTTCCTCCCATGCCAGGCCTCAAATGGTGTCATGCTGTCCAAGCTCTTGGTGGGCGCACGGTTTAGGAGGAAAACGGCGATGGTCACCGCCTCCCCCCAAAACGCAGACGGCATCTCCTTCGCCTTGAGCAAGCAGCGTGCCATGCCGACGATTGTCTGATTGCGCCGCTCGATGACACCGTTCTGTTGCGGAAAGTATGGTGTTGTGAGCTACCGTGCAACTCCCTGATCCGTGCAACACTGCCCGAACTCAATTGAGGTGAACTCCCCCTCGATCGATTCGCAGAATGCGCAGACGCCGCTCGGTCTAGACCTCGACATTGGCCTTGAACTGCTTAATGACGGTAGGTGCCTGATCCTTGCTCGTTAGGAGGCGAAGCCACATGTAGTGGCTGCAATCATCGACGAGAAGGAGAAAGTAGCGTCGGCCACCACGAGTCGCTGGTGAGATGGGCCCACACAGGTCGCCGTGCACGAGGTCGAGTAATCCCTCAGCATGGTAGTGGGTCGCTACCGGAAACGAGGTGCACCTTTGCTTGCCAATGAGGCAGCTGTTACAAACCTCACTAGGATGATTGACCACTGGGAATCCGCGCACCATCCCGTCTTGAGCTAGCCTCTTCAGGGCATCAAAGTTGAGGTGGTCGTAGCATGCATGCCACAGCCAACCCTCATCATCTTGCCATGCCATTAAGCACACTGGCCTTGCAATGTTCCAGTTGAGCATGTACAGGCGATTTTTGGCGCGTTTCACCTTAGCAAGCAGTTGACGTTGCTGATCGTGGATCCGCAACACTCTGTCGGAACCCGGAGCGGCAACTCCAGAATCCTGTGTGTAAATCGCACTAGTCCAGGATCAGCTAGTGCACACAGCGGATAACAAAGATAAATATCAAGCAATATGGCAATATTATTCCACTTAAAAGAGTACGGCCTTATGGCCAGCGTTTACATCATCGCACATTGGCAAAATTTATTAATAGAAAAGAAACTGCAGAAGCAAGCTGGAAAAGCGAAGCCCAAGTCTGCCCACAAGCAAACGACTGCAAGACGTGTCCTACTCGTCCTGATCCTCACCGTAGTTGTCGTAGTCCTCCTCTGTGATGAGATAGCAACAGTGAGTACAAACTTGTACTCCACAAGTCACACGGAAAAATGCATTATAATGATTAAGGCCACAAGGGAAGGCATATAGGGTTAGTTTCGCACAAACAGCATTTTAAAAGAATACAATAATTAGATTGAAACTGCTGAATTTAATACAATAAGTAAAAACAGTAATTGTAGTTAAAAATTAATACCGTTAGTGCAGGCTCCGACCAAACACTAACCTATCCTCGGGCATCCCACCCGGTCCATCTTTTCCAAAAGGTTTCACGTGGCTCCAACCACACTGTTTCATAAATCATTTTAAAACCAAAGTCTAATCCATGAAAAACTTTTACTCAGCATGCCCATGACCGTGGGCACGGCTATCCACGATAGGTTATACACTCTGCAGAGGTTGTACAGCTTTACCCACAAGACACGATCATCCCATATTGCCACCGGATTACACACTTCCTTAGGTGTGCGGCGAGGAGTCGTGACAAGGCTTTTACAGTGCAAAGCCTTCAACCTGGCCAAGCCAACTCTAAGGTTTCACCCCAGTAAGGAATCCACCAGACCGGGACCCCCTCTTGAGCCGAGTGAGACTTCTCATGGCCTACGCCACGCTCACTTTCAACCTACGAAATAGCTCAGGTTGGGACCCGCAAATTATTTAGCCAGGGCTGTCCCATACCAGCCTTGCGGTAGTACGATAGGGCTTTGCAACAGTAGCTCACAGACCGGTCCTTAATTGACTTAGGCTCAACCACACACCCCTGTGCACGACAATCAACACTGTGTCTCCGAACAACAGTGCATGCCTGCACCCACCACCTGACCATTAGCCTAAGTCTAAACCAGGTTTTATATTTTATTTCAAAATATTTCATAATCCTTCTTGACTCTCCGAAGTCAAGAATACAGTTCAAAAGCTTATCATTTTATGTGTAAAGGCTCGTCATTTTATGTGAAAAGGTATACCAAAATCAAAGTTATGTCTAAGCATGTCTAAGCATTTGATTTAAAATTCTCTAGCCAATACTAGTGTACTAACTAGAGTTTGATTCTAAGGTGACAAGGGATAAGGATTTACAATGTCAAAGGAGGTATTAACAAACAGGTATTAACTAAAGTTAAAACTCAATTGAAATACATTGAATAAAATTATGCATGCAATATAATTTAAATTAACATAATTTTATTGGAAAACTGGGATCAACATGATCAAGGAGTGTGACTTGCCTTGCTCCTCAAGTGGGTGTGAATCGTCGTCGAAGAATTCTCCGGAATCGTCGCAGTCTACACGTGAAAATAACTCAAATAAAACCCAAATAAATTCAAATGGACTTCAAATATTTGAATTGAGGCTAGAAATGGATAGCGGGGGATTTTTGATGAATTTAGAAATTTGAATGGGCGAAATCGGAGTTAGGATGAAGAAAAATGGGCTCCGGAAATTTAAATTCAAGGAAAAAGAAAAAGAGGAATTTCTGTAATTATTTTTCTAAAGGAAATTGGGTTTATGGCGTCAGCATTGCGTCAGCCCTGGAAATTCTTTTTGGCGAATTATTTTCCTACGGGAAAATCAGATTACTGCGCCATGCTGGCGTCAGCACCGAGTGGCATGGCACTGACAGGTGGGGCCCGGGTCCATGGACCGAGCCCACGGACCACCGGGGGTGTTGAGGTGGCACGGCCGCCCGTGTGGCGCTGACGGGCGCGGGACGGCCCGAGGTGGCGATGGCGTGGCGCCAGGTCAGCCGCCACGCAGGCACGAGGGAAGTCGACGTGGGAGGCCGGCCGGAGGGTGCTCGGAGGCGGCGTGCTCACCGGCGCTCCGGCGGCGAGGACGGAAACGGGGAGAGGGGCGTATGGGGGTCTCGGGGAAGGGACGCGGGCTCACCGAGGGTGACCGGAGACGAGCCGGCGATGAGGGAGGAGACGGCGGCTCGGGTCTTCACGCGGCGGCGGTGCTCCGGTGGCGGAGAGGCGCGGCTGTGGGTCGGAGGGTCTTCGCACGGGCGCGAGGAGGCTGAGGGAGGTGTCGGCGGGGCGCGAGGACGCCGGAGGCGGCCGCAATACCTCGCCGGAGGAGCTCCGGTGCTCGGAAGCTTGGGCGCACGGCGCGAGGGCGCTACGGTGCTCGGGAGAGGGAAAAGGGAGCGGAGGGAGGTGGTGCGGGGAGAAGGGAGGCTGGGGAGGGGCTTTTATAGGGGTCGGGGAGGGGGAGCTGGCGGGGATTCCTTGCCGAAGACAGCAGGCGGCGGAAAGGAAGGAAAGGGGAAAAAAGGAAAGGAGAGTGCGCGGGGATTAAGGGATTCGGTCCCGTCGGTGCCCCGGGTTGCCAAATCAGGGAGGAGGCGGCGAGGCAAGGCCGGATTCGGCGCGGTTCGATCGGCCGGAGTAAAGAAGGAAAGGGGAGGGGAGAAGAAGGAAGGTGTGTGGGGAGGGAGACGATGCTGACAGGTGGGTCCAGGCGGCCAGCGAGAGAGGGGGCGCGAGGCGGACGGCGGATTGGGCCGAGCATGCGAGGATCGGCCGATCTGGGCCGGACAAGTGGCAAGCGGGGAGGAGGGGGAGGCAGCATCGGCCGGGCGATCTGGCCGTCCACATGGCGGCCGGAGAGGAGGGAGGTGAGGATTTTAAATTTTAAAAAGTGTTTTTGATTTTCAGAAAGGCCCAAATAATTCAATAAAGCTCAGAAAAATATGAAATAAATTCCCAAAATTTCAAAAAAAATCACAGAAATTCCTGAATAAGTTTTGGACCCAAAAATATTTTCAATACATTGACTGCAATAAATTTTAATTTTTGTTTTTCTGTAAAATACTTTTTAATCTTTAAATAACTTTTAAAAAAATTCAGAAAAATTTTGGGATGTCACACACTCCCCCATCAATCAGCACCTGGCAGCCAGGCTCATCGAGCTGGCCGATGCTAATGATGTTGCTCTTGAGCCTGGGAATGTAGTAGACGCTGCTAATTGCCTGGTGTTCACTGTTCTGGTAGGTGAACAACACCGTGCCGTGCCCGCGAATGTCGACCACCGAGCCGTCGCCGAACTTCACCAATCCGATGACGTCCGTGTCCATTTCCGCGAAGAGGTTGTCGTAACCAGTCATGTGGTTACTGGCCCCAGTGTCCAGGTACCACACGTCGCTCCGTTGTTCTCCGTCATTCCGCTGTTCTCCATCGCACCCCAGATTCACCTGGGCATGCGTTTCATCGAGCTTGATGAAGTTTGGTGGCATCTGCTCGACGTCGTCAGTGAGGGCCCACACCTGTGCCATGAGCAGCGTCTGGTCCCTATCATCATCCTAGGTAAGATGGACTTGCTAGCGCTGTGGCTGCCGGCAATCCTTGGCCCAGTGGCCAATCTTGCCACAGTTACGGCACATGTCACAACTGACATTGCACTCGCGCCCTGGTTCATGCCCGTCACGCCCAGCATCGCGGCCCCGGTTACCCTTGCCACGGTGATGGCCGCTGCCACCAGGCCTGCTTAACGATCTCTCGCTGCTCTTCTTCTCTTTGAGGCGAACCATCCATTCCTCCTCGGTCGGCAAGAGTTTAGCTTCCGAGGTAGTAGTCAGTGGCACCAGTTGCGGGATGCAACGATCATCGGCGCCTTTTAGACGCCTAGTGACCTCCTCAATGGACAGCTTGGAGAGATTGATCATGGTTTCTATGGTGTAGATGACATGACCAAACCGGGGCAGGACGACGCAAAGGCATTTTTCGACGGCCTTTTGCTCGTCGATGGGTTCACCATACTCTGAAAGCTGGCCGACCAGGCAGCTCAAACGAAGTACGAAATCCTCAAGATCTTCGCCTTTCTTGAACGTGAGCATCTCGAACTTGGTGCGCAGCTTCTGGAGTTTCGACTTGCGGACGTGATTGGGGCCAATTCGCATAGACTTGACGTAGTCCCATGCTTCCTTGGTCGATCACTTGTTCGCTTGGGCCATACTCGACCGCGTCCCACAAGCCCCTCGCTTGGAGCATCACCTTCATTACGAGCGACCAATCCGTGTAGTTGTCGTGCGTGAGCATCGGATAGGACGCGCCTCCAACCTCCCGCATCGTCTTCTAGATCACCATGTCGCGGCCACGAGTGCGACCACGACGAGGGACGATCGACGGGGCCAAGCGCCGCCCTTGGCCTCCACGGCACGGCGATAGACTCCGGTCACCATCGTTTACTGGAGCCGATATTGCGAAGAGATCGAGTAGCCTTGCTCTGATACCAAATGTTGGCAAAGAGATCACAATCGCTCACACGAACTCACAACGTTGAGGCAAGAATAGATGAAGACACAATGTTTTTGTGTTGCCTGATTGCCACACCTTTTGGCTCTTTATTTATAGCAAAACAAGGATCTAAACTGGGCAAGCAAAAACTCGAGACAAACTCCTAATCGAATTCCGAAACAAACTTCTAAACGAATTCCTATACCTCACGGTCACGTATTCAACACAAACACGTAGCAGCAACGGATTATACTAACACCGGCAAGATTCAACAAGCCCGTGCAAAGCAAGAACAAGAAGCCAGCTGAGCCAATTCAAGCCAAGAATGATTCTAATTTCAGAAATTAGAATATGACAGACCATGACCATCTTTGAATCTGGGGATCCCCCTTTCCTCTTTGTTACCCAATCGATAGTGCGACCATTACCCGACGGTGTCGAAGCATCAAGAGTCGGAACATGAATTTGCCTCATCTGTGCGATTAGCGTATCAGCTAGTCTCTTTTTGGTGTGTGATTGAACATGGCATCATCGGAACGGGAAGAGCCTTTTCAGCTCGTCCGTGGGGTTGGCCAGCCAGTTGCAGTAGAGGCAAACGGCCGCGGCGACGGCCGCCGCGGAGAGCGTGGCCAGGGAGCCGAAATGCGAGGCGTCCCTGGCGGCCACCGCCACCGCCATCATTGCGAGCTCGGCGAGGCTGGCGACGGCGATCTCCGTCGCGCCGATCAGCTTCGCCTTGCCTATCGGGTTCCCGGTTTGCACCACCTGCAGCCCGATCACGCTGTACGCCATGTGCCCAAGCCTCGACGCCACCTGCAACATCGTGACATTCTCGATTCATTGTTGCAACGAAATTAATCGACGGTCCTGACCAGCAATTCATTCACGGATTGGAGAGAGGGGTTCGCCATGTAATTGTGTTAGACTTACTATCAAACCGAGGAAGGCAAAGAGGGCGCCTGGCCGTGAGATGGGGCCGGTCAGGTAGACCAAGACCGCCGCGCCGAGGAGCGCGCTCTGAGCGATCAACCCGGCTGCTCCGGCCTTGAGAATGCCTAGCTCCTTGACAAGGTTCGCGGTCATGAACGTTGCAAGAATTCCCATCAGCGCCGACGAGCCGCCAAACGCGCCGAGGACCGACGGGCTAACACCTGCCAACAACACAACATGGACATGCAGTAGCATGAACTCGATGATATCAGAACTGCCAATCAGGCCATGCAGATGAAGTGGAACAGTTTACAAAGGGGAAACACCGGAAGTTCTTGGTGCAGGTGACAGTCAAGAGTGGAAAGCTTGAATATTGCTTGCTGCATTCTCTGACACCTTAAAGATGGAATTGTACTATTTTTGCACATAGGTACCATGATGGATCAAGAAAGTAGTCATCAGAGCGCCGGGAGCGAGAGCGATGTTGAAGCAGACGAGCACGTAGGCGAGGCTCGCCGGGAGGACGGGTTGGCTGATGTACTCGCTCCAGCCATGTCTGATGGTAGCCAAAGCATCTGCAACTGTCAATCATGAAAGAAAAGAAATCAGTAGAATGACAAGAAATTAATTTGGTAATTTGGCTGCCTCGCGGTGATGCCTCTCTCTCACCGATCCTCCGTATGTCGAAAGTAGAAGCAGCACGTCTATGTTCAGAGTGCAGTGGGCAAGTAGGTTGATCGAAGATGCCGTAGGCGAGTCGATTCATCGCTCCTCCCAGCAAAATCTTTAAAAGAAAATAAGAGAGAGAAGGAAAAAAATTACTCTGCATTTGCTCCAGAAGAGGAGGAAAAAAACTAGTCACAGTCAGGAGCCTGAAAATGGTATACCAGAACAGGCAGTGCACAGAGCGATATGATACAGGAGAGCCTGATGCAGGTCAGTGGGTCGTTCTTGGAGAGTAGAACTGCAAAAATGGATGCACCTGCCGTCTGCACACAACAAAGCATACACAGATTACACAAGATGGATTGAGCTTCAAATGCGAAGACGAAACAATTGCAGATGCAGACCTCGCAGAGTAGGTCGACTCTGCTGAGCGTCGAATTCGCCTGCGCGAGCGCAATCGGCCTGCCTGCTCCTGCTAGCTTCAAACACACATCCCAGACATGAGCAAAATTCGCCAATTCATGAAGGCTAATGGGGGGGGGGGGGGGGGGGAGAACTTAGCAGTGAGCGGGTGACGAACTAAGCACTGGACATGGTTCAGAATCGTTCACCTGCACGACGAAATCACGCTCCGCGATGACGCCGAGCGATATGCAGGAGAGCCTGTCGACGGCCATGGACGCCACCAGTACGGCGAACCACGGCTGCAGGAGCAGCGCCGACGCGGTGGAAGCTCTAGGGATGGTGAACGCGTACGTGATCATCGCAGCCGACACCAAATGCGCCGCAGTCTGACACGTCACGGAGACTGATCTGTTAAAACAAAACGATTTGGAAATCTCACGTTTTTAGAGAATCATGGTAAACTCTTGGTACAATCACCTGAGTTACACTCAGATATCGATACGCGGGGATCCGAGGGAGCGAGCTCATGAGATCCCCAACCAACGGGCCTGCAGCGAACACGACGAGCTGCGCATCGAATTCCGGCACTCTGGTCAGGAGAACAAAATAATGCAGGTTTGAGGACTCAAGACTGCTCGGAGTGCGCACCTTCGTGAAGAATCCGAGAACGGCGACGGGGAGGAGGCTCGGGTGGAGCGTGGCGATGGCGGCAGGCCAGGTGAAGTTCCAGAGCTGCTCGGTCACGTTGCCGGCGAGGCAGGCCGCGTACAGAGCTAACACCAGGAGATACAGTTCAGAGAAGAAACACGCAGCGCGCGCACTGATGAAACGTGCCAGTGCATACTCAAAAATTGGTAGCTCGCTCGCTTGTTCGTACTACTACTCAACATTGGTGTGTACCGTTCATGGCAGCTGGGTAAGCGGGATCCTCTTCCAGGTGACCCTCTTCGCTGTCTCCCGTCTGCAATGCCTGAAATTTCACATCAAGATTTCACCAACTTGAGTCCTGAACTCGGTGAATAGCAAGCGGGGAGAACCAATGGAAGAAGGGAGCGATGGAGACGACCGGCACACGTACCGGCGGTGTGGTGAGGAGACAGGAAGAAGAGGAAGGCGCCCCGTCCTTGAGTAAGCTGAGCTCGGTGCGGAGGATATCGGAGGACAGCTTCACGAACGGAAGGCCGGCACGCTCTTCAGAGGCGGCACCGTCGCCACCGGCCAGGCCAGTTCTTGAGCCCCCCGCGCCGGTGTGGTCCGCGGAGGAGCAGCTCGTGGCGAAGCGGCTGCGTGACCACAAACTGCGCAGCGCACAACGTACCCATGCGTGGGTTCCTAGAACAAGTCGCAAGAAATTGAAGGGAGAGTGCAGGGGCAGCGTACCTCGGCGGCGGCGCGACTTGGCGGCCGGCGTCCAGAGCAAAGGCTGCGCGGCGAGGGAGGCAGCGCCGTGAGGTGGAGAAGGCGGCGTGCGAGGGAGGCGGCGAGAGCAGCCTGCTGGACATGGCCGTCGTCCTGTGCAGTAGCCGCGCCGCAGGGGGAGCGCGCGCGGGAGGAGTTGATACGGATAAGGTGGCGGTTAGGGATGATTTTTATCTTCACCTCCCCCCTATTGCTGCTATTTCGCTATTGGTTTGATACGCGCGAATTCTGCCGGGCCGTGCACCTGTGGGCTACGGGACTTGGCAGAGATGTACTAGCCGGCGGCCTGCTGGTTAGAGTGAGAGCATTAGCCCTTTGAATCTGTTTTATAGTCTGTATCGAGTCCGAGTCAGTTTAGAATTAGAAATTTATGATTCAGAGTCAGTTTGTGTTGCCGAGTCTAATTTGTAAAGCTAGACATAAACGGTGGAGAAAACTAAGGAAAAGGTGTGACGATTGGAGCACCACAAAAAAGATTGTCTATTCTATCGCTAAATTGTTTGCGTCGTCGTTGTTAAGAAACAGAGGAATTTCGTCGAAAGTTTTCAAGTACTCAAAGCCTACGAGTATTGTAGACCTCGTAGCTTAAAAGTACCATAGCTGAGGAAGTCGAAGCGTTCGAATGCCAACAAAGTCGAAGACATCCGCGAGTAGAATCGTCTACATGCAACGTGGTCGTAACCAAAAGGAAGTGGTCGTATTTCTCATTGAGTGGTTGTAACGACTCAACGTGGTCGTGAATTTTCAAGTGGTCGTAGCCCACATTACAATTTGGTCATAACCTTCACCATTGGAGTGGTCATGACTAGCATTTGAGTGGTTGTATCCAGATCTCTAGTGGTCGTAGTTGCATACGAGCACTCAGAGGTCATATCTCACATCTGGTATCAGAGCAGGTTCCGATCAACTCGTAGAAGGAGCAGCACATGGCAGGGAGCAGATCTTCGTTGACAATGAAGGAAAGACTAAATTCCCTTTTGTATCCAGTTCTCAACTCAGAGAACTACCCAGCATGGTCAATAAAGATACGGGTGAATATGCGTGCCTAACAGTTCTGGGATGCAATGGCTGATCTGATAGACATCAGTGGAAAGGTCGACCAAAAAGGAAAGGCAAAAGAAGTCAACATGAAGACCGATCAAACTGCTTTGGCGCTCATCTACGCTACCATACCCGACTCGATGCTTAATCAACTTGTCAGAAAAGATACAGCACGAGAAGCTTGGATTGCTCTTCGAACTATGCACGAAGGTGTGGATCATGTGAAGAAGGTTCGATTGCAAAGCTGGGCATAAATAGTAGATAAAACCCAGGAAAAGGTATGGTGATTAGAGCACCACCAAAAAGATTGTCTATTCTATCGCTAATTTTTTTGCGTCATTGTCGTTGAGAAATAGAGGAGTTTCGTTGAAATTTTTTGAGTACTCGAAGCCTACAAGTACTGTATCACTCATGACTTATGAGTACTATAGCTGAGGAAGTCGAAGCGTTCGAGTGCTAACGAAATCGAAGACGTCTGTGAGCAGAATCGTCTACGTGCAACGTGGTCGTAACTAGAAGGAAGTGGTCGTATTTATCATTGAGTGGTCATAACGACTCAACATGGTTGTAAATCTTAAAGTGGTCGTAGCCCACATTACAAGGTGGTCATAACCTTCACCGTTGGAGTGGTCGTGACTAGCATTTTAGTGGTCGTGTTAGATCTCTAGTAGTCGTAGTTGCATATGAGCACTCAGAGAGGTTGTATCTCACACTTTCACCAATCTAAGGTCCTCTTTATAAGTGTTATAACTTTTGACTGATTGTGAGAGAAATTAATGAAGTAAGAGACACTCGCGTTGAGAAGTCACTTTATTTAAAAACCAGTCTTTAAAAATTAAAAGTTAGAAGCTGTTTGGAATGGAGGCTTAGTTGATGCTTACTAAATTAGAGTATATGTGTACTCATGCTCATTGTAGCATCGGAGCCTCTGCAAAACTCCTAGCGTATGTGCACGTATGTGACATGAGCGTGCGTCTTCCGTATACTCTCCAAAAATCATTCTTTTTTTAGAAAAATTAACTACAGAACACTACAATTTTATTGTATTTGCTGTGGGACGCCTAAATTTCGTGTCTTCGCCGAAAGACATCATAAAAAATATGTCTATTTGCTATGGGACACAGAGTATTATAATATCATTTATTGGCGAAATATCCACATTCCCCTCCTCCCTCATTCTCTCCTCCACTGTGGGCAACCATTGACGTATCCTTCACCGGCGAGCTGCACCAGGCTTCGGCCGCCTCCTCGCTGCAACCACTACCTGTTAAAATTAAGCCTTGAACGCTGTTTAGTTCTTAGTTCTGCACTGCATTTCATTTGCTGTTTTCTATCGGGTCTGTCTTTTGTCGGATTTCCGTCAGAACAGCCACGTCGGGTTAGTATTTTTCAGTTTACTTGAGTCAGTTTAGTACCCGCTTTGATTCAGTCCTGCACAGGCGATTCAATGGGGAGTAGTGGTGTTTAGTTAGAGCATTTTTCGGAGTATTTCAGTTGCCTTGTAACAGCACGTTTGCATGAAGTTAGTTGCTAATAAAAAGACTAGAAAAACCAGAAAAGCTGCGACGGTTTTTGCAGCGCAAATAGCCAGTCTCATTGTTTTCGCATTAGCCTTTCCACTGCTGTTTTCACCTGAAGATAGAGCTGATATTCAGAACTGAACATATTCAGTTACTGTAGCTCGACTGAAATCCAGCAGACAAGTCGGCGATCACAGAAGAGTTCGCATCGATCAAACTCGATTTCTCTGACAATTGGTATCAGAGCTCCGTTCAGGGTTCTGGTGGCGATGTCGGCTCCGGCAAGACGAACGTCGATCACACCTCCGCGGCTGGATCGTTTTCGGTCGCCGTCACGGGGTCCTCGCCGTCCGCGACATCAGAACGGTCGGGAGCGCGAGGTCGTCATCGAGCGGGTCGTCAAGGAGGCGTCTGGATCGGTGTCCTATCCGACGTTGACGCGGACGAATTACCAAGAATGGGCCTTGGTGATGCGCGTCAATCTCCAGGCACAGGGGCTCTGGGACGTCGTGGAGCACGGCATCGGCGAATATCGTGAGGATCGTATGGCGCTCTCAGCGATACTCCGTGCGGTACCGGCAGAGATGCTGGCATCACTCGCGACGAAGGAGTCCGCTCAGCAGGCGTGGGAGGCAGTCAAGACAATGCGCGTCGGCGTACAGCGTGTTCGCGAGGCGAATGCGCAACAACTCCGGCGTGAGTTCGGGGAGATGGCGTTCAAGCCGGAGGAGACGGTGGACGACTTCTCAATGAGGATCACAGGCCTCGCCAACAATCTGCGCGTCCTCGGCGATCCCATAACCGACGCAGAAGTGGTGAGAAAGTTTCTGCACGTGGTGCCGGATCGGCTTGCGCAAGTGGCAATCTCTATTGAGACCCTCCTCGACGTCAACGAGCTCTCGGTGGAGGAAGTCACTGGACGTCTACGGGCTGTTGAGCAGCGGCTTCAGGGGCGCAACACGGAGGACAGGAACTCGCGCTTGCTTCTCACGGAGGAAGAATGGATGGCGCGACTGAAAATCAACGGCCAGGAAGGGGGTCACGGCAATCACAGTGGCTCCGGCAAGCGCCGTGGAAGCTGGAGAGGAAAGAAGCCGAGCGGGGGAACCAGAGAAGGCCAAGGAGGGCCAAGCTCGGGGCAAACTCGTGACCGCTCTGGCGACACCTGCAAGAGCTGCGGCAAGAAGGGGCACTGGGCCAGAGATTGCCGCAGTAAGAAGCGGGTGGAGCAGGCGCATGTAACCCAGGAAGAAGAGGCTTCTTTGCTCATGGTGCAGACCAGCATGTCTCGCCCCTGCGCTCCACTACTTCCGTCCTCCCCGACCTCATCGCAGACACTGCAACTGCGAGAGGAAAAGGTGTTCGTGCAGCTTGGGAAGGAGGAGGATCGGGACGCCAGGCAGTGGATCCTCGACACCGGGGCAACTAACCATATGTCAGGTTCCCGGTCAGCTTTCGCCGAGCTGGACACGCAGGTCTCCGGCTCCGTGCGTTTCGGCGACGACTCCATCGCACGGATCGAGGGCTGTGGCACTGTGTTGTTTACCTGCAAGAATGGTGAGCACCGGGCATTTGAGGGCGTCTTCTTCATTCCCCAACTCACAACCAATATAGTGAGTGTAGGGCAACTTGATGAGGCAGGATATCAGGTGATGATTGATGGTGGGGTGATGACAATTCGCGAGCCAGGACAGAGGCTGCTAGCAAAAGTGAAACGCGCGCCAAATCGTCTGTACGCGCTCGAGATCACTTTGGCACGGCCGGTGTGCCTGGCGATGCGCGGCGACGAGCTCTCCTGGAGGTGGCATGCACGGCTGGGCCATCTCAATTTTCGAGCCATGAAGAAGATGGTTGGTTTGGTGCGAGGGATGCCTGAGGTTGAGCAGGTGAATCAGCTGTGTGAAGCCTGTTTCGCCGGGAAACAGAAGCGGACGCCGTTCCCAGCCCACGCCGAGTACCGGGCTGAACGGGTTCTGGAGTTAGTCCATGGGGACATTTGCGGCCATATCTCGCCTCCAACACCATCGGGTAACAGGTTCTTTCTGCTCCTGGTGGATGACATGAGCAGATTCATGTGGGTAACCTTGCTACCATCAAAAGATCGAGCTGCCGAAGCCATCAAGTGTTTCCAGTCAGCTGTAGAGGCAGAAACCGGACAGAAGTTGGGTGCACTGCGCACGGACCGCGGCGGGGAGTTCACTTCGAAGGACTTCCAGGAGCACTGCTTGGAGCACGGTGTGCGACGTCAGCTGACAGCACCGTATTCGCCGCAGCAGAACGGCGTCGTGGAACGCCGGAACGCCACGGTGGTGGGAACGGCTCGGAGCATGTTGAAGGCAAAAGGTCTCCCGAGTTGGTTTTGGGGAGAAGCTGTGCTCACCGCAGTGTATGTCCTTAACAGATCGCCGACGAAGAGCGTGGAAGGGATGACTCCTTTTGAGGCGTGGTACGGGAAGAAGCCGGGGATCCAGCATCTGCGCACTTTTGGTTGCATCGTCTACGTCAAGAACACGGTGCCGCATCAAAGGAAGCTCGACGACAGAGGGCGGCGCATGATCTTCATCGGGTACGAGCGAGGCTCCAAGGCTTATCGAGCATACGACCCCGTCACAAGGCGTGTGCATGTGACGCGAGACGTGGTGTTCGACGAATCGGCGCAGTGGCAGTGGAGTGATGAGGATGGAAGTGGCGACGTCGACGGGTCTTTCACGGTGGAGTACATGACCGTGAGCAGAAGTGGAGGTCCAGAAGATGTATCAGCCACGCCTTTGGCACCAAGCATCATGACGGGGTCCAATACTCCAGCAATGCCCACTGAACCTGGTTCCATGGCTTCGCCCACTGCTGTGACACCCATGGTTCAGTACGCGACCCCGCCGGTGGAGCTTGGAGATGAACTAGATGCAGACCACGACGACGAGGCGCCACTGCGGTTTCGTACTGTGGACAACATCCTCGGGCATTCGACACCGCCTGGGTACGCGCCACGTGAGCTGGGATCCGAGGAGCTGCACGCAGTGAGTGCCGAGGAGCCAGCGACGCTTGCGGAGGCAAAACAACAGCCGTGCTGGCGTAGAGCAATGGAGGAGGAGCTGCGGTCGATTGAAGAAAACTGCACCTGGACGCTCACTGATATTCCTCAAGGCCGGCGAGCGATCGGCCTCAAATGGGTGTTTAAAGTGAAGAGAGATGAAAATGGCGCCGTGGCGAGGCACAAAGCTCGGCTCGTTGTGAAGGGGTATGCACAAAGACACGGCATCGACTATGACGAGGTCTTCGCCCCGGTGGCGCGCATGGAGGCAGTGCGCCTTCTCATTGCTGTGGCAGCTCACGAAAGTTGGGAGGTGCATCACATGGACGTCAAATCGGCGTTCTTGAATGGCGATCTCCAGGAGGAGGTTTATGTGGAGCAGCCACCAGGCTTTGTCAATGCCGGAAAGGAGCATCAGGTATATAAACTCCATAAAGCCTTGTATGGGTTGCATCAGGCTCCAAGGGCGTGGAATCACAAGTTGGATGAGAGCTTGACGCATCTGGGGTTCATGAAGTGTCCGTCGGAGCATGCCATCTATTGCAGAGGAAGAAGTGCAGAGCGACTGGTGGTTGGTATTTATGTAGATGATCTACTGATCACTGGTGCTAGAGCTTCCGGTATTCAGAGTTTCAAGAAGGAGATGACAGGCCTGTTCAAAATGAGTGATTTGGGACTGCTTCACTACTATTTGGGCATAGAAGTGAGGCAGCAGGCTGATGGCATCTCTCTCAGTCAGGGCACATTTGCAGCAAAGCTTCTGGAGAAGGCAGGAATGGCAGACTGTAACTCATGCCAAGTGCCAATGGAAGCCAGGTTGAAACTCTCCAAGGAAAGTACCTGCACACCGGTTGATGCAACAAGCTACAGAAGCATAGTTGGCAGCCTCAGGTATCTAGTCCATACCCGGCCTGATATTGCATTTTCAGTAGGCTATGTCAGTAGGTTCATGGAGGAGCCTTGTGAAGATCATCTTGCAGCAGTGAAGCATATTTTGAGATATGTTGCTGGGTCAAAAGATTGGGGACTGTTCTATGCAAGGAAGAAAGGAGAACAGCTCACCCTAACTGGTTTTAGTGACAGTGATCTAGCTGGAGATTTGGACAGCAGGAAGAGCACTTCTGGAGTCATCTTCTTTCTTGGAGACAGTCCAATCAGCTGGCAATCAACCAAACAGAAGGTGGTGGCTTTATCGAGTTGTGAAGCTGAGTACATTGCTGCCGCTACTGCTGCTTGTCAGGCAGTTTGGTTGGCAAGACTACTTGCTGAAATTGTCCAGTCGGAAGTAGTCAAGCCAGTGCTAAGGATAGACAACAAGTCCTCCATCTCTTTGGTTAAAAATCCTGTACATCACGACAGGAGTAAACATATAGACACAAGGTTTCATTTAATCCGGGAGTATGCGAGCAATGGTCAGCTGGAAGTGAGGTTCATTAGAACGGAGGAGCAGCTTGGGGATATACTCACAAAGCCTCTCTGCAGAATCAAGTTCCAAGAGTTTTGCAGGAAGATTGGACTTCGACAAAATCAGCAACTTCAGCGTTTCAAGACTTAGGAGGAGATTTGTTAAAATTAAGCCTTGAACGCTGTTTAGTTCTTAGTTCTGCACTGCATTTCATTTGCTGTTTTCTATCGGGTCTGTCTTTTGTCGGATTTCCGTCAGAACAGCCACGTCGGGTTAGTATTTTTCAGTTTACTTGAGTCAGTTTAGTACCCGCTTTGATTCAGTCCTGCACAGGCGATTCAATGGGGAGTAGTGGTGTTTAGTTAGAGCATTTTTCGGAGTATTTCAGTTGCCTTGTAACAGCACGTTTGCATGAAGTTAGTTGCTAATAAAAAGACTAGAAAAACCAGAAAAGCTGCGACGGTTTTTGCAGCGCAAATAGCCAGTCTCATTGTTTTCGCATTAGCCTTTCCACTGCTGTTTTCACCTGAAGATAGAGCTGATATTCAGAACTGAACATATTCAGTTACTGTAGCTCGACTGAAATCCAGCAGACAAGTCGGCGATCACAGAAGAGTTCGCATCGATCAAACTCGATTTCTCTGACACTACCGACTCCACCTCCTCTCCCCGTGGTTCGAAGCGGCAGGTGCCATGGTGCGGACTCGACTGGGCATGGCGAGGGCTTCCTCCAATTTGCTGCCCTAGCCCGTTCTTCTTGCTCCCGTCTGCTGGCCGGCCCCTAGAAACAACGGAGGTTCTCGAAGTGACGGATGTTACCTTGCGGATTAGCGACGCGCACGGCAAGTTGGCGCGGGCTCCAACGAAGCTAGTCTAGCACGGGCACGGCGAGCAGCCTCCAACACGGCGACGGCAGGCGGCCGGGTCATGGCGGCGGTGGCATTATGGTGGCTGAGAAGCAAAAGAGAGTGTCAAAACAAAGACGGAGTTGATGGGATGCGCTGGAGTGAATTAATCGGATGGAGGCTCACCAGTCGCGACGAACAGCGTCGCCGTCGATCGTCGATGCATGCACGGTGGGGCGCTGAAGCCTGAAGAGTTTTGGTCCTAAGCGCACAAGCTTGTGCAGAGTGTGCTGCAAGCGTGGATCCACATGCATATATATACTGATCAACAACGAACTAACAATGCAACGCATGTCGATCAGCATGTGGATTGTCGACGATGGATTCCGTGCATGATCTGCAAACAGCAAGCCTACTGGTGCCGTACGTGGTGGCAGCCGCCGTAGTTGCCGAATTTTTTGTATTTAAGCCCTTTTTTTGAAAAATATTCACATTTAGACCCCTGGTGGTTTTAATTCCGTTTTTGGACCCAGGGGGTCGGAGCCGTGACCCCACGGCGCCGAGGTAACACGTCTCGGCGCCGTGGTCCATGGCTCCGAGGTCGCAGGCCCGCTCCAGCCTGGTGGCCTGCGTGGCGCTGACGTGGCAGCACCTCGGCGCCGTGGGTCGTGGCGCCGAGCTCGGAGCCGTGGGTCGTGGCGCCGAGCTCGGAGCCGTGGGTCGTGGCGCCGAGATGCCTGCCACGTGGCGCCGAGCTCCCTGCCACGTCTGCAGACACTCGGCGTCTAGGGTTTGCACCGATCAGGCTTTACGTTGTCGCAAAAAAAATTACTAGTTGTATTTTGTTAATTTGAACTGTAATGATTATAAGTTTTGTTAATTTTGTAGTTGTGAATTACAAAACAATTTGAAAAAATTGTAAAACAAGTTTATGTTGATTGGCTCGTTGTAGATGCATAAAAAAATATGGTAATTTTTTTTAGGAACGATTGTGCGTAGAACGGTCGATATATAAAATGGTAAGTGTCTTTTAAGGTTTGATTCCCGTGGTTTTTGCAAGGTTTGTTATTTTGTAGTTGTAATATGGGAACGAATCTGATGAAGTCGTAATAAAAATTTATGTTCATTGCAGGTTGGACATGCAAACCAAATTAAGCTAAATTTTTTTGCCGAAGGATTGAGCGTAGAAATATCGATGCATATAGTGGTAAGTGATATTTCGAAGGTGAGTGATATTTTGACATGGCAGGCATGTGGCATGTGTGCAACTCTGTACTTCTAATGTTCAGAATTCCACCACTAGTCCTAACATGCATGCCTTAGGGAAAATAACTTGCTGGGTCTATTACATTTTGTCTATTGGGTGTAGCGTGGTTGTTTCCCCTTTTTGTCACACCCTGAAGATGGCTCCGCTGCATCCTTCTTCCTGTCACTCTTGGTCTTGAGAGCTGCCTCCCGAGCTTGAAGCTCCTCCTCCTGACGCTTGATGGCAGCTTCACGCAGACTTAACTGCTCCCGCCTCCTTTGCAGCTCATCCTCCTTGCTCTTCAGACGGATTTGGTCCACCCTCACGCGACGCTCTTGGTCAAGCCGCATCTGTCGTTCCACCTCGCGAGCCTGAGTCATCTTGACAAAGTATTGTGCTTTGTTTTCCACCTCCACTGCCCGGTTATTTGGCCATGCCGGCGACACCCGATCCACCCATTCGATGAACCTGCAAGCCTATGTGTGGCGTGGTAGATGTCATCGATCAAGTTGAAAAAAGATAACGAGAAACAAATTATTTAGTTGTGGTCGTTACCACGAAGTCGTCATCCAGGTCAGGACATTTGAAGAACCTACGGCCGTATTTGGCTCGTTGTACTCGATCAGTCCAGACTCCCAACATCGTCCTAAAGCCGCAATGGCACTTCGGGCGCTCATGCCACTCCGGCACTCCAAATGGGTCGGACCTCCAGGAAGACATTGTTGTGTAGTAGTATTGTGATGCCTTGGGGAGGAGATGTGGTATGGAAGACATAGGAGGGAGGTCTTTATGTAGGCAGGTTATCTGGTGCAGTGGGCATAGTCCATGGAGAGGATATTTTCGCTTTTCCTGGATTCCAGTGTAGCAATAAATGGCCCTATGTAGGCTTTTCAGAGACTATAGTCTCGTAATTCCAGTGTAGCCTTTTCAGAGATTGGACCATTCAAAGCCTAGAAAGCTAAAGACCTACGCCCCTATATGTGTACAGGCCTACAGGCCTACTCCTGTAAAGGCTAAAGACCTACGCCCCTATATGTGTACAGGCCTACAGGCCTACTCCTGTAAAGGCTAAAGACCTACGCCCTATATGTGTACAGCCTAAAGGCCTACTCCGTCACTGCGCAAAGCTGGCATATGCTGCCTCGTTTTGTCATGTCACTGAGCAAAATCTGAACTCTTTTGTCATGTCACTGAGCAAAGCTGCCCTCTTTTGTCATCTCACTGAGCAAAAGCTGACCTCTTGTGTCATGTCCCTGAGCAAAGCAGGGGCGTGTTGTCATGTCCCTGAGCAAAAGCCTCTTTTTTTGGTGGTCACTGCATTAAACTGCCCCGTTGGCTATAAGTAGCAGGGTTGGGGTCCCATGACATTGTGAATCGAACAAAGTAGTATCCTCTCTTTCGTGGTGAAACATACCATGTCTGAAGTCGAGGGGCCAGTGGGATTTGGGTCACCGAAGGACGACATTCCCTTAGAAACGAGGGATATGTTCGGTCCGCAGTACCGATTGATACCAAGCCGGCGTGCTCAACCACCGTGGCCGAAATGCAGACACAATGAGTACGCGGTCGTCCAGATCTTGGATTCCCCGAACGATGGCGGGCGACGTTTCTTCCGATGCTCACGCTCCGGGGTACAAATTAGTAATGTTACATTTTGTATTGCTTATGGACCCTCGAAGTTTACCGTCATTTTTTGTGCAGATGGCCAAATGCGACTTCTCCCACTGGATCGACCCTCCTCACGAACGGTATGTTGATCGTTATGTGGGTACATTATGGGCTCGAATATGGGACTTGGAGTACCGAATGGAGAATCTCACTGAGGAGAACAACGACCTCCGCGAACAGATGCAACGCGAGAGGGGCAACGAGGAGGTCGTGAATATAGGAAGCTCTTATGATCCCACATGTTGCTGCGCGAACCCGAGCTGCATATGTGCATGCCACTACCACGATGGACAACCACGTCCGAGGCGACCCCCTCAGCATTTCTCCATGTGGGTGCCACGAGGCTCGTTTGGCATGTAGGTAAGAAGGTGTATGGTTGTGTTGTGTTTTAGTTGTTGTGTTCGTTGATGTGTTGATGGCTGTAGTACTTGGTTGTGTTGCCATTTTTTGGTACCCTCCATGTTTACCGTCGTTGCTGTGTTGATGGTTGTAGTACTTGCTATATTTTATGTACGTGCAATCTATGTGTTGTTTCGTGTTGTGACTGGGCAAAGCTGTTTTATTTTAGGTCGTTTGCCTTTTCAGCCGATTGTGCTTTTTCAGGAAGCATAAATTCATAAGTAAAAAATTCATAGTTCGTATCATTTGCAGTCGTTTGCAGTAAACATAAATTCATTGCAGGAATTATAGAACAACAAAGTACAGACTATGGATTCGAACACAAATATCACATGAATATAACATATACACATACATACAAACAAGTAGCTCATTACAACACGACCCACAAGCCTACACATAAATATCACTGCCTCCTAGCCTTACCCTTACCCTTACCAAGGGCGTCGGTGCCTGGAGTGTAACGGCTAGGCTCCCGGCGGCGTCTGCGTGGTACAGGCTGTGAAGGCTGAGTCTCAGGAGCGCCTACGAGCTGAGACGGGCCAATCTCATCGTAAGTCTGCTGCTCCACCTCGTCGTCGTCCTCACCCCCCTCGTCGGGGAAAGTGTCGCTCGTGTGGGATGAGCTCTGTGCCGTGTAAGACCCTCGCCACGTTGGGTCTGAAAGTCGTGTCGTAGGCACGTCTACGTCCCTCCTCGCGCCGGTGCTGCACCCACAACGACTAGCCGCACGATGTAGCCGACCTGCTAGCCTCTGTCATCCAACATTTTGTTAACCAACAAGATACGAAGATATTACGTACTAATTTTGTAAGTGGCTTTGTCGAAGCATACCTCTAGGAAGGTAAGCGTCCGGGCGTCGCCGACTGTCCTGGAGAAATGCTCTATGTCCTGTACGGACTGCTTCAGGGTGTTGCCCTACAAACAAGCAAAAGAATGGATAATTTACTATATGTAGTGATATTTATATCTATTGGAAAATAAGCAATGAGATTGAACATTACCACACGGTCCAGGACTGGTGCCGTCTCCACCTGCGTCCCAAGGCGAGTCGACTGGTCGTACGGCGTGTCTTCGTCGCCCGAGGACGCAATGTCGGCGTAGTCATCCTGAGTCCATTGGCCCTTAAGCTTGGACCGCGTCGCACGCTGGTACCAAACTTGGTACCGCCGGAAGTTCTCGTTGCTGTGCGGCTCGTCGTTGTCGTCCACGTGGTCCTGAAAGTGTGCCCACTCCTCAACGTACACGTGGTGGTGCTGCTCGAAATCTGTGACCTTCTTCTGTCGCCGACGATCAAATCTGCATGTCACGTAAACCAAACGTTAAAAATAGAAAAAGCTCTGTGCAATTGGATTCCAAGGTTAGAATTGAAATTGCATGCCACTTACTTGTGCAAGGCCACAGACGTGGAGAACTGCGCTACTGGCCACATCTGCCTCATACCAAACTGGCGTGCAACTCTATGTGGCAGGTGATACTCAACAGCATAGAAACAGATAAGAGGGCACCTCTTCCTGTAGAGGGCCTCGTCTATGCTGCATAGTGCGTTGAACTGAATGGCCTCCACCTCCGGCTCGGCGTACGGCTCCCACTTAACCTGCATTGAAACAATTTAACGTTTAAGGTCATATACTAACAAATGAAAATCACGAAACCAAATGGAATTAACTTACACTGGAGGCCGTGAGCGCATCTAGCTCGTTCGTGTACTCTAGGTAGGCCCTCTTCGTCCGGGCGAAGGGCACTGAGACCTGGTCCCAAAGATATGCAAGTGTCGGACGTCGACGAGGAGGAACCTCTGCGAACCACGGACGAGGAGGCGAAACTGTGGGACGACCAACTGGTAGACGACACCACATCCACAGCTGGAGGAGGTAGAGGCAACCACCTACTGTCGCGTTCGGCGAACTCCGACGACACGCCTCGCAGAGGTGGCGGTAAAGGAACGCCAACACCCCGGAAGCCCAGCTGTACTGCCCCGCCGTGTCCCAGTCGGTGAGGCAGTGGATGTACATCCACGACGCGCTGTCCCCCGTTCCGTCGGGGAAGAGAACGCAGCCAAACAAGTGCAGGATCCATGCCCTGCAATTATATGTGAAATGATATTAAATCAAACTATGTCAATTTAATCAAAAAGCTCGATTTGTACGACGAGTTGGCTCGATATCCACCCCTACCTGCAGTAGTAGGCAACGGTCTGCTCGTCCGCGTGTGCAGGACACTCTGCGAAAGTCTGCCGGAGCCATGTGATCATAACTGCAGAACTGCGATGGACTGCCTCAGCAGGAAGCTCTGTCCCGAGGAAGGCCTCTACTCGGGCTCTCCAACCAGCAGGCACGCACGGTCCGATCACTGGACGGCCGTGAATGGCGACACCAAGTATCTTCTGAGTGTCCTGGAGCGTAATAGTCATCTCACCGAAAGGGAGGTGGAAGCTGTGAGTCTCCGGCCTCCACCTACATGATACAAAAAAGAGGACTACATGTCAGAGAATTTGAGGCGCACATAGCCGACCAACAATGAACATGCAAGTGGAGCAATGGTTTAGGAGAATACCTGTCAATCAGTGCAGTGATGGCCGGGGGGTTCAAGGTGGGCAACCCACGGCGAACCTGGTAAGAGATGGCGTCTAGGCCAGCCCTCTCCAGGAAGGGAGTGTACCTCTCGTCGTACCGCATGTCCAGGAACCCGTCATGGGTTCGAGGACGAAGGATGGGCAGCTCCTGTATAGAATAGACCAATTTATGTAGTTAATGCATCAATATAAACTCAAACTGTACAGGAAGTGATGAGGGCAATACCCCCCCCCTCCGCGGTGAGCCGTCCTCGGTGGCTCTCCTCGTAGTACTGGTCTAGCAGGTGGAATTGCGCCATCCTACAAAAAAATTGAATTTGTCAGTCCAACATACAAGTAAACAAAAAATTGAACATGCATAAAATATGGAAAGAATAAGAAATTAAATAAGAAACATAGCAAAATACATATGAAAAAATAACTAGACGAACTATGAAACATAACGAATAACACGCACTCGCACCTGACTAAGTGGCCAATGGCATGTGCGTGAATTGTGGCCAAGTCTACCACATCTGCTACATTGGTTCTGCTCGGGGTTAGTAAGAAAGGGGGTTGCTCTCCCTCGCCTCGTTGTTCCTTGAAGCTGATCCATAACCATCTTGTGTCTTGTCCTTTTCCTGGTTCCACGTTTGTTCCAACGGCTACCCGTATCCGCAATGTATTTGGGCCCGGTGTACGGTGGCCACTCTCCCTCATCCCGATAAGGCTCGAAACGGGGAGACCACGTAAGCACAAGGTTGTCAACACTGAACTCCCGAGGTATCTTGCTCTCGTAGTCAAAGTTGCGATGCCTCGCTGCTGCCACGTAATGAGAACATGGAAAGTGGTACTGCCTCGGTTTACCACATGTGCATGAGAAATCAATAAGAACAACCTTATGCCTCCTCGTCGGCCGGAGCTCTCCATCGGTCGTTGTACCACCCCTTTCTACAACCTCGTAAGTGCCCGTGGAGTTGTCAAAACACTGTACCTCATGTGCCTCAGCCCTCGCCTTTGCCTTTTCAAGGTGACGCTTCGGTTTTGGCGCCCATCTCTCTTGTTTACTCTGTAGCGCCATTGCATGTGTGTGTCTTTCGTTGAACCAGGCAACAAGCTTGTAAAAGGTGAATGATACTATAGCATTGACGGGCATACCACGTATACCCCTAAGCAAGTTATTGAAGGATTCGGCCATATTGCTTGTCTGAAACTCGTACCTCCAGCCACCATCGTCATGAGCCCTTGTCCATTTGTCTACATCTCTCATCAATCCCGACAACCACTGTCTACCTTCTGCGGTTGTTGCAGTATTAAGCTGCTCCAACTTCTCCTGGAATAACTTGACCTCAAGCATTCGAGCGACCTCCTCGAACAGAGGAAAGTTATCCTTCCTACAATCCTTACGGAGTAGATTCTCGGCAAGATGCCGAGTGCACCAACGGTGGTGCAAAGGTGGATACCCCGGTATCTGCTCTTGTACGGCAGTAAGTATGCCCTGGTGTCTATCAGATATGACACCCACCTCCCTACCAGGGCCGACCACGTGCCTCCGAACGAGCCGCAAGAACCATCCCCAACTGTCTTTGTTCTCCCTCTCAACCAAAGCAAACGCCAAAGGAACCAACGTGTTGTCTGCGTCACACGAAATGGCTATCAGAAGTGTGCCCTGGTATTTGCCAAGAAGAAACGTACCGTCAATGGAGAAGACGGGACGACAATGCCGAAAGGCCTCGATGGACTGAGCAAAGCACCAGAAAGCACGGAAGAATATCTGCATCCCATCTTGAGTCCATTCGTTTGGTTTCGGGACGTACTCATAATGCATGCCTGGATTTACCGCTTTGATTGCATTGAAAAGTGCTGGCAACTGCAAGTACCCATCTTCCCAGTCCCCATATATCATCTTCCAGATGCGTTGCTTTGCCCTCCATGCTTTTCCATACCTTATCTCGTATCCAAATTTCTCCTTAACAATCCCAGCAAGTGTCTTCACCTTCATATTGGATTCTCCCTTTACTATGTGACACAGTGACTTCGCAATAATGGTAGAGGTCAACTGCCGATGCTTCTGTTTGAGCTCTGCTTCGGCACAAGTGTGTGGGCCAACGATTCTTGTGATCTTGAACTTTCCCGTGTCCTTCTGTTTCCTAGCACAAACCCTCCATTCACATGTTTCCTTCTCGCACACAACTGTGTACCTCCGCTCCACATAAGAATGCCTCACCTTGAATGGCCTTTTACGAATCACTGAATACTCCTGCAGCCACCTTCTCAATGCAGACAAGTCCTCAAACATCATGCCCTTCTCAATTGTCATGCTTGAACCGGCCTCAGGAGCATCTAGCAGCTCGTCATCCCTTCCTTCTGCATAAGCCCCATGAGAATGCCTAAGATCGCTGAATTCATGAACTGATGGATCCCGGCCAGGGCAATAACGCCTGATCAGCTCAATATCACTTTCGGTCAGCTCTCCAAAAGGGCGGTCATCGTCATATTCAACGGCCCTTGCGATCTCGTAAGGCTGCAGATCATCCACAATTTGAACATCCACACTATTGGAGTCCCTGCAGACTTCTTCAACGTTGCTAGATGGAGCAACGGGAGGAACACCAACATTATCAGGAATGTCTCATGCATCATAAGCACGAAAACGATGGGATTGAGACAAAAAAAAAGCAATGACGACAAAAGGCTAAAGTGTTGCTCGACACTTACTGGGATGATTCTGGGTCAATCCCATCTCCTGAGGGGCCGCCACGACATCATCAGTCCGACATTCAACTCGAACTGGTTGAGAAATCTGAACCTCGTTCGGGGCAGATAGAGCATCGGGCACCTCAGGCACTTCTTCCACATCCACCGCAAGATCCAGTAACGGAGGGTCAAAGGGTGCCTGATCACCTAGTTCTGGTGAATAACCGTGAGGGGTTGGTTCAATAGACACCTTCCGCACAACAAGGTCCAAACATTTTAACTCATTCCTCATAACCACTTTGACATATTTGTCCCACTCATCCTCACAACCAATTAAGATCAACCGCCTGAGAATTGTGTCTTTCGAACCGAAGTGAAGTAACCCCTCAACTGTGATGCTCTCCTCGTTTCCATGACAATGTAGCTTCTCCCGGGCCCTAGCAACCAACTCACTAAACGACGGCCGATCACTGAACATCAGAGGCACCCTTTGCATTTCAACAAATTGAACATTTCCATAATCATCACTTGTCACACTGCCTCCATGATATAGGGTTACTACGTTGTCCATCTAGTTCATACACAAAACCAAACTCAATACCTTTAAGCGAAATTTTGGATAAATCACATGCATACTTGTTTAAGCAATAAAATATCTAAATGAACCCTTTCCCATTCAAACATCTATATATCTAATACGATCCAGATATAGTCACATGAGATTTTCAGTTATAATATGCAGCCTACAATGTCTTTTTTGGAGTCAAACAGAACCACCAATATTTATCTAGACATTGTATTAATCACACCAAAAGTCTAAAATCATTATGCCTTCTCGTAGGTATCATAGATATGGAGTGAACATTAAGCGACAGTGTGTAACATATGTGGAAAAAAATTCACGATATACTAGAGATTCACCTTGAACGCTTGCGGGGGCCGGGGAGGCGGTGGCGGGCGGGGAGGCGGTGGCGGCCGGGGAGGCGGCGTGGGCCGGGGAGGCGGCGGGGAGGCGGCCGGGGCGGGGAGGCGGCGGGGGCCGGGAAGGCGGCGGGGAGACGGCCGGGCCGGGGAGGCGGTGGCGGCCGGGGAGGCGGCGTGGGCCGGGGAGGCGGCGGGGGCCGGGAAGGCGGGGGGGAGGCGGCCGGGGCGGGGAGGCGGCCGGGCCGGGGAGGCGCTGGCGGCGCGAGCCGGGGAGGCGGTGGCGGCCGGGGAGGCGGCGGGGGCAGGAGTCGGGGGCTGAGGGCAGACGCGACGCGAAATGGCTCGGCCTGGCCTGGGTAAATGCCGCTAGCTCGGCGCCAAGATCCACGGCTCCGAGGTCGGAGCCACGAGTCACGGCGCCGAGCTCGGAGCCGTGGATCACGGCGCCGAGCTTCTGCCACGTCGGCACCACGCGGGTCGCCACGCTGGTGCCGGCCTGGGGCCTCGGAGCCATGGATCACGGCGCCGAGACGTGTTACCTCGGCGCCGTGATCCACGGCTCCGACCCCCTGGGTCCAAAAACGGAATTAAAACCACCAGGGGTCTAAATGTGAATATTTTTCAAAAAAAGGGCTTAAATAGAAAAAATTCGGCCGTAGTTGCCCCCTAGCTACCTTTTCTTCCGTGAAAAAACTCAGGGCCGTCTAACTTGTTTGGATATATAGGAAGGACTGTTGTATTTTTATAGAATTTTGTTCAGAAAAAGTTCCCAAAAATCTTCCTTATTATACAAACACTTGAGGGTAAATTAATTCTTTTGTGACGTTATAATTTATCTAATCATAAGTATAGAATATTCCGGTGGGAGGCGATCGATACAATAAGAACACGTTGGATGACATAACTGTGTGTGTATATAGAATATGCAATGGGGATATCTGACTTATGCTTTCTTAGGTATAGGTCTCTCGTTCTTGAACTATTAGGTCACACGGTACACATCTCAAACCTAACCCAAAGTTAAAAAGAAAAAAAAGGTCTGTTCTTTTTTGCTGCGGCTTGTGGCTTTGGCTGTGGCTTGTGGCTTTTGGGCTATTTGTGCGAGAGATTACAGAGTAACAGAAACTTACGTGCGGTTTTTTGGCGATATAAATGAAGTCCGTAAAGTATGTACTATAATTAACTAGTAGACTATATCTTAAAAAGATACTTTGTTTAAAAACTAGTTACTGTAGAAAAGCTGAAAAGCAGCTTTTAGAAGCTGAAAAGAACAAGTCCAAATCCAGTTATAGCTAGGTGTGGTCGCCATCTTTTTTTTTTTGAAAGTGGGCAGGAGGTTTGCCCTATTTTAATTAAGGGGAAGCAAGTTAAGATACAAAGAACCCC
This sequence comes from Dendrocalamus latiflorus, assembly GCA_017311315.1. NCBI lineage: Eukaryota > Viridiplantae > Streptophyta > Magnoliopsida > Poales > Poaceae > Dendrocalamus > Dendrocalamus latiflorus. Next base: position 33,386,591 of record CM029661.1, on the reverse strand, counting down.
TTCTCAAAGAAGAGGGAGGGAACCATCCAGTGGCCCCAACGAAACAGAATTACAGGATAAAAGGTAACTTTACCAAACGTTTAGTCCTCACAAGGATCCAAGCGCGGACTTCCTCTTTGACTCATACTATAAGAGACTTCGAGGAAGATTCCATCGAGCGGAATATTCTTGCATTTCGCTCATTCCAAATTTGCCAAGTTACTAGCATCAAAAGTGTCGCCAAGGCTTTATGTGGGACTCCTGGCACCTAAATGATCAACTCTCACCATTGTCGCGATGAGGGTGTGGCCGGCCAGCTCGTGGGATCCAAGGCACCACAAGCAATCCAATGTGAAACGGTCATCCAGATTCTTGCAGAGAACCGACATTTAGCTAGAAGATGGATTGCAGTCTCTGTTTGATGTCTACAAAGTGGGCAAAACTGTTGATTTGGCCATCCTCGCGTTGAGAGGCAATCAGTTGTCCAAATCCTGTTTTGTCTGATGAGCCAGGCGAAGTTTTCGCATTTCTATTGTGCCCAATTCTTCCAAATTAATCTGTCTATGGTTGTTTGCGTCACACCTAAAAATTAAGCTTTATATGCCGATGCGGCACTGTAGATTACATTTGAGGTGAACTTCCAGACTATGGTGTCCTCATGTCCTTCTTGAAGGCTTGCCATAGAAGTCATACTCCATATGGTAACAAACTCGGTAATGTGTTGTACCATCATGCCATTAGGGAAGTGATGGTCTGAAGCCATGTGTTGTGCAAAAGACTGTCATGTAGAGTATGATTCTTTCTTCTCAAGGCTTTGTAAATAGTAGAGTATGGTTGCCATCAAATGCACATGCATTGCTTGCATATTGATGGCATCATGATGGAGTATTGTACTCGATCCCGGCCATCAATTAGAAGGCAGGGTCCCCCATATATATATATATATATATATATATATATATATATATATATATATATATATATATATATATATATATATATATATATATATATATATATATATATATATATATATATATATATATATATATATATATATATATATATATATATGACGAGTGTTTCATGCTCCCTGGTGCCTAGACACCCATATCAGTACCCGTTGATTTGCTTTGAGATTCGCAACGTTTGATGTATCTTCATATACCCATAAAAAAGTATATTTGAGATGTCAAACTCTGCAATATATATATATGTGTGTGTGTGTGTATGTATGTATGTATGTATGTATGTATATATATATATATGTGTGTGTGTGTGTGTGTGTATGGACGTGCATGCACCAGAGAGAGATGCCGCCGACTTCTGTCCAAGGTGTACCGTCAGGTGTACAATAAGAGCGCGGTGCGGAGCGGAGCTAGGGTTCGGAATGTGGCTGTGGACGCGGCCGCTCCGCGCTCGCCGCTCGGGCGCCTTTATCGCGTAGCGAAATGGATTTGGGGGTGGATTGATGGGGGGAGGGCGCGCGCGGGAGCAGATTGATGGAGGGCGGGCGCGGGCGAGGGGGAGGAAATTTGGCGGCCCGTGCGCTGTTTTGGCGGGCGGTGCGGCGAGAGATGAGGGAAAGAGAAGGTTGGCGGCGGCAAGGGTTTCATTTCCTAGGGTTTTGATGTTGTAGGTGGGTTGGGCCCATTACAATTCGTGCGCGAGGGCTCTGGTCATCTATACCGACAGACAGTTCAACGTATATAGCATGAATTACCGACTGACAGTTCAACGCCTAATGTAAATAGATATACCGACAGACAGGCAATCGGCAAAGGTAGGATTACCGACTGACGATTTGTCACCAACTTTTACCGTCTAACTGTCCATCGGTAATTATACATTTTTAGCGACAGACATCTGACGGTATTTTGGTGTTGTGGTGTAGTGTTATTTAGCATAATTGAATTTAAAAAATTAAAAAATTAAAAAAATATGTTAGCCCATTACATATAATACAAACAAATACGAGAAAAAAGAACCGACAAAAAAGCTCAACAAAAAGCCAAAAATTCAGAAAAAGATGAAATTTATAAATAGTGAAAAATAAACCGAAAGCTAAAAGCTGAAGTCCAATCGATCACCCTTTGTTCTTCTTCTGTAACATGCATGCATGGAAAAAAAAACCACAACGTACACAAATTGCGCTTTTCTTTTCCTACTCCTCAACGATGAAACAGTAAGCTAGGTATACGTTTCTATATAACAATCACACTACACCAAATGACACACCACAAAAGGTAGCTAGCTAGCTAGACTTATTACACACATACCGTGAACACAAATTGCAAGATCAAAAGCATTGCACATGTGCACGACTAATGCCTAAGGCCCTCAAAGTGTACAGTGAGACACCAAGGAAGAAGAGGATGAGACCGTAGAGGTGGCAATGGGTACCCGAAATCCGAGTACCCGATGGGTTTTACCCGATAAAGAGGTGGGTATGGAAAAATATCTTCACCCGTGGGTATACTGATGGACAAAAATCTCTACCCATCGGGTAGAGCGGGTGCGGGTACGGCTGTATATTACCCGTACCCGCATACCCGTGGGTAAAATATACCCGCATACCTTATATGCTTCATGGAATCATGGTGGCGAATTTGCACATTACTAAGAGAATTTTGTACCATATTAATCAACTCGACAAATAAGTAGCCGATACTCTGGAATAAGCTAAATAGAAAGAGGAAAATTTTAGTTCCAAATTACACAAGATGATACCTCAGCAAACTAATCGGGTATGGGTTACCCGTCGGGTATAAATACCCGCGCGGGTGCGGGTACGGGTAAGTTTCTATACCCGTGTGTGAGTACGGGTATCGTAGCGGGTAGAGTTATATCTGTCGGGTGCGGGTATGGAGTGGCTGTACCCAGCGAGTATGTATCCGTCTCTAGATGAGGGCAAGGAAGAGGAGATCACCATAAGACCTTTCTAGGAGGTTCCGTTAGCATTCTAGCTGTGAAATTGATGATATATTGTTCGATGATATGCTAATTCTCAGTTTAATACGTTAGGCAAAATTGCAGAATGACTATATGAGATCTTGCAGTTTTAAGTTGGAGAAATTGAGAGCCCGTTTACCTCTGTAATCTTACTTTCACTACGAATTAATTGCCGTTAGAAAAAAAAACTCGGTGGCTACGAATTTTCAACGACGACGTCGAGCTCGCTGGAGGCCACTCGGCTGCCGGTGCTCCTGGGCGCTCGCCGTTTCGATCTGCAGTCGTTTTTTGGCGTCCATGGTGTCCACGGTGGTCGGTGTTTCATCCACCGACAGCGTTGGTGAATGTTCATTTCTACGATTCTACCCTACTGTGCGATCATCCCCTGTTAGATATACTAAATGGAATGTAAGGACTAGAAATTATTCAGCTATAACTAAGGATCGAATAGGTCTTAAATACATTGTTTGATTTTCAGCTAGAGCATATACTCAGCTATTAATTCCGGGGGACTTCCCCGCAGCCCGCTCGGCCACGTCGCCCCCGCGCGCAAGCCCACAATCTGCCGCGTTCTTGGGCCGATTCTTTCTGGCCTATGAGGTCTAGTGGAATTGCGCGTGCATGGGCCTTGAGTCATACAAGCTCCAAGAAGACGAGACCGATACTTCCAAGCTAGCCAGAACCGAGCATAGCTCAGTTGGCTACAACTGTTATCAAGCGTCCGGCTCGCCCCATGTTTGAACCTAAGAACATGTTTAATACAGACATTTAGAGAGATACTTAACAATAAAAAATCTAATTTTTCTTATCAAATAGGATAGATAAGATGTTTATTTTAAAACATCGACGCTTAAATAAGTATTAGTACTTAGTAGATGTTGATATATATAACTATATCTAATTAATAGATAACATAGCATCTAAACATCTACAGAAGAGATGCTTGCATTAGAGGAAATACCTTTTGCATGGATGCTTGATGATGTAACTATATTCTTTCTCTTTAAGTATTTATATATAAGCGTCTTGTATTGTACATGCCCTAAGTTCGATGTGTACGCTCACCTTCACATACATGTGTATTCGTTGAGACGACACGTGCTTGTGTTTTGTGAGATACTAGATAAATCTATGATTTTTCCAGCGATTGGATAAATGTACTACCTTCTTAATAGTAATATATTTTACATATATTCAAAATTTCACCAAAAATAGTTTATTTACCTTACCAAGATTATGATTTATTGTAATGGATTGCAGTTCACCGGTCTTCTACATGTTTTGGATTATGTATTAAGTTACATCCAGATTGATTAGCTGTTAGAGGGTAAAAAAATGCACTGTCGGATGGAAAAGCTACAGAGACACGATCTTAGCAGCGTACTACCATCTGATCACATTATCCTAAGAGGAAATATCATGTGCTGCCACCATAGGATATTTCCTCATGATACTGGTTCCTCTTAGACAAAAAAAGAAAGAGAAATACTACTTTACGGTGTATTGCATTCGCATAGCAAATAATCATAGGATTCAGCTCTGCTCCACGAGAAATTTTGTTATATCACGATGGCACAAATCGGTTTGTGCCACGAATCAATCCAACGTTGACACATCATGTGTAAATACTGTAGTAACACTCTAGCATGTACGAGAAAATATTTTTTTATTGATAGTACAGAAAACAATATTTTTTACACCTGTTTGCTACAGTACAAAACAGTAAAAAAATATTTTTTATTAGTTGCTATAGTAATGCATGCCACGTGTCAACGGCCGGTTGGCTCGTGATATAAACTACTTTGTGCTGCTGTGGTACAATAAAATTTCTCCTGCTCCATGATGCCCACACAGCCACGCATGACCTTATCCACTAGAAGCCCCGATTCATACGAACCAACCATCTCATCCTCCTCCTCTCTCTCTCTCCAGTCGTTGAGCAATGGGCTCTGTGCGACGGCGAACTTTAACAATCCGTGTTATTCTCAGAACATGGTGCCGATCACGAATTATTATTTTATAAGAACACTATCTTATTACATAATAAATCATATTAAAGTTGTGTAGCAAAATAATAATTAGGGATTTTGTAATAATACAATAACCAGTCACGCTGAGCTAAAGACTTTAACATAATACATACCGATTTACATTATCCGAATACGCTACTACTGAAGTTCAACTCTAGGTCCTATTTGTAAGATTACAAGATAACAGAGGGAGATGCGGATTATTTATATACCCTGACTCTCTGAGAAGGGGCGCTAGTATTCCAAATAGTACTAATCATCTTTGTGAAGAGAAAGAACCCCAGTCGTTCTCCGCAGTTTCTAATCTAGGAGACAGGCATGAATTCATTATTTAATTAGTAATGCACAGGCTTATGTCACTTTATCCATAGCTACTATAAACTCTTTGCCACTGGGTTATCCGTATTTCCTTATATACGGTGCCGAGTTAGAGTGCATAACGTTTTTCCTACTTTCATTATTATATATCCACCCGACTACAAATAATCGTTGATCTCCTTTGGTCCCAGGCCCAGTACTCTCCCAAGTGGCTAGCCTCATCCTCCTTGGTCTCCTCTGGTCCCGACCACCTCCTCGCTCCAGGGCCACCGAGGACGTGAGCCGCCTTCTCCTCCTCGATTCTACCCAAACTCCTGTTATGCTTCCTCCCCCTTCTCCTACGCCACCATAGTGGCTTCAATCCCACATTTTTCGCACTCATCTCCGCTCGGATGGGATCTGGGAGGAGAGGTGGGTGGGGATTGAGGGCGTGGTGCGAGCTCTCTCTCTCACACACACATACTGGTGGCTTTGGGGGAGATAGATGGAAATGCTCTTTCTCATGGCTGGCTACCTTCTTATCGCTCTCCCTCTCACATTCCACTATGCATAGTGAAATGTTGGTTGCTTTGTATTGACTGAATGTCCCTAGGGATCTCCTAGCATTATACAGCTCGATTTCTCTTTTATGAAAGAAAGTGTAGTGAGGTTTAGGTGGGTTTTGGCATGGTTTTCGCTAAATGATGAGGCCCACTAGCGAGAGAGTGCCGACTGGGCACAGGTGGTCCTAGTATCAAGATGAGCGCTATTGTTCGATCCAGACAAGTTCTGATGGCAATCTTCCTTCTCTCCTATTTTTCTGGTTGATTGCTCTTCGGATTTTTGGTTTGTTTCTCCAGCATAGATAATCAGTACCGACTCACTCCCTACAGCACCAGCGACTTAATTTACCACTCTGATGTATAATTAAACGCCTGATGTATGTGGTTGAGAGTGTACGTTGTATTCTAGTAATTATTGTACTGTTGTAAATTTTATTGTGTAGGCGATACCTTTGTATTATGTCTTAGTCTTGTCACCTTGTGTTCTTTTAATATTCGAATATTGTGAGATTTCCTCATTACTTAGTAATTCATGTAATTAAGTTAATTGTAACTGTCTTATTTGCTGCTTAATTAATCCTAGGTTAGTTTAAATATGTTGATTAAGTCCTATAAGAATGAGGGCTATTTCAGGGAGTAGGACTACGAGAGGCCGCAAGCGAGCACCATGAGCATGGGTAGACAACAAGCAGGATGCAAGCTAGCAGCTATAGTGTCATGGACATGGGCTGTGAGTCGTGCTTTTAGGCTGGCCTTATGGCCCATTCGGCTGAAGAGGAGAAGCACATAAGCAGTAGTAGCAATGGCGTGGAAGGGTATCATAGAAAGAACCAAAGGCTTGGCCTCCTCCCTCTCTGTCTCTTCACAGTTCCCCTCTTGTTCTTCTTCCCACACCTCTGATTCCTCTATGGTTTTCACTCTGATTCCTCATCCCTTGTATCCCAATTACCCAAGCACTAGTGTTTGATTGTATTTGGAAGTGAAGGTCCGTGACAATTGGTATCAGAGCCTCCCACTCCGCTCTCTGCTACGCCGCCGAATCCAAGCCATGGACGACCTCTTCAGCAGGGCCAGCACGAAACTGAGGGCGTGCAGGGAGCTATGCGAGAAGATCTTGGCCTTTCGGGCAAGGCCTTTGTAACATCCTGATTTTCAGAGCCTTTTTGAAGCTTTCGAAAAAAAATTCACCATTTGAATTTTTCTGGAATTAATTAAAGCTTAAATGAAATTTTTATGAATTAAAAGGATTTAATATGATTAAGTTAAACATTAAATTATGCCAAAAGTATCTTATTTGAGTTCCCTGAGCCTCAAGAGTTTTTCTGGCATTTTATGTGATTTTTCTGGAGTTATTTGCTATTTTCTAGAGCTCAAAGTGATTTAATTGAATTTCTGGAAAAAGAAAAAGGAAAAGAAAAACCAGTCGGTTGAGCCGCAACCGCTTCCGCCCCCGCCGCGTGTCAGCCATCCAGAACCCCGCCCCGCATCGCAGCCGCCCGCTTTTGGCAAGTCGTACTCGTATGCGAGTGGGACTCTCAGGTCGTATCCCACCCGGACTCGTACTCGTGGCCGACCAGGACACCTCTACGACCGGGTATAAAAGGGCTGAACCCCTGGTGTCTCCCTCGTCCCAAGTCAAGCCTCGCCGCCGAGTTGAGCCGCAAACCGAAGTCGTGCCGCCCGCCGCTGTGGTCGTGCGCCTCGCCAAAACCGTGGTCGTGCGCGTAGCCGCTGCCGTGGTCGTGCCGGAGCCCGAGGTCGTGTCGTCCTCGCCGTCGTTTCGCCTTCGCCGATCCGCCGTCGCCGGTGAGTCCCGCCACCGTCCCTAGTCACCGCCGACCAGATCCCGCCGCCATCCGTGGTCGTAGATCCGTGTAGTCGTAAGGTTCTACGATTACGTTGAAGAGCCTTAGTCGTAAGTCGTAAAGCCACCGGTAAGTTCGATCATGTGGTCGTAAACGACTTCATGGTCGTAAGTCTGCCTGAGTAGTCGTAGCCGCCCGTGTGGCCGTAGTCGTAGATTGTTCTGTGTGGTCGAAGTAGTAGGTTCGACTACGTAGTCGTAATCTCGACTGAGTGATCGTAGTCATGTGCTCGACTACGTGGTCGTAAGCCTGCCTAAGTGGTCGTAATCGGCTTCGTAGTCTTAGATTGGTTTGTGGTTGTAGTCGTAAAGTTCTTCGTGGTCGTAAATTTCTCTGCGTGGTCGTAGGGATCCTTTGTGGTCGTAACGACTACCTGTCTGTCTCTTTTTCTCTGAATTAAAACTTCCGAGAGCCCGTTCTCCTTCGTCCTAGCTCCGATTGACCCGATTCTTTTTCCTAAATTCATATAAAATTGAGCTCTATCTTTTGGTTCAAGTTTGAGAATTTTTGGAGTTCATTTGAATTTTATTTGATTTTATTTTGTGTTTCATTTTGCGTTCTCTCTCGTTAGATCACGCGTTCGAAGGAGCGGAAGTTGGATTTGAAGATCAAGAGCCGTCAACTGAGCAAGGCCAAGGCAAGTCATGTCCTTTGATCATGTTGAACCCAGTTTTCAAATCTATTATGTATTATGTTGCTTTAAATTATCATGCATTGCTACTTTATTATAAAACCCTTGTATTGGTAGTTATCGTCCCAATTGGTTATTTCCCTCCTTGATAATTTGAATGCCCTGATTCCATTGTCACCATAGAATGGGAAATTACTTAGTGATGCAATATTAGTTGTCACATGGGTTGTGCGTTTAATTGCTTAGCCATGCTTATCACTAGTACGTTGGGTTTATCATCACATGTGGTCAATTAATCTTGACTTAATGTTATACTTGAATGTGGTGGTTAACCACAGTTATAAAACTTGTTGCCATGGCATGGGTAGTGTCATTGGTGTTGGTTATACAAAATTGGTTTTCACTTGGGCGATTGATCGTGCAGTAAAGGGGGTGCAGGTTGCACATTGGGATGTGGATGTTTCGCCTGGGTAATTCTTAAGGACTTAACTTTGTGCGCCATTGATCTGAGCTTAACCGTGCAAGCCACATGTCTAGTATGGGATAGACTTGGCATGATAATTTGTGAAGTCTCCACTTTGGTTTTACTACCGATGTTGTTGTGGCACAAGAGGGGGCAATTATCGACTAGGGGGTTACCCTACTCGACGGCGAAGCCTTAGCGAGTGGGATCAGGTGGAGATGGATCATTGTAAAAGCCTTGTTGTGATTATCTTTAACGTGAGGATTATCACATCGTGTGGGTACAGTTGTGCAACCTCTGCAGAGTGTAAAACTATTCGAATAGCCGTGTCCTCGGTCATGGACAATGCTCAGTGATCTCACATGAGGGGTAGAGTTTTCATAAAAACCTGGTTGGGTTAAGTTGGAGAGTGAATGGTTAGTTCACTGGTGGTTCATTTCATGGATCTTGGTTCATGGTGGATTCCTTGGGTGAATGGCTAGTTCACTTGTGGTTGGTCTCAATTCCTTTGGTTATTTATTTATTATCATTTATAAAGTTTGCTTTTCAATCTATTTATTGTATTTACCTTAAATTATTGCTTTATGCAAAATTAACCTTTCAGCCATCCTTTGGTAAGCCTTGCATACTATATTGCATTCATTTGTTACAAACGGCTTGCTGAGTACCAATGTACTCACGGCTTTATGCCCCTGTTGCTCAGTTGAGGAGGAGGAGTATCGCCAGCAGGAGGTTCCAGAAGGAGAGTACTTCGACGTCTTCGCGGATTAGGCTTCATTCTCCACTCGATAGCCTGTGGGCGTGTCGATTGGCTGCTGCGCTTTCTTTTGGATTTCCGCTGCTAGTTTTTGTTAAGCCCTTCAGGCTAATAATTGTAAGCTTGGCCATAAGGTCGTACTCTGATGATTATCAATATAATTTGGTTTTTCCTTAGAATATCGTGATATGGATGATATTTATCTTTGTTCACATTGGGTGCACTAGCGTGATCCTGGACTAGTGCAGAATACACAGGAGAGTCCGAATTTGTATATTCGGGTCTCGACAGAGATGGTATCAGAGCTATATCGGCTGTAGGACGAAGCCCTAAATAGAATGGTCGAATTAGTAAAGTTTTCAAAATTATTTTCAAAATCAAATCAACCAAATGATTGTTTAGTAATTCTTAATTCTTACCTCATTCTTAGGATTCTTACTCCTTGCCTCCTCTGAAATATTGTTTTCGAAACTAAAGTTAACTTCTTATCCCCATAATGTCCATAGATGTCTCGAGTGTCCCTCGATCAAAGTGAAAGTTGGCATGGAATTCTTCAAGCTGTGCTGAGAAGTTTGGATCAAGGAAGCATCCAATATGTCAAGAAAAGATTGGGAATTTTCGGGAAGATTAGGAGCCATTAGCTTTGAACCTTGTTATAGTTTTAGTATCGTGTAGATCGTCTTGCTTCTTATTTGCCGTTGGGTGTGATGTGAGCTGCAGTTTTGCTTCTAGCATTATGATGCAGTCATGTCAAAAGTCTTTTTGTGGAGTTTATTGTTTCTTTTGTTAGCCTTTTCGGCTAAGTGTTTGCTTAGTTTTAGGATTGCCATTAGTTACCCCCTTAGACGAGTTTACCACTTACCTTTGCTTTTCCCTCTTACCTATTGAGCCTTGAAGAGTCAATTCTCAACAAATGGTCTTTTCCTTCAGAACAGAGCAGAAATGGTTGACACCCGGAGCTCCGCAGGACGCGGTCAAATGAACCAAGATCCGGAAGGCAGTAATGGAAACCAAGCAACTCCAGAGCAGCATGCGAATCCGGCTGGTTTAGATCCGACCTTGAGTCAGTTCATGGCTGCCCAGACCCAATTAATGAATACCATGATGCAGAATATGAACGCAATGATGAATCGGCAGAATCAAGAAATGGCAATGCCCCAACCAGTTCGTCAACAGTCTAAATTTGCAGAATTCATGAGGACAAGGCCACCCACTTATTCACGATCTTCGGAGCCTTTGGAAGCCGATGACTGGATGCGCTCAACAGAAAAGAAGCTTAATCTTGCCCAGTGTACGGACCGCGAGAAGGTTTTGTATGCCGCCCACCAGCTAGAAGGCGCTGCAGCTGAATGGTGGGAAAACTACTGTGCTGCTCATGAAGATCAAGATAGCATCACTTGGGCGGAGTTCGCCGCAGCTTTTCGTCATACCCATGTTTTGGACGGAGTGATTGAGATGAAGAAGGAGGAATTCCGGGAGTTACAGCAGAAGAACATGTCAGTGAGTGAGTATCTCAATAAATTCACCCAGCTAGCCCGTTATGCCCCGGAGGATGTCGCTACAGATGATGCCCGTCAAAAGAGGTTCAAGAAAGGACTAAACCCCGGTCTGAAAGTTCAAGTGGTGGGAAATGACTACGCCAGCTTTCAAAACATGGTGGACAAAGCGATGCTCATTGAGGAGAGTCGTCGTGAGTTAGAGGAATCTCGCAAGCGGAGGATGATGCAGCAAGGATCACAGATGCACCAGGCTCAGAGGACCCGCTTCAGTACGTTTCAGCCCACTCGTGTTCCACAGCAGTCAGGATTCAAAACACCTGCACCAGCTCCTCGCCAGTTCTCATCAGGACCAAGGCCAATTCCAGTTGGAAGCCAACAGCAGAGGATCACCAAGCCCATGACAGCAGTTACCTGTTTCAAATGCCATGAAACGGGACATTATGCCAACAAATGCCCGCAGAATCAAGCCTTGACACCAGTTCGTTTCAACTTGGGCTCTACACCAGATCAGACTCCCGCAGCAGGGTCAGGACGTGGAGCACCGCAAACATCAAGTCAACCCAGCAGAGGATCGCAGACCGTGATGCGCGGCCAGGTGAACCATGTCACCATGGAGGAGGCTCAAGCAGCACCAGATGTTGTGATCGGTAAGTTTCAAGTAAACTCAGTTCCTGCCACAGTTTTGTTCGATTCTGGAGCTTCACATTCGTTTGTTTCCCGGAGTTTTGCTCTAAAGCATAAGTTGGAAGTCGTTGCACTTGGTTCCATTTTATTGGTTCAATCCCCAGGCTCTGAGATGAGTACAAACCTAGGATGCCCCAAGGTTAGGATAGCCATCCAAGGAGTAGAGTTCTCCGCGGATTTGGTTGTGCTGAATATCCAGTCTTTGGACGTAATTCTGGGTATGGATTGGCTCAAGAAACATCAAGCAGTGTTGGAATGTGGAAGCCGAGCAGTCACCTTGGACGGTCCCGATGGAAGCAAAGTGAGATTTGAGGCCGATATGAAGCAGCCAGAAAAAGTGATGGTATGCCAAAGTAAAGGGATTGCCCTAAATGAAGTGCCAGTTGCCAGAGAATATCCAGATGTTTTTCTTGATGATCTCCCTGGGATGCCACCAAAAAGAGAAGTGGAGTTCGCAATTGAGTTAGCACCAGGCACATCACCGATTTCCAAGAGACCTTACCGAATGCCCGCCAATGAGTTAGCAGAATTGAAGAAGCAAATACAAGAATTGTTGGATAAAGGATATGTCAGACCTAGTACCTCTCCGTGGGGAGCACCGGTACTGTTCGTCAAGAAGAAGGATGGTAGCCAGCGGATGTGTGTGGATTACCGAGCTCTCAATGAAGTTCCATCAAGAACAAGTATCCTTTGCCCCGAATTGATGATTTGTTTGATCAGTTAAAAGGAGCTGGAGTGTTCTCCAAGATTGATTTGAGGTCGGGATATCACCAAATGAGGATTCGACCGGAGGACATACCCAAGACAGTCTTCTCAACTCGTTATGGATTGTATGAGTTCACCGTGATGTCTTTTGGCTTAACCAATGCCCCAGCCTATTTTATGTACCTGATGAACAAAGTGTTCATGGATTACTTGGACAAGTTTGTCGTTGTGTTTATCGATGACATCCTGATCTACTCCAAGAATGAGGAGGAGCACGAAGAGCATTTGAGGTTGGTATTGCAGAGATTGCGGGAACATAAGTTATATGCCAAGTTCAGCAAGTGTGAATTTTGGATGAAGGAAGTTGCCTTTTTGGGCCATGTGTTGACAGCAGAAGGAGTGTCCGTTGACGTAGGTAAAGTACATGATGTGCTTACTTGGAAGGCACCCACGTCAGTGACCCAGGTCAGAAGCTTCCTGGGAATGGCAGGTTATTATCGTAGATTCATTGAAGGATTCTCCAGTGTAGCTCGACCTCTCACCCAGCTATTAAAGAAGGAAAAGAAGTTTGAATGGACGCCAGAATGCGAAAAGAGTTTTCAGAAGTTAAAAGAAAGTCTGACAACAGCGCCAGTACTAATTCTACCCGACATCAAGAAGGACTTTGAGATCTACTGTGATGCATCCCGCAAAGGTTTGGGGTGTGTGTTGATGCAGGACAAGAGGGTGGTGGCTTATGCATCACGCCAGCTGAGACCACACGAAGAGAACTACCCCACGCATGACTTGGAGTTGGCAGCAGTTGTGCATGCCCTGAAAATTTGGCGTCACTATTTAATGGGTAACCGAAGTGAGATCTACACGGATCATAAGAGCCTGAAATATATTTTCACACAATCGGAGCTCAACCTAAGACAAAGAAGATGGTTGGAATTAATAAAGGATTATGACATCAGAATCCATTATCATCCAGGAAAAGCCAATGTAGTGGCAGACGCGTTGAGTAGAAAGGTGTATTGCAATACAGTGATGGTCAAGGAAAACCAACCAGCTCTACACGAGGAATTTCAGAAGCTTAGTTTGGAGTTGGTTGAGGAAGGGATGTTAGCTACCTTGGACTTGCAGCCGACCCTGGATAGTCAGATTCGTCACGAGCAACCAGGGGATGAAAATATCCAGAGAATCAAAGAAGGTTTAAAGGAAGGCAAAGCACCCGGCTTTGTGGAGGACGATCAGGGAATCATGTGGTATAAGACGCGTTTGTGCGTACCAAACAAGAAGGAACTGAAGAAGTTATTACTTAAGGAAGCGCATGAGTCCTTATATTCAATCCATCCCTGCAGTACCGAGATGTACCAGGATATTAAAGACAAATATTGTATTTACCTTAAATTATTGCTTTATGCAAAATTAACCTTTCAGCCATCCTTTGGTAAGCCTTGCATACTATATTGCATTCATTTGTTACAAACGGCTTGCTGAGTACCAATGTACTCACGGCTTTATACCCTTGTTGCTCAGTTGAGGAGGAGGAGTATCGCCAGTAGGAGGTTCCAGAAGGAGAGTACTTCGACGTCTTCGCGGATTAGGCTTCGTTCTCCACTCGATAGCCTGTGGGCGTGTCGATTGGCTGCTGCGCTTTCTTTTGGATTTCCGCTGCTAGTTTTTGTTAAGCCCTTCAGGCTAATAATTGTAAGCTTGGCCATAAGGTCGTACTCTGATGATTATCAATATAATTTGGTTTTTCCTTAGAATATCGTGATATGGATGATATTTATCTTTGTTCACACTGGGTGCACTAGCGTGATCCTGGACTAGTGCAGAATACACAGGAGAGTCCGGATTTGTATATTCGGGTCTCGACAGCCTTCCCCAATGCCAGTTACCACCGATGCCCTTGATGTCGTCACCAATAGCACTGTGGTGACGAACGCAAGGTGTTCGACAGAGGGTCTCAACCACAACACTCATGTGCCAACGGTGGTGTCCACTCCAGTGGTGCCTACTCCCCCGCCAGCGGCCAACCTGGCCGCAATGGCACGAGACATTGACACCAGTAGCCTCGGCTCCATGACGCTCGCCATGTGTTCGACACGGTTCCCAGCCATGAAGACGGTGGCGGGAGTTCCATGAACACATTGCCGTTGAACAAGGCCGCACTGACACTCATTCCGATGCCTGCTATGTCCCCTTCGGCCACGACTCCGAAGAGTTCGCAAGTCAAAAAGGAGCAGCTTGGTGCACTCCAAGTGTTCAGTGAAATGCTTGGCAAGACTGCAGCACCTGGAAAGCATATGTGCGTGCATTGGAATCATGAAGTGGGTGCCCAAGGTGCGCATACGACGTCACTTTGTGTGGTGGGTTTCGAGGAGCAAGCGTTGCCACTCTGCTGTCTCCACTGACACCACTGGTGCCACCCACCCCACCACGTCCACCCGTGAGGAAAAAGCATAGACCAAAGGTGATTCATGAGGTCAAGCCAGCCAAGAAGCAAAAGCCTGCAGCTACGATGCCAGAAGTAAAGAGTCAGAAAGCCAAGAGAAGTTATGTCTAGAAGAAAAGAAATCTCAGCTCTCTAGAGAAGTGTTTAAGACCTATTAGCAACCAATCGAGGAACAAAGAATGCTGCTAGAAGTAGATCTAGATCAGTTCAACGAAGATTGCAATTCGAACTTGAGGAACAAGGAGTGCAGGGAGACCAATCATCAATGGGCAACTCATGGCACCACAACCAGGAGAAACTCGTTCATGCTAAAAGTTCTTTGTGCTATGTGGCTAAATCAACTGAGCAGATTGGAAATAGATTGCAAGTACCATGGGATCTGGGTGGATACTTTGCATTGGCTAGAGGACAAGCCGAAACTCAAGGAGGGGGAATGTCATGGATATGGGCCGTGAGTTGTTCTTTTGGGCTGGCCTTATGGCCCATTCGGCTGAAGAGCAAAAGCACATAAGCAGCAGCAATAGTGTGTAAGGGGATCGAAGAAAGAACCAAAGGCTTGGTCTCCTCCCTCTTTGTCTCTTCTTAGTTTCCCCTCCTGTTCTTCTTCCCACCCCTCTAATTCCTCTATGGTTTTCACTCGAATTCCTCATCCCTTGTATCCTAATTACTCAAGCACTAGTGTTTGATTGTATCTGGAAATGAAGGACCGTGACATATAGCTTGTGTGGCAGGGTGGCCATGGGCTTGGGCAGATAGTGGTCACAAGCTTGCCCAAGCGCAGCATGCTACAGACTATACGAAGAACGATGGGCGAGCATCGATGACCGGGCTGCCGCAGCTGCAAAGGTGGCAAGAGAACACGCGGCGATAATGTGTGCGACCACGTAGTCGGTAGGTGAGCATAAGGCGGAGGTGATGGCTCGCAGTGGACAAGCGGCCGCCACACCGGCGATCACCTCTTGCTCTTACGTTCCTTGTGTGTATGTGCCTATTTGTTTTTTTGTTTGAAACTTGTTTGAAATATTACCTAATACTTGGGAGTCCATGGTCTAGCATGATGGGATGCGGTGGGGCACAGCTAGTGGCAAGGGTCGGTGGTAGTGAGCGGTCTCGGCCAGAGCGGGGCAAGCAAGAACAGCGAGCGGAGGCTAGCTCAGCGGCACGTGAGAAGGTGAGCAACCATAGCGACACAGTGAGCACGAAGCCACAGGTGAGCCCAGTGGCAAGGCAAGCGCCAGCGTTCCAATGACCATAGGGCCACGGGCGAGCTCGGTGGCAGCCAGGAAGCCCAACGACCATGGTGTCCTGGTGAGCATGGCAAGCGGTCGTGCAGCTGCAGATGAGCACATCGAAATTTTGCTCTTTGTTTGTTTTTTATGAAACTTGATGTCTTGAACTTTTGGTTGAAACTTATTTAAACTTTTTAAAACTTCTCGAAATTTACTGAAACTCTTTGGCTAAAACTTATTGAAACTTGTGGTTGAATCTTTTTTTGAATCTTACGAAAACTTGTAAAAACTCATGAAGCAACTCATTAAAACCTAATTAAAGCTTTTAAAATGTTTCTATAAAACTTGAAACTTAGGCCCCGTTTGGCACAGCTCCACCACCGGCTCCTAGAGCTGTTTGGAACCGTTTTGTGCCAAACGGGGTAAAACAAAATAGCTCCATTCAAGGAGTCCCTTAAAACATGCTGAGACAAAAGATATGTACGAGATGGAGCTGAAAAAGTAGCTCCACCCGGCTCCATCCGCAGGCCCGCATGCCACTGCCCTTGTACTTTCGTGAATTTACGCGATCTGCCACCGGCTCTTCTATTCTCCCGTTCCTCTGTTCGGTCTTCTCGTCTTCGACCGTGAAGGGAGCGCCGCCGCCATTAAATATTGGTTGCTAATACTTTGTGTTATTTTAAATTTTAATTTTTTTTGAATTCAAATTTACTCGGATGAAAAATCATGTAGAAACATACAGCTCTTGATGTTACTACAAGCCAAATAGACATGGGTATATTGGACAATTGACATCTCTCAACCATGCATGATAAAACAGGTGGAGCTGTTTTGCCAAACAGTCTACCAAAACAGCTCCAGCTCCACCGGTGGAGCTGTTCGTGGAGCTGAAGCAAAAAAAAACAGCTCCACTTGTGAAGTGGAGCCGTGCCAAACGGGGCCTTCGGGCCTGTTTGGCAGAGCTCCATCAGCTCCAGATCCACCTAGATCCACCGTGGAGCAGCTCCACCGTGGATCTGGGTTCCAGCCAAGTGTTTGGTACAGCTCCACCACGAATCTGGACTAATATGCAATTATAAAAACATATTCAAGGGGCACAATGAAAAATGAAATAAATAAATAAATAAAATGTTCTTCCTCGGTTCGCACGGGGGCAGGCTGGGGGCGGCGGCAGAGGCCACTGCCGGGCGCGGCGGCGGCGGCCGGGCGCGGGCACACGGCCACGGCCACGGCCACGGCCAGGCACGGCGGCCAGGCGCGGGCGCGGCGGCCATGGCGCAGGCTGGGGGCGGCGGCAGCGGCCACAGCTGGGCGCGGCGGCGGCCACGGCCGGGCGCGGGCATGCGGCTACGGCCACGGCCGGGCACGGCGGCCATGGCGCAGGCTGGGGTCGGCCGCAGTGGCTGGGGGCGGCTCGCCGGCCGCGGTGGAGGCGAGGACACAGTACGGGTGAGGAAGAAGCAAAACAGAACAAAACGAATCGTTTTTTTGTGTGTAATCAGTGGCATGGTGGGTAATTTTCCCCAACTCCACCAAACTTGAGTTTGGTGGAGCACCTCTTGAGGTGCTCCATGGATTTGGTGGATCTGGGGGCAGATTCACTATTTTTGTGGAGCAGATCTATGGTGGAGCTGCTGGAGCTAGAAGTGTTTGGCTGAAAAAATTGAATCTGGATCTATTTTTCGTGAATCTGGAGATGGTGGAGCTCTGCTAAACATGCCCTTAATGGAAGCTTTTGTTATACCAATAGCATGGCGTTCTATTGCTGCTCCCAAAAGGAAAGGATTCTACTGACACGTACGTACTAGTCCGGTTTGGTGAGCTTAGAGCAAGTTTAATAAGGCTGACTGTGCTAGCTATAAGAGAATCCATGTCAGCATAATCCTATGTGGAGGGAAGAGAAAAGGAGAGAGAGAGCCAAGCCGACTCCCATGCAAGAGTCAGGCTATAGCACAGGAAAAGAGGCATTATCCATGCATGTACCCATAGAACTAATTGCTATACCCATGCATGTATTAAATTATTAATATCCATGTATGTATTAAATGATTGAGAGCTCTTGTGGAGACAACTTATAGCCAGCTTTGAGCAAGTTTAATAGTACAGATAGCTGCTACCTCCAATACATTTCCATGTCATCAAAAGATAATGATGCAGTCAACTCATACAATAAGCTGGCTATAAGTTGTCTCCACAAGAGCTCTCAATCATTTAATACATACATGGGTATTGATAATTTAATACATGCATGGGTATAGCAATTAGTTCTATGGGTACATGCATGGATAATGCATCTTTTCCTGTGCTATAGCCTGACTCTTGCATGGGAGTCGGCTTGGCTCTCTGTCTCCTTTTCTCTCCCCTCCAGGACTATGCTGACATGGATTCCCTTGTAGCTAGCACAGTCAGCCTTATTAAACTTGCTCTAAGTATGAGTTGACTGCATCATTATCTTTTGATGACATGGAAATGTATTGGAGGTAGCAGCTATCTGTACTATTAAACTTGCTCTTAGCAATTGTGTGTTGCACCCATTCCGATACGTACCAACCATCGCATTCACTAGGTGAGATCATGCACCAGATCATCACGGCATCACCGTCCTCCTCCGTCCACCCACGCGCACGTCCGCTCCCCTTCGCCATCACCGTCACCGTCACCACCGCGCCTAGCTCATTTTCGTTATATATATTCATCACACTCCTCCCAGGCTAGCACTTTGCTCCACCTCCACCCTTAGCTGCTTAGCTGTTACCTCCTTCAAAGCCCTAGCTAGGCTCCTGGCTAGCTAGCGACCATGGCGGCGACGGCAGCGCACGGCGCCAAGTACCAGTTCACCGACGACGCCGACCTCGCCGCCGCCATCGCCCCCTTCACCTCCTTCCTCGACCTCATCGACTTCCCCGACCAGTGCGTCATGCCGCTCCCACCACCACCCACCAGCATGCACTCCCCCGCCTCCAACGACTCCTCCGGCGCCGGCGCCTGCAACCACGACGACCCCTTCCCGATCACCCCCACCCCCATCCAGTTACACAAACACGCCGGCGACGGCGCCAGGAAACCCCCCGAACCGGCGCCGCCGCCGCAGACGCCGAATAAGGCGAAGAAGCAGCAGCGTGAGCGGGAGCCCCGGTTCGCGTTCAAGACGCGGAGCGAGGTGGACCACCTGGAGGACGGCTACCGCTGGCGCAAGTACGGCCAGAAGGCCGTCAAGAACAGCCCGTTCCCCAGGTATGCGTCGATCTGTCATTAGCTGCGAGCTTCTCGCAACTAACTATATTGTTCATGGTGGGTGCGTGTCTGCATACGCGCAGGAGCTACTACCGGTGCACGAGCGCGTCGTGCGGGGTGAAGAAGAGGGTGGAGCGCGCGCGGGACGACCCGGGCGTCGTCGTCACCACCTACGAGGGCAAGCACACGCACCCCTGCCCCACCTCCGCGACGCTGACGATGCCGCTGCGCCCGAGGGTAGCCGCGCCGCCGGCGGTGGCGGCGGACGGAGGAGGAGGTGGCCCGGGGAGGTGGGGGCTGCAGCTGGTGCAGCAGGACCAGGTGCAGGCCAAGAGGGAGCTGGATACTCGAAACGCATGGTTTTCACTGCTTACTAATTAATGTCGGGGCTCTTAATTAAGTCATCATGAAAGGGTGATTAGTTTGTTTTATTTTTTGCTGGTTTGTTTTGTACACACATATGGTTATCCAATTTTACTTCGTATCATAACCATCTTTTAGTTTTTTCTAGCCATATAGATGCATCATGCATGCGGCATGCCTTAGTTATTTAGCTTAATTAATTACCTGAAAATTTTTTATCCTGCCCTTCCTTTTGTTTTTCACAAAACTCGGTTAATTCCAATAAACTACACCATACTCAACGAGAGACATGTAGTATTACTATTATGCATGGATGATCTCCTATCTGCAGTTCGGTAGGATTCTGATTCCTGAAATTTTTATTATTGTTTTCCTCTGCTTATGTGTACGTTTGTACCACATGGACTTGCATAGCTGGGGTTCACTTTGTTTCTTTAAGAGTACACCGCGAGAGTACGTAATTGACTTGGACACGTATCTTAATTAATTAAATGTAGTTTAAACAACAAACTACACACACAAAGAGCTTTTTTAAGTGGTTTATAGTTAGCTGACTGAAAAACACTGTAGATGACATATGCTTATTTACCATAATTGATTTAAAAAAATTTAAAAAATAGAAAAAAAAACATGTTAGCCCATCACGTATAATGTAAACAAATACAAGAAAAAAGAACCGGCAAAAAAGCTAAAAAACCCAAAAGTATAGAAAAAGACGAAATTTATGAATAGTGCAAAATAAGCCAAAAGCTTAAGTTGAAACGAGCGGGGAGCATGATAAAAGAATGGAAGAGTTCGTTAATTGGTGGGTTCAGAACAGCTCAGGCTTATCATCCCCGGTGCTACATTACTAGTTTTTAAACGATGTGATTTTTTAAAATAGATTTATAGTTAAATTATAATACACATTATATCAAGATCAGATATACCGACCAAAATTACATATAACTATTTCTTTTTATGTATTATCTCTCGTGAACGGACATAATTCGAAAATTATAAGTCAAAACCTAAAATCATAACCCAAAACACCACAGAATATGTGCTAGCTGGTATAAATTAACAACCCGCTCATTTAGGCTGAAATTTGGTGATTTATGGTTAAAATTACACTGTAACTGATGGTGACTTATTTGACATAATTAATTTTTTTAAAAAAATAGGTTAGCCTATCACGTATAATGCAAACGAATACAAAAAAAAGAACCAGCCAAAAAGCTCAAAAAAAGCCGAAAAGTTAGAAAAAACGAAATTTAGGAATAGTGAAAAATAAGTTAAGGGTGCCTTTGGTTGAGCTTTTGGGAGCTGCTTTTGCTTCCAAAAAGCCAAAAGCCAACCAAAGGGGTGGAAACCAGAAGCTGCTTTTTCAGAAGCAGCTACTTTTGGGTAATGCAGTTTTGAAAGCACCTTGGACCCTGCTTTTGGCTTTTGGCTTTCTGCTTTTTGAAATGGTGAAAATAGAGAGCTGTTTCACAGTTGTTTCAAGGAAAATAGAGATAGGAGGTAAGTTTTATACTTTTTTGAACCAAACAGCTTACAGCTTTTCCACAGCCCACAACCTACAGCAGCTTTTCCACAGCCCATAGCTCACAGCAGCTTTTTCAGAAGCCACAGCTCAACCAAACACACCCTTAAAAGTCAGAAGCTCAAACCAAAATGAGTGAGACGTAAGGGTTCTTGCCAAGGCTACTCTTACCACGACATGGCTTAACGCTTAGGTTCACACACGATAGGGTAAAAAGATAAAAGAAAATCGATCTTGGCCATTTTGTTCTTGGAAGAACCTTTGGATCCAAATGCTGAGCCAAACAATTCCAAACGCATGCATACATACGGATATTTCTGTTGTTTCTCTTGGACGTCGCTTTGTTCTTGGCAGGTAATACTTCCACTTTTTTTTTACTCGACGTCTTATAATTATTTGTAGGTTTGAAACTATTTAGGTTGATCGTATAAAATTTATAATTAAAAATATTTTTATAATCCTATAGTTTTATTAGTATATTTTACTTAAAATTATAAAAAGTAACAATCAAGCTACATATCGTATATCAGAGAACATAGATTATAGAAAATGTAAGTAAGAAAAGACGTGGGGAGTACACTAGAATTTATATAAGTCGTAATTGTGGTCGAGGCTTAGCCGTGAAGAAAGCAGCACTGCCAACCAAGGACAGTAGGATACCATCCATTGGTTCCCGGTCAACTCAAGCTGACCAGTACTATCTAGTCGACTCGACCGATGGTCCTGTTCTTCGGACTCGTAGCCGATGAATTTTGGTTACGGTTGGCAGTTTTTCACTTTTTATTTGAAACATAATGAGTGATAGCGGTATGGATATGAATGGTGTAGGCGTTTTTAAGTTTAGGTAGTCGTTTGAAGAATTAATTTTAAGAAGCCGTTTTATTTATTTTAGCGTTTGAAAAAACCGAAACCTAAAGCTACAAAAATACCAAAAAAACAAGGCCTACTATTAATATCTTCACGATTCAGTTCGGTTTGATTTTTTTTGGGTTCTTACACCACAGAAACAGCTTTGAATATATTATATATTATATATACACACACTTTAGGTAGGATTCTAATTTAGTCTGATTTGTCTCCTTACTAGTTAGAGACCTGTGTGTTGCAACAGAGTCATAAAAATAGTTAGACGGAACTTACTACCTGACCAATTTCACACATCAAACATTGGAGAGCAAACGATAAAGAGAGAATGGTGGCCAAATGCACGAGGAGATAGAGAAAGTGGAGGGGTGGCGGTTTATCCTGAGAGAGAGAGGAGGAGGAGAGAGACAAATGATCAGATCAAATCGGATGGTTGTAGAGAGAGGAGAGGAGAACACACCGACGACCATCAACTCTTTTTTATATAATAGTATAGATAGATTTATACCGATTTCAGTTAATTTTTATTTTTATTTGAATTGGTCCAAAACTACCGAAATTTTGTGAAAACAGATGCTACCCGCTCCTGTCCCTCCCCGCCTCGGCCTGCCGTCTCCATCGGCGCCGCTGCTCCCTCACCTGCCGCTGGAGCCCCACCTCCCACGCGATGCTGGCGTCGCTGCCTCCCCCGCCTCGTCCCCAGACGTCGCCGCGAGCTCCAGCCGCTACCCCCGCTTCCTTCCCAATCCGCCGCCTCCTCTCGGTGCGTCATCGCTGCCTCCTCCTCCGCATGGCCACCTTGCCTTCCCCTTGCCGCTGCCTCTCTTCACCATCTTTCTTCACTCTCTTCCCTACTCTTTCCCCCTCTTTGCTCTCTTTCTCCTGGACGCCGCTGCTTGGACCGCCGACGCCGCTCCGCCATCCCGGCCATCGCTGGACCCGCCACTAGCTTCGCCTCGAAGGGAATCGGGGATGCAGTAGGTAAGACAGAACCCAGGTACTCGATAGTTTCAAAGAAGGAATGAACCCAGACCAGGTTTCACTTTCTGCAACTATCCTTTTTAGCCTAAATGTGTAAGCAAACAATATATATCTACTATTCTCTATCTCGAGCTTGATGTTCAGTGTTCTATTTTTTTGATAAGTTCCTGAAACTTCTATTGTCACCAAGCTACGTGAACTTCTCATTGCCTACAGATATGATCCATCAAATCAAACGAACATGTTCAGTAACATTTGGATGCCATAACTCTAGCACTAGGAAAATCACTAGAAACATCCGATAATTTGCATTAAGAGATTCGGATGCAATTAGCTGGTGAGTGACAAAACTCTTTCTTTTTAATGAAAAGTTGACTTATTTTTGGTGTTGGTTTTGCCA
This sequence comes from Dendrocalamus latiflorus, assembly GCA_017311315.1. Lineage (NCBI taxonomy): Eukaryota > Viridiplantae > Streptophyta > Magnoliopsida > Poales > Poaceae > Dendrocalamus > Dendrocalamus latiflorus. The sequence continues at coordinate 33,363,127 of CM029661.1, read as the reverse complement.
AGAGGTTGGAAACTGAGCCATGGATCGAAGTGGTGTTATTCTGTTTCTCTAAACTCTCCAAGGTGCTTGTCTTGTGTAATTTGGAATGATCAAATTGCAATGCATATATGCGAAGCAAACTAGCCCATTTTTCCTATGGACCTCAGAATTGTTTCTTATTTACAAAAAAAAATCATGAAGTTTCCACTTGCCATTATTCTTCACACACAGGAAGAGGCTATACATGAGCGCATCATTATCAGATGACCACATGTTTTATTTCCCAATGATCAATAGTTCAGCACTGCATTATTCCGTTTTTCATAGGAAGGACTGCATTTATTTATATGGTTATGTGAAGACAGTCTTGTTAATATATGTGTTGCTGATTCACATTTACTGGCTTTTAGACTCGTAACAGTAAAGAACTAAAATTTATTCAAGCATACATAATTCCAGCAAAGGTGATGGTTTTGATTAAAAAAAAGGACTGACTTTTGAAGAGTTCTGAGGATCTGATGACCATCAGTTGTAGATAATGTTCAGAAGAAATAAAGCTTGGGAAATTTCTTGGATGGTTTCATAATCCATTTCACTTTGCACTAATATTTCCTTATGTGGGTTAAAAAGTCAGAAATACTTGCTTGGAATTAAAAAGAAGGAAATGATTAAAAGATCCAAGATGATCATGTCAAAGTAGCTCCTGTTTTCTGAAACTGCCTTGCCCTTTTCCTTCTCTGTGCATCATGGTCTTTATCCTTCTTTTTTTTGCGCTGATTATAAACATGTAACCAACAGGCTTTATACAACTTCGTTTTACTATGCTTTCTTGGGTACGATTTAGAATCTTCTAGAAATTTTTTATGGTTATCGTTTTACGAGCATTTCCCTTTCGTCTTAAGTTTACCAATTCATTTTTTTAAAAAAAGAAACATACTTATTAAACACGGGACACATGACTCGGTACGCCGGCTAGTAGAGTAACGTTTGTATAGATACCAGCTGGGCCGACCAAACGGAACGGATTCCCGTTTGGCCCACCGTTTTGGGCCGTACGGAGATGTTGGGCCTGACGGCTACTCGAGTGTGGACAGGCTAGCCCAACCATAGCCCTCCGGTTCTTTTTCAGTTTTTGGTTTTTGTTTTTGGTTTTTTACGGTAACTAGTTTTTAAACTGAGTATCTTTTTAAGATAGGATCTACTAGTTAATTGTAGTACATACTGTACCGACTTTATTTATATCGGTAAAAACCGTACGTGAGTTTCTGTTACTTTGTAATCTCTCACACGAATAGTCTAAAAGCCACAAACCGCAACTAAAAGCCATAAACTTTAACTAAAAAGAACAGGTCCGTAATTTGTTTCGTTCTTAGAACTAATAATCCAGGAGTAATGGTGTATCTATCACACACCAATGCATGTATAGGAAAACCATTTCTCTCTCTCTCTCTCTCTCTCTCCCTCTCTAAAAGCAACACCCTTCGTACATAATCTCACACACATATTAGTAGCTAGCCACTGATTTCCAGCTTAATTTTGACTTTACCTTGACTTGAAGTCGTCCGCTTGCTAGCGATTTTCTTTCGTTCGTCAAGGAAAGTAACCACTAACCAGGCTAGAGAGAGGTTTGGGGGATTAAATGGCCTGGACCGACCAATCACCTAAAAATCGAACACATTACTCTGATCCATTCAGATATGGATGGATGAATTACAGTTCAGATGGCAATATGGCATGCATTCACTTGTCTAGACAGGCAGATATTTTAGCAGTTTCTCTTAGGCCTCACCAATATCCATTGCCTAGTTTCTTTAGGATAAAACACTATAGTATGGATGGATGGACGGACAGACAATTGGGTATATAAGCGTCAAATACTTGAGTCTTGTTTGGAGCGCAGAATTTAGTGTCCATGAGTCCTAATCTCTGATAAGCCTGTATAGGATGCGAGTTGTGCAGAACAGCTAATTTACTCTAATCTATATATTTATATGGTCCCTGTACTGCATGCAGTATATACATATGGGCTATCGTCTACTTGTTTTGAAGAAGCGGACAATCAAGCACGTAAGTAAACAAGATTATCTAGATCGTATGGGACTGTTGTGTGTCGGAGATGAGATGCGACACCGATGACAGCCACTCCGGTCAGAGTCTCCATCCTACCAACTCGAGATCCTAATCTAAGTGCAAACTTAAGAAATCACAGAATGTTTAGGATCCTACCTATTAGGCCTGGCTTAGTGTGGCATGGATAAAACCAGAATGGTAAACACGCTACGCTGTGCCGATAATGAGAACAGTGAAGTTTTTTTTGGAGATATCTATTGTTCAAGCACAGACAACAGAAAATTCCTCTCCGATTATATAACTGAATAGATCAAATCTACATGTTTTTTCTGCCTTGTATCTGTGCGGCTTAGCTTGCATATTCAGGTAACGACACACCTAGAGGCTCGTTAGCAATCTAACATGCGACAAGTGTAGACTAAACGGTCACGGTATGTAACATGCATCAGCGATATCGAAAACCAAACCAATATGGAGTTTTCCTGCAGTTTTTATACATCCAAAGGTTAGAAAAGCAATAGCATCTCTCGCAAAAAAGAAAAAGAAAAAGAAAATGAAAAACAATAGCGTGTTTTTTTTTGTGGCAAAGAAGACTGTACCTCAGCTGTTAACAATCAAAAGAAATTTCACATGAATAAGGACATTCGAACTATACTACATACTGATACTGTCAGTAAGCAGTCGTAGTGGTGGAGAAACATAAGAAAGGTAACTGATATTTGTAATCTTTGCATGCCACACACGTAAAGTCCATTAACTCTTAAGCGTAAAGTGAATGTGCCTTAACTGAAAAAGGCACAAAGAGATTGTCCTTCCAAGAAAAACACAAGAAGAGAACATGCATCGATTGGTCATATACATTTTTACTTCGTCATCCATATGTTGTAGTAGTAATAAACAAACCTATCATGACATTTCAATATTAGAACCAGATGGACTGATGAAGCACAAAGCTATCTTCTGCTTTTTGGCGACAAAAATAATCACTGGCAGAAGCTACCTCTATCAAATCCAATGACAACATAAAATTTTGCCATTTTACATTCTAATTAACTGCTAATTGCAAGTAAAGAGAGGGCATGTTGCAACCAAAACAATCATAGTTTAATATCCAACTAACCTTCTAGACTTCCTAAACGTGAAACGGAAACATTGTCTTAAAAAATAAGAATCCTTACCGTCTAATATGTCTTCCGTTTTCTGACTGTTAAGTATATTTCATCAAGAAGATGGTATGCCAAAAAAAGATCCATGTTCGATCTCCTTGGGAAACTCAGTAACAACCCTATGAACAACTTTCTTCCACGAACAGATGCATGGTCTGCAGCATTTTGAAAACAAATGCTGCTATCGGATTGAACAATATGGCTCATGGCCTTCAGTATTACACATAACTTTCCATTATCTATGAGAAAACTCCTCCTTCCTATAATATGCAAATATAACATCCAAACGATTAAGATTGACTACACAAAACATCATTTAGCACAAAATAGTAATTGAATAATTAAACAGATACACCAGATCTAAAGCGGCAAAAGGGTCCATGGGGCTCGTCAGAAGGATTGCCAATAGGCTGACCTAGCATCTTTGCTCGCATTATCACAATTAGGACCACCCAATCTATTATCATATTCATCATAGGCCAAAATGCTCTCACTAAACCCCATAAATTCTTTGGCGTCAATAACCTTTAACCTTTAGTGGGCAGTAGGAAAATTATAAGAATCAATACATGCAAATAGTAGGCATGATACAATAATTTAGGAGTGGCTGCAAACATAGCTTCACTATTTTCGATTCGGTTGGCATGGGCATATATCGAATGACTAATAGTATGGCATTCAGCATAACACATAGTTTAAAGATTGTTACAGCTGAGCTCTGATCGATCTCAGAGAGGCATGCACACGAGCAAATTACAAATATTTCCACCAGGATTTTGACCTGAACATTGTTAAAAATGGCAGTAAGATGAAATGTTAGCAGTACAATATGCCATAACCATCTTATTATATCTCAACATATTGACCAAGATCAATTACTAACTATCATCATTTGGCTTACTCACATTTAGCTTCAATTCAATTGTTTTTACAGGCAATAACCCCTTCAAACTAACAGAGGAACTATCAAAGCTAACTACCCAGCTCACACTAAAGCCTGCACGTAGCCCTCAACATGAATTGGTCCATGTTCCCTTCTGAAAGGCACATAGAACATATCTATAAAGAAAAATCAGAACAAAACAATGATCAATTAAACAAAACTATATGCTATCTGAAATACACCTCACCAGAAGAAGCATGGCGCCTTTGGTAGGAGCTGTTATGAATATTGTGTGTATTGATATGAGACCCAATGGGCCATATATATAGGAGAGTACAAGAGATATAAGGAAACAAATAAGAGTCATATTCTATCTCTAATACCTTATCTCTAATACCCTTAACACCCCCCCACAAATGCAAGGCGTATGCAATAGCATTGCATTTGAAAAAGGGTTAATACTAAAACAAAAAAATATCCAACATCCGAGTCGTGATAAAGTCGTCGTGGCGTGCAGTCGTCGAATAAACTGTCAAATCAAGCCGAAGAGGAATAGATAGAAGCATGACGGCACAGATCGAAGCCTGAGACAGCAGCGGCGCAGTGCACAAGAAGCGCAATGGAGGCGCGGTGCAAAAGAAGCGCGGCGGCGCAATGCACAAGAAGCGCAACGGAGGCGCGGTGCAAAAGAAGCGCGGCGACGCAATGCACAATAAGCGCAACGGAGGCGCGGTGCAGAAGAAGCGCGGCGGCCTCATAGAGACTTCTACAATCTGCAGCCATGCAAAAGAAAAATTCCTACACTTATATGACTGGCAATAAATTTGTGGACTCGCACGGCTTGGACGAACGAAAAATCAGAAACTACGGATTTTGGATGGACGCGACGGAAGACTCACGAAAAAATAACTGAAGACCGACTAAAAAGCAAACAGCCGCAGAAAATCCTTAACCGAGCCGCCAAACCATCTCAAAAGCCATCTCTCCTCCCCGATCTCTCTCTCTCTCCCACACACCCGCTCGCACGCCCGTTTCTCTGCCGAAAGCCGTCGACACGCCATCCTGCTCCGAGCGCCCCAAGAAGAGAGGAAGACGACCTCCTCAGCACCGACCCAATCCTCCCGCGGGATCGTTGAAGAGCGCGCCAGCGACGGCAGCGCGGGAAGAGGCGACCCGGTGGGGAGAGCGCCGGATCCCACGGCGGCTGGATCCGGCGAAGGCGGCCGAAGACGCCGGATTTGGCGCAAGGAAACGGCGGTGGAGAGCCGGATCCGGGCTTGCCGGTGGTTGAGACGGCCGGATCCGGCCCGGAGGCGGCCGGATCTGGACTCGGCGACGTCGGAGGTGGCTAGATCCGGGCGCGGGCGACGGTGGAGACGGCCGGACCAGGTGGACGAGCACACGGCGCGGTGGCTTCGGGCGGCGGAGACTGCCAGATCTGGCGTGGAGAAGGCCGGATCTGTGCGGCGGCCGGGAGGAAGAGCCGATGACCGAAGTGACGATCCACGTGAGCGGCGGCCGGAGAAGACTGGATCCGGGCGGATCGCGGAAGTAGATGAGGGCGCAGCGAGACAGCCAGCGGCTTGAAGAGGTGACGGCGGCCGGCGAACAACGCGAGCACGTCGACTGGGGGAGGAGGCCGCCCAACAAGATGGCCGCCCCCGGGAGAGGAGATCGATCCTCCCGGGGGCAGTGGTAGCGGAAGACGAACGGAGGCTAGGTTAGAGTTTCAACCTAAGCTCTGATACCATGTTATGAATATTGTGTGTATTGATATGAGACCCAATGGGCCATATATATAGGAGAGTACAAGAGATATAAGGAAACAAATAAGAGTCATATTCTATCTCTAATACCTTATCTCTAATACCCTTAACAGGAGCAATATTGTCATTGCCATGTGAAAGTACCTATTGAAAGACCGAATATAGCAACAGAAGGGGTGAATGGTACCTTAATAGTTTTTTCCTAAATATTTACCAATCCTTTATTTCAGTAGCTGCAAAGTTATGAAGATCAGATTGAGACACCAAACCTCAAGCTAGAGAGCAAACACCTGATTGTTCTGAAAAATTCAGCACACGTGGTATTATCGCCGTGTTACCTGCAGTACTACCACGATGTGGTACTACCGCTATGGTACTACTAGTACTACCGCTTTCTAATGAATAGGGAGAAACAGCCCGAGTTCCAAAACAAAAATCAAAGAAACTTTTGACTTGTAGATTCAAATGATATGAAAATTGGCAGGAATTTACTCTAGGGTGTTGTGATCCTATTTCATCAAACGATCATGAAAAATATGGCTAAAATTGAGACCTTTTTTTAGTTTGAAGGAAAAGTCCACCACACCCGAGTCAAAACCAAAACCGGTGAATACAGCTTGTTCATGGGTAGAAAATGACAAAGAAGGGTCTAGAGGTATTCCCATATGTCACAGCAAGTTAGATCACCAAAGAACCCAAGTGAAAAACCCCAGGATCATGATATGATCATAAAGGCCAAAGTCAAGCAAAACTGGGTTTTCTCGTGAATCTTATTATCAAAATATCTAGATAGATAGAGATATATTTCCAAGGTTGATATCCATCTTTTACATGTCCTTGGCACAATAGAATCGAGACAAGGGAAGAGACGAGATCAAAAACCAACCAAAAACAAAGCACATCAATCAAAATAAGAGATTTAAGAGTTGCACAACGATTGATATATTGTTTGCTTTGAGAAGGTAGATTTTACAACCACCCCATCTTAGAGAACAAAGAGCACACAAGGCACTCACTCTCAAACCCTAACCCTAGAGAAGAGAGCACAAGAAAGATGGGTTGGATGGATCCTCACATATGTCTCCACACCAACCCCCTTTTATAGGTGGGGCAACCAGCCACCTATACTGCTTAGTGGATGCTATCTAGTATTACAATGGGGAAACCCATTAACCTCATATACATGGATTTTACTCACATATGTACACTTATGCACCCTTTTCAAAGTGTATAAGTTCATATCCGCTTAATTCTTAGCCTTGATCCGTTTTGATCAAACCAGCTCCACCTTGACCTAAACCACTCTCTTACACGTCGCCCACATGCCGCAGTTTTGATCCAAAATAGTTTTTGGTATTCTGGTCAAACTACCAAAATACCATTTCTTGACCCAGTCATCACCAACCACTGCAAGTAATCGCCACGCTTGCTACGTGTAAGTGTACCTCTAGCTTGCAATGCGTCACCATGTCTCTTCCGTCCTGGTTCCACTGAACTACGGCTCACTTGGCCTGTGTAATCTACGTGGTGTCATCCCTCCGTTCAAACTTGCCTTCCATATTTCCCGCCTTTCTCTTACCACGCTTGAGCTTACCATCTCACCCAGTATCTTTATTCGTTCTAGGCCTCAACTCCTCCATGCGTCTAGCCCTGATCCTCGTCGTTGACCACGGTTAACTCCAAGCAACCCTGCACATCCAAAGACAAATAAATCGTTTTCAAGCATAAGTTTTTCACAACTTAACCTACGTTAATCAAAACATGCATCATGTAACCTTAATGCAATGACTCAGGTCATCTCAAGTCAATCCATGACTCAAATATGAAAACATTGTTTTTCTGGGAAGATTGGTAGTACCGTACCCACAATGCCGGTACCACCGTACTACGGTACTACCGCGCCCCAAGTCAGTGCTGCCACACTTGATTGGACCTCTCTGGAAAAATGTGCTGCCGCATAGTCAGAGCTACCGCCTTGTACTACTACCACACAAACACCTATGGTACTACTGCCTGGCGATATTACCACATTCACAACTACGGTTCTTCCGATTTTCTGGAAATCCAAAAAATAGTTCAAATGAAATGCAATCTTTGCGAAACCACCACTTGACCACTCTGTGAAACTTACAATGGTTCATCATAATTTTATCCTAGATCTTCTCACATGATCCTTTACCTACATTTTGCCTCCTTACAACCATCATCTTGGTCTAACCCACAACAACAAAGTGAAAACTGGTAAATTAGCTTAACAATTAAATCTTAGCTAGAACATTAGTATCATGCGGTAAGGAATGAAAGAGGGAGCATAAATGATAAAGATATAAATCAATGTTTGTATCTTAGTTTGATAAACAATGCTCAATGCCATTACCATAAATCTTCAGATTAACTAAGTGTATGAGTGACTAAAAAAAGAATGATATAAAATTGTAGTTGAAAAATATGAGATGTTTTACATGAAAGTATAAATGGGGCTTACATGACCAGTAGGTGTATTTGTCATTTGGTTTAGAAACTCCAACAATAGTTCTTGGAGCGCCTGCCGAAACTTAGCTAGCTGATAATAAGAACAGATTAATCTTACACATCCCTTCCCATTAGAAACCAAATAGATCCCTAGAATAGAAAACAGAAGGTTGGAGAAGCAGAGGAACACCAGAAAAGCAACATTTGCTCATTTGGGCTTTTAAACCTAGGTTTATAGTTTATTTTGCATTGTAACAGTTTTTTGAACTATAACTGTTGTCAATTTTTTCAGCATAATTAAATTTTAAAAAAAGATTATATCATCAAGGACAATAGAAAGGAATAGGGAAAAAGAAGAAAAGGCAAAAAAAGCCCCAAAAAAATAAAAAGACAAAATTAAGAAGCTAGAAGCCAGAAGCTAAATCCATCAATTTCAAGCAGAGGAAGTATCATCATACCATACCCAAGGTTATCACAATCACGATCCTAGGTAGGATCATTTTTTGTCCAGCAAAATTGCATCGTAAAATCACGATTCTATCATATTTTAAAAGTGTATATATTTTATATAAAAATTGAATTATATTTATAAATATGTAAGTGTATAGAAGAATTTTTGAATTTTTTAAATTTAATTTTGTAATTTGAGTACACTTATTCGTGTCATATTGAATTAAGGTTGATTTTTTAAACTTATTTAATTATTTTTTGAACAAACTAATAATCTAAAATTCTAATATGCCAAGATAATACTTTTTTTACCTTAGAATAACATGTAAATAACAAAAACAAAACAAATTAAACTAGCGAAACTTAAACTAGCAACAGGTAATATCAAACTTTATATGCTAATATAGTGTGTTATTAAGACATGATCTTACTGTGATCGTACCAAATTCTAACGATTCTACGAGTTGAATAGTGATCCTACTACGATACTACTCAATTATGACTATATCACAATATATATTATCTATCTCTGGTAAAAACAAATAATACTATAATTCGTATCGCGATGCTGGCAGCTTTGATCATACCTCGGACTTCAGTTTCAGGCTGTGATAGAAAGGAAGGGAAGGATCTCGCACGCGTTGCATTGAGGGCCTGTTTGGCAGAGCTCCACTAGCTCCAGATTCACCTAGAAGGTGGATCTGGAGCTGGATTCACCGTGGAGCAGCTCCATCGTGGATCTGGGATTCGTCAAAGTGTTTGGTACAGCTCCACCTCCCTCTCTATCTCACTTCCACCTGGGCCCCACGCGTCAGGGGGCAAAATGAAAAAAAAGAGGCACGGACACACACGGAGGCGCGGCCCCGGCCGGCGCAGGCGCGGCAGCGGCCGGCGAGCGCAGGCGCAGGCGAGGCGGAGAAGAGGAGGAGGCGGCGCATGCCCGGGGGAGGTGGTGCGGGCCCGGGGGCAGGCGGACGCGGGGAAGGCGGCGCCAGCCCGGGGGGAGGCGGACGCGGGGGAGGCGGCGCCGGCCCGGGAGGAGGCGGACGCGGACGCGGGGGAGGCGGCGCCGGCCCGGGAGGAGGCGGAGGCGGGGGAGGTGGTGTTGGCCCGGGGGCAGGCGGACGCGGGGGAGGCGGCGCCGGCCCGGGGGCAGGCGGACGCGGGGGAGGCGGCGCCGGCCCGGGAGCAGGCGGGGGAGGCGCGACGCGAGAAAAAGAAAAGGTTGAACCGTTTTTTTTTTTGTGTGTAACCAGTGGCAGTGGTGGGTAATTTTTCCCAACTCCACCAAATTTGAGTTGGTGGAGCACCCTTTGAGGTGCTCCACCAAATCCATGAATCTGGGGGTAGATCCACTGTTTTCGTGGAGCAGATCCATGGTGGAGCTGCTGGAGCTAGAAGTGTTTAGCTGGTAAAATTGAATCTGGATCTGATTTTTGTGAATCTGGAGATGGTGGAGCTCTGCTAAACAGGCCCTGAGTGAGGATGTAGGTAGGAGGGAAGCGATCGGCTGGGGAGAACTGACCGACGTGGCCGGCGGGCCTAGAAGGCAGCAACACGTGTGGCGTGGCCCACCGTTTCCATGAATGAATCCATGGTTTGGTCGTGTCCACCTTTTATGTCTGGCTTCCACGTGGAACTCGCCATCAGGGAAGCGTCAAGGTGTCACTTCCAGAAACACCACGGAGATGGAGCACTACGCGACGGGATACTAGTCAAACACTACCATGTCTCGCTGCGTTGGTGCGTTGACTTACGCTCCTGTTGTCCTTCTTCGCTGAGACACGTTACACGAGGACACGTCCGGTGCTTACGCCTTTGTCTACCTTTTTCTCTCTTTTCTTTCGTCCCCTAGGTCTCGATGATCCAAAATTTCATGGCATTCTAGCTGTAGATGACTGATATTCATTACTATCTAGGTTAGACGTGTGTGCGTGATTGGACAACTCTTGCTTCCTAGTCATTGACACCATTTGGCTCACATGATTTTCGCAAAACACCGTACATCTAGAGAGGTTAGGGGGTGTTTGGTTGCCAGCCACAGTTTACCACGTCTAAGGTTAGGCAAGTTTGACCAACTTTAGGAGCTGTTTGGTTGCAGCCACAGTTGTGGCAAGATTCCTTTCGAACAAACTAGGTCTCACGCGTCAATGACTCAAAAAAGTATGGCAAGATTCCCTTAGGCTTGCTAAGGTGTGGCAAAGAATTTGAGCACCTCAACTTAGGCAAGTGTGGTAATTTTTGTTGGCAAAGTGTGGCTAGCAACCAAACAGCCCCTATGCATGCAGCGCACCACTGAAAATACCCACGACAAAAACGAAGAGCAAGGGGTATGGCTAACGGATATTCCTATAGGCACAATGGGAACGGCTACGATAGATATTATTTATTCTGTATCTTATTTTATATTTTTTTTCTTAGAGTTGAAGTTAGATACAGATAATATCGAATATCTATTTCTTTATTTCGTATCCGTTTCATAATCTTTCGGACGGTCGATCGGACGGAAATTATCCGCTTCTTTGCACAGTACATTAGACAATATGCTACAATCAGAATGAACATGGAGAGACTAATTACTGAGATGTTGAAGTGAAGTCATAACAGATTTCTTCATATAACTTAACATATGGATATATACGGACAGATATCACTTATCTCATATCTTATCCCGTATCTTATTCTATGTTTTTTCCTCGGAATCGAGTTGGACACTGATAGTGCTGGATACCCATCTACCCCTTCCGTATGTGTTTCACAAGCCTTCGATCGATCGGATAGACGGAAATTATCCGCTCCGTTTGCACCCAAGATATTCCTCACAAGGAGAAAACCTTTCTTTCCACTAACCATTTCGTTGGCCGTACTAAATTTAGCCACTAAGCAAAGCACTCCCCCCGGCCCACCACCATCGCACGATCTTATCCGTGCATTCACGATCCGACGGCTCACATCTCATCCGCACACCAAACGGAAAGACACGGGGTAAGTATATATATCATTATATACCTCGTATGTTACAACCGGGATTCGCTCCGAGAGACACGGCACGTCAGTATATTTATGAAAAAGTCCTTCTATTTTGTGAAATCACGTGGAGATCCTTGGTTTTTACAGAAAAGTTCTTGCCACATCAGTTTTTTTGCCGAAGAACCCTCTGATTTTTGAAATTACGAAAATATCCTCGGTTTTTTTTGTAAAGGCCCTTTTTTGTTGAATAAAGCCTCACGATGTTTTTAAAATTACATATAGGTCCTTAGTTTTACGTGATAAAATCTTTCACTTTCTTTAAAAATAAGTACAGATCCTTGATTTGTTTTTAGAAAAGATTCTCCTACGAATTGTGGGTTATTTTACTTGATCACGTGGTAGCTAGCGCTTCCGCCGCAAGAAATTCTGAAAGGAAGAAAAAAAAAATAGGTGCGTGATTTCCGAGGCGAATCTGGATGCTTCCAGCCCAGCCCCGGGACCCCCACCACCGCCTGATTGACTGCCTCCTCCGCCCCTCGTCGATCCCTCGGCCCCCAGCCAGTCAGGCCCAAGTCTCCTCCCCTTCCTCCGCGTGGGTTTGCGAAAATTGGGCTCCCTTTGATTGGTGCTCGTGTCGGCGCCCGGGAGTTCTTGATTCGCTGGGAGATCGCCATGGGAGAGCACCCTGAGATTATTGGCTGGTGTTGAATAGGTGGGTTGTTGCTCGCTTCCTTTTGTTCGAATTCCTTGGGGCATTTCTTGATGGGGGGAAATTAGGATTTTTTTATGGATTTGTATTCTAGGGCTTGATTTGGCGGAAAGGTGGGAATTTTCTCTTTGGTATCGGTGAAAGTTTCTTTTTTTTACATCGTTTAAACCTAATAAAGCCGCAATTTTGAATTTTGATTGGATTTTGGTGTTCCTGCGAACCTCCTTGTCTTTCAGGGTCAGAAAGAGAGGGCTTCTACGGCAAAATTTTACTCCCCCCGAACAGTTTTTCCCAAAATTTTTCTTCAACTGGTTTCTGTTTGTGCATTGTGTGTGTTTATTTGTCTCTTTCTTCATCTGATTTGCTGCAAGATTGATCGGCAAAGCGGCTTGCTTGGATCGTTGCTTAGCTTGTTCTATTGTGCGCCTTCCTCTCGTCATTTCTGCTTGTTTCTAGGCGGCACTGGGTCGAAAAAAATTTTGTTCGGTTGCCGGGCTGTTGAGGTGCCGAATTAATGTTTCTGTTTTGTTTGCCCCCCTGGCTTGGCTTCTTTGGCTATTGTCCACCTTTCTGCTTCCACTCGGCAAATTCTTGATGTGTCTAGATGCGGTGCAAGGTTTTGCTGGCCCCATGCCCCAATTTGGGTGAACGATTTGATGGTCTGCTCTTGTTCCTCATATAGTATGGCTTGGAATGTTGATGCATTCTCATCAAACTTCGGTTTGGAGAAAAAAGTAGCATCCCTTTCTTCAATTCTTCTGCAAGCAACATGAGGTTATCACTGTCCCAAATGCTAGTTCCAATCATAATTAGACAGTTGTTTCACGGCATCCGTTTCGCCTAACCAAACCAAACAAAAAATGAACAGAAAAATAATGGGGGAAGACTGAGCATTGCCATGTGTAAGCAATGCAGGATGCTTTGTTTGCTTGCAAAGGTGCGTGTGAAAGGGAGATATTCGAGGTAGGGTGACGGTGGCGGCCTGCATTTAGCGTTTAAGCAGGGTAAAGTTTGAGAGCTTTGCGTGTTTCTCTCCTGTGTTTCTGCTTAATTTAGGGAGACTTTTTTTTATTTACGTTTGTTCCATCTTTTCCTTTGTACGAACTGTTCTTATAATGTAACGTAGTTTCCTCCTTTATTTGCTGCCTCCATTTGGTGAGTCCTAGCATGTTTTCTTTGGGTGTTACGGGACTGATTTTCGTGTCGTAATCGGGCTTTGCCGGAATCTGATCTGTTTGATGGTTTGGTAATTCAGGTGGAGAAAAGTTTGAATTTTGTTTTCCTTCTCTGAAATCTGTGGTTACAACTGCCTCAAATTTGGACTTTTAACTAACCAACCTAACTTGTGGCCAAACTTTTCCGTGCAGGCAGGCGGTATTTGGGAGGTTGTTTCTTGCTATTGAGGGAGAGGGGCATCTGAGTATTGATCCCCGGTAACAGAGGGAGCCAGAGTTTTCTCTCGACGTTTTAGAGGCAATTCTTTTGCAGTTCTGATGGAGACCAAGGGTATGAACGGCCGGGATGCTTTGATCGATCTGGAGTGTGGGAACAACGTTGTAATTAGCGAGTATAACCATGGAGTGGATGCTAATTTTACGGTAGGCCTAGCAAGAACAGCACCGAGTGGTGCGTGGAATGGTGTCATGGGCACCGCTGGATGCTTGAAGGATGAGAGAAATCAGCGCATGGATTGCTATCCGCCCTCTACAGAAGCTGCTGCCAAAAGTGGAGATGACAGGAAGTCTGAAGGGGAGGAGAAGCTGGGCCTTTTGGACAATTCCGGAGGTGAGAAGGCAAAGAAGAAGCGCTCCAAAAAGCCACCACGGCCACCAAGGCCACCAACACCTACGCCATTGGACCCTTCTGACCAGAAGCTCCTCAATGAGCTGAGCGAGCTTGCAGTGTTGAAACGGGCAAGGATTGAGCGGATGAAGGCTTTGAAGAAGATGAAGAATGCCAAACAAGGGTCCGCAAGTAGCAACTCATTTCCCATGATCATTACCATTATCTTCTGCCTCGTCATACTCTGGCAAGGTATCCCATAGTAATAACTAGGGACACTGGTATATTATATATGCCATGTTTGTATGGAAAAACAAAAGTTTGTTGACTAATGAATAAACCTTGCTTGATCCCGAGGGACACCTTGTCAAATGGAAGTTTCTCAAGCGATATTGATAGCTGCCAATGCATGTGTATTCGCTTTACAATTAATATCTTGTCAAATCCTTGGCAGTAAACGTAGTTGTCAGTTGTCACTGACAATATCGTCATACCTTCATTAGGATCTATTATAGAGCAATCAACTGTATTAGTTTCTGAGTCTCGCACTGTTCACATCGTAGTGGTTTACCATGTCCATGTAAGATTGCTGGACCTTGTCAAATTATTCTTACATGACATTTATGCTAGAGTTAATGTTTAATTTAGGCATAGTTGGAGATGATAGATTTCTACTTTGGGCAATGCAAAGTTTCATATATAATGCAAAGTTTCCGCAAGGTATTATTGTGTAAAATTATCAAGTCCTTTTGAGTATGGCTTTGTTGATCTAGAATCTAATTTTAATCAGCAGTTGTTTTTCTATTTTTCGATCAGCAGGCTTGCCAATGTTGTGAATCGTATAAAAATCACTTAGTACTTAAAAATTTATTGGTCTTCAGAAAACAATTGCCCTAAACTTCCTTATTTGACACTATAGGTTTTTTCTCGAGACAAGGTTCAGGCGTAAGCTTCCATGGATCACCTGAATCGTCAGTTAGAGCACATAGCAGTCTGATCTCGATTCGGTTCTACAAGAAGAATCATTCTAATATCAGACCTCACAGTTCCACCTCTGCATCTCCCAAGTATGTGTACTTGGTTCCCTGAACATAATATCTTATTGCTCTAAAAGAGATCGTATTCAGAATCAAGATCTGATGCTCCTTTTTGCAGACTTGCAATCTGTTTTGCATAAAAAAACTTGTTGATTTACTTCTTTTTTTTTCCGTAGGAGTGCTTATCATGCATGATGTGCTGCGGATATCAGTTTCTTCTACCTTTGCGGTAATGCAGAAACACCGTCAAGGCTGGAGATGGTAATGCAGAAACACCGTCAAGGCTGGAGATCCATAGCAAAGGGAGAAAGGTTGCGGGATGAACACGGTGACTGAGCATGACCCGCCACTATGATTGCCGCAATGCACCCCACTTGCCATTTTAAAGCTTCATCTTGATAGGTTGATGTAAATTATGAGACTGTTAGTGCTCCTCGAGGTCTCTCACTGTAAATGAACTCTCGTGTGTGTGCGCGCCTCTGGGTTCTATGCTAACCAGTGGACCTGCCTGGGTCATGGCACTTGGTAAGAGCAAGCTGTCTCCTTGCAATAATAAGGCTTGCGCGTAATAATCTAATATAAGCCTAGCCTACCCTATGTTGTGCGATGCAGCATCTGGTACTAAATTCTGAAGTGTGGTGCATGATGCTCAGTATATTCTTTTGCTGTGGCCGGTTGTTCATCAGCAGAGATGAGAGTTGAAACTCGCAGTTCAGAGTCCAGACTTACAGTTGTTATTGTTCTGGTCGGTGTGGTGGATTCGCAGGAGAGATCTATTGGACTCCTAGATCTGCATATTGTGTACAGCATGGCAGTTCATTTGTTTTGTTCCAAAGATGGCTAAACAATCTGCTCGGATATGATTCAGATCCATATGTTTTGTGTCTCGTGTATTCTGACCCTAAATCCCACATGGCATTGCCAATGTTGGGGGTTGACTTGAACTGAAGAGTAGCAGCAGCAGCAGCAGCAGCATCACACACAAATACTAGATCTTGTTATGAATAAAAACAGTTCTTTTTCCTGTTGACTAAGGCTGATCGACTACTTGGCACTTTATTTAGTAAAACTATACATTTGGTCGGCATCTTCAAGTACGATGATGCGCGTCACTAGATACTGAAAATTAACTTATGAAAGAGTAAGGGCGAGAAAGTCAATATTTTTCATACATGGCAACAGTGGCGAAGCCAGGAATGAAATTGAGGGTGGGCTGAACTATTTATAGGTCTAAACTAAGTTGACACAAAATTAGTTTTTTACTCTTATAAAATTTCAAATTTATATAGAAATTATAAATTGGATGGAGACAAACAATGAAAAATAGAAAAATAGAAAGTAAGTATCTCGATAATAGAAAGCGTCATGAGTGCGGAGTAGCGATAAGTCACCTATATATAAAACATATCAAAATTAGTGATATAATAGAAAATTATGAATGACAATGAAAATTTAGATCATATGAAACATACCAGGATTAAGCTAATCTGAATCACGAGACAATAGAAACAAAATGCGGCATCTTTTTCCATACTCTATCCAATGTTCTTATCATTTTCACAGTGGAGGGCTCAGCGGCGGCGGTGCCTTCGGGGCACGTGCAGGACCACATCATCGCGAAGCAGCAGCGGAGGGAGAAGATCAACCAGAGGTTCATCGAGTTCTCCACCGTCATCCCCAGACTCAAGAAGGTTCATATATATTTCACTTTCTTTCTTCTTTTTTCTTTGATTGATTTTCTCTTCTTTACTTTTATGATTTTCACTACTCCTCCTCTTTAATTTTATGATTTACATATATTATTTCACTTTTTTCTTTTTTGATTAATTAATTAGCTCTCCTTTAATTTTATGATTTTCACTTCTCCTCCTCCTCCTTGTCTTCTTTAATTTCATACTTGTTGTTAATCTTCCCATCAAGGAGAGCTAGTTTCTCTTTGGATTTGTTAATATCTCTCTTTATTTTTACTATATATAAAGTTGTCACCGGGGGAGGTAAGGCTCAAGTCTCACTAAGCTCCTCCAGTGGCTACGCCCCTGCATGGCAACTGTGGGGGTGATCCACCATGCGATTTTCCCGTTTCGTCCGTTTTCATTGTTTCCCGCGCAAAAACTGTCTAAATAGCCACTATTTCCGAAAAAAGTGTCGGATGCTAAGAGGTTGATAGTGTGGGTCCTGCGGGCTGCTTGGTCGTGTTTTTGCAGAAATCAAAGTCAGGGTTCTATCCACCCCTCCTGTTTTTCATCTCAACCACAGATTCTTTTATAAAATAGACACCAACTTGAGTAAGTTCCCATGCATGCCCTTGACCATGGACACAATTGTTTGGATAGTTTTTACTCTGTAGAGGTCACACACTTTACCCACAAGAAATATCTAACTTATTCCACTGCAACGCTTCCTTTGGCATGGCGGTGCAAGAGATGGTTACCATAAGGTCTTTACAATGCATCTTCCCAATATGGCTACACTCTCTAAGGTTTTCACTGCCGTAAGGTTCTATCCACCTACTCCAGAGGCCCCCTCTTGCACTGCCACGTCAAAGGCCTCCCTCCAACACTCTTGACCGTGTTCCACCGAATGGCACATCCAGCGTTGGGTCAATGTAAATTAATTGGCCTGATCATACCCATTATAGACTTGTTGTTATACTATTTTTTACCTTGAAAGGTCATCACAAGATTCAGTTCTTAAGGCTACCTGGCCAATTCTATCACAAATCACTCTCTTATACTCCATCCGCACTGGCCCCCACTTACCATCTGCCCAGGTATGAAGCAAGTTTAGAGTTTTGGATTCCAAAATACTCACTCTTGTTCAAATACCAGCCACTTTCCTCCAGTGGCAACCTAAACCAAGTTTTCATGTTTGAAATGATGTCGGGGTAACTTAATGCCCACATGTATTTATGTAAGGCTAAGCATTGCATATAGAAATGGACTTATCAACTATTATGTATACCATTTATTTTAGTGCGACAAGGAATTATATCTAAAGTCAAGAAATAGAATTTAATAATGCAAGTAGCATTAAGGCATTAACAACAATCCAATGACAATATAATTTTAATCAAAGTAAGGCATGCAGTTTGATAATTTTAAATAAGATAATTTACATTCAAAAGGTAGGTGCCTCACTCAATTTATTGAGGCTTTGATCTTGCTCAAAGCTTTCTCAGTCAATGGTTTTAAAACTCTTGATCTTTATCTCGATCTTGACCTTGCTCGATCTGTTGCTCCTTCAAGATTCCAAATTCTAGTTACGCGATTAACATCCAAATCCAAATAAATCTAAATAACTCCAAAAATCCAATTAAATCTAGATGAACTCAATTAAATTTTACTATGATTAAGTTGATGACATGAGATAAGGTTTTAGTGAGTACAAAATGTAGACGGAGTCAAGCGAAGTTTGAGCGAAGGGGAAATGGCAGGCAGGAAATCTGCCAGGAAAAGCAAGGAAGGATCAAGGAGGATGAATAAATATTCACAGGAATATTCCACTCCAGATTTGAAGGTGGTTAGACATGGCTAACTAGGAAATCAATTATTTAATTAATTGCTACTATATCCTTATACTGGAGATGCACCAAGGTGTCTGACAAGTTATACCACTAATTGCTATTTAGTAACTAACTTTAATTAGGCCACTAAATACTAGCAAATTCTAGTTGATAATTAATTAATCATAGGATTTACATGCACTTGGACGCAATGCAACTCTTATATTAGCCTGTGTGTTAATAGACCTCGAGACTATGACTTACTGACATGTTACAAATTAGCTTAATTAAAGTCTAATTAATTGGTGATGAGGCGATGGGGTCCCGATCTTCCGATAGGATGATAACTTCGATTTTGGTGGAGGTGACTCTTGCGATCCGACTACAACCGTATGACGTCGCTTGCGCCTTAGCAATCGCTGAACCACACTCCAAGTTGTTATCAACCGTGCCAAGAACGCGGTTGACCTGACCACGAAGGTCTATTCCTGCATGCAACCGAAGAACACACAAGAACAAGGATAGTGAGCAACCTGAAATTTGCTAGATATAAAAGTCGCACAAGGATAGTTGAGGTTCTGTAACACGAATCTGTTGGTCTAGCCGACACAAGAGACAATGTGGAGTTTGCACATGGGGATAAACTGATCTAAACAAAACCTAACCCTAAAAGCTATGAATAAAAGGCTTATATAACCCCTTGGGACGTCCAATTGCACACCCTAGGGTTACAAGGCCCATGGGCCCAAGTGGAGGTGGCGCAACACCCTTTTTGATTCGGATTCAGAAACCAACGTGGATTGTTTTAATAATTCCAGCCGGCTCGGATGGAATTTGAAGATGAGGTTGGATCCTTTGGAAAGTAGACTTGATAATATTTCCATGAAGTACAAGAACGTCCCAAATGGAGTCCGTATGAGGAAGTTATGCCCGTTTAAACTTGCACCATTGCAGCAGTCCGAATCCGATTCCAGTACGTGCCCAACACGGACTCTTTTGATGATTGCGGTGCGTACAGAAGGAATTTAGAGGTGATACTAGATCCATTGAAAAGAGGATGAGAAAAGCTTTCCAACAAATACTTGTGGACCTCAAACGGACTTCATATGTGAAAGTTATGCACATTTGAAGTTGGTCCTATCAGGCTGAATCCGAATTGATCTGGAGGCCGAATTGGATTCCAAAACGTGTCCATCTTGAACTCTTGCTTGAATTGGTGTAAAAGTGACGTGGTACTGTAAAAATATATATTTTCATCATTAGGTAGCATCATATTCTCATTTAAAATATGTTGAGGCTGAAGAAACGAATTCACCTTTAGTTCAATCTTGATATTGGGCGCTATTGTCGTATGTGTTTGTGGCGTGGTCATATCAATTGGTCCAACTACTATGTAGTTCATCAAATTGAAGTTTAACAAAATTATTATTAATGACCAATGATCCATGGTTTATCAAGACAATTAACTACATTTTTATGGTGTTGTACTCTAGCATAACTCCCTTTTTAAAGTTAAGCTTTGAGTTAAATGCTATTGATATTCTAATTATTCTTAATTACCATCTAACATAAATTAATTTTAGTTAAGATATAATTACATGGGGCCTAGCTTGTTATACACTCATTACCTTAATATATATTGCAAGGGTATCATTTATGGACTAGGGATTCATATACACAATTATATTTCAATATCATTTTTAATTAAATTTGTATTTACAATTTAAGTGCTAGAGGCATGCTAATAACTTTTATTGTCTTTCTTAACTATACAAAGTTATATTTTAATAGTGTATTTAGTTATTATTTGAATTCCAAAACAAATATTAATGACATCCTATATATACATAATTATATTTTTAGCATAACCTTTAATCAAATTAACTCCAAAATTCATGATTTTGCCTTTGTTAGAAATATATTAAATTTAGATAAATTTAGAAACAAGTTTCATTCAATTGGATTTGAAACGAGTGAGAATGGGCCTTCCAAATTTTAAATCAGGAAAAATTTCCAAGATAAACGGAGGAGAGAGAATGGGTCTCACTGACAGCTGGGGCTCATAGATTTTAATTCTTTTATTTATTTTCATATTATAAAAGGTAACAGAGACTGACAAGTGGGGCCACTTGGGTTTTTTAATTTATTTTTGAATCATTTTTCTTAAAAAAACCATGAGTGAATGATAGGTGGGCCAAGGCATAGTAAGTGTGGCCTACATGCCAGTGACCCAATGCATAATTTTGGCTTTAATTAGATTTTTTAATGATTTGGGCCTATGTGTCGGTGACTAATTAATATTGATTAAAAAGTATCATTAACTTAACTTAATTATGTCCTAATGGCATAATTACTACTAATTTTCTTGCTACAATGCCTTCTCTACGATGTTTTCTCTCTGCCAAAACAGAGCTGCCTATGACGGTCTTCAGCTGGAATGGTAGAAGACGATGGTACAGTGGGCTCCTATGCATGAACCACCAAATTGTGTGAGGGGAAATGAAGGTCATGGTTTGGAACACGTTTTGACACAAGGAGTTTAGAGAGAAGATAACTGAGTCGGCTAGAACAGTGAGGCAAAGGTAGCGACCATCGTTGAAGAAGTCGTGTACGTGGTCAGGAAGAAGGATGATGAGCTCCGCGGCTCGGCTGCTAAGGAGGGGGCAGCATTGTGTGCCTGGCTTAAATAAGCATCATGACATGGCTGGTGAGGTGATAGGAACAATTTGTAGCATCAGCATGTAGGGCGTGGGTATTGGCACGTGACAACACGTGGATGTAGGGGTGAGTGGGATAAGGAGCGTGTGATGGGAATAGGTCTCACTCAGGTGCACGACGATTCAGCGTGAGCGACGTAGGCACTAGCGACTTGGTCGAGAGGTAGAGAAAGACAGAGAAGGGAGCTGTAACGACCCACATCTTTAATTAACCCTAATTAGCGAATTAGAATGTTAAGTAGGATTAATTACATAAATGATAATCTAAAAATACGAGGGAATTTAAACTTTTCTTGCAGACGTTTAAATTGAACTTAGCGAGCGATAAACTAATACGTTGTTTTCACAATTTCATCGACGAGGGTGAATATCAAACGGTATAGACTAAGTGAAATAAAATTCAATTGCACAAGCAAAAGTTTCCAACTCAATTAAAATATATATAACAGTCCGTAATACAATTGTGTAATTATTACAATTCTTGTACAACAAATCAAGTCACATCCCTTGAGCTACAACTAAAACTGGCTTAAATTAAATAAAGATATTACAACTCCTTTTACATTAATAACGACAATACAAATTACTGTAAGTTTACAAGTCTCGGTCTTAATCAAATGACCGCCTCGCAAACTTAGATAATTGCAACACAATTGCAACATTAGAAACTACATTCGAGTAACCTACAATATTCTGTATACAACAATATTAAGAGAGAGCCAGATTACATTTAGATCATCTCATACATTAGAGACTATCGTCGAGCGGCCACCACACCGTTATTTCATTTGTGAGCGAACTAGTAATTGTAATACCGAAAAAGACCGAACAAAAGAAAATAATTAAAAGAAGAAATAGCCGTCAGAGCCCGAGAGGTTAAATTCGAGCGGGGTAATCCGTTCACGGAGATACCTGACCGTCCGGGGGCCAGTCGGCACCTCTCACAACCGTAGGATCATCATTCGGCATAAAACAAACCTGATTTAATATAGCAACCGGCCAAAATATCTCTCAAGCCAAAATAGTAACCAGAGGCACATCAAGACCACAATAGCCGAAACCGCCAGCATGCTATCGAGCAAACCCACTCGGCCAGATAGCACCCGGCCAGATAAACACAGCCCAAGCCAAAATATCACACGCAGCCACCAGCAGAGAACAGACAGAGCACGGCGAAGCAAGCCAACTCTCACTGTCTCTCGTTCCCCATTTTCCTCAAACCCTCAACCCATTCCCAGCCAACCAGAGAGACCGGAGGCAACCAGGGGCAGGACCTAGGCGACGCAGGCCAGGCGAACCAATAGAGCACAGCGACGGTGACGGCAAGAGAGGGAACCACAAGCCCGACAGCCAGCTTGGGAGGAGGAGGCCATCACCAGGCGAACGCCACAACCACCGAGTGAACGACTACCACCAGCAGCCCCAAATCATTTCCACGGCAACCCAACCCTCCACCAGCAAAGGTAACCCCACACACATGAACTGGACATTCATTTCAATACCAAACCTAACTTACCACACATAACAAATCACCAGTAACAACCGAATAGCATCACTATCCACCATGAACCAGCACATAGAGTAGTCACTGGAGATAGAAGAGGGAAGTAGAGGAGAGTAGAAGAGCGAGGGCTTACTGGGGATGGAGGCGGCTATGTGCTACCGCGGTGTAGCCCCACCAAACCGCCGCCGCACGCTCCCCCGGCGTGCGGGCGACCTTAGCCGGCCGAGACCACACCGGAGCAGCACACCTCCCTGCCTGTCATCACCGAAGTAAATCCCGTAAAATCCAAGCAAAATAGCAAACAAATCAAGTCAAAATGGCGGCATCACGCCGTACACAGCCGTGCGGTGCGGCGAGGATGACCCCAGGCGGCGGGGCAGACGAATCGCACGGCGCGGCGCCGCCGAGGTTGATGGCGACTGGGGCGGCGCGGCGGGAGGCCGACCCGAGGGGCGGCGCTTGGGGACGGGCGTCGGGGAGCCGGGACCGGGGGGCAGAGGCGCTGGAACCCGGGGGAGGAGGAGATGAGGCGCGGCGCTGGGGGTGAAGAGAAGCGGAAAGGGAGAGGGGAGCCGAGAGCAGGAAAAGGGGAGGAGAGGAAAGGGCGATGGCGGCGGAAGACACCAGGAAAAAGGGGATCGGGCGGAAAGGAAGAAAAAGAGAGAAGAGAGAGAGAGAGATGAAAAGGGAAAATAGGAAAAATTGAAAATGTGAAAGATTAAAATGTGCTAGATTTAGGAATATTTATCAACGTGCAGTATGACAACTTTGCACTAGTAGACTTGTTAAAATTATGGAAATTTGCTGCAGATATTTAAGAATTTTGTATTTGACTATTAGCCGTATAAACACGATAGATATTCTTTTAGGAATTAAATGGAAACCTAGAAAAACCTGCGAGCATCTTTAGTAGCATTCGCCTAATTAATTAGGCCATAGTATCGCTTTCACGTCAGGGATTAAAGCGTATACATAGGTATATTAAAATTTATGTATCGTCGTTTAAACCATTCTAAGGCATATTTAACTATTCAGACAATTTGATTAATAGCATTTAAATTATAGAAATCCACCCTTGGTTACTTAAGGTCATTGGAACAAGTTAATTGGGTCCGATGATTTAAAAGAAGCGAGTCGATTAAGCTTATACACGTACGGGTTTAATTAGAGTACTATAGTCTAAGACCATTTTGGTTGCAGATTTAAATACCCAGATAAAATGATTAGGTCCATCTAAATAGTAGAAGACCACTAACCAGCATTTACAATGATTAGAATAAATGTATTGCCATCTGTAGAATAAAATCGTAGCGTGTACCAATTTAAATGATGCATTGTTAATTAAATCATTCGAGGTTATAGCTAAATACTTACATAGCCTGAATAGTATTAAATCATAGAACTTTCCTAGTAAATATTATTGGATCCTAAAAATAAATTAAAGGATGCCGTAGGCTGGAAATTGCACGCATGCTAAGCAAATGATCATAATATTAGTTAGATCATTCTATTGCGCATTTAAATGCCCAGCTAAATTTTGCTAGTCGAATATAAACTGTGGTAATCCACTAATAACTATTCTGAATTATTAGAATAAATTAGTAGCCGTTAGATGATTTAGAACTGGTCATGACGACTAGAATAACCTGTACCAAATTAAAATCGTAAGCCATGATTTAAAAGTTGTGCTGCCGATTAAACTGGTACATAGTAATTTAAATAGCATAAGCTGGTGCAATTCGCATCTAGCTAAAATAAAACTTGGAGATCGTGCAAGGACGCTTTAGTATAATTTAATTAATATTACTAGGAGTTAATAAAAACATTGGGCATGCCTACTAGATCAACCATATCTCAGGACGCTAGTGCGATGCTATCGAATGACGAGTAGTGTACCGAAATTAACCTCGATTACTGCGATTGGACTAAATGAAGTGACGTCTTACCCTAGGAGCCCAAGCATATCGACACCCTGTATTTTATTACGTTCTCGTAAATTAAGTCGTAGCCGACGTACTTAATTGCAGGCAGCAACCAAGTTACGGAGGTGACTTCGCCTGATCCTACTGGAATTCGAATTTATGGTTAAAATCCAGGCAAGCATTCCTTTGAACATATCTGCAGAGTATATTTGTAAAACAAGTATTTTGTATTATGCTAGTATCACTTGCATGAAAGAAATAAAGAGTTTTAAACCGAGCAATGGTTATATGTGAAATGGGAGAATTAGGTGGCGACTGATGGAGCAGTTGGCCATCTAGGTTAATTAAGAGGGTGGGCAGAGGTTGCCAGGGCAGGTGATAAAGGGGCAGGTGTGGGACCTCTGCATAAGAATAAAATATAAGAAGTCACCAGCTTCATCCGTGTGAACAGACCGTACCAAACCGTATCAACCAACATCCCGTTCGAGGATGGACAGACTAGTAGCTCTATCGAAGTGTTATATTCTCCACATGGGTAAGTATTTTATTAAGCCGTTGGGAGAACCCACACGATCCGGGCCAGCACTTGGGTGCCGGGTGGGGGACCCCGTGGAGGAACCCACAAGATCCGGGCCAGCAACTGGGTGCCGGGTGGGGACCTCCACCACCGCAGGAACCCACATGATCCGGGCCAGAGTTTGGGTGCCGGGTGGGGGATGCAAGGCGCATATATTAGCGCGGGTGGAGGTTGGGGTAGGGCGAGGCCCGTGGGCGCCGAGCGAGGGTGAGAAACCACCTCGGGCCGCCCCAACCAACAACTATGTCGAGGTCCGTGGGCGCCGAGCGAGGATGAGAAACCACCTCGGGCCGCTGGCTAAGAATAGTTGGGTGGAGATATAATTACTAAGATAGATGCAAACGTTCTGTACTCTGATCTGGGCACCGCATCTAAGGAATTGCGGAGATCCATGAGCCACCAGGATCAGGGTGATGATGGGTAAAGTGATACAAGCTTGCGCAATGCTATCTAAATCATGAATTCATGCCTGTCTCCGGGAAAGGAGAATTACGGAAACTTATGGGAGTTTTTGTTGTTCATGCGTATGTTCAGTAGTTTTCTAAATTAATAAATCAGACTTCTTTCAAAACCAACAAACCTTATTTTCTATAAGTCATGGAAATGACATAGACGATGAGAAAGAATATTAAGAATGAGCATGAGATTGCAGAGAGGAATTGATATTCCTAGAAGTGTAAATGATGAGCATTTTGTGCATTTTTTGTTATTAACGCTTGCTGAGTACATCTGTACTCACCCTTGCTATAATCCTCCCTTTGCTTAGGAGCATGTCAATTCTGAGAATGGCTAAGATCAGGAGAAAGCTACCTGAATGGACTACCATGGACTCGGAACACAGTGGGTACAAGGTGGACACTCCGTGTAGAGTCGTTTTGGATAGAAAGTAGTTAGAGAATAAGTTGTCTAAAAATTGTAATATTTAAGTCCTTGAGGCTTTGTAATAAATTTTAGCCCTGCGTGGCGATATTTTTGTAATATCATGTTTTGTCTCTAATTATTGTTCTGCTGCATCACACTGATGGCTTATTATTCGTTAAAGCGATGTTTTATCGGCTAAAACGAATAATAATCCGTTGACTAGCGTTATTACCCCATGGTAATAAAGCGGGTCGTCACAGGAGCTGGGCCAGCTGGGGGAAAATGAGCCGAGAGTTGTGCTGGGGGGGGCAAATTGTAATTTTGATTTTATTTTGTTTTTTATTAGTATTTGAATTTTGGTTTTGGATTTGAATTTGAATTCCAATTTGAATTTCTCTGGGCATAATTTTGAAGAGTGTATAATTCCAAGTTTATTCAAATTCTTTTCACTCTTAGGTTTGATTCAAGTTTTTGGGTTAAGTTATTAAATTTGAATTTCGCTTCTCTTTCATCTTCAAAATTCCGTTTTAATCTAAATTATCCTTGTTTAAATTATGGATAGTCTTTTCAAATTCGGATTTCTCTTTTTAATTTGCTTTGACAATTGCGTATCTTTTAACCCTAGACTTTGGTTTTCTTTTTATCAACTGATTTAATCCACACAAAATTCAATCAAGGTCTTGAATAAGAACCAGAAAATTCAAGTAACACCAAAATACATTAAAAAGTCTTAATATTTACATATTTTCCTACATTCCAAATTTAGGGATGTTACAACTTTGCTTTGGCGGCAGCCCTCTGTTCCTCCAATCTTTTGTATACTTTTTCAATCTCAGACTGCACATAAAAACAATTGATTAGAGCTACTCAAAAGAAGCAAGAGAGGACAATCATTACAAACAATAAATTACACACTGTAGCAGATCAACAAATATTACCTGGTAATATTTTAGCATGTTATTTCTTCTCTTCTTCATCGTTGCAGTCACCAAATCCCTTTCAATGTCAAACGGTATAGGATCCAACACTACGCCTTTGATGCGCTCGAAACCTCGTAGCTGATTTGTGACATGCAATGAGGGTTACAACATATGATGCTTAGAGATACAGTGAATGTCTGAACAAGTCAAAACACGGGGACACTACAAAACTAAGAAACTTCTGGTTTCCATTTTTCTAATACAAATGAAAGAAACACATTTACCATAATATCAGGATAATTTATGGGTAACATGATGAAGCATGTGATATGTTCAGTGTTCTCCACTGTGGAAGTGAGTAAATGACCATACCTTGTTCTTCTCTGCAACAGTTGCCAGCTCTTTCAGGATATACTCTTCAAGGCCTTCAAGCTGACAGAATTCATCAAAAGAACCCTTGTAGCCGTTTGACTCTGCCCATTTCATGGTGTTTTCTTCATGCGGATTAACTACTGCCACTAGCATTGATCTGTAGCTGTCTCCATACACCCAGATCTACAAACATGACAGAAATGACGGTGTTACATTGCCTGTAGGGCAAACTCTCTTAATAGAAGCATATGCTTGCACTGGATCTTTTGCTTACATCTTCAACAATTTGAGGGAAGCCATATACTTTCTCCAGATACTCAACTGCAACATACTCCCCTTGTGACAGCTTAAATATGTTCTTCTTTCGGTCAATTACCTTCAGGATCCCATCTGGGGTCATCTCTCCAATGTCTCCTGAGAACAAGTGTGTGTCAGAACATGCTATTGTGAAACCACATCTTGATCTTCTATTTTGATTAAAATGTGATCACCTGTATGGAACCATCCATCAACCATGGCCTCGTTTGTGAGCTCAGGGTTTTTGTAATACCCGGTGAAGATAGTCTTCCCTCGGATGCAGATTTCACCACGGGAAGGAACACCAAGTGGATCATAACCCATATCAGGTACTTCTTCCAATCGCATTTCAGTGTAGGTAGCAGCTACACCGACAGTTCCAATTAGGGACATGTCATCAGGGTAGCAGACTGTGCTAGGTCCCAGTGTTTCCGTTAAACCTGAGCAAAGGCAGCAAAATCCAACCTTATACTGGTTCTTTTTAGTTGACTAACATGGATTCACAACTCAGCCATGTATTTTTGGAATATTATACGGGAAAAGAATTTTAGATGCTTGTCAGTATCTCTGTGAAACAGGAAAATTAGATGCCCCAAAAGCTTTTGCTTCTTGTTATAAGCAGTAATGTGCTGAAAAGCTAAATAGTTCGACACAATAAGTTGGTTGAAAATGCTCTTAATATTAGTGTTTGCAGTGAAAAATATCATGGGGACTAGGATAGAACAAGGGAAACCTGGACTCAATCTACATAAGAAACTGGCTTTATAAGTATCCATTTCTGTTATGACTATTGCCATAACAGGCCAACTGATTCCAGTTCCAGATAGAATTAGAATTCACGCTTGAACCAAAATTATATCCGGTAATTTAGGTGATATACCTATAACTTTAATAAAGTTGACTACAAAAGAAGCCTCAAGAGAGCACATCATCTCATTATTTCCCTGCCGTCGGATGTGAAATCTATAGAATAGACCTGCCCACTTCTCCCAAGTATTCATCACATCATAAACACCTAGATTTCTCCAAAATTTTCATCTCACCACAAGAATCTAGAATGCTCATTTGGTATGGAAATTGTCTTAGTACAAAAAAATACACAGAGGCTTCAATATGTTTAACACATACATCGTTTAAGTGTTTAACTATTTGGCTGAAGTGTATAAAACCATTCACTCCAGTCATTCATAAAGAAGGAACAAAAAAATGCCGCAGGAAAGCGCGAGTCTTACCCTAGTTTTATCTATGGCTTGTTTGCCTTAGAAATCATCTTTTGATGTTGTGGAGTTAATAAAACAGTTGTATTTGTAAGAATAGTAATAACTTCTTTTGATGCTACAGGAGGAATTCTGAACCATGGAAAGGTCTGTATGCATTACCATAGCCTTGGATAAAGTATGCACAGCTGGTCACTCTCAAGAACTCTTCAATCTCATTACTTAATGGAGCTCCACCCGAGATTAGTAGGCGAAGACGACCACCAAGCCTCGCCTTGACCTAAAGCAAGCAAATGACAACAAAAAAAGGCGGATCGAAGTTGTGAGTACAACTGCTACTGATCTTTCATTTATTTTTCTGGAAGTAATTTGACTGTAGAGATGCTTTCTTAGTTAGGTCTAAGGAACACGAAACCTTGCGAAAAGCCAGCATGTCCGCAAAAGGTGAAGCAGTTTTTTGTGTGTAGCCTGCTTTCATGTTCGCTAGTTTGCTGCATTGCAAAGCTACAGTAAGCAGACATGATTTATTTACTGCAATAAGGAATTCATGATACTAACCAACTTACCGATTGTACAAAGCATTAAAAATTACCCTTCTGAGGGGTCTGAGTTCTGCTAATGCCTTTAAGATACCTAAAACCAGTCATAAATGGCTATCTGAGTTAGCAAATACACGGGCTTAATTAATACCAATGTTTTTATTTTATCACCTTCATAAATCTTTTCATACACTCGGGGCACCCCAACTAGCAGAGTTGGTTTTAACTCCATGAGATCATACCTCAAGGCATTCAAATCCTGACAAAAAAAATAACATTGTGATCATGTTGTCATAAATAAAGAATGATCGCTTGTAAGACTGAAAATTGGAAAGGCTAATGTGGTGGATTTGCTCACTCCATGGTAATAGCCAACTGAGGCCCCTTTGTGAAAGAAATACTCTTCAATCATGCGGTCGAGGATGTGAGCAAGTGGGAGAAAGGAAAGAAACACATCATCTGTTGACATCTGAATACACAAAACCACCCACTTTGCTTACATTGTTCATAAACAAAACCATCTATTGGATCGGGAATTAGGTTTGTTCACATCGCTATATCTAAGAGAAAGGAGCAACCTTATCATCAAACTGGTCCATGAAGAGGTCCACCCCTTTTACATACATTGCATGGCTCTCATGGCTCAGCATGACACCTTTGGGCTGTCCGCTTGTTCCACTAGTGTACATGATGGTGCATGTATCATTTGCTTGCGGAGGGCAAGGTTGAGCCAGATTATCCTTTCCCTGAAATGCAATTCCACTACTGATGCTCAATCAACACATATATTGTCATCACAAACATCGCTACCAAATTGGCAGTCTGAATGGATTTATCTAGGTATTTCAGTTGGGTGAACTGTGAACATCGTACAATTTCTTTACTTTACCATTTTTAAGAAATCATTCCAGGAGTACAATTTCATCCCGATCTGATTGGCGCCTTTGATTTGTTCGGTGGTTACCGAAGTGAATGCTGCCAATGCTGTAAACATGTTTTGGATATATTTTTAGAATATTTAATCATTCCTACACTACACACAAACATTAATCACTTTACCATTGCTTACCTTTTAGCCTCTTAGCAGATTTGCAATTTGGGGACAGTATCTGCAAATAAAAGTTCTTTCTATCAAAATTAAGTTCACGTGTGTGATCCTAACAGTATGTAACTTAGTTAATTTATCTGGGCTGTACTTCTTTTATTTTCTTGTCCTGTATGAATACAACATCAATCTCAGCATGGTCAATAATGTAATCAATAGCTCCAGCACCTGACATGCCATGGAAAAGTTATTAATGCTAATGGATGATATATTTGTTCTGATCAAAAGCCTAAACGCTGTGTTTCAAATGCTTGCTTTAGTTGATCCAAAACATTTTACGACAAGGGTCTATTATTTACCAATTTCCTGCTTACCTAGAGTGTCGTAGAGTGGGACACAGATTATGCTGTAACCATTACAAGCCTGCAAGGTTAATTGTGGGATTAGCATAGTTTATTCTGGTCAAAGGAGATTAAGGAAATTAGCATTCAGATAGGTCCATAATGGTTACCTGCATTGCTACTACCCACTGAGGGCAGTTTGTTCCATAAATTCCAACCCTGGAACCCTGATATAAATTAACCATAGGAGCATCAGTGTCTCTGATTAATGTAAATTTTAGAAGCGCTCTTCAAAATGAGAAGATGCCAATAATGGCAAAAAGTCTATTTATATAGTTGAAGTGGAAAAGTTAGCTAAGTTTCCGTTCTTACTGGTCGCACCCCCAGCTGCTGCAAGGCAGAGCCAACTTGAAGCACTTCCTCATAGACCTCCTTGTATGATTTCCATAAGTAGGGCCCTGGCTAGAAGATGAAAATGGGGAGGTTTCGTCAAGAACACAGTAAGAGAAAATAAGACATGGAGCAGATACTGAAGCTTCATTATCCTATCAGTTAGTTGTACATGGGCATACCATTCCATCTTTAAATGGACGCCATCCAAGCATCCGGTTGTCTGCATACTTGCCTGCTGCTATTCTGCAGGAACATAAGCAAAAAGCTCAAGATCAAGATTTTCTGAGTTTTCTACTATGATTTTTGCATGCAGTTGGTGTTATTTTCTGTTGTTAAAATCGCAAATCTTGCTTCTACACATGTGAGTAAAAGGTTTATGATTTATGGTACGCTGAATGAAAGTACTAGACGAAGTTGAAATATCTTGACTTATTTCTTTGGGTGTTACTCTCTCTACAGGTTGTTTATGAAGGAGCCAGCTAAAGTGCTATTTATGTACTCTTTGAAGATTAATGGTAGAAACGCCTACTGATACCTTGTATGCGGTATGTTTCTAGTTCTGTTTCTACCTATGCGCTACTTGGATCCAACTACCCCCAAATTTTCTTATAAATGTAATGGTTTTATACAGAAAAGATCGAAAAGAAGGGTGGGAGCAAAAGAACATCTTTACAGTAGACAGACAACATAAACTTTCAGACCTTTGGTGCGCAATTTGCTTGGTAAACAATGACTACACAAGAAAACATCGCATAATCCTTTAGTCATGTTTGTCCTAATATGAATATCCAAAAGTTAGTTTTGGCTAGTCCTGAAGAAGCAAGAACGATGTTCTCCTCTACATCATCGCGGAACAACTGTACACATGTGGAGTTGTGTGGAACAAAATGCTGGGCTCTTCTGACATCGTGCAGAAATTCGATTATTCTCCTTAGTGCTTACTAGTTCTCTTTGTCTTTATTCATGATCCAGAAAACCAGAATAACGTCTTTATTTATGCAACAAAAAACTAAAGAAAAAAGAAGAAAGAAAAGAAGTGAACTTGTTTCAGTTGTTTACCTGAACACATCCCATGAGGTTTTCATGTCAGGCTCAAGTGGTGGGAACCCATCCTTGGCCAGTACACTCCGGAACACCGGCCCAACCGCCGGCCGGCCATCCTTCCCAGGCTTTCCATCCTCCACCTGAACTGTAAAAACGTTCTTCGTCGCCCCCTCCATCCTCCAAAGTGACCCCCCTTATATTAAAACTCAATGTTAGCAACTACTACTACCAGAAGTTCATACTTCATACTCTCATACTCCATTGAATCGATCAATGCATAGCCCCAAACAAGAGGATGAAATAAACTATTTGAACTTAAGCGTCCACAGTAATAAAAGAAAGGAACTGATAATTTCTTATCTGCCAAGGAAACGTGGAGTGTATCTACCAAAGGATGAGGTTAACAATGAGCGAAAGTTTCCACGGAAGACTGTTTCAGATCTTTCTGACATTTGGTGATTAGAAAATGAGATCCCTTGCGTGTTTTCTCTCTCCCTCTTCAAAATAAAGAAGTATTGGAAGCATCGATTACTGGCACTGAGGTTTTCTTGATTTGTTATTTTCTTGGGTGCAGTCAGAAAGCAAGACTCGTTCCGATAATAAAAACAACAACATTAAAAGGAGAGGAAAAGCCAGCGTTCTTGTTTAACTGTGTGTGTGTGTGTGTGTGTGAGAGAGAGAGAGAGAGAGTGGTTACTGGGAATGAGACTTAGAGAAGGCATGGAGGAGCTTACAGAAAAGGGAACTTGCAGAAGGCAGAGAGCTGTTGGATCAAATTGAGAAGCTGCTGGCAGTAGCGCCCTGCTGATGGGAAGAAGAGAGCGCGCCCTACATATGCAAGGCAGGCAGG
This sequence comes from Dendrocalamus latiflorus, assembly GCA_017311315.1. NCBI lineage: Eukaryota > Viridiplantae > Streptophyta > Magnoliopsida > Poales > Poaceae > Dendrocalamus > Dendrocalamus latiflorus. Next base: position 33,329,742 of record CM029661.1, on the reverse strand, counting down.
GCGAGATGGTGGCGAAGGGAGGTTGTGTGTGGGGGTGGTGGGTGGGTAAAGACTGGGTGCCATAATTTTAAATCTCAGGCTCATTATAGCTATTTTAGACAAATGAAGCTATTTGAGTCTATGTATAATTTAGCCGTTATAGCCTCATTTAGCTCCGCTATTAGCTGTTTGAGAAGTCATCCGCTAAACTTCATAACCGGAGATTTAACTCCGGGCTTAGAGAAGAAGGATAAACTTGCAAAAATTAAGCTAGCGTGTGAACAACTTTATGAGTGCACGTACAATGATATATATGTCAGCTATATATAAATATATGCTATATAGAATTTTAGGTGATGTGAAGGAAAAAGAAAGATATTATCTATAATTTAACATGCAATCTTATAGATAACTTTTTACTGGTTATACTATTATTTAGATAGCTATATAGATAACGCATTAATAATAACAGATAACTATATAGACAATATATTATATCTGTTATCTTTAATTTTATCTATAGATAATATAAAAATGTATTACAGATTATCGTTATTCATGCTATTATCCATGAGTACACAGATGGGTGATGTGGCGCCAGATGCGAGGTACAAAGGTAGTTGGCCCAGCAATAAGTGTAGCTAATTCCATTCCCAATCCATTGGCCCGTATGGTCAGTCTAGTCATAACAAACAAAGCCATTCACAGAATATCCTGATGATGTGTTCTTTGCTCGTAAATATTATCATGATATATTCCACTTACCAAGAAAATCTCGAGTATTTCTAACTCCAACTGGTCATGGCCGCTTGGTTAGTAACTTTGCCATACATACGATTCTCTCCAGGGTTTACCCGTTGTTTGCTGATTACTTTATCTGGCCGTGGTATTGAACTTTACACTGAAAAATCCCCACGATGGTTGTCCATCAACAGCCTAATCCATTCTAGACTAAAAAAGCTTGACGTGCCCTGGTTTTCAGAGAAACTGAAGGCGCTGAGATCATAGCACATAGAAAAGTCAGAAACTTCCAGAAATTAAGCGTAGCACGGACAATATAGCATAAATTTGCAGGAAGAGTTCAGACTTCAAAGTAGTTAGCGTCACGTATCTCAACTCAAACTCACAGCCTTTTTTGAGCTTGGGCACCATGGTGCACCTATTATTTTGCATATATATATATATAAAAGTTCGATCAGATGTAACGGCAAACAGTGTAATCTTGTGAAGTACTTGAGAGGATGGAGATGCAGCGGCGCACACATGAACTTATTTGGCCGGCGATATGCCCGTGAGCTGCCACTGGAGAACTCTCAGCATCAAAAGGAGCCCAGTAGTTGGAAGGTAGCATTATTAATTTTGGGGAGTGTCTAGATATTATCTGGATGTTTTTTTCCTAATTATCATATAAATTTGTGAACTTTGGATTAGAGATCAAAAGACCCCTTGTTTTTGAAGAGGGAAGATTTTTTCAAGGAGAAAAGAGGTAGAATTCAAGGGGAATGGGGGAGAATTTATGGCCATTGGATCTCTAATTCAATGGTTCTAAATCTATATGATAGTTAGGAAGAAAATATCCGGATGATGTTTAACAAAACCCTTAATTTTGAGGGTTCTTTATGTGGATATATATCTTTCTAATTACTTTGTTGTTATCTGTTTTTTAGGGAAGTTTGTTTTTATCTGTTGATTGATCTTTATCTACCTTACTATGGGCATGTTTTTTTTTTGCTGCGGCTTATGACTTTTGGCTGAAATTTTTGAATTTTGGCTATTTACGGTACAGATTACGGAGAGATCGATACTCACTTGCAATTTTGGTTGGTACAGATGTTGGGCTTTTAACGTGTATTACGTTTAACTTGTAGACCCCGTCTTGAGAAAATACTCCGTTTAAAAGTTAGATACTGTAGCGGCTGCGAAAAGCCGGCCGGCTGGAGGCCAGCCGAACAGGCCCTATTATAGACATATTATAAATTGGTAACAACACGTTCGAATGAAGTTTTTCCCCTCTTTGAAATACCCTATTTGAATGAAGTCTGAAGTTACTCGATAAGGTTACTTTGGGATAGTTCTAAAAAGTTCAATCGGGATAATAAGTGTATACTTGAATGGCTTTTCCGAATTATTTGAGCTTAAATTGTGATAAATTGTAATTATCAAAACATTAATTGGGTCCTTTAGTTTTTCGTACTATAAATACCTGTCAGAATCAAACACCACGAACTTTGAGACTTAATGGTCCTCTGAAGAAGGATTTGGTCGGGTGAAGTTGTAATAACCCCTATCCTTTAAATTAACCAATAGTCTCTTAAACATGGTGAAAAGGAATTCATTAAGTGAAAGCTTGATTCACTGTTCTAATAGATTCTTAAATATGATCAAATAATACTACGGGCTGTTTTTTTTCCTCCGAAGCTGGCGTCTTTTAGCTTTTGCTACAATACCTAACTTTCAAACATGATATTTTCTCAAGATGGGGTCTACAAGTTAAACAATGTACACGTTAAAAGCCCAACATCTGTACCAGCCAAAATCGCAAATGAGTATCTCTCTCTTCGTAATCTGTACTGTAAACAGCCAAAATTCAAAAATTTCAGCCAAAAGTCATAAGCCGCAGCCGTTGTCAAACAGGCTCTACATAGATTTACGTCGAGTCTGGACAATTGCCATAATTGTCAATCGATCGATTACCATCTTTGTTTTTCAAGTCATTGAGTAAATCGAGCTTTTATTGAAAAATTCTGAACTACATTATTTGAAAACAATGATTAAAAATGAAATACAAAAAGGAAAAGAAAGAAATCACATCACCTCGATTAGTAAAATGGTTAAACTTCTCAAAGCCAACACTCTCTGGTCCCTCTAGTAATGCTTTAAAGTTTTTTCCCGTGCTGTTTTTGGCGTATCCTGAAATTGGCATTTGGAATATAAGCATATTAAGAAAGTATAAAAAAGAAGCCTTGTGCTGTTAAAATATAGCGCCATTAGATTCGAAAGGTTGTGATATCATTAGGGGTGGAAACGGATTGGATACGATCGAATAGTCTCAAATACGAATACAAATCTATATTTTTAAAATGAATATAAATTCGAATATTCTCAAATATGAATATGAATCGAATGTCGTAACGGATATGGATTCGAATTTAATATGTACTTAATTCGGTCGAATACGAATATCCTCCTACAACTTCTATAACAAATCTCGGTAGAACAAATTCCTAGCAGTTTTACCGGTTTTTGACCGGTTACAAACCATCCAAATTCAATTTTTGAATCACAAAATTCATTAGGGTTATTTCCGGAATTTGCAGTAACCGGCCAGTTACCGTTATCGGCCATTAGGTTGGGTCAATCGGCCGATAGGCATGGGAAATGGATGGAATACGAATCGAATAGTCTCGAATACGAATATGAATATGAATATTCTCAAATGTGGATGCAAATATTCTTGAATATGAATATAAATATTTTTTTAATACAGATTTTTCTTACCACATTCGTATTTTCTCGGATACGAATATCGGATAAAACGGATTATCCATTACCGTTTCCCACCCCTAGCTATCATTGATGTTCTGTGTACATCTAGGTATCTAAGCCTAATACAAATATCTCGAGGTCATAGCTCTTAGCTTTTTTTTTTTTTTGAGTGAAAGAGGGAGTAGCTCTGCCTAAAATTCTTTATAGATGGAAATAAAAAAACATACAAAAACAGGATTAGAAGATCAGAAAAATAAAGAAAATGGAAAGGCAGCTTGGGGCAACACCCCACAGCAATCAACAGGGGGTAAGGCCACTAAGGGCTGAAGGAAGAGAAAGAACTAGAAGATTAGGGTTGTCCAAACTCTGCCCTGCTGTTGTAGGCTCTCTTGAACTAGGTATGCAACCCGTTGTGCACACAACGTTTACTTTTGGAAAGTTCTTCTATTTCTTTCTTTGCACAAATTCCAGCAAATATACATGCTTACTCTGTTGAATTTCCTTTTGTCTTTCTTGGGCAGCTCGATCTCTGCTTGCTTGCTGCCACCATTCTAGTATGCTACTAAAATCATGTGGGTTAACACGGGTGAAGATAGACACCACAGCTTGTCCAATTTAGGACCCTGGTCTAGACCTGCTAAGTGAAGGGGCAGAGTAGGCACATGTGAGTGGCTGTTTCGGCTGTTTAGTTGCACAATACACACGTAGGTTGATGGGGCCAACCCCTCTTTGCTAAATTATCTGCTATGAGGATTTTGTCTTGGCACATAATCCATACGAAGAATTTGCACCTTCCAGACTAGGTCTGAGTTTTTGCATCGCATGTTTCCTTAGAATTGCAAAAGGTATGACGACTTTGCTGAGTATTGGCCATTTGGTGTTCTAGTCCATAATACGTCATCTTCGACATGGTAATATTATATCATCTTCAGCATGGTGGTTGAGTTCGACAAGCTTAATCTTGGCATAGAGCGCTACGAACTCGCGGAATTGTTTCGCCTTGTGAATTCTTCTCACTGATAGGATCCAATTGTTTTCTGGTAACTTTTTTGTATACGGTTCTGTTCTTTCTGGTAGCTATCTTGTAGAGGTTGAGAGCGATATTCACCGACTAGCTCTCAGCAAATATTAACTGTATCCTAGGTTTTCTTTTTTAGCACGAAGGGTTTGACAGATCGTGTACATGAACAAACTTAAGGCTCCGCTCGTTTCAGCTTCAGCTTCTGGCTTATTTTTCACTATTCATAAATTTCATCCTTTTCTGAACTTTTGGCTTTTTTTGAGCTTTTTGCCGGTTCTTTTTTCCCGTAATTATTTGCGTTGCCCGTGATGAGCTAGCATATTTTTCCTGTTTTAATTTTTTTTAAATTTAATTACGTCAAATAAGCCACCTTCAGCTACAGTGAAATTTCAACCGCTGCAGTACAATTTCAGCTATAAAGCACAACTTTTTAGCCTAACCGAGCGGGCCTACCAAGTTGTACCAATGAATGGTCAATAGTGCCTAGCTTGGGCCACGTAACTTGAGCTCAGCTAGCTCCCAGTAGAAAAACCTTGTTGTACGCTATAACCTACCCGGTTTGTCCTGGCAGGGACAACTGGCCATGGAGCACTGTTACTACCGCAGCTGACGAAGCTCTCGTTTGGTGGGTTGCATTAATCATAAAGCAAGGAAATGATAAGCTCTCACTATCCACGCTCTATTCATGGTTTAATATTTGTACAATTTTAAAACAACGATGCATATATAGAAGCACCTCCCAGCCATTAATTACGCCCTATCTATTAATTCATCCAAAGTTATGTTCATTAGCCAATAGTACCATTACTGTACTCTTATGCAAGGGCAGGTAGTAAACTGATAGAGATCATGTAACCAAATCCTAACACCATCAATTTAATTGACTTGCATCTAGACATTATGTTACCTAGGTGCCAAACTAGCTTGACTATCAACTGGTTGGCGTTTTTCTATGCTCTTTTATGCAGTGGCATAAAACCTCATTAGCTCATCTTAACGCATATTACACCACACGAGCACCGCAAAGTGAAGAAAGTACAAGAAACATTCTAAGAACAGCCTACATTATTCTCTGAATATGTTTGGGTATGAGCAAACATGCATAGACGGTAACACTAGTGAAACAATAGTTGGAACGCCATTGACGGTGTGGTGTTGGTGAGCTTGGGTTTCTGCAAGTCCTCCAAAGTAGCCCTAGCTTAGTTAGAAGGACATGATGTCGATGGGTGAACATTTATTTGGCTCGTCGTGCATGCCTGTTGGCGTTGACGGCATTGCACCATACAGTGATAGGCTGGGTGCATGTGGATCCATTGAATTGGAAGTGAGAATTTGGTTGGGCAAGGAGCAGCACATGCCATGTGTCCGAAACTAGAGACGGTCAGTATCAAGACTATTTTGTTTTAATACCGATGATCGATTGTAATATTGCACAAAATTTTTAAAAGGGATACTGCGTCCTTTTCTTCTTCTTTTAGACTGATGGCTTATAGCATATGGCTTAAATATTTGAATTCTAGCTGTTTGCGAGAGACAGTATACAGAGAGAAATAGTCGCATGCAATTTTGACCTGTATAGCTGAACTCAGTACACTTTTTACTATAATTTTCCTATTAACATCGCCTTCAAAAACACACTGTTTAAGTATGCCTGCCGTATCTATCTGCAGGCAGTTCAGTCTTCTGTGCTGAGATGTTGCTCTCTTGCCAATTTGATCTGACGACACCGTCTGGCATTACTTGATAATTGCTCCTCTTTGAGGCAGCATCTCATCCATGACCTGCTGCTGTCCAGTTCTCTCAACTAAACAGTACATACTTAAAAGAGTCCATATGGGATTGCAGTGTGGTGTTGTACTTAGTTATCAGGTAAGGTAATGAACCAACTTCCTATTAAAGATCATATTTCCATGTTTAGTAAGGTGTGCTATTCTAATACGCCGGTAGCAAGCACTAAGCAGTTATCAAGTGAAATAATCCTGAAGTGACATGATAAACCAGATTAGATTTCTATTGAATACATGTTGCATTACACGCAACAAGGAGCCCAGATGTTACATCATCATCATCCCTGTTATCCAATCCAGTCCCTGTAGGAAAGTAGGTAACCAAACACAAACAACCGATGCATGGACAGTCTGCTGCGAGCTAATCCAGTCCCTGCAGAAAAGCTCATCCAAGTTCACGTGATGAAAGGGTACAGCTGATATTAACTCTAGGGTTGTTTTTTTTTCCTGATACTGTTTTCTGCACGATAATTCACATGATCATTTATGCTGCACACCTACCAGCTCCTGGCTAGGGTTCAATGGTGTAGGTCCAATGCCAGACAGGTCCAGAAAAGGGGAGGGGGATTGAATAAAAGGAGGCAAGGAAGAGAGAAGATGGCAATGGCATGCACAGCAGTTCCACTTGTACTGTAGAGATGGGGTGGTTGAACTGTAATTAAGTATGGTTACGTCCATATGGGACAAGCAAGAGATGCAGTTGGCCCTTGACTCCTGCAGTCCTAGCTGCCGCTTATTTGAGCTGAAAAAAGTGGTTTATGGCTAAAATTTTATTGTAATTGGCTGGAATCATACTATAGCTGATGGTGACTTATTTAACGTAATTAAATTTAAAAATAGAAAAACAGGTTAGCCCATCACGAAAAATGCAAACGAATACAAGAAAAAAAGACAGCAAAAAAGCTCAAAAAACCAAAAAAAATCAGAAAAGGACAAAATTTAGAAATAATGAAAAATAAACCAGAAGCTTAAGTCGAAGTGAGCGGAGCCTTAAGCACCGAAGTTTGACGGGCATGCGAAAAAAATGGAACTCCAATTATTACAATTCAGTTGTATCCAGAAAAATATAGTTTCTTAAGAGCACTTGACAGTATTACTGTAACTAACTAGACCGATTGGCACGCACGATGCCACAGTTATGCGGTATGGGGCAGGGGCTGTTTGGTTCTAAGCCCATGCCTTGTATGCCAAAATTTGGTAACTTTGACCAAATTTGGCACTTATTTACTTTGTTACCAATGTGTTATCAAACTTTGATAAGACTCCTTTTTCATTTTGTTATCCAAAGTTTAGCCAAAACTTAGGCCAACAATTCCATAACCAAATTTTGGTAAGTACTAATATCAAAGCATATGAAGAGATAAGTAATAGCTATCCATTATCTATCATACTTTTAAAAATTATGTAAATCATTATTGAGAAAATCATAGAAGGACTTCCTTATGGTTTCAGATTTCCCCCTTACCTTTCGAGTTTAGACGTAGTTCAAACAACATCTAATGACTGTGTTCGGTCACACTAGCATTAAGGCCCATCGAAACAGAAAAAGACAAATCCCTTCAGAAAGATAGTGAAGCAATGCAACTTGGATGCACTATTCTGTTCAGTCACACTAGCGTGCACAGATAGGGATACGCACATGACACAGCGCGAGCAGAAAATGCTATTTGTATGAACGTTTTCGCCTGCGTCTTGCGTTCCCAGTAAGTTAACCACTTCACTAGTGTTAAGCACAAAAGTTATGAAAAGAGAAGCAGAGATTTGGCTGCCCAATGCATGCAGTGTGTAGCTAAAATGGGATTATGCGGTGGGAGAAACACACAAAACACTTCCAATAATCAATAATGGCGGATTGGATTAGTACACTTGATGTGATCGTATCAAATAAATTCATGTCTTCTAGATTCTTACTACTGGTATAAAGTTGGAGAATGAACAATACCTTTCTCGAAGATGGTTTTATACTTTTCTCAACAGTGACACGATTACATGAGAGGAGAGAGCTTTTCATTCAACTCTTCCTTTTAACCATGAGAGAACATTTCCTCATCTCTCTGGCAAGGTAATTAATCGGCCATGTTCTCTCCTCAGGCCACATTAAATCGTGGTTTTACGGACCTAGTGAAGATTCGGTGGTCCAAAACTAATCAAAGGTCCACCTATACTGGGACATAAAAAATTTGGTAGGACGAACAGTTGGCGATACAACGAACTTAAGTGCCTAACTGAATGCGGAAGCAATCTACTGCAAACATAGCTCAAATTTCCAAAGCTGGTACTCACAGGATCATGAAAGAAGAGTTTTCTTACCCTAGATCAGCATTGCTGTTCCAAAAAGTCAGTTTCTTACTTTTCGGATTTGCAGAAAATGCCATGAAGTTTACTGGTGACGGTGAGGATCTCCCATCGACGAGCATTCGGATCAACCGCTAATGGAGTTGCAAGCATAGAAAGATCATCCACCAACTTGCTGACCTTTCTGTGCACATGAGACAACTCCAGTGCAGTAAGGATGAAATATAGTAAGTTAGCGAAACCATTCTTTTGGTTATTTCCCCCAACCCCAAGTTCCTGTAAAAAAAAAGTGCGCACAGCTTTTCAGCCTTCATATCTCCAATGCCTGCCAACGGTTGTATATTGTCTATGAGTATTTGCATTAGAAAAAAAAACCTGTGATTCATAGCAATAGATGGTAACTGAGACTAAACACAGGAGGAGCATAGGGTGATGATATCCAGCTGTACTAGCAGTTACGAGTAAATTACTTACAATCATTTCATTACGAACTGTAATCAAAGATGCAGGGAAAATGTACAAGTCATAGAGTGTACCGGGGAAGCCCGCATCCACACCTTCCACCCACCCAATCGCAATGAAGCCTTAGCTGTTCCTGCCCAAATTCCATCTCTTCCTTCCAAGCCTTGAAGTAAACCATGTACCTCTGATCACTAAGAACCTTGGATATCACACCAACCCACCATCCATCATTGTCAAAGGCATCAACTTCGTCAAGGAACTTGAAACCATTGATGACAGGGATATCTGAAGGAGAGGGTCTGACGTGCTGCACGCCTGCACTTCTATGGCTTCTGTCAAAGGTGTGGTCTGATCATCAGCCCTCAGTGTATCATACTCCACGAAAAGCTTGCTGCCAACAGATTTAAGAACAGTCCCCTGGTACCAAACTCCACAAAAACCCTCTCATCACTGCTCACTTCGACCTTGCTTGCTTCTGTAAATTTTGTTTTCAACACATTCTGAAAGGTAGCCACAGCGATTATTAGCTACATTAGCAATTTAAAAATATTGAACTACATGGCAACAAATCATCATCAGAAGTTTTTAACTCATCTTACAATTTCAGAACATAACAGAAAACACAGATCTGTTCTAACTTTGTCGAACCTAAGAGAAACTGCCTGAGATGTCTTTCAATCAAACTTGGTTTACCGGATGAGAAACAATTAATGCTATAGTAATTAGTACTATATTCACTGCTGGCACATACACAAAGGCCATTTGGGGGGGACCCTAGGATGAGTCGATCATGGGAAAGAAAGAATTTCAGACGACTAAAGGGTCTAGATGGTATAATTATCATAAGTTTATAAAAATGTGAAAAAGACAGTAATCAGATAATGCTTTAGAACCGAACCCCTGTGCTAACTTCTTGGTGACCATAGGCACAAGACATATGATTTCAAGTACTACACATTAGAGATTACATTATACACCTTGCCATGATTATGAGTCAAATCATGGTGCACAGGTATATTAGAGCTGTAAATGCGTCAAAGCTGATGGGCATTCTTCTCCCTTTAGAATAAGATTACTAAGTATTTATTCAAAAAGTAAAAGAAACTTCCCATAATAGTAGCACTCTAGCTTAAGCAATACAAGTGAATCTATGGAAATAGTAAGGCTCTGTTTGACATTGCAGTGGATTATGATGATCTCGTTTGGTTGAGGCACTTTTAAATACTTGGTTGTTTCACTAGCTGCTTTTTTTCTAATCAAGTTGCAAACAGATATATTATTGCGTTCCAAAACATATGAGATGAAATGAGAGAGGACAACCATTGGATAACAGAATTTATCTAAATTTCAATCTGATTCTATAGACTTTTCACAAGTTCACTTTCACAACAGCTTTTAAAAATAAGCACAGGCACTGCGAACTGATCCTAAGGATGCAGACTTGTCAGCTGTCTGTTATCCTTGACTTTAGATAGAAATAAATTAATGAAATGGAAACTCCATATAACCTGGTAAAAATACAAAGAAAACCGAATGCAATTAACATTTTTCTTGTAACACCAATACCCTATCTAGAATCTCAAACAAGAGAGACATTATAAGGTGCGATGTTTGGTTATTCTCATGCATCAACAAAAATTGCAAAATTCGTAAGTAAAAGGGGGCTTTGTTACAAGGAGAGCAGGTTTTAAGATTCCTCACTTTTTCCAATATATGAATGGGTTTTAGCACTAAAGGAATTAGCATATAAAGCAATCCAGGAGTATCCACACAAAGTGCAAAAATTCAAGTTTAACAAACATTCCAATTTCAATTAAATATAGCTTCTTGAAAGATTTTGTACAAACCTGTGAAACTTGTTTCCATTGACCATGGACCCATTCATATGGAAGCCTTAGTGCTTTCTGGCCCAACTAAACCTCCTTTCCTAAATGGGCTGGCTTAAATGTGTATCTTAATTCAGGATGAACCTCAGTAATCACGCCTAGACACCAGCCATCACCTTGGAAGGCTTCAACCTCATCATTGATGCAGAAACTAATAGCTGATGCAAGTGGCGGACAAGGCCTAATGTGCTTCATATCGACAATCTCCTTGGACAATGCACTACCATCACTCTTCCAAAAAGTGTACTCCACTAAGAGGTTAGAGGGGGAGGGGGGGACACTGTACAGGTCCAAGAAAGCATTGAAAATAAGCAGAGCTAGCCTAGAACTACCATGATGGCATTCAACACGATTGAGGGCAAAATATAGATGTTGAACTCTATAACTCCAAGTCTCCAATATTAGCAACCAAAGGACTTTGAATTCTTGCAAATCTTCTATTCTAACCAATGATGCTATGCGCCTAATATGCTACTAGAAAGTCAAATACCAACTATCTCGACATATGGAATATCCAGGACAAATCAGAAACCCCATTGAAGCTATAAAATTTCAGCAGCAAGCATTTGCAATATCATCAGGAATTCAGGACTCGCCGTTTTCGCAACAATCTTGGCATGTCAACTTGGATTGGGGCTCAGGAACAATATTAGAAATAAAAACATCAAATATCAAGTGTCTGACTACTTTGCTGATGCACAGCAATAGACCCACTTCGTTCCAGCATGACCCATATCCAATCGAACACATTTAGTAAATCCAATTAGCTTGGTCTGACAACTGCAAACCGTCATTTGTTAATTAACAGACTACAAGCCCTCCAGCAGCCCAGAGCACAAATCTGTTGACTGCCAATCTTCCAGGCAGTGCGACACAAACACAAGCACTACACCCAGCAGGTTGCATTTCTTGCGACATCCTGACCTGAACTGTCTTGCCCCCTCATGTCTTTTTAGGAAGAGTCTAACCCCTTTAGAGGTAGCAATCCATCACATACTACATTCAACAACAATCCCTTCCAATGCCAATGTAGAACACATTCCGACCCATTGCAACCTTGCAAGATGAACTTGTAACCCTAAACATGGAACAAAACGGGCTCCCCAAATTCCTAACCCTAACCACCAAATCACATGGAGGTAGAATGCTAGAAAAAGACGAATTTTTTCACGGTTTTGGAACCCGTACCATGTCATCGGGGGAGCGCCACTCGCCAACAAACCACTCGAGGTGGGGCCGGACGTCGGCGGCGTCGAACTCCATCACCTCCCTCGCCTCCGGGAAGCACACCTTGACCCCCCCCCCCCCCCGGTCCGCGCGGTCCTCGCCGAGGGCGACGCCGAGCCACCGCGCATCGTCGAGGAAAGCGTCCACGGCGGCGTGCTCCGCCCGGGGCTCGGGCGACGGGGGAGGCGGGCGCGGGCGGACCTGCCACGCGGGCACGACCTCCCGGAGCAGGCGGCTGGATTCTTCGGGGACCACGAGAGTGTCGTAGTCGACGGTGTAGCTCCGGAGGTTGCGGTGGAAGCGCACGACGACGGCGGCGAAGTGGGCCCCGCAGAAGCCGGGCTCGTCGGGGAGCACCTTCACCGCGTCGCCGGTGCGGAACCCCCCGACGGCTGGTGGCGGCAGAGTCGCGGCGACCGCATTGGACTGCGGTGGTAGTGGTAGCGGCGGCGTAGAGAGCAGGCGTCGAGCAGCACGAAGAAACGTCAAACAGTGGGCTGGAATTTTTTTAATAATTTATTTTTTATACAGAATTACAACAATATGCATACATTTTTTATTTTACACTAATAATCCTATGAGACCATATGATGGTCACCCTATACTTGTAATGACTAATTGACTTTTATATTAGAGTTTTTGTGGAGTTTGAGCTTGGTTTTTGAGGATTTTGCAAAATATCGCATTTTGCTTGACGACTTTGTCCCTTACGAGTTCGTCTGAACTGTGAGTACTGGAGTATTCAAAATTTACAACTTTGCAGTCGAGCGATTCGAACAGTCTTTTGCTGAGTGGTTCGAAGAGCTAGTCCGAAAATACTCTGTAGTTGAGATGACTCGGTACTTAGTAATCGAGAGGTCTTGGTACTCGATGATCGTAGCTTACTACCTGGTCGGTGTTCGATAGTCGTAAGCCTTTGCGATTGATAGTCGTAAGCCTTTGTGATCGGTGATCGTAGCGATCTGTTATGATAGTCGTAACAATCTGTTGTGATGGTCGTAGGCTTCATGATAGGTACTTGTTGGTTTCAAGTGCCTCATTTCTTGAGCACCTGAGTACTCGTGTCAGACCAGCCAGCGGTCTAACTGGCCTGTGCTTGGTAGTTAGACTGGCTTCTCTTGGTAGTCTGAGGTTGTTATCTGGAATTACTGGGGTTTTGGTCATGGTTTGACATAGGTATTGTTGTTAGTGTGCACATGTGTTTATTGTTTAATCCTAAGTTTATGATCAGTAAGTTAGGTGCATACATTTTACATTGTGCATTGTATGGATGAATTACGTAAATTGATGCTTTGTATATCGTGCGGTGCTACGTGATGGTTTGCTTGTTTATGTTGGTTGCAAAACTTCGGATCTAGGTCATGATGAGGCGTAGGAGGATCGGGGCTAGGCACAGGGTGATACTAAGGTCCAGAACGGCCAGGGAGACACTGAAGATGACCGAGGCTTGCGGGGTGGTTGCAAGCTAGGACGACGAAGAACCAAAGCGAGAGCTACCGATGGTGGACATGATGGGCAATAGCAAGGTGGACCGGGACTAGGCCTCAGTGACAAGTTTGTTAGTGATATGCCCTAGAGGCAACATGGAGATGTTATATATATCACATACTATGTTTATGATGCATTATTTTGTTTCTTGAAATAGACATTATCATTATTGATCAATGAGTATGTGACTTATTCATGAGGCTCTTAATGCTAAAATGTTGCTATTTCTAAATGATCCCTGATCATATATTATATGAGGAACAAATATGATTCAAAGATCAGCATATGTATTGATTGATGATCATGTCTCATGGATTATGGTATGGTGATACCAAATCAATAATATGGACATGTGTTAGTGAACATATGTTGGATAGACCCGCCATGAGACACTGCAGAGATTCCATGTGTCATCAGTTGGTCTCAAGTAGTGTTTATGTAGAATTCTTAGACTTGAGATCATCATGGTTCCCAACATGCGTAGTAGCTTATTTGGGACTACTAAACACTACTCCGTAACTGGGTAGTCATAAAAGTAGTCTTCGGGTTTGCCATGAAACATGTAGTGGGATGTGAATGATCAAGATAGAATTTGCCCCCTCCTTATGGGAGAGATATCTCTGGGCCCCTCGATGTAATGGATTATGAAAGTACATGGCCATGCCAAGGTGATTGAGGAGTCAATCACAAGTTTATAATCCATCACGGAATCGAGAGAGTGATTGAGCTATTAAGAGGATGACACAGGTCTCGCCTTGAGCTCAATCTATATCGTGAGGCAAAGGGATTCGTACATGAGAACATTACAGGTTCAGCCGATATGATCTTTACGTATACTTTGGGGTTAATATGTCTTACTAGATGCCGCTATTAACAGGGTGACCGGAAAGGCGTTTCTGGGTCGTGACCAAGTATACGTGAACCTACAGGGTCGCACACTTAACGGGTTGGAACACTAATTCGAATGTGATTCGGATGTGAGCTCAATTCGGATAGAGATCCGAATAGACTCCTATTGGGCCTCGGTCTACAAGGCCCAAGTGAGGAGGTCTATATATATATGGTGGCGAGGGGTTGAGGAAAACACACGCTTCTGTTAACCTCTAGAAAAACCCTAGGCGCCACCTCCCGAGCCAAACCCTAGCCGCTCACGAGTGCTAGTACACTCGTGATCGGCGTTCCAGCCTCGGACGTGTGGATACCGGTGGAGGCGCTGCTTGTTGCGGTGCTGATCGACATCAACAACCTACAGATTGGATCTGCTCGTGGTGTGGTTAATCGCGTGGAGGAGACGACCTGTTCGGGACGGTCGGCTAATTCCACTACTACCTCGACACGCGTAGTTGGATCGGCTTCTCCAACTCTTCTTCCGCTGCGCTGTGCGTCTAGTAGTAACGATCCATGATCCCTCCTTAAGCATGATGTCCTTGTGTGCGCGGTAGAAAAGTTTTGTTTTCTGCTTTCGTAGTCTACGCGCATTCCTTTAAAGTTGAGGTCCAGATGGTCAAGAAAACCATGTGATGTCATGTGCGAGAAGAAGTATGTGGTGAGTCAACTGATTTGAGTCGTTTGCAAGCGAGAATGGTTCAGTGAGATCCAGATGTGTGAGAGGCTTAGCGGCAAGTCATTGGGGCTACATGGAAGATGGCGAAGCATGGACGATGCTTCATAGAAAAGGAAGTGGGAAGCTTCGTCTAAAGCAATAGAGGGGTATTTTTGGTAAAATTACTCAATACTAGAGAAGCGTGTGTGAGTAAAACTCGGTGTTAGATGGGGTTAACGGGTTATCCCTGGTTTGACATAATGAGTGAATCCATTAGGTTTTTGTTCAAGTTGTGAGCCTATATAAGAGGAGGAGAAGCAAAAGCTAGGGTTTGAGAAGGTTGGCTAAGTCTTTTGGTGGCTAGCTCCTCCTCCCTCATATGGGAGGGAGCTAGGTTAGAGAGTATGTGTGCCCTAGCTTTAGAGCTTCGCCCTCCTGAGTGGAGTGGCTATAAAAACCAATCATCTCAAGTGAGCAATACATCAATTTTTGATCTACCTTTTGTGTATCCTCTTATCTGATTGATTTTGCTTTGGTTTTGAGTTGGTTTTCCCTCTCTTCTCTCAACCCCCTTTTTGAATTCATCAAGTTGATTGAGTTGCTCTTATTTTGGTTGGTTTGATCTATTTTCTGCCATTCTCTTGATCTTGATGTGCCAAGGACATGAACGACACGGAGATAATTTGTCAACAGGAGTCAAAATAAGACTCCTTGTCTAGGCCCACATCACTAGGGTCTACTAAGTACCCAAACGATGACCAATTATGGTTAATTACCACCAGTAACTGTTCGCTTCATCAAGTAGAGTATTAGCACATCAGGGATGATATGGTTTTCCACGTGAGTGTTTAATTTGACACATGAGAGCAGTTAATAGCGTTTCTAACAAGTTACGATGTTTGACAAAGGACATAATGTTTCAAGACACAGAAAAGATTCAAGTGTGAAGTCAAGAGGCACCTATTCAAACATTAACTACCACCATTTAGATGGATTTATTCATCATATACCCTCCCCTTAGATGGAAATTCAGGATTTACCCTCATGGCCCACATGTCAGTGACTTATAATGACCCCACATGTCATTGAGGTGGGAGGGTAAATCCTGAATTCCCAAAATAAAGGGAGGGTATATGATCAACTTTCCCCCATTTAGATTTATATAAATAGGGAGGCCTAGCACCTACAACAACATAACAAAATGATTCACATTCATTGTCACACTCTTGTAAATACTCTTTGGCCACATTAATAAAGTTTATTGGTGATTAGTGTTTTCCTTCATCAATCTCGCAAGTTTGATAGTAGGCAACCTAGTCTCGTGCATTGACAATCGCTTTCAGGTCTCATGCCACGCCCTCTTGTCGAGAATTGGAAATAGCATGATCCACGAGGAGGCATGGCGGTAGAAGCAGATTACATAAATAAAGGAGGGGTGCCACTTGATGACTCAACGTATTCCTCAAATAGGGACTGTGGGAAATAGTCAGCTGCGGTCGACACGATCTAGAGCATGTGGATGGGCCCATCGCCTTCTTCTTCATTGCCTTTTTTCTCCATCTACGTCTACTAATAACTGCATTAGCTCCATATGCATCTCATGCAACTAGAAAGTAATAAAAAGTCCCTTGCAATTAATCCCATCACTGGAGTAAGCTTGTAGCTTCCTTCTCAATCAAAACCAAATTACTTTTGAATGTTTGGAATGGTGTTGATAGACACACAGATGGACATAGCAAGCGGGGTGGAGACACAGGCCTTCACCTTCTCATATTAGCGTATACATCAACACCATATACACATTATATTAGTGACACGTTGATACCTTGTCAACTTTGAAAACCTCTTTTAGACCATCTTTGCATTGTTTAACAAGTTCATTGTTATTTTTTAGTGACCTAGATGCATCGATCTTATAATTTTGTGTACCTATGATACAATTTACTATTTGGTAATTCATGAGCGGTGTACATGCCATGCATGCATGCACATACATACTTACTGCACTTTAAAGGGGACTACTCTGCTCTTGCATCTCTGGGGCTGTGATGATCAGTGGTTCAGTACTGCACCCTGATGCTTGAAATCAATGCCAATATAGGGATTTCAGCTGAAGCCATGTTTTCCCCTAAAAAGAAGAAAAACGAAGGCCCATTTGGCATACTTTACATGTCTCTGATAAGCTGTTTTTATAGGATAGAGTCGCAGTAATTAAGCAGTTTGTAAAACCATATGAAAGCTATTAGCGCGCATAAACCATGTAATCAACCCTAAAAGCTACATCTTTCTAACAGATGTCATCTACCATAATCTATATAGGGAGAGGTCACCTCTATTTTGAAACACAAAAATCATACTCGGATGAGTTTTTCTCATTTGTTCTCATATCATCTGTCATCTGATGTTTTTTTCCTGGCCTTTATGTTTTTTTTAAAAAAAAAAGATCCTATGTTCCGAACAGAAGAAAAGACTTTATCCCATATATATCATAAGGCGTTCCTGACAAAAAAAAAGTCATATATCATAATATTTCTTTGTGATCACAGCTAAATCTTACACATGGACGTGAGATTCTGGAGCTTATAGTCGAATTAAGAGCCATATTATATGTGCTGCACTAATACTCTCATGGGTAAATTAAGACGTTAAGTAGGAGTACTACACAAATGCTGGGGTATTCAATAGGCATGTAAAAGCAGAAGCTGTGCCTGCAACAAGCAGAATGCCTCACTCTCGACTCCATGCATGGTGTCTTGAAGACCACATGCTCTCTCCCATTCCCCATGAGAAGAAAAGAACTCAAAGAAGAGCTCCTGGGAACTTAGCATGAAGACGACGCCTTCTCCAATTCCTCTCGCTTCAAATTGCGTGCTCCTCCACGTGCATGCCATCAAATGGCTTCAGAGTTTGGAGCACTCTTAGTTTGAGCAATATACTAGCAGTTTCTCTCTCTCTCTCTCTCTCTCTCTCTCTCTCACTCACTCTCTCAATCCATGAGGCTGCTCAGCTCTTATGGGAGTTGGTGAGGCAGCTAGTGTACCTTAACTTCAAGAGGAACGAAAAAAAGAGAGGAGATTTTAGATGTCTCAATGATCGGTCCTGATGCAAAACACACTTTGAGAGGTAGGCCTCTTGAAATTCCAGGATTCACATGGCCACTGCAAACTCCTAGTCAGTTTCATATGACCATTATCTAACAGCTGTTTTCTACTAACTAGATGATTGCTAGTATTTCACTTAAATAATAGGCGATTAACTGTACAAAGTAAGTCATTAGCTAGCTTGAGAACACTACAATACAAGTAGGGTACATTTACATACACGATCAGCCATCAAATTGGAAAATCAACAGTTGGGGTGCACCCTAGCCACATATATATCTCCAATCAGTAGACAAGAGATCAAACCCCAAACCTCAGTTACGGTTGCTTAAATTAATGTTTATAGTAGCTGATCCAAGCTATATATACTAATGCATATTTTAAACACAATCAAGACAAAAAGAGAGGAGAAAAAAAGGACAGAGATTCCCCTCCTGAAAGCCAGGCTAAAAGGCTTGGGAGTTGGGAGCCACTTGTCCCTACTTGCAGTTCAAGGAGGCCCCTATATCAATCCATTAGATATTCCACTACACTTTGTTTGGGAGTATAAATCTGCACCCAGGTGAGGAGGAGCAGCAGCAGCAAGGAGATATATCAGTGTGGGGGTGGAGCCTTCTCTACCACTAGTTGCTAGTACATACATGCATGCTACCTGCTGCATGCTGCATCTCTGAAGTCTGTCCTCAACGCAAGAGCAGGTGCACGGTCTCTCCATTTCCCTTCTAGCTAGCACTTCCTGTCAAAAACTTGTTCTTCCTGAAGCCTCAGCTGCTTCTTTCACTGCATGCAGCCAATAGGTTGCTGCTCTCTTCTTGCATTTTCTCACTAGAGAAATATCTCTTAGATGTACAGGTAAGTGTTTAAGAGAAAATTTTGTGAGCTATTTTTTTTACTATGTATATCCTTTGTGTATATCGATCCGTCACTTCGATGTGCTGTTCTAGCCCCGAAGTTCCAATCAGCCTCTCTGTCTTCTTGATCTTTCAGTACTATATCATTCTTCACTTGTTCTATATATATTTCCCGCCTTTTATGTTCTTTTCCTTTTGCTTGGAATTTAACTGTTGATTTGATGACCGTATGCTTCGACGCGTGCATTTCCTTGTGTTTCTGCAGATGTTTGTTTCCAAGCTAGCAAAGGATGACATACTGGATGATCAAAACCCTAGATCTTGCTGCACCGGTAGCAACATCAGCGTAAGATACTATCTTTCTTTAAGAAAGGAAAAGAGCAAATTAATATAATTGTCCATGCATTATCTTCTTATCTTATTATTTTTAACACGTTTCCAGATTAACAAGAGGGAAGAAGCATCCAGCTGCATGGTTTTAGTCTATGATCATCATCAAAGAGCAGACTTCCCAACAGAGAAAAGTGCCACCAAATCGCCCCTTATACGATTGCAAGCACAAACTAGCATAGTAACACCCACTTAGTCTATGCACCGGTGCTATCCCGATTGAGCTTTTCATCCTTAAAAACTCCACCGTCTCTCCTAGTTAAACCATATGTTTGTTTTCTGGCTTCTCGTGCCAGGATTAATGTTCTTGACCTTGTAAGACCTTTTCTTGACCTTGTAAGGCCCCATCTCTTTGTTTATCTCTTCATTACCCATCTCACTCGTTTCTTTCTTGCTATCCATCCAGTTAAGTTTGCCATCCCCGTCTTCGCCGGGTATCTCCAACCTCACATTTCCTTCTCCCTTCTATCCCTCCTGAGCTATGTATCACCACATGCGATCAGAAAATTTAGATGAGAGATGATTGGAACAAAATGTGTAGTGTTAATTAAATTTTATATTTCATGAGAGTGCTACCTTTGTGCCTCCTTTTTTTTTCTCCCTAGCTAGGTGCAATAAAATTAAATATGTAACGGGCCAATCACCTCTCATTTGAACATGTACTCTCATTAACGAAGTGGTATAGTAACTTAATCTGTACTGTAATGTTCTGTTATTTGGTACTTTTTCGAATTCATTTAAAGTGGTATGTATATATATATATTCCTAGCCTGCAACTTGTGCAAGGAATATATTATTGAGTTTCATGCATCAGTCAGTTCACCCAAAAGTTTAAGCTGATGAGGAAAGATGAGTAATTCACTTATACGTCAATATATATAGCTTATGACTTGTGTGATCAGCATCTAGCTAACTGAGCTTTTTAATCCATGGGGTGACATGTTGAGTGCGAGCATTTGATCGAGAGCATGAGAGGAAATATATATAGCTAGAGTGCATGTTAAATTATCAGTGCATTTGGAGCCCCAACACCTGGAAAGGTGGTCTGTCCGTGGACCTCTCGATCGCACAGTCACACGTACCTAATCTTCTCCCGGGAAATCATTGCGTTGCGTTGCATTGCCCAGCAAGCTGCAGCCTTTTTCTGCTACGATCCTGCGCTCTCCCCAGAAACCAATCAATATATTGCGTTGTTCTACAGATCAGCCAGCAACGGTAAGGGCATCTCCAATGATCTGAGTTAGCTAGCTATATATATGTACACATTAGCATATATCCTATGTAGAGGAAAGAGAGTATGCAAAAAAAAATCGAGCCAGCTCTTCCTTAAGCACTAGTCTATAACGCAAAACGAGGCAACCTCTATAAATGATAGTCCTTTTCTGTGTGTGCATATAAGAATCAAATAGCTATCCTTATATATAGTTCTTTAGAATGCTAGCTTTTAGTGTGTACTATATAAATGATGTGGAAGTTTTCTAGTTAGTTGCTAGCTAGAATCATTGGAGATGCCCTAAGTGTTAAAGATATGTGTATATGTGTGTGTAGGATAGGTGTATCAAAACCATTCTCTAACAATTTTAGGACTAAACTCAGGTCCTGTTTGAAACATGCGTAGGATCATATTTCCAGATTTCTAAGGAAATCAAACTGTTTCACGTTAACCATATATAGTGTCTTTTTTTCCAGGAATTTCTGAGGAAAATCAAGCTGTTTAACGTTAATTAACCATAGTGTGGACCGTGGAAATTAAATATGGCGCGTCAAACTAATTAAACCCCCCAGGGCTTCAGGGGACTGTGTACCTCCTGGATCTCCGGGCGGGCCCCACGTACCGTGCACGTACACCCACCATGCATGCACGTACCCCTGGCACCTGAGTGCTCACGTACATGCACAGTCATACGTGCTACACGACACGCTAGCTAGCTAGCTAGAGGTGACAGCCCAGCTTGGCTTGTCTAGCTGGTGTACGTGTGTAACATATGCATCGTGCCATATACACATTTGTGTGCCTGGCTCTCAGTCTCGTCGTCTCGTGCGTCAGCCAGTTGAGTCCCTCGTTTCTGGGTTTTTGATTTCTTTGAGAGTTAAAATAAATAGAATGATTTTTAAAATAGATTGTTTAAATGGCTTCTTTATTTTAAAGTCTGTGTGCACGGCCTATATCGATATCTCCATCATCTACTGTCGTATCAAAAACATAAACAAAAAAAATTATCAATTATAACAAAAAAATCACACAAATAAAAATCATTAATTATAACGAAAATCATTGACCATAGCTGAAAAGAATATATCATTCATACGACGCTGTGCCATTCAGGGCCCAGATCGAACATAGATTACACACATACATGCAGGGGCGTAGGCAGGCCGAGGCTGGGCCTGCTGCAAAAATCCACTGCAAGGAAAAATCAAAGCCTTTACTGTTTAACGTTACAGTAAAATACATTGAGTATTTTAGCTGGGCCTAGGGCCATTGCCCGGACGGTCCGAGCATGATTGACTCTGGACTTTAATTTAGTTGTATTTTCCTCGGTTAATATATATTTCACTTCGCGGGGGGAGTAGCTAGCTGCATGCACGCGCCTCTCTGATGGATGGACGGACGGATTTCCCTGCTGGCTCTTGTACTGTTCATGCCGTGCCACGCTACAATCGATCGACGTGTCATGCTACACACGCTGCATGCTTGCTGTGCGAAACATAATATATACTTGCACAAGTACATTCTCGTTTTTTTTGTCTAGCTTGCAACTTCATATATACTTGTAACTTAGAGTGTGTTTGGTTGCCTGAATCTCTTTCGTCCTCAGGGCCGGCTCAGGGCCGGCCCTGAGGGGGGGGGCGAGCGGGGCAGCCGCCCTGGGCCCCCAAAATCCAGGGGCCCCCCATAGTGAGTATATACATGCTTCTCGATTTCCATCACGTTGCAAGCACGAGTAGTAAATTTACAATTTTTTTCAGTGGTGTTGATTTCTTACAATGCTAATGCCATGGTTCTGCGCTTTGAACAGGAAAACAAGCAGGGTGGAGATGATGACAGATGCCAAGGGAGCACAAGCTGAAATCCAGAAAAGCTTTGGCCATCTCATGCTCTGCATACACAGACAGTAAGATGAATATATACTACTACAGGAGTTCAAATCAACAATTGCAAAAAGGAAAAATATGTCATTTTACGTTTTGAAATGAACTTTTCTCTGACACTACTACCTTCTATAGTTTCAGAATAACCAACGCTACAACAGGCAGCTATTTCACTTATTCATTGAGCTAACACAGATTATATATTGAGAAGAAATTATTGGATAAGATTGATATCAATACCATCATCAATGACTTCGCATCTAGAAATGTCAGAAGAAAATTTTAAGGTAATATCTATAAACTCTTTGATATGAATTTTTCTTTAATACATAACGCATTTTAAGTGTTTGTTGGTAAAATTATATATATATATATATATATATATATATATATATATATATATATATATATGTGTGTGTGTGTGTGTGTGTGTAGATTTATATTTCAATATTTATACTAGGGCCTCTATTTGTAGTTTTGCCCCGGGCCCCTAAAATCCCAGGACCGGCCCTGTTCGCCCTGGCTGGGTGGATCCGTATAATCTGAGAAAGAGCCTGTTTGGTTGCCTGTATGAGTGGATGCAGCCTGCATGAGCGGATGCAAAAATACGCCCTCATCCTGGATGGGTGGATACGCTCAAAATGAGCTTCACTGGCCATCCTGGATGGGTTGATGCAGTGTATCTTATGCGGTCCCACGTGTCAGCCTATCAGGTTTGGTAGACTGCATCCGCTCATACAGGCAACCAAACAACATCTTAGTTTTTTTGCATCCGCTCATGCAACCTCACCAAACATCTTCTTTTTCTGAAATACGATTCCACTTAGTCTGCATCCACTCAGTCAGGATATACGATACAACCTCTATCCACGAACCAAACACACCTTTAGGTTCAGCTTCGATCGATCAGCCGTCCAGTCACGTATGTATGCATACATGCATGTTAATTAATGAAGATTTAAATCTCGGCGTGCATATGAATGGTATATGCACAATTAATGAAGATTAGTGAAAGACATTTAACTCAGCGTTGGCATGTGCTGTGCATGGGCCTGACCTGAAACGCGAATTATATATACGCATGTCACTGTTAGTTGTCCACGTTCTTTTAGATTTTGGGTTACCCGAAAGTTAAAATAAACAAAAAGACTTTTTAAAATTAGATTTTTTAAATAGTTTTCTAATTCTAAAACTGTTTACGTCATTCACGTCCACAATGGCGAATCCAGGGCCAAGGCTGCCTGGGCTTTAGCTCTGGGTCTAAGATCAAAAACCCATTGTAAAATTTAAAAAATACCTCATGTGTAGTGAATGTCACCCATGATGCACTATCCAGCTCAAGGCGTTGCTCCAACCTAGCTTCGCCCCAGCATGTCCATGTCTCTACCGCCGCTGTCATCTCGAAAAGCGCACATAAAAGCCTTCGTCATAGCCCAAAAGAATAGATTCAATCTGGGCCACCCATTCCTAGCCGAGCACATCGCCGCTTGGGCCAGTTCGGCTTGTTAATATATGTCTGCCACTGTTAATTGGGCATGCTTTTTTGGGCTTTTGGCTTTTATAAAAATCAAAATAAACAGGATGGCCTTTTTAAAGCGGGTTTTCTAAATGGTTTTTCGAGTATAAAATAATGTACATCATTCGTATTAATATCTCTATCTTCTACTAATATTTTAAAAAGTACAAACAAGAGTTATCCGTTGCAATCGAAAAGAACATAACCATGCTAGGTTATACCGCTTTCAATCTGAGCCGCCCATTCCCAGTCGAGCACGTCAAGATAGGTCGCTTGGGCCGGTTCGGCTCGTTATTCTCGTGGATGGCCCAGTCTTGTTGCTTGTCACCTCGAAGTTCCGGGGGAAATTGCACATATACCCCATAGTTAGTAGGCACTTGTAAATTTGCCCCACACTTAAGTGGCTTTGTAATTTTGCCCTATACTTGACATGCCCCCTTATTATTTTGCCCCATTGCCCATTTAGCTCCTATTTTAATTTCGTTTTTCATTTTTTGGGCAGGAAAAATGCAGTAAAAAATGAAAAACGAAATTAAAATATTTTAGGCATTTAATGGACAACTTTGTAAATATTTTTTACTGCATTTTTCCTGTCCAAAAAATGAAAAACGAAATTAAAATAGGAGCTAAATGCAGTAAAAAATGAAAAACAAAATAAGAATGTTTTAGGCATTTAATGGACAACTTTGTAAATATTTTTTACTGCATTTTTCCTGCCCTAAAAAATGAAAAACGAAATTAAAATAGGAGCTAAATGGGCAATGGGGCAAAATAATAAAGGGGCATATCAAGTATGGGGCAAAATTACAAGGCCACTTAAGTGTGGGGCAAACTTACAAGTGCCTACTAACTATAGGGTATATGTGCAATTTCCCCGAAGTTCCGAGCCTTCTCGTTCTGTTTCCCTTCTTCCCCCCGACGGCGGCGGCAGCCAGGGTTTAGAGGAGGAGGAGCTCGCGCGGCGCAACCCGCGATATCGTCCTCGCCATCGCCGAGTGCCCTGTTCGCGCATCGGCGGTCGGGATGCGGGTGAAGGTGATCTCGCGCTCCGCCGACGATTTCACGCGCGAGCGCAGCCAGGACCTGCAGGTCACACCTACGTTGCTTCCGTTCTTACCGCTGATTTTTGATTGCTTTGACCGGTGGCAGTGATGAATTCGTTGTCTTGCTCCCATGCGATGTAGCCATACTTCAGTTCTGTCATACGGTAGAGCAGGAACTGTGCTGTTGCAATCTGCTCACTCTTTCCAAAGCTTCGAGTGTGTTCCCATGCGAGTACGGACGGTTGGTAATTCCATGTCCAGTCAAATTGGTGTAGATGTAAATTTGTGAGGGCCCAAGTTGATCCCCTTTTCCATTGGGGATAAAAAAACATCTTTGCGTTTGCCAGACATCAAATATCTTGATCAAGTATTGACTGGATAAGATGCGTCATTGTTTTGACCATTTTTAAAAGGCCTCTTATACATAATTGTGAACTTAGGATTTGTTTCCCCGAAAAATTTCAATGAGTTTATTGAATGCCACTGCCAGCACTAAGAATACTCCTTTTCTTAGTACTGACAATCCCTATTGCATTTGCTTGTCCCAACAGAAAGTATTCCGCAATTATGACCCAGAACTTCGTACTCAAGAGAAAGCTGTTGAGTACACTCGGGCTCTTAATGCTGCCAAGTTAGAGAAGGTATACCTCTCTCTTTCTCTCCCCCTTACTTATCTGCATTCATGTTTTGTTCTTTACCTTGTATTTTGATGAGAATTTTGCTGCTCTTCTTTTCAGATATTTGCCAAGCCATTTATTGGAGCAATGGATGGGCACATTGATGCTGTATCGAGCATGGCGAAAAACCCCACTTATTTGAAAGCAATATTTTCTGGCTCGATGGATGGGGGTAATTATCGTATTATATTTCTGTGCTAGCTTGCTGGTTTTGTCTCCTTGAATTTGTTTTACTATTTCTTAGTGAACTATTACCTTATTTTTGTCATGTTTCAGCAAACTCCCACTTATTAGCTTGTTCTTTAACGGTTCGCTGAAACTCAGCATGAGATGCCGTTTGACTGCACTTAGAAACTATAATATGAACCTGAACGTTTGTGCTTTCTGTGGACTGCTCAAGAATACTTTGCATTGACCAATCAAGATAATAAAATAGCATCTAGTTCAAGTGAACTGCATTTTATGTGCTATTGTGCTTCAATCGTATCTGATGATCCAAGCAGGTAGGTAATGATAACACTTTATCGCGTTTCTATTATCATAACAATGTCAGGAATTGATATCTGAAAAGGGAATGGTTAATGTAAATGGCTGTGTGCAAACACAGCATTGTTACTGCCAGTTGGAGTGTTGGGAACTTGTTCAGTTAAACTAGTTGACTTGTTTAGTTAAATTAAGTAGCTGACTTGTTTAGTTAAATTAAGCATGGTTGTCACGGCGTCGCCTTGTCATTGCCTAGGCGACGCCTTGGCGTCCAGGCGCCGGGGAGGAGACGCCGGGGAGGATCGCCTCGCCTTGCCCAGGTACGCCGTCCTCCCCTGTCTTCTCCGGCCGCGCTCCGGCCACGCCGCCTCCCTCCCTCCCGCCGCCGGCGGCGGCTAGGGTTAGCAGATCGGGCGCGAGGAGCTGGAGGCGGTGGGGGGGGAGGCGAGGGGAGGCGGCGATGGGGAGAGGATGCGGCGGACGGGGGAGGCGGCGGCGGGGAGAGGATGCGGCGGACGGGGGAGGCGGCGGCGGGGAGAGGAGTCGACGGACGGGGGAGACGGAGAGTCCGAGAGTCGGAGACAGGGGAGACGGGGTAGACGGAGAGTCTGAGAGAGAGTCGGGACTCGGGAGAGACGGGAGAGTCGGGGGGAGCGAGGAGTGAGATGAGAGACGGGACCCATATACGTAGGGACGCACGAGCTTCAGGAAATGGCGCTCGCCATGGCGTCGCCTAGACGTCCAGGCGCCCCTTACTCGCCGTGCTCGCTGACTCCGCCGTGACAACCATGAAATTAAGAGTAAAAGTTTCTAATGTTATATCAGTTTGAGTGACTGAACATAGAGCAATCAAAATGTGTTACTATTTTGGCACCAATTTGCTCTTGTTATTATATGTAGAGATTGGCATGTTTGGTTCCCTTGCTCACCCTTGCTTTGCAAGGTTACTGGGAAGGATGCGTGTTTGTTTCCCTTGGCAAGCCTTACTTTTCGGCAAGGATTTCCTTGCTTTGATGGGAGAGCCAAATTGGCTCTCCTCCACTAGCAACGCTAGGCAAGGGTAGCCAAGGAACCAAACATGCCATATATAATTCGGCCCTATTTCTGAAACTATTGCTTGGCTGCCAAACTGTTGAGACCCAAGAGACCATTTGTCCACTTGCGTCATGCATTTGCATGTAGAGTCTGATTGTAGTACGCTTCAAGTGTGCTTGATGTTGCCATTGTATGTAATTTTGGAACCTTTTGTTTTTAATTCAACCACGCCTACAATATTGAAGTAGAACCCTGGACGCATCTACAAAACAAACAGGTCTTTCCACTCTTAAGGAGAAAATGCTCATTGTATCATTTCACATGGATTAAATTGTGATAGTGTGCATGGACTGGAATGTGTTCATGGCTTACAGAACAACCAGGTCTTTCCACTCTTAAGGAGAAAATGCTCAATGTATTATTTCACATGGATTAAGTTGTGATGGTGTCCTTGGACTGGAATGTGTTCATGGCTGTCAGATTTAAAATCTGGTGACACGTCTTGTCAGTTGCAAGTTCTGTCGTCGCGACCCAGGCCACGCCCCCGTCCTCGGCCCCGGCGCCCTCTGCCTCCGCGGCCTGCGGAGGCGTTGTCTTCGGAGCCGCCCTCGATGTCAAAGACGTAACGAGGTTTCCTGGACTTGCGCTGGTCGCACTTGGGCCTATCGCCTGACGGGTCATTGTGTTGGGGGTCTTTGCGTTCGGAGGCGCCATTCGGCTGCTCTTGCTTGTGTTTACCTTTCGAAGAGCCCTGCTTCGGCGAGCCTTCGCTCTTAGCCGAGCCTTCCGCCTTGTTAGAGTCGGAGTCATCACTGTGTCGCCGCCGCGCGTCCTCTTCCGCTCTGGCGTACTCTTCCATCTTGTCGAAGAGCTTCGCGACCGTCTTAATAGGCTTGCGCGTGTTGTTAGACGGTTGCGTTTACCTTTCGAAGAGCCCTGCTTCGGCGAGCCTTCGCTCTTAGCCGAGCCTTCCGCCTTGTTAGAGTCGGAGTCATCACTGTGTCGCCGCCGCGCGTCCTCTTCCGCTCTGGCGTACTCTTCCATCTTGTCGAAGAGCTTCGCGACCGTCTTAATAGGCTTGCGCGCGTTGTACTCGGTCATCGGTCCTGGTCGGAGGCCTTGTATTGCTGCGTTGATGACGGTTGTTTCGTTGACGTCCTTGACCTGGCAACGTACTTCGCGAAGCGCTTGAAGTAATCCCAGAGCCTCTCCTCAGGTTTTTGCTTGACTGCGAAGAGCTGGTCCGCGTCGACACGCTCAACGTAGTTTCCCTAGAAATTGTTGTAGAGTCGATCGCGGATCTGTTCCCAGGCATAGATGGATTGTGGTTCAATGGTGAAGAACCAGGACAGCGCCACCCCTTGTAACGCGAGAGGGAGTCATTTTGCCTTCGTGGTGTCGTCTCCGCCAGCGGCTTCGATAGCGGTCTCATACACGCGCACGAATTCATCACATTGGCCCATCAAAACATAGAGGCCCAACAAATAACAAAAAAAAACAAAAAGTATAGTCAAATGGCAGCCCACTGGCCCAACAAATTCATCACATTGGCCCATCAAAACACTCACTCCAACTCATAAACCTAGCGATTGCAATTGTTCCCACTTCCATTTCCCAATCCGGCGACAGAGGGCAGACCCAAAGGAGTCCGAGACGCGTCGGCCGAGCGGAGGGCGGGATCTGGCGGAGCGGGGCGACGAGGGGAGCCGAGCCGGGGCTGGCGAGTCTGGGCGGCGCCGCGGAAGAGCACCGGGGTCGCGGTCGTCGGCCGTCGGGGTCACGGGAGACGAGTGTTGTGTATGTACCTGGCAACGGTGGCACACGGATCTCGGCGGGCGGTGGCCGAGTCGTTGAGGCACCGCCAAGGCCGAGCAGATCTGATGCTTTGGGCAAGCAGGTGGCGCTTTGTGGCCTTGCGGTTGCAGGTTGAGGCTTCCTGTGCCGGCGGTCGACGCCGAAGTGTGAAGAGGGGAAGCCAGAAAGGGGCGGTTGGGTGGGACCGTGGGAGCTACTGGGCCGCTGGTTGCAGACTTGCAGTGCTGCTAAGGCGTCGCCGTCGCATATGAGGCCGTGAGGTGATGTGAGCTGGAGACTGGGGAGTGGCTGCCTTGCGCGGTGGATTGGATTCGGGAGGGGCCGGTCGAGACGCCCATTGGAGTGGAGAAATAGGGATTTGGGGGCGCTTTTGACTTGCCAGCTGTGAGCTGTCGGTCACTCGGTTGGCTTGGCCCTTGGCTAATTGGCTTGGAGAATCGGTTGGCCCCCAGGCTGGATTGGATTACTGGTGTGGCGCGTTTGAGGCCAGAGGGTAAAACTTCTACATTTTACTATTCTGTATAATTTGTAATTTTGTATCGAGTTATTGACATTGAGCAGCTTAAATTCTTGGAGTTGAGATACTTTCGTTGTATTTATCTCTTTTTTGTTTTGTTTCTCTTCTATTCATGTATGAATTTGAATTGAGTAAGCGTAAAATATTGTGTTTGTAGCAATCTAGTTTAGCGCCTTAGCCCACCCTCGATTTTGTTCCTGGCTTCGCCACTGCATGGGTGGTGTGTTACTGCAGGCATAGGCACTTAGCTAAGCCGATCTACAAGGCCGTCAACTTAAAGCGTACAGTGATTGAAGCAGAAAACCGCAAAGAAGAAAGAAGGCGAGCGCACAGTGCTCCAGGGAGCATGCCTGTACAGCCCTTGAGGAGGAGAAAGAATCATCAAAGAAGTTGAGTAGGGGGGATCTGAGTACCACGAAGCCAAGCGCAGTGGCATTCCAGATTTCCAGCTAGCTCAATTGTTTTTGTTCATCTCCAGGTGGAAGCAGAAGCTTCAAAAAAAATGTGGAAACAGTTGTAATTATGCTGTGCCCTCCCCAATAATGGAGACTGAAGTTTGTTCGATAGAGCAAGTTTTGCCTCTACTACTATGTGTTGTATTATTTTGTTTTAAGGGAATTCCAAATCTTGTCACCATGCATGTAACAGATGTTACTTTTTGAATAACTTGGTGAAGGAGCTATGCAAATGCATGAACATTAGATCGTTAACTGAAGGGAAGCCAGAGCAACTTGGCTTCAAATGCAAGTTTAAGATGCCTTCAATCGTTAAGTATCTACAGCCGGAGACGTGCCAGAAATATGAAAATGATGTAGCATCACTCCAATTAGCTGGTTATTCTGCTTCACTCCAATTACCTTCTGTAGTATATGACTACAGGTTACGCAGCCTTTTACATCAGCATGGAAGTGTTGGTTATTCTGATTTGTGTTAGGCCTCACCTGCCCTGCCACCACTAATAGCTAGCAGCCTCCACAGTCCAATCTTCAAGGCGCAAGCACGCACGTAACTAACGGTAGTACAGCACCTGTACTGTTGTGCTGAAAACGATGGCGCATGCGAATGTATGTAGCCCTGTTTTGATACTTCCATCGAGCTAGCCGGTCGAAAATTATCCACTTGCATGTAAAGAAAAGATTGTATCCAACTATACTTTCTCATAGTTTATGATTTAAGATTACGGTTTATAACTTTTCGGTTGTTCGTGAGAGATATTACAGAGTAACAGAAATTTATGTGCGGTTTTAGCCTATATAAATGAAGTTGTTATAGTGTGTACTACAATCAACTTGTAGACCTCATCTTAGAGCAACTCCAGCAGGGCCCCTACTTGAGCCCTCAAACTTCATATTTGAGGGCTTGAGTCAAAAATGCAACTCCAGTAGGGCCCCTACTAGAGCCCTCAAATTTGAGGAGCCCCTCAAATCCCCCTTCCACCCCTCATTCCCAGGGGCCCCCTACTCTGACTCTCATTCTTCTGTTTCTTCCCGCTGGTGAAATTTCTCCCGCTCCACCCGTCCTCCTCCCTCCCACCCCGCCGTCCCCGACTCCCTCCTTGCTCCTTCCCCCGCCTCCGCCCGTCCCCCTCCCTCCCACCCCGCCGTCCCCGACTCCCCGCCTCCCTCCTTGCTCCTTCCCCCGCCGTCGCCCCCTCCCCTGCCGTCCCCGACTCCCCGCCTCCCCCGCCGCCCCCACCGCGCCCGGCTCCCCCGCCGCCCCTTCCCCGGCGCCTCCACCCCCTCCACCGCCGACTCCGCCCCCTTCCCCTTCCCCGGCGCCTCCACCCCCTCCACCGCCGCCTCCGCCCCCTCCCCCGCAGCCCCCTTCCCCGGCGCCTCCACCCCCTCCACCGCCGCCTCCGCCCCCTTCCCCGCCGTCCCCGACTCCCCGCCTTCCACTTCCCCGCCGCCTCCGCCCCCTCCACCGCCGCCTCCGCCCCCGACTCCCCGCCTTCCCCACCGCCCCCTTCCCCTTCCCCGGCGATTCAATCGGGGCGGCGGCGGCTCCTTCCCGTGCGGCCGGCTGTGCTGAGCGCGGCGGGCGAGGCGGAGATACGGGGCGGCCGGCTTCGGTAGCCCGCGCCGGCGGTGGAGGCTGCTACAAGCGGCGGCGGCGGGCGGCCTAGGCGCGTGGCGGAGAAGCCCAGGGCGGTGCGCGTCTCCGAGGGTGGTGGTGACCCGACGCCATGGATTTTTCGGCCACCCTCCGAGGGTGCAGCGGCGGCCGGCGGTCCCGCGCGGTCGGGGCGAGCACGGGCTGTGGCCGGAGCCGGTTCGGCGACGGGCGAGGAGGCGCGTGGAGGCGGCTACGGCGGCGCCGTTCGGGGCGGCCCAGTCGGCGGCGACGCGGTGCGTTGGAGTTGGACTGAGGGAGAGGGAGAGAATGAGGAGTGGGTCCCATGTGTCAGTTGCAGTGGAATGGATTTGAGAGCTTAAATTTGAGGGGTGCTGTTGGAGTAGATGCAAAAAAAAACAGGGCCCTCAAAAGTAGGGGGAGCCCTCAAATCAAAAGTAGGGGCCCTGTTTTGAGTAGTACTGCTGGAGTTGCTCTTAAAAAGATATTTCATTTGAAAGTTAGTTACTATAACAAAAATTAAAAAACAATTTTTAGAAACTAAAAAAACCTCATAGTCTCTCGCCTTCACTCCTTCCCCGGAATCCGGCAAGTCACCACGCCATTGCCTGATAGGGTCGATCGGATTATGGTAAACTCGACAGGGTTGTCTACGCAAATCTAATGACCCTAATAATCTTGCATGATTTCCCAGTAAATCCTAATTGAATCGTCCGGTTGGATGACTAGCTTGGTTCAAATCTTTTCCTAATTAAGGGGGGAAATGCAGCTATAACCAATAAATTACTGCCATGCTGCTGCAACCCTTTTAAGTAGGGGTGGGCAAAATACCCGCTACCCGTTACCCGTACCCGAATTACCCGGACCCGAACCCGAAATACCCGAACCCGAGGTACCCGATCCCAAATTCGGATAGCGATTCTGATTACCCGAAATTAGTTTGGGTAGTTCGGGTAATATCCCCCGGTACCCGAACTACCCGAATTACCCGAACTACCCCGAAATACACTTGAACTTATCACTTTATTACCCGTACCCGAATTACTCGAACCCGAACCCCGAAATTGCTGCTGAAATTCTATGCAAATTCTGTGCAGTTTGCTGGTTTTTTGTGAATTCGGGTATATCGGGTATACCCGAACCCGAACCCGAATTATCGGGTACCCGAAATTGCGGGTAGTGTTTTTTTGGGGCTAATATCGGGTAGCAGTTTTCATTACCCGAATTTCGAATTACCCGAACTACCCGACCCGAAAAAATCGGGTAACCCGAATGCCCACCCCTACTTTTAAGCAGTGGGCACGATTTTGTGTGCACGAAGCATTCACACCTAAAAAGAAGTAATAATCGATGATTTATCGTTTCATGTCTCACTAACATATGATCTCAGGATCTACACGTTAATAGAACATTGAGTGGCTAATTATGAAGTGAAGATCTTTGTAGTGTCAAATCCTGAAATTTTTCCATTGGGTAATCTGCCACACAAATGCAAACGAATCACGTGCTCGATCCATCCAAAGAGAAATTAGTGGAGGGACGAGTCATGGCTGATGTGAACTAGCAGCCTTCGAGTGCAGAGCACTAGGGACTATAATCTCTGGTCAGCTGGTCAAGTCAGCAAATCCGCGACGATTAAAGATCGGACGGCCGGGATCTTCTCGTCGTGGCCCGGCACGCCCAATCAGCGCCGGTCGTTTTGGTTCTGCCGGGATCCGCACGAGTGGGCCTGGCCTGCCTTATCTGGTCGCGGACGTCACCGTGCTGACCTGGCCCACGTTGACCCGACGACCGGCGCCGGAGACCGGAGACCGCGGCTCTGACCGCCCAGCTGGCACCCGGGACCCCGCCACGTCATCCGCCTGGTTGCCAGCTAGCGGCTGTCTCCCTCCCACGTTTATAATGAGAGCAATCGTCCTTGGCTCCTGGCAGATTTTTTTCACGTAGCTGCTATACACCGTATTTGTAACATTTAGGGCATTTACATAGGGTATATCCCTTTATACATGCAGTCAACTATTTATGTTTATGTTTGGGTAATATTGCTCGATCAGTATCATCATCTAATGTGTCACTGATAGGTTGTCCTAGGCTCTACATATCATTCTCACAAGTGATGTATTTTTTTTAACTCTGTGATCACTACAATGGTACTGAATAAAATATTTTATTATATTTTGTTAGCATCCTGACGTTCCAAGATCCCGAATCAAATATATCATGCACTGTGTATAGTTTTAATATTCTAAAAGCAGAAAAAAAAATCATAGTGTGGCTTTATTTTTTTGAAAGAAGAAAAAATATAGTGAAGGGGGGAATAAGGAGTGTATAGTTTTATTTGCCATATTCGTTTTCCAGTACTTTCTGTGCACCATTTGCCGGTCAAAAGCAGTGAAAAAAAAATCTTTCCTAGCCTAGAATTTCTGAGGAATGCTACGTGAGGAAAAAAAAAACATTCCTGCCGGTCAAAAGCAGTGAAATTTTTTTCCTAGCCTAGAATTTCTGAGGAATTTCTGAGCATTCTTGCAACTAACATAATGCGATATGGAATATGCACAGGTCGGTGCATGTGGTGCGGCCCTAGCTTCTTTACGTCTTAAAGGCAAGACAACGACCAGCACGATTAATTTTCCATGCTAAAAAACCAACGGTTGGTTGTCCCTGATCCTGCTTTGCATTGCTCCTTGTTGAATTAATGAGGTTAATTGCAGTACTTGCAAATGAAGCACAGGTTCTCGAATAATTAATAATCCTAGCTAGTAGGGTTTGGATGCACGCTTGCTGGTGCATGCGTTAGATCATGCGATGCTGCACACGCACGAAACCTAGACGATTGATTAGCTAAACTATGGCCCTGTTTGGCACAGCTTCATGAGCTGTTGTGAGCAGTTTTTTTTGCCAAACACCCTTTTTGCAAACAGCTTCATGGGTGAAGCTCCTTTTTTCTGCTCTCACAAAGGAATGGGGAGAGGTGAAGCTGAAAAAAGTAGCTTTTCACAGCTCTCTCTCCCTCAGACCCACAGTCTTAGGAACCCACTGCCCATCTGGTTCACCAAAATTACACGCATTTGCCACTAGTCCATCCCGTTCATGAAACATAAACAAGGCACTAATATTGCTTCCTAATGATTTTAATTTTTTATTTTAATGTTTTAATTCATACTCATTCAAATATATTATTTTTTAATTCATATGACCATATACAAACATACAACTCCAAATGTTAGAACAAGTCAGGTAGATAGGGGCATCTTGGACAATTGCCCTCTCTCTACCATGCATAAAGCTATTGGTGAAGCTGTTTTGCCAAATAGTTTTCCAAAACAGATTTAGCTTCATCGGTGAAGCTGCTCGTGAAGCTGAAACAAAAAAACAGCTTCACTAGTGAAGCTGAGCTGTGCCAAACAGGACCTATATGTATTCTTTAG
This sequence comes from Dendrocalamus latiflorus, assembly GCA_017311315.1. Taxonomy (NCBI): domain Eukaryota; kingdom Viridiplantae; phylum Streptophyta; class Magnoliopsida; order Poales; family Poaceae; genus Dendrocalamus; species Dendrocalamus latiflorus. Next base: position 33,294,546 of record CM029661.1, on the reverse strand, counting down.
CTAGGATATGGATGAGCAAAGCTGGTGGCCGGTGTTGTCTGTTACGAAGACCAGCCTAGCTAAGCTAGCTTCTCAACTTGATCGTCGAGTTCCTTTGGTCCAAAGTACGTACGTGGTGGAATCTCTCCAATCCACCGACCCCTTAGCATCATTGACTTCCACTTTGTTTCTTCCTTCCTTTCTGTCTATTATTGAAAGAAAGTAACTATTATACAAGCAACTGTTGTTTTTTTTTATCATCAGTCACTTTTTTATACTGTAATTTTAGATGATTAAGACTACAACTTCAGGAGGAAATGAATTAATACACTATAATTTTAAATGACGAAAAGTATAAATTTAAGTGACTAAAGATAAAAAATTTCACAGCAAAATCGATTAACAAACTATTGGTAGTACAGAGAAAAAGCTTGGGACGCAATGCATGCCAAAAGATGTCTCTAGATGATGCCATGTTTCAGCTTATGTATTCATCAAGGGTATTATGTAATTCATCTAGGGTCTATGTTGAAATAAAAACTCTTATTAATATGGGGTGTTGTTTTCACAGTGCAAATTAAATAAAGGTTTTGTTGCGTGTAATTAATTAGTAATTCTTTTGGCCAGTAAAATTGTATCAATGTATACGTAAGCTCAGCCAACTAAAATAGATCACTCTCATATGTAGTTCTCCTCTAGGCTTTTATGTTTTTTTTCCCATTCTAGAGTAAGCTGTAGTAGGAAATTCCGTGAAGTCTCGTCGACTACCATAAATAGATGCTTATGCTAGTTTTTCATAGAAAAATACCAAAAAAGGGAAGAAAAAAACATTGTTGTTGAAGCCAAAAATGGGATATGTGTATTATTGAAACTTCAAGTACATCTGAATCCCTTTACAATTGAGGATGCCGGGCAAGAAATGAACACTGCAAATTAAAGTTGCAAATTCTAAGCACGCATAAACCAAATACACAAAATCTTCTAGAGTATGTGTATATATGCACATTTCCGAATTTGGCATATTAAACCATTCTATTTCGACGAACGCTAAGCACTTAGCTACTTATCAAATTTCCTTTTTATGCATGGTTTTTCCCTTGAGAATCGATCGATGTACATGCCGTGCTTCCGCGGCTTTGATTAGCCCTCTCATCAGCAGTAGTACTGCTGCTGTAAGCAATTGTCCTCTAGGCTCCACATGCTGTCGTCAAGATCTCCAAATTCGAACTCCGGCAGACCGGTGGTAGCAAGAAGCTCCGACCAGCTCCCGCCGAACACATCACTGTGGATCACATCATCGCCCATCGACCCGCTTTCGCCGCCGCATTGGACGACGACCGCGCCGTCGTTCCCCGGGGTTGTGCCCGACGTGAAATGTGCTCCGTGCGACGCCTCCGTCAACGACGACCGGAGCGTGCTAGAGGTGTCAGGGCTCATGGTCACCGTGGGGTTCGGCTCACTGCTGCTCGTATAGCGGTTCACTTTGTTCGGCACAGCGTCTTGGTACGCACCCAAGTGTGCACCTGTTACCGGCACGCTCGCCGTCATGTCACCGGCGGCGGCGGCGGCGTCGGCCTGCATCCGCTCGACGAGGCGCGGCATCCAGATGTACCTCATGACGTCACGGAACTGCTTGCTGTTGACGTCGCACTTGAGCTGCTTGGCGTGCTTTTGCACCCTGGTCCTCCAGTAGTTCTTGATCTCGTTGTCCGTCCTCCCGGGCAAGTGCTGCGCAATCTTGGACCATCTGCATGCGGAGAACAAGAAACGAGCTGCGTCTTAGTCCGGACGACGACGACTTCACATGGAGTACTCTTGATCGTAGCTAGGCAAATCGATGATCTGCGTACCGGTTTCCCCAGCGAGAATGGAGCTCGAGGATGAGGAGCTGCTCCTCTGGGGTGATGTTGCCGCGGCGGACGTCGGGGCGGAGGTAGTTGAGCCACCGGAGACGGCAGCTCTTGCCGGTGCGCTTGAGGCCTGCACGTTAATTACGTGTCCATGCAAATTAATCAGGTCCAAATTAGCAAAACACAGCAAGTACATACAGAGCCCCAAGCGAATGATAATGATATTGGAGCACAAGTGATCGACGATCCGATCGATCAGTGCCTCCTAGCTAGGTAAGTGCAGCAGCTAGCTAGGTGCGGCAATGGAAAGTGTGTGCTCATCTTATCTTTAGCTAGGTGATCACAGGCAAAGCAGATGTAAAGCTTACTAGCTAGCTACTAGTATATTCCAGATTAAGTCGACCACTAGCTAGTCACCAGCCAATAATAACACGCATAATCTGATCAGATGTTCTCGATTATGACGTAAATATATGCAACTATACCTGCACAACGAGCAAGCGAGTTCCAGCGTCCTTCGCCGTGCTTGGCGACGTAGTCGACGAGGAGCATGTCCTCCTCCACCGTCCACGGTCCCCTCCTCAGGCCGCCCTCGTCCTCGCACGCCGCCGCCGACGAAATCGCCGACCCGGTCGGGCTCATCCCAAACGCCTCCATCTCCATCTCCATGAGAGCTAGGTGCCGAGCTCAAGGCGGCTACGAGCCTGCCGTACGTGCGTAGCTAGCTAGCAGTGGTGTCTAGTGAGGATCAGAGAGCTGTGGACCTGGGTTAATCTGGATCGATTTGCAGTGGGACGGGGAGAGGTGACGGAGAAGGGGGGGTTTATATAGGGATGGATCTGGGAATGAGACATGTGGCCGGCGTTGGAGATCGACGACGACGACGGCCAATGATGGATGCTAGTGACTGTGGTTAAGGCCGCAATCGGCTAGGACCGCCATTAATAAAGCCTAAAGTGGAGGAGGGCGTGCGTGCTTAGCTTGTGTGCGTGTCGACGGATTAAACAATTCGACCGGACCTGGTTGAGAAAAACAGCTAGCGTGTCCGCCCGGTCCACCTTTGAACGTTGACTCGCCACGGCCTACGGCTAGTATTCCTCGCTGCTCCTCCCTCCCTCCTAGGCTGCTTGAATTGTGCACCTGTGTGTGCCTAGCTTGTCCTCAAGTGGCGTGCCGCAACGGGGTGCTGCTGCTCGATCAGAGATCGATGTTACATGCCATTTTAAGGGCTTCTTAGGGGTGTTTGGTTCGGTGGATAGAGCTATTTTATTTTGGATGATGTTTCGTCCCTTTGTTTAGTTTGATACATAGAACCACTCTATCCTGAACGGAATGGTTCCACCCAGATGTTGTATCGCGTCGTTCGTCTAAATCGAGCGAACCGCACCGTCTCTGACAGGATCATCCCATCCACCTTGGTATCACGAACCAAACACCCTCTTAGTGTTCACATGCAGTCTGGAATCCTAGGGGAAGGTACCACGATGCTAGTGTAGGTACTGACACCAAATAAATCCTTGCTAGTATGGTATCGCATGTTAGTGGGTAGAGAAGAGGGTGAGAGGGCGATGGATGGGAGAGAAGAGGTGATAAAACACTAGAAGAAAAAGGCAAGCTTAATTAGCATACTTAAGTAATTTGTGATAGGAAAAGGTCCATATAACACTCCGAACTTTGTCTGGAACTTCATCCAGCATCCCGAACTATGAAAACATACATTTGACCTCTCAAACTTTGCAATACAATTCAAATACACTACTACAAAAAGGGTCATCACAGACGATTTGGAACTGTCATCACAGACAATTTTTTGAACCGCTTGTATTTATGTGTCAGTGATAATCGAAGGTTACCACAGACGGTTTGTGAGCTGTCTATGATAAAGACAACACAGACAATTTGTAACTAGAACCGTCTGTGAAGAGAACTATTATAAACGGCTCAAACCAAAAACCGTCTGTGATATTCACACATCACAGACGGTTCTAGTTACCAACAGTCTGTGATTGGCGAGTATCACAGACGGTTGGTATATAGAACCATCTATGATAGTCCTTCATAGACAATTTATACCACAAAACTGTCTGTGATAGTTCATTTTATACCTGAAATTTTTTCTGTTTTTTGGCTAGCCTCAAGAAATAATGTTACCTATGCCCTTTGAAAATAAGCAAATACAGTGGCAAACACAACAACACATTTCATTTTTATTAAGATTAGAATCCACCATTATAGCATAACAAGATAACGAGTCCAACTCTTTAACACGGTAAGAATATATAAGAAGCAGATATCTTAGGAGACAGTAGAAACTAGATGCATCAGATGGCTGCTGGATATCACCAGCAATGGAGAGGCGACGGTAGCGCCACCTTTGTGGCACGATGGTGATACTACGCAAGACACTCTTACAACACTTATGACAAAAGTGTGTTGTGTAGTCTACTGTGGTGTCACAACGGAGGTGCTAGCTCATGGCAGTAGTTGGCGTCGTCGAGGAACAAGTTGGATGCAGCGCACGATGTCCTTGACGCCTACCATCAAGGAAGTGAGGGGAGGGCATCGGATGGTGGCCGAATATCACCGGCAATGGAGAGGACTCTCATGGGTTAAGGCGTAAAGCGAATAAGCACAAAAAAGGTGGGAATGCTTGCGAGCGGTGCATGCACTCGATACATGACTATGGAGTACTCGAACACACTAAGTACTCGATACGACTACACAGTACTTGAACACACCGAGTACTCGATAAACGATCACTAATAACAATATAACAAGATTAGTTCCAATATAGAGAAAAGATTAACCAATAGCAAAACCTTGACCACATCACTAGAAGAAGCTTCTGAATCAAAGTGACAGCTTTGGTCAAGACATGGCGCAAGAGGTGGCTCAGTTGCAGATGCAGACGCTTCATCACTCATCGCTACCTATATGAGTGCTAGTAAAAGCAAGGAAAACATGCGTGTAAAAGCAACTGAAAGAAACAAAACGTCTTACTAGAAGATTAACGCATACATATAAAATTAATAGCTACCTATATGAAAAGATTACTTAATGCCCCGCTCGGTTGGGCTGAAAAGCTGTGGTTTATGACTGAAAGTGCACTGTAGCGACTTAAAGTGCACTGTAGCTGAAGATGACTTATTTGGCATATTAAATTAAAAATAGAAAAAAATATGCTAGCTCATCACGGACAACGCAAACGAATACGGGAAAAAAGAACCGGAAAAGGTCCCAAAAAAACCTAAAAGTTTAGAAAAAGACAAAATTTATGAATAGTGAAAAATAAGCCAGAAGCTGAAATGAGCAGAGTGTTAAGAGGAAACAAAAATAAAGCAAGTTAAAGAGATTTGGACCAAATTAACGTGCTAGTTCGATTTATGGCCAAAAGTGATAATTTGAGTTCGTACAGGCTAATTTCTTTCGGACCTCTGCCGTGCGTCTACCATGTATAGGATTATGCCGCAAGGCATCCAGTAGTCTGACCGGCTTAGCATCCATGCAGTTACTGACGCCCAATTCATGTCCCCTTCGCATAGTGGCACCACCAAAAATTTTAAAATGGTTAGAAAATATAAAAATAGCATGGACAGGAGGTGAAAATAATCAAGTGTTTTTTTTGTTTTCTATTACAAATAGAAAAGAAAAGTGGGTCTCATCCCTTCTCTCTTCTGTGTTTTGGATTAGTCATGCATGATACTGAAAGGTGGCACAAAAATTCCAAACAATTCCTTTGCATGGCCCGTCTGTCTGCAACCAACTATAACCAAAACAAATGTTGGCAAATAACTTTGTCCTGTCATAAACAGGTGACAACTTCATCATGTCCCATACTCTTACACTAATTTAGTTGCTCAATCAAACCTCTTAATTCGTGGGTCATTATGTTTATTGCAAATGATTAAGCACGTGAGCTGCAGCCTCTTTGACTATGACATGATCAATTCTCAACTGTTGCCAAAACACCTTTTGTTTGTTTAATCATCCACTTCCTCTCCATCTTATTATTTTAACAACATTTTGACCAGTATTGTGCAATGGATTCAACTCCCTGTAGTCTCTGCCCCTGCTGCTTTAGAGTTTAGACCACATTTAAGCCAGGCTAACTCGTTTACTAATGCCCGATGGTAGGATCCAATTAACATCTTCTTCAACCAATCAAGCAATTGCTCGAATGTTTTAAGTCAGCCTTCTGTTTGACTTGGAAATTAATTAAGATTGTTTCTTCTTCATGGCATGCATGGGACAAGTTACAGACTAATGTTAATTGGTTGACCAGTGTTGGTGTTAGGATTGTAAGGACTAATAGGGTTTAGCTACAGGAGTAGTACGACTTTGGTATCATTTTTGATATATAATGGCGTGTTAGGCGACACACATTATGCATGAAAACCTGTATCATACTTGGCCGCATAGTACTAGTTCTTTAGAGCTAGGCACTTGGACAACAGATGAACTAGATTACTCTAAGAGCAGCAGCTGCCAAATGACTACATCAACCATTGAAATGTTCTCAACTTTGCAGTGTTAACAATTATATTTGCTGTCAAAGCAATGGCTGCTGGTAATGCAACATGCTGCATGAGTCAAAAGCTTTCGCTTGCTGATGCAAATTAACATAAATGGGATTAGTTGGGGGTATGTACATGCCTAGTGACAGCCAGTGGATTGTTATGTTTCCTGTTTTTTTTTTTGGATCAAATGGGTGGATTGTTCTCTTTCTACAATGGCTAGGTAGACTAATCCTCACACATATTTTTTTAAAAAGAAAAGGTAGTCTAATCCTCATCGTTAGAGGGTAGGATTTAGGCCTGTTACACACACACACACACAAAAGGAGCGTGTTCTAGTATATCTGGTGTTCTAGAAAAAATTGTAATATCCATAATTCTTGTTACTACGATTGTCGCATCAATCGTGCCTTAGCCAATTTCTGATGAAGGCTGGTAAAAAAGTGATTAACGACCAAAATCACATGTTAATTAATAACAGATAGAATTATATCTGTAAGCAATCGCATCTGATGGCTTTTGGGTATACATGCTTAACAAGAGAGTGGCACAATTTCTCTGCATTACATCTAGCTTTTTTTGATTGACACGTGGAAAAACTGGCCCTTTTTCTTAGAGAGATGAGCATGGGGAAAAAAAGAAATGTTGACCAATGATCATAAGAGCTAGAATCCGAGCTCTCGCAGAGCACACATGTAACTGATGTTCTAACAAAGCAAAGCAAAACATGATTGACATGACAGATTCGCTGAACTTGCTTAGGTGTTCGTGCACATACAGTGGTAATAGTACAGGACCACTCGCTAGTCGCCATTGGTGTTATGCAACGTTGGCTTGTTAATTGCTACACGAAATCGAATTAGCTTTCAAAAAGCCAGCTGAATTGGGTCGACAATTCAAAGACTCTTTAACTGAGCCGAAGATATTGCTTCTTTAGTGGTGCATGCCGTTGCAAAGCCGGGCTTGATCACTATTTTGCTAGTAGGCAAGATGAACAAGCATACGACTTTGGCTGAGTAAGCTGCGAAAGAATGATCAGAAAGGCGAGAGAGAGAGAGAGAGAGAGAGAGAGAGAGAGAGAGAGAGGGAGAAGACGACCAAAAAGGAGAAGCTAAGTAGCACGTCAGTTTCTAACACACCGCACTAGCAACAGTTATGTTGTTATGTATTCTACTCTTAATCTACATGTGTATCTTAATTCGTTCACATCGAGAGCTCGCTTGAGAAGGTGTCAGTTGGTGAGGTGTTCATGGATGACAAATTGAACGACCATGGATCCAAATGTCCACGCACTTAAGCGTTGAAATTGTACGTTAGTGTGAGGAATTCCAGTTAAAGATGAGTCAGCAAGATGCATAGGTAACTAATGTAGATTTGTTATCAGATCAATAGTTATATACACGCGTGCATATATATATATATATATATATATATATATATATATATATATATATATATATATATATATATATATATATATATATATATATATATATATATATATATATATATATATATATATATATATATATATATATATATATATATATATATATATATATATACATAACAAGAGTACTATAGTGTCCGGGCACCAAGCCTTCCTGCCTTTGGATTGTTTTTATATGCATGCTAATGTAATTGAGACTTTCCATCCATGATTAATTTAGCATACTTTACCATTGCACTAGCACGCATTAAAAAACAATCCAAAGGCAGAGAGACTATATATATATATATATATATATATATATATATATATATATATATATATATATATATATATATATATATATATATATATATATATATATATATATATATAGGAAAATTA